>CM057450.1:887243026-888629276 GCA_016271365.2 Neoceratodus forsteri | reverse complement strand
ACAGATATGTGCTCTGAATGTTGTCAATGATCCATTCACAGTACACTGCAGTGTACAATGTAATTGCTGTACAACAATATCCTTCAGTCGTTGTGTTCGGTGAAATCCCTCCTTGCCTGCCCTAATCTACTTACTCAGTCTTTAATAAATACAAGAACAGACAAGGCAATCTTTTATTTTTTAATTTTTTTTTACTTACTAATTTGCACTGTGACCCACCACAGAGGTTAATGATAATATGAGAGCCAGCCAGGTTAAGAACAAGTTCAGGGCAGCAGGCAACCAGGCACTGACTGACTAGAAGAAGACTGATTAACTTTGTGTTTCATTCTGGGTTGCTTGCAGTGACTGTGTCAAAAACCTGCTGTTGTGCCACTGCCTTGAGTCAGGGTTATAATTGCAGCCGTGATATGCACAATACGTACCTCCACTGACATTCTGAAAAGGGTGTGGCGTACCCTCAGTACACAGTTTGTACCTCTGAAAAATGTGGATGGGGGTACGCTGTACCCCCTGTTAAGTGGGTGTGGTGGGAACACTGGTGCTGTGTGTACTTTTTGCTCGACTCCTTGTTTTCCCTCACTGAATTCCCCCACGCAGCACCCCAGTCCAAATGTCTGGCTCTTCCTGTAGCTGTCACTGAAAGTCCCGGTACAGTAAGCGGTAGAATTACCGACCGCTGGACCAAGTGTTTGAATGTCTCTGTATTAAGGTGTCTGAGGGATCTTCATGATCACTAAATGGTAACAGCCTGCAGTACCTCGAGTGGAAAGAAACCCCAATGTCCAAATGTTTTTATGTCTCTCAGGAGACTGTGATAAAGGTGTTGTATTTTTCTCTGAATTATTATTAAGTAAACGAGGTTGCGATTTCTGGATGGGGAGACCACCATGCTATAAGGTCAGGAGATGGAGAGACTTGTTTGGTCCAGCACGTCTATTTTCCACGGCATACCTGCCGAAGGGGTGTCAGCTGGCTCTCAGCTGTAGTCATTTTCAATGTATTATTATTTGTTGTGTATTATTTTTGTGGGGTTTCTAATTAAAGAATGCACTCTCACAATCAATCATTCAGGTGACAATTGGTGAGGGCTCCCTTGTAAATGCCATTTTCATGCAGCTGAATTGTACAGTCTTAGCACAACTGCACCTGACTTGCTCACTCAGTGCCCCCTGAAATATACAGTATTAAAAAACTGACCTTGGTGATACAAGTCAGTAAAATTAGATATCTGCCATCAGTAAGTTTTGCCAGGCTCCAGCATTCATTTATGAGTGTGTCATTTAATTTTAAGTCACTGTCAGACACAATCTCTAGTTATTCTGTGAATACTGGAGCCTGGCAAAACTTACTGATGCTAGGAATCTATTTATTTTACAGACTTCTAACACAAGGTCAGGCAGGTTTTTTAACAGTTGCAGGATGCACTGAGTGAGCAAGTCAGACAGGTACAGCTAGGCTGAGACTGTACAGTTTACTTTAGTTTTAGCAGAATTAATAATTTTAAGTTAGATGCTCAGTGCACAATGGATGGGAGGTTGGGAACACTAGTCAGTTGTACTTGTGTCTGTTAAATTACTTTTAGGGTGCAGCTGCAGCTGCTTATTCTCAGTTACCCTACTAGCTGTTCTCTGTCGGGTCCATCACAAAAGTAGTCACGCTTGGAAAGGTTGGCAAGTGGAAACTTTAAGGTCAGAAAATGTTCGTTACTGCATACTAACTGATCTTTAAATTCTGTTTGGACACAGTGACTCCCGACAACTGACTATTGTTCCTAACCACTGACATCCATTTAAAATTGACCGTTTAAGTTAGAGGCTCAGTGCAAATGGATGGGAGGCTGGGAACACTAGTCAGTTGTACTACTTTGTCTGTGTAATAAATTAGTGAGGTGCAGCTGCAGCTGCTTATTCTACTGCTACCTTTGTAGTCATGCTTAGGAAGGTTGGCAAGTGGAAACTACATTTAACAAGACTGGGGTCAGAAAATGTTCGGTACATACTGAGCTCTTTAAATTTTGTTTCACTAGACTCCCGACAACTGACTACTGTACCACCGTCCCATTACTTTTCTGACCGTTTAAGTTAGAGGCTCAGTCAAGTGCAATGGATGGGAGGTTGGGAATACTAGTCAGTTGTAACTACTTGTGCCTGTTTTATTACTTTTATGCAGCTGCAGCTGCACCTTATTCTGAAATTTGTAGCTGACTGTTCACTTGTAGCCGGGCTTGGGAAGGTTGGCAAGTAGAAACTACATTATTAAGAATCAAATATTTAATACTAGTAACTCATGTCAGAGTTATTATGAATTCTGTGAATTTCACTCGGAGACACTGATGAAAAAAAAAATTAATAAAGTGACTCAGTGACTGCACACACTCCTGTACCAGAGTCTTTTTTTCCCCTTTTGCTCCGCACATCAAAGGAAATCAAAAAAGTGTTATCAGGTGAGAAATAACACCAATCATACCTGTCTCTAGTAAATATGACATTTTTTTTATTTTGCTAATCAATTCGATCCAACTGCTACACATTTGCAACATTGATTAGCACTTTTCCGCGCGAAAGTGCTAATCAATTTAAAATCCTTATTTAAAACCCTGGTTTTAGACCCCACAACCTCCTCAGGAAGGCTGTTCCATGCGTCCACCACCCACTTTGTGAAAAAATACTTCCTCACACTGCCCCTGAGCCATCCCCCCTCTATCTTCAAATTGTGTCTCCTTGTTCTTGCACATCTCATTTTCTGAAAGATGCTACCCTCTTGGACTTTGTTGATTCCACTGAGGTACTTAAATGTTTCAGTTGTGTCCCCCCTCTCCCTCCTTTCCTCAAGGGTATACATATTAAGTTCCTTTAGTCTCTCCTCATATGGCTTCTCTTGCAGACCCTGTACCATTTTAGTTGCCCTCCTCTGGACTGCCTCCATCCTGTCTATGTCCTTGCTGAGATGGGGTCTCCAGAACTGGATGCAGTACTCCAGATGAGGTCCCACCAACTGTCTGTACAGAGGGATAACAACTTCCAGTTTTCTGCTGGTGATGCCTCTCCCTATATATCCCAGTATCCCCCCAGCCCTCCCTACTGCCCTCTTACATTGCTTGCTAACCTTAAGGTCATCTGATATGATTACCCCCAGGTCCCTTTCCATTTTTGTTGTTGTTACTACTTCTCCCCCCCAACTGTGTACTCTTCCCCCGGCTTTCTGTTTCCCAGGTGCATTATTTTGCACTTCTTTGCATTGAATCCAAGCTGCCATACTTCTGACCATTCCTCCAACCCTGCCAAGTCCCTTCTCATCCTTTCCACCCCCCTTGTGCATCAACCCTGTTGAAGATCTTTGTGTCATCTGCAAAGAGGCATACTCTTCCTTCCAGACCCTCTGCAATGTCACTTATAAAGACATTAAAAAGGATTGGACCCAGTACTGAACCCTGCGTACCCCACTAGTAACCCCCCTTTCTTCAGAATGGACTCCGTTTACTGTTATCTTCTGTGTTCTGTTGTCCAGCTGATGTTTTACCCAGGCTACCCACCTTGGGACCCACTCCCAGGCTGGCTAATTTGTTTATTAATCTTTTGTGTGAGACTGTGTCAAATGCCTTGCTAAAGTCTAGGCAGGCCATGTCCACAGCCCCCTCCCTGGTCTACTACTTCGGTCACCCAGTCAAAGAAATCTATTAGATTCGTCTGACATGACCTTCCCACTGTGAATCCATGCGGCCTTGGGTCCTGTTCCCCACTGGCCTCTATGTAGGCAACAATTCTTTCCTTCAGAAGTGATTCCATCATTTTCCCTACCACTGAGGTCAAACTGACAGATCTGTAGTTTCCTGCCTCTGTGTTGCTCCCACTTTTGTGAAGGGGAATCACATCCACCCTCCTCCAGTCCTCAGGTACCACATCATCCTCCCATGATTTGTTAAAAAGGGTAGCCAGTGGTGTCACTAGTTCTCCCCTTAATTCTTTTAGAATTCTGGGGTGAATCCCGTCAGGCCCCATTGCTTTGTCCACCTTCAGTTTTAGGAGTTCTTTCAGAACCCTTTCTTCTGTGAAAGGACTGGGATCAACCCCCACTATCCAGAGTGCTTCTGTTAATTGCATTAGGTACCTCCCCCCTCCTCCTCTTTTGTGAAAACTGAGCAGATGTACTCATTCAGTATTCCTGCTTTTTCACTGTCCATTCTATTTAGTCTCACTATCCCTCTCTTTGTTTTTCTACGCTTCTAATGTACCTATAAAAGTTTTTATCCCTCTTCTTAACCAAGCTGGCTATCTTTCCCTCAGTTAGGGACTTTGCTATTCTGACTGCCTTCCCTGCTTCCTTCTGCCTTAACTGGTACAGTTCTCTATCCTGCTCCTTCTGTGTTTCCTTATACTTCCTAAACACTGTATTTTTTCCCTAACCTTCCCCGCCACCTCTTTTGAGAACCATAGTGGCTTTTTCTTTCATTTTGATTAGTTTATTTGCTTCACACAAAGGCTTGTTGCCTCTGTGATGGCAGTTCTGATGTTTCCAAATTGCTGCTCCACCCCTCCTTCTTGCCCGTTTGCTAGTGCTTTTCTAAGGCGCACTCCCATTTTGTCAAAGTCAGCCCTCCTGAAGTCCAGTACCCTCACTTTTGTACGGCTTGACTCTGCAGCTGAGTTTATCGTGAACCACACTGTTTGCTGGTCACTTGTTCCCAGATGGCGACCCACTTCTAGTTCTAAGATCCTCTCACTGTCTCCATTTGTGAGTATGAGGTCTAAGATTGCTCCCTCCCAAGTGGGTTCCAACACTAGCTGTCTGAGGCATGCCCCCTGTAGGGCACCAAGAATGGCCTTGCTCTGGGATGCGACTCCAGCAAAGGTGCTCCAGTTAACATCTGGCATATTCAGGTCCCCCATCAAGAATATCTCTCCACTTTCTCCAACAACCTAAGGATGCCTTCTATCAGATCCTTGTCCATCCCCCCCCCCCGAGATGAGGGTCTGTATACAACCCCTGTGTGGACTGTGGTGCCATTTCCAGTCTCTACGGTGACCCACAGTGTCTCCTCTCCTCCCTATTTACTCTTTTGTTCCATTGCTTTTATCCCTTCCCTTACATAGAGAGCTACTCCTCCCCCTCTTCTACCCTCCCTGTCTCTCCTGTAGGTTGTGTACCCCGGTATGTTAACATCCCAGTCATAGTTCTCTGTGTACCATATTTCTGTGACTGCCACGATATCCAGGCATCCCTCTTCCATCAAGGTCACCAGTTCAGGGAGCTTGTTGCCCAGACTACAGGCATTGGTACTCATTACCCTCCATTTCTTGATGGCCTTACCCCTTCTTGCTCCATCCCTGTCCTTACTGCCTTTGTCGTTTTCTCCATTTACCTCTGCCCTTCTCCCTATCGATGTCTCTGTCTTGGTGTTTACCTCACTAACTTCCCTGATATTTTTTCGGGGGAGCGCTAGGATTTCCCTGCTCCTTTGCAGTGCCTCCCCCCTTGGCTAGTATAAATGCTTGCCCATGAAGCACTTAAACCTATCACCTAGGATCCTGGTTTCCCTCCTGGACAGATGCAGACCATCGCACCAGTATAAGCCTGCATCACTCCAGGTGGACCCCCAGTCCCCAACGAAGCCAAACCCCTGGGCTCTGCACCAGTTTTTCAACCACTGATTGAATCCCATGGTGTGGAGCACCCTAGCCTCACCCATACCATAGACAGGCAGCACCTCCGAGAAGGTTACCACGCGTGCTAGTTGTCTAAGGCCCCTCCCCAACTCCACAAAATCCTCCTGCAGTGTTCTATTCCCTTTCCCAGCCAGGTCATTTGTCCCTAGGAGGACAATAACATCCAGCTCCCTCCCCCGTGCAGCTGCTCCCGCAATCCCTGAGGATTCGATCTCTGCCCTCCAAGCCATGGCACCTAGCAGGCACTTTACCTCCCTCTCTCCTCCCTGCCCAGTTCTACCTTCCTAACAATGCAGTCCCCCACCAGGAGTTGTTTCCTTCCCCTGTGGTGTCCCATGCCACCCTCCTGAGGGTCTCCTTTGTAGAGGTTCCCAACATCCTCCTTCGTCTCCACTGCAGATACCTCTATATAGGAACCACACTCTGCCAGAGTGGCATACGAAGCGGGGTCGATGTTCAGGATAATAAAGCAGGCAGACTTACAAACTCAGTGGCTCCCTTTCTATATTTTTTTATTACTTTATTACTGCAATTAAAGGCACAGATGCATTTTATATTCCTTACTTCTTTGTACAGAAAGCACTATTCTGGTACTTTAACCATACCATTTAACATATCCCTGCACTTTATTAGCTAGCACTTTTAATCTTTAATTGTTTTGAAAGCACTCCAGCACTTTCATCTATTCCTCCCATGCACTTTATATAACAAAGGCATAAGGCAGGTTAATGGGGGGGGGGCAAGGAAAGACCCACGTCTCTCCCTACCAGGGCACCTCACCAATGACAGGGAACATTAGATCTGAATGTCAGTCAAGATGGCAAAATGCATGTTAAGGTGGGGATGTAAGAGCATCAGCGTACCCACCCTTGACTGGGTCACCCTGTCACAGAGAGGTACAACTGGAGAGATGTGCCTCTGTTCCATCACCCTCGCCCTCCCTGAGCCCACTGTGGTCCAACTGCTGCTCTTTCTTGGCAACCTCTGAGGCACCAGTGGTAGCACTGGAGGTCCCTGGGTGGGAGAGGAGGTCCCTCAAATCCTGACCAACTCAGCCTGGAGATGAACAACCTCCTCCCTCAGCCCAGAGAGGTGCCTGTAGATGGGACAACACCGCATCCTCCAGAACGTCTCCCGGAAGACTGCTGCCCCACAGCCACTGCACTGCACCACTTCCATCATGTCTTATTTCTGGCCCCTTAACTGTAGTTTTGAATACTTGCTCTTTCCTCTGTTTATATATATATATTTTTTTTTTTCTTCGTATTTACCTACTGTCTCCGTGCCCTTAAAGCACCTGATCTTCCTGTTCTAAGACAGGAAGTTCCTATATTTCTCAGCAGTCTCCTTACTTGCTCAGAGTCAGACCTCCAGCAGCTAGGGGGGGATGGAGAGCTACTCTTTTCCTTCTAGGATGGTGAGTCTTTTGTGCCTCTGTGATCACTCCCTTACTGCTCCCAAACAGGAAGTTCCTGGTGTCAGTCAAATCCTGTGCCTATAAAAGTAGAACTGGCTAAGGGTGGAGGGGAGGGAAAGAGGGCAATACAGTCCCAGTAGAGAAGTATAGTTCTAGCAGCACTTCCTTCCTCTTGCTGTTCTCTGCCAGAAGACCTGGCTTCCTTCTGTTTAAGCCACCTCCCCTAATTTGCAGCTCTTTCTACACCTAGATAACTGCTCAGATAACAGTTCCTTCAGCCAACTCAAACACGCCAACTTTTTTTTACCCTAAATTGAAGGTCCCAGTAGTAGAGTTCTAGTTCTTTAGTCCTAGTAGAAACTAAAGTAGAGAAGTATAGATCTAGCAGCACCTCCTTCCTCTTGCTGTTCTCTGCCTGATCTCACAGAGATCGTCACTGCAGTTCGACCGCCTTTTCTTTAGATGAGTATCCATTATTTCTTTCTTTTGTGTCAAAATCTTACTTTGAGCATGTTTTCATCATTTTCTGCTGAGTCGCATAAAAATTAGTGTAGTTCATGCAGCGCGCAGCTACCGCAAAAATACTCTCACTCCCTTTACCTCTTTTGCTTCGGCCCAGAGCACAAGATCAAGGATTGTGAGGCCTGTTCCAGATTCAACCGGGCCACACAGAAGCACTGCAAGCAGGCCCTCGAGGCCCACTTATTGCAGCAAAAAATGGCCACAATGGAAAAAGGGCTCCAGAAATTTAAAATTGCTTCCTCCTCTCCCATAGGCAAAAGAAAAAGAGGGATAAAGAGAAGCATCGGGACCAGGATAGGTCTCCCTCACCCACAGCTAGCCCTCAGGCTCCTCGGGTGACCAGCGTCCCTCTTCCTCCAGAAAGTCTGCTGCTGCCTCCAAGCTTGCCCTGCCTTCCTAAGAGCAGCCCTTGGGTCCCCCACCACTACTAGTTATAGTGGCTGCAGGCACCTTGGCAGAGTCCAAGGCTTCCCACACTCTTAGGCCCCTTTCAACGGGAGGGTCTAAGCAGTCTGGCGGTGCTGATAAGCCGCTCGTTGGGTCCTCCGATAAGCACCCAGCCCAGGCGGTTAAGTCTGTCTTCAGGGTCCCTGGTGCACACCTGGCCATGGTCGACAAGCCATTCATCGGTCCATCCAAAGTCCGCCTGACTGATCAGCTCACGTTTGGGTCCCGCCTGGGCCCCGATGACATCTAGCTATTGGATTTATCAGAGTTTTCACCAGTTGGGTCTCTGCACCAGGTCACCCTCTCCTTTGGAAAAGCCTCCTCCGCCCTCCCCAGACTAGTGAGGTGCAGAGGATGGGGGTCATCCATTAGGTGACATCTTTCCCAGTTCACCTCTGGACCTGACGTCGGATCTCCCCAGTAACCCTCTGGGCCCATCCCCCATCATATCCTCTGGTGGGGATGCTGGCACTGACATGGGGCTTGCCTCCCGCCAGTCCAGCATCCGGCCAGGTTTTTCTGGATCCCTCTGGGCCAGGTTTCAGGCCTTCTCAGGGTCCTCCTTTGAGTCCTACGACACTGCCATCAGGGCCCCCCATCTAGTTACCCTCTGCTATGTCACCCAATGCCACATTATAGACCAGCCTACATTCCTCCGGGCTACACGCCGTCAGGCTGTGAGATGCCGGTGTATTTGCCCGCTTACTCTTTTCCAGGTTACCCAGCTCAATCATACCATATGCTGGGTTACTCAATGCCGGGGTTCTCTCCGGGATAGCCACTGGTCTACCAGCCTCCTCTGCCTCCTCCTCCTCCTAAGACTCAGGTGGACTTCCAGGCTATCCTTCCGTCCCGGTGGTCAGAGACCAAGGCTCAGCTAGTTTCAGAGCTGGATAGCCACCACCCCCGAGGGATGTTATTCAGGTTCTGTCAGACCAGACACCCAGGTCCACCCCTACGCCAGACAGACCCACGTCAGACCCATGTCAGTCAGTATCAGTCCTGACGAAAGAGCCTTCGGATGGGCTGACGACAGACAAAGCCCATCCTGGCTCTCAGGAAGCTTCTCGTCCTGATGCCCAGTCTTCAGAGTTCTCGGATCTGGGCTTGGATTCAGACTCTTCTTCCTCCTCTGCAGTTTTGGAGTTTGAAACTCCTCCCACAGAGGAGCCTAAGCCCAAAGAGTCCCCTAAATCCCCACCTGAAGACCCTTCTTTCACAGACCTCCTGAAAAAGACTGCGGAGGTCTACAAATGGAAATCTGATGCTCAAGATCCTAAGTGCCAAAGACTGGCTGAGCACCTGAACATCCAGGAGGCAGCACCTGTCCTTACACCTCCTTGGTTAGAGCCACATGAAAATCTGGCCTCTACCATTTGGATGATGCCTTCTTCAATACCGGCAGTAGCCAAAAAGGCTGACCGGACACACAGAACACCAGAAGGTCAAGATCACCTCAGTGTTCACCCAAGATGGACTCTGTAGTCATTACGGTAGCTCATGACAGATTCACTAAGCCGAGACACGTGAGCACTTCTCCTGATAAGGAGTCAAAGCAGCTGGATCAATTTGGGAAGAAATTCTAGTCTTCCTCCTCTTTGGCCATGCGCACCTTAAACTACGTGGCACACATGCTGGTTTACCAAAAGTATCTTTTCAGTCAGCTGGAACCTGTTATTAAGGCTATGCTGGACTCAGAGTCCAAAACTATCCTGGCTGATACAATTAGGTCCACCAAGGTTGCCTGTCGGCATTCGCTGATGGCTACATATGACGTTGTGAACTCCTCAGCTGGGGCACCACCACAGCAGTTAGCCTCAGGAGGTATTCCTGGTTAAGGGTGCCTGGTTTGGCACCTGACATTCAGGCAGCCATCCAAGATGCTCCCTTTAGGGGCTCTGTTTCTCTACGGAGGTGATGCCCAAGACATTATCACCAGCCTTCAGGATAAGAGCAAGGCCTTACGGTCAGTCCACACCATGTACCACCCTAGATTTAAGGCCAAGCAGCCATTTCGTCACCAGGCTAAGCAGCAGATGAAACAGCAGACAGCCGGACATCAAACAAAATGTTGGGCACCTTCAGCAGCAGCTGCGCCTCCCGCCAAAGCTTGAAGGGCCTCTAGTGCAGCCCCTACCAAACCCTCAGTCTCTTGACTCGTAGCCCATCCCGCCTCCTCCCCTTCCTTCAGAGCAGCCAGTGGGTAGAAGGTTCGCCTGTCACTTGCCATGGTGGGAGGCAGTCACCACAGATGCATGGGTTCTTCAGCTGGTGAGTCAGGGTCACACATTAGAACTTCTGGAGACACCTTCAAACAGGCCCCCGGGGATGTCCCACTACCCAAAGGCACACATCCCCCTCATAAGAGAGGATATCTAGGCTCTTCTGTGAAAACGAGCCATAAAGCCCATCCCTGCAAACCAGGCAGGGAAGGGATATTATTCACACTTCTTCCTGGTTCAAAAGGAAACAGGAGACCTGCATCCAATTCTGGACCTCAGCACTCTAAACCAGTACATTCGGTACAAACTGTTTCAAATGCTGACTCTCTCAGTTCTGCTGCCCCTCCTGCACAAGAGATGATGGCTCTGTGGTCTGGACATGCAGGATGCCCACCCTGCATATCCTGGTGTTTCCAGCCCACCGTCATTACCTCAGGTTCTCCTTCCAGGGAGAGCATTACCAGTTCAGAGCCCTTCTCTTTGGACTGTCTTTGGCACCCCAAGCTTTCACTAAGTGCCTAGTGCTGGTGGCAGCGGCCCTGAGATGCCAGGGCCACTATGTGTTCTCCTACCTCAATGACTGGCTTCTGTCAGCCCTGTCGAGGGAACAACTGGAACTCTCCCTTTCTGCTACCCTGGCCCTCTTTGCACAAGTAGGGATTATGGCCAGCTACCCCAAGTCCCACCTTGCCCCTTCCCAGTGTCACCAGTTCATTGGGGCAGTGCTGGATATGGCTCAGGGCATAGCTGTCCTTCCTCAGGACAGGGCAGAAACCTTAGAGAGGTAGCCTTGTCTAACAGCCCCCAGCAGGTGAGTTTTGGCCAGGTCAGTTCTCTGGCTCCTTGGCCTTATGGAAGCAGCCATCTCCACTGTTCCTCTGGTCAGACTCCACATGCTTATCTCACAGTGGATGCTCAGAGTGCAGTGAGACCAGAGGTCGGACGACCTAGACCACAAGTTCATGGTCTCCAACTCAATGCAGCTGGATCTCCTGTGATGGCAGGATCTCAACAACCTTACCAAAGGGGTCCCCTTTTAAATTCCCTGACTACAACCGCATCAGGGATGGGCTGAGTGGCTCATCTGGAGACCCACAGAACTTAGGGGCTGTGGTCCCAGTCAGAGCTCTCCTTACACATAAAGGTGTTGGAGATCAGGGCAGTGCTGTATGCCCTCCAAGCCTTTCAGCACTTGCTTTGCCAGGGCCCACTATTAGTCTAGTCCGACAATATGTGTGTAGTCTGGGACCTCAATAAACAAGGGGGCACTCGCTCGTATCCCCACTGCAGAGAGGCAAAGCAGGTGTGAAATCTGGCAATTCTGCATCGAATATACCTCTCAGTGGTTCACATTCAGGATGTGCAAAACATCCTAGTGGACATTCTCAGCCACTCCAGAGTAAGAGCCTGAGAAATAGAGCTCAAGCAAGTGGTGGTTGATCACATTTTCAACCTATGGGGACCTCCTGACCTGGATTTGTTCGCCTCCCCATACAACGCAAAACTAGCCAGGTTTTGCTCGCTCGCTCCTAGGCATGGTGTTTTCTAGTAAGATGGGTGCTCTCTCTGCTGGACTAGGAGGTTTCTGTATGCCTTCCCTCCCTTTCCAGTTCTGCAGAGGGTGCTGCTCAAGCTCAAGGTGGAAGGGGCTCACATGATCCTGACTGCCCCATAATGGCCTCGCCAGGTATGGTTTCCGCTTCTTCAGCAGCTTGCAATGGAGTCTCCAGTTCCCCTGCCTCTTTGCCATGATCTCCTGACTCAGGAGAGGGGCACACTGATCCATCCAGGGCTGAAGTCCCTTCACCTTCACGTGTAGCACCTCATGACATAGCTGCGTCACACTTTGGAGTTTCCTCCAGAGTGGCTCTGGTCCTAGTAGAGGCTAGAACACCTTCTACAAGGACTACATATGCCATGAAATGGAAGCGTTTCTTCATCTGGACCACCTCAAAGGGTTGGGACCCTTTCATCTGCCCTGTTCCTCAGGTCATGGAGCATCTGTTACACCTCTCTGCCCTGGGCCTGAGTTACTCTTCGCTGAAGGTTCTCCTGTCTGCTATTTCTGCCTACCACACCTTAGTAGAGGGAAAAGCTGTGGCTCAACTAGAGGTTTCCAAAACCTTCCTAAAAGAAATCCTCCACCTGAAACCTCCGTTGTGCAGTCCTGTGCCACCCTGGGATCTTAATTTTATTCTGGAGAAATTGACCTTGCCTCCCTTTGAACTGGCTGGTAGCTGTGATATGCACCATCATGGAAAATGCTATTTTTAGTTGCAGTTACTTCCGCTCAAAGGATTTCAGAGCTTCAGGCCCTGGTGTGTAAGGAGTCTTATTTAATGTTTCACAGAGACCGGGTGGCTCTGCATACCAATCCTCAGTTTTTACCGAAGGTGGTTTCTGAATTAATGTTGAACCAGTCTATTCAACTTGCAGTACATTACCCTGAGTACTTCAATCAGGGGGAGGCTATTCTGCATAACTTAGATGTTCACAGAGTCTTGTGTTATTATACTAACTAAATTAAATCTGTGCAGAAAACACGGACTAGCTTTTTTTTTTTTTTGCACCCAACGGAGAGGATGCAGCAGTTTCCAAACAGTGTCTATTCAAATGGTTGGCAAACTGTACTGTTTTTTGTTACCAGAAGTACAGTAAAACTCTCCCAGGGAGGTTAAGGGGCATTCTACCAGAGGCATGGCTGCATCTACTACTTGCTTCAGGAATGTTTCTGCTGCTGACATTTGTGTGGTGGCTACTTGGAGCTCTGTCCACACTTTCACCAAGCATTACAGTCTGGACATTGCCTCTTGGCGCAGGGCTGGCTTTGGTCTAGCAGTCCTTAAAGGCCTTCTGTCCTACACCTTCTGTCTTTCTGCAAATATTTTCTGCCTCCCATGTTTCAGTTTCTTCTGATTCACAGTGCTTGGGACTCAGTCCTCAAGGTTATTACCTACTGCAAGAGCCCTTTAAAGTAAGATAGTACAGTTACGTAAGAACTTACCATAACAGTAGATCTTCGAGAGAGGCTCTTGCAGTAGGTTACCTTTTCCCTCCCTCCTTTGCCTGTCTTTTGCTGCTCTTTTTCTATCCCTTTATTTTGGTTCCAGGAGCTTCTTTTCCATTCTCCTGTCGCTCCCTTGGGAGGTCTCTGGCAGGAGAACTGGAAGGCGGGAATGAGGATCACCCACTATATAGTGTCACGCTGACATCTGTCACATGACATCGGGTGGGCAGTCCCACATCAGACACTGCTAGCTAAAGTTTACGTATGGTCCTGATGCCAGGAGGCACAGTCCTCAAGGTTATTATCTACTACAACAGCCTCTCTCAAAGATCTATTACAGTAAGTTCTTATATAACTGTACTATCTGACGTTATCATGCTCCATCCCTCTAGAGGGAAAAGCGACCCCCGCACCGCCTCCCCCAGGAATTCTGCTGGTGGAGGGGGGTCGGGAAAGTAGTCAGGCAGAGTCACTTGGTGTGGCAGAGTGGCCTGAGAAGACTTGGTGGCTTTAGGAGCTGCTCCTCCTGGGGTCTGAGTGGTGGCCTTCCGCTTAAAGCCACCTCCCTGCTGCTGTTGTCCATGGGACTGCTGTACGGAGGAGTGACGAAAAGACTGATGTCTGAAATGTTTCTGGTTGGACCAGTACCTAGTGTGGACCAACCAAATAGCCTTACCCGAGTCATGTAGAACTGGGCCCTTGAAGGGGGAATCCATAATGCCTGTCTGGACATCCGGAGGAATTCCCGAGACCTGGAGCCAGGAGTGTCGGTGTATACAAATGCCGGCAGCTGCTGCCCTGGCAGTAGTGTCAGCAGAGTCATAGGAGGAATGTAGAACGTGAGTGCTTACATCCAATCCAACTTCAGAAGGTTGAGCAGCTCTGCCTTCTAGGGAACATCCGGCAGGGCCTGAGTAAGCTCCATGCCCCGCTCCCAGAGGACACTCTGATAAGGACCATGAGTTAAGAAGTTTAGGGAGTTAATACTGCAAGTAGCAGAGGCGTAAATCTTTTGCCAAGCTGGTCCAATTGCTTTGATTCCCTATCGGGAGGTTGGGTGCTGAAGTGCCTAGGTCGTTTAGACCTGTCACGAGCAGCTGTAATAACCATTAAATCCACCAAGGGCTGTTCCCCTAACAAGCGTTCCTCTCTGGGGGCCATGTAAAGATGGTCGGACTTACGGGGCACCATTGAGGAAGCAAACAGGTGCTTCCAGGCTATTCTGGTGACATCCTGGAAGGTATCAACCAAAGGCAGAACGATAGGTTAAGGGTCCTTCTGGCAAAGATACTTGACCAGACGATGTCTTTCTGGATCCAGATCTTCTGTGTCCCACCTCACATTGGCTTCGATATGCCACATTATGTCCATGAAAGATGGCTCGTTAGGAAGGGACCAGGGGGAGCCCTTTTTATCCGAAGGTGAAGAAGCACCCGCTAGAAGTAAGGATCTACAGGAGGAGGAAGAAGAGCTGCAGCTGGAATCCTTCAAAGATTAAGATCTAGAGGAAGAATGCCAGAACCTGCCTCCTTCCTCTATGGTTAGGATTGCTCTTGTCCAAGCCATCAGGCTGTGAGGTCAGTTCCAGAGGTTGAGGGGTAGGTTGCCTGGATTTGGGCGAAGGTCAAACAGGAGGAACCTCAGAAATGTAGGCTCCTTAGGAGAGGGCAAGGAAGGCTTCTGCAGAAGAAGGTCACCCTTGATGATGTGCCACCAGGATGAAAAGAGCTCTCTGACATCCAACAGAGGAATCCTTGGCTCAGGAGCAGCACCTGGCATTGGTGGGGCAGACAGACCCAGCGTCGGCTCTGAGGCGGTGGGGCCCTTGCAGAGTAGATGTAGCTGGCAATGGCACTTCTGGAGTACGGTTATCTGGCGCCAGTGAAAAAGGAGTTGGCTGACCTGACGATGGATCCTCGGGTGTCGGCTTAGGGGAGATGCCATTGTTTGACGGCAATATACAAGGACCTGGTGATGACGGCTGAGGGGTCATCAGAAGGGATGCTAGAAAAGCCGGTGTCTAAGGTACAGGTGTACGCTGGTGCTGGTCTGGAGCAGCATCCAACAGTGGCTTAGGAGAGGCCCATTGAGGGGAACCAACCTTCAAGGAGGGCAGAGGTGTCACACTCCCAGAAGAAGTGAGCACTTGCCCAGATGCCACTTAGGAGGAGTCAGCCTGGAGTCTAAGATTGACCTGGAGGGGCACTGTAGCCAGTCAGACAATGGGCAAAGACCCGCCCCACTTGAGGAAGAACTGGCTGAGCCACCTGGCTGAGGACCCGAAGTTTGCGAAGAGGGCCTGAACTTCAGGGGCTGAAGGGTAGAGGATAAAATCCCTAACCTAGAAGAGCCTCTGCCCAATGTCAGGACAAGGGCAGAAGGCCTATCCACCGGGAGCCCGGAGGAAGTGAGGGCTGCCAGGGAGCCGGGTCCAACCTCCTGGGAAGATGACTCGGAGCTGGTCCTCGACTTGTGCGGGACCGAGAACGGAGTCTGTCTGAGATTTGTCCTTGGGTCTGTCCTGCTGTTTGTGCTTCCTGGATAACTTCTGTCTTTATGGTGAGCCGAAGAAGTCGAAGTTCCTGAGACAGGGGAGGATGAAAAACTTTCCCTGCATCTCCTTCTGCATGGCAGCTAGCTGTTTCTCTAGCAAGAAGCTCTTGAGAGTTTTCTGGTGGCAAATCCCAGTCCTGCTGTTGAATTTCAAGCAATGTTGGAAGGCCTCTGTATCGTGGTCTGGGCTCGACAGAAGAGGCAGGCCGAATGGCTATCCTTAGATGGAATTTGCTTGCTGCAGGCACACTTAAACAGAAAAATACATGGAAGAAGACATGCAGAGAAGAAAAGCACTATTTTTGGAAAAAATAATGAAAATACAATGCTAGTAAATGTGTGAAAAAAGCAGTCAACTAAGGCAGAAGGTGTCCTTGGATCCGATGTGCGTGGGACAACAGTGGGAAAATAAATAAATAAAAGAACTTTGATAGGGCCGGGGACCGCCCCTTCTATATCACTGGCCGACATCAGGTGGGCCAACATCAGGGGGTGGTCACCCACTGTAGACTGCAAGCGGGGAGTGTTCCATGGGGTCCTGGCATCTGCCGGCTTCAGTCTTTATGGTGTAGCCTGCTGCATGAGATTCCACTCGAAGTAAGATTTGGAGATCTTCCTAAACACCTTCTCCACTGGTTACTACTTATGGGTCTGAATTGGAGTCACTATGAACCCATGGGAGCAAATATTTTGTCAGAGGACTGGCAACAGCTACTGAGCACAGTGGCAGCACATCCCCACATGGTACCACACACCCTAGCCAATAACAGTCGCCAGCTCTCTGACCAACATCACTTCTGCTCATAAGGGCAGAAACAATAAGAGGGCTTGAGAAACTCACTAACCCAAATGGATAGGAAAAGGATATAGAAAAACAAAGACACAAAAAAATAAAACCCCACCTACCAACTTTAAATAGAAGAAAAAGAGCACACAAAGGTGGCACAGGTAGGTAAGTCTGGGCATGAAACCAGTCTGAAGTCACCACTAGCCAGGAAGCAAGAACTGCTGGAAAGGGGTAGCGGGATAAGGCAGCAGGCCTGTATGATGGCAACCAGAGTAGGCAACAAGCATTTGTCAATGCTGAGTGTTCGCCACGGTACTGATATCACTGAAAGTGACATTAAAAATAGCTTCAGTGAAGGAATCATTTTGTTAACAGTTAAGAATGCAAAGTAGAAGTGAGGACGCTGGGCAGTGTAACTGCCTTCTTGTTTGTTAATATTTGTGCCCCAAATTTTCAACATGCCCTTGTTATGACCCCATCTCATGAACAAATACAGAAAACATTTTCAGCTCCTGCCCAAGGGGATTCTGCCCAGCAAGTGCAAAAAACAGATTACTCACCTGTAACAGTAGTTCTAGAAGTGGTATATGTTGTTCATCCACACTTTCTGGCAGATCACCTTTCCCTTTAATGGTTGCTAGAACGTCTTCAAGCTGGCTCCTCCCACCAACCCAGGTGGTATAACCCTCGGCTCTGCCCCAAGATGCCAGATCTTGCCCGCTGGAAGCAGAGGTGTGCGTCGAAGCCAGGGAGGTCGGGTGGGTAAGTGTGGATGAGCATCATATACCACTCCTAGAACTACTGTTACAGGTGAGTAAAGTACAGTTACGTAAGAACTTACCGTAACAGTAGATCTTCGAGAACAGCTCTTGCAGCAGGTTACACCATTAGGACTGAAGCCGGCAGGCGTCAGGACCCCACGGAAATCTTCTAGCTAGCAGTCTTCAGCGGGGACCGCCTCCGACGTCGGTCCCGCCCCCGACGTCAGACGTAGTATATAAGGAGGCGGTCCCACAGATTCCCCAGTACTCCCGCCGAGACTCCCAGCAGGATGACATCAGAAGGGGAGACCGAGGATCCGCCATCAGAAGGAAAAGAGCGAAGCTCCTGCCAAGGCCTGGTAGGCCATACCTCCAAGGGGAAAGGTGAGGAGTACTTGCTGCAAGAGCTGTTCTCGAAGATCTACTGTTACGGTAAGTTCTACGTAACTGTACTATCTTACTCGAGATACAGCTCTGCAGCAGGTTACACCATTAGGACTGATTCCCAAGCAATAGCGTCTGTAGCAGTCTGGGAGGAGGAGGAGATTAGGAGAGATCTTGAACAAATCCTGCTCTAGGACAGGAGACCCTGTAGAACAGCCAGGCTGAAACCAGCTCTCCGCCGTGATGTAATATCCAGGCTATAGTGCCAAATAAATGTGTGCACAGAGCTCCAAGTAGCTGCAGCACAAATGGCCGAGGTGGAGACGTTATGCAGTGCTGCAAAGGAGGTAGCCACCCCTCATGTCGAATGGCCCCGGACTGTACCCGGGAGGGGCTTCTGTTTGTTGTTGTAGCAAAAGGAAATACACTGGACAAGCCAGCGAGAAAGGGTCTGCTTTGAGACTGGTTGGCCCAGCATCCTCTCAGCGAAGGAAACGAATAGTTGCTCCGACTTGCGAAGCTGTTTGGTACCGTTCAAGTAGTACCTTAAGGAGCGGTTAACATCCAGGGTGTGAAGCAACGCCTCTCCTCTATTACAGTACTTGGGAAAATACACAGGCAGATCGATGTCCTGGTTGAGAGTGAGGGCAGAGACCACCTTAGGCAGGAATTTAGGATTCGTCCTCAGAGACACTCTGTCCTGGTGGAAAATTAAATAAGGCTCCTTGCACATGAGAGCCTGAAGCTCGGAAACTCTCCTTGCTGATGTGACAGCAACTAAAAATAACGTTTTCCACGACAGAAAACACAGCTCGCAATCTTCGGCAGGTTCAAAGGGGGGAAGCGTGAGTTGTTCCAGGACAAAGAGTAAGTCCCAAGGAGGAACTGGATCCTTGATGGGTGGCCTAAGGTGTAACACCCCTTTCAGGAAGTCTCGAGAGGCATCAAGCTGTGCCACTGTGTGCTGTCCTACCGGAAAGTGGTAGGCAGAGATCGGGCAGAGGTGCACTTTAATGGAGGAGTAGGCGAGACCCGAATGGAATAGGGAAAGCAGGTATTCCAGCACCCCTTTCACTGGGCATTCTAAAGGGGAAAGGCCGCGTGCTTGCGACCACAAGCAAAAACGGTGCCACTTCATGGCATACGTCACATGCGTAGCCGGCTTTCTAGCTACGGAAAGGACTTCCGCAACCTCTTGCGAGACCCCGTGTCGCATAATGGCTATGTCTCTAGGAGCCAGGCATGGAGGTTCAATGAGCGTAAGTCCGGGTGGACTAGTGAACCCTCCTCCTGAGACAATAGATGGGAGCTGAAGGGCAACGGAACTGGAGGTTCCCGGGACAATTGCGTCGGCATGGGGAACTATTTCTGCTTGGGCC
This sequence comes from Neoceratodus forsteri, assembly GCA_016271365.2. NCBI lineage: Eukaryota > Metazoa > Chordata > Ceratodontiformes > Ceratodontidae > Neoceratodus > Neoceratodus forsteri. The sequence continues at coordinate 888,610,131 of CM057450.1, read as the reverse complement.
AGAAAGGTACTACCAGGATCATTGTTGCATGCTCCCTGCACAGTTTGAGAAGAACTCTCTGGATCAACGGGAAAGGAGGGAAAGCGTAGAGGAATCTGCCTGCCTAGAAGAGGGACAACGAGTCTCACCAGAAAACACCAGGCCCTGGATCTAGCGAGCAAAAATTGGGCAGTTTTGCGTTGGATGGGGAAGCGAATAAGTCCAACTCTGGAGTGCCCCATCGAAGAAATAGATCCTCTGCTACCTCCTGAAGAAGTTCCCACTTGTGGACTCTGGCCTGGAAATGACTCAGGCCATCTGCGATTGTGTTGTCCACTCCGGGAACATGAACTGCAATCAGGCTCGTGCCGTGTTGGATTACCCAATCCCACACTCTCATAGCTTCCCTGCAAAGGGGGTAAGAGTGTGCGCCTCCTTGTTTGTTGAGGTAATACATCACCGCCGTGTTGTCTGTCTGAAGCAGAAGAGTACTCGACAGGATTTCTGACTGAAAGGCCTGCAGGGCGTAAAGAACCGCCCTCATCTCCAGCACATTGATGTGGAGTTGGGCTTCCTGAGGGGTCCATGTTCCCTGGGACCTCACCCCGTTCAGGTGCGCCTCACCCCAGCCCTGAGGCATCTGTGGAGAGGATTGCTCTGGGGATGGTGCTGTAAAAGGGACACCCGCAGAAAGCGTCCCTGGGTCTAGCCACCATTGCCAGTCTCGAATCACGGCGTTCGTGATCCTGACCGGATGCTGCATGTGGTCTTGCCTTTGGTCCCACTGCACCTTGAGCATCCACTGAGTTACCCGCATGTGGAGCCTTGCCAAAGGGATGGTTGGAATGGCCGTAGCCATGTGTCCGAGCAAGCGAAGGACCAACCTGGCGGGGACAGTCTTCTTCGCCGAGAGATCCCTGATGAGGGATCTGATGTGTTCCGCTCTTTCATTGGGAAGAAAGGCCTTCCCTTGGACGGTGTCCAGAACTGCGCCTATGAACTGCAGCTTCTGGGATGGTACGAGCAGTGACTTCTCATAGTTGATAAGAATGCCCAGGGATTGGAACAGATCCTGAGTGCTCTGAATGGCCAGCAACAGTGCCTCTTTGGAGGCGGCCATGAGAAGCCAGTCATCCAGGTACGGGAACACATAGTGGCCCTGTCTCCTTAGAGATGCTGCCATGACTGCCATACACTTGGTAAAAACCCTGGGGGCCGAAGACAGTCCAAACGGAAGAGCCCAGAACTGAAAGTGGTGGCCGAGAAACTCGAAGCGCAGGAACCTCCTGTGCGCTTGAGTTATTGGGATATGCAGGTAGGCGTCCTGCATGTCCAGGGACGCTAAGAAGGCGTCCTTTTTCAGCATGGGAGTAAGTCCTTGGAGGGTCACCATGCAAAAACGTTTGTAGGCGACTGACATGTTGAGGTCGCTGAGGTCCAAGATTGGACAGAGGTCCCCTGTTTTCTTCGGAACCAGAAAGAAGTGGGAATAGTATCCGGATCCTATCTGGTTCTCTGGGACATACTCCACTGCTCCCTTTTGCAGGAGCAGGAGTACCTCTTGCCTGATGAGTGATCTGTGCTGACCCGAGTAACGGGAGAGCAGAGGAGGCCTTGTGGGTGGCTTGTCCATGAATTCTATAAAGTGGCCTCTTTTGACCAACTGAAGAACCCACCTGTCGGTGGTTATGGACTGCCACCCTGGCAGGTGGTCTGCAATGCGGCCCCCAACCTTGGTGTCCCGTTGATCCTGAGGGGTCGGGGCCAGAAAGGAGTCATGCTGTGGTGGCTGAGGGTCCAGCAGGCTGTGCCGGCTTAGCTGGTCGCTGGCTTCGGCCCGCGGACGACTTCCCCTGGGCTCTGCGGGAAAAGGAGCCCCTCTGTTGTGGGCCAGCGCGGAACTGCTGTCTCTGCATCCGGCCTTGAAAACGGCCTTGGTTCCTATGAAAGGAACTAAGCCTGGGTCTGTACATGGCCGGGACAGACTGCACCGCCTTCCCAGCCTCTTGAAGTTTGGTGATGACCTTCTCTGAAGACTCACCGAAAAGGACTTCTCCATGAAACAAGGTATCCAGGATGTTCTTCTGGACGTCCGGGGTGAATCCGGAGACACGGAGCCATGAGTGTCTCCGGAGGCATACGCCTGAAGCCACCGCTCTGGCCGAGGAGTCCACGGAATCATACGCAGCTCACAGCACCTGGGTTCCCACGTCCGAACCCGTGTGAAAGAGTTGTAGCAACTCCTCCTTCTGCTCACCGTCTGACATCTTTTCCGCCAGATCCAGTCCCTGCTCCCACAAGGCGTTCTGGAACTGTACCATGTGGGTTAAATAGTTGAGGGATCTGATAGCGCAGGTAGCGGATGCATACGTGCACCTGCCCATAGCGTCCAGCTGCTTGGACTCTTGGTCCGGTGGCAGGGTGCTCAAATGTTGCGGCCTCTGGGACCGGTCATGTGAGGCAGTAGTGACCAGAGGATGTGATGCCAAGTACTGGTCCTCCCTAGGAGCATTGTACAGGCGGTCGGCCTTCTTCGGCATCGCCGGGAGCGAGTGCGGACGTTTCCACGCTGCCTTGGTGACGTCCACGAAGGTGTCCACCAAGGGTGGTACCACCACAGGCTTAGGATCTTTCTGCCGAAGATACTTCGCGAGGCGTAGTCTCTCGGGGTCAAGTTCCTCTACATCCCAGCTCATGTTCTCCTAGATATGTCTTATAATCTCTGAGAACGATGGGTCATCCGGAGGAGATGTTGGGAGCTCACGTGGGTCCAGAGAGGGACGCTGATGGGAGAAGGGGATCTGGATCCGTACGAGAAGTCTGATCCCATGTCCTCCGTCGAAGGCGATTGGCAGCATCTTCTGGGTCTCTTAGGGCTGGGTGACCCCGAAGAAGATCTGGACGGAGGTCTCCTCTTGTCTGGTCTACCCCTAGGAGGTTCCACAGGCTCCTGGGGGGAAGGTACTCGGCCTGCTGCCCCGGATGGGGTGGGGGGCGCTGGGGTCGGTGGAGGAGGAGGAGGAGGAGGAGGAGGTGTGGGAACCACATCTTTCTTTATGGTATCCCATCAGTAGGTGAACAACTCCTTGACCTCGGATATGCTGAGGCCCGACGACGGACCGGGCGCCGATGGCCGGTCGTCTGGTTCCGGCGTCGGCTCCCCCTGGGTCTCAGATTCTGGAGAGGGTTCCCTGGGGCGTGCGACAGGACCGGGTTCACCCGTCTGGTCTTCGGGCTGGGTCAGTTCCTCCTCCATGATCGCCTCCTGACCGATGTCGGTGGGAGGCATAGGGGTTCTCCTCTCTGCAGGTGCGGACGTCGGTCCCCCGGCCGACGTCCGTGGTGGCGAGGGCCTAACCGGCGACGGGCATCTGGCGGTTGTCGGTTCTCGGGACCGTGGTGCTTGGCTGACGTCGGGTGGTCCGGGCCGGATCCGGCGATCTTCTGGGCGTGAAGCCAGCTCTTTGGTCTTCCGCTGGGGAGGGGGAGGCAAAGAGACTGACCTGGCGCCGGGCTCCGAATGGCGGAACCGGACTTATGATGGTGGTCCCCCGACCTCGACAGAGCCTTGGAAGCCGAAGAAGAGGAGGAGGGCCTGCAGGTCTTGGCCTGAGAAAGAGAGGAGGAACCCGAAGGAGTCTTCACCGCTGCAGGGGAAAGCTGAGAGCGGGCCCGGGAAGGAGAGCGGTCGGACCGGGAGCCGGAGCTACAGGAGTCAGAAGCCCTAGACGGGGACTTGGATCTCACCCTCTCCCTATGTTTCTCAAGGTGTCTCCGGGCCTTGTGAGAGGATTCCCCCTTGGAAGCTGCATCCATGGCTTTAAGTTTTTCTTCAAGCAGGAACACCTGTAGGGCCTTCTGGCGATGGATCCAGGTCCGGCTATTAAACCCCTGGCAGAAGGAACAGGCCTGGGTGTCGTGGTCTGGGCCTAGGCACCGGACGCAGGCCGAATGCGGGTCTTTAAACGGCATTTGCTTCCTGCAGGCGCACTTGGATGGATGGCCTTCCACAGAGGTTGGAGAGGACATCAGACAGCAACTATGCAGAAGAAACAAACTTTTTCTTTTCGAACCGAAGAACTTAACCAGGCGTCGCGCTGCTAGAAATGAGCCGAAGGGTCGAGACACGCAAGTCGATGGCGGGAAAGAACTGGGGAATCTGGCGGGACCGCCTCCTTATATACTACATCTGACGTCGGGGCCGGGACCGACGTCAGAGGTGGTCCCCGCTGAAGACTGCTAGCTAGAAGATTTCCGTGGGGTCCTGACGCCTGCCGGCTTCAGTCCTAATGGTGTAACCTGCTGCAAGAGCTGTATCTCGAAGTAAGATCCTGTTTTTCTAGGATCATGGCTATGTTGTTCTATCCGCACTTTCTGGTAGACTCCTAGCAGTTCTCCAGGAAGAGGGAGGCAAGGCGCACAACCCCTACTTAGGGAACAGAGATGGGAGAACTGAGACCCCAAAACCAGCATCCTGGCGTGATTCGAGGTCAATGTGGTAATGGGAAATGAAGGTGTGTGCTGACTTCCAGGTAGCAGCCCTGCAGATTTTCTGGACTGGGACATCCCTAGAAGCAGCCAAGACACAGCGGTATGGTGGGTGGAATAAACATAGAAACATAGAAGTTGACGGCAGTTAAGGACCACAAGGCCCATCCAGTCTGCCCATTTCTTTTTCTACCTAATAAATGTGCCATTGGCCTGTGCTCTGTCAGTGGCCCATCTATTCATACTGATCTGTATTGCTCCCTTATGCCTATCCCATGCCTGTCTGAAGCCCTGCACTGTATTCATAGCCACCACTTCCTGAGGTAGGCTGTTCCATGCATCCACCACCCTTTCTGTGAAAAAGAATTTCCTCACATTCCCCCTTAATCGGCCTCCCTCTAATCTCATGCTCTGTCCTCTTGTCCTGCTATTTTTCTTATACTGAAACATGTTAGACTCTTTCACTTTGTTAATGCCCTAAGGTGTCTGAATGTTTCGATCAGATCACCTCTCTCCCTCCTTTGCTCTAGGGTATACATATTGAGCTCCATTAATCTGTCCTCATATGTCTTCTGATGCAGTCCCTGCACCATTTTGGTTGCCCTTTTTTGGACTGCCTCAATTTGGTTAATGTCCTTGTGAAGGTGTGGCCTCCAGTACTGCATGCAGTACTCCAGATGGGGCCTAACCAGTGTCTTGTAAAGAGGGATTATCACCTCCCTCTTAAGACTTGTGATACCCCTACTAATACACCCTAACATCCCCCTAGCCTTACCTCCTGATTTAGAAGTCTGCTTGAATAAGCCATAAGTCCTATGGGAGGCTCCCTACCCACCAACCTATAGCAGATATCAATGAAGGAAGTGACCCATCTGCCAATCGTCCACTTGTCTGCAGGTCTGCCAGGAGCAGCTTCAGCATAAGTGACAAACTGCTGGCAAACCTCTACCCGAACTTCTGCTGTACACTCTTTGTAGTTGGCAGGTGGTCATCTCAGGTCCAAAGTATGGAGCCTGTACTTGGCCTCCGAGGTGTGACTGGGGTAGAACACTGGCAAAGTCAACACCTGGTTAAGGTGAAACTCCGACACCACCTTTGGAAGGAATTTCGGGTGGGGACGCAGGACAACCTTGTCCCTGTTGAAGACCAGATAAGGAAACCCCACCAAGAACGCCTGGAGCTCCCCAATCGTTCTGGCTGACGTAACGGCCACCAGGAAGGTGGTCTTCCATGACAGATGGTAGATATCGCACCTGTGCATCGGTTCGAATGGCTTGCTCATATGCTTTGCCAAAACCAGCAGAAGATCCCACGGAGGTGGAGGTTCACGCACCGGAGGGGATAAGTGATCAAGGCCCTTTAAAAAAGCACCAGAACCACCTTCTCCTGCACCACCGACTGCTGACCGGCCCACGTCCAGTAGGCAGAGATGGCTGCCAGATGCACCTTAAGGGTCGTCGACCAAAGTCCCTGCTGGGAGAGGGACCACAGGTAGTCCAGAATGCTAGCCATTGGACAGGATGAGGGGTCCAACCCTCTGCCCTGGCACCAAATGGAAAATCTTTTCCATTTGAAGGCATAGCATTTTCTGGTCAATTCCTTACGGGATGCCTCAACAACCATGAGGACCTCGTCAGAGAGACCCAAAGCCTGGAACTCTAGCCACTCAGGAACCAGGCTGTCAGGTGCAGGGACTGAAGGTCCAGATGGAGCACCTTCTCCTGACTGATGGAGAGCAGATCCGGGCATGCTGGAGTGAGCTTGCACGCAGGGGGTCGGCGGGGGTGGGTGAGGATTAAGTGCTCGCTGGCTGCTCTCTCCCGGGGAGGGAGGACGGGACATCGCTCAGTATACAGCTGTGCCAACCCCCAACCACCTCAGTACCTTTTTTCTTTTTTTGGGAGGGGGGGGAATACTGAAGAGGTGAGCAGCATGAACCTAACTAGTAATCTATGCACTTAACCTAACGGCATAAGACTGCTCTGGTGGCCAATGTCAGACGTCACGTCATCTTTATTTTTAAGTGCCATTCTGCAGTAATCAAAGCGCTGTACAAATCCATAAAACATCAATAAAAATTTTACATATCAGACTTTAAAAACCTAATCAAAGATCGGTAGTAATGAAACAACTCATTACACAAATCTGGAAATGCTAATCAAAACAGGTGTGTTTTAAGTGCAGTTTAAAGCCTCGATGGTCAGGCACTCTCTTATCCGACAAGGCAGAGAATTCTACAGGGTGGGGTCCGCAAAAAGCGGGCCCTAGAAGTCTTTAATTGAACCCTAGAAATCTCCAGCAATCCTTCATTGGAGGAACGGAATAAGCGGAGGGCGATAGGGCAAAGAAGATTTTGCAGGTAGCGAGTCCCTGATTGTGTAGGGCTTTATAAGTCAGTAACCTGACCTTGAAGGTGATCTGCCTAAGAACAGGCAGCCAGTGCAGATCACTGAACACAGAACTGAGATGGCAAGATCTTGATAAGCAAGTAAACAACCTGGCTACCGTGATTCTGCACCAGCTGCAATTGGTGGATATCAACCCCTGAAGCCCTAGGTATAGGGCACTGCAGAAATCAATGCGTAAGATCACAAAGGCGAAGACCAGTGTGGGAAGATTGTTAGGCGGGACCAAGCACTTAATCTGGGCGATGTTCCTCAGATGGTAAAAGAGGACTTTGCAACAGCAGACACCCGAGATTTCAATGTCAGGCTGCTGTTGAACACAACACCCAAACTCCACACTCAGACCAAGGTAAGCAGTTGATCCCCCCACAAGCCAAAGCCCAGAAGGTTGGCCTCCGACAACCCCATGCCTGGATGACCTGGATCCACAACCAACATTTCGGTCCTCTCAGAGTTCAACTTCAGGCAGTTGGCACTCATCCAACCCTGGATCTCTGATAGGCAACTGTTAAGACCAAGACTACCCCAACCTGCTCGGGTACACAGGGCATGTAGAGCTGAGTACCATCAGCATAGCAGTGAAAACTCAGCCCGCACTCACCTTATCATTGTCTCCCAACGCAGCATGTGCACTACAAAACAACATGAGGGACAGTACAGAGCCCTGTGAAACCCTACGTGACAGGGAGGGGCAGAGGAGTAAATTCCCAACACCACTCTCTGAGACCTGCCAGTGAGGAATGATCAAAACCAGCTGAGGACTATACCAGACAGTCCACAAAGAGTCTGCAGACGCTCCAACAACACCTCATGGTCCACAGTGTCAAACACTGCAAAGAGACCAAGGAGAACCAAGACAGAATGACTTCTCAGATCCTTCGCTATCAGGAGATCATTAAGCACCCGAACAAGGGCAGTCTCAGTACTGTGTCTCTTCCTAAACCCGGACTGGAGAGGATCGTAGATCTCATGAGATGTTAAATGACCATCCATCTGTGCTGCAACTACCTTCTCAATAACCCTGCACACAAAGGGCAGGTTAGAGACTGGTTTGTAGTAAGCTGGACAGTCCGGGTCAACAGAAGACTTCTTTAGAATGGGTATCATGACTGCCTCCTTTAGGGATCCGGAAATACCCATCTCCAATGAGCACCAGACTATCTCAGCAAGGACCAGGTTGATAACTTCAATGCACCCCACTAGAGGTGCATTGGGCCCGGGTCCAAACTACATTAAGTTTGATGCATACCCTGGACGCATCGTATAATATCCACAATCTCTAACCAGCAAGTCAGACCAAACTGACCAGATGTTTGCAACCTAATGCTGATCTCCACAATACCCATTTGCGGGTGCTGAGCAGATCTTGAACCTGATGGCGACAATCTTATTAGCGAAGATCTGAGCAATCTCATCACTCTTACCTGTAGAAAATCTCCCAAGACTGCAGACAGGTTGAATTGCACAACCTGCTGACAGTTGGAAGAGATGAGCTGGTTGATTACTCACTGCAGCAATCTTCTTGGACAGGAACTTTGCCTTCTTTCAGAGATTGCTGATTAATAGCCTTTGTAATGTACTACCAATCTAAGTTTATAACCTCATGTATTCTTCTGTACACCTAACTCTCTGTAGTCTGCCTCCTAAGTAGAACTGCCCAGAGCAAATGGAGCTTTATGCAAATGACAGAACTATCATTGGCTCGTGACATTTATTCAAACTGTTGCCCTTATCCGCAGCAATGTTCCATCAACGCAACCCCAGTCCAGTCTGCCGTTTGCCATCTGACAACAATATCAGGTGGGCTGGGTTCGGGGAGGAATAGGTCACTCAGTACAAAGGCTAGGTTTGCCTACTCTGCACGAGAGGCACCCAAGTAACTCGAATACAGGAAGCAATAACTATAATGTCCAATACCAGAAGTGGATTCTAAAGTGTTGCTTTTATTCACATCCAAACAGAATAAACGACGCATAGATGGACCCCCACGGGGCTACACTCCTGGTAATGCAAATTAAAGGAGACCAGAACACATCCTCATCACTTTAGCCCTCAGGCTCTACCACACAATGGGCACACAGCCCGGACTTGTACGCTGCTTTGAGTTACACAGCCCGAACTTGTACACTGTTCTGGGTTTTCCCTGGCTCAGCTCCTTTGCCAGCCACTTGGACACCTTCCATACTTCATGGAAACATTTTCTGGTGGCTCCCTAAACCACCTAAGAGCACCTCGTTCCATGAGGGAATCTTCCTTTCAATCCCACGTATGGGTACTTCCCTCAGGCACTGGCCAAGTACCTGAGAGAAAGCAAAAGGTGTCTCAGAGCAAATCTGTAGAGGTGAATTTGGTTACTACTGATGGGGGGGGGTCTCCCACCTCTCGCTCCCACAATTCATACCCGGCCATTTCTCTGGACAGAAACACCTCATCCTGTAAGCTTTGCAATGTAGATTCTTCTAAATGTATTTCACATTCCACCTATTTGTCTTTCTTCCCATTTGTGCTGGACTTGAACTATACTTATATGTGGCTTTGTCCATTACTCTAGACCCCCACTGAGTTAAGCAGTCCAATCCCCACATCTTCCAACTGTACTTGGCTGTCTTTTCCTGACCCCACAGTAACAGTCCCTTTAGTTTCCTTCTGTTCAGATGAAAACACTCGCCCTTTTTCAGGCCGAACTCACCCTTCGGTTGTAGGTGCCCCACATGCTTTCCTCCACAAGGAATCTCTCACAGAGCTTCTGGTGCCTCAGCACAACTTGAACAGGCAGCTTCTTTCCTTAGCTGGACCGTGGGGATTTGCCCCTGGAAAACAGACAAACACCTTCCCCCCATCCCCTCAGGGATGGGGCTACTGAACCACTGAAAGCAGTCTCCACCACTTCAATTACCAGTTCCTGTGTTCCTCTTCAGGTAGAAACATACACCTTACCAAAAGTAGGTCTTAAACAGAGCTTAAAGCTCTGAAAGCATGCACACACTCTACTGCACTACAGTCTCTCTCTAAGACTGCACATAGACTGGCTTCAAATTCCCCAACGTTCTACTCTAACCTCCAACTGCAACATTCCAGTGTGGCTTATGCAGCTGCGACAGTTCTAAAATGATGTCATCCTTCAGTCTCAGCTGAGACTGAGAACAGAGTGAGACAGTGTGAAATCCATTTAACTGGAGTTTCACAAGCTGCCTTCCCTGCCTACCACTAGGTCTTATTGGGATTCTAGTAACCTCGGGTAACAGGGGGGTTACAAACATCTCAGATTTCTTACTCCGCCTGACAAGTCAAGATGCCCAGGAGGCTTCCCCTTAGGTCGTTTTGTGGCTCACTGCGAAGTATAAATATTCTATACTTTATTATTCTTACTGCTGCCTTCGTTTATTGTTAAAATTATTTCAAACATTTAGTTTAGTTTTTAGAGTTAATCATGTTATTTTCTCGGAACCTCACAGTTTGGAATAACCACTGAGGAACCGGGGTAGTTCTTAGTTTTTGCTGAAATTTTTCTGCTATTTAGATTATTTTTTTGTAAAACAATGTTTAATTGTTTTGAAACCGCTGACCCGGTTTCTTTCAACCGCTAACCTGGTTGCAGTGAACCGCTAGCCCGGTTCCGAATCTAAAACTTTCAGTTCATTTTCGGAACCCGATTGGTCCTGAACTGACTGCAAAAAAAAAAAAAATGTAAGTTTATCTTTTGCAGTTGTGGTCTTTCTCCTAGAAAAGGAGCTGTGTGAAAACCAAAGAAAAAGACTGGTCCCCATTTTTTTTAAATTGTCTGAAGTGTGGGACGTTTGCCAGAGCAGACAAGTATGAACGCTGTGTAGTCTGCCTTGGAACTGAACATCTTTCTATTGACTGTGAAATTTGTAAATCTTTTCCACAAAAAATAGTGGAAAATTGATTAGAAAGGTTGCAAAAGAGACTTGACAAGGGTGCTTCAGGCTCTGACGAGCCAACACCCTCCGAATCTGCAGGTGAAACCTCTGTCTCTTCTTTACACACCCCTGAAAAGGGTGATACTGGCACCTTAAAAAAGATGGGTGGTTCAGCTGACTCTCTGGCCCCCTCCAAGAAAACCAAAAAGACAAAGCACATCGAACCCAAGGAAAAACCTAAGGGGGTTTCTTCTGTGCCTTACAGCTTGCCAACTGTGGAGGAGATTGCCCAAGCCATGAAGGTCATTCGGGCTATATAGGGCTTTGTACCTGCCCCTACCCTCCCTCCTCCAAGGGTTCAAGAACCAGTTCCTTCCTCTGAACTCCTTTCAGGAGATGGAGTATGGGGATTATGATGAACCAGAGGGTCATGATGGTGAGTCCATTGAACCGAGATCTCACCAGAGCAAGAATTTGGCTCTCCTCCTAGACCAGAATATTTTTCTTCTCATTTTCCTTTGTAAGGAAAATAGTGGATGCTCTTGACCTAGCTACTACAGAGGTCATAGAAGATGAAGAGGAATCTGAATATCTGGAGATGATGGGGCTAACACCCACAAAGAAAATTCTCCTGCCAATAAATAAATTCTTTAAAAAAGATTTATTTAAAATCGTGCAGAACCCAAATTCTGTCCCACCTCTAGATAAAAAGGCGGATAAGAAACAGCAGCTGGACAGACAAGGGGCTGAATTTCTTTATTCTCACCCTGATCATCAGGGTATAGTCCAACAGACAGCCTGTGAGAAGGCGAGGGTTCCTCTGTCCTCTCATTCACCTGAGAAGGACTCCAGGAAGATAGACAGCATATCAAAACAAGTTCTAGCCAGAGCCAATAGGGCTGTGAAGAGCTACCAAATGAAACAAAGGTGTTTTCTTGTTGATTCCATATAGTGCTGTTTAGTCACAATCATCAAAAACTGGAATACTGGTAACTCAGTCCTCCTAAATTTATTTAGTCTGAGTACATGGTGGTGGTGTGGTATGTGTAAGCGCATGTAAGGCCACAGGGGTGATGAAAGATTGTAAAGGTGAGGGTGCCCAAGATAAAAAGGTCACTTGTTACATTATAAATGGCACTTTTTCCAAACCAGGATTTTATATACAGTAAATGCACATTTGACAACAATAGTAATTTCAAAATACCTTTATACCACATCAAAATATGTAATATGTAATATTAAGGGTTCAGCTCATGTAACAGTTCCAACTTATTTTTCAAAGTTAAAAAGTGAACCACAAAGATACAATATCCTATTAAACAGCAATAAAATTGTATGATGTTGTTTATGTCCCCATGAACCTAAGAATTCTAAATTAGAACAGAGATGCACTGTACCAACAATGTAAGTTCTTGACAAGCTCATACTATTCTAAAATGGTCAATGCCAGCAGTGTGTGAATCAGAAACACTCACTGAATTTACCAAAAGGCCAGTTAAGATTAAGCAGCAACATGAGAACTGGTATTTAAAAAAAAATAACATCTACTTATACAAAAATGCATGTTTGCTGATTGAAGGCAGTTCTCCTTTGAGATATTAACAGCCCGGTCTAAATTGTTCACTATTTATGTGGTTGGCAGTATAGCCTAGCAGTTAGAATACTGAGTTGTAAATTAGCTTTGTACATCCAGCATTCAGACATGGGTTTGATTCCCACAACCTCCACTTGCATACTGTGTTACTCTGAGCAAGTCACTTAGCCTCCTCAGTGCTCCCGGGTAGCCCCAGAAACCAGGCATCTGTGCCTAGTGGGCCAACCCAGTTACCAAAGAATAAAAAAAAAAATTAAAAAAATGTAATGCTTATATCCTTTTATCTTTAAAAGGACACAGTTTAAATATTAGAGGTTGGTGTACTCTGCTTACAGCCTCAAATCAGGTACAGACTTAAATACTGCTGCTTTAAGCAACACACCCAAAAAAGAAACCTACCCTGAGAAATGCAGAACTTTTAGAAGGGACTCCATTACAAATGAGCTTGAATCAATGAACTGACAGGGCTGTGAAGAGCTACCAAATGACCAGTTATTCTTATGTGTATGTGTGTGTGTGTGTGTGTGTGTGTTTGCATGCAACTTGTCCTGCCCATAGGAGTAGGATAGCTTACAGTTCCAAATGCAAAGTCTGTAATCTGACACTGTAGTCTAACTTTGCTATGAGGACATTCCACAAGATACAGTTAACCCCTAGGTTGCTGAAAGAAATTAGACTGAGCTGGACAGATGATAGAAACAGCAGTTTAAAACTTTTTTTTGTTAATATCCTGAGAAGTTCTGTGGTACAGTATAGTAGTATCCCCCCTCCCTTCAGATGCCTTTAACATAGAGCAACAAATTGCAAAAATCAGAGGGGGGTGCACTATTTTGCGGCTGTGGAGGTGGAGGAATACATGCAAAGGTCTAAAATGGAAGTTCTAAGATCAGCTGTTTTTAGAGTTATAGTCTGATCGATGACAGAAGGGCTGTAGGCTCTGCCCACAGCCCTTAAAAGGGTATCTAGCCACCTCTCTGGGGGGTAAGACAGACTAATTACCAGGCCCTTCTATCTGTACCAAAAAACACTGTGGCAGTCAGTTCTGGCAATGTCAGAGAAGGATCCCTCCTCTCTCTCTCTCTGAAGACCTAGGAGAAACAGCAAGGTTTGGACTGGAAGCATCTAAGTACCAGTTCCAAATGGCAGCAGATGCCAATGACAATGCTGCTAGGTGAATGGCTCTGACTGTAGCCCTGAGAAGGCTGGCATGGCTGAGAGCTACTAATCTGACACAGGATACCCAGGCTAAGGCAATGGATTTTCCTGTTGAGGATCACTCTCTCTTCGGTAAACACACTGAAGATTACATGAAAAAGGTGGACGAGTACAAAGCCACCTACAAAAGTATCTCCCCCACAGAAAGGCCTTCTCCTTCATATAGGCCTTATGGGAGGGGATGCAGAGGAAGGACACCCTACGATAGGCCCTTCTATCAGGCACAAGCTGCCCCACAGCTGCAGCCTTACCCACAGCAGACTGGGTACTACAGGGCCAGAGGTAGGAGGGGCTCCAGAAGAGGCTCCCACTCTGCCCAGGTTCAGTCACAACCAAAACAAAATCCCTGACTCAGTTGTCAAGGCTGCCCCCCTAGCACCAGTAGGGGGCAGACTAATTCACTTTTTCTAGGCCTGGCAAGAGGGTTTTGGAATTAGTGAGTCAGGGTCTGTCCCCGAGTTTCAAATCTCTCCCTCCTCTAAAATCAAAGCTGTTGAAACCAGCTTCTCTTCAGAAAAGAAATCTTTTGGAAAAAGAGGTTCGAGCCTTGCGCCACATAAAAGCAGTGGAGCCTGTGCCAGGGTCCCAGAGAGGAAGAGGTTTTATTCTCTGTATTTCCTCACCAAAAAGAAAAATGGGGAGTGGCGGTCTATTCTAGACCTCAGACTTCTGAACAAGTATCTAGTAAGACCAAAGTTCAAAATGGTCACTTTGTCCCTGATCTTGCCATTTATTCAAAAAGGAGATTGGCTGACATCTCTGGATTTGAAGGATGCCTATATCCACATCCCAATAAGAGAGTCTCACAGGAAGTATCTCAGGTTCAGACTTCCTTGAGGTTACTACCAATTCTCAGCCTTTCCCTTTGGCCTTACCTCAGTGCCCAGAGTGTTCACAAAATGTCTGGCAGTGGTAGTGGCATATCTCAGAAGACTGGGAATTTCAGTTTTTCACAACCTAGGTCACTGGCTACTCATGGGAAAGTCATCACAACAGGTGAAAGATCACCAGGTAACAATACAAAATCTGTTACAGTCTCTGGGGTTCCTGATAAATCGGGAAAAATCCATTCTCAATCCAGTACAGGTCCTGCACTTCATTGGAGCAGAACTGGACACTTTGCAATGAAGAGCCCTCCTTCCCAAAGACAGGGTCCAGAGTATCCTGCAATGATTACCTCATTCAGGTTGGGAAGCCATGTTCAGCAAGGCAATATTTGCAGGTCTTGGGACATATGGCTGCAGCAACGGGCATTGTCTTGGGAGCAAGATATCGAATGAGGGCTATTCAGTTTCATCTCAGAGTACACTGGTGCCAAAGAAAAGACAAAATGTCAAAACCAATTCCAGTAACAAAAACCATGCTTCAGTCCCTACAGTGGTGGAAGGAAGAACACAATCTAAGAGAAGGGGTCCTCTTTCAGAGGGAAAATCCATCAGTCATCCTTACAACAGAGGCTCTCTGTTAGGATAGGGTGCTCACTTGGGAGAGCACACTACCCATGGCACTTGGTCAACTGTAGAGTCACTCCTCCACATAAACTTTTTGGAGCTTTGAGCAATATTTCTGGCTTTTAAAGTGTTTTTCTCATCTGGTACAAGGCAAAGTGGTGCAAGTCAGAACAAACAACACCACCACAATGTACTATGTAAACAAATAAGAGGAACAAGGTCAGACCCTCCCCGTGCTCAGAGACCATGAAGATATGGAAATTGGCTACTCACTAAAGGACTCTCTGCAGGCCATTCATGTACCAGGCAAAGACAATATCTTGGCAGATGCTTAAAGCAGAATCAACCACGCACATCACAAATGGTCTATTAACAGACAGGTACTGTACTCAGTGTTCAGAAGGTGAGAGACTCCAGAAGTGGATCTCTTTGCTTCCCAAGAGAACCACTTACTGCCCATATTCTGTTGCAGACCACTAGTTAAGGGCACAATTCCACTGGATGCCCTGGCTCTAGACTGGTCAGAAAGACGCCTGCACGCGTCCTCCTTTCCTCTCATCTTCAGAGTTCTGATCAAGCTCAGGTCACAACCTGCATCTATGATTCTGGTAGCACCAGATCGGCCAGACAGCCATGGTACCCTTTACTGCTGTCCATGTCTGTGTCCAAACCAATACATCTTCCCAGGAGGCACAATCTTGACCTCCCAACAGGGAAAATTGTACCTGAACCTCAAATATCTCAGGCTCAAAGCCTGGTTCTTGAGGATCATGTCAGGTCAGACCCCTATTGGATGATTCTACACTTTGTCATAATCCACTGGATATGGCTAATATCTTGAATCAAAGATTTTGTGAAGTATATAGTCATACAACAACACAAAAGAATGTAATAGTAAATGTTACAAATGAACCTGTGATCAAATTTAACTGGCAGTATGATTCTGGAGAAACTTAAATTATTAAAAACAAATATTCTTCCAGTCCTGATAACATTAGTGGACACCTATTATATTTATTAGCTGTTTCTATAGCCCATCCCCTGTGTATATTCTTTGAATACTATTTGATGCACCATTTTGTGCCTAAAGAATGGAAGTCTGCCCATGTTATTCCAATATATAAAAAAGGATCTCGTTCAAATTGGGAAAACTACCAGCCCATAAGTCTTACATCATCTGTTTGTAAAATATTAGAGAGTCTAATCAAAGATCTTATTAGTGACACAATTAATACAGTTGACCCAGAACAACATGGGTTTAAAAAGGGCAGAGGGTGCCTTAGTAACCTAATGAGTTTCTACGAAAATGTTAGTAAAAACATTGATCAAGGCTCCCCCGGGACATCATTTATCTAGATTTTAGTAAAGCTTTCGATGTGATGTCTCATCACTCCCTAATAGTCAAATGGTTAAACACTAATATTAATAAATATATTATTGCATAGATAAAAACTTGGTTGGATCAAAGGACGCAGAGGGTCTTGGCCCGCCGACAACCCCATGATCAACGGCCATCTGTCTGCATCTCGACATGTCTGTAGCGGTGTTCCTCAGGGGTCTGTTTTGGGTCCCTGCCTATTTTTAGTGTTCATTTCTGATTTGCCTAAAAATTGTAAATCTATTTTAATAAAATATACAGATGATGTAAAACTTGGCAGGACTTGCGGCAGTGATATGAGATCTATAATACAGCAGGATTTGAATAGCACCTTGAATTGGGTCAGTACATGGGGTATGCATTTAAATCCATCCAAATGCAAGGTGATGCATGTTGGCTCAAATAACCCTCTGGCTACATATATGTTAAATGGATTACCACTCGAAACAACTGTAAATGAAAAAGATTTGGGCATATACATATCAAATGATTTAGGGCAAAATAAACAAATAAATGAGGCAATTAATAAAACAAATAGGATTATATAGTCTATTAAGAGAAACATTAAATCTAGAGACCCACGGATAATGCTGCTCTATACAGAGCTTTTGCTATACCCCATTTGGAATATTCGTCACAATTATGGAATCCATACAAAAAGAGTGAGATTGCTTCTCTTGAAAAAATACAGAGGAGATTTACAAAAAATATTAAAGGACTCTCAAAATGTCCATACGAATTATGCTTAGCAAAGTTAAATCTGATGCCATTATCACTTAGACGCCTTCGTGGAGATCTAATTTATATGTATGATATAATTAAAGACCCACACCTGTTTTTTCATATGGGTTTTGAGTTTAAAAATAATATATTTAATACCAGAGGTCACCCACTACCGATTAATAAGGCAAAATGTGTTCATGTTTCTAGGGAAAAACAACTATACACAAAGAATCATAAATCCCTGAACAACCTACCATTAGAAATAGTCACCAGCAAGGACAAAAACTTTTAAAATCGCTTTGATAAATTTATATTTAACAAACCAAACTTGGGGTACTATAATTAATAACGCAGTTATGGGCCTCACAGCCTTCTTTGCACCATATTACCTTAGAAACTGTGAGAAACTTTAGACTTAGAATTTTCAAATTGAAATCTCTCTCGTTGTTCTGGATATCCTGAAAGGATACAGGAAGCCTTCCATGAAGAAAGCCTATTCTGCAAAATGGAAAAGGTACTCTATCTGGTGTGATGCCAAGGAGATTTCTCTTTCCCTGGCAGAAATCCCAGTGTTACTGGAATTACTCACATATTTGCATTCCCAAGAGCTAAAATACACATCCCTAAAAGTTCATCTGGCATCAATTTCAGCTTACATTTCTGCTGGGAAAAATGTTTCCATAGCAGCTAATCCCACTTTCAAAAAGTTATTCAATGGTTTGTGTTATTTGCACCCTCCTATTAAGGAACCAGTCCCGGTGTGGGATCTGAATATATGCATTTCTCAGCTCATGAAACCTCCTCCTGAGCCTATGTCTTCTGTTCATATACAGTATGTCACATGGAAAACTGTATTTCTGGTTGCAATCACTTCTGCCAGAAGGATAAGTGAACTGCAAGCACTATGTGTAGAGAAGTACTACCTCTGCTTTCCTAATGACAAAGCAGTGCTTTGAACAAACATGAGGTTTCTTCCAAAGGTGGAGGTGGGTTCCGATTTCCACTTATTTTATTTTGTTTTATTCAAACAGCAGTTTGGAAAACCTTTGAGCCATAGGCTCATTTACAAAGGTACCTTGTCACAGTAAGACAAACCAAAATACACAGTATAGCAGTACAACACATAAGTATAACAGTAAATTAAGACATAGATACAAACAAGCTGGTACAGGTAGGATGGATGCAAACAATACCAGAGTTATGTCGTCCTTAGCAGCTTAGTAATAAGCTTTGTCATAAGTTTTGAGTACAGCTTTAACTAGCGGCAGTTACAGCATCGGGTGTTAATAAGGTGGTTACGTAAGGAAGTTTTGAAGCACGATATAGTTGGAGCTTCGGAGATGGAGGGAGGCAATGTGTTGAACCAGGAGGGGGCCCTAAAGCTGAAGGCTCTTTGGCCGTGAGAGGTCCTAGCTCTAGGGATAACAAGAGAGGTTTTCCCAGAGGTCCGAGTATGAACTAGTGGGACAGAGCGGCGTATGGTGGTGGTCAATCCTGGTGGGGAAAGCCCAAGGAGGGTCTTTTTTGTAAGAGTACAGGTAAGATATTTGAGGCGCTCATCGAGATCAAGTACCAGCGCTTTAGCATACAGTAGACAGGGGTGTGTGTGTCATCCTAGGTGCTCCAGTAATTAACCTGCAGGCCTTATTCAGAGTAGTGCGAATTTTATTGAGTGCGGTCTGACCAGCAGCACCATACACCGGCAGTCCATAGTCCACTAGGGACAGGATAGAGGAGGTGACTGCGAATCGAAGAGCCTCCGGGGGGAGGCAGTGTTTATACTGATGTAAGATGCCCAATCGGATATTAGTGGCAGTGGTTAGGGCAGCGATCTGTCCATGGAAGGAGAGGGAGGGGTCAAAATGGATCCCTTGGTATTTATAGGAGGAAACTTGTTCGAGTGGGAATGAGGACCCAGAGTGAATGAGGAGTTTGAAGTTGCAGGACTTGTTTTGGGGATGAGTGAAGAACATGGTTTTTGTTTTTTTAAGATTTATCACCAATCTATGTTCTTGAACCAGCCTCGGCTTCAGTGAAGGACTTCTGCAGCGAGTCCTGGAGGGCAATAGGTTACGATTTGAGGCAAAGATGACTGCATCATCAGCGCATAACAGAATGTTCCCCGAGCAAGAGTATGGAAGGGTGTTAAGGTAAAGGAGAATAGTAAGGCCCAGAATGGAGCCCTGGGGAACCCAGAAAAGATGGGACAGATGTCTGAGTAGGTCCCATTAATTTTACACGCTGTGAGCAGTCAGACAGATAACTGGTGCACCAGGAGATAGGCCCAGCAGCAAAACCAGAGAGACTAAGGGCTTCAAGAAGGAGGGGTGGGAGACAGTGTTGAAAGCCGAGAGGTCAATGAAGACAGCACCAGCCAGAGAACCAGTGTCTAAGGAGGAGTGAGAAAGTTGGAGAACTCTAGGAGGGCTGTGTTGGTACTGTGGCCCACTTGGAAGCCATGCTGCTCAGGACAAAGGACATTGTAGGTGGAGAGGTAGTCAGAGATTTGAGAGGCCACCACTTTTTCCAAGGCCTTGGAGAGAGGAGAGAGAATGGAGATCGGTCGATAGTTTCCAGCCACAGTCCTATCACCACCTTTAAAGATAGGGGTGACAGTGGTGACTTTCCAGGCAGTTGGAGCCTTCCCCAGGCAAAGAGAGTGGTTGATGAGGCATGTGATCGGGTGAGGACTGTGTCTAAGACCAGCCGTGGATACGGATCAGGGTGTCACTGCCTGTACTATTACTCTTGAGGGCAGTGACAAGGTGCGGCCTAAGTTCTTGGGCAGAAACACGGCGGAGGAGAAAATAAGGGCGAGAAAGATTTACGGCAGGTGCTGGGGGAGGAGGGTCAAAAAAATTTGTAGGGAGGATAGGGCTAAGGTCAGTGAATGAGGTGTTGAGGTGGTTGGCAATGAGGGCTGGGTCTGAGGAGATCACACCATTAATGTTGATCTGGTGGGTGGGGGGGTGCACTCCATTTAACTGTTTAATGTTATCCCAGAAGGTTCTGGGATTCCCCATGAGGCAGTGAGTGAGGATCGATAGTGCTCAGACTTGGTCTTTCTGATGGCCCGAGGCACTTGTTTCAGCGGCATATAACCGCTTGTCATTGGGCCAGCCAGTCTCAATGGCATGGTGCCATAGGTTGTCCCTATGTTTGAGCTGGTGGATCAAAGCTGGGGTAACCTAGGGGCATTCTTACTTTTAGAGCAGCGGGTCAACACTGGGGCAAAGATATCACAGGCCTTATTAAAAGTTTGGGTAAAGAAGGAGAGAGCTGTGTCGATGTCAGGAGTTGCCTGTATAGGAGACCAGTCAATTTGGGACAGAAGTTCCTTAAGTTTTATCAGTCCACCAGGTATTAGACGCCGCCGGCATGTGGACTGTGCTATGGGTTTGGGGACTGAGGTTGACCAGTGGAATAGAATGGGGGAGTGATCGCTGAGAGAGTCTGGGAGGACTTGTACATTGGGGATCCGATTAGGGGCGGTTGGTGAGTACCACATCAAGCAGGGTACTGGAGCCCTCTTGGGGTTAGTCCTGGTAGGGTGGGTAACTAGTTGCATTAGGTCTATTGCAGAAAAGGAGTCTCGGTAGAGGAGGAGGAGGGGCTGAGCCAGTTGACATTTAAGTCACCCACCAGAATTTGATCAGCGGAAGGAGGTAGAGAGGTAACGATTCTGTAAGAGAGGCAATGGCCTGCTTGGTCCCTGGGGGCACGTATGCAGTAGTCAGATAAAGGGGTCCCTTTAAAGGGTCAGGGGTTAGTTTCAGCGTAAGTGCCTGGGCCCTGAAGTCAAGGATGGGAGTGACAGGCTAGTACGGGAGAGATTCCTTGACATAAATAGCGAGCCGCCACCCCGTTTCCAAAACGGTCGGGACCCGAAAAAGGGTGAAACCAGGAAGGAAGACTAGGGAGTCAGGGGAGGATTTCGACAGCCAAGTCTCAACCAGGGTGATGACATCAGGGTTAATTGATGTGACCAGGCATTGTAGTGAGTCAAACTTTTTTAGGAGGCTACAGATATTCATGGAGACCATGCATAGGCCTGTGGTGCGAGTTGGGGAGCTCCTGGGAACCGGGCCAGGGTTTAAATCAATCCATAACACTGCCAGTTTTCTTTACTTAACATGCCAGCTTAGCTGCATGCAGACTCCATAGTCTGGATGTGAAAAGGGCATTAAGTTACTATGTGACCCAAACCAGGGATCATAGAGGTGATAAACAGCTTTTTCTCACTTATGGAGATGTGGGGAAAGGCACCCCAGTTTCCAAGAGATCAGTCTCACGCTGGATAGTCTAATGCATTCAGTTTTGCTATTCAAAATCTGGAAAACAAGCTCCAGCAGGCCTGAAGGCCCACTCAACTATGGGCAGCTTCAAGAGACATTCCCTTAGTGGAGATCTGTAAAGCAACTACTTGGAGAATGGCACGGGTCATTATGTCGTAAGACATAATGCTGCATGGCAATCAGCTGCACGATTAATGTCATGAGGCATTATTTCATTGTTCTGTGGGGGCTCTGCCCCTCACCGCCTCCTTATGGGACTTGCCTCGGACCCCCATTAAAGATTCTTAACTCCGGAGGTTCCAACTCGGGACTGCACAGGTCCAGGTTTGCCATAATGCCATACTATTAAACATGTGACATTATGACCTGGTACATTGGAGAACAGTACACACTTTACTAAGCATTACAGTTTGGACATACAGTCCAGAAGTGATGCCAGGTTTGGCACAACAGTCCTGCAGATCCTCTTTCCTAAATAGGTTCTCTGCCCACCTCAAATGTACTGCTTTGAAGTCTACAGAGAGTTAGGGATATAGAAGAATGCATGGGGTTAGAAGAAAAAATTACCTTAGTAATCTTGTTTCTTGCAATACATTCTTCTATATTCATAAGTCTCCTTCCCCTTCCAGAACCAGAGACTCCGCATTCCTACCCGAGTCTTTGTGGTTTATTAGTCCCAAACACAGGCATACATGTTTTTAATCTTTGTGGGAACCGATTCTTCCTTTCTTTTTCCAGGTGATTCTGGCACTTCAGAAAAGGGTCCTCTTAATATAATTATAATTATTATTACTGTTACACAGATTTATGCTGTCTTAGTTTTAGTAGTTATACTATTAGGTGTAGTTAGGTAGTATAATATGGGTTCCTTGTAGGCTCCTTAGAAATCTGAGACGTTGATGGAACGTTGCAGCAGATAAGGGCAGCAGTTTGAATAAGAGTCACAAGCCAATGATAGTTCTATTATTTGCATAAAGTTCCATTTGCTCTGGGCAGCTCTACTTAGGAGGCAGACTGCAGAGTTATGAATATTGAAGAATACACTGGAAGAAACAAGATTACTAGGGTGAGTCTTTTTTTTTTTTTTATCATCAGGCCCGGTTTCTGCCAGTGCTGCTCCAACTTTCGCCCCTCTTGCCTCAACTCCTTCAAAGTCCCATCAAATCAAGGGGACTTGGCAAAGAGTGAGGAGGCAAACACTGACAGGAGCTAGAGAGTTAAGGGCCCCTGTCACTGCCTTATTATAGGCAAGTACCAGTTCCCCCGGCTCCCTGCATATACTTGACACACCTGATAGGTCCAGTACCACCTCAAGATCATCAGGAATTAAACCCCTTAAGGGGCGATACCAGACCATCTCCATAGGGGCAGGTCTTTTGGGGGGTGCCTCGAATCTGAACCTTATAGTATGATGGTCTGACCATCCAACTGGTTCCACCACCAGATTGGAGCTCTCCAACCACAATAGAAAGACCAGGTCCAATGAATGACCATGATTATGGGTAGCAGAGGTAGCTACCTGTATTAGGCCCAATGAACTCATCAACTGGAGGAATTCCTGTCCAAACTGCTAGAGTTCATAGTCAACCCAGGTAGTGACGATGAAATACATCACCAAAAAAGAAAAGGGCCACCAAACCCAGTAACACAGTGTTGTCACAGCCCAAACCAAGTACAAAGGGGTAAAGACCAACACAACAATATTAAAGTGAGTACCACGGATGGTGGTCGGGAGTGGTAACTGATGGAGAAGATATGCAGGCAGATCAACACTTACGGTAACAACACAACTTTCATATCTTCCAAGAATCAATATTTTCTATAGCTTCCCACTGATGGGTAAGAGTAATCCAAGCTCAGAGAAAGTCTCCCATACTAGGGATGCTGCAGCTCAGGGCTCACGCAAGACAGTAATCCATAGCCGGCCTGGTGGCGCTGAGGGTTGAGGCGCTGGACGTCACACCTTGCACCGCGCCGGTGACCCAGGTTCGGTAGCAAACTCAGGTTGCCGGGGGTTGGCACAGAAGGGAAAGAATAGAGCATCCGGAGGACAGCTCTCCTTTCCCAGGGGGAGGGTATAGGGTTACCCGGTGTCCCACTGACCCACGCTGAAGATCGGGGGGGTACTGCAGAATGATCGGTTTGCAACATGGGGTGAGCGCAACAACATCTCCAGGGTTGCCATGCGCCATGATGTCATTGCATGTCATGCTTGGGGGGTGGCCTCAAGGAAGAAAAATCCCTCTGGAGGATTGCACAGATGATGGGGACGTCCGTGGCATGGCCCACATCCCACAGCCGGCCCAGCTCACTAGGATCTCCCCTGGCGCCAACTCATAGGCCGCGAGAAGCACAGTTTGCTGGGGTACTGGGGTCTGGTATGGGCAGTGCAGGTGGGAGATCCTGGATGTGGGGTTCAGGCTGGGAGTGAGAGGCCCTAGCCCAGTAAGTACTCCGAAGGATGCCCTATCCTCCAAGGTGTATAAATAGAGTAAAAAAAAAAAAAAAAAGGACAGTAATCCATTCGGAAGTGTCCTGCTAAAGGTGCATGAGACCTCCATGAACATCCAGGAATAGTGCTTGGTAAATGTATGCACTCTGCTCCAAGTTGCAGCTCTAGTAATTTCTCAAACTGACACAATATTAGTGCCACGGAAGTGGCAACTGCTCTAGTGGAGTGGGCATGTACCTTGCCCTCCATTTTAACCTGAGTCATGGCATAGCAGTGGCAGAGGCAATTTTACAGTCCAGGCTGAAATATACTTGATTGTGGCAGGCTGTACCTTTGAGTCAGGTCGAAAGAGACAAAGAACTGTTTTGACTGTCTTTAGTCCACAGTCATGTTCAAGTAGAACCTAAGGACTCTTTTAACATCACTGAATAAGAATCCTTTTCCCCATTCTGGAAGCTAGAAAAGTAGGCAGGCAGAATTATAGCCTAATTCAGATGAAACTCAGACACTACATTAGGTAGGATGTTGGGGCGTGTATGGTGCACTACCTTGTCTTTATGGAAAACAGCATATGGAGGCTATGTGACCAAAGCATGGATTTCAGGTACTCTGTGTGCAGAGGTGACAGCTAGCAAGAATGCTGCATTCCAACTTAGAAACTTCATGTCATGAGTCACAACAGGCTTGAATGGCTTGACAGTAAGCATATCTAGCAAAAGGTTAAGGTCCCAGGGAGCCAGACATCCTGTGACATCATCATCAATGTGAAAGCAAGCTCTGAGAGCTCCACAAGGTGACTTCTCAAAATCTTAAATAATCCGCTTTACAAATGCTCAGTTTAGACCAAGCTAACCTGTATTCCAAATCTACAAATGTCTGAGAAAGGAACGTGGGAGGAACTGGTCACGAAAAATCAGCTTTCCAGATGATGCATGCGATCCCAGTCAAGCAGCATAGCTTCACTGCTGGTGGGCGGCTCTCTGGAGAAAGGCGCCAAGACAGAGGCTAAAAAAGAAACATTTAACAAATATTTCAAAAACACTGGTGCAAGAGCTATGAAACATCAGTGCCAAATTAACAAGATGTGAAGAAACTATCTCCATATCTCAAAAAGACATCCAACAGTTACAGGAAAGGTCAACCGAACTCGAACAAGGAATCAGCACCGCATTTACTCAAGTGAACTATCACAGCACGGCATTACTATATTTTTAAAAGACCTTCTCGATCTCCAACACAATATGGGCTTAGGGATAGAAATTGTGCACACAGCACTCACCCCTAAGCTAAAAGAGAAAACTCACAAACAGAGGTCGGTGGTCTTGAGATCCCTTAATTACAAGACCAAAATGCCAATGTAGCATAAAGCCTGGGACAAAAAGAAGTTGTGTTTGGAGACGCAAGTTTTTTGTTTTTTAATCATGACTTACATCACGAGTCATGGACAAAAGACACTCCATTCTGCATGTGTTCAAGAGACTCTGACAAAAGAACTTAGGGCTCATCTTTTGCCCCTAACGCAGCTCCACACCTTCACAGACTCTGGGCCAAAATTCTTTATAAGTTTGGATGAGGCTTGTGGTCCTGGGCCTCCTGCTACCTCTACCAGACAACCCAGAGCTTCTGGAGGCAGATAATCTCCTTTGGTAGCAGCAGTGGATGACAGTACCGAGAGTGCATGGTGGGAATGATGCCTGGATCAGAATGTTTCACTCCAGAAGATGCAAAATGCCCCAGGACCATCAACCAGACTGTCACCCTCCCCGGAAGAATTAGGCTTCTCCATACTGGATAGGCAAATATGGGTTACAAGTTACCATTACAGGGTATGACTGCATTAGCAGACTCGGCTAAGTACACACAGAGACATCTGAATTATTTTTTGTGGTGGACAACAACCTCTGTATACACTTATCACATTATTGAGGGTTATTTCAAAACAGCTGCCCCATATCACTTTAGGCTGTTTACCATTCAGAAGAAATCAGGGGATAAGCTGATGAGTTATGGGAAAAGGATTAATGGCATTGTTATTATGATCGAAGTTATTGCTATTAGTTATTAATTGGTCTCACAAAGGTTTAATTCATGCTGAGATTTAAAGTGGAAATGAAAATGGGAGTCCATGTGGTCGGGGGGGGGGTTGTACTTACAGGACCACATGACCTGGTATACAGTCTTTGTACGGGGAGTGTGAGGCTTATTTGAATGCTTGGAGTACTCCAACGGATAGGCGGCAGATGCTGGGATGGTCCAAAACAACCAGACAGAGCTTGAGTGCAGAGTAGGGAAGATCCCTCTGGCAAATTAATTAGGCTGGTGAATCCAGTGAGAGGGGCCAGCAGGCCCATTCTCATCCACGATGTAACAGCTGGGCAAAGAGCTGCAGGTCTCCCTCACACCTCATGGAGCTCACATGCTGGAAAATCATGCGAACTGGGTGCTCCCACGAGACCTGTACATACTGGTATAGCTGGAGAAGGCTGTGGGAAAGTGTAAACTGGTGTCATACATGCCCCGCCCTGATTATGGACTAATCTAAGGGACTGCCAACTGGTAGATTCCAAAAACAGCACACACAAATTTGATTCACTGAGGGCTAATCCCAACACCTAATGGCCCAGAAAAGCAGCTAGCATGAAACAGAATACCATGAAATAACATTAGAAATATCTCTGCTTCGCATAAATGATAGGCAAAATCTCTTCCAGTTACTGGGAGCCAATCTGCACTGGTAGGAGCCAAAATTAGAATTGCTCATGTGGGAGACCACGTGCATACAGATTAGGATTCCTGAAGAGTACAAATAATTTTGGCTAATTAGGAGCTGAATTAGAGTCAAATGGTGGATCTGTTGGAGGGGCCTGCCCAGCTACATAGGGACTCCTCGGGTACTGCATTTTGACTTATTAAGGATGGGAGGTGGAGGACAATTCCATAAGTATCTTTTGTATATGGTGATGTGGTATCAGACTTGGCTGTGGGATGAGTAGGAGGAGAGACAATGTTGTAACGCTGCTGCTAGCTGGCACGATACAGGTAACACTCGTGGCCAAAGGGGCAGTGCATGCTTCACACTAGCACAGCTCTGGCCTTTCCACCTTAAAGGTAAGGCTACAGTTACTGTTCCCATCACTAATAATGGGGTGATCTGTAACGCGAGTCTGCCTCTACAGCATTTGGACCTATAAAGAAAGAGTGTGTTACAACGTTTAATTGCATAAAGTGCAGTAATCTTTATTGAAATATGAGTGTGTGTGTGTATATGTATGTATGTATATGCATATATATATATATATATATTTTTTTTTAATTGGTTTCTTTTTGACTTTTATAAAATAGCAGTTTTATTCCTAATTCCTTTATAGCACATATCATAAGTACGGTAGTAAACAAAGTCCTACTTTTTCATGAAGTCCGTGACTTTTGTCTGAATGGTGAGCTGTCTGATGTAAGGACCCCAGATCGTCTCTGCTTGGGCTAGCACTTCCAATAAGAAGAAGAAGCCAGAAAAGGAAGGATCCAGATTCATTTCAGTGCTTTGCAGTAACTGCTCATTGCTGTTTTTGTTTTAAACTTAGATTGTGGGCTTTTAGTGGCACTGTAATTTCTTGCTGTCTTTACTTAGAATTGTTTTTGGGCTGCTGAAAATTTAAAACCTAGTTTGATGTGCTTGTAGTGGTGGTGCATTTCTTTGCTGTCTTTAATTGCTGCAAATTTCCACCCACACTCCCTTCCCTGCCCCGAACTCTTAATTATATACCCTGTCAAATCTGACTGACAGGAGCTAAGCACAGGGAATAGCATGGGTTGTGGAGTAGAGGCAGAAGGGGAGGAAGCCCCCCTCAGCACAAGTGTTTTGACGCATTTATTTTTGTTTGTTTGATTCCTCTTTAAAGAAACATATCTGAGTATCAGTGGCACTCCCCTCACTGTCGCTGATCCACTTCGAGTCAAGCCGTCCCCACTGCAAATCCCACACTAACAGCCTCGCTTAAGGCCCCACAACTTCCCCCTGCATCTACCACTTGATGATTAATGCTAATTCAGCATTGTCTATGATCAGCCCCACTATCCCAGCCCTGGGGTCCCTTGCAATTCCATGTACAGTGCGATATGCAGACCTCGCATACATCACCTTCAGTCGAGTAAACAGGCATAGGCTCCTCATCAGAATGATCACCCTGCTCCTACTACTGTCTGGAAACATCCACCCCAACCCGGCCCTAGGACCTCCTGCTCGCAGCAACAGCCACCAGCCACTGGCCTTCTAGAGGGTCCATGAACATTTGCAGCATCCTGAAAAAGACAGCTGCTCTCAATGCTGGATATACAGCACCAACCAGATGTGCTAGCCTGGTGAAACATGGTTGTCCAAGTCCACCCCTGACTCCGCCATCTCCTCCCCATTCTCACTCTTTAGGATGGATAGAGTGGGGAAGCAGGTGGCAGCTGCGCCTTTACATTGAACACACCCTGCTTGCCCAAGCTCTCCCCCCACCAACCTTAGTTCACGATGCTCAAGCACTGTCACTGAAAATCACCCCAGACCCATCCAAAGCCCCCCTTATAATCACGATGGCCTACATCCTACCCTGCAAGCAGACACAAGCCCACAACTCACTAACGGAGTATCTTGCCAGCTTCCCCCACAAGTCAGAACAGATACTCCTTGGTGACTGCAACCTAAACTGGCTGGGCACCACAGTCACCTCTTCCTTTGATGCACTTGTAACCCTTGACCTGTATCAGTTGGTAACGAGCCAACCAGGCACAACCTGGCCACCGCAAACACACCCTCCTGCACATTATTCTCACAAACAGGCCCATAAAATAACAGACATTGAAATTCTTCCAAATTCCTCAACGAACACTCCCAGTGATCTGCTCATGGTCAGGTCTGATACCATCCCCACCCTCTACCAATACCTCGCATCGCCTATGTCCAGGAAAACTCCCCAACTTTCTGCAGCACCTGGCCCGTGGAACTGGTCCCCAATATACTATGCCAAAAGTGTAGACACCGTGCTCACATACTTTCATGACTCTTTCACCTGGTCTTGTGACAGCTTTGCCCCCCTAAGAAGGACAAAAACTAGGAAAAAGAATGCCCCCCGATCATGCCATCCCTCCTCCAGCAGCTCAAAAACCGTGACAACCTATGGCACAAGGCTGTTGACAGGCAGGCAGGCATACAGAGCTGCTTGTAACAGCTGCACATGGGCTATTCACAGGGCGAAAGCAGAGCACTACAGGGCCAGCCTAACCACCACCTGGGGCTCATCACGGAAGTTTTGGGACAATATAAAAACCTTAGGTGGCAAATCTTATGTGCCACCCCCTCCCAGATAGCAACTGAGGGATCGGTCACCATAGACCCAAAGGAAATTGCCAATATACTCAATAATAGCTTTACCAACCTTAGCTCGGTTCTCCCTCCCAACTTCTTTGATCCCTTATCCACCACCAACCCCCCTCAACTACCATGGCCTCCTTTTTATCTTTGAACTATCACCACTATTGAAGTTAGGCCCTAGCTCTCCAAGGCCTTGAATGGAACCAGCCCCTGAATGATCCAATTGATGTCAAACCTCCGCCTGGCCCTGGATGCCCTGCTTGCTCTGCTCACTGGTCTCCTGAACTGCTCCCAGTGCCTAGGCCAGTTCCCAGTGGCCTGGAAGAATACGGTCGCCACACCCATCCACAAAGGAGGTGACCTCTTAACCCCAGAAACTACCAACCGATCTCCATCCTTCCCCCGCTGTCTAAAGCGCTGGAAAGAATCATGGCTGATCAGCTGACAGAATACCTGGGAACCCATAACCTTCTCTGTAAAGAGCAGCATGGGTTCTGTGCTGGGCACAGCAGTACCACGGCTCTTTTTGAGTTTTCGACCCATTTACACTCTGCTCTCGACAATGGCCATGCTGCTGGAGCTGTGTTTGGATACGGTCAGTCACCCACTCCTGCTAAAATCCCTCCACCACCTTGGTTTCTCCCAAGCACCCCTGAATTGGTTCGCCAAGTACCTGGCAGACAGAGCTCAGTGTGTACGAAAAAACAATACAGTCTCCTGCCTGCGCCCTATCTGCTCCGGGGATCCTCAGGGGTCCATCTTAGGGCCACTGCTATTTAGCCTATTCATAAACGGAGTCCCCACCATGTGCACCGAGAAACTTCTCCTATACGCAAATGATGCTGTCATCTGTGCCTCCCACACCGGCTCCACTGAACTGCAGGCCGCCCTACAGAATGCTTTCACCCAAGTGGAACACTGGTTCACGGAGCAGAGACTAATCTTGAACCTAAAAAAAAAAACAAAGACCCTCCTATTTGCCCATCACCAGAGTATGCTTAGAAATACCCAGCTGCAGATCCAATCGAAATCACTATACACACTGGAGCAGGTCACATCCTACAAATACCTAGGAGTTACCTTTGACACTGCCCTCACAGTCCATGGACACATCAATACCCTCACCTCTGCTGCCAATACACGTATTGGCCTACTGTATCGCCACAAGGATGGTCTTCCACCAGAAGCCCTCAGACTAGCCCTCACCTCCTCAGTCATGTCCCTTATTGACTATGGGCTGCTTGTCTATGCCGCTGCTGATACCACAGCCATTGGTAAAATAAAAAAAGTCATCATTATCAAAGCCTGCAGGCTCTTAACTGCTGCAGACCGCACAACTCACACATGCACGCTCTACTCCCTTGCCCAGATACTTAACCTTGACGAGAGGGTCCAGTACCAGGCTTGCCTCATAGCCAAAAAAATCACTCCTTGGCCTGACCCCACCAGGGATAACTGCCTCACTAACCCTAGCCGCCCCTCCTGCGAGCACGCATGGCTCAGCTAAGGCTGTCCTGGCTATTCCCAGAGTCAGGACCACATTGGCGCAGAGGTCATTTACTGTCAAGGCCCCAACCTGGTATAACTCCCTTCCCCCTGAGATAACTGGACATGCCACACTTGGATCCTTCAAGGCGGCCCTAAAAGCTCACCTCCTTGCCGCCTGCACCTGCCCAATATAGGCTCACAGCACTTGTCCTTGGCGGCCACCATAAAAACCCAACCGACTCCTGGCTGTACACTTCAGCCAAGACCACCCACATTGACAAGGTCTCCTCAGATGGCTCTGCAACCCGCTATTCTTTCCCGCTTGGCTTACCCTTCCTGCTCTGTAAGCCCTATTTTTTCTTTCCCCACTGCTCTCGCTATCTTGCCTAGTATGTCTCGCAACTATGGTAGTTTCCAATATTTTTTGTACCTGCACTGTTCTCAGCCATCACTCTGTATCGTATCTGTAATGTCATTAGCTACCGCCTTGTATAATATATGAACTGCATTAGCTACCACCGTGTATAGGTCCTCACACTCTCTGCACCTGTAGTAGTGTTTAGCTACCAAATTGTTTAGGTCGCCCGGTGTCTTCGGACACACAACACAATGGCTTGTATATAGATCAACCCTGTGTTTCACACTATAGTAGTAGTCCTATGTATGAAATGTACTATGCTGATTCGTTCCATTGTCTACGTTTGTTTAATTTGTTGCTTGACGAGGAACCTTTGAAATGAGTCCTGACTCAAAGGTCTGTAATCTGATTGTATTCAATAAATAAATAAAACAATAAATAAAACAAAATAAATCAGCTGTAATCAGACATCAGAGGCAGGGCTGCAACAGACTCTGTGATTACACTGTAATCAGTGTAGTTCCCTCTTAAGACACTGCTACTTCAGGTCAAATCCACTCAAAATACATGGTGGCCCTAAGATGGCATATATGGTAAAACTAATTATTACCTATGAGAGTGGCAAATGAAAAACACGATCCACCCATAGATACCAACTGCTCAGGATAACCACGGCAGTATGAGTGGTGTAGACTTCACTGGACTTGACCGGTTCATACCAGTTTTAAAGTTCATTCATTCACTTGGCTAATTATCTTGGAATCACACTTTAATGGACTGCCCCCTTGGGCGCTGGGTTTATAGGTTAGGCTATCCTACACAACGATGATTGACAGTGATTTGAAATTCCTGACCTACAGTATTAAGGGGATTACAGATCCTGTAAAATGATCTAGGGTACTGCAGGAGTTGCAGAGGAAGAGAGTGGCAGTGGGTCTACTGCAAGAGACACACCTCACACAAGAACAACACAAAAAGCTTAGGAGATCAAGGGTAAGAGAATGCTATGCATCCTCCTTCCAACAACACCCCTATAGACAGAGAGTGACAGTGCTAATTCATAGAGGGTTCTGCTCCAAGTGGAGAAGATGGAGGAGGATGAACATATTAATTTATATACCTGGAGGGAACCTACCAGGAAACCCCTTGCCCTGCTTAATGTCTAGGCCCCCAACTTGGGTCAGGATAGGGTGACTTTCTATCAGGAAGCCCTACTATGGTTCATTCAGGTGCTGGGAAATTATATATCCTATGAGCGACTTCAAAATGATCCTGAATAACAAGCTGGATAGCCAGCGATGGAGGAAAGGACAAGATTAGGACAAAATTGTTCTGTCCTTAAAAGATGTTCAGAGAATTGGGAGCACAGGATACTTGGAGGGTGGCTCACTCAAGAGACAAACATTTTCTATTTTATTCCGCCTTCCAAAACTTATACTAACGTGTGGCAAAAGGATTGCACCAGAAAATATTTGAGATACTAAAGGACCTCAATATGTACTCACTGGAGGAGAAGAGGGATCGGGAAGGGGACATGATAGAAACATTCAAGTACCTTAGGGGCATAAACAAGATGCAGGGGGGAGACATCTTCCAATATACGAGATGTAAAAGAACAAGAGGGCATGACATGAAACTGGAAGTTGGCAGGCTGAGGGGAAATGTGATTAAGTTTTTCTTCACAGAGAGGGTGGTGGACGCATGGAATAAACTACCACAGGAGGTGGTGGGGGCAAACACAGTGGAGGGTTTTAAACATGCATGGGACAGGCATAAGGGTACACTGGTGGTTGGAAGGCAGGGGGAAAGCCATTGACTAGGTAGGGCAGTGGAAACAAACTAGTGTAGCGCTTTTGGGCAGACTGGATGGGCCTGGCGGTCCTTATCTGCTGACAATGTATCTGTTTCTAGCCACAGAATGGTTGTACACAGTAGAGGAAGCCAAAAAAAAGATGGAATAACCCTCTCTGAGCATGCCCCGGATAGGGCTAAATGTTTACCCCCGTGTAAGAACTCAACCTGGCATCTCAGTAATTCACTACTAAACCCTAAATTTGTTACTGTTATCAACCTTCTCCCTCCTATCGCTCAGACAATCTCAAACCACTCCCACCTCGCCATACTCCCTCTCTGCTCAAGGGATTCCTGCTGCTACTTCCTTCCAAAACCATCCTCAAATGCAGGAAAACTGGCTTACTCTACCAGCTCCCTCACTGTGGAATTCCCAATCTCCCTCATATGAAATGCCCTCTCACACTCCTCTGTCAGATCTCAACTGCAAAACTTCCCTCCCTACATGCTACCATAACAACATTTATTTGCCTGTGGACTCTGTAACAGCCATGGTTATCCCTTTACCACAATCTTCCTTAGCACTTGATTATTTTTCATACATACTACCTGCCGATAAATGTAAAAACTGCTGTTTGTTGCTTGTATTGCATGCTGTTACTGTGTCGTTCAGCGCTTCCTATTTCTCTGCTATCCCGTTTCGCTGTCCATTGTTACCACCACATCCTTCAGCACTTGATAAGATTTCTTATATTGTTTACTTCCACTGTAAATCTGTGGATAATAATATCAATTAATGTATGATGTTCTTTCTGTAGGTTGTTACTGTGTTAATGCTGCAGCATGTTTGCTGCTATCCCCCGTCTCCCTATTTTTTGTTTTTTTCCACCGAGTTACACCTGGAAACGAGCCTTGGCTCAGTGTGCATTTCCCGGTTACCAATATTTAAATAAAATAAACTGAAGAATACTTTTGTTGACAATACATCATTATGAGACAGATGGAATGGCCTCAAAGCTACATTACCAGGGGACATGACACAATATTCTTCTACAAAGAAAGAGGAAGCTGTGCTGAGGCAGCTAGCATTAGAACAGAAATTATTTGACATTAAGGCAACTCATAAAATTAGCAAGGATGAAGCCTTGCTCCCTCAGATACAACAGTGTACATGAAAATTGCAACAGTACATAGAACAGAAAATTGAGGGACAGCTCAGATTTGCCAGGCAATGATTTTATGAATTCAAGTAACAGGGCAAGCCAGTTGCTAGCCTGACAAATTAGAAAACAACAAGTGAAAAGAGTTATTCTCAAAATCCTGGAGAGGGGGGACGGGATGGCTGGTCTCACACCTCTTAAAGATAGATTCCTTTGCCTCATTATAGAATTAGGCTGTGCATGGTAAACTGATACAGACACATTTTCCCAAAAACTTCATTTGCCTTCCTTAAAACAGCAGGAGATGGAGGCTTTGGAGGCACCGATCAAGGGAAGGAGTTGCATGAGGCAATGAGGGATTTGAAGGGTGGGAAATCACTAGGGGTGAATGGCTTCATAGCTGAATTCTTTAAGTCCTTTAAAGAAGAGTCTTCTGAGAACTACCAAGGCTTTTCTGGGGGGCAGGGTTGTGAGATGAGAGGACACCCACAACCTGGAAAAGGGTGCAGACCTCCATATTGCTAAAGCCTGATAAAGACCTCACAAAATGCAAATCCTACTGTCCAATCTCACTGATACCAACTGATCTTAAAATATTTACCTCCATTTTGGCATGTAGATTGCATGTGCAGGTAAACAGCCTTGTCCACTTGGATCAAATAGGATTTATTAAGGGGTGCAACTTTCATGATAGTATCCAATACCTCCTTAATATCCTTTTCCTTGCAACAAGGAGTCCCACAACTCCAACTAGAATTCTCCATGGATGCAGAGAAGGCTTTGACCAGGTGGGCTGGGCCTTCCTGCAGCATGTGCCCTGGCCATGAAGTTAGGCCAAAAGTCAGAAGCTGTACAGAAGTGTGATATAAGCCCCAGGGCGATCGTATGAGGTAATGGGGTGATGTCATCTAGATTTGCAATACAAAGGGGCACCTGTGTATTGAACTACTGGCAGTAGCAGTCCGGCAAAATACAGAAATCATGGGCATCAAGAGTAGGACAGCAGGAGAAAAAAATGGAAATTATGTACCTACCGTAATTCTTGATCTTCTTGGACAAAGTCTTTACTATTCATTCACACTAACGGGGACTACGCTGGAGGTGTTACAACCCAGCGGGAGCCAAAAATCTTCAAGATGGCCAGCACCGAGGTAGGACTGCAGATGTGCAGCACTGGGAGGTTGGTTTGCACCTGTATGGGCTATCTCGGCATTGACCCTCCCACTGCCTCAGTTTCTTTTCAACCAAGGAGGTGCAGCGGAAACTAGCCTAG
Organism: Neoceratodus forsteri; assembly: GCA_016271365.2. Taxonomy (NCBI): domain Eukaryota; kingdom Metazoa; phylum Chordata; order Ceratodontiformes; family Ceratodontidae; genus Neoceratodus; species Neoceratodus forsteri. The sequence goes on along the minus strand of CM057450.1, from coordinate 888,574,844 downwards.
GAAATACCTAACCTAATCCGGGCATAAGATAGCCCCAATGGCCCATGTAAGAAAGGTCTACTCAACAACGTCTTCATAGCCCAAGCCCACGAGGGAGTGAAGACCAGAAGCAGGATGAGTGAGCTTGGGGATGGTGGGTGGTTGAGTGAAAGAATGGTGAAAACTTCGTCCAAGAAGATCAAAATTTCAGTAGGTAATTTCCATATCTTCCTGAACTAAAAGTCTTCACCATTCATTCACACTAATGGGAGAGTGCTAAGCTAAAAACCACTCCCCCTCCCCCGAGTAGGGGGGCAGGAGACAGAGCTCAGCCAGGACAGAAGTCCATTAAGGATTGTCCTGCCAAAGGAGTATGCTGTCTCGCATGGACATCTAAAATGTAGCGCTTCACATAAGTGTGCACCAAGCTCCCAAGTACCCGCTTGCAAAAATCTACAATGGGTACATTATGAATTTCTACCAGGGATGCTGCAACAGCTCTGGTAAACTGGGCATAAACCCGGCCTTCCAAATTAACCTGCACCACCGAGTAGCAGTGACGAAGACATACTACCAACCATGCAGAAATGCATCAAACGGCAGCCGGCTGACCCAGCCAGGCCATGCTGTAAGATATGAAAAGATGCTTGAATTGCAAATCTTTTAGTTCTTTCAATGTAGAATTGTAGAACCCTCTTGACATCCAGAGAGTGAAGGGTATGTTTCCATTCATTCTGGAAGAACTAGAGGTTGGTTAAGGTGAAATTCAAACTACCTTGTGCAGGAATTTAGGCTAGTATGAAGTACCACCTTGTCCTTGTGAAAGACAGTATATGGAGGGTCTGTGACCAAGGCATGAATTTCTGAAACTGCGAGTGGAAGTAACGGCCACTAAGAAGGCAGTCTTCCGGTCAGAAACTAAGTCACAGGTGGCTAGAGGCTCAAAGATTTATGAATGGGCACATCTGGCATGAAGTTGATATCCCATGCGGCCACTGGTACCTGACCAGGCATCTAGTGTGTAGGATACACTTGAGGAATCTCTTGACTAACGGTAACTGAGCCAGCAACATGTTCTGCACTGGCTCATGGTAGGCAGAAATCACGTGGAGGTGTACCTTCACTATAGAGTACTGCAGTCCTGCATTTGAAATTTCTAAGAAGTACTCCAACACTTTATTCGGTGGGCAACAAAATGTTTTCAGCGTGGACTTTGTACACCAAATGGAAAATCGCTTTCACTTAGTCGTGCAAGTTTTCCCAGTGGAGGGCTTATGCACCATGAAGAGGATTTCCAAGATCCTTGAAAGACCTCAGACCTACCCACTTCTATCTCCTCAGAAGCCAGGCATGGAGATGAAGGAAGCGCAGGATGGGATGGACCAGAGGTCCCTGCGTCAGGAGGTCCATCCGAAGAGGCGTTGCCTTGGGGGGACTCTGACAACCTGTTGATTAGAGAAAACCATATCTGAGGAGGCCAATTCATGGGAATGAGGATTATCCTGTCCCCCGTGCCTCAGCTAGAGCAGCACCCTCTGAACTAAAGGAAAAGGAGGAAATGTGTATAGAGCATATCTTGCCCACCACAGTCTGAATGCAACCTGACAGAAAACATCAGGTTTGGGATTTCTGGAGCAGAATAGAGGCAGTCTTGCATTGAGTGAGGATGCAAAAAGGTCCAGGCCTGGACTGCCCCACTCATCGAATAGTGATTGCACGTTGCTGGAGTGAGTGACCATTCATGGAAACCTGCCTCTGGCCTGCTGATATGCTTCCTGCACAGAGGGTAGGAGCGCGCTCCACCCTGCTTGTTGGAGTAATACATCCTGGCTTTATTGTCCATCTGAAGGAGAATTACCTTGTGGTAGAGGTCATCCTTCAGGACTCAGAACGATAGGACAGCTGTCATCTGTAAGACATTTATGTGTAGATGAGACTCCTCCTGTCTCCACACTCTCTGAGTATGGCGATCTTGACTATGAACCCCCGCCCACCAATGAGAGATGCATCCATGGAGATGGTGATCTGAGATTCTAGTTGGGCAATGGGTAGACCTTGTAGAAGCGTGTCTTCCTGTGTCCACCATGCAACAGATATTGTCAGGGGTTCCATCACCTTTATGTGGAAGGCTTGTGGGTGCATGGTTGGAGACTACCGTGTGCTAAGCATCCACCGAGTGATCTTCATGTTGAACCGTCCAGAGGCACTTAAGAAAACAGCAGAGGCCCTGAAGCCCAGCATCTGTTGCATGGACTGGGCTGGTACAAGTTTACCCTCTGTGAGGAAATGATCCATCTGGAAAAGCTGGTTTCCTGACCCCCAGGAAGAAGGCCCTCACTAAGAGGTAGCCGGGGGGGCCCTACAAAAAGAAGCTTAAAGTCTTGAAGCTGTGGCTTTTACAGGATCAGCAGTACCCTCATGGAAGCATCCTGTATGTCTAGGGATGTGAACCAGCCGTGCCACTGGAGAGGAGGTAGGAGAGTCCCTACGGAGACCATCCTGCCCTGAACAAGGGCGTAGTCTGTTTCTGAGGTCGAGAATGGGGTGCATGCGGCCTGTCTTCTTAGGGACCAGAAGACTATGAAGAATGCCATGAATCTCTGAAGTGAGAAAGTCTGACTGTGAAGTGGAGAGACTGTGCTCCCGCTTGGGGGGGGGACAGTCAGGGGAGTCCCCAACAGGTTGAGGGAGTACCCCTCTCAGAAAATTTGGAGGGCCCACTTGTCTATTATTATAGACTGCCATAGATTGTAAAGTGAGTCAGACACCTCTCACTGCAGGGAGAAGTTCCACCTCAAGTAGTTGAGATGGTACCCGGACTAATGTCTCAGAGAGTGGCACTTGGCACTTTCAGGCCCTGTGGCTTGGACTGCATTTTCTTCATGGCTGATGGGGTTGATCATTGTTAAGGCCTCTCGGTCCCACCCTCGAAGGACTGCATATTGCAAAACTGGTGACAGTTCCAGCCCCTTTAAGGGGCGAAAGGAGTCGATCTGGCTGTTTTGAAGGCAGTTTTGGATTTTGAACGGCCTCTAGAGCATGTGCTACCTGAGTGCCGAACAGGTGAGAATCATTAGAAAATCCCAATGTTCTAAGTCATCAGAGTCGCCCAACACAGATCCCAGCAGTAGCTGTCCTGGAGGCAGAGTTGCAGGCTTCCACATAGCTTTTGTGGGAATGACTGCTCGTTTCCCCAAGGTGTCAATCGTGCAAGATTCCCTAGTGATAAGATAATCTGTGGACCCCTGAGGGAGAAAAGCCTCATCATTCTCTGCTCAGGCAACCATAGCTTCTGCAAAGGGTTGTGAAGCTAAAAGGTATCCTTCCCTGGGAGGGGCATTGAAGAAATCAGAGCTGGCCTCTGCAATCACCATGTGCGACAAGATATCACGGAGGGTGTGCAGAGGGCTTAATATTCTTTAAACATGGGGAAACTCAAGATACAAAAGCCTCCCTGGGTCTACATCAGAGGCCTGCAGAGCTAGGGCAGAACCCATATCCTAAGGAGAGACTGAAAGACATGGTTTCAACCAGGGTTCATGTCCAGGTTGTAAAACAAGTCATCTTACCATTGTCAGAATGATAAGATCCAGATCAGACTCATCATGCTCCACATCTGCCCCATAGAAACAGGAAATGCCCCAGCAAGGCCAACCTGGGCAAGGGATGGACTGGAGGGCACATGGGTCTGGAAACGAGCCTGGCACCAAAGACCCCGATGCTGCATACAGCACCAAAGTCAACAGCGCCATGAACGGCACTGGAGCACATGGGTTAATGTGGCATCGGACAGATGGCATCACACACAGCACTGTAGACTCCAACACTGCAGAGGCCCGGAGAACAGCCATCTCTGGAAGAAGGGAGGACAAGTAGTGCCTGTGCTGGTCCCTGTGGGGAAGAGTGAGGGGGTAGGCACATGGGATCAGCGTAGACAGCATCAGCACTGGAGAAGACACCAAATGCAGATCTCGAACTGAAAACCCTAGCTGTGGCCCAGCGACACCAAAGCCTGTAGCCCTCAGCACCGGAATCACTGGCAAGGGGAAATGAGCCAACGTTGAACCACTGCTCTAAAGAGCTACCCAAAGATGAAACTGTCCACCGGGACCCACTCAAGGAACAGAGAAGGGCCCCAATGACGAGAGTCCAGGACTTCGAGAGATGAAGCCACCGGGAAACCCGAGCTCTTGACTACTGGAGACACCGTGACAGACATACCAGAGGGCAACCTCAAGGAGTATGGTCTCTTCTTTTTCCGACGGGAAGAGAAAGAGCTTGAGATCAAGCAGTGCCGGGTTCCCGACCTGGATCGAGAATGGGCCCGCTTTTTTGCATCTACAGGAGGACTGTCCTTCCTCCCGGACACTTAACTGCCACAGGTCGGACCCCCCCTTCTCTGGATAGGGCAGTGGACTGGACACAGCCCCACAGCCAGAGCAGCCTTTTGAAGAAGAATCCCTTCAGTCACAGAGACCGTTCACGGTCAAATCTGTCGATGGGCAGGGCAGAGAGAAGATCTTCTTTCTTCTTTTTTCCTTCAAAACAGTAAACAAGGAGACTTCCGGTGATGTCAGCAACCAAATGGCAGCCTGAACAGCCGAGCTCCCTAGCCCACAACACAATCGACAGGCATCTATATTGATTAAATCATGCAATCGCCAGCAAAAGCGACCCGATCGAAGGCAGGAGTATCCAAGATTGCTCAGACACCGGTTCAGAGGCTGCAGCTGTTAATGCAGGAGGAAATAACACCGAGAAGCACGGGGCCTAGTCAGAATACTGAGGCAATGACGGAAGAAGGTTTGGAGGAGGAAAACACGCAGCTAATAGCATCGATCATGCAGACTGCCAAAACGGTTCAGAAAATAGACGCCTCGCTAACGGAATTAAGAGCTGATATTGGCACTATTCAGCACAGAGCGGACAAATTAGAGCTGGGTCTGACCTCCGTGATAGAGCAGACTGAACGTCATGACCGCCTTTTACTGTTTCTGTTAGCGAGAGAGAGGGAGCTGAGGGCCAAGATAGATGATATAGAAGGAAGGAATAGGCGACAGAATATTAGAATATATGGTATTCCAGAAGGGGCCGAGGAGGGCTCATCAGACACTATCACATATATACAAGGGGTTCTGAAAGATCTACTAAAACTACCACTGGAGATGGATATCGCCATGGACAGAACGCATAGATCCCTCGCTCAGCGTCCCTCGGCTCCTGGATCACTGCCCAGATCATCTGTAATCCGAATGACAAATTACTCTACCAAAGAAGAAATCCTGCGAAGGGCATGGAGGATGAGGAAACTCATGTTAGGGCCACACCGTATTATGATTGATAATGACTATACCACCGCTGTACAGGAGGCACGTCGCACTATGTGGCCGATTGTAAAACAGCTCAGAGCAAGAAACCTAAAGGTGCAGATGCTTTTTCCAGCCTGCCTAAAAGTAGAAACCAAACAGGGACCCAGAGTTTTTGAAGACCTGCTGGCTGCAAAAATTTCTTGAGGATCTCGGTGTTTCAGTCCCTGGCCTAGAGAAAGAAAGATTAGAAAAGGAGCTTCAAAGATCAGCTTGGACAGTGGCACACAGGGTAGGATGAGGCCAAACCAGGCCAGGCTTAACAACTTGAGAGAGCGGACATTACAGAACTGTTAAACCCTATTCCACCATAATGTACCAGACGGATTCCCATTCACAAGGAGATGGCACCCTGGGACCACAGGAGCAAGAAACGGCTCACCAGACGGAGTGGACTGGTGCAGACTGAGAAGAGACACTTTGATGGGACACTGGGATAAGTACAATATATAACTGTTTGCCCGGGTGAAAATGTATAAAAGAACTTAACATACACACCCGAAACCACGATAAACATGAAATGGTTTTTTAAGGGGAGAGGAAGAGATGGGAGGGGAAAGAGGGTAAAGGGCTTTCAGAGGTGGGAAAAAAAGAGACAAAAAGTAAAGAAGGCCATTGTAGGAGGGGGAGAAGAAAAGTAAGCTGGGTGAACAGAACAACAACAACATAGGAAACAACTGGACAGCAAATGAACAGCTGAAAAAGGTGGGAGAGGGATACTGATATCTGAATGTCAGAGGTGAGGTTCTGACCCAGCGGGGGTTGGGGAGGGTATCATGGGGAAGGAGGTCCTCTCCTTGGGCCCTCTGCCGACTACCTGAGGGGGAGGGAACTTGGGGAAAAACAAAATAAAGGGAGAATGCCTAACAAACCAAAGAAGGAGGGGGAGAAGAAACCTCCCCGATAATTAATTAATGTGGGCTTGGGGTAAGCCAGGGAACTTTCTCAAATTAAAATCTATGGGGATTACTAGCTGCCTTTCGGTATTGCTGATGTTAATATTATCCAGGAGCTTGGGGATACAACATGGGAAAAAAGCTCCGGGAGGGTTTAGCCCACAACAACATAAAGGGCAAAGTGTCACAAATGAGACACTACCAGGTCCTCACTTGAGGGCCTGGGCTGACCTAGGAAGTTGCAGAGCAGTCGACCTGATGACCTTACATCCTTTTAAACGTGTTTATTATAAACAAGAGGTAAAACAAACTGGAAAGGAGGGACAAAAAAAGAAGTTTGTTTATGGTTATGTTATTTCAGTTTTACTTATACATAAGTTCTTAACAGTTGTATTAAGTCTATACAGAAAGCAGTGGTTAAATTCTGTTATAGCTATGATGTCTCCACTAGAGGGAGAAAGTTTACTAGATGTTGTGAAACATATTCAAGCTGGTCATTCATTGAGAACCAGCGCAATGTTAAGGTTTAAAAGGATTTTAGAAAGGCACAATGAGAAATTAAGTGTGGTGTATGCATGTGTCAGAGACAAAAAAAACTCCCAGATACAGAGGATGAAAGTGATCGTAGGGACCCAGGGGATAAAAACAAAAAGTTCTAGAACTAGGAAAAGGGCCCAGAGCAACTATAAAGAAGTAAAACCTGCAATATGACTATGGTTAACTCGAGGATAATCTCATATAATATTAATGGTATAAACCATCCCATCAAAAGAAAACAGCTCCAGAAATTTCTTACAAATCAGAACTGTGAGATTCACCTCTTACAAGAGACACACCTGTCCCCTAGAGAAGCCCAGAAGCTGAAAACTAGGGAGTTCCCAACTGTTTATCATGCCTCTTTAAATAAAGGAAAGAAGAGAGGAGTTGCAGTTTTGCTGTCGGCCTCTCTCCCTTTTAAGGAAGAGGAGGTGGTAGTGGATGTGAGAGCTAGATATATATTGGTGGTGGGGGATACAGGAGCTGCAGGTAACCCTGATAAGTGTATATGCGCCCCCAGGCTCAGCAATAACCTTTTACGCAGATTTGTTTAAACTGGTGGCAGATAAAGCAAGGGGGTTAGTGATTGCGGGGGGGGACTGGAACGTGGTCCTGGACAGAACACTAGACACTACCTCACGGATACTGGCTCTGAGTAGCAGAATTTCTAAACCCTTGAGAAGACTCATGGGGGATACAGGCCTTACTGATATATGGAGGGAGAAATACCCACAGGCCCGAGACTATACTTACTATTCCCACGATATAACATTTTCTCAAGACTGGACATGTTTCTCACATATGGCCGAGATCTATCAGCAATTAAATCAATGTGGGTGGGGACAGGAAGCCTGTCAGATCACAATCCCATTTACTTGGGTGGACCTGCAGATACCCAAAAAACCAACACAATGGAGACTGAACACAAGCTTGCTTAGAGATGAAAAGGTGAAAGAGGAGATTAGGGAACTAATAAAACAAGCCACCCAGTTAAATGAAGGCCCAGATACCACACCCCAAATATTATGGGATACAGTGAAGGCTATGCTTAGGGGAAGGTTGATTTCGATAGCCACGTATAAAAAACGGGAGAGAGCAAGACAAAAAGAACAATTAAGTCAGGAATTTAAAAACCTGGAAGAACAGCAGAAGCTAAAATACAGTAGAGAAAAAGAAAATCAAATAAAGGATGTGAAGGCTAGACTGCAGAGAATAATGCAATTAGAGATTGAGAGAGCCTTACTTTACACAAAACAGGTACATTATGAGGGAGGCCCTAGGGCTACCCGATACTAGCATACAGATTAAAACAACAGGCCAAGAGCACATGTAGCTGCCTCAGGCACCCATGTACAGGGCAGAACCTAAGTAAATGGGAACAAATAGCAGATGCCTTAGTAACGATTATAAGCAACTATATCAACCCTAACCCAAACGTCCGCCTGGAGCTGCCCGGAATTTTGAAAGGTCTGAACCTTCGTAGCTCACAGAGGCCCAGAGACAAAGTCTGATGCGCCCAATTGCTCAGCAGGAGATTTTAAATGTTATTGGAGATCTTAAAGTAGGGAAATCTCCTGGCCCAGACGGGTTTGGAGGAGAACTATACAAAACATTTTTGGGAGAAATAGCCCCCATATTAAAAACAGTTTATAATCAAATCTGGCTGGAAGGAGAGGCTGCCCCCCCTTCATGGAACTACGCCACCATAACTGTGATCCCGAAGGAGGGAAAAGATCTGCAGGACTGTGGGTCATATAGACCGATCTCACTCCTCAACGTAGACTATAAAATCTTCACAGCTATAATAGCAAAGAGGCTTCAGCCCTTCCTTGCAAATTTAATACACCCAGACCAGACTGGCTTTATAGAGGGAAGACAGGCGGCTGAGGGCGTCAGGCGAACCATAAACATAATTGACATTATTAACAAACAACATATACCTGCCTGCCTCATGAGTCTCGACGCTGAGAAAGCGTTTGATAAGGTCGAGTGGAGCTTTCTATTCTTAGTCATAGAAAAAATGGGTTTCCCATTGCCATTTCTGGAGGCACTCAAGGCCCTATATGCCTCTCCACAGGCATATGTAAGGGTAAATGGGGGCATCTCAAAGAGATTCAATTTGGGGAGAGGCACCAGACAGGGATGTCCACTGTCCCCACTCCTCTTCGATATATATATAGAACCCTTGGCCCAGGCGATCCGGGAGTCAAGAGAGGTGAGGGGGTGGGGTAGGTGGGGAGACCACAAATCTCCCTATATGCAGATGACGTCCTCCTATACATATCAAACCCAAATAAGTCCATCCCTGAAATGTGGTCAATAATTGATAAATTTGGGAAATTCTCAGGGTATACCCTGAATAAAAATAAAACCGAAATTTTGAAATTTCATTATAATCCCACACCTGACGTCAAACAAATGCTGGACACAAATTGGAACAGAGGGAAGATAAAATATCTGGGCACGCAAACTGCAAAAATCTTACAACGCTTTTTATTTGTAACTTTGATCCGATAATAACGCAGATAAAGCTGGATATTAAGAGATGGGAGACTCTGAACCTTCCATTATACTCCAGGATACAAACAGTGTCGATGAATATTCTTCCTAAATTCTTATATCTATTTCAATGTCTTCCAATCAAAATACATAAAAAACTATTTCAAATATGGCAGAGGATGATTACAAAATATATCTGGAATAATAAGAAACCTAGGATAAAAAATACAATACTTCAAACAAGTAGAAAGTATGGGGGCAGAAATGTTCCATGCCTGGAGGACTACTACTTGGCCACACAGTTGAGGTGGGCCCTTCTGTGGTCGGCTAGACCATAATATGCTTGTTGAAGGGAAATTGAGGAGGTCCTAACAGATGGGATGCCCCTGGGGGCTCGAGCACTAACACCGGGCCTAAAGACCATAGATGGAGAAATAATGCCAATGTCGGTAAGAAATACACTGGGCGCACTGAAACACATCTGGGCCAAACACAGGCTGGATGAGGAGGCTTGGCCTCTTCGATGGTTCGTGGGATCCTCGCTTCTGACAAGCAGGACCTTACTTTCAGACGCTTGGAGAGATTGGGGCTTTATTCCCTAGACCAGTTTCTAGAAGATGGCATAGTTAGGAGTTTAGCCAGATTAAGGAAAAATTCTCCTGAGATGGGGAGATTATTATAGGTATCTTCAGATTAGGACTTACATACACAAATTACAATCCTATCACAAACAAATTAATTCCGCAAGGGGAATAAAAAATACAATGACTGAGATAATGAATTTGACAAAAGTCAAGGGACAAATATCAGCCATACATGAAATCTTGAGGGAGGGAACGAATAAGACTTCAAATCAGAACTAGGTGAGAGTTGGAGCTGGGTGAGAACATAGGAGGGGAGGCCGAGGCTCAGCAGAGACCTCTAAAACTACATCATCCCCTGTATGGAAGGAATTCGAATGGAAAGTAAGAATGAGGTTCTTTCACACCAGCAGCTCAGAGTAAATGGATAAGAACTGTGTGGGAACCTGCCGGAGAGCATGTGGGGCAGCTGTGGTGAACTACCTTCATATCTTATGGTCATGCCCGAAACGGGGGAAATACTGGGCAGATATTAGCCAAACGTTAAAACAGGTGTTTTCACTGGTGACTGACGTGGGACCCAGACATCTGATACTGGGTGTAAAACCACATGAAATAAGGGGAGTAGATAAGACGTATATGTGGAACATCCTCCTTACGGCGGCCCACAAAGCTTTAACGAAAAAATGGCTAACGCAGCATTCTCCAACTCACCTGGAGTGGGTAACTATTGTGGGGAGATAAAGAAATGGAGGAGGTCACTTAGAATAAAGCTTAAGATCACAAATATTTGTGAGAAAATGGACCCCTTGGCTATTGTCTCCAAGGATGGGGGCACTGGAAGGGGAGTATAAGGGACTGGAAGAAAAGACATGAGGGTAGGGAACCCGGCTGAAAGCATTGGGAGGTCCAGATGGGACCACTTGTTGTTGCCATTGATGTACCTGGGAAGTTGAACAGAAATGAAATCAACAGATGTAATATGACTTTGTGCAAATTGCCTCTGCCACAAGATATGTGTAACACTGCAAATACAAATGCTGAAAGTATTTCTGAAATTAAATTATAATTGTGCCAAAATATGCAATAAACTTGAATTTAAAAAAAAAAAAACAGTAAACAAGAATAGCATTTAATGGCTGGCCCGGTGGCACCAAGGGTTGAGGTGCTGGATGCCACACCTTATGCTACACCGGTGACCCATGTTCCGGAGCAAACACGGGACACTGGGAGTCTGTAGGGGAGGGTTGAGGATGAGTGCACTTGTGGTGCTCTCCTCCCCGGGGAAGCAGGTTGGGGACGACCCACTGGCAGGGTTGCCGTGCACCAGAGCATCGGGGGTGCGCCACGCATGAGGGGGAGAGCGCAGAAGAAAAAATTACTCACCTTAGTAATTGCTTTTCTTCTCATGGAGTCTTGCTATATTAGGACCTTTGCAGTATGCCCATGGCTTTTGACTGCCCCGGAGATGAAATAGTTAACTCCAGAGTAATCTGGAGTTCCACAGCGCGAGGGCGCTATTGAAAGCTCTATCTGGGATGTTTGAACCCAAACTGTCAGGTTCTTTACGAGGCTAAACCAACATAGCAAGTCTGTGGAAAAGCCTTACACTAGCCATTGGCTACCTACTAACAGTAGAACCACAAAACACAACAACAATAAAGAAAAACAGTATCACGTAACATTGTTAGGATAACCCTTGACAATCACTACTAAGGCCCCTCTGCCCAAAGACTCAAGTCCAGAGAGGGCCCAGCTACCAATTAACAAAAACAGAAACTATCTAGTTCCTAACCCAAGAAAGAAAAGAAGGGGGGACTAGAAGCTAAACAGGCATGACACAGTGATTGCACTAATTTGCCAACCCCATACCCAAGTAGGGATTCTGAGAGGGGTAGGAGGAGGGTTGTCCTAATATAGCAAGACTCCATGAGAAGAAAAGCAATTACTAAGGTGAGTAATTTTTCTTCAAACACCATGAAGTCTTGCTTATATTAGACCTTGCAGAGTACACAGCAGTACCTCCATGGAGGAGGGTCAGAACCTACTTAGGAAATAGGCTCTGCAAGACAGCTGTGCCAAAGCGAGCATCTCTCCTGGACTGGACGCCAGGAATAATGCTTAGTGAAAGTGTGGACTGTCTTCCAGGTAGCAGCTTGACAGATTTCAAATGGGAATATCTCTAGCAGCCGCTAGAGATGCAGCTGTACCCTGGTGGAATGAGCCTCAGGCCTGAGGGCTGCCTGCCAGTTTTTGATAACAGAACTGGATACAAGAGACAATCCGCCTAGCAATCGACCTCCCAGTAGCAGGCCTCCCTTACCCACATCTCCATAGGTAAGGAAGAGCTGGAGGGATTCGAACCTGACCCTTGGTACGATCCAAATAATAGCTAAGGGCTCTTTTACGTCCAAACTGTGCAAGCTTCTCTCACCAGAAGAGAGTGCTCAGTAAAAATACTGGAAGAGAGATGGATTGGTTAAGATGAAAATCTGAAACCACCTTAGGTAAAACTTTCTGTTAGTCCTGAGGATCACTTTATCTCTGTGGAAAGAAATGAAATCCTTTTCCACTGACAAGGCTTGCAATTCACTTATACGCCTAGCAGAAGTGATAGCCACTAGAAAAACAGTTTTCCAAGTCAAGAACTTGAGATCTGCCGAATCCAGAGGCTCAAAGGGAGGTTGCATTAGCTGGCAATGCAAATATTCAAGTCCCATGCAGGGGTTGGTTCCCGAAAGGAGGATTAGTATGAAGTAACCCTTGAAAAATTTGGCAAACACAGGGTGAGAAGAAAAGAAACTGGTTTTCCTGCAGAAATAAAACTGAAACAGCTGCCAAATGAACCTTTAAAGTAGCTGGTTTGAGGCCTAAGGAATTTAAGTGGACCAGGTAGTCCAACAAATAGGCAGGTCAGCTGATTCTGGGGTGATTTGCCTCTCAGAACATCAAAATGAGAATCTCTTCCATTTAGAATTATAAGTGGCTCTAGTGGAAGGCTTCCTGAGGCCTTCAAAATATCCAAGACACCTTGAGAAAGGTGTAAATGAGCAAACTCTAACTCCTCAAGAACCAGGCCTTGAGGTGGAGGAGTTGAGATCCGGATACCACACTCTCCCCGGCGCACAGGTCAGCAGGTCGTGAGCCCTGGGCAAGGTCAGGGGAGGGTGGAATGATAGGGACAGAAGAAGAGGGTACCAAGGCTGCCTAGCCCAGTCTGGAGCAATCAGAATCACCCTGCAAGGCTGAGTTCTGATTTTTACTAGAACCCTGAAGAGGAGAGGGAACGGAGGGAAAGCATAGAGGAACTTTCCCTCCCAATCCAGCTGAAAGGCATCCAGGGGGACTGACCCCAGAACTGGGGGCCTGCAGCAAAACAGGGGAAGTTTGTGGTTGTCTGGGGCTGCAAAAAGATCTATCTGAGGAGTGCCCAGCTGGCAAAGACTGACCCCAGCACTTGAGGGTTCAGAGCCCATTCGTGATGGCCCTGAGAAATCCTGCTGAGGCGTCCGCTGGGAATTGTCCTTCCTGGGAGGTGAACCGCTATCAGAGAGGTGTTCAGGGAATAGTCCAGAGACCACAACTTCATTGCTTGATTGCACAGGGCTGAAGAGCGGTGCCCCTTGCTTGTTGATGTACCACATTGTTGTGGTATTGTCTGTCCTGACTTGAACAACTTTGTTCTGGACAGTCTCTGAAAAACCTGGAGAGCTAGGAAGACAGCTCTGAGCTCCAGCAGATTGATGTGAAGCAGAGATTCCTGAGGGACCAAACTCCCTGAGTTGAAAGGTCGCCCAGGTGAGTCCCCGACCCAACAGGGACGCATCCGTGGTGAGGGTGAGGGAGTGAGGACAGGAAGGAATGGGACCCCTGAGGACAGGTTGCTCGATCCAGCCACCACTGGAGAGCTAGGATCAGAGTCTTGGTCACTGGGACCAATTTGGTAGGGGTCCCTCCTTTGAGACCAAAGGACCTCAAGTGGAACTGAATGTCCTCATCTGAAATCTTGCCCTGGCACAACAGCTGTAGAGGCAGCCATGTGCCTTTGGGGTTACAGAAAGTGCCTTGCTGGTCGAGAGACCTGCATAGTGAAGAAGATGCCAGGGCAATGAGGTTTTGTCCACTCTTTGGAGGGAGAATGCCCTGGCTAACTTGTGTTCAGCTCTGCACCTATAAAGTTAGTACCTGAACTGGTTGAGAACTGACTTTGAACATTCAGCAGGAACCCCAGAAAGATGAGGAGTTCCTGGGTGATTTGCAAGTGGGATTTTACCTGCTCTGATGACTGACCCACAATGAGCCAGTCGTCCAAGTAGGGAAACACAGCTATCCCTTGTCTTCTTGGTGGGCCATACTACAGCTAGACATTTTGTGAAAACTCTTGGAGCAGAAGTGAGTCCGAAGGGCATTGCCCTGAACTGGTAGTGGCCGAGGGCAGTTCGAACCTGAGGTACTTTCGGTGAGAGGCCCTGATTAGAATATGGAGGAAGGCCCTTGAGGTCCAGGGAAGCTAGCCAGTCCCTGGCCTCAAGGATGGCAAAATCATTGCTAAAGTCAGCATTTTGAACTTTGGTTTTACAAGATGCTTGTTCAGAAATCTTAAATCCAAGATGGGCCGCCAGTCTCCTGTCTTTTTGGGGTCAGGAAGTACCTTGAGTAAAGACCCTTGCCCTGGTGGCAAGGGGACCCTTCCACTGCTTTGCAGTCCAAAGAGAGAAACCTCCACTTCTAGTGCAAGGGTTTCTAAAAAGACTTGAGGGGAAAGTGCCTGGCTCTCATCTTGGGAAACTGTTTGAAACTGAGAACCAAGCCTTGCTTACCACCCAGAACCCATTTGTCCGAGGTTAGGACAACCAGTTCTGGCAGAAATAAGCCAGTCTGCCCCCACCGGTACAGGAGAGTCGGCCCCAGACACCCCGTCAGGGTGCCTGCTTGGCAGGAGCAGCTTTAGGTTGGGGAGAGGGAGGGGCCTGCCTATGCCCGCCTACCTCTGCCTCTGAAAAATCCTCTTCGCAAAAGCAGAAGAAGCTGAATTGGTAAAAAGCCTATTGTAAGGCCTGCCCCTACCCCTGGGGGCATGCTCTGTTGAGTGGCATGCCTCCCAGCTTGGGCACTTTGTAAGTAGTTCTGTATTCATCCATCTTTTTCATGTAATTTTCTGTTTGTTCTCCAAACAGAGAATTTCCATAACAGGAAAATCTATAGCCTTTGACTGGGTATCTTGGGACAGATTAGTGCATCTGAGCCATGCCAACCTCACGGAGAGCTACAGAAGTGGCCATGACCCTAGAGGAAACATCATTAACATCAACAGCAGCATGAAATTGAACTTTAGAGGCTTCAATGCCATCAGCAGCCACCTGTTCCAATTCACTAGCCAACGGACCCTGAGCCTGCTTGGCCAACTGCAATATAGTGTCCCATCTAGATTTCTGATATCTAGCCACATAAGCCATATAATTAGCCTGTCTGAGTCCCAAGGAAGCTGCCACATACTGTTTTTTCGCCATGGCATCAATCATCCTGGAATCCTTATCAGGAGGATGTGAAGCCAGGGGAATATTAGCCTTGTCACAGGCTGCAGCTTGCACCACACCTACATGACTACACTGTTCAGTAAGGAAGTCTGTATTAGGGCCTGACAACGTATACCTTCTGTCCATTTTTTTATCTACAGGAGGGACAGAAAAAGGATTTTTTAAAATCTTAGTGGTTTGCCTCCTAAATGACTTATGTAAAGGAATAGACAACCTTCTAGCCTCTGGAATATCCATCATTCCACATAGTCAGGCTCCTCTTGCTCATCCACAGCCCTTCTAAGGGGCTGGAGAGTTTCTGCTACTTTCTTATAAAATCTGAAATGAGATGGGGACTCAGACAATAAAGGGGAGACTCAAAGGTCTGTCTGGAGAAATGTCCGGTTCTATTGGCACTCCAGACCTTCCCAATCACAATTACAATCATCAAAATCTTCCTCCCCTCCTGTGGTTCATAAAAATCCCCAACATCATAATCCTGAACCACTGGACCTGAACGAGACCCCTTTTTCCAACCAGAGAGGGTTCAACAAGTCCCTGAGACAAAGACTGGACAATCTGTATGGCTTTAGCTATTTCTACAGCAGAAGAGAGACAAAACTGGACTCCACACTAGCTGATTTCTTTGTCTTTTGCTTTGACTGGTTCCTCAGGACCAGCCTTTCTTTGGCCCGAGGAAGTATCGCCCTGGTCAGAGGGCACTCCCTCTGGTCCAGCCGTAGCTGGGCCGGGCTGGCCATCCGGGTCAGCGGACTTTTTGGCCTCTCGTTCCCTGAGCCTGCCCAATCTCTTTTCCAGGGTGGCTGCAGGGAAATTCTTAAATATCTGGCAGTCTGACAGGAGGTGGTCAGCCCCCAGACAATAGACACAAGTGGTGTGTGGGTCAGCCTTGGCAAAGGCTTCCCCACAGACATCACAGTGTTGAAACCCAGTGGGCCCGGTTTTTCTTTTGGGTTTCTCAGACATAGTGCCAGCCTAACCAAACTTGTCCTTTGTTTCAGGCCTTGCCAGGACAAGACACCCTTATCGGTCCCTAACCGTGTCACGGGTATTTGAAAAAAACACTTTTAATTGCAGGTTTTTTTAGGACTGATAAGAACCGGGTACCTCACTCTAAATGCAAAGAAAACAATTTTTAAAGCAAACTGATCGGTTCAGAGCGAACCGATAATGAGTTTCCACACAGACTAAAATTATTTTACTTACGGTTACCAGATAGAGCTTTAAACCGAAAACCGCGGTAATTTTAAACACTTTCTCGGTTAAATGAACCGATAAAATATTTTTAAACTGCGAAACGAATCAAATGAAGGAGCTGGTCTCGGAGTGTCTGTTCAGTGAAAGGAGTAAAGAATCTGACAGTTTGGGTTCAAACATCCCAGATAGAGCTTTCAATAGCGCCCTCGCGCTGTGGAACTCCAGATTACTCTGGAGTTAACTATTTCATCTCCGGGGCAGTCAAAAGCCATGGGCATACTGCAAAGGTCCTAATATAAGCAAGACTTCATGGTGTTTGAACGGGGAAAACACTGGCTTGTGGGACAGGTGACAGCACCTGTCCCCCATGCCCACCACCAGGCTCACTCCGACTGGCCTTCCAGGTCCTCCACCCGGGCCCTTACCTGTAGCCAGAGTCTGATGTGGAACAGCGCCCAAGAAGAGGGGCAACCCACCCCGGGTGGGTTAAACCAGGGGTGCTGGACGGGGGGGGGAGAGAGGGGACACATACCAGAGGGGACTCAGGCGGGCAGGAAAAATGGACAAGATGCCCGAGAGACGGTTCGACGAGCCGTGACCAGAGGGAAAAATAGTTACCAAAAAAAAAAAAGAATACCATTTAAAATTAATGAACTGAATGACTAAAAGCTGCTGTCATATAGATGAGAAGTTTAACTCCCGTCGGGCAAGCGTCATAATCACTGAAGTGCACTTGATGGTGGGAGAAAAGGAACTGAAGGTTTGGAGGGTCAATGCTGAGACAGCCTCATGGTGCCACACATTTGTGGTCCTACCTCGCATCTGCCCTCTGAAGATTTTTGGCTTCCACTGTGTTCTAGTGCCTCCGCGTTGTCCCCATTAGTGTGAATGAATGGTGGAGACTTTTAGTCCAGGAAAATAGAGCAGCGCCTATGTGTATGTCTTAATTTTCTTCTTAGGACCCACAGACTTTGACCCTTGCCTTATGCAAGTAGCTAGAAATGTCTGAATCCATCATGGGCTATGAGCTCAACTTCAATAAATCTGAAGCCCTTTTAGTCTCCAGAACAGCTCTTCAGCACTTAAAAGTTAAGTTCCCCTTTAAAATTGAGGAGAGACTGATGGAGGCCACTAGTGAGTGTGTCAAAATCAAAAGCAAGAAATCCAAAGTCAAAAAGCCCAGATGGTTTGGAAAAGAAGTGGCAAATGCAGTAATGGAAAAGTGACAGCCATCTGGAATTACAAACATACTCAAAATGAGAAAGACACGGAGGTCTATACTAATAAATCAAGGGGTTGCACAAGCAGTTAGAGAGGCAAAGACTGTTAGGATGTACTGCTAGCACAGGAGTAAAATCAGATAGGAAGGCCTTCGTCCAATATATAAGGGAGAAGAGGGAAATTAAAGATGAAGTTGTCAGGTTAAAAAAGGAGAGGGTTGGGCAGAAAGAACCTAGAAGAAACCAAAGGTACTTAAGTACCTTGCTCAGTTTTCACTAGAGAGAAGTATGGACCAGCGCCACAAGGAGCAGGGGGTGGCGGCAGGGAAGAGAGGGTGTCACAGATGTTATAATAGAGGTGGATAGGGTGCTAAAGGGCCCAAAGGTCCTGAATGTGGACAAAAGCCCCAGAACCAGATGGAGTGCATCAAAGGGTCCTAAGGAGCTGGCGGACATGCTGCTGGGCACCCTGGCAGACCTGTTAAACACTTCTAGAGACCAGGGGTGTGCCCCAGGACTCAAGAACTGCACATGTGGTTCCTTTCGATAAAAGTGGTTCAAGGGATGACTCACGGAATTACAGGACAGTCAGTCTGACCTCAGTAATGGGTAAACTGATGGAGACTATCCTGAAGAAGAGACTGCTGTGCTTTCTCGAGGAAAATGGGGTGCAAGACAAGAGGAAGCATAGGTTTGTATCAGGGAGGTCCTGCCAGACTAATCTGATTGACTTTTTGGACTAGGTGACCAAGAAGGTGGACAGAGGCGAAGCAGCTGATGTCCTGAGTCTAGACTTCAGCAAGGCCTTTGACTCTGTACCTCGTAGGAAATTGGTCAGGAAGCTGGAGGACCTGGGGGGTGGGAGCCAAGCTCACTAGATGGGTCAAAAACTGGTTAAAGGATAGAAGCCAAAAGGTGACCAGAGAGGTCCCACAGGGCTCAGCTCTCGGTCTGGTGTTTAACATCTTCATTAGTGACATAACGTATGGAATCAAGGGTAAACTTTTCCAATTCGGGAACACTAAAGAGCCGAACACTAGACAGGTCGTGTTTTGTATCCGCTCCAGCCAAACTGCGAGACTCTGCCTATAAAACTTTAAAAATTGTAAAATTAAACTGGAGATTGCTGCAGATTTATATCCAGCAGATCCTATACAACAGATAGCTACCAAGCTCAATGATGGGGCGTACAAAGAGAGCAGCGGGTGGACAGAATTTAAAAATCTACATCGTCTACTCAACCGCCCACGCAGCAACCAGGCCCAAGCCAGGCCAGTACAGTTACATAGCCACCACCTTGGGAAAGGGTTCTAAAGGCAGTAGAAAACATCGATAAAGAGATGGAAAACATATTAGACTGTGGGTGTGCAGGGCACTAAAATTGAGACCGCAGTTACCACTGCAAAGGAGGCTGATGACCATGCTATGAGAACGCAGGCAATGATGGCACAACTTATGACGGAAAATACTCAACTCCGGACTCGTCTGGAAACACTGGAGAACTCTGCCCATGCTACAAATATTCGGCTTGTCAGTTTACTCAAAGGTACAGAGGGAGAGAACTTACTAACCTTCCTGAGGCAATGGCTCACCAAATCCTTACCAGAAGAAGTGGACATGGATTTTACAGACATAAAAAAGGCTTACAGGGTGAACTTTAGAACATGCTAACTAAACCCAGAGACTCTGCGCATTATCCTGATAGCAACAGCAGGCATGGAAGTGAAGGATCAATTACTGAATTGGGCTAGACTCAATCACCCACTTCAATAGCAGAGTGCTGACATTTGATTGTTCCCGGACTGTTCATATCCGACCAGAAACCGCAGAAAGTTGCTCGATACCCTAAGGCAATAATTGAGAGCTGGGGGTGGTCCACTCACTTCTTACACCAGCAAGACTCCGGATTATCTACAGGGGCAAAACATTGCAGTTTATGGACCCCAAGGAAGCCAAAAAGAGAGTGGATAAGATAGCTGCTGAATTCCGAGCCCCGGCACCAGATTTGAAAGATGAGGAGCTAGATTCAGAGACCGAATCATAAGACGACTCTAATTTTGCTGCAGTAGTTACTATTGCAAGCTACTACCCCAGACTAGAGACTAAATTTCTGATTTTTATAATCAGCTGAACTGCAGTATGAACCTGCGATGATATAATCCTGAAGTCCTTGATCTGGGAGTGGAAATGTGGTACTTAACTTTGTTATTTAAAGAAGTTCATTATGTTTCAAAAAAGTTACAGCAGCTAAAACGAGTATAGTTGATCTTATTAAAAATGTGTTACTGCACTGTGTTATTTAAAAAGTTCATTATGTTCCAAACAAGGTTGCAGCAGTTAAAACAATTACAGTTTTGCTACTTTCAATAAAAACAAGTTCGTTAAGGGAGTCTCAACCCATTAAAGTACCTGCCAGATGGCATCTTTTTCTGCCCTTGATGGAGTCTCTCAGACTACTTGTATTTACAATGGCAGGAAACATTCCTCTTGGTATATTAGAAGAGACGCGGCTCATAGTCTAAGAATGCAATTTTATTGCCTAAAGTTTAATGCAAATAATAAAATAGTGAATTGAACCAGTTTGCTAAATATGTTTAAAAGGCAGATGTAGCAGGGAATCTGGGGCAATGAAGGCAAAATATATTTTTTTCTTCCTAAAGGAATTGCTAAGTGGAATCAGTAACTTAAATAAGGTCACGCCAGATATATTTTGGTTATTTTAATTGTAGGTAATGTTCCACTAGTCATGGCTTGTAAGCATATCTATAATAATATTCTGATGAGGATTTATTTCTTATGTTGATTTCACATATGATGTACCCAATGTAATAGATAACTAAATTTGTTGCTAGCATGATTTGTAATGTTGTTATCGGAGATCTATTCCTGCATGTAATACTGATTTGTTTAGAGTTTTACTCAGAAAAGTTATAAAAATAAAGTTTAAAAAACAAATGTTCCCGTTCATGGAGGACACAAAGCTCTTTGGGAGGGTGGACATGGAGGCGGGGAGCCAGAAACTAAGGGAAGACCTGGCTAGGTTAAAGGCATGGTTAGGCATTTGGCAACTGGGATTCGATGCTAAAGGTATGAAGTTATGCATTTAATGGCAAGGACCACAGTGACCAAATACTGGATGGTGGTGTACAGGTCAGCAAATCTGACGAAGAAAAGGACATGGGGGTTATCACCATGAGTGATCTGAAGCACTTGGCACACTGCAGGAGAGTTTCAACAAAACCAAACTGGATGCTGGACTGCAAAGCCTGAGGAATTACCAGCAGGAAGGCAGAGGTAATACTACCACTGTACAGGTTAAAGTACAGTGTGCAGTATTAGTGCCCTTATCTTAAGAAGGACGTCAATTTGGGCAGGCAGTCTAGAGAAGGGTGACCAAGATGATCCAGGGCCATCAGGGCAATGCACACAAGGAGAGGCTCAAAGGGCTCAGCATGTTCTGTATGACAGAAGGGACGGGGGTATAACTGAGACTTTCAAATGCCTTAAAGGCATTAACAGGGTGAATACGGAGGGTCTCTTTAGTCTTGGTGGTAACAAGTTCACTAGGAGACATGGCCTAAAGCTGGTGGTAGGGAAGGGGATGATTCAAGAGGGGGGGGAGAATGCACTTTTTCAAAGAAAGTGGTGGCCTAGGGGAATGAGTTGTCAGAGGAGGTGGCATCCCTCAAAATGGTGGATAGCTTCAAGAAAGGATGGGACCGAATGAAGGAGAATGTTGCTGGGTGGGAAGGGGCACTGATGAGGGTGGTCTGGGGGAGAGGGATAGGTCCCACTGTAAGCATGGAGGGATCTGCACAATCGAGCAGATAAGATGGACCATAAGACTTTTATCTGCTGGCATTTTCATATGTAAATGAGTGCCACAGAATGTTATTTGCTATCTAGGTGTAAAAATATCACCGGATTATCTAAGCTTTTTCACCTAAACCACCTGTGCATGTTAGGGGAACTCAATACCTGGATCCTGCTCCCACCGTCCCTGGGAGGGCATATAGCAATTCTAAAAATGAACATCCTGCCACAGCTCCTTTTTTACTTCCAAGCTGTGCCCATAATTATCCCTAAAGTATTCTGGACCAAACTACGCAAAATCATACTGAAATTCCTGTGGCAGGGCAAAAGGGTGTGGGTGAACAGGAATACCCTGTCCCTACCCAGAGAGAAGGGCCAGATAGGGTGCCCAGATTTTGAAAAGCATTATTCAACTGGTCAATCAGCCCAGCTTATGTATGTGGACACAGGGCACAAAATGGTAGAAACCCCCCCTTGAGCTACAAGATAATGACCAGGCACCCCCACAGTCCTGTGGCAGAGGGCGACAGCAGGAAGTAAATCCCAGGAAAGCTAGGGTGATGGGGTTGGGGTCGTTGGTTTGAAAGAACAGAAAGGTGATAAACAGAATACAGGAAAAAATATCATCTGGCTTTCCTTACAGAAATAACTCATCATTTTAATCCTCTTGATTGGGCTATTGATTCCACTGACATTATAGGAGATAATCTTTACTCTAGTGTTTGCCATCATATATCAAAACCACTAGATCTTAGATTGAAAAAAATTGCAGTGGTCACTGAAATGGCTCAGCAGCCCAAAATTGCCTCCTTCATCAGACTGAAAAGAATTCCTTCCCCTGCCATCAGACTGTAAAGCTACTTGTAACATGGCAATAATTATTACTTAGAAAACAATCAAGCATTGGTTGAAACACACTAGTGACTCAGCTTCAAACGTGCATTAATTCCCTAGACATGTCCTGCTGCATAATACCAAGATGAACCACGCATCCACAAGTAAGCTTGACTGTTTTCACAAGTAATAATTACTGCTAAGTTACAAATGTATTTGAAGTTCCCACCCAGTGGACACAGTAGATCTTCTCGCGACTCATGCACCGTTTATAGATGAAACACACAGCGACGGTTACATAAAAATTTAAACAAAGAAGTCAGGACGGTTTTGTAGCCACACACTGTATGCTGCACCTACAGTGTTTGTGGGCTTCACAGTGGTTCAGAGTGCGCCTTCCCCATCTGTGTCTGAGAATGTGGAGATGGGCAGCTGAGGAAGGGGCTGAGCCTGGGGGTTGAGTGTGCAAACTTGCAGCCAGCTACCCCCAAGCAACCAGCTTCAGTGTCAGAGAGGTCATAGCAGCGGATTGCACCTGCAGGCCTCCAGCATGCGAGGTGTTGAATTATTGCCATGTTACAAGTAAGCATTAATCCCGAGAAGAGGCATTTCCTAGGAATTAATGCATGGTTGGGTGGTGGGAAGCACCTGCCTCGGCCTCACCCCACCACCATGCATTAATTCCTAGGAAATGCCTCCTTCTTGGGATCAATGCTTATGTGTACAACTAACTGAGCATCAGTGTACTAGAACAGTAACCAGCAATAATTATCAATGCAAAATAAAAACTGTTGAAATTCCAACAGACAACCGGGCTTAAATTCTGTGTCCTTCCAAGGTAGGAGAAAGATTAACAAATCTCCCTTAAGAGTCTGATGGTTCAAAGTCTCAGAGAGGCTGATCATGATATAAGCATGGGTCTTCTAGAGGGATACACCTGGGGAGAAAAGTCACCAAGGCAGTGCTGGAATAATTTGTTCAGCTAGTGAGAAAATCTGAATGTCCTCCTTGTGTGGACTTTAATTCAAGGTCCAAAATGCCACAAGGAAGTGGTTAGGCACTGAAGCAGTATGGAGGAAAATGATGACCCAGAGTAACTAATCAAAATCAATGGTCAAGGTGGAGTACAGTCTGTTTCCAGTACCAGGCCCTCTGGTGAGTACTCAGCTGGGTGATCTACAGAGGTGAAGGAAGGAATGGCTGGATCCTCAGCAGATGGACAAGTAAGCCTAGCTGAGAGTTAATTATACTCATATACAGTAGGTGTACCATCGGTACTAGCAGGGGCAGCTCTGCAGAACAGCTAAGGTTGATAGTAGTGCTTGCTCCATGAAGGACTAAGCTTTATGTGAGAATGGAAAATGAGGAGATGGGGACACTGGCGGCAGGGACATTCGGGTTGAGGCAGCTCAAGCAGCCACCAGCAGGGGAGACAGCTGACCCTGGGACATTAAAAATTATGATAGTCTCGGCAAAGCTATCTTTACTTTTAAAGAAAACTACACCTACATATAATTTTTTGTCTTTCTCTCCTTCTAGCACAGACCTCCTGGGCTTCAGCTCGCACAGCGCAGCCCAGCTCTGCCGCCAGCTGGCCACTTCAACCACGCCTGGACACCACCTGCACACTGCTAAAGGTACAGCCTCCTGGGCTTCAGCTCGCCCAGCAGCGTGGCCTGGCTCTGCCGCCAGCTGGCCACTTCACCAACGCCTGGACACAGCCTGCACACTGCTAAAGGCACAGCCCTCCTGGGGTTCAGCTCACACAGCATGGCCTGGCTCTGCCGCCAGCCAGACGCTTCACCCACACCTGGACACTGCCTGCACACCGCTAAAGGCGCAGCCCTCCTGGGCTTCAGCTCGCACAGTGCGGCCCAGCTCTCTCACCAGCTGTCCACTTTACCCATGCCTGGATACCGCGTGCACACCATTAAAGGTACACTTCCTGCCCGGCTTAAAAGCCATGTGACTTTTTGGTTTCCCGGAGCTCTAGTCAGGTCTCCATGGCCGCTGCAGCTCGTCGCTTCCCTCCGATTGGCAGTCACTCTCACTTTCCTGTGGGGATCGTTCTGCTACTCTGGTGTTGTTTTAGCACAGCACCTCGAGGCTGAGCTCAACTTTTGAATTCCTATATTTTAATGTCAGTCGTTTACTGCTTGTGATAGAAGCTGCTTGTGCTAGAATTCTCTATATTCAGTGATAGAAGTTTACTGCCTGTGTTACAAGTTTACTGTTTGGGCTCTGTGTTTCAATTTTTTTTTTTATTTCTAATTTAAAGTTCTTGGCCCAATTGGCCACTCAGGCTGTTTGCTAGTACAATCGGTATCAGGTGTAATCCAGTTTAAAGCAATGTTTGTCTAAATGCTAAATCCACTATATTAATTGATTACTGTATTTGTCCGCTAAGTCTGGTCAATTGACTAATCTCAGATGCCACAAAAGTTCTGCTCTGTTGTCGCCTCACTCTGACTTTGCCTCGCACCACTAATCTGAACCCTCTAAATCTTGTCTCTCCCAATAACCTTCCTCACTCTTTCTGCCCTCCATTTCTCTCTCTAAAAACGACAATCTGTCCTAGTACCCCCAACCCAATACACTTCAGTCTCCAACTACCCTCTGCATTCTTGCCTATCCTCAACCTGTGAACTGTCTCTCTGCTTTTTTCTGGCTCACCTTACTGTGTTTTATTAAGCCTCCAAGCCAGCCCTCCTGCTACTATCTGCCTCTGAGCCTTCTCCCCTCCCTAGACTCCTCTCCTCACTCGGCCATTCCGTGCTCATGACTTTCCCTCTTACCACTCCCTCCTTGTCTCTTTATCCCTCCAAGGGTCTCAGCGCCACAGCCCAGTCCCCCACCCCCAGGATTCCTCCCTCCGTCTTAGTCTATGCCCCCCATTAGCACCTAGCTGCCCTTTTTGTTTCCACCTGGCCCTCCCCTGCCCTGCCTGCAATCTGTGCATTACTTTGCTAAGCATTTCTCTCCCCCCTCCCAGGCGCAGCCCTCCTGGGCTTCAGCTTGCACAGCACGACCTGGCTCTGCCGCCAGCCAGCCATTTCACCCACGCCTGGACACCACCTGCACACTACTAATGGTATGCTGCCTGCTCGGCTTGAAAGCCGTGCAACTGATTGGTTTCCCAGAGATCTAGTCGGGTCTCCTACTAGCCGCTGCAGCTTGTCGCTCCCCTCCAATTGGCAGTCGCTCTCGCTATTCCTGTGGGGATCGTTCTGCTGCCTCGGGTGCTTGTTTTAGCACAGCACCTTGAGGCTGAGCTCAACTTTTGAATTCCTGTATTTTCTCACACCCACCCACTCGGCCTCTATTAATTGCTCCCCTAAACCCCTCCCACCGATACCACTCCCCTTGAGAACTCCCCCTTGCTCTCCTGATTAAAGGGGCTGCTCAACTAATCTTCCCTTGCTGTACCAAACTGGTGGTTGACATCAGATTTCGCCTCCTACGCCTATGCTATTTTGCCAGCGCGATTTCTGTTATTTAACCATCAGTGCTGGAACTCTTTTCCTCCACACAGCTGAATCTACCCTCTATTTCCTGCTACCTCAATTTTTGGTATCTGCCCATACTCTTCAGAAGTATCCTACATAGTCCATCACCTGGAGCAGTACAGGACAGCTCTCTAGGGAGACCTGTACTGTTATCCTTCCAGTTCCTCACCCCTACCTTTAAACCAGTCATCCCTTGAGCATACTATCCTCCTGCACCTTTCCGCCCTGTTCTGCTACCCTACTTCTACTCCCCTTCTCACTAGCCTAGCACCACCCACAACCCCTCCTTTATCCTGACATGGCCAAATTACTTTCCCAAACTCCATGTAAATCGGGTATGTGCAGTGACGTAATACGTCCTTTATTCTTAGTCTTAATCTCACTAGTGGTACTATCCATCATTGATTACACTGGGTCCTGCTTGGCACCTCCCCATATAGTTGATGGTAACTGCTTATATAAGCATAGTTCCTTCACCTTCCCACAAGGCCCTTTCCCCTTAAGAGAGTCTTGGGGTATGCCCCCCACCCCCTAAAGGGTGGCAAAGTGGTGATCTACCCCTATGGCTTCCAACACAACTGATCCTTCCTAGGATCTTCCTAATCCAGGTTAAACACACACCGCAACACCCACAGCAGAGATGGCACCACCAAAACAATAAACAACTCAGGGAATATCTTTGTAGGATTGCTCTCTTGTTATTAATCACAGGCAATATCCACCCTAACCCAGGTCCTCCAGCGAGGACCCACAACCCCTCAAAGAAGCTAGGGTCGATTTATATTTACATCATTCAACGTTTGTAGCCTACTACCCAAACGTGACCATCTTAAGGTATGGATCACCCAACACAACCCTGATATCCTCTCGGTTGTTGATACTTGACTTTCATCAAAATTCCTGACATGTCCATCTCCTTACCAGGCTACTCAGTTATCAGGCAAGATCGCATAACAAAAAGAGGTGGAGGATGTGCAATATATCTCAGGGATGGCCTTCAAGGACATGCCTTATCACTACCAGCTTCTGATGGGAACGTTCAAACACTTGCAGTCAAAGTGTTTCTGGAAGCCCACAACAAAAATGTCATGGTGTGGTCAGTATATATTCCCCCCAAACTAACAACCACTGACTTTGACACACTACTTCACTGCCTAGGTAGTCTAAGCCATCACTCTGAAGTAATAGTTAGCAGTGATTTTAATTTCAACTGGCGAGCTCCTAACGCCAGCCCATTCAGGGACGCTCTCTCCGCCGTCCACCTTGCACAGCTTGTTGAGCTGCCCACAAGGATGAACTATAAAACAGAAACGGGCACTCTTCTGGACTGGGTCCTCTCTAACCGCCCCAACCACATCTCCTGCACCACTGTCCTGCCAGATGGTCTAAGTGACCACTCCCCTATCTTATTCAACAGGGCTGTTAGTTTTCTTCAAGCCTCCCACTACAGTAATCTGCACCAGGGTCCTCACCCAAGATCATCTTGACCTCTTGAAATCAGACCTTCTTACTCTGAATTGGTCCCCTGTCTTCTCAACAGGTGACGTGAACACTGCCTAGAACAAGTCATACATCTTTTCAACAAGGTGTGTGACAGACACGCTCCCTTCCAAACAAGGAAGATAAAAGATTGCATTAACTCTTGGATTTCCCCTGATCTCATTGAGCTATTAAAAACCAGGGACCACCGGTGGCACAAGGCCTGGGCCATAGGAAAGCAGGTTGACACCCAGAATTTAAACAAGCTATCTGCAAAGAAAAAAGTATCTATTATGAGGAAGCCTTATTTCGCACCTGGAATGATGGTAGAAGTTTTGGAGCAACATCAAAGAAGTCAACGGAAAAGGTGCTAAATCTCCCCCCTCCATGCTGATCATCGATGGTGCACCTTTCACTGACCCATGAGGCATTGCCAACACTTTTAATAATGCATTTACTGATCGGAGCAGCATCCTCCCTTATGATTACTTGGCTGGCCAGCTTTATTGATCCCCTGTCGCAGTTCCTCAAGCCTCTCACCCCTTTTTACTTCAGAGCCATCTTGGCAGCAGAAGCCAGGAAATACTTACACAGTGAGCTGGCAAAGTCTCGGTCTATTGAGACTCCTTGGACCTCAAATTTGTTTCACTCACCCTTGAAGAAATCCTTTGCCCTTAACTCATATTTTAACCTGTCTCTGAAGCTCTCAGTTCCCAAAACTGTGGAAAGGCATCCATAACACCTGTGTACAAGAGTGACGACCGTGCTTTGCAAGGGAACTACCGCCCAATATCCATGCTCCCAAACTCTCAAAAGCTTTGGAAAGAATGGTTGTTGATCAGCTGATTGAATACCTTGAAAAGTATAAACTGCAGTGCACTGAACAGCATGGTTTTAAGGGTAGACACAGCACAACAGCCTTTATAGGCTTTATCCATCGCACCCTGGATCAAGGTCACCTAGCTGGTGCAGCCTTTATTGATTTAACAAAGGCATTCAACACAGTGAATGATGCCCTCCTTGTTGAGCTGCTCTCTGCCATCAGTCTCTCTGGCGATACGGTGGCGTGGTTCAAAAGCTACCTGTGTGACTGTTCTCAATAGGTGAAGATTGGTAACATGCTCTCAGACTGTAGGCCTGTCTGATCAGGAGTCCCACTAGGCTCCATCCTAGGGCTCCTCTTGTTTAGTATCTTCCAAACAATCTCCCTCTTGTCTGCCATGACCATATCCTACTGTATGCTGATGACACTGTTATCTTCACCAGTGACCTAACCCTGAAGCACTGGAAAGGTGTCTCCAGGAAAACTACAAAGAGGTTAAAAGATGGTTCACTAACCATAAACTTATTATGAACTACGAAAAACCAAAAATAATGTTTTCCACTCCTCAAAATAAACACAGCTCATACCCTCTATCAAACTCCAATGAAGTGGACACCACCCTAGAACTGCTCCAGAACTTTAAGTATCTGGGGGGGTCACGGTCAACAGTGCCCTGTCTTATGCCACCCACATAGACGACGTTGCCAAGGCAGTCAACTCACACTTAGGGCTCCTATGCAGGAACAAATCCTGCCTATCCCATGAAGGCCTCACTGTGGCCATCCATAGCTCTGTGGTATCTCTTATAGATTATGGTCTTGCCATCCATGGTTCAGCCTCGGAAATGGCACTCCGCCACATCACTGTTGCACTTAAAGCCTGCCGGCTCCTAACTGGATCCAATTGCCTGACCCATACCTGTGACATGTATGTGCAGGCCGACTGGCTCCCCCTCAAGGGCAGGCTCAAATACCAAACATGTCTGCTCACAAAAAAGTGGCCCTGGAAATGATGCCCCCCAGTACCCAGGAACTCCTCACCCTGTTCTCCTACCCATGGCTCACTAGAAGTTCAGTCAGCTAGTCTTTCAAAGTTCCCCGCTGCTGAACATCCCAAGGACAAAGGTTCTTTGCTCATCAGGCCCCAGTCTGGTTTAATTCCCTGCCTGCTGGCATCTCCTCTGCCCCAACACTAGGCTCCTTCAAACCACTACTCAAGAAGGCTCTATTTGCCTCACCCAGCTGTGACTGTTTCCCCTAGGAGTCAGCAACTTATATCTACCACTGACCCAGTACCCACCCTAAGCCACTCCTGCCTCTCCCCTTGCCACCCTACCTCCTACCTACCACCTGCCCCTCCCTTTCGTTCACCCTTTCCCCCACTTCCCCTCCCACCTTCCTTTTCATATTCTCATCCTTGCCTTGATCTGATTTTCTCCCCTGCTCCTGCCTATTATCCTCCTGCACTCTCGCCTATCACCTGTTTGTTTAACTTGTAACCATATTCTTTCACTGTAAAATGCCATTATCTGTTGCCTTGGTGCCCAGTGTCACCAGCTTATTATGTAAGCTAAATGAACTGGTTATATACAGTGCTTAAAGTAGTTGTATTCTTATCCACTGTTGTATTACTGTAAACGTCCTTCTGTAGATACAATTTTCTGGATTGTGTTGCTTTGATTGCACCCCTTACCTGTACTGTTGCCCTTGTATATTACTCCTTTGACGTGGAACCTATGTAATGAGCTCCCAGCTTACAAGTCTTAATCCTAGAGCACCCAGCTCACAGGTCTTAATCCAAGACATAAATAAATAAATAAATTTAAATCTTGTTTCCATGCCAACGGTCAACTCCTTTCCCGTAGCTGTTAGCACTGTGTGTGTTATCTTTGGCTTGTTTTCACTACTCATGGTAGCCCCTGTGACTGCACTGGGGGTCTCCATTTCATGGTTGCTGAACTCTCATTGTTCATGAGAACTGCATTAGCATATGAGAACACGATGTCAGATCAACCGTTTGTATCATGTATCTCTATGCTGAAAGAACAAATGCCCTGCAAAAAGTCTCTGGAAACACAAACTGAATGAAGTTTGAAGGGAAAAACCCTGCATTACAACTCAGATAGTTTGCAAATCTCACTGAAGATAAAAGTGGTGTTTCATACCTTCTTGCAGCTCATTTCTTTGAAGACTAATTAAGCAGACAGGCATACTGAAGACTAACAGCTGATTACGCACCATGTTCTCATACGGTAAAGCAGCTCTCAGGGGCAATGAGATTTCAACAACCACCAAATGGAGCCCCTCAGGCCAGTTACAGGGTCAAGTATGAAGTGTGAAAACTGACTAAGGCAGCTGCATGCATCTCTAACAGTTACACGGAAAAGTTATCTGCTGACATGGAAACACAATTTAAAAGACATGAGGGTGTAGTTTTCTTTTAATAAGCTGCATCTTACTCATTCTTCTGTAATTGCTTGTATATACTCTACTTTGTCTATCCTACCCCAGTAACTGTAATGTTGTAAGACCTAGTGTTACTTGCTGGGTAACCAACAAAGAAATAAATAAAAGATTTACCCAAAAGAGGATACAAAGCATTTCTGTGTTTCGCCTCTGGAAGCATACTATGGTTGTCTTTTATGCTCCATCCATCTCCACTATTTATTTTCATTTGCCAGTTTGAAATCTATCTGCAGACAAAGAAAAAAGTCTGTAATAATACGGTCTTTCTGTCAGAAAGAAATGAAAATATTAGTACATATCACTGAGGGCATGACAAAATATGTTGTGATTATTGAGATTAATCATAGAATCATAGAACTTTACAGCAGAAAAGGATCCTTGGCCCATCAAGTCTGCCCTTTCCCTTGCTAACCTTGAGCACCCCCACTCCCCTGTAACCCTTATGTCTGTCCCATGCCCTCTTGAAGCCTGCCAGTCTCAGCCCCCACCAACTTTCCAGAAGTCCATTCCAGGCATCCACCACCCTCTCAGTGTAGAATTGTCCTCTCATCGTTACCTCTGAAGTGCACCCCTGAAGTCTCAGGCCATGCCCCTTGTAAAGGTGCCCTCCTTCACGTGGAGTAATCTCCCAGGTCCACTTTGTTTATCCCTTTGACATATCTGAAGGTCCCATGTTCCTCTCTCCTTCTGGTCTCCAATGTGTAGAACCCCAACTCCTTACATCTCTGTTTGTATGGTATGCCTTCATCCCTTGCACCATCTTGGTGGCTCTTCTCTGAACCCTTTCAAACAAGTCAATGTCTCTGTGTAAGTAAGGCCTCCAAAACTGGACTCCATACTCAAGGTGTGGTCTCAACATGGCTTGGTACAGGGGTACAAGGACTTCTCTCCTCCTGCTAGTGATTCCCCTGCCTATACTTGCCAACATCCCATAAACCTTCCCCACTGCCCTTGTACACTGCTTCCCCACCCTGAGGTCACTGGAGACTACTATCCTTAGATCCATCTCCTGTTCAGTAACCCTGACTACCCCCCAGTATGTATCTTGTCCTCGAATTTCTGTGCCCCAGGTGCATGACTGCACACTTCTTGATACTGAATTTTAGTTGCCAGGTCTCTGCCCACCCCTCCAGCATCCTCAGGTCCTGTCTCATGTCTTCAATCCCCTTCAGGGTCAACCCAGTTGCAGATTTTCACATTGTCCACAAAGAGGGCTACATGTCCCTTCAGTACATCCGCTATGTCACATATGTAGATACTGACTAGGGAGTGGCACCAGCACCAACCTCTAGGGTAACCCACTCATCACCCACCATGTCCTGGAGTGCACCCCATTAACTACACCCTCTGGCTTCTATCCACCAGCCAGTTTCTACCCATCTAGTTATTTTGTCCTCCACCCCATACTTTCTAGCTTGCTGACCAGCCTTCTGTGGGGTATGGTGTCAAAGGTCTTGCTGAAGTCCAAATAGGCCATGTCCACTGCACACCTGGT
Organism: Neoceratodus forsteri; assembly: GCA_016271365.2. NCBI lineage: Eukaryota > Metazoa > Chordata > Ceratodontiformes > Ceratodontidae > Neoceratodus > Neoceratodus forsteri. Next base: position 888,542,617 of record CM057450.1, on the reverse strand, counting down.
CGATTACCTGCGCACCCAGTCAAATAATTAGATTGTTAGTCTGGCACGACTTCACTCTTGTGAACCCATGCCGATTATTGTCCAGCAGCCCATTCACCCCCAGGTACTCCATTACCCTTTCACTGATAAGTGCCTCCATGACCTTCCCCACCACTGCGGTGAGGCTGACCAGGTACTTTCCCACCACTGCGATGAGGCTGACCGGCAATTGTTCTCCCTCATCTCTGTGCCCCCAATAAATCAGCACAACAGTTGCCCTCTTCCAGTCCTCTGACACCTCCCGGTGTCCAAAGACAGGCTGAAGAGTCTCGCCAGGAGGGCAGCCACCTCCTCTCTCAGTTCCCTGATCTCTGGTGCAGCCCGTCCAGCCCTATGGCCTTGTCCACCTTTACTCTGCTCATTTCCTCTTTAACTCTCTCCATACTGAAGGTCTTGTTTCCAGCCCTATGCCCCCCAAACCCCGGTCTCCTGCCCTCCCCTCCTTCGTAAATACTGAGCAGAAGTACCTATTTAACTTCTGCTTTCTCCAGTCCTCCTCTAATGGTTCCCTCCTTCCCCTAAGTCTTGCAATCCCTTGGCCAGCCTTCCCCTATCTCTAACATATCTAAAAATGTTTTATTGCCACCTTGACCCGCATCCTATCCTTTCTTCTTACTTGCCTTTGCCCTCAAATTTCCTTCCTCACTAGTCTCCTCGCTTCCCTGTAAACCTCCCTGTCCTCTGTCTTCTGTGTTCTCTTGTACTGCCTGAATGCCCTCCTGCTGCTCCCGAACACCCTTGCTACATCCCCCATTGAACCAAAGCAGCCTCCTGCTTCTTGCACCCTTCCTCACCCTCCTTATGCACACCTGTGTGGCCTCCGTCACCCAATCTCTAATAGCTCCCCATAACTCCTCCACTCGTTTATTTCCTCCATGCCTTCCATTGCCTCACTTACTAATCTTCTCACCTTTTTGAAGTCTGCTCACCTGAAGTCCAGCACCATTGTGCTGGTTTGGCACACACGCCCTTCCTGCTCTCACCCTAAACCCAATGGTCCTATGGTCATTATTCCCCAACTCCTCCCCCCACCACCACCTCCTCCACATTCTCCCCATTAGTCAGGACCACGTCCAGCAGGTTGTTCCCCCTAGTTGGTTCTCTAAACAACTGCTGAAGGAACACCCCTGCAGCACATCCACAAACTCCCTGCTTCTGGTCGAAGCTGCGTCTGGGATGCTTCAGTCAACATCTCCCACCAGTAGTGTTCCCCCTTGACAGCTATCCTCGGATTGTCCTGTGACACCACACTGTCCTGTTCTTCCCCTAGTGTGGGTGGCCTGTACACAACTCCAAGTCTCAAGGATTCCCCTGTACTTCTACCTAGTATCACCCAAAGGAGTTTAGTTTCCCCGTTACCCTCCTGCCCCTCCATCACCCTTATGTCTTCCCTGATGTATAAGGTCACCCCATCCCCCTTCTTGTCCTTTCTAAACAGTCTGAATCCAGAAATAGCTGTCTCCCACGTGTGAAATTCCATCCACCACGTCTCTGTGATCTCGATTATGTCCAGTCTGTCATGCGCAATGATGGCTACCAATTCCTCCATCTTGTTTGCCAGGCTCCTAGCATTGCCACCAAGCCCTTCCATCATCTTTCCCCACCTCTGCTCCCCCAAGAGCTTACCAGACCTATCTCTTCATCCCTTCCTGGTGGGGGACTATGGGTCACCATTTCACCTGTGGTATGGCTTGGCTTTGTTTCCAGACCCCTCTTTTTCAGTTTACATTATACTCTCTCTCTCAAAGAACTCTCCGAGCCTGCACTAAAGTATGGTTGCCCCCTCCTTACTGAGACGCAAACTGTCCATGGCAAAGAGGCTCTCACCATCCCAAGTTGCCCCCCCAGTCCCCTATCAGCCATATCCCATCTGCCTGCACCATCTCACTAGCCAGCCATTTAACTCTTTTACCCTTTGCTTCCGCTCTGTGCTAGCCCTGGCTAATAGAAACAGACTTTGATAGCAGATAAGGACCGCATGGCCCACCTAGTCTGCCCATTTACTGGGTACTGGCAACACCTCCGAAAAGGCTAGAGATTTCAAGCTTAGGCCCCCGCAGAACCTGGCCAGTGCCTTAAATCTTACCAGTACCTCTACGAGACTGTTCCCTTCCAGGTCGTTCATTCCCAAGTGGAACACTAGATGTGCCTTCCTATCCTGATCCTTACCCCTTAAGGGAATGTGGTGGATTACCTCCAGCGCAGTCATCCCCGGCAAGCACTCAACCCACACCACACTACTCTGCCCCCCGCTTGATTCCTTTTATGATAGAATCTCCAATCAGCAGCACTTTGTTCCCTATTTTTTTTGATTCACCTGTATCACAGTTCTCCTCCCCCAAGGTGCAGGTGTCCATTCTAGCTTCCTGGCCCTTGTGTCCTCCCCTCCTGACCCTTGCTCTGATCCCTAGCCCCCTTGACCACAGTGTCCGCTCCCTCCCTGCATACTTCTGCTATTACCTCTGCCACCCCTGCTCTCAGCCCTTCTATCCTACCTCCTTGCACCTATCTCCTGCCAGTGAATTTGATTTGGCCTCGAGGAGTAGGTAACCTCCTCCAACCCTTCCTTGACCAGCTAGTCCAGTGCCACCTTGTGACCCTCTTGACATCCAGGGGCCTCGCTCACTCCACCTCCCATCGCCTGGATTCTACTTTCCCCCACACAAATTCCCTGCTGGTTCCTATCCCACTGTGATCCATCCTCCCTCCTCACTGTTCCCTTGTCCTCACTTCCCAGGTACTCCCATCCCCCAGCTTCCCTTCCCATGCTTCTCCTAGCGCCACGGTTTGTCCTGGTGCCCCTCTCCCCATCCCTCCCCACACTCCCATCCTCCTTCTCTTTTCGGCCTCTGCCTACTGTACCCCTTCTTCTGCAGAGGCCCCTCCTGCTACGGTGTCTGCCAGTGGCCAGTACCTGTTAGAGACTGGTATCCCCCCAGCAGGCTACTTACCACCATCCCCCTCTGGTGAGGTGAGCGCCCCTGGCTTGGTCCTTGTAGTCCCTTTTCTCAATGCCAATAGCCCCACTCTGCCATCCTCCACCCTCTTCCCAGTCCAGTCTCCCTCGATCTCTCCCCATTTCCACACCCGGAGCTGGCCTGACTTTTTATGGTGCCTGCTGACCACCCACACCCCCCATTCACCCTATTTGCAGGCACCCCTCCCAAATGTTTTTGGATATGCACCTCCCATCCACAGCCATAATGTCCTTCACCCACCTGTCCAGCTCATACCAGAGTCAGTGCAACTCAGCCTCCAATCCCATCAACCTGGCACAGATAGGACAGCACCCTAGTCTCCACAGAGTACTCATGGCCAAGGTAGCTCCACAGTCACTGCATCACACTAGCCTGCTTCTCCTCCATCCTGTAACTGAAGCCTCCCTATCCTGTAGTGACCCTGCTCCACCTAGCTGCCCCCATTTGCCACTCCAATCAGTGCCTCCCTCCCCCTCACCAATTTCCTCTGACGTATCCCCAACTTGTTATAGCCATCTGACCTTGGACTCCACCAGGGCCTCTAGACACAGTGGAGGAACACTAAGTTAATGACTACTGACCAGAAATTCCCTCGCTACAGGAAGCAAATCAATCCAATGCAGCGTAAACCAACCCAGAGCAATGTAATACAGAGCTGGCCTCAAATGTGTCATCAGTTATCCAAGACAAGTTTGCGTACAGTTGACCCTTATTTAGCGCTGATACACCCCAAACAAAAGCAGAGCAGTCAACCCAAGGCATATCAATATAACTTCTAACTTGCCATTAAATATTCAAGACCTGCTTGCAGCAGTAGTTTCTTGTTAAAGTCTCAAAGTAGTCATTAAATACGCAAGACAATCTTGCAGCAGTTAGTTCCTTTGTAGCACCGTTTCTCTCCTAGTCCATACTGGACTCCTGTTTGCCTCTTAGTGTCTCCAATAAGACCCTAGATGGGCCACTCAGCATTGACCATGCCTTTCTCAGTTTTGGCCAGCGAACCCATCCCAGTGCTCCTCCTCCTCCTCTCCTGATCTTCCAGCCCCAACCTCTGCCTTCTTCGCTAGCCCCTCCCCCTTAGGGCTTTTAATAGTGGTCAGGCCAGAGTGGGTGGGCGGGACAAAAAAAAGCAGCACAAGCAATCTAACTGTGACTGTGCCCTGACTTATATATCCAGCCACAGTTCTGAACTCGCCTTGCATCTTAGTCAGCTCCGATATTGTAGTTATCAATGCGACTTTCTGAAGTCCCGTGGCAACAGCTGCACAGTCCTCCTACCACCGAATGTGGCTCTCCTCTTCCCCACAGCAAGCAGCAGCTCCTAGTCCCCTCCACCAATGGTCCCCGCCGCAGATGCGGCCACAATGGGGAACTCCAGCCACCGACATGACAAGCTCCATAAAAAAGCAGGCAGAAGCAATCTAACTGCAGCTGGGCCCTGACTTATATACCCAGATGAAGTTTTGAATTTGGCGCCCTCCTCTTCTCCTCTCCTTCGGATTGGCTGGCCGCCGATGTGCCTCACCTTGTGTCATACCTCTCAACTGTCCCTGATTTTGCCTCAAAATATTACTCTGTCCCTCCTAAAACTTGTGTTTCCGTGATCAAACAGCGGGGGTTATAAGCACAAACTAATGTCAAACATTAAAGTTACAGACTTGTTCTTCTTTAGAAAATGCATTTTACACTAAGCCCTTTATTCTACCAGCTTCCTGAGTGGATATCTCCAACTTTGAAGAAGTATCCCTGATTTTGGTCCTTTGTCCCTGATTTTTTTAAGCCTCGTCCCTGATTTATGAGGCAGGAGGTTGAGAGGTATGCCTTGTGTCTTAGTCAGCCCCGATACTGTAGCCGCTGATGCCCTGCGGCAACGGCCACATAGTCCTCCCGCTGCCGAATGCAGCTCTCCTCTTCCCCACAGCTAGCAGCAGCTCCTTGTCCCTTTCGTCGATAGTCCCCACTGCTGATGCGGCCACAACGGGGTACTCCAGCCACTGATGCATAACCTCATCTTATTTTCAAAACAAAGATTTAAAGCAGCAGTATTCGTTAGTAAAAAAATATATATATTTTTTTTAAGCAAAAATGTATTTCTAACACCTAACATCCTAAGGTTCACGCTCACTGTATCTTTAGTTTTTTTCAGATACTGTTAGAACAGCTTTTATAGCCAGCCCCAGTGGCACAATGGGTTGAGGCACCCATGCCTCTCCACTACCATGCTGGTGACCCAAATTCAGGAACAGACTCAGGCTGCTAGGGAGCTTGGCCAGTGAGGAAGACAAAGCATACATCGGATGGCTCTCTTCCCATGGGGAGACCCACAACTTGCCACTTGACTGCCACCTGGCAAAAGCCAAGTGGTGGCTCATGCAGTCTCATAGACAGGAGGAAAGGCTGTTGTACAGAGTACTGGGCCTCCTTGGAGGTGGAGTGCACTTGCATGCTCACTGCACAAACGCCTATGCCCTAGGGAGAAAATCTGGAGGAAAAATGGAGATGGGCTTAATGAAACTCTCCCCACAAGCCCAGTCTCAGGAGATGGATAGAGACTGAGGATAGCCACAGGTTACAGGACAGGGCTGATACAGCCACCCAGCATGCCAAGGAGGAGATAAAACCTATACAGAAAAAAACTGCTTTTACATCTAATTTTTTTTTTTTTTTTTTCTTTTTTATCCCTCCTGGTCGCCCTCATTATTCCACTCTTCAGGCCTTGCTCAATGCCACCCAACCCTCCCAAGTCTGCCCTAAAGTGTCTCCAGTGACCCCTACCTGCCTTTTTCTCCCTCCTCAGAGCACCTTCGCGACAACGGGTCTACCTGTGATTACAGGCTGGCAGATGGAGCAGCCATCATCCGGAACGCCGAGGAGATTTTTTCCAGTTTTGTCCTCCCTCCATCCCACTGAGGATGCCTGGCTCAAGGAACATGCATCGCACGCCTGCCAAGTGCCTGATGGCGTCCTCCCCTCCCCGGCTTCCCCCAATGGAAGCCGCCATTGCCCCAAGAGTCGGTGCTTCCACCGGCTCTCCCGGGCGTCAGGTGTACCAAACACCCCTGGTGTCCCTCCCCGAAGGAGGAGAGCATCCATGGGGACGCTCGATCCTCCTTCCCCCTGACGACCCCCGGCAACCCGAGTCCGTATCCGAACCCGGGTCCCCGGGGCGGTGTAGGGTCCAGTGCTCAACCTCAGCGCCACCGGCTGGCTCTCATCTAATTTTTAATTAATGACTCGCATCCTTAAAGATTGCCGCCACTGCATTTTTTAAAATCTCTTCCCCGAGGTTATCTGCTGAATGTACATGCTACAGCCATACTGTATATATATTAGGATAGTGTTACTGTTTCAGATAGTAAACAGCATACCAAGATATTTAATATTTTCATGGTGGGCATGGCACGAGGTGGGAACATTTAAAAATTTAAAATTCCTGTATCTTGGTTCAGGAATGAAAAAAATTGAACATAAAAATGTGTATAATGATATTTGTGCCACACAAACATTATTACTGCTGCTTTAAATTGGCATTGAATATAAATATTATTGGATTACATCACAGGAGGTCAACATTTAAAAGAAAGCACATGTTTTTAAATAAAAAAACTGGCTTTTCTTTTTTTAAAAGCAATCTTAGTTTCCCCATTTTATAAGAGCAATAAAGATGTGCCAGGGTATGGGAAGTTATGTGATAAATGCACTTTCAGGTGCTGAAGGCACTCAGCGTAAATGCCTCATGACTCACAACACATGAGTATGCACTTATCACATTTAATACTACTCACATCCTTTAATTTTTTACAACAGATTTTTATTGGTGATTATTAAGTATACGTATATTTGTATAATAAAATAGATTTAATTACTGGTCTTTTTTTAATGTAAGAAATAATTCACGATGAGGTGTGGTTTATGGCCTGATAAGAGCACACCCCAGGTGCGTAATGAAGTGCCTTTAGCACCTGGGAAGTGTTATCAGGCCATAAACCACACCTGGGAGTGCCTTATTCTGCTTATAAAATGGGCCCGCTCCAGAGTACATAAGTTAATTAAAAATGCACATAAAAAGAGTACAAAATAGGATAATGTCAGTACAAAAAAAGAAAAAAGTGGTTCTCGTCACTGCCTTGGTATGGAGCTCTTTAGTTAAAACTCACTACAGAGCCGGCCCAGTGGTGCTGAGGGTTGAGGTGCTGAATGCCACACCTCACTCCTCGCTGGTAAATAAAAGTTACTCACCTGTAACAGGAGTCCTAGGAATGGTATATGTTGTTCATCCACACTTCATGGCTGGTTCCTTGCCGCTTTAAATCTTGCCGGAAGGTCTTCAAGCTGGCTCCTCCCACCCACCCAGGTGGTAAAACTCTTGACTCCGCCCCATGATGCCAGATCTAGCCCGCTGGAAGCCAGGTTGTGCGTCGAAGCCAGGGAGGTCGGGTGGGTTGTGTGGATGAACAACATATACCATTCCTAGAACTCCTGTTACAGGTGAGTAACCTGTATTTCTAAGGACATGGATATGTTGTTCAATCCACACTTCATGGCAGACTCCTAGTAGTTCTCCGGGAGGAGGGAGGCAAGGCTCACATCCCCTATTTAGGAAACAAGGACTGGAGAACCGAGGTCCCAAAACCAGCATCCCGGCGTGACTCAAGGTCGATGTTGTAATGGGTAATGAAGGAGTGTGCTGACTTCCAGGTAGCAGCCCTGCAGATTTCCTAGATAGGGACGTCCCTGGAAGCAGCCACCGATGCAGCGGTAAGGCAGGTAGAATGAGCTCTTATCCCTTTGGGAGGCTCCATGCCTGCCAACCTGTAGCAGAGATCTATGCAGGAGGTGACACACCTGCCTATCATCCAGCTTGCTGCAGGTCTGCCAGGTGCAGCTTCAGCATAGGTGACAAACAGCTGGCGAACCTCTCCCCGAACTTCAGCCGTTCGCTCCTTATAATAAGAGAGCGCTCTTCTAGGGTCCAAAGCAGGGGTTGACATTAACTTTTTTTTACACTAGCCAGCAGGACAAGTCAGTCTAAAATTGCACTAGCCCGCAGTGGTTTGCACTAGTCCGCATTCTGGTCACCATGGGCATTTGCCAGACAATGAATAAGGACAATAGCAGTGCAGTTTAAACCATTTATTTACATTTCTATAATGAAACTGGACACAAACACATAATTGTTTTCAAAACATTAGTGAGTCATCATAATTTTATAAATAAGGCAAGTGAAAAGTACAGCTATTCAGCAATCTTTCTTCTATGTCTGTACCCCCAAACATCACCAGCCCCACAACAAGCCACAGAATGACCCCGCCCCCACCCACCATGTAGGCAACAGAACATAAAATGAGGGAAAGAACATTACAGAATATAAGGCAGAATTGTTAGCAAGATACAAACAGGACACATTTTGTTTCGCCTCTGCTCCATAGCCCCAGGCCCACACAACCTCAGAACAGAACAAACCAAGTGGCACAACTCGATTGACTTACCAGAGTACCTTGAAATGTTTGTACTTTTGTTCACAGACAAACTGCAAACCAAAAGAAAAAGCCACAGTTCCACCACAAGCCACAGACATCCCTCCCCAGGCAACAAAACACAGTATGAGCAGAGCTGAGCAAGTGAAAGGTCATAGTATCGCTTTACTGCCTGCTCAATATAAAGGACAGACAATGTCCAGCCCCACAACAAGGCACACACAGACAAGCCCCAGACATCCAACCTCCACCCCAGGCAGAGCTTAGTGACAGAAGCCAAAATGAAAAGTAATTTGCTTTTACATCTAAAACCAGTTTAGTAGCATAATTTAAACACTAGATTTTCCTTTCCTCAGGCTGCTTCATAGTCACTGCCCTAAACACCACCATGGGGGCTCAACCCTGTGCATTTTACATTAACTTGCGCTTTGCTTGAGCGAGGCGTCTTGGGAGAATAGCACACTTTGGAGGTGTGACTCTCCTGTGCAATCCACTGCTCCGTTGAGCAGGCGTGGCGGTCCTGCACCAATGGATCGCGGGTGCTGTTGTATGACAGCGGTGGTGTTCAGTTCAAAGAAACCACCGCTGTTGCTGTGTCCTGGCGTTCTGCGCAGCGATTCCCCAAAGGTTTGGTGCCATGCTGGAGCCCACCCCAGCGTGGCAAAAGCGCCCGCGTCTTTTTTTTTAAACCTCAAAATTAAAAACGGTCCCGGGCGCCTCCCTGCTCCCCTCCCACAACCTGCACCCCACCCACTGAGCACCCTGCCTCCCCACACCCCCCACCCATCATATTTACCTCCGGAGCTCAGCGCGCGATCATCGTGGACCGAAACACGTCTGCACTCTTCAAAGCCGACCACTAACTGAGAAATGCCGTAAGTTGTATAATGGGCTAGATGGGGTTTTCAACTTTGTTGCATATCTCAGGCATTTTTTGGAATTTTTGCACCAAATTTTCAACATGGGGTTTTTGGGTCCCCTTCTCATGAATGATGTCACTGTCATGGCGTTATTCGGGCCCGAAGGGTGATTTCGCAGTCACTGTGTGAAATCACCTTTTGGCCCGATTAATGAAACGACACTGCCAGCGTTCATAAGGTGGGCTCTCAAAAAGCCTATTTTGAAAATTTGGTGGAAAATTTCCTAAAAATGACCGTTTTACGAGCGTGCATTGCGCAGTTCCTACACAGGCTCGTAAGTTCATGAATTTTCAATATTTTCACTCCAGATTTTCAACATTGCCATTTTACCACACCTTCTTATGAGCAGTACAGCTGTCATTTTTCACATCTCACCCAAAACGTGTTTCTGCCCATGTAGCGCACAATGGCACAGTCGGTGTGCGAAATCAATGTATGGGACACATTAAGAAAATCACAGTGACACTGTTCATTAGCAGAGGTCTTAAAATGGCTATGTTGAAAATTTGGTGAAAAAATTCTTAAAAATGACTGTTTTACGAGCGTGCGTTTGCGCAGTTCCTACGCACGCCGTAAGTTTCTGAATTTCAAGATTTTCACTCCAGATTTTCAACATTGCCATTTTACCACACCTCCTTATGAGCAGTATAGCTGTCATTTGTCACATCCTGCCCAAAACATGTTTCCGCACATGTAGCGCACAATGGCGCAGTCAGTGTGCGAAATCAATGTATGGGACACATTAAGAAAATCAAAGTGACACTGTTCATTAGCAGAGGTCTTAAAATGGCTATGTTGAAAATTTGGTGGAAAAAGTCCTAAAAATGACTTTTACGAGCGTGCGTTGCGCAGTTCCTACACACACTCGCAGGTTTGCGAATTTTCAATATTTCCACTCCAGATTTTCAACATTGCCATTTTACCACACCTCATTATGAGCAGTACAGCTGTCATTTTTCACCTCCTGCCCAAAACGTGTTTCCGCCCATGTAGCGCACAATGGCGCAGTCGGTGTGCGAACTCAATGTATGTGACACAATAAGAAAATCACAGTGACACTGTTCATGAGCAGAGGTCTTAAAATGGCTATGTTGAAAATTTGGTGAAAAAATTTCTAAAAATGACTTTTACGAGCGTGCGTTGCGCAGTTCCTACGCACACTCTTAAGTTCGCGAATTTTCAATATTTGCACTCCAATGACTTCCAAATACCTAAACAGCACATAGAAGCAAGCAACATTCGGCATTGACAAATGCTTGTACTTCTTTGTCACTGATTTTTTTAAGCCATGTCCAAGTGCCAAATACCACTACAAATACCTGCAAGCGAACGTTCAGCATTGACAAATGCTTGTTACTTACAGAACAGCTCAATAGCACTCTGAGTCACTGACAAAACGTAAGTTCTGCACTGTGCACACAAAGGAGTCTATGTTGGTCCATGGGAGAGGCACCCTGTGACACAAACATTCATTTTTTTCAGTTTTCCCCCAGGCCCCCCACATAACTTCAATAAGAAGTACTTCAAGCTTGCAGCAGAACAGTCAGCATTTTTTTTTGCCATTCAAAAAATCATTTGCTTTACCTGAGCTGGTGTTTTCTTTTGGCTTTGGGGACCCAGCTCCAGCCTGCTCTCCGACTATCAATGCAGTCCAATGCAGCACCGCTGAATCTTGGGGACCGCTGAAACCGCCGATGCTGCCAAACCCCGAAACCGCTGAAACCTCCGATCAGCCCTCACACGCCAAACAACTCAGGAATAGATACACAGCTCAACATCCAGAAATTCAAATCCACCGCGCCTTTTCAAGGAAAAACAAAGGGTTTAAATCTTCCCTTCAGCACCATGAAACCCGGCCCCTCAGCGCATACTGCCAATCGCGGCTGCCAGTCTGCTTCCTTACATGCCCAGCTATGGGCTTTGAGCCAATCTCAGAGAGTCAATGACGTTTACCGGCTTAACTACTATTGTTCTATTGCCGGTGACGGTGCTCCCTGGCTGTTTCCACCCCCCTGCCACTCCCTCCTCCCTGCCGACTTGAGCTGGCCAATGATAGTAAGCGCTAAGGTAGGACGAACGGAAGTACTGCCGACTCAAAGGACTGTTTGCAGATGCTCCAGGGTTCCATGGGCTTGGTGTGCTTTTGCTGCTTCCAGCGCTAAGGGTAGTCGGAAGTACTGCCAACTCCACAGACTGCACTAGCCAACACAGACAGGTAGGGATGTATCTGCACTAGCCCGAGGCAATCTGCACTATGCCCCGGGCTAGTAAATGTATGTTAAGGTCGAACCCTGGTCCAAAGTATGAAGCCTATATTCGGCCTCCAAGGTGTGACTGGGGTAGAACACCGGCAGAGTCAACACCTAGTTAGGTGAAACTCCGACACCACCTTAGGAAGGAATTTTGGGTGAGGCGCAGGACAACCTGTGTCCCTGTGGAAGACCAGATAAGGAGACTCGATGGAAAGCACCTGGAGCTCTCCCATCCTTCTGGCTGATGTAATAGCCACCAAGAAGGCGGTCTTCCACAACAGGTGAGAGATATCACACCTGTGCATCGGTTCGAATGGCTTGCCCATAAGCTTAGCCAATACCAGCAGTAGATCCCACGGAGGTGGAGGTTCTCGCACCGAAGTGGATATGTGATCAACGCCTTTGAAAAGTGCCTGACCACCTCTCCTCTGCGCACAGACTGCTTCCTGGCCTGCGCCTGTACAGAGATAGCTGCCAGGTGCACCTTTGTGTCGCTAACGGGCCCTAGCTGAGAAAGGGACCAGGTAGTCCAGAATGCTGGCCAAGGAGCAGGAGGAGGGGTCCAACCCTCACTCCTGACACCAAATGGAGAATCTCTTCCATTTGAAGGCATAGCATTTCCTGGTCGACTCCTTACGGGATGCCTCAACAACACTGAGGACCTCGTCGGAAAGACCCAAGGCCTGGAACTCTAGCCACTCAGGAACCAGGCCATCAGGTGCAGGGACTGAAGGTCCGGGTGGAGAACCGTCCCCTGGTTGACTGAGATCAGGTCCGGGCGGGCTGGGAGCCGCCTCGGGAGCCTGGAGCTGAGGCTGAGGAGATCTGGATACCAGAACTGGCGGGGCCATTCTGGGGCTACCAGAATCACCTGAGCCTCTTCCCTTCTTGCCTTGAGAAGCACCTTGTGGATCAAGGAAAATGGGGGAAAGGCACAGAAGAGGCCCGGGGTCCACGGCCTCGAGAAGGCATCCCCTGCAGCGAGCCCTGCTGAGGGGGGCGGGCATGAAACAGCTTCAGCCTCGCATTCTCCCTGGAGGCAAACAGGTCTACCTGAGGTGTGCCCCAGTGGGAGAACAGATTGTGTACCACCCCCGACAGGAGTGACCACTCATGAGATGTAGCCCCTATCTGGCTTAGGGCATCGGCCAGAGTGTTGGAGGCTCCTGCCACATGGATGGCTAGGAGATCTGCCTCCAGGCTGCGCACGAGGGACCAAGTGCAGAGAGCTTCCTTGCACAGAGGCATGGAGCGCATCCCGCCCTGGCGGTTTAGGTAGTACATGGTCGTGGTATTGTCCATCTGGACCTGGACCACTTGACCCCATACAAACGGAGTGAAGGCAGTGAGGATAGTCGGACCACTCGAAGCTCCAGCAGGTTGATGTGGCATCGGGAGTCCCGAGGGGACCAGAGAGCATGTGCTCTGTGCTCCCCCAGATGGGCACCCCAACCCATCAGAGAGGTGTTGGTCCATAGAGTGACCATCAGCTCGGGCGGACAAGCGGGATGCCCTCCTGCAGATGAGCTGGAATGATCCACAACTGGAGGCGTTCCACATCTCCTGGGTCACTGCCACTGGCTGGTCCAAAGGACCGGAGCGCTGTGACCATTGGCTGGCCAGTCCCCATTGTAGGGGATGCATGTGCCAATGGTCCCAACGAACCACGCTGGTGCAGGCCACCATGAGGCCCAGGAGGCACAGGAAGTCCCGGGCAGGGTGCAATTGCCCAACCTGAAATGATTGGGCAAAGGAGGAAAGAACCTCGGCCCTGTCCGCCGGCAGCCGTGCTCTGGTTCGAAGAGAGTTGAGCTCTGCCCCGATGAACTGAATCACCTGCTTTGGCATGAGTTCCGATTTGGCCTAGCCGATGAGGAGGCCAACCTGAGAGCAAACCTGGAGGGCCAGATCCCTGGACCACTCCACCTCCAGTCTGGAGGAGGCTGCAATCAGCCAGTCGTCCAGGTACGGGTACACCCGGACCCTTCGGCGCCGCAAGAATGCTGTCACCACTCCATGCATTTGGTGAAGACCCTGGGAGCTGGAGAGAGGCCGAAGGGCATGGCCCGGAACTCGTAAATGGACCCTCTGCTCTGAAGCGGAGGAATCGCTAGTGGGACGGACGGATTGGGACGTGAAAGAACGCGTCCTGGAGGTCCAGAGAACAGAACCACACGCCTCGTTCCAAGGATGGAATGATCTGAGCCAGAGTGACCATCCTGAAGGTTCGAGACCTTAGGAACCTGTTCAGGTCGTGCAGGTCTAGAATGGGGCGCCAGCCCCGTCGTTTGGGACCAGGAAATACCTGGACACAAACCCTGGTCTGGTGGAGGAGCCACCATCTCCTGATTATCTCCTTCTGGAGGAGCAGGGCAATGTCGGCTCGATGAGCTGACAGAGAGCCCAGACCCGCACCCCCATGGGGCGATGGCTCAGAAGGCGGGGCCTTCTCGAATTCCAGAGGCAGACCCTTTCCTACCACTTCCAACACTCAGTGGTCCATGGTGATAGCGGATCAGGTGGAAAGGAAGTGGTGGAGCCATCCCCTCCACGGGGGAACCCAGGTGGGAGCGACAAGGCTGGGGGCGACACCCCTCAACCCGTCACTGGACAGGCTTAGAGGAGGGACCAGCCGATGGACCTCCCAGGCCTTTTCCTCCTGGCTTCCTGCTGGAAGAAGCTGCAGGCTTGGCTTTGGGGCACCAAGTGCGAGGCTGCTGGCCCTGATGCTAGTGTTGCTGGGCCGGACGTACCACTGGGGCAGAAGACCGAAAGGGCTTATATTGCTGCTGGCGGCCTTTGTCCTTCTGGGCAGACGTGACAGAGTCCAAGGTGGCATTGGACTTCTCGATCCTCTGCAAATGGCCCTCCACCCGGGACTGAACAAGTCGATACCCAGGAAGGGCGTCTGCCAGCTTGTGCTGGGTATCCACCATGAAGGTGGAGATCCATAGCCAAGCTCTGTGGCACTTGACCACTGCGGCCACTACTGACTGGGCACAAGAGTCTCCAATATCAAGAGCAGTTTGGAGCTGCTGCTTCGCCACCGCCCTTCCCTGATCCCGCACCTGCTTGACCGTAGTCTGGAGGTCAGCCGGGAGATGAGGGATCACCTCATCCAGGGAGCCCATAAGGGCATGGGAAAAGTGTGCCATCAGTATGACCAAACTGGCCTGACGAAGGCCTGGGGAGGGCATGGCGTACACTTTCGTCGGCGTGGTCCAGCTCTTGGACTCTTTGTCGGGAGGCCTGTCCGCGTCCTGGTGTTCCGGAATGCGGAAAACACCATCAGTCACAAGCCCTTCAGCAGAGGGGTGCTCGGAAAAAAAGGATAGTGGACCAGTGGGGACCGCATACTTTCTGGCCATCCTGGCCGAAGGAGCGGAACAAGAAGCCGGCTGCTGCCATAACTCCAAAGCTGGGCCAACAATGGCTTCAGCCACCGGAAAGACCTCCGTGGAAGAATCCCCTCAGTCCAGTATCTCCGTGAGGGGATACTTGGCCCACTTAGACATGGGTTTGAGCTTCATCCCAGTAGATTATGAGATGAGCCGAAGCAAACCCATGAACGAGGATGGGCTCTCGTCCACCGATTGTCCCCAGTGGACTCCAGGACAAGGGGCCTGGAGAACAGGGAAGAGTCATCATCTGACTCTGAGGAGTCAGCGAACAGCTGCCAGGGCCTGAGCCACCCTCCACTTGCCGAGGACTATTGGGAGTGAGGGTGACCGACAACCGATGGGGCAACCCCTGACCCAACCGAGAATCCTTGGTCGGAGCCCCAGATTTAGGTTGTGGAGGCGGGGGTTCCATCACAATGGGTGGTGCAGCTGGTTTCGGCCGAACAACCGGAACCAGTTTGGGCTCCTCGATAACCACGAGGGGTTGTTTCAGCCGTTCCGGTGACAGCCACTTAATGGCCAGGGAAGGTGACGCAGGTCGCTGTTCCCGGTCAGAAGGAGCTGCTGCCATCAAGTCCTGAGGCCGACGCAATTTGCGCCGATGCCTTCCTCCGAGGAGGAAGAAGATGAGGACGAGCGCATCGCCGCTTTCCTCGGTGCCGAGACCGCCAGTGTCAGCAGGATCGGCTGGACCAAGAAGAGGTCCGAGACCGAGACAATCAATATTTAAGATTGTGGGTCTGGGAGGGAGCGGGGGAAACCCGTTCCTCCCTCGGTTTGGGAACCTTAACCAGGACTCTGGCACAGGAGGCGCAGGCAAGTCCTCGGTTTCCACCGAGGAAACCGGTGAAGAAGGGTTGTCGGCTTCTCCAGTCGGCAGCCCGTCAGATGGGTCGAGAAAAATCTCGACCGCATCGACGGCTGTCTCAGCCGGCTGACCTGACAGGGACACCGTGAAGCCAGCAGCCTTAGCCGCAACCTCGACCAAAGTTGAGTGTCGACTGTCCAGGGAAGGGGACCTCTCCTGCTCCCATGAACGCCAATGGTGGGACTTACCCTTCGAGTCTTTCTTCTTGGACTGAGAGGAATGTTCCAATGGACCCTCACCTTTTGAAGAGAGGGATTGACAAAGCTCCTTAAAATAAGCAGTGTAGGAGGAGCCGAAGGAGAGCGGGATAAATGCCGCGACCGAGGAGGACGAAGATGCGGCCCGGGCCGCCTCCTCCTCGAGGGTGATCATCTGCTCAAGTTGCTCAGCCAAGCCCGCCACCGACACCGCCCCAACTGGCCTCAATTGACTTCACTGGAGGAATACGCTCTCGGGCACCCAAGTTGGAGTCTAGCAGCACGGTCTTCGAGGACATTGGCGAGAAGGACTTGCCTGATCAAGAGCCTCGGATCATGCTCAAGCCAAAACAATAAGCGAATGTAGAGTGCGGATTGGTCTGAGACATCTTCTGCCCACATGGGCACCGCCAAAATCTGGGAGTCGACTTATCCATCGCAGCCTCGAAGGAAGAAACAGACCGAAGTTTTGAGAATAAGTTTTGGTTTAACCAAAGAGTCTGGATCCAGGCCTAAAACGCAGAGCGCTAAGGAGGGAGCCTGAGCTTCCAAGCGGTAAGGAAGATCTGGTGTAATGGGGCAGAGCCAAGAGTTTTACCACCCGGGTGGGTGGGAGGAGCCAGCTTGAAGACCTTCTGGCAAAATTTAAAGTGGCAAGGAACCTGCCATGAAGTGTGGATTGAACAACATATCCATGTCCTTAGAACCCTGGTTCAGGAACGGACTCAGGTCAGCAGGGGCTGAAAGGGATTGAGCATCCGTGGACTGCTCTCCCTCTCCGGGGGAGGGGGGTCACCAGTTGGCGCATTAGCGACCTCTGGTGGAGGCTGAGGGTCGGTGTGCTGGCACTGCACAGAAGGGGGTGGGTTTGGGGTACAACGCCGGGAGGGAGCATGTGCGCACCCCCTCCATTGGCGTCACTGCACACCCCAGGCTCACGCCAGGGTAGAAAAGTGGAAAATGGCTCCAGTCGTGGCGACATGATGGCCATCTCAATAGGGGGACCGTTCTGCTCTGAAGGTGCGCAGCGCATACTGGATCTTGGTTCGGTGGACGGGCAGGAGGGGGCTCCCCACCTCGGGGGTAGAGGCCGCAAGACCTGAATAGGAGCAGGAGGGATCTTCAGGATGGCAGCCTGATGACATAAGGGATGCCAAGATGTCAAAGTAACAGACTAAGGGCCAGGGGAGAAAAAGGACTAACAAAAAAAAAAAAATTTCACTACAGGATGTTGGTGTCTACATGTGTCTCCCCACCACACCAACACACACACACACACACACACACACACACACACACATACACACTACTTACCTGTAACAGTAATTCTAGGAGTGGTATATGTTTTTTATCCACACTTTCTGGCAGATCGCCTTTCCCTTTAAGGGTCGCCAGAACATCTTCAAGCTGGCTCCTCCCACCCACCTGGATGGTATAAACCTCAGCTCCGCCCCATGACACCAAATCTTAACTGCTGGAAACAGAGGTGTGCGTCCAAGTCGAAGAGGTCGGGTGGGTCAGTGTGGATGAACAACAAACACCACTCCTAGAACTAGTGTTACAGGTGAGTAACCTATGTTTCTAGGGATGTGGATATGTTCTATCCACACTTTCTGGCAGATTCCTAGCAGTTCTCCGGGAGGAGGGAGGCAAGGCACACACCCCCTACTTAGGGAACAGAGACTGAAGAACTGAGGCCCCAAAACCAGCATCCCGGCGTGACTTGAGGTCGATGTGGTAATGGGAAATGAAGGTGTGTGCTGACTTCCAGGTAGCAGCCCTGCAGATTTCCTAGATAGGGACGTCCCTAGAAGCGGCCACCAACACAGCGGTATGACGGGTGGAATAAGCCCTAAGTCCTACGGGAGGCTCCCTATACACAAACCTATAGCAGATATCAATGCAAGAAGTGATCCATCTCCCAATCATCTGCTTGGCTGCAGGTCTGCCAGGAGCGGCTTCAGCACAGGTGGCAAACAGCTGGCGAACCCCTCCCTTCCCCAAACTTCCACTGTACGTTCTTTGTAGTAGGCGAGTGCTCATCTCAGGTCCAACATATGAAGCCCATACTCTGCCTCTGAAGTGTGACTGGGGTAAACACCAGCAGAGTCAATGCCTGATTAAGGTGAAACTCCGACACCACCTTGGAAGGAATTTCAGGTGAGCGCTTAGGACAACCTTGTCCCTGGGCAAGACCAGAAGGAGACTCCACCAAGAGTGCCTGGAGCTCCCCAATCCTTCTGGTTGACATAATGGCCACCAAGAAGGCGGTCGTCCATGACAGATGGGAGGTATTGCACCTGCGCATCAGTTCGAATGGCTTGCCCATGAGCTTTGCCAAAACCAGCAGTAGATCCCATGGAGGTGGAGGTTCACACACCAGAGAGGATAGGAAATCTAGGCCCTTGAAAAAGTGCCAGACCACCTTCTCCAGTGCCACTGACTGCTGACCGACCCATGCCCGGTAAGCAGCAATGGCTGCCAGGTGCACCTTGAGGGTCGTCGACCGAAGTACCTGCTGGGAGAGTGACCACAGGTAGTCCAAAATGCTAGCCACTGGACAGGATGAGGGGTCCAACCCTTTGCCCTGACACTAAATGGAAAATCTTTTCCATTGGAAGGCATAGATTTTCTGGTCAATTCCTTATGGGATGCCTCAACAACTGTGAGACCCAAAGCCTGGAACTCTAGCCGCTCAAGAACCAGGCTGTCAGGTGCAGGGATTGAAAGTCTGGATGGAGTACCTTCCCCTGATCAATGGACAGCAGGTCCAGGCATGCTGGAAGATGCCTCGGTAGCCTGCTGCTGAGACCGGGGAGATCTGGATACCAGAACTGGCGTGGCCAGTCTGGGGCTACCAGGATCACCTGTGCCTTGTCTCTCCTGACCTTGAGGAGCACCCTGTGGATCAAGGAAGTGGAGGAAGGCACAGAAAACCTGGGTAAATAGCCACAAGAAGGTATCCTCCTGTAGTGAGCCCTGCTGATGGAGGTGGGCATGGAACAGCCTCAGCTTCGCGTTCTCCATGGAGGCGAACAGGTCCACCTGAGGGGTGCCCCAGTGGGAGAACAGATCTTGTACTACCTCCGGATGGAGGGACCACTCATGAGATGCAGCGCCCAATCGGCTGAGAGCATCTACCAGCTGATTCAAGGCTCCTGCCACATGAATGGCTAGATCATCTACCTCCAAGCTGAGCACAAGGGTCCAAGTGCGGATAGCTTCCTTGCACAGAGGCAAGGAGTGCATCCTGCCCCTACCTGTTCAGATAGTACATGGTCGTGGTAATGTCCATCTGGACCTGGAACACTTGACCCCGAATGAATGGAGTGAATGCAGTCAGGGCTAGCCGAACCACTCACAGCTCCAGCAGGTTGATATGACAACAGGACTCTGGTGGGGACCAGAGCCCGTGGGCTCTGTGCTCGCCAGATGGGCACCCCAACCCATCAGAGAGGCGTCGACTGTCAGGATGACCATTGGCTCAGGGAAGATAAATGGGATGCCTTCCTGCAGATGAGCTGGGACAAGCCACTACTTAAGGCCATCCTGCATCCTCTGAGTCATGGTGACCAGCTGGACGAGGTGACCAGAGTGCTGAGACCACTGGCTGGCCAGTTCCCACTGGAGGGAACGCATGTACCAGTGGGCCCATCGGACCATGCTGGCGCAGCCCACCATGTAGCCCAGAAGGCACAGGAAGTCCCGGGCAGGGTGCAATTGCCCAACAAGAAATGTTTGGGCAAAGAAGGAGAGAACCTGTGCCCTGTCCACTGGGAGGCGAGCTCTGGCTCGGCAAGAGTCGAGTTCTGCCCCGATGAAACAAATCACCTGCGAGGGCACAAGTTCAGACTTGGCCTCACTGATCAGGAGGCCAAGCTCGAAGCACGTTTGGAGAGCCAGCTCCATGGACTGCTCCACCTCCTGCCTGGAGGGACCTGCTATAAGCCAGTCATCTAGGTAGGGATAGACTCGGACCCCTCTGTGTCTCAGGAAAGCTGCCACCACTGCAATGCATTTGGTGCAGGACCTGGGGACCGATGAGATGCCGAAGAGCATTGCCTGGAACTCACAGAGAGTTCCTTCGGCTCAGAAGCGGAGGGACTGTCAGTGGGACAGGCAGATTGGGACGTAAAAGAATGCATCCTGAAGATCCAGGGAGCAAAACCACATGCCTTGCACCAGGGATGGTACAATCTGAGCCAGAGTTACCATCCGGAAGGTGTGAGACCTGAGAAACCTGTTCAGGTCATGCAGATCGTGTATAAGGCACCAGCCCCCCATCCATTTTGGTACCAGGAAGTACCTGGAAACAAACTCTGAGTCTGTCGGAGGTTCCACAACTCTGCATATGAACTCCTTGTGGAGGAGCTGACCGATGTCATCTCGAAGAGACGACTAAGTGACAGCAGACACCAGATCCTCCCATGGGGCGCGGGCTCGACTTGGGGGCACCTGCTCAAATTCCAGAGGCAGGCCTTGGCCAACCACTTCCAGCACCCATCTGTCTATGGTGATAATGGACAAGGTGGAAAGGAAGTGGAGCCAAACCCCCACAGGAGGACCGGGGTGTGACAGGATTGAGGTGGCACCCTCTAACCCGTCACTGAGCAGTCTTGGAGGAGGAGGATCCAGCTGAGGGCCACTGGGTCCCTTCCCTCAGGCTTTCTGACCCGATGAGGCCACGGCTTGGCCCGCTGTCACCAGGTTTGAGTCTGCTGGCCCAGCTGCTGCTGTGCTGGTTTAGCCGCAGGAGTGAAAGACCAAAAGGGCTTTCACGCTTTTGGTGCTTGGGGCACTTGTCCTTCTGGGCAGATGTCAGAGTCCAGGGTGGCCTCCATACCGGGCCCAAACAGGTCAGTGCCCAAAGGGGACATCTGCCAGCTTGTGTTGAGTGTCTGCCACAAAGCTCAAGATCCTCAACCAAGCCCTATGGTGTATGGCTACTGTGGCCGCGACATAGCGCAGCACATGAATCACCAATATCCAGAGCCGTCTGGAGCTGTTGCTTTGCCACTGCCCTCCCTGGTCCCATACCTGTTTGACCATGGTCTGGAGGTCCACCAGGAGGTGAGGAATCACCTTGTCCAGGAAGCCCAAAAGGGCATGGGAGAAGTGTGCCATCAACACGGCTGAGCTAACCTGACGAAGACTAAGCCAAGAGGCAGAGTCGACTTTTTTAGCTGAATGGTCCAATTTCTTGGACTCTTTATCCAGCGGTCTCTCAACGTCTCCTGTATTGCCAGAGTGCTGGAAAAAATGGAGTCAGCCACCAATCTCACAGCCGAGGGATGCTCTAAAAACCCTGAGAGGGACCCAGTAGGGACTGCATTCTTGCGCACCATCCGGGCCAAGGGCACAGGGTAAGAGGCGGGACGCTGCCAAAGGTCCAAGGCTGGGCAGACACAGGAAAAGCCTCTGTAGGAGAGTCCCCTTTGTCCAGAATCTCTGTGAGGGGATACAGAGCCCGTTTCTGGACCGGCTCAAGCTCCAACCCCATCGATTCGGAGATGAGCCAAAGAATGCCCATGAATGAGGTAGGTCCCTCGTCCATGGAAAGACCCTCTGAGGACTCCACATCGATGGTACAGGAGTACAGCAAGGAGTCCGCGTAAAGCAGGCATCCACCCAAGTCACCCTCAATCCTCCTTGGGAGTGAGGGTGACCGACAGCCAATGGGGCAGCCCTTTGGCCATCCAAGACTCCTTGGTTGGAGCCCCGGACTTCAGCTGTGCAGGTGGTGGCTCTACCACGATCAGCAGAGTAACCTGCTTCGGCCAAGCTGGCTGGGCCTGCGCCAGCACCTCTGATGGGGTGACAGTGGCAGGAGTAGACATCGCCCGTTCAGGCGATAGCCACTTGATGGCTGGGGTAGAAACGGTCGGTTTTGGACTGGACAAGACTAGTTGCTGCCACATCAAATCTTCCGTAGTGCTGCCACAATTTGCGCGGAGCCTCTCCTTGGCTGATGAGGATGAAGAGGAGTAGCACTGTCACCGCTTTCCATGATGCCGGGAATGAGATCACCGGTGATGGCAAGATCTTTCTGACTCACAGGAAGAAGACTTAGACCTCAATCTCGACAGTCGGTGGGGCGAAGGGAACATTAGAAGGAGCCAGGGAGCCTTGGCTGTTCCAGGTTAGGGTTTTGGGTTGGTGGGTTCGACCCAGCAGGCTGAGCCAACCCATCAGAGAACACTGGAAGCACGGTCTGAAGAGAGTTATCAGCCTCTTCTGATGACAACCTGTCAATCGGTTTTGAAAAATCTCAGCCACATCAACAGGTGTCTTAGCCAACTGGTTTGACGGGGCTCAGTGAAACCAAGAAGCTGGCCGCAATTTTGATCAAGTCAAAACCGAGTCTCCTAAGAAATGGGACCGCCTCCTGATCCCAAGAGCATTCACATTGAATCTTTTCTTTTTACTCCTTCTTATGAGAGGATGAAATGTGCCCAGAAAGGCCCTCTCCTTGGAGAGGAATTGGCACAGCTCTTTGAAGGAGGCCGAGTAAGTGGAAGCTCAAGCCAAAGCCAAAGAGGAACTGGAGCGGCCTGAGCCATCTCCTCCTCAAAGGCCTTAAGCTGTTCAAGCTGCTCAGTGGACTCCGCAGCCATGGAGACCACTCACTTGGCATCCTTAGACTTGACCAGCAGGTAACGCTTCTCTAGTCACCTTAGCTGGAGTCGGGCATGGTGGTCATCCAGAACCAGATGAAAGGACCAACAGATATCGCAGGCCTGCAGATCATGATCATGTCCTTAGCAGTACACGCACATGGCGTGAAGGTCAGTGCGTGACATCTTCTGCCCGCAGGGGCATCGGCGAAACCTGGGGTGGTCTTTTCTTCCATCGTAGAAGTGAGAGAAGAAATCGAAGACAAAACTCTGATGAGTTTTAAGGAAACTTTTGGAAGCAAATCCGAAGATTCGAGAGCCAGGGCCTACCACAAGTGGGAGCACTAAGGAAGGAATCCGTACCTTCCGGTGGAAAGGAAGATCTGGTATCATGGGGCAGAGCCAAAGGTTATACCACCCGGGTGGGTGGGAGGAGCCAGCTTGAAGATGGAAGGCGATCTGCCAGAAAGTGTGGATAGAACAACATATCCACATCCCTAGAAAATAGCATTTCACCACAACGATACTATATATCAGCAGTTGATATTTAACTTCTTGAACAGAGCCCGTACTGCTTAAATAGACCCCCTGCACAACATTCTACTGGTGCATAGGAGCCAACACAGAAGAATGTAGAAAATGAGAATTTTTTAGGCCGTCGTTCATTTCTGCCAAGAACTGTAATTTAAATAGATAATAATAGAGACATCTGGGGAGAAAAACAGTAACCCAACTGAGCCGCCTAAAACCATGAAACCCGGATGCATCTGATGAATGTCTGTATTTTAAAATAATTAACAAATACTTACATACTACAAGCTTCTTAGATCTTAATCTTATTCAAGTCAAAATCTTACTGATATTCTATTCTTTTATTTTTTTGTCTTATCTATTTATCGCCCTTACCAGCCCAGCCCTCTGCTCGGCCCAAGCCTCACCACACACAATTTCCTCTGTCTCACCGTCTGCTGATTCTTCAGGTGCTGGACCAGACATATCCCTTTGTTGGGTGGGCCCCAACCCGTGGAGGGACTGTAAGGGGAAGACTGCTAAGTGGGCATAGGCACACATTTTCAATCCTCCTAGGGGAGCAATGGCACAGCTCAGGGCTACGCAGCTTTGCAGCGATGGTCACGCAAACCAGTGGGACGGATGGACTAGGATGTGGAAGAATACATCCTGGAGGTCAAGGGTGCAGAACCACATGCCCTGCTCCAAGGTTGGTATGATCTGGTTCAGAGTGGCCTACCTGAACCTGTGCTTCCACATGAACTAATTCAGGTCATTCAGATCCAGCATGGTCACCAGAACACCCTCTTCATCCATTTCATGACAAAGAAGTACCTGGACATGCACCCTTGACTTACCAGGAGGTCTGGTACACAGGCTATGGCCCCTGCATGAGAGCTGGGTGATGTCCTCTCCTACAGCGGACAGTGTGTCCTCCGACACAGAGGACTCCTGCAAAGCATGGGATCAGTAACACAGGAAAGCCTCAAAATCAAAAGGCAGCCCTCTGCCTACTATTTGTCATACCCACTTGTCCATAGTTATGATGGATCACTGTCACCAGATGTAGCATAGCCGACACCCCATAGGGAACTGGGTCAGGGACTGGACAGCTGGGAGGTGAAACACCCTAACCTGTCACGGACAGCTTTGGAGTACATTGGCTGCTGGGGCCAGAGGCGCACTCCTCCCTCTATTCCTACCTCTTTTGGTTTTGGGACACCAGGCTCAGTATCGTGCTTACTGGAGCTGCTGCCGATGCTGCTGTGGCTGAAGAATCAGAACTAAAGATCTTTTTAGGCTTCTGACCAATGTTGGTCATCAAGACAGTTCAGTTCAGTTTAGTTTATTGCATAGGGATAGTTTCCATTGAGCATGCTCATTCACAAGGAGGTCCCTGATACAAAGCACTAAACATCACAGTCAGTACAAGGATACATCATACTAATACAGCAGATATACCATGGTACACAGAGTAGATGGGTTATAACAAATACATACAGGCTAAAGCATCACATGACAGTAAGTTTACCACCACCTACTAAAAATCATCACAGACATTCAATACAAGTAGTACAACACAGAACATAGCAATACATAGAGATAAATTAGAAGCATCACTTAACAGTAAGTTTACCACACCTAATAAATAAGGGAGATAACAACTTAGGTAGAATGGACAAGAAGGAAGGGGTCAGTGTAGCTGGCCTAAAACGAGACCATGGAGAAGGCAGCAGACACATTTTTAGCCACATAATCAAGCTTATTCAACTCCTTTTTGGGGACCTGTCCACATCCCCGTGGCCTCTTAATTTCTGAAAGGCTGTGTCAGAGACCAGCCCCTTGGCCGAGGAGAACCCAGGAATGGACACAGAAAGGACAATGTACTTGCAGAACATATGGGTGGAAGGTGCTGAGCAAGATGCTGGGTGATATCAAAGCTTCAGGGCTGGTCTCAGATGGCCTTAGCCATGGGAAAGATGACTTGTAGGGATTCTTCCTTGTCCAAAATGTCTGTAAAGGGGTACTTGGCTCTCTTCTGGACTGGCTGCAAGGACAACTGCATGGACTCAGACATCAAAAGGAGAAGAGCCCCAAATGACACCGGCCCGTGATTTGTGGTCAGGTCTTTGACTGAGACTTGGTCAAAGGTATGTGTCCTCAAGGACATAATGGACAATTTGTCAGAGTCCTCAAAGGACTCTTCGAAAACAGCCTAAACCCGTCTGCCACGTCGAACCACCCTAGAGCCTTTCAACTGATTTCCTCCAATAGCTGGTCTGGCAAGCTCAAGCTGGCAGCAGCACAGGAGGCCTTGATTGGGGTCCCACCACAGGCTGCAGTGAGGTGGCTCCACCTGCAAGGGTGGAGAGACAAATGCTGGACACATCTGCCAAGGGTGGAAAGGTGAGGCAATACTGGTGCATATCAGTCAACCACAGGTCCAGGGAGAGCCCTACCCTGCCCTGCAATAATCTGTTGCTGCCATAGGGTTCCTCATATCACGCACATCCTATGGTGGTGTCTCTCCTCACTCAACGACAAGGAGGTGGAGGAACATGGGTGGCGGTGCCTTCTGATCAAGTGGAATTGAGAGCGCAAACAGCACCTCAACCATGACCTAGACTACAACTGATGACCCTAGGGCCAACGTTGAGGAGAAGCCACTTGAGGGTCAGTATAGACCATGTGCCAAGCTACACGGACTAGCATTGGCCTCGGTGGCATGGCTACTGCTCCACAGCCTCTTGAAAGTGGACCAGGAGAACTGGGCTCATCAAGATCTACTCCTTGTTGACCTCCTCTAACAACTGGTTCACAAGCTCGAGAAAAATCTCAACAGCCTGCTCGACTGGTGTTGAGGTTGAGAAGTCTTACAAGGCAATTGTGGCACTGTCGACCAATCCCTAGACCAAAGGCAACTCGATGAGAGTCAAGGAGTCAGGGGAGTAGAGGGAACAGTAGGACTGCAATCTCTCCTGATCCCACGACCCATGCTGGCAGCACTTGTGCTTCTTACCATGGTGGACAGGGTTCTCCCCTAAGGCATGTAGGGTCCAACGCATATCTTGGAACTTGTCCAGTAAGGACCTTTTGACACTGCCCCACCCAGGAGCGGCACCGAGGCAGAAGAGGTGCCCACCAGCCACTTGTTCCAGAGCTGCAAGCTGAGCAGCAGACCCCACCACAATGGAGGCCTTCTTGCGACCCTTTGGCCTGAGTTTAGGATCCTCATCAGTCACTCAACCATGAAGAAGCCAAACCTTGTGTTCTTCCAATGCAGAAGGAAGCATCTCCAGACATAGACCACAGTCAGAAATGTTGTGTACTGCCCCAAAGCAATGGAGGCAAGACACGTGCGGGTCCATGTTCAACATTTTCTGCCGACACATGACGCAAAATGTGAAGCCAGAGGTCAACTTTGCTTCCTCCAAGTCCATCTTTTGTTGATGAAGCAGATCAGGGATGAAGGAGAGGAGAAGTAGTCAAAGAACAAGTTGAAGTTCACTGAAGAAATCAAAGAAAATCACCAATACCGCGCTTTGGTAGCCTATCACACAGCAGAATTAAAAAGGAAGAGACCAGACTCTTCCTGCGTAAAGGAAGATATGGCATCACAGGGTGCAGCCAGAGTCTATACTGCCCAGGTTTTGAGATGAGCTTAGCTTAAAGATGCTCTGACAAATCAACAATTCAATGGAACTGCTAACATGTGAATACAGAACTGTATCCATGCCCCTAAATAAGTATTTCTCCGACCTCTTTATCTTTACATTTATATACTAAAGGGCTTTTACTTTTAAGACTTTATCTACAAGATTAGATGTGACTGTTTGGGAACAGGAGTGTTAAACTATCAATTTTCAACCATCAGTTTTGAATGGACTTTAGACCAGTGGAAGAGGCAGAAGAAAAGATGCTCAACGTCCAAAAACATACCGCTACTCCTTAAATGCTACTGTTTAATCCATGGCAAACTGACAACTACATAGGTCTTGCTTGTAAAATATTTCAAAGGACATTAAGAAAATCAGTATGCGGCCCCATGGCACGGGCGATAGGAGATAGCTTGGCACACTGGTGACCCGGGTTCACGCCTGAGCCCAGGATGACAGGAGTGGTGGCTGGCAGGTAGGGCTCAAGAATGTCTCATGGACGCTCTCCGGCTATGGGGAGGGCCAAGACAGCATCACCCTTATGCAGCTCCTGGTGCCTGGTTTCGGCATCGTGCAATGTGGCATGGGTGACCACTAGTCGCATGAATGAGCACCAGAATGCATGGGCTCCAGTGGGGCAGGGACAGCAGAAAGAAGGAAAAAATGGGCATCCAAACTGCCGGATGACAGCAGCCCCGCTCTCCATCGCCAACGCCAGGGTAGCCCCCGAGCTGCGTTGTGCTGCCCCAGTGAGGATTGAAGATGTGTGCGAAGCCCACACAGCAGTCTCCCCTCCGGTCCCTGTCATGGGTTGTGGGGCCCACCTAACAAAGGGATATGTTGGACCAGTCAGGGCAGCAACTGAAGAAGCAGCAGGCGGTGAGACGGAGGGAAGCGATAGTGGTAAGATTTGGCTGCCTGAAGGCGGGGCTGGGCTGGTAAGGCGTATAAATAGATAAGACCAAAAAAAAAAAAAAATCAGTAAGATTCTGACTTGAATAAGATTAAGATCTATGTAAGTATTTGTTTTAATTATTTTAAAATACAGACATTCATCAAATGCATCTAGGTGTCATGGTCTTAGGCGGCTCAGTTGGGTTACTGTTTTTTCTCCCCCAGATGTCTCTATTATTATCTATTTAAATTACAGTTCATGGCAGAAATGAACGACAGCCTAAAACATTCTCATTTTCTACATTCTTCTGTGTTGATGATGGCTCCTATGCACAAGTAGGGTGTTGTGCAGGGGGTCTGTTAAGCAATATGGGCTCCGTTCAAGAAGTTACACATCACCTGCAGATATATAGTATCCTTGTGGTAAAGTGCTACTTTGTTCACTCGTGTATCCATGTTCACCTTACTTGCTAAATACTGTATTATTTTATGTTGTCTGTTGTTTATATTCCTTGACATGGAACCTTTGTAAAAGAGTCCCTAACTCAAAGGTATTGTAAATTCGAGTACTTAATAATTATTATACATTTTATTCCTTTTCCCTATCATAAGGATAACCAGGCCTTCTTTGCGACATATGAAAGGAAGAAGTTGCCATCTGTCATGTACAGAAACAATTTTAATGCTCTCTTATTTAACAGTTTTACAGACAAATCCCTCAGGACATTTTTAGACCAACTGGCAGAATCCTGGATGAGTGCTGATGTCATTTAAGCAAGAATGTCATCATCTTCCTCAAGGTCTTGGCAGCTCGGTACACATACACACGCTACATCAGATTGTAAAATGACTAAAAATAATTATGGTTTTCAGTTGTCTGTGGACCACTGCCTACGGAATTTTATCAATATAGCATTACTTACAGACTAATTAGCAGTTCTTAGGGGACAACAATGAACAAGAGAAGGGTCTCCCAAACACATCAGATCATATGATTTTTTTCCTCTAACTCTACTTCTGTACACTAGTCTAATTCTTCCCTAAGTTCTCCCACACTCCTGAAATCCATACATCTGATCTGAAATCGGTTGCCCTCACAGAATTTCTACAACTGCCCTAGTAACCCTTCCAAAATATGAGCTTCTGCTATGCACCTCTTCCAAATTTGTATTTCTGCCATGCACCCCTACTAATGCTAGACATTTATATATATAATTTTTTTATTTCTCGGACCTTTGAGCCAGAGACTCTTTTACAGAGGTTCCACGATAAAAGACAATCACAGTTACATAGTAAATTACATAAAACAGGTACAGTGCATAGTGCTTTTATACAAAATAAAGTGCACACTGAAGGAGAGTACAGAAACACTATGCAGCCAAGCAAGGCTTTATCAGTAAGGAGTGCAGATGTCAATAAGGAGCTTAGAATGGGGGGCATGGGTGGAGGAAAAACAAACAGGGAAGCTTAGATCACTGGAAGTGGTGATGGGGGTGGAGAAAATAAGGAGGTAAAGAGAGGGCCAGTTTCAAGTTAGCAGAATGGGATAGTTTTAGGTCAGTCACACTTACACTGTGAAGTGAAGTGTTGGTGAAGTTTGTTCTTAAAGGGGCTAATCTTAGCCAGGTCATGGAGTGGTGGGGGGTGGTCACTGAGCCAGCTTGGTGTCCTGTACTTGAATGAGCACTGGCGCTGTGCCATTGAGGTGCAACAGAATGGGATCTGGTAGTTAAGGCTGGACATTCCATGGGTGTGTTGAGGTTCATTACCAGGTTAAGGAGCTTTAGAAGACAGGAGGGGTTAACTAAGACTGATTTGTTTCCAAACAGACATGTCTGGTATTGGATGCCACCCTTTAGGTGTAGTCAGTTAGACCTCGCATACAACTCACAAATGTGAGTGAGTCTGTGTGTCCAGTAGCAAGTCTGCAGGTTTTATTAAGGGCTAAGCCAATTCTTTTAAGTATGGTATCCATGGCAGCACCACAGATAATTAGCCCATAGTCTATCAAGGAGAGGATGGAACGGTTGATTGCTATGCAGAGGGCATCAGGAATGAGACAGTGCCTCTGCCTATATAACAGCCCAATCCTGGTATTTACTGTCTTAGTGAAGTGGTCAACATGGGTAGCAAATGACATGGAGGTATCACGGCTTATGCCAAGGTATTTGAACTGCTGAACCTTTATATCTATTCCTCTTTCCACAAACGTGCACCTAATTTATGCACAGTTCCAAATATTTATCATTACTCTTTCCAATCTCAAATGTTGCCCTTTTTAGTTCCTGCATATTTTTTTACTCCTATAATCCCTTCTTCTGCACCCCTCTCAAAAACACAGGTTACTCACCTGTAACAGTAGTTCTAGGAGTGATGTATGTTGTTAATCCACATGGACCCACGCAACCTCCCCTGGCTTCAGCATATAGCACTGCTTCCAGCGGGCAAGATCTAGCATAATGAGGCAGAGCCGAAGGTTATACCACCCCGGTGGGTGGGAGGAGCCAGCCTGAAGACTTTCCGGCACATCTTAAAGGGGAAAGGACACTGCCAGAATGTGTGTATGAACAACATATACCACTCCTATAACTACTGTTACAGGTGAGTAACCTGTGATTCTAGGGACGTGGATATGTTTTTCTATCCACACGTTCTGGCAGACTCCAAACAGTTCTCTGGGAAGAGGGAGGCAAGGCTCACACACCCTACTTCTGGAAAAGTGACTGGAGAACTGAGGCCCCAAAACCAGCATCTCGGCATGACTCAAGGTCAATGTGGTAATGGGAAATGAAGGTGTGTGCCAACTTCCAGGTAGCAGCCCTGCAGCTTTCTTGGATACCGACATCCCTAGAAGCAGCCACCGATGCAGCAGTATAGCAGGTGAAATGCGCCTTTAGCCCTCCAGGAGTCTACCTACCTGCCAACCTATAGCAGAGATCAATACAGGATGCGATCCACCTGCCTATTGTCCCCCTGGCTGCAGGTCTGCCAGATGCAGCTTCAGCATATGTGACAAACAGCTGGTGAAGCTCTTCCCAAACTCCAGTCATGCGCTCTTTACAATAAGCGAGCAACTGCCTCAGGTCCAAAGTATGGAGCCTGTGTTTGGTCTCTGAGGTCTGATTCAGGAAGAACACCAGAAGAGTCACCTCCTGATTCAGGTGAAACTCTGAGACAACCTACAGCAGGAACTTCAGGTTGGAGCGCAGGACAACGTTGTCCCTGTGGAAGACCAGGTAATGCATCTCCACTGAAAGCACCTGGAGCTCACTGATCCTTCTGGCTGATGTGATAGCCACCAAGAAGGTGGTCTTCCACGACAGGTGAGACATGTCACACCTGTACATCAGTTTGAACAGCTTGCCCCTGAGTTTTGCAAAACCAGCAACAAGTCCCACGGTGGTGGTGGTTCACGCACTGGAGGGAACTGTGATCAAGGCCTTGAAAAAGCACCAGACCATCTTCTCCTGTGCCACTGACTGCTGACCAGCCACGCCCAGTAAGCAGAGACTGCTGCCAGGTGCACTTAAGGATTGTCGACTGAAGTGCCCCTTTGGAGAGACCACAAGTAATCCAAAATGCTAGCCACTGGACAGGTAGAGGGATCCAGACCTTTGCACTGACACCAAATGGAGACTCTCTTCCAGTTGAAGGCAAAGCATTTTCTGGTCAATTCCTTTCTAGATGCCTCAAGCATGGTGAGGACATCTTCAAAGAGACCCAAAGCCTGCAACTCTAGCCACTCAGGAACCAGGCTGTCAGGTGCAGGGATTGAAAGTCCGGATGGAGTACCTTCCCCTGACTGATGGAGAGCAGGTCCGCATGTAGAGGATGATGCCTCGGGAGCCTGTTGCTGAGGCTGAGGAGATCAGGGTACCAAAACTGGCATGGCTAGTCGGAAGCCACCAAAATCACCTGTGCCTTGTCCCTCATGATCTTGAGCAGCATCTTGTGGATCAAATAACATGGAGGCAAGTCACAGAAGAGGCCTGGGGTCCATGGCCTCAAGAAGGCATCCCCTGCAGTGAGCCATGCTGAGGGAGGTGGGCACAGAACGGCCTCAGCTTTGTGTCCTCCCTGGAGGTGCTCTGCCCGAGGGGTGCCACACTGGGAGAATAGACTGTGAACTACCTCCAGATGGAGAGACCACTCATGAGATGCCTCACCCACCTGGCTAAGGGCATCCCATCAGCTGGTTGGGCTCCTGCCACATGGATGGCTATGAGATCCACCTCCAGGCTGCGCACAAGGGTCCATATGTGGAGAGCTTCCTTGCACAAAGGCAGGGAGTGCGTCCTGCCCTGCTTGTTGAGGTAGTACATGGTTGTGGTGTTGTCCATCTGGACTTTGGCCACTCTGTCTCATATCAATGTTTACCACCTGCGGTCACCCTATGTGGTACTCTTGTATGTATATCCAGCCTGTATCATGTAACATGCATTTCATGTATATACTGTTATTACCTATCTATGTTTGTACTTTAAGTGTTTATGTCACAGGACCTCCTTGTGAATGAGCTTGCTCAATGGAGTTTTCCTGCAATAAACTTGAACTTGAACTTGACCCCGGACAAATGGAGTGAATGCAGTCAGCCCGAACAGGACTACCTCGGAGCTCCAGTAGGTTGATTTGGCATCAGGACTCCTCAGGGATCCAGAGCCCGTGGACTCTGTGTTCCTCCAGATGTGCACCCAGCCTGTGAGAGAGGTCAGTCATCAGGATGACCATCGGCTCAAGGAAGACAAACAGGAACCCTTCCTGCAGATGCTCTGGGACCAGTCACCACTGAGGGGTCCCACATCTTCTGGGTCACAGTATCCGGCTGGGCAAAGTGACCCTTGCTCCGAGACCACTGGCTGGCCAGTTTCCATTGCTGGAGCACATATGCCAATGGGCCCATCAGACCATGCTGATGCAGGCCACCATGTAACTCAGAAGGTGTAGGAAGTTTTGGCAGGCGCAAGTGCCCAACCAGAAATGATCGGGCAAAGTGGAGAGAGGAATGTTTGGAGGTTGAAAACTCACTCGGGACATATTTGTTATTTTAGTCAGTCTCCCTTGCAGTGAGAGTACTTGGGTGGCTGGAAAACTATTGAACATATTCATATTTCATTCTACCCAGGAATAAGAGTCCTTGTGTTCTATTTGGCCTCCTTTAGCTGTGAGAGGGCCTCAGGGGGCTGAAGATTTATTCACATCTGTGGAGTTAAGTTATAGTTATAGTACTGAGGAATCTATCATTCACCTTATAATTGTTTTCTTATACGCTCCAAATCACTGCATTGGATTTTAAAACTGTTATTTGTATGTATTTTTGGTGTAATATTGCATGGCTCACCCAGAGACTGTGGGAGGGCCAGGAGGTGGTGAAAGTTTTGCTTTCGTTAGTTGATTTACTTTTGTTTATTTTGGGGTTTATTTATTTAACTGGGTTGGGGGGTAATTATCTGGTTTTAAGTAAGATTTTATGTATTTTATTTTATAATATTTTGTGTGTTTTGTGGTATAAGTTGGTTTGTTGAGAAGTGCTGTTTGTGTCCATAAATGTATTTGGAAGCCTACCCCCACGGTTGTCGCTATTCACCCTCTGCTCTCCGCCCTCCGTCCCTTTTTCCCTCCCCTCTTCAGTTTACAACTTACCAATGCTGTAGGGCACTGGGTATTTATGGGGGAGGGAGGCGGGGATGCGCACAGGAGGGTGAAAGATCAGCCACCAGATCGGCGTAGAGATCCAGAAAGACGCCTGGGTGAAATGGAACCTAGAACGTGGTTCGCCATGTCTGGCTTCCATATGCAAGGCACTGCCACTGTGGTAGGCAGGTGGATCGGGTGGCCTGAGAGGTTCGTCAACTCGGGTGGTGTTATGCAATGCCAGGTCCATTAAAAACAAGACTGCAATTATTGCAGACCTTTTTAAAACAGTGGACCTGGCTTGCATCACCGAGACTTGGCTGGATGAGAACTCTGGCCGGTACTGGTGATACACCGCCCAAGATTGATCGCTGTGGTGGGTTATGTCTGCTTCAAGACTGAACTTAACTCACGAGTGTACCAGTTGAAGAGACCAGTCATACAAGTGTACTGTAGTAGCAGATGTAGGTTGTCGGATCACCCTCATCTACCGTCCACCTGGAGATGAGAAGCGATTCCTTCAGGAAGTTGCGGACTTCGTCATCGATATGGCATTTGAGTCACCCAGGCTGATGGTCCTGGGTGACTTCAATGCCTGGATCGATGACAAACTATCGCAATTTAGTCAGCACTTCCTTCAGTTGAGGACATCACTTGGTCTCACAAGGGTAGTTACCACTGCTACTCATAAACATAGTCACTCTCTTGACTTGGTCTTCTTCCTGGGGACTGAAGCCTCTGACTTGGAGGTGGAGCCAGTTGATTGGTCTGATCACTACACCGTGGGGTTTAGTTTGAGCACCCCCCCCCCCTTAGTGGGCCTACCCCTGTGGAGATGGGCAGGCACTGTCCTTTACGGAATGTAAGTTCTCAAGGTCTAACAGCGGTGCTTGACCTATTGTCCCTCCCAGTGGCAAACAGTGACCCAGAGACCCTTGTGATGGCTTATAATTCAGTCATTTCAGTGGCCCTGGATGTCACTGCTCCAGTCCACATTTGTCCTCTCTCCCTTCGCCCTTGATCCCCATAGTTTGATGGGACTTTGAGGGAGATGCGGTGACTAGGACAAAGGTTAGAGCATTGCAGGCGGAAATCCTCCCTGGATGCCGACCACCTTAGATTTATGGACCATTATCAAGTTTATCAATCTGCAATCACCCATAAGAAGGCAGAGTTCCTGTCTGGGGAGATTGCAGCCCCTCAAGAATTGACCAGCTCAGCTGTTTCAAACTGTGGACAGACTGTGCAACCCAGCCTATCTACAAGTCCGGAAAGTCTTTTGCAGAGTAGAATGTGATGAACTTTTTCGATTCTTTGCGACTAAAGTGGCGAACATCAGGGCAACTCAACCAGCATAATCTATGGGCATTGCTCTGGATCAGCACAGGGCCACTGCTCCTCAGCTTTCCTGGAGTACCTTCGACCGACCGCAGTTCATGGATGTCATGTGGATCATGCAGAATGCACACCCTAGGTGCTGTAGTTTGGACCATGGACCAACTTCCCTGATCTTGGGTTGTATGGATTCCATCGGTCCGGTCCTAGCGTGGATAGTCTGCTGCTCGTTGGAAACAGGTGAGTTTCCTGGCTCCCTGAAAGAGGCGGTGGTGACACAACTCTTAAAGAAAGCTTCTTTGGACCCAGACTGCCATGCAAACTACAGACCAATGTCTAATCTCCCATTCTCCCCTTTTTAGGTAAGGTGATTGAGAAAGTAGTGGCTGCACAACTGGAGGACCATTTGACCATCCATGACAGCTATGAACCCCTCCAGTCCAGATTTCGAAAGAGACAGCACTGGTTCGGGTGCTAAGTGATCTCCTGATGGCTAGAAACTGGAAGAGCCATTCCATCTTGGTTCTTCTGGATCTCTCATCAGCGTTTGACACCGTGGACCATGGGGTGCTACTGGACCATCTGAGGTTCACCTGTGGATTGTCAGGTACAGTCCTCAGGTGGTTTACATCATTCCTCACTGGAAGAACTCAGAGAGTGGTGTCCAGGGTTTATTTCTCGGACCCAGTTCCGCTATCATGTGGGGTACCTCAGGGCTCAGTGTTGTCCCCACTGTTGTTCACGGTGTATATGCTGCCCCTCAGAGACACTGTAAGAAGGTATGGGCTGAGGCTTCACTGCTATGCTGATGATACCCAGCTCTACCTTTCTTTTGCGCCTAACCAGGATGGAGCCTTCTCGGTCTTTAACAGCTGTCTCACTGAAATCCAGGAATGGATGAATTCCAGTTGGTCGAAGGTGAACTCAGAAAGACTGAGGTGCTGGTTGTGGACCCAGGTCGCCGGATAGGGGTGTTGGAGGTTGGCTCACCCTCTGGACTTTTTTTGGGGGGCTTGTCACTCCCAACCTCTGAACAGGTGTGAAACCTGGGGGTAATTTTTGATGAAGGGCTGGTCCTGCATTTGCAGGTGTCGGCTGTCATCAAATCTTCCTTTAACCATCTAAGGAATATCTCCAGGATTAAGCACCTTGTTCCGTCTGGTGACCTTCCTACCCTGGTTCATGCCGTTGTGTCCTTGCACTTAGATTATTGCAACTCCCTTTACCTAGGGCTATCAGGGGTGGAAATCCGTCACTTGCAGCTGGTGCAGAATGCTGTGGCCCGGCTTTTGATGGGATTGTCTTGGTCCTGTCATATTTCGTCAGTGCTGCGCAGACTGCACTGGCTGCCTGTTCAGTGGCGGATTACCTTTAAGGTCAGTCTTCTGACTTTTAAAGCCCTACGTGGACTGGGCCCGGACTACCTGAAAGAGCTCCTGGTTCTTTACTGCCCTGAGTGATCGCTCCGCTCAGCCGACGAGGGGTTGCTAGAGATTCCGAGGGTGTGTTTGAAATCTTCTGGGGCCAGAGCATTTATGCATGCGGCCCCTACCCTCTGGAATTCTCTACCCTGTCGGTTATGGGAGTGCATGTCCGTGGAGGGATTTAAGCAAGCATTGAAAACTTTTTTATGGCAGCAAGGATTCGGTGACTGATGGTATAATGTTATTACTGATTTTATATGATGTATGTTGCTAATGTTTGCTTTTTGATTTTAAATTTCTGAGGTGCCTTGGTATTTGAAAGGCACCATAAAAATAAAGTTTTATTATTATTATTATTATTAACCTCTGCCCTGTCCGCCGGGAGCCAGGCTCTGACTTGGCAAGAGTCAATCTCTGCCCTGATGAAGCTGATCACCTGCGAGGGCACGAGTTTCGACTTGGCCTCGTTGACTAGGAGGCCAAGGTCGATGCAGATCTGAAGGGCCAGATCTGTGGACCGCTCTACCTCCTAACTGAAGGAACCTGGCATTAGCCAGTCGTCGAGGTAGGGGTATACCTGTAGTCCTTGGTGCTTCAGGTAAGCTGCTGCCACTGCTATGCATTAGGTGAAGACCCTGGAGGCTGAGGAGTTGGCCAAATAACATGGCCTGGAACTCGTTCCCTCAGATCTAAAGCGGAGGAACCTTCAATGGGACAAATGGATCAGGATGTGAAGAATGTGTCCTAGAGATCCAGGAAGAAAAAACACATGCCCTGCTCTAGAGATGGTATGATCTGGGGAAGAGTTACTGTCCAGAAGGTGTGGGACCAGAGGAATTTGTTCAGGCCGTGCAGATCTAGAATAGGGCACCAGCCCCCCCATCCACTTTGGCACCACAAAGTACCTGGAGACAAACCCTGAGTGTTCTGGAGGATCTGCTTCTCTGACCATAATCTCCTTGTGGAGGAGTTGGGCTGTGTCATCTCGAAGAGTCTACCGAGTGTCTACAGATACCAAGTCCTCCGGTGGGACGCGGGCTCGACTTGGAGGGTACTGCTTGAATTCCAGAGGCACATACTGACCCACCACTTCCAGAACACACCTGCCCTGGTGACAGCGGACCAAATGGAAAGAAAGTGGTGGAGCTGTCCCCCCACAGGAGAACCCAGGGGAGGTGTGTGGATGGCATGAGGATGGCACCCCCATCCCATCACTTAGCATGCTTGGAGGAGGACCTGGCTGAGGAGCCACTGGGTCCTTTCCCTCCGGGCTTACAGACTACCGAGGCCACTGACTTGGGCCAGAGTCACCAGGACTGAGTCTGCTGGCCAGACTGATGCTGGACTGGTTTTGCCGCAGAAGTGGAGGATCGAAAGGGCTTGCGCTTCTGCTGCTTAGAGCCCTTGGTATCCCTCTGGGTGGATGTAACAGAGTCCAAGGTGGCACTGGACTTCTCGATACACTGGAGGTGACTCTACAACTGCTCGGCGGACCCCGCAGCCATGGTGACCACCCAATGGGTGTCCTAGGATTTGACTGACAGATTCTGTTTCTCCGGGCGGCCCAACTTCAGGCAGGCAAGGCGGTCCTGGAGGACCGACGGCTGAAACGACCGGCAAATGTCGCAAGCCTGGATTGTGCTCATTCAGGCAGTAAACGACATTGCATGCAGGTCGCTGCACAACATCTTCTCCGCAAGGGCATCAGCGAACCGGTGAGGACTTTTCCTCCATCGCGGTCACAATCTAAGACCATAATGAAGATGGAATTCTAACGAGTTTGAGTTTTGGAAGTAAAGACAAAGATTTGAGCGCCAGGGCCTACTCAACGTGGAAGTGGTAAGGAGGGAACCTGCTTCTTCAACAGGAAAGGAAGCTCTGGCGTCATGGGGCAGAGTCGAGGGTTATACCACCAGAATGCGTGAGAGGAGCCAGCTTGAAGACTTTCTGGCACATCTTAAAGGGGAAAGGTCACTGCCAGAACGTGTGGCTAGAACATCATATCCACATTCCTAGAACTTGTACTTTCAGTTCACATCCTCTCAATGAGTGTGTAACTTTAGTCCTGCATGCCTCCAAACCTTATACCCTTCCAAACTGTGAAAGTGCACCCTTGCTCTCCTCCTGAAATTGGAATCTCTCTGCTTGTACTTCTCTGAAACATTATACCTCTACCATTTTATTCCTGTTCAGTTATTCATTTAAAAGTAGGTGACCGGGATAGGCATACTGTGCCAGGGCTCATTCCCAGGTGTGATCCAGGTGAGGGGGTACAACAGGGAGTGAAACAGCAGTAACAGAGTGACAAAAATAGGTGGATAAACCTGTACAATAAAATCAAGTAAAAGTAATGAACTTCAGAGAAAAACAAAAACAATGTAAATCATGTACATTTGTGTTTGTTATGTTGTAGCCAGATCGAGAGCCAAGGGCACATGCTGCCAGTGTAAGGCAAGACATTCGTACAGAACTAGTAAGGCACAACTTTCAGATTACAGAGTACATAGAGTTGTAGGCTATACAGTTAAGTAAGCAAAAATGGGTAAAATAGCAGAGGGGGTGGATAGGGCAAGGGTGGCTGCAGTGTGGACAGAAGAGAAAGAAGCCTCGCTGCAGGTGCATCCTTTTTGTGAAGTGCGTCAGTAAGAGTGGTTTGAGAGTGTAGGGAGGAACAGAGATGGGCAGGGAGAGGAAGGCTGTTCCACAGTGTAGGAAGTTGGGTACAGAAAGTAGACTGGGTTGCTACAGATTTACTGGGAAGGATATGAAAGGAATGTAAAGCACATGAATGGAGAAGGAGGAAGAGGGAATGGCAGGATTAAAGAGAGCAAGAGGGAACAGAGGCAAGCCAGTAGGCTATGAAGGAGAAACAGTGTAATAGAGGCCGAGCTTCAAGGAAGGGAAAGGAGAAATTAGTATATAGAGAGCAGTGATGGGTGAGAGATGGAGGAACACTAAGGGCAAAGAGGCAGAAGGAATAAAAAAGGGGGCCCAGCTTTGGGCAGCACTGCAGACTACATTTGCTTAGTCAAACACCAGCAAGATAATATTAAGTACAATCTGACAGCAGGCAGGGAAATGAAGGCATGATTTTAATTTGGTACAGCATACCAATCGTAGGGTGACATTCTTATGCATGGCATCAGACTGGGTGGAAAAGCTGAGATTCTGATCCCTACACCCCTAAATACTTGAAATGATGTACCTGTTCAAGCAGGTTGCCATCTAGAGCTGAGAACAGAGGTGTATGTTGGAGCTTGCTAATTTCTGTCTAGTTCAAACATAAGAGAGTCAGCTTTTTGGCATTTAGTGAGTCGGTTTGAATGGAACCAGTGCTGGACATTGTCAAAGTCACACTGGAGTACGGAATCTAGATCATGGACCGAGATACCTGAAGAAACTAAAACTGTCATCTGCACACATATATGTGTGGAAGAAACACATGTAGAAGGAAGATCTTTTAAGAAGATGGAGAAAAAGACTGGACCATGGTGGAGCCATGGGGGACACCAAATTTGCTGGGCAGGGGGTTGGATAGGGCACCACCAATTTGGTCTGACTGCAGCTTATCTGGGATGTACATGTTCTCTGAAAATGTGTACCCTATAGCCAAACACCCTTCTCAAAACATATTGCCCATGTCCCACTACCAATATTTGTACCGTTACTCCTTCTCTCCTAAAATTTGCAAACTTCCCCAGA
Organism: Neoceratodus forsteri; assembly: GCA_016271365.2. NCBI lineage: Eukaryota > Metazoa > Chordata > Ceratodontiformes > Ceratodontidae > Neoceratodus > Neoceratodus forsteri. The sequence continues at coordinate 888,502,719 of CM057450.1, read as the reverse complement.
TTTGCACCCCACCATAGAAACACAGAAGTTGATGGCAGATAAGGACCGCAAGGCCCATCCAGTCTGCCCATTTCTTTTTCTACCTTATAAATGTGCCATTGGCCTTTGCTCTGTCAGTGGCCTATCTATTCATACTCTTCTGTATTGCTCCCTTATGCCTATCCCATGCCTGTTTGAAGCCCTGCACTGTACTCATAGCCACCACTTCCTGAGGCAGGCCGTTCTAGGCATCCACCACCCTTTCTGTGAAAAAGAACTTCCTCACATTACCCCTTAATCGGCCTCCTTCTACTCTCATGCTGTGTCTTCTTGTCCTCCTATTTTTCTTATACTGAAGCATGTTAAACTCTTTCACCTTGTTAATGCCCTTAAGGTGTTTGAACGTTTCGATCATATCACCTGTCTCCCTCCGTTGCTCTAGGGTATACATACTGAGCTCTGTTAATCTGTCCTCATGTTTTCTGATGCAGTCCCTGCACCATTTTGGTTGCCATTCTCTGGACTGCCTCAATCTGGTTAATGTCCTTGTGAAGGTGTGGCCTCCAGTACTGCACGCAGTACTCCAGATGGGGCCTAACCAGGGTCTTGTAAAGAGAGATTATTACCTCCCTCTTACGACTTGTGATACCCCTACTTATACACCCTAACATCTCCCTAGCCTTACCTACTGCTTTAGAAGTCTGTTTGGATAATTTCAGATCATTGGTGATGGTGATGCCCAAGTCTCTATCTTCCTTTGTGACTGCCAGTAACTCCCTCCAGCCTATAGGTGGCTTCAGGGTTCTCTTCCCTATGTGCATGATCTTGCACTTCTTTGCATTAAATCCCAATTGCCACTCTTCTGACCATTTTGCTAGTTTATCCAGATCTCTTCTCATTCTGCCCACCCCATCTGGATCATCTATTCTGTTGCAGATCTTGGTGTCATCTCCAAACAGACAAGCCTTACCCTCTAGTCCATCTGCAATGTCACTAATGAAGACACTGAAGAAGACTGGCCCCAGGACTGATCCCTGAGGCACCCCACTTGTTACTTGCATCTCTTCTGACTGTATACAATTTACCACCACTCTCTGTTTTCTGTTCATCAATCAGTTTGCCACCTAGTTGACCAACTTCTGACCCACCCTGAGCCTACCCAGCTTATTTATCAATCTTCTATGTGGAACAGTGTCGAAAGCTTTACTGAAATCAAGGTAGGCAACATCAACTGCTCCCCCTTGGTCCACCACTCTGGTTACCCAGTCAAAGACATCTATGAGATTAGTTTGGCAGGACCTTCCTTTTGTAAACCCATGCTATCTTGGATCCTGTGCCCCTATGGATTCCAGGTGTTGCACTATCCTTTCCTTAAGGAGTGCCTCCATAATCTTGCCCACTACTGAGATAAGACTGACTGGTCTGCAGTTTCCTGCCTCCTCCCTGCTACCACTCTTGTGGAGCGGGATCACATGAGCCCTTCTCCAGTCTTCTGGGACCTCTCCTGTGCTCAGAGACTCACTAAACAGTTCTGCTAGTTCCACCCTTAGCTCCTTATGTACCCTGGGATGTATGCCATCAGGTCCCATTGCCTTGTCCACCCTGAGCTTAGTGAGCTCTTGTAGGACCCTTTCTTTTGTATGAAAGGGTAGTGCTCACCTCCCTCCACCCTGTGTCCATGGTGCTGAGCTGTGGGCCCTGCTCTACCTTCTCTTCAGTAAATACTGAGCAAAAGTATCAATTTAGGATAGATGCTTTTACAGGGTCCTCCTCCTCACACACACCCTTTTCTCCTTTGAGCTTAGCAATACCCCCTCTGGACTTTCTCCTTTCACTAATGTATCTACAGAAAGTCTTGTCACCTTCTTTTACTGTTCGTGCTAGTGTTTCCTCAGTTTGGGACTTTGATTGCCTTACTGCCTTCCCTGCTTCCCTTAGGAAGTTTGGTATGCCTTCCTATCTTCATCCCGTTGTGTTTCCTTATATTTCCTGAAGGCCAGCCTTTTGGCTCTGACCTTTTCTGCTACTGTATTTGAGAACCAAAGTGGTTTCCTTCTTTTGCACTTCCTTTTCTGTCTAACATAATGGGATGTTGCTTCAAGTATTGCATCTTTAATGCTTGCCCACTTTGCCTGTACCCCCTCACCTGTGTTTTTTTGCCAGGGCTAGCTTAACTCCGTCAGACATCTTAACAAAGTCAGCTCCTCTGAGGTCCCATATTTTTGCCTTGGAATGGGATGATTTAGTTGTAGTGGCCAAAATGAACCATACAATGTGATGGTCACTGGCCCCAGGTGACCTTCTACCTGGAGATCTGTGATCCCTTCCTGTTAGTCAGTACTAGATCTAGGATAGCCATGTCTCTTGTGGGTTGTTGTACCCGTTGTTTGAGGCCTCCCCTGCAGGAATCCACCATGTATCTAGTTCTGGCAGATGTTCCTGCTGGTATTGACCAATCTGTATCCGCTTGTTGAAGTCTCCCATTATCAGAACCTCCCTTTAGCTGTCATGTTTTATGTATCTTCTAACAATAATGTGTCTATGTCCTCCCTGATCTGGGGCCTGTAGACAACCCCAGTTCTTATGGCTGTCCCATTTCCTGTTTCCAGGGTGACACACAGTTCTCCTGGCTCCTTATGTGTATTCTGAATTTCTGTAGCTTTGATATTTTCATTGACATCAGGGCCACTCCATCCCCCTTTGCACCTCAGTCTCTTCTGAACAGTACATAGCCAGGTACTGAAGTCTTCCAAGTGTGGTTACTGATAAACCACGTCTCATTAATTGCTACTATGTCCAGTTTAGCCTCTGCCATTATTGCCTGCAGGTCTGGGATCTTATTTCCCAGGCTGTGAGTATTTGTACATGATTTTCCATTGGCCAGATTTCACTCGTTAGTTGTTGGGTGAGGTCTGGCATTTCTCTATGCGTCAGTATGGGAAATGGACCTTTTTCTTACCTGGTGATGCAAATGAACTGCAAACATGCTGAATCCCTGTTTGACCACTAGCTGAGGGGAAGGGGCGTTCTTCCCATTTGACGTGTGGTGCTGCACCCCTCTCCTCATTTGCTAGTTTAAATATTCTGCAAAGACATCAAACTTCTGCCCCAATGCACTGACTCCCTCCTTAGTCAGATGCAGTCCATAAAATTTAAAGAACTTTCGCTCCCAGAACTGTTGCCAGTTTCCTACAAATCTGTGTCCTTTTTCCTGGCACCAGCCCTTGAGCCATATGTTTAGCTCCCCTATCTCCCCTTCTCTGAACTCACTTCCTTACCACACTTCCTGACCAAAATATGTACCCTACACCTACCTCTGCAACCCACCTAATGCTAAAGGAATAATTTGTTTGGGGGAGCGGGGGCAAAGGGACATGATTTAAGACTGTTTCGGAGACAGAGGGTACAAACTGGAATGGAGGTTGGTGAAGGAGGTATGTATTTTAGAACTGTCAATCTGCAAGTAATACAAGGTACAGTAGGTACATGTTTTGGGAGCATCTTGGTATAATGGTACACACTGTTGGAGGGGCAAAAAGTAAGGTTGAACATAGTGAATGCTGCAGGGTCGCTGAACAGAAATTTTGATAAGGCTTGGCGGTCGGGGTATACAGTTTGAGAGGAGTAAAGAACAGTAGCAAACCATAAGAGAGGGACTGGATAAGGGTACAAATTTTGAAGCATTTGCAGAACTAGTGGTACAAACTCTGGGAAGAGAACAGAGACAAGAGTTGCAAATAGTACCATGCAGAATGTTTCAATTCTGATGGAATGGAATTCTGCAGCATTCCAGAAAATTCCACAGAATTACGACATTTCACATGTGAAACCGGTTACATAAACAGCAAATTAATTTTCCACAAATCCACTTAAAATTCTTCCACCGTTTATATGATCTACAGAAAATTATTCTGTGGTTAACACAGAAATGTTTTTCAGCATTCTGTGGAATTTGAAAGAAATTCCCAAAAGCATTTCAGAAGGAGAACTGCCATTCTGCTGCAGCATTCCCCATTCCTCCCAGCCCAAGCTGCAAACTTTGGGAGAATAGCAGGGTTAGGAAGTACGAACTCTGAAAGAATAGCAGGGTTATCAAGTGCAAACTGAGAGAACAGAACGGTTAGGAAGTAAAATCTCCAGGAAAATAGCAGGGTTAGGAAACATACATAGACTTTGACGGCAGATAAGGACCACTTGGCCCACCTGGTCTGTCCATTTCCCTACCTACTGGATAAGCTCCAGATCCTACTTAACCAACAGCCTATTTCTTCCTACCCCACTAGAATTGCCTTACGTCTGTCCACGCGTTTCCTTGAATCCCCACTGTTTTTGATCCTATGACCTCGTCAGAGAAGGCTGCTCCATCGTTCACCACCCTCTCTGTGATAAAATACTTCCTCACATTGCCCCTGAGCCGTTCCCCCTCTATCTTCAAATTGTGTCCCCTTGTTCTTGCACATCTCTTTTTCTGAAAGATGCTACCCTCTTGGACTTTGTTGATTCCACTGAGGTACTTAAACGTTTATATCATGTCCCCTCTCCCTCTTTTCTCAAGGATGTACACATTAAGCTCCTTTAGTCTCTCCTCTTATGGCTTCTATTGCAGACCCTGCACCATTTTAGTTGCCCTCCTCTGGACTGCCTCCATCCTGGCTCTGTCCTTGCAGAGATGGGGTCTCCAGAACTGGGCACAGTACTCCAGATGGGGTCTCACCAACTGTCTATACAGAGGGATAACAACTTCCTGTTTTCTACTGGTGATGCCTCTCCCTATACATCCCAGTATCTTTCCAGCCATCTCTACTGTCTTCTCACATTGCTTGCTAACATTTAGGTCATCTGATACGATTACCCCCAGGTCCCTTTCCATTTTTGCTGTTGCTACTACCTCACCCCCCCCCACCCCACTGTGTACTCTTCCCCTGGGTTTTTATTTCCCAAGTTCATTACCTTGCACTTCTTTGCATTGAATCCAAGTTACCATACTTCTGACCATTCCTCCAACCTTGCCAAATCCTTTCTCATCCTTTCCACCCCTCCTTGTGTATCAACCCTATTGCAGATCTTTGTGTCGTCTGCAAAGAGGCATACTTTTCCTTTTCAGTCCCTCTGCACTGTCACTTATAAAGACATTAAAAAGGACCGGACCCGGTACTGAACCCTGCGGTACCCCACTTGTAACCCCCCTTTCTTCAGAGTGGACTCCGTTTACTGTTGCCCTCTGTGTCCTGTTGTTCACCCCGTGTTTTACCCAGGCGACCACCCTGGGACCCACTCCCAGGCTGGCTAATTTGTTTATTAATCTTTTGTATGGGACTGTGTCAGATGCATGGGCAGACTGGGTGGGCCAAGTGGTCCTTATCTGCCGTCAAAGTCTATGTTTCTATGTTAGGTAGGCCATGTCCTCAGCCTCTCCCTGGTCTACTACTTTGGTCACCCAGTCAAAGAAATCTATTAGATTCATCTGACATAACCTTCCCGGTGTGAATCCAAGCTGCCTTGGGTCCTGTGCCCCACTGGCCTCTAGGTACTCAACAATTATTACCTTCAGAGTGATTCCATCATTTCCCTACCATTGAGGTCATACTGACAGGTCTGTAGTTTCTTCCTCTGTCTTGCTCCCACTTTTGTGAGAGGAATCACATCCGCCTCCCTCCAGTCCTCGAGTACCACACCAGGCTCCCATGATTTGTTAAAAGGGTAGTCATGGTGTCACTAGTTCTCTCCTTAATTCTTTTAGAATTCTTGGGTGAATCCTATCAGGCCCCATTGGTTTGTCCATCTTCAGTTTTAGCAGTTCTTTCAGAACCCTTTCTTCTGTGAAAGGACTGGGTTCGATCCCCCTATCCAAAGTGTTTCTACGGATTGGATTAGGACATTAGGTACCTCCCCCTCCTCCTCTTTTGTGCATACTGAGCAGAAGTATTTGTTCAGTATCCCTGCTTTTTCACTGTCCTTCTCTGCCTATCCATCATCCCCTTTATTCAGCCTCACTATCCCTCTCTTTGTCTTTCTTTGCTCCGTAATGTACCTATAAAAGGTGTTATCCCCCTTCTTAACTAAGATGGCTATTCTTTTCCTCAGTTTGGGCTTTTGCCATACGGACTGCCTTCCCCTCTTCTTTCTGCTTTAACTGGTACAGTTCTCTGTCCTGCTCCTTCTGTTTTTTTCTTATACTTCCTAAATGCTATCTTTTACTCCCTAACCTTCCCCGCCATGTCTTTTGAGAACCATAGTGGCTTTTTCTTTCATTTTGATTTATTTGCTTCACACAAAGGCTTGTTACCTCTGTGATGGCAGTTCTGATGTTTCCCCATTGTTGCTCCACCCCTCCTTGTCTGTTTGCTAGTGATCTTCTGAGGCATTCTCCCATTTGACAAAGTCAGCCCTCCTGAAGTCCAGTACCCTCACTTTTGCATGGTTTGACTCTGCAGCTGGGTTTATCATGTGCCACACTGTTTTAGTGGTCACTTGTTCCCCAAATGGCTACTCACTTCTAGATCAGGTTCCTCTCCTCTCCGTCTCCATTTGAGAGTACCAAGTCTAAGATTGCTCCCTCCTGAGTGGGTTCCAACACTAGCTATCTGAGGCATGCCCCTGTAGGGCATCGAGAATGGCCCTGCTCTTGGATGTGGCTGCAGCAAAGGTGCTCCAGTTAACATCTGGCATATTCAGGTCCCCCATCAACAATATATCCCCCTTCTCTGTCACCCTAAGGATGCCTTATATCATTTCCTTATCCATGTCCTCTCCTTGAGACTGGGGTCTGTATACAACCCCTGGGAAAATAGTGAGGTTAGGAAGTGCCAACTCTGTGAGAATAGCAGAGTTAGGAAGTACGAATTCCAGGAGAACAGCAAGGTTAGCAAGTACGAACACAAGAAGATAAGCAGGGTTAGGAAGTACAAATTCCATCCAGGAGAACAGCAATGCTAGGATGTACAAACTCTGGGGGAATGGCAGGGCTAGGCAGTACAAATTCTGGGAGAACAGCAGAGTTAGAACGTACGAACTCCAGGAGAACAGCAGGGTTAGCTGTACAAACTATGGGAGAATAGCAGGGTTAGCTGTACAAACTCTGGAAGAATAGCAGGGTTAGCTGTACAAACTCTGGGAGAATAGCAGGGTTAGCTGTACAAACTCTGGGAGAATAGCAGGGTTAGCTGTACAAACTCTGGGAGAATAGCAGAACTAGGACTACAAACTCTGGGGAATAACAGGGTTAGGCAGTACAAACTCTGGGAGAACAGCAGGATTAGGAAGTAGGTACTTTGAGGAGCAAAGACGGAGATATACATTTTGGGTGGTGTGCTTATTTTGGAAGATATAAACATAAAATGAATACAGGTAAAACTAAGTGCATGCTGTTCAGAACTGCAACTAAAATCAAGGGTGGTGGAGACCTGACCATTTTGGAGGGGCACATTTGGAACAGGTAGATTCCTACAAAGTATTTACAGTAGGATATTGGCTGGACTCCTCTGGCTCTGGTAATGTTCATGTAGACAAACTTGTTACACAAACCGTTGACCATAGCAATTCGAGAATCAGGGGATATACAGGGGATAAAGGTGGGGGAACAATGCTGTAAAGCATCAATGTAGACAAACCACTAGTTACTATCCCTAATTTGTTGAAAATGCTCAAGTCTTACAATGCTATCTCAGGCTTCAAAATAGATGCAGAAAATCAGAGGCCTTAGTAATTAAAGGGACCGTGGCCGGACATTAAAGCTAAGATACTCTTTAAATGGGTGACAGACAAAGTTAAATATCTGGGTATCTGGATACCGAAAAATGTATCAAGTTATAAAATTATAATTATGGACCACTAATCAAACACATTTTATAGACATAAAGAGATGGCAGATACTGCCTTTGTCTCTTTCAATAGGATCAAAACTGCCAAAATGAACATTCTGCCAAGACTGTTGTTCCTTTTCTCCACCCTTCCTGTACAGATTCCTAGATTTGACTTTAAGAAAATCCAGCAGAAAAAAACATATTTTATATGGGCAGGTCAAAAGCCAAGAATTAGAATGATAAAACTCCAGGACAGTAAGGGAAAGGAGGTTGGGGATGCCAGACCTTCAAAGGTATTCCAATTCGGCTCAAATTGTTCCCTAGTAAAATGCTGACGGCGCATGTGGCTCAATGGTGTATTTTGGAAAAGACACCCTCCTGACATTCCTCTGTGGGTACTGCCCTGGACCATTCTTCCTAATACATTTTGGACCGTGAGAATAGATGGCGAGGCATACCCTTGGCTACTTGGATGAAACTCAGAACAGTTTGGGAAAAAACGGACTTTGTTTGGCCCTATATCCCCCTGCAGTACCTTCCAGATTTCCCTGTAATGAGGGGAGATGCAACTATAGATAGGTAGATTAGTCGAGGATTGAACTCACTGTCTCGTTTTGTGGAGGGCGAATTAAAGAGTTTAAAACCCTGTAGCAAGATTTTAACCTTCCATATGTACACTTCTATAAATATCTCCAGTATAGACGCTATATCCAGTCTAGGGTGGGACTCTCTGCCTTGCTGAAGCAGTCAGAAGAAGGCCTAATAATGGTGAAAACAAAACAAACTCCTTGATATAAAACACCTAATATCTCAATTTTATAAAATGACTGATTAAGGGATACAAGGTTTAGTTACTCAAAGAATTCAGGATAGTTGGGGAAAAAATCTGGACAAGATATTCCAGACGGAGGACTGGACCAAGATTTGAGCCAATATACATAAGACTACAAACTCCATGATCTGGAGAGAATTCAGATGGAAAATTACTGTGCATTTCTTTATTACCCCCACAATCTCCCAGCACTACACCAAAATTCCCTCCAACAAATGCTGGAGAGGTTGCGACCTAATGGGCTCTCACCATCATATTTTTTGGTAGTGCCCACGGTTGGGCACATTCTGGCCCCAAGTACAGAATGAGACTAGGAGAATGTTGGACCCAACACAAAACCTAGGTTTGAACACCTGATTTTGGGATGCACCCCACAGGAGGTCAGAACCAGGGGTCTGGAGTATCTATTCTTGCTACTGGCCGTGACGGCCGATAAAGTGATTACACAAAACTTGCTGACAAAGAAACAGTTAACCTTAACACAACGGATAATTACTGTTAAAAAGATTAGAAAAGTGGAGACAATTACGGCCCAGCTAAGGTTTCAAACAGAGAGGTATAACTCCCGGTGGTACCCTTTCTTTACCTACACAGAGGAAATGGAAGGTATCCCATTTCTAGAATAACAACTGAAATGCAGCTGAATCTAGTAATCCATATACAGATGAGGCTTATAGTTCAAGAACTACACCAAACTTATTGTATCAGACAGACTTTATTGTTAAACATTTTGTTTATTGTTTGATAAAAAGAGAATACATCGAAAGACAGTTTGATTATGCAAGCTGAAACAGGATAAGGCAATCCGTTCGAGCAGCAATTGAAGACAAAGAATGGACTTGGTTATCTCTGGACAAGGTAATCCAGAAAGGACTCTTGCTAAGGACTGTACTCCTAAAAGACACAAACTTTAAATTAATTAATTGTATCAATATAACAAAGCATAGTAATAATACATGGAAATTCTTGCTATGAAATATGATCCTATATAATTCGTGTACTTGTATTCTGAATAAACTAAACAAGTTAAATAAAAAAAAAAAAATACCTGTTACACAGATTGGTAGGAGAGTGGGGCCCTTGTACTGCAACCACAACTGTTTGGGTTGCCATACCATACAAAAATAGTTAAAACTCAGCTTTTTTTGGTGGAAGACAACATTTCTCGTGGCTCAACATCTTTTGGCAGCTTACTGAACAAATCTAAACTACTTTGTTGGAATTTCTACAAAAGAATTACTGCATTTGTGATAGAGCTCCTCGAGAGTTGTTGGAAGATATTAGATAATTGATGATTATTGCAAAGCAGAGGTCAATAATGATGAGAGGAAACTAGGCGTGAGTTGATGGGGAGGGTGCCTGACCAAAAGAACCTAAGCCGGGCACTAGCAAAGCTTTACAGTCTGGGGCTGGAGATTATGCTTCATCTCAACCCACAAACTCAGTATTGCTTAAAGTGACCCAGAGTTTAGATTGAAAAACTGAAGGTTCCTCAATGTAGCAGAAGCTGCTTGATGCAAAAGTGAGATTGCTAACAGAAGATACAAATGGAGCAACTAAAAACGGCAGATATAGCCTTAGCAGTTACAGCGACTTTAACTAAAGATAAAAGCCAGCTAGGAGAAGACCAGAAAATCTTGAAAATACCGTCCAATATACTAATGTTTGCTTTCTTGGTTTACCTAGGGGACAGAAGGTGAGAATCATAGTATTCCTGCAAGACTGGATAAAAGACAATGAATCTGGAGGAAAACTTTGCCTTAGTAATAGTTTATAGAATTTTACCATGTGACGGTAGAGCTTAGAACGCAACAGGTGAATCCCTGCCAAGACCCCTGCTGCTTCAGCTACATACATCGCTGGAGAGATATGCTTCTAAGTATATGAAAAATTTAAGCCCCTTACGATGAAACAACACCAGAATTTTTTTTTCTTTTTTCAGACTTGAGCTATGCTACCCAGATGCGAAGAAAAAGATTTGATGGTGGCATGTCTCGTTTGCATACTCTGGGGGTCCACCATGTGCTTCTTGTGCCTGCCAGTGTGTGGGTGATCTACAGAGGTAAGGTGTTCCAATTTTCAGATGTGGCAGAGGCCACTAAACTACTATCAAAAATCAAAAACAAATTCTCCATAAGGGGTGAGTATTCTGGCTCAAATGAGGATGATGAGGCTTAAAATAACACAATCAGTGGCAGTGCATGGGGTGGGGGGGGACAGTGATGAGACAAAACAGGTGTAACCAAAATTGTTTCCCTTGAAAATATTATGGAAGAGTTCGTCTGATTTATTTTTTGAACAGATGTATGTAATTTCTGGGTATTAAGTCACAATCCTTGACTTTCTAAAACTGACATGGTCTGGCCTTGGCAAAATTGCCTATCGTGGAGCTTCCCTCCCTTCCCCCTACAGGTTTCCATCACAAACTCTTGTTTTGCACTAAAACGCCATCATGCAATGTGGTAGACTGCTACATCAGGGGTTCAACTCTTGCTGGACTCTTTTGAACCAACTAGTACACATAGAACTGCCTGTAAAAACATCTGGCAACAGAGTACTTAGTGTAGCCGCTCCCATCCTGTGGAATTCGCTTTCTCCAGCTGTTAGGGAGGCCCCTTCTGTGGAGGTTATCAAGGCCCACCTCAAGGCCTTCTTGTATAATCAGGCCTTCCTGTGCTGTGTTTTACACCCCTAACCTGATTTTGGAGTTTTTAATGTTAAATCAATCTCCGGCTTCCCTTGAGTTTACTAGCTGCTGTTGAGGGTAGTATTTTAATTCCTATGACGTTGTATACTGATGTTCAACAGTCTATTATTTATTTACTTATAGTGAATCTGTATTTGCATGAAATTTTTAATTATGTGCAGCGCCTAGAGCCTCCAGGATGGGTGTCTTTTTAAATAAAATATGCCTTGCCTTGTTCAGTTTAATATGTTGGTGGGATTTGTTTTTTCTTCTCTATCTTTCAGCTGTCAATGTGTCCAGATGATTCACAGGTTGCCACAGCTGGTACTGATTCTTTAGGGGTAGTTAAAAATGTTATTGATTTCAGTGTAATCTGCTGTGATGTTGTAATCCACGGAATGTTGTAATTTTACTAATGGTGTTTGTTAGTAGGGATAATTAACTCCCTATTAAGGGTATATGATGTTCATTTCTATTTTAGGTATTCCTACTCATGATTGAAATGGTCCTTTTTGCAGCTAATATTTTAAGCTATTTAGCTCAATCATGTAATAGCACTTTAACTGGTTAAAATTATTATAACAATACATTCACCTCCACGTGATGTAACAAAATACAGGGGTGCTTTAAAACAACATCCACTACTGTTCAAATGTTGTAACTGGCATGTTTTATGCTATAAATCTAAGGAATGCCTGCCTGTAGGCTTATTCATGTAATGTGCTTTTACATAAATGCAATAGAATAGAAGTTAAAAAAAATTCTCAACTTTTTCCACTATTCAGTTTTGGAGATGTTTTGCATGACTACTAAAACAAAAGCAAACTACAACAATTACACCCACTATACAACCGATGGGCTAGGCTGATTTTGAAATGTCCAAAAGTGACTCATCATTGTAGTATGTACAAATGTTTAGGGTGGATTTCCTTGGCAGACTGACATCTGCCACATAGTTTTCTTTTTCTACAAAAGTGTACTGGGTAAAGTCCCAGACTAATATTCAAACTGCAGAACAGAAAGGTAAACTCATCTCTCAGAAAAACGGCTTACCGCAAATTGACTGTTCCTATAACCAAAACACAAAGGTCAATGCATTTCTATAGTCACATAGTGCCCTTTTATTAGAATAATTTACCATACAAGTTTCGACTGTGACACCAAGCCCTTCCCAATAAAAGCAGTAAAACAATTGTTTTTAGATAATATCATTAGTCAGACTAAATGTTTCTGTGGTCAATTGTATGACTAACTTGTTGAATGGTTCTATTGTTTATGACTGTTTTCATTTTATAATGCATTTGTAAATTGTGTTGTAATATGTTTTTATTGTTCGTAACCTGTCTACTATGGGTCACCATTTGAAAAGAGCTTGCTCAACGGTTTAATGTTTTGGAGTGAGGAGTGCAGTTAGGGAGAAATGGAGGGCATTCAAGGTATATAAAGCATTGCAGAGGAGACTGACAGGAAGTATACAAGGAAAAACTGTGGGAGGCTGGGAAGGTGATCAGACGGACAAAGGCTGAAACAAGCGCTTATAGCAAGGGAGGCAAAAGGGAGACAAAGTTTTTTATATATGTGAGCAACAGAAGGAGGGGGAAGCGCAGGATTACCAAGTTCAAGGGGAACGGGGGGGGGCAATGGTGGAAGGAGATAAGGAAAAAGCCAAGGTCCTGAACAAATACTTCGCATCAGTCTTCATGGTGGAGAACGGGAAGGGGACGAAGTTAGAGAGCAAGGGGAGCGTGGGTAGTGAGATGGACTCCAGTCCCTTCACAGAGGCTAGGGTACTGGAAGAATTAGGAAAGCTGCAGACGGTTAAGGCAATGGGCCCGGACGGGAGTCCCCTGAGGGTACTCAAAGAATTAAGACAGGAACTGGCAGCACCACTCACGAGGTTATTCAACCTGTCACTGCACAAGGGAAGGGTTCTGGGGGACTGGAAAAAGGCCGAGGTAGCACCCCTGCATGGGGGGGGGAGGAAGGGAGGAACCGGGAAACTACCACCCAGTTAGCCTAACCTCAGTGGTCAGAAAACTAATGGAAGGCTAATAAAGGAAAGGCTGATAAAATACATAGAGAGGGAGGGCCTCCTAAATGACAAACAGTATGAATTCACAGGTGGTGGGTCATGCCAGACCAACCTGATTGAATTCTTTGACAGGGTGACAGAGATATGGGATCAAGGTGGGGCAGTGGACGTGGCCTACCTGGATTTCAGGAAGACATTTGACACCGTCCCCCACAGAAGGCTGACAGGGAAACCAGATAGCTCAGGAGTGGGGAGTAAGCTCACAAGCTGGTTAGAACACTGGCTGGAGGGAAGGACGCAGAGGATTGTGGTGAATGGGGTGCACTCTAAGGAAGAGAAGATGATGAGAAGAGTTCCCCAGGGGTCTGTGCTGGGACCTATACTGTTCAACATTTACATCAGGGATATCATGGAGGGTCTTCGGGGGAAAATCTGTCTATTTGCTGGCGACATGAAGATATGCAGCAACAGGGTGGATATGGCAGGGGGTGGAAAATATGAGGGATGTCTTGGTGACACTAGGGGAGTGGTCAGAAAAGTGGCAGCTACAGTTCAATATCAAAAAGTGCAAAATTATGCACATAGGGCAAAATAATCCAAAGGCGAAGTACCAGATTGGGGGGGGTGGGACTGGTGGTAATAGAACAGGAAAGAGACCTAGGGATCATGATTTCAGACAACCTGAAAGGCTGGAATGAGTGGTTATTGTGCTACGTACCTGGATGATGTCATGGTGTATAGTCCAGACTGGAAAGCCACCTGGAACACCTATGAGCAGTTATCCAAGCTATCAAAAATGCAGGTCGGACTATTATTTATTTTATTTTTTTATTTATTTAGGGATTCGGATCATACCTTTGAGCTCAGAGCTCTTTTACAAAGGTTCCACATCAAACAGTGACAATGACAGCAATAACAAACAGTTTACATACAATACTCGAATAGTAGGTAGCTAGTATACAGTAAGGATACAATGTCATTCATAGTACCAATGGTGATAGTACAGCATCAAGAGCATTCAACTAGGGTGAAGGACAGTGTTTATATGTAGCGAAGGAGATAAACAGGTGTGACACCTAGTGTGAGAGTCCAAGGAGGAGTCAAGGTGAGGGGGAGGAGCGGGAGTGGGCAGCCAGAAAAGTGGCTTAGTCTAGGAGGTTGGGGAGGTAGTGGTAGTATGTTGGTTTTAAAGGTTGATCAGTGGAGAAAAGGCAGGGGAAGGAAGACAGAGGATAGGGCAATAGGGAAGAGTGGGTGTAAAAGGAAGGAAAGGAGAGTGTGGGTGAGTGGGCATTATGGGTGTTAGAGTCCTAGTGGCAGTCACAAACTGTCCTAGTAAGAAGGTGTTGCCTTAGGCCATTTTTGAATTGCGAGATGCATTGGGAGTTTAGAATGTGCACTGGAAGTTTCATTGAGCCATTGGGGGCCCTAAAGCTAATAATCGCTGACCCTGCACAGTTCGGCGGAAAGGTGTTGATAGGGCCCCCCTCATCCTGCCTCTGGTGGTATAGCTGGTAGCACTTGGTGTTAGGATGCTAGAAATGCATGGGGCGGTTTTACCCATTAGTGCCTGTTTTCCAGGAGACATGTTTGGAATATAATCCTGTTCTTTAGTGGCAGCCAATTGGTCTCCTTGTATAAGGAGCAGGTGTGGGTATTTCGATCTGCAGCCATTGTGAGCCTACATGACTTGTTAAGGGCAATGTGAATCCTTTTTAGTGCAGTGTCTGTTGCTGCGCCATGACCACCAATCCATAGTCGATGGTAGAAAGGATGGAGCTGGAGACTGAGAGGCGGAGGGCCTCTGGGTGAGATACTTTTATGCCTATATAGTATACCCAGCTTGGTGTTCACTGCCTTTACCACTGTGTCGACGGTTGGGTGAAGGTGAGGCAGTCATCAACGTGACCCCCAGGTACTTGAAGGTCTGAACTTGTTCCAGCAGCTCACTGACTTTATTGGAGATGGTGAGGGAGGAGCTTATTTTGTGCTGTGGGCTGACTGTGAGCATCACCTTGTTTTTGTAGTTTAATAGAAGTTTATGGTTACAGAACCAGTCTTCCAGCTTGTGAAGGATGCCTGCAGCTGGGAGTGGAGGCAACTATTGATGAACTGCTGGTGAGAAGCACAGCGTCATCTGCGTAAAGTATCAGTTTAGTGTCACAGGCTTCAGGAAGATTATTTAGGAAGAGGCTGAATAGTAAGGCCCAATACTGACCCTGTGGAACCCCTAAAGATACCTCGTTGGAGCTAGATACTGTGTGCCCAATTTTTACACGTTGGCTTCTGTGTGTTAGGTAGTCCTTGAACCAGCAGACAGCATTGGTTGCAACCCCAGGTTCTGTAGTTGAGTCAGGAGGAGAGAGTGATTGATTGACAGTGTCGAAGGCTTTGGTGAGGTCTATGAAGACTGACCCTACCAGCTTTCCTTCATCTAGTGCCTTGTGCAAGTAGTCAGTGTAGTCCAGCAAAGCTGTGGAGGTACTATGATTCTGCCTGAAGCCATGTTGGTTTGGACATAACAGGTTGTATTTGTTGAGGTAATCTGTGAGTTGGGTGACCACAATCTTTTCCAGGGCTTTAGATAAGGGAGAGATCATGGATATCGGCCTGTAATTGGCGGTGCATGTCATATCACCATTCTTGTGCACCGCATCACGAGGCCTGTTTCCAGATCCGGGGAACTGTGCAAGAGCCAGTGATTTGTTAAATAGTTTTGTAACTAGCACGATGATGACATCCAGTGTTGGGATAGGAGTTTCATATCGATTCTATCACTCCCATTCTGGTCTTGCCTAGTATTTTTTATGTATTTGTAAGCCTCCTTCACTGACACTTTTTGAAGTAGAAGACAGGGATTGAGCCCTCTTGAGGCGTGCAGTTGGTTTGTTCCCCAGCAGGGTGCAGGTAGTCAGGGGGTAACACTCCAGTCAGGTCAATAAACGCTGTGTTGAGAGAATCCGCGATGTGCCGAGGGTCAGTAATCGTGATGTTGTCAATGTTGAGCGAGTGGGGGATCTTCTTCTCATCCTTCCCAAGAAGGTTTTGGATGTTATCCCAAAAATTCTTCCCATTACCCCAAGTTTTTTTAAGCTGCTCCTTGTGGAAGTTGGCCTTTGCTTGGCGGATAAGGTTGGTGCAGTGGTTTCTTGCAGCTTTGTAGCATTGGAAGTTGTGTTTGCTGTGAGAGGACCTGGCTTTTTCTCAGAGATTGTCCCTTTCCTTCATCTGGGCGAGGAGATCCCCTGTGATCCAACCATTAACTTGACCCTGAATTTTTCTTTTCCTCAGTGGTGCAAAGATATCGCAAATCTTGTTGAAGCCCTCTATAAAGAAACTTAGAGCCTGGTCAATATTAGGCACATGATCGATGGGGGACCAGTCATACTGGGAGAGGGCAGAGGAGAGGAACCCAAGCTTGCCCTTCCCCAAGACCCTACTATTAATTATGATAGGTGGGGGCTTGCTCAATTTGTTTGACCATGTGAAAGTGACCGGGGAGTGATCACTTAAGGTGTCAGGCAGGACCTTAAGTTCAGAGATCCAAGAAGGGTAACTCGAGAGGAGCCAATCGAGGAGGGTGTCTCTTCCTGTTTTGTGGTTCCGCCTTGTTGGGCTGTCTACAAGTTGGGTCAGATTGGAAGTAGCGACCATGTTAATATTAATTCTACCAAATGTGCATTGGGCATGCAGGAAACCAGATATTTGGACTACGTGTTGGGAAATGGAGGCGTTAAGCCAGAGGTTTCTAAAATAGAATCTGTAGCCAACAGCCCTGTCCTAAAACAAAAAAGTGTCAGGTAATTTTTTAGGGCTGGCTGGTTATTATCAGAGATTTGTTCCCAACTTTGCTGAGTTAGGCCTAGGTGTAGTCCAGAGTCAAAATATAGATGGGACGGAACATCCTATTCTGTACATCAGTAGGAAGTTTGCATGACAGAGAGAAAAGGCACTCCACCACTGAAAAGGAATGTTTAGCAGCAAAGAGAGCCATGGAGTCCCTTAAGTTTTATTTACTAGGAACCGACTTTGTACTTAGATCACAATCTTCTCTGTTATTTTAACCAAATGAAAGATAAAAATTCCAGAATCACAAGGTGGTACCTGTCACTATAGCCATTTAAATTCAATGTGATACACAAATCTGGTAAAGAGAATAGCAATGTTGATTTTTTGTCAAGATATGGATCAGGAATAGAGGGTTCTGAAGGTTGAAAAACAAATGTATGGATTTGAACTTTACTGTTTGCTGTACTGTTACAGAAAAACGGACAATGCACATGTGCTTAATTTCTGACAGAAGCTAAGATTAGTAGAGAATTAATAGAAAGTTTTGGAAAACTGTTTGCTAAAACAGGTTCTCTCCTAAGGAGGGGGCGTATGTGACAGGGTAGAATATGACCCTGTCCCAGTTATGGAAAGAGTTCAAATGCAAGGATCTGTTCAATTTCTTTCCTGTCTCTCATCTGTCTGGTTGCACAACCAAATTTTCTTGTGAGACCTAGGATTTGAGCACCCTGAAAGTCTTGCAATTATCTGCTTCTCACTATCCCTCAGTCTCCCTTGCTGTCTGTCTTTTTCTCCCTTGCATATCTGCTGCTATAAAAATATATGCAAATCATTATGTGAAAATGTAACTGATATTGGGATCCCTTTGTTTAGAAATGATAGTGTTAACTTCTGAAATGTATATAATTATAGTTTGAAATGATTGCAAAAAGCTATTGGAAACTCAAGGGTTAACTTAGTGCAATTTTTAAGCCTTTTGCAGAAGAGCTGTAAAGAAGGGGCCTCAGCTCAGAGAAACTGTGTTCTTGCAGCACCTGCCTGAAATATACTAGAACACTTTGGAAGAGTAGGATACTTGTTAAGATGGGTGCTGGAAGGACTTGTAAGAGAGGTGAGCTGCAATTGGATGTGAGATGGACACAGAGATTGAAGAAAAACTCAGATGGACTTTTCTGTGTATTTTGCCTTTGTAAATGGTTATACTGAGCAAGTTTATTTTTATGTTACTGCAAGTACAAATAAAACTGCTGTTGTGAATTTTACCACTATTCCTGGTTTTTCCTGTGCTTCCTGACCTGTGCCTTGATGACAGGGTCCAATCAACATTACTAACTAGCATTAAAAAATCATCTATGTTAAACAGAGAGATCTTACTGGATTCATGAATTATGGGGGGAGGGGCATCAAAATTGTTGCGCCACATGCAATAGGTAGGAGAGTGGTCGCTAATACAGTCAGGTAGCACACTGTCTGTTTTGATCCTGTGAGGGCAATTAGATAAAATCCAATACAACAGTGTTGCAGTACCAGTCTTGGAGTTGCATCTCGTAGACTCAGAGATATGTTGGGTAAAACTGATGTCAGAGACGAAAGTGTGAGCCTTGTTATTGTGGGGGACAGCCAGTCATTGTTAAAATCTCCACAAATGACTGTGTTACGCTGGGCAAGAACAGACAGGGACGACATGAAGATGCAAGTTATTGGTTGCATCCCTAGGAGGGAGATACAACCGATAAGGAGTTTCTTTACTTTACCTAGAGTCAGTGAAATAAATATTCAGCAGAGGAATGAGAGGAGATTACAAAGACATGAAATTTAAACTTAACATAGAATAAGACACCATCCCCATTTTTACCTATGCGGTCTTGCCTGAAACAACAGTAACCAGGCAGGTCAACTTCACATTGTTGTACATGGGGCTTCAACCAAGTTTCGGTTATTCCAAGGCTGTCCAGGTTGTATTTAGCAGCCAAGGCCTGGATCTCAGCAATTTTGGCCAGAGGCTTTGAATGCTAGATGAGCGATTCTGATGCCCTTTACCAGCGACATGTTGAGTGGGGACAACAGGGCAGATGTAGAAAAAAGGCCCGGTAGACCAGGATTTAATTCAATGTCGCCCGCTTGAAGGAGCAGGGATAGCTGCAAAGACATGGTTAACTTTAGTGAGCTTAGGCCAATGGCACCAAGGCTGAGCCTACATACACAGTGCAGCGAGGACCGGGTGCAGATCCTGAGGGAGTAGGCATCCTTTTTATGCATAAGGTGAGTGAGATGAGGGTGAGTGAGGTGTTTTGTGTGTTGACAACTCAAGTCGTAACTGGCACTAGATTTTTATACACTTCTTTATTACTTTGAACCTTATTTCTGCTGCTTGTTTGTACCATTACTGTATTTGTATCAAAGTGCCTGTAATTTTTCATCATTTTTTTTTTACTTTATGTTTACTGGTTTAGCAATAGACATACAGCCTTATTCCAGACATAGGGCATGACAATTAAGCAAGTAAACATAGAGGGTGCCACTCCTCTTAATACACACATGTAAGAATGCCCTATATCTTTAGGTACATCATTGGAGGGTAACATTAAGTAATACATAACTTTCATGGTGGTTAAGCTGAAAAAAAACAAAAAAAACAGCTGTGCAATTAAGCCCATGAGCAGCATGGCTCTAAACAACTAAACACATCAAGAGTCCTTCAGAGTCCTTTACTACCATAAGAGGAAGAAAGAAAATGCCATGCGTTACGTAGCAGCAAACACATCCTGTGACCTTAGAATCCTTTGATTCCTGCCCTGCATCATGTAAACAGATAACGTGCATTTTCCTAAGGCGCAGTATTGGTAAAAACCAGAAGAAAGAAATCAACAACCTGAGGTAACAAGACGAAAGTTCAACTTAGACTAAGGAGCATTAACAGATAGCTCCCCCCCCCCAACAACATGGACCAGTAAGCAGCGTACAATATCAGAACATTTTTACACAAATAGTATCTAAGGGTTTTTAAACATCTGCCGTGCCATGACTGGAATAGCAAAAGTCCTTCAAAAACCAAAACCTGCGGTGCAAATGAGGAAAGTGTAACTGTTCAACAATTTGAACGTTATATACAAGAGGATACAAAAGTTACTTAACTGGGGCAGACACCAAAAATCCAACAGTTCAGGTTTGATCCTCTGAGTCGGAGTCTCAGTCCTCTGCTCAACTTGAGGTCGCCAGCATATTTATGTCCCCACTTTAATGCATCGGAAGGATCATAAAAGATGTAAATCTTACTTTGGTGCACTATTCAAAGTCAGGCAGGAACTATACTCCCATAGTAATGCGGCCCTCTGAAACATGGCGTGAACGCCATTAAAATGTTTCTGTCTCTGTTGCGCAGCATGACTCTGATCTGGATAGAGACGAACTGTGCAACCTTCATACAGGAGTGTTTTAGCTCGGCAGGCCACTGCCAGGATAAAGTCCCATGTTCCAACTCCCTCTGTGACCGTTACAATTGAGCGTGGGGCCTCCAGGTTATCCTGACTCCCCTGTGGGGCCACCATCTAGGCCTTCTGGAGTACTATCCATCACTATCGGGCTTCCTCTCCAAGTTGGTGTTCCAGCCATTCTGCTAAGAGGAACAACAGGTGATCTCCTTCTGCACCCTCCTCAGGCATTCCAATAATACGAATATCTGCCAAGCAGGCTTGATTCTCTAGCAATTCTAACCAGGAACGGAGGTGATTATTTTCTTTAACCATGCTATATACAGCTCCCATTTCTGCATCAGAACACTTTGTAACTTCCAGCATCCCAGTTTTGAGAAAGTCCTGAGCAGTTTACAGATCAACCACCCTATTTGTCAGGGCGTCTAATTTATTCATCATCCCAGTTACCGCTGAGATCAGTTTATTTAGTTTTGAGCCTAAGCTCTGAAGAGTTTCTTCTTCGGCATTCTCCACCACAAATTGCAGCTTGCTGGTGGTCAACCGCATGAGCATAGTCATCGAGGAAATTTTGCTTGCTCCATCATATTGTTGCTTTTCTTTTCTGAGACTTCATAATGTGTCAGTAGTGTTCTGAAATCGAATCTGAAATCGTCGGTACCTACAAAAACTGAAATTTACTTTGATTAAAGTTGAACTGCTATCAGAGTTTTAATGCAAGGCAGCCATTTTGCTCGGGCTCCACGGTGCCCCAATCTGTCATCACTTTATTATACTGATGTTCTGTCTGCCATGCTACCCACCTGTGGGTTGCCTTGAAACAAATCTAAGCTCAGTGTGACTTTCCCAGTTACCACTCTTCAAATAAATACATTAATAAATGCACATCACTTGTTTAGTTTATACAGTAAACATTAGCGTTTGTGGTGAAAGTAAAAGTACTGAGTCCTCATGCTTGGCAGAAGTGCGAGGCTATAAGGAGCAAGAGATATAAATGGTTGAATTAAGATCAGTGTGTGATGTACCTCGTAGTTAGATAAATTTAATGACGTACCCTACTGGGAAAATAAAAAATGTATGTGGCCCGCCAGCGCAGCAATAGTGCTACTGCTTGTGACAACAATCCAGTTTGGGAATGCCCCTGGGTAAGAGGGCTGGCCAGGGGAGGAGGACTGAGCATCCCACCGGATGTTCTCCTCCAGGGAGGAAGGGGATGTCACTGCCACCACACCACTGCCACCTGGGTGTGCTTAAGTAGCAGTGCAACCCTGAGTGTAATTCTGGGGTTGGGGCTGGCTGACTGTCTGAAAAGAAGTATACATACACACACACACACATTGCGTGAGCACATCCATCAGCCGGCATTCTGGGGAAGGGGAAGAGAAGGAAAAACAGAAAATGCAGTCATGCACCATGACAGCTCCAGGCAGCCCACTGACCCCACACCTTGACAACCTGGGTTCTCTCTGAAAGCACCAAATCTAGTTTTTCCGAGGGAGATGGTTCAGCCCAAGGATTTCCATCATGGAGAGGGGACACCATGGGGCAAACTCCTGTAGGAAAGCAGTTCAGTGAGATGGGGGTGACAGGGATGCCCGAAGCTCTGAGGAGGACTGCCACTGGCTAAGGGAGGATAAATAGAAACTAAAAAAAAAACAAATATAGGTACTTGTGGTTCTGTGTGATGGTGTTTTTATTTCAGTGAAAAAAATGCTAATACTGTATATTTTGTTTAAATGGGTTTTACATAGTTCTCTTGCTGTGATGCTTCCTCATAAATTCCTCTTCCTCTGTTTTGTCACAGTGCCTCACAAAAAGGCCTACAGTATATGGCTTTAAAACTTGTATTATGTCTCGGTTGGTTAAATAAAAAGCATTCCCACTGGCCACCTACTTTTCTTTTTGCTTCAAAAAATTATAACAAAGTAGACAAAGAGTACCTCCTGAGATGACATTGCTCTAGCACTGCTGCACTGGTGACCCAGTTCAGGAGAGGACTTTGGTGGATGTGTCAGGTTACCGGGCCATGGCTGGGACAGCTGAAGTGTCTCACACCTGGGGGGGGGGGTTGGAGGTGGGTTCCCACACCTCAACAACACCTGCAGAAAAGCCAGGGAGTTAAGCACAACTACAGAATGCTGTGTGCACACACATCGGCCAATATCTGACTACTGACCATGCCCAAAGGGACGCAGGAGAGGAATCTGAGCAAGAAACTGTGCACCATGCGCTGTGTGAATAATGCTCACTGGCACTCACTCCATGTGGATCCCTGCTTTCTATAATGGTAGGTGGGTGAGAGCTGAAGGCAAGAGCAACTGATAGTTTGGGAGATAGCAGCTATATGAAGAAAATTAATTTATCTACTCTGTATGCATACTATGTATAGCATGTTACAGGGAAGCTAGGTACCGTATACAATGCTGTCCTACATGCTGGACCATTGGAAATCAAGGGCTCAGCTCCAGGCAGCATGGGCAGAGATTGCGTGCCTCAAATCGCATAATCAGGAGGAAATATGAACCACCTGCCATTTCCACAACATCCAACTGAAGCACCTGGACCGCAGAGGGTAGATGGTCCAGGAGGTTGGCAGGTGGTTAGAAGGGGCAAATCGGGTGTTCCCATCACCCAATGCTCTCCAACGTATCACCTCCTCAAACCATATAAAAACTACAAACAGGTATCTGCCTCTATCACCAAAATCAAAGGGGCAGAGCAGGACACTGCATAACAAACCTCACCCAAAACAGGGACCAAAACAAACAAAAAAAGCAACACAAAAAACACTTTTGATCATAGGAGACTTCCTGATTTGGGGAGTTGGTGCCTACCGCCAGCTGGGGGTTATGGTCAGATGTCTCCCAGGTACATCAGCGTGGAGAGACACTGACCACATTGCTGAAATTGTGCAGGAAGCAGGGGAAAAACAGTGTCCTGGTACACATAGGGACTAACAACCTCTCCAGCTGGTCAGTTGTGGAGACCAAGAACACCTGACCAGGCTGGGAGACAAACTGTCATCCATTTCATCCGGCATCTCCTTCTCTGAGATCCTGCCAGTCTGGGAGAGGGGCAGATGAACAAAAGGTCAGAGAAGGGGAGACAGGGGAGCTAAACATGTGGCTCAAGGGCTGATGCCAGAAAAAAGGACACAAATTTGTAGGTAACTGGCAACAGTCTTAGGAGTGAAAGTTCTTTAAACTTGATGGACTCCATCTGACTAAGAAGGGAGTCAGTGCATTGGGGCAGAAGTCTGATGTCTTTGCAGAACATTTAAACTAGCCATTGGGGAGAGGGGTGCAGCACCTGATACATCGAACAGGAAGAACAACCCCCCCCCCAAGCTAGTGATCAAACAGGAGTTCAGCATGTTTATAGTTCATCTGCATCACCAGGTAAGGAAAAGGTCCAGCTCCCATACACTGCAGGGAAATGCGGACCTCGCCCAACAACTAACACACCAAAATCTGGGGCACACATGCCCATATTCTGGAAAACAAGATCCCAGACCTGCAGGCAACAATGACAGAGGCTAAACTGGACATAGTAGCCATTAGTGAGACGCAGTTCACCAGTAACCACACGTTGGAGACTTCAGTACCCGGCTATGTACTATACAGAAGAGATAGAGGTGCAAAAAAGGAGGGGGGAGTAGCCCATTATGTCAATGAAAATATCAAAGCTACAGAAATTCAGAATACACATAAGGAGCCAGAAGAACTGTGGGTCACCCTGGAATCAAGAAATAGGACAGCCATATGAAATTGGGGTTGTCTACAGGCCTCCAGACCAGGGAGAAGACATAGAAATTACTGTTAGAAGATATACAAAACGTGACAGCTAAATGGGGAGGTTCTGATAATAGGAGACTTCAACATGCCAGATACAGATTGGTCAATACCAGCACAAACATCCACCAGAACTAGACACATAGTGGATTCCCTGCACAGGGATGGCCTCAAACAACTGGTACAGCAACCCACAAGAGACAGGGATATCCTAGATCTAGTGATGACTAACGGGGAAAGGATCACAGAACTCCAGGTAGAAGGTCACCTGGGGGCCAGTGACCATCACATGGTATAGTTCAGTTTGGCCACTAGAACTAAATCATCCCATTCCACTGCAAAAATATGGGACTTCAGAGGAGCCGACTTTGATGAGATGGCCAACAGAGTTAAGCTAGCCCTGGCAAGAAGAAATACAGGTGAGAGGATACATGCAAAGTGGGCAAGCATTATGGATGCGATACTTGAAGCAACATCCCATCGTGTTAGGGAGAAAAGCAAGAGCAAAATAAAGAGGAAATCGCTTTGGTTCTCAAAAACAGTAGCAGAAAAGGTCACAGCCGAAAGACTGGCCTTCAGGAAATATAAGGGAACGCAGCGGGATGAAGATAGGGAGGCATGCCAAACTGCCCTAAGGGAAGCAGGGAAGGTAGTAAGGCAGGCAAAGGCCCAAACTGAGGAAACACTAGTACGAACAGTAACAGAAAGGGACAAGACTTTCTATAGATACATTATGAAAGGAGAAAGTCCAGAGAGGGTATTGCTAAGATCAAAGAGGATGAGGGAGTGTCTGGAGGAGAACCAAGGAAAAGCATCTATCCTAAATAGATACTTCTGCTCAGTATTTACTGAGGAGAAGGTAGGGCAAGGCCCACAGCTCAGCACCACTGACACAGCGGGGAGGGAGCTATGCACAAGTCCCTTCACAAAATAAAGGGTCCTACAAGAGCTTGCTAAGCTCAGGGTGGACAAGGCAATGGGACTGGATGGCATACATCCTAGGGTACTAAAGGAGCTAAGGGTGGAACTAGTAGAACCATTATCAGAACTGTTTAGTGAGTCTCTGAGCACAGGAGAGGTCCCAGAAGACTGGAGAAGGGCTCATGTGATCCTGCTCCACAAGAGTGGTAGCAGGGAGGAGGCAGAGAACTACAGAGCAGTCAGTTTTATCTCAGTAGTGGGCAAGATTATGGAGGCACTCCTTAAGGAAAGGATAGTGCAACACCTGGAATCCATAGGAGCACAGGATCCAAGACAACATGGGTTTACAACAGAAAGGTCAAGTCAAACTAATGTCATAGATTTCTTTGACTGGGTAACCAGAGTGGTGGACTAAGGGGTGCAGCTGATGTCGCTTCAGCAAAGCTTTTGACTCTGTTTCACACAGAAGATTGATTAATAAGATGGGTAGGCTTGAGGTGGGTCAGAAGTTGGTCAACTGGGTGGCAAACTGATTAGAGGGCAGAAAACAGAGAGGTGGTAAAACGGTATACAGTCAGAAGAGATGCAAGTCACAAGTGGGGTACCTCAGGGATCAGTCCTGGGGCCAATCCTCTTCAACATCTTCATCAGTGCCATTGCAGATGGACTGTAGGGTAAGGTTGGACTGTTTGCAGAGGACACCAAGATCTGCAACAGAGTAGATGATCCAGATGGGGTGGGCAGAATGAGAAGAGATCTGGATAAACTGGCAAAATGGTCGGAAGAGTGGCAACTGGGGTTTAACGCAAAGAAGTGCAAGATCATGCACATAAGAAAGAGAAACCCTAAAGCCACCTATAGGTTGGGAGGGGAGTTGCTGGCAATCACAAGGGAAGAAAGAAAGACTTGGGCGTCATCACAGATGACCTGAAATCATCCGAGCAGACCTCTAAAGCAGTAGGTAAGGCTAGGGGGATGTTAGGGTGTATTAGTAGGGGTCTCACAAGTCGAAAAAGGGAAGTGATAATCCCTCTTTACAAGACAGTGGTTAGGTCCCATCTGGAGGAGTACTGCATGCAGTACTGGAGGCCGCACCTTCACAAGGACATTAACAAAATGGAGGCAGTCCAGAGAATGGCAACCAAAATGGTGCAGGGACTGCAT
This sequence comes from Neoceratodus forsteri, assembly GCA_016271365.2. Taxonomy (NCBI): domain Eukaryota; kingdom Metazoa; phylum Chordata; order Ceratodontiformes; family Ceratodontidae; genus Neoceratodus; species Neoceratodus forsteri. Next base: position 888,476,292 of record CM057450.1, on the reverse strand, counting down.
CAGAAAACTTATGAGGACAGATTAATGGAGCTCAATATGTATACCCTAGAGCAAAGGAGGGAGAGAGGTGATATGATCGAAACATTCAAACACCTTAAGGGCATTAACAAAGTGAAAGAGTCTTAACATGTTTCAATATAAGAAAAATAACAGGACAAGAAGACACAGCATGAGATTAGAGGGAGACCGATTAAGGGGTAATGTGAGGAAGTTCTTTTTCACAGAAAGAGTGGTAGATGCATGGAACGGCCTACCTCAGGAAGTGGTGGATATGAATACGGTGCAGGGCTTCAAACAGGTATGGGATAAGCATAAGGAAGCAATACAGATGAGTATGAATAGATAGGCCATTGACAGAGTAAAGGCCTATGGCACATTCATAAGGTAGAAAAAAAAAATGGGCAGACTGGATGGACCTTGCGGTCCTTATCTGCCATCAACTTCTATGTTTCTGTTTCTCCCTCGGGGACGGTGAGCCTGCGTGCGGACGTTCGACAACTACTCTCCACTGTGTGCCGACACGGACAACTGTGGAATCCACAGAGTGAGCGAGAGAGAGAGACACACACACACACACACATACACACACACAGAGACAGAGCAGCACAGCATATTTCAGTGACTCTGCATCTCTCTCTCTCTCTCCCCCGCCCGGTGCAGGGTTGGGAAGCTGGGGACATTGACAAGAGCAGTGGCAAACTGAAAACTCGGAACCGCACTGTGCACACTGTCGGCACACACTGCTCTGCCTGCCGGCCGCAGATATGCCTGTCCAAAAGCCTTTGTGCACCTTGTGGTCAGAAGTTCCATGCCAGGAATCCAGCCACTGCACAACTGTCACTATGGCAGGGTGTGTCGGGTGGGGGTGAGAAACAGGTGGAAACCGTGACTTCCGGTGACGTCATCAAATGAGCGGCTGATTTCTCTGATCGCTCCATGGGGCACCGCAATTTAAAACAACTCCTGCCAGCGCTAAACTACCCAAAATAGACTAAAAACTGCAGTGACTTAAACTGCAATACTATAGCTGCAAAATCCAAAGGGAGAAATTCACAAGCAACCAAGATCCGGCTACTGATGGACGCTGATCGATCACAGGCCTCTCTCAGTGACTCCCGCCCACCATCAACGGTTGCCAGCATCGCCAATTCGGAGGATGGTATTGAACTCCTGGATCCTAGTGCAGTAATGTTGAAATTAGACGACATTATTAAAAACCTTGCATCATGTGGAATCTTCGGTGGCAGATGTAAGAGCCGATATAAAACAAATAGACCAACAAACCTCAGTGATGGAACGAGCGGTGGGGGACCTCTCTGACTCATCAAATCAACATGATCACACCATACTATATGTTTCTGCTTACTAGAGAAAAATAATTACAACTTAAGATTGATGACCTAGAGAATCGCTCACACAGGAACAATTTCCGAATATACCGAGTTCCGGAGGGCATGGAAGAATTGCATTCATCAGTGGAAGATTTTGTACTCCATGTTATCAGGTCAGTGCTTAAAATAACAGAAGAGCACAACATGATGACTGAGGAGGACCATCGCACCTTAATACCCCACCCAAAAGAACAGAATGCCAGGCCATGTTCCATCATTGTAAAGATGCTGAATTACAATGATGGGCAGCTCATTTTAAAAGCAGCATGGCAGCAGAGGAGGTCAGGCTCAATGGACAGAGACTTTCCTTTGACCAAGATTTCTCTGATTACTTAAACACCTAGAGAAAACAAGTCAGAGATATGATTAAGCAAGCAGGGAAAAGAACATAAAGGTGCAAATGATTTATCCAGCATTATCATTGGAAATCTGGGACTCAGAGGCCTTTCTTGAGCAGGGTCGGAGCCACTTCATAGAGGGAGTCAAAGATTACTGGGCCTTTCTCTGTTAGGATTTGAACCACTCCCTGTAGAAGGGGATGGATAGGAGATCAGCAGTTTGGACAGCGAGTGTTCTCAGGCATCAAGGATCTCGAGAGGGGGCCACTGACGCAACTCCTCACTGGGTTCAAGCACCCCCAAAAAACACACAAATGGGCACAATTCTTATGGAACTAAGAGATTTTTGTAAAGAAATCAATTCCATTGCTATAGCATTCAGGAACAATATCAATGAACTTAACAAATGGCAAACAGAAATGGAGGAATAGCTCGCAACCACCGAGAAGAGACTTGACTGTAGTGAATGGGAAGCGTTACAGTTCCACACCACCACCTAGCACCTACAAGACTGGACTAATGACAAAGAATGCCATAACAGGTGTAACAACTTGCTACTTAAGGGAACAGAAGGGACATATCTAATTCCCTTTCTTCAAGATTTATTTCACAACACCTCGGGCTTTCTGCCAGAGTGAATTCTCGACATAGAACGGAATCACAGAGCCCTCGGCCCAAAGCCCACCTCCTCCAAAGACCATCCACGTTCAATCAGGCTCCATTTTTTACATTTTTATAGACAAGGAGGATTCAAACAGTCCATACAGCCTGGCAGCAGAAGAATATCCAGTTTCAAAACACCCAACTCTTCTGGGACAATAACTATTCTCCAGCTATTTCATCCAGCAAATGCAGAAACATATCTGCCCTGAAACCGCTCCATGCACAGCAGCTACACTTCAGGACACACTACACTGCAAAACTCACCACTGATTTTCCATATGGCCAGAAAACCTACAACACTATCGATCTAGCCATTCAAGACCTGCAAGCCCCAGGCACAGAAGTACAATCCCTTATGCCCAAGACAACAGCCACCAAGACTCTGGCATCAAAACTTTCCTAATTGAGTGTGGACTACACAGCTCGCCAAGACACAAAGATGGCAAGCAGTTGCTGCCCTTCTAGACACAGTATCCCAGTTGAAGGCATCTCAGACACTGAAAAATTGACTCCAGCATCCACTTAAACATTCTCCAACAAGTATGTATGTCTCTGACTGTTCCCCTTGTGGTCCTCCTAGCCCTTCATCTCCCTGAGACTCTCTGCATTGATGCCTCCCCTTTTTCTTTTTCCTGATACAGGCATCCAGTATATTATTGGTGCTGCTTACCCCTGGAGAAATTCTGGGCTACATCCCCCAACCCTGCCACATTGCGTGCATGGCCACCTTTTATCCACTACACAATGTTTACCATAAGTTATGAAGGAGTTCTGTCATTTGTGCTGTGTTTCCAGAGGTATATGCTGCTGACAGTTCAGACTGCTTTTGAGCCTAAGTGACTGGTGGGTGAAGCCTGGAACTGGAGGAGGAGTTCTTGTGACTGCTTTTGACCTTGCACCCCACACATACTTGAAAAACTGGGGAGGAAGTGAAGCTGGGGACACCCCTAAGGCCCGCGCCATGCTGGAGTGATCATTTGCAATTGCAATAGTTTAACCAGGAGTGGCACACTAAGCTGAAAGTTTGTTTACAGGTGTGACCTGGGAGCACAGGGAAGTTAAGTGACTTGCTCAGGGTCACAGAGTATGCAAGTGGGGGCTATGGGATTCAAATCCAGGTCCCCAGATATGCAGCTCAGTGCCTTAAACCACTGCGCTATACTGCCTCCCATTTGGCCTTGGCTGTGTGGTCAACTGTCTCAAGACAGACCCAGTTCCCCTCCACTGCTCGATTTCAGTGCATCCCACACAACAGTAGCTCAGATAGTACAGCTGATTTCAGACAGCACCAAAGGTATGTGACTGGCCAGACAGGTGATCATGCCCTAACCTTCTGCTGCTCTGGGGTGGGCTCCATGCCACAAATTATAGTTGCTACTAGAAGAGAACTTGCTTCTCTCTCCCCGTTTGATGGGGAGTTAGGAAAATTAATGATAGCTAGTGGGGCGGGGGAGAGGGCGTCAGACGGGGGAACAGGAGGGTCAGCTGGAGACCGCCAGAGTCAGATACTGCACCTCATTACTATCTACAGGTTCTCCTTTGTTATGGGATTAACAGCTATATCTTATGTGGGACTCAGTACCTGAATGGACTGAAACCAGGTGTGGTTGCTGGACCTGGAGGGAGGGAAGCTAATGTGGTGCAGAAACTGCATTCTAGGTGGCATGTACTCTAGGTACTCCACTAAATAGAAGCACTTAATTAGCAGGGCATTCAGCCAAAAACCCACTGGGGGGTTCTGGCTACAGCCTTGCAAGCACAATAAACTGATGAAATTTGGCTTTTCTGCAGTTTATATGTCTTCCCATCCCTCTGGAAAACACCATGGGGTGGCAATATTTATCCCTCAGAATACAAGTTTCCAAAAAGTAGTCACAGATTGGGATGGCTTCGTGGTTCTGGTGCAGGGACAACTAAATGGGGTAGCTGCACGACACTGACTAATTTATATTTACCCCACCTCAGGTATCAATACCCCAACTCTTAGGAAATAAGTGACTCACTTGCTCCTAAATATTTCAGAAGTGCTCCTTCTGTTGGGTAACCTAAATATGACACCTTTCCACCCCCACCCACGGCTAGACCCATCAAACATACCCCGCCCCCGCAGGTGAACTGGCACCACACAAATGTTTTGTAAGGCTGTGTGCTGAGGTACACTGCATGGGTGTCTGGCAGCAGCATCACACTAATACCTATCACTACAGTCACTCTGCTGCGCATGGGACATACTCACGAACTGGTTACTGCTTTACACATGCTGCGAACATGGGCAGAGTTATGTATTGTCGACTAGGTGATATCAATAATTCTGATCATGCTCTAGTCAACAGTCAATGGGATCTGGGAGCTGCGAGAAATGACACACGTTGGCACTTACATGTAATTATGTGCTTAAAATCAGAAGACTTTCATACCTTCCTTTCCAATAAGATAAGGGGAAATAACTACAGATAATGCCTCTAATGAAGTGTTGGAAACTATCCTTAAGGAGGTCTTAAGGGGCTATGTAATGAAACATACTCAGGGCTTTTGGTAACACGTGTACCAAGTTCTTGATGCGTATTTTGGACCAAGGGACGCTCTGAAATTTGGCAATAAACCCCAGAGATGGTTGCACTACTAAGCCTCTGGTCTCAAAGCAGCTGCTTTAAGAAACAGCATGTCATTAAATCGTCCCTTCCAGAACTTCTGTTGTGCAGTGTTGGGAGGAAGGTCATGTCAGAGCGCCACTGCTAGTGATTCACAAAGCTGAAACTGGAGCGAGAGCAAATGAGGAGGAGCATGAAGTATGTAAATTATATACTGTCAAGTCTGTAAATCACTAACTGTGGAGCTCCGACATGCCCCTCCTCCCAACACTACACAACACAGCTGCTAGAATGGTCAATCTTTCATGGCATGCTGTTTCTGAGGTGAAAAAAAAGTTCTGCTCCATAGTAATATTGCAAGGGTCAGAGACAGCAATGAAAAAACAAACCGGCACCAATCTCAGCCTTTGTGCTGCCTCTGCTGCAGAGATGAGTGCAACTTGCTGCAGCCCTTTCTGAATTTTATGCACATCTGCACACAGTATTTCCTCCCAGGTACATCCAGTAAAGCAATATTGGGCTGAGACTGATGCTGGTGTTTTTTTTTTGGGGGGGGGCAGGCTTCTTAAAAACAACATGCACGGGACTCTGCAGTCAGACTTGCTTATTCATTTTAATGTGGACCTCCAAACATTTCAGGGGGATTCCTAAATTTAGCTGAGGACCCCCATTTTTTCCAGAATGTCTCGGACCCCCAAACAAAAAATCCTACCGAGAGCCCCGATACCGCTCAGCAAAAAAAAAAAAAAAAAAAGTGTTAACGCCACCATATACAACAAGAGATAGTACTCACTTCTTACAGATGGCGTCCCAATAGGGTGACGCCTCAGTTATGTCACAACTGGACAAAATAAAGGCTGAACTTGGTGACCCCTGTCTACAACAAACAGAAAAGTACAGTTACATAAGAACTTACTGTAACAGTAGATCTTCAAGAGGAGCTCTTGCAGCAGGTATTACCATTAGGACTAAGGCCGTCAGGCGTTAGGACCTCACGGAAAAATCTTGTAGCTAGCAGTCTGTAGTGGGGGACCGCCCCTGACATTGGCTCCACCAGACATCAGACATGGGGTAAAAGGGGCGGCTCCCCGGCGCCATCTCAGTTCTTCCACCAGAGACCTGGCCAAAATAATTGGAGAACTAAGCAGGATCTCCCCTACCCTAAAAAGGCATAACAACACTGGTTCCTGGGGGATGGAGGGTGGGAAAGCCACCTGCTGCAAGAGCTCCTCTCGAAGATCTACTGTTACAGTAAGTTCTTACGTAACTGTACTATCCGACTTAGAGGTGGAGCTCTTGCAGCAGGTATTACCATTAGGACAGAGTCCTAAGCAGTACCCAAAAATAGGCCCAGGTCTGACAGGAAGGGGAGAAGAAAATAACAGCTGAACAGCTTCAAAAGAGTAGGCCCTGAAGGACGGCTAGTCCAAAACCTGCTCTCCTCCAAGAAGCAATGTCTAGGCTGTAATGCCTAATGAAGGTGTGGACTGTGCTCCAAGTCATGACAGTGCAAACATCTGCCGTGAAAACATTCCTCAAAGAGGCAAAGGAGGAAGCCACAGCCCTTGTGGAGTGACCCTTGACCGAGCCCGGCAAGGGTGTCCCATAATGCTGATAACAGAATGAAATGCAATGCACTAACCAATGGGTTTGTGTCTGCTTGGTGATAGGAGACCCAGTCTTCCTATGTGCAAAGGAGATGAACAACTGGTCAGTCTTCCTTGTGGAACTGGTTCTATGGAGGTAATAATGAAGAACTCTGTGGACATCCAGAGTACGCAACAAGGCTTCTCCTTGGTTTGAAAACTCTGGATAATAAACCAGAAGCTGGATGTCCTGGTTCAGCGTTAATTTGGACACTACTTTCGGCATGAATTTGGGATTCGTATGCAGGGACATCCTGTCCCTGTGAAAAATAAGATAAGTCTCCTTGCACATCAGGGCCTGAAGCTCAGAAACCCCTCAAGTGGAGTAATAGCAACTAAGAATAATGCTTCCATGAAAGAAAGAAAGTGAAGCTCTAAGTCACCACTGTTTCAAAGGGAAGCAGGGTGAGTGTCTCAAGAACAAAAATTAAATCCCAGGAAGGGACAGTGTCCCTCCTGGAGGGTCTGATATGTAGAACACCTCTTAGAAAGGTCTTGCACACACTGAGCTGTGCCAGAGTCTTCTCCTCCGTATGGTGCATGATGTGCAGATAAGGCACACAGGTGCACCTTAATGGACGAATAGCTTAAGCCTAGGTCCAACAGGTGAAGAAGGCAGTCCAGTACATGCTTGACTGGACAGTCCAGGGGACCTAGGGAATGAGCTGTTGCCCAAAGGCAGAAATGCTTCCACTTCAAAGCATAAGTTGCCCTAGTGGAGGGTTTCCTCGCTGCCACCAAAACCTCTGCCGCCCTGCTTGACACTCTAATCCCTCCTCTGCTAAGACAGCAGGAGCCAGGTGTGCAGGTGAAGAGACTGCAGAGCAGGATGGACTAGTGTCCCCTGTTCCTGAGAGAGCAAGTGAGTGAAGAGTGGCAACTACACAGGAGGTTCCGTGGCCAGCTGCTGTAGCAACGGATACCAAATTTGTTGGGGCCAAAGAGGATCCATCAGAATCATCCTGGCTTCCTCTGTCTGCAATTTGAGCAGAACTCTCTGAATGAGAGGGAAGGCATACAGAAACCTCCCTGTCCAGGAGAGGGACAATGCGTCTCACCAGAAAACACCAGGCTCTGGATCCAGTGAGCAAAAATTTGTCAGTTTGGCATTGCACGGGGACACAAATAGGTCCGACTCTGGTCAGCCCCAACGACCAAAGAGGTCATCTGTGACTTCCTGGAGCAATTCCCATTCGTGACTCTGAGAACGAGAGCAACTTAGACTGTCGGCAAGAATGCTCTGGCTTCCTGGCATGTGTACGTCTGTGAGATCCAGATAATGTTCCACTGTTCAGTGCCAAACACTCATGGCCTCCCTGTAAAGGGGATATGATTGAGTGCTCCCTTGCTTGCTGATGTAGAAGACAACCAGAGTGTTGTCTGACTGCACCAAAAGAAGACCCTGGGAAACTTGGTCTTGAAACACCTCCAGGGCGTACAGAACAGCTCTCATTTCTAGGATGTTGATATGAAGAGACCACTCTGTGGGGGACCAAGCAGCCCCCGGTCCTGTGGTCCCCTAGATGAGTGCCCCAACCTAGCTTTGAGGCATCCATCGTCAAGGTTTGTGATGGGTATGGTCTCTGAAAAGGGACCTCTCTCTCTAGATGTGGAAGGCAAAGCCACTACTCGAGAGAACGATGGACCGCCGCTGATACTCGGATTGGGTGATCTAAGTAGTCCACCGCCTGATCCCACTGGACCTTGAGGTGCCACTGCAGAACCCTCATGTTTAGCTTGGCGAGAGGGACCGTGGCAATGGCGCAGCCATGTGGCCCAGAAGCTGAAAGAATCACCCTCACTGGGAGAGACAGACTGCCGCTTGGACCCTGCACGCCAGATCCATCAGACGGCCTGCTCCGACTGATGACAAAAATGCTCTGCCCTGGATGGTGTCCAAACACCCCCTATTGTACTGCAACTTTTGGGAAGGCCAGGGTTGCAACTTTGGCCAATTTACAGTAATGCCCAAGAAGCGAAAAAGATATTTAGTTTCCTCTAGGGCCACTTTCAGCTGGCTTGACGACTGAGCAGAAATAAGCCAGTTGTGCAGTAAGGATAAACAAATTGACCTTTCCTCCTCAGGGCAGCCGCCACTACAGCCAGGCACTTGGTGAAAACCCTAGGTGCCGATGAGAGACCAAAGGGCAGAACCCTGAACTAGTAATGCTGGTCCTGAAACCAGAAGCGTAGGAACTTCTGGTGTGAACGCAGGACTTTGATATGCATGTAGGCGTCCTGCATATCGAGGGAGCATAACCAGTCTCCTTAATGGAGAAGGGGGAGCAGGCTTGCCAATGTCACCATCTGGAACCTCTGGTATTTAACAGAAATATTGAGCTGGCTGAAAGTCTCCCATTTTCTTGGGAACCAGAAAGAAATGGGAGTAGAAGCCCGTGCCCCACTGGGCCTGGGGGACCAGCTGAATGGCTTTCTTCTGGAGGAGGGACTGAATCTCGTCCTCCAGAAGCTTGGCTCGGGTGGGTGGACAATGAGAATGGAGGGGGTGGACTGTCCAGGGTATACTCAGAAACTCTATTGCTTGACCTCTGTGAATGGTTTCCAACACCCATTGGTCAGAGGTAATACTGGACCATTCTGAGAGGTAGAGGGAAAATCTCCCTCCTACTGTCTCATTCTGCATAACCTGAGAAAGAGGAGGGTTTTGCAGTGAGTCAGGCCATGGAGGAGGGGTTGGGGCCCGGTGCCCTGGAAGCCTGGGCTGCTTGGGGCCTTGGGCACCTTGAGGGACAGGATGGCCGCGCCTCTTGAACTCTTTTCCTTGGGGTTGTTTGCCCCCTTGTCCCTGACCTTCCTGAAAGGGACAATGATGGGGACCTTGAGGCTCTGACCTGTACATCCTGTGGACATCAGCAACAGCCTTGCCAGAGTCCTGCAGATTCTTCACCAGAGATTCCACCTTGTGCCAAACAATATTGGACCCTGGAAGGGGGCGTCCAGTATAGACTCCTGGAGGTCTGGGCGAAAACCTGACACACTGAGCCAGGAATGCCTCCTCAATCAAATTTCCGTTGCAGCCACATGGGCACCCATGTCCACCGAACCATATGAGCAATGGAAGACAGGCTTGTCCACGTCCATTCCAGACTGATCATAAGTGGGAATCTCATTCTTACTGTCAGAGTCTGGCAGGGTCTTGATCAACTCCATTGTTTTCTCCCATAGAGATTGCTGGTACGAGACCATATGGACAAGAAAATTCAGCGAAAGGATGGAGCCAGCAGCTTAAGAAAAGACTTTCCTGCCCCAGTGATCCAATTTCTTGGACTCCGGGTCAGGGGGCTGAGAGCTCAGGTGCTTGACATACAAATTATTAACAAGGCAAGTAAAAAATAAAACAGATGAATCAGGACAAATATCGGAAATTAAAGCAGAAATTTCATACTAACATACTAAAATGCCAGCAGAATAGGCCTAACGGTCTTTCGTGTCTGCTCGTTTGGTCAGCCCCCCACCCTGGGTGCTGACCTTGCTGCCCCCCTCGCCTTCTCTGGCTTCTCCCTTCCCAGTTCCGGATATTCTTACTGCATTGGATTTTGCTTCCAGAACCCTTCCCTGTACCTGTCCCACCCCTCTTGAACCCCTTCACTGTCTCTGCCTCCACCAGCCCCTAGGCAGCGCGATTCCATGGCTCCACCACCCTCCTCAGTGAAGTAGCACCTCCTCCTTTCTCCCTGAATCTTCCCCTCCAGCGTCCACCCATGCCCTCTAGTGGCCCTCCTCCTTCCTTCGAAGCACCTGACTGTTCCTCCCTATTTACCCTCTTCATGTACCTGAAGACCTCATCATGTCCCCGGTCCCTTCTCTCTTCCAATGTGTACATATTTAGCTCTTGAGCCTCTCCTCAAAGGTCCTGTCCCCAAGCCCCAAATCATTTTGGTTGCCCTCCTCTGGACCCTCTCCAGGAGGTTAATGTCCCTCTTTAAGTGTGGCCTCCAAAACTGCATGCAGTACTCAAGGTGCGGCCTCACCAAGCAGTTATACAGAGAGTATCACTTCCCTCCTTCTGGAGGTGATCCCCTAGCGATGCATCCCAGCATCCTGTTGGCCTTGGCTGCTGCCCTCCTACAAGTCTCAGAGTTGTTCATCTTGACATCCACCACCACCCCCAGGTCTCTCTCAGCCATCGATACTTGTAGCATTTCCCCACCCAGGGTGTACGCTTGGCCCGGGTTTCTGGCCCCCCAGGTGAGTACCTTGCATTTCCCTGCATTGAACCTCAGCTTCCACTTTCTAGACCATCTTTCCAGAGCCTCCAGGTCCCCCTGTAGGGCCAACCTCCCCTCCTCCCCATCCACCACTGCCCCCAGTTTCGAGTCATCCACAAAGAGACTCATCTCACTCCTGATTCCTGTCCTTATGTCAGAGACGTAGGCGTTAAACAGAAGGGGCCCAAGGACTGATCCCTGTGGGACCCCACTAATGACCCTCCTTGGGGATGAGACTATCCCACCAACTACAACCCTCTGGGTCCGGTCCTGGAGCCAATTGCCTATCCATCTGATCATCTGGTTCCCCACCCCCATTTCTCCCAGCTTATCCAACAGGCCCACGTGAGGAACAGAGTCAAATGCCTTGCTGAAGTCTATAAAGAGGACGTCCACTGGTCTACCCAGGTCCAAGGCACTCGTCACCCAGCCACAGAACTCCACAAGGTTTGTCTGACACGATTTCCCCGGGATGAATCCATGCTGTCTATCATCCAGGCACCCTGACTTATCCAGGTCCCCCCCTAGCCTCTCCTTGATAATGCCCTCCATCACCTTGCCCACCATCGATGTCAGACTGACAGGCCTGTAGTTCCCTGCCACCTCCCTTGATCCCCCCTTGTGGATAGGCACTATATACGCCACCTTCCAGTCCTGGGGCACTCACCCTGTCCTCAGAGAGATGGTGAAAAGCTCCGCCAGGGGTTTCGCCAGGACATCCGCAAGTTCCTTCAGCACTCTGGGATGTAATTTATCCGGCCCCGGTGCTTTCTCCGTCTTAAGGGAGCTGAGGGCTTCCCTCACTCTCTCTGCTGTGATTTCCACTTCCGGTACCTCTTCTCCCTGCTTAGCCCTCCCCCCTCCTCCCCCCCTTATTTCAGTATCATCGAGTTAAATGTTTAATTATGGAGCAGAAAAGTGGTACACAAGGGTCTAAATTCCATACAAATCCACTTGATAGCAGTAATGAAAGAGTAAATAATAGAATAATGTTTGAATTAAGGGATCAGGAAGATGTCATACAAACAGATATAACACAGATTAAACAGATAGTGCAAGGTTATATAAAACAAAAATACCAAAAAGAAAAAGGAACTAAAAGAAAGGAATTTGTTAGAAATAGTAAGGTGCCTAAACTAGGAGAGAAAGAAGCTGAAGCATTAGAAGCGTATATTTCAGAAAATGAAATAAAAGATGCAATTAAATCTTTAGCTATTAACACAGCACCAGGTAGAGATGATATACACAATTCTTTTTATAAAAAATATGAAGTGACTGTTAAGGCCTTAACTATGGTCTTTAATTAAATCTTTCAAACTAGAAAAATGGCAGATAGTATGAACCAAGTGTGAGTTTTTCTTCACAAAAAAGGGGATAAAAAGATAGATATAAAAAAAAAACTGAGACCTACAAGTCTCTTGACATCAGATTACAAAATTCTACCAAAATAATTAATAAAAGATTATCAGCTTTTGGACCTTCTAATATTGCAAACACAGACCTGTGCCATCCCTGGTCAGGACATTAGGCAGAATTTAATTTATACAAGAGAATTAATGAATGAAACGCTAGAAAGGAGGGTAGAAGGATGTTTGTATGCTATAGATCAAGAAACAGCTTTCAATAATATACAACATGAATACATGTGGGATGTTTTAGAAGAATATAGTACACCAGTGCAGTTTATAAAACTAATTAAACACTATTTAGATGCACAAGTATGCCCAATGATTAATGTTTTTTAGGAATACCAACTTATGTATGGAATGGGGTTCAACAAGGATGCCCCAGTCCTTTACTATATATACTAGGTCTGGATCCTGTTCTAAGAGCTACTGGAGAAAAAACAAACTAAAATATTATTTGGCAAGGGAAAAATTCCCAAAACCTGTGCATATGCAGATGACTCATAATAACAGTTAAGGATCAACAATCAGGAGAATATATGCTTAAATTAATCCAAAACTTTAATCACTATACAGGTATAGGAGTAAATAGAGGGAAAAGTAAGGTATTTCCTTTGGGAAGGTAGGTAGAAGTCAGGAAGGTGAATTAAAATTAGTTCAGGGAGAAATAAAAATACTAGGATTTAATATTTGGAAATAAGTCCATGAATATTAAAAACTAGGAAGAGAAAATACAAACAGCGCAAGAGAAAGTAACAAAATGGAAAGACTGGGACATGACAAAAGAAAAAAGGATTTACCTTTTAAAAACCTTTGTAGTACCCATCTTTTTGCATATTTCTTATATTTTGCCACTACTTATGATGTTGCAGACAAAGTTTTTAGCTCTTTCTTTTCAACTTTTATGGTGTACTAGGTTAAACCCATTAAACAAGCACACACATACAGACCAATTAAAGAAGGTGGATGAATATGTTTGCAACCTGTTGTCTTCTTTATTAGTATATTTTATTTGCAAACAGTGTTACTAGTTAAAAAAAAAGTTTTGGGTTTATTTTCAAATAGATGGAAGCAAGTTTTTTTTTTTTTTGAGAACAAGCAATATAAAATAAAAGCTGCGCTACCAGACTACATAGAAATCTGTAGAAAATATACAGTATACTGAGGGCTAAACATAGGGGGCTGGATATTCAAACTGCGCTATTTTGTGGCGCAAGCCCTTGCGCTGCACAAAATAGTTGCGCAGGGGTGTGGCCGGGGCGATATTCAAAGGAGTTGTTCTTTGAGCAACTCGCTTTGAATATCACCAACTGCACACCACTGTGCGTAAACGCAGTGCAACTTGCGCCACCACAAGTGGTCAGAGTGGGCATTCAAGTTGCGGTGGTGCAGTACCATGCGCCATGCGCAAATTTCCAATATTCAAAGGGACATGCAAATGGGGCCATAATTCATGCAAGGCGCAGGGAGGCCATTTGCATCTATTTATGGCTCTACTTGCATGCCATTAGCATGCAGGTGCACTGATCCGAGGACTTGCGCCTGGCGCCTGTCAGGCAGCAGCCATCGAGGACCGACGCCTGCAGCCCGATCGCGGGCAAAAGCATAAAGTCCCTCCTCCCCTGACTGGCCCGATCGCGGGCAAGCGGCAAATAACCCCCACCAGCCCGGTCGCGGGCAGCAAAGTGTCCCCAGGATATATCCCTGGTGGTCAGTGAACCGCTTCAAAGCCCGATCGCAGGCTGTAAGTTTAAACCCCCCCCCGAACATATCCCTGGTGATCCAGTGGACCGCTAAGCCTGATCGCGGGCTGAAGAAGTTTAAACCCCCCCCTTGCTCTGCACCAACGGGCATGCAGCCCTACCAGGCAGTCAGTCGGCAGGGTGGCAGGTGGGTGGGATACTGCCCCCCGCCGGCTGCCGGGGAGGAGGAGTGGGGTGGTGGGGCTTCGTGGGTGGGGTGTCGCCACATTATGCAGTCAGCGATCAGGCTTAGAGGTCCACTGGACCATCAGGGATATGTTCTGGGGGTTTAAACTTCCTCAGCCCGTGATCGGGCTGGTGGGGGATTATTTAAGCTTTGCCCGCGATCGGGCCAGTTGGGGAGAGGCAGATTTTAATGCCCGGTTATCGGGCCAGTCAGGGGTGGGGATTTTTATACTTAGCCCGCGATCGGGCTGCAGGAGGGGGCACATGGAGTAGGTTGAGGGCCAGCCACAGGTGGCAGCTGCTGTGTTGCACCCTGCAATACGGCAGCTCACCGGTGGGTGGTCCTCTGCTTACTCCTTTTTTTTTTGGCTCAAAGTTGTGCAGGCGCAAGTTGGGGGTTGCGCCTGCACAACTCTGCACAGCCCGCTGAATATCGGGCTGTGCAGTTTATGCATGGTTCCTCCCCCTCCAGTTCAGCATGAATTCATTTGCATTGCGCTGTTGCTCAGCATGCTTTCAGTGGCGCAGCTGCCTCCTGCTGAATATCGCAGAATGGCGCAATTTCTGACTTACGCAGGCGCAACCCTATTGCGCATGGCGCAACCCTTTTGAATATCCCACCCAAAGTCTCTAAGACAAAAAAATAGGAAACTGATTTATAAAGAAATAGTAGAAAGAAATTATTATGAGGAACCCGTTTTTAATGTAAATGAAAATGCACAAATAGACAGAATATTAGAAATGACTTTGGAAAAAAGGATTTCTAAGAAAATGAAGGAGATGGTTTGGTTATACAGCCATGAAAAACTTAATGTCAAAGGTAACCAAAAACATAAAAAGAGAGAAAAGAGAATGTGCATGGAAACTTCATGTGGGATGGTGGAAGAAAGTATGAAACACCTGTTTTTTTGAATGTATCTATATAAAATCCTTTTGGAGAAATCTAGCAAAATTCTGGATATGGAAATCTTTGCAAAAATGACATATAAAATGTTACTATATGGACAGCTAACAAAAGATTGGGATGATATAAACAGGGGGACAGTATATGTGAGCCTGGCCATTATAAAATGGAGTATATGGCACATTAGGTGCCAAAGGTTCTTACAGAATAATGAACTGCAACAAAATGACTTATTTAAAATACAAATGGAACTAGACAAAGCTTATCAAAATGACTGTATTCTGTATGCGGAAAAAAGAGCCAAAGATCTGTGGAAACATGTAAATGGTATAGGTTGAACATAGAAAAAGATATATGGATGGTATAAATAAGTATGGTTCTATGTCCTGAATATCTATGTAAAGAGTATTTGTTCCTGTAATGTTTTGTTTTTGTTTTTAAATAAAAAAATTCCCCTTACTCTTCCTGAAGGGGAAGGTACAGAAGGACATAGGTCTGTCATGGCGGACAGACTGCTGGAAGAGGAGGACATTGCTGGTGTACCTGCAGGAGAGCTGATCTCCACCCCTGCAGGTCCAGCTATGAAGATCAAATCACAGAAACGAGAAGTTTTGCTGAACGTTGCACAGGATCCAGCAATGATTGTTTCGGATTACACATTGTCCAGTAAGGTCCCGGTCTTGGAACAAGAAGTGTGGTTACGGGATTTGGCAATAAAGAAATAGACATACCTTGTTGAAAATTTTCAAAGTAAATGCCTGGAAGAAGCAGCCAGGATGTCTGAAACAAGTCTTCCTTCAGCAGAGCAGAATGCGGCATGGACAGTGGCTCCAGCTGATTGTGACAAACTGGCATCAGCTGGGCCACAGGAAGAGCCTTGTCAGAATTTGCTGCTGTCAGATACCAACACAGATGATGCACCTCCAGTCAGACCAAACTTGCCGACATCCGAAACAAGCAAAAATGGACAGACTACAGACTCACAGCAGTTACAAAGGACTGGCTGAACAGGAAAATGAACTGTGGCAGGACTCAAAGTCACAGCAGACCACAAAACTTCAAATGACAGAAATTGTAAGTGCAAATACATTACCTGTAAATGATAATGTAGCCCTCATTACTTTATGAACACTACATAGAAGTCCAATTTTTCAATCACAGCACAAATTGTAGCCAGTAATGTTATTCCTGGTTACTTGAGAAAGCTTTAAAGGAAAACTGCACCCTCATATCTTCTAAATGTCATTTCTTCCATGTCAACAGACAACTCTTTTCATGTAGCTGTTAAAAGATTTATGCAACTGCTTCTGTTAGTTTTCACACTTCATACTAGGCCCTGTCACTTTCCTGGGGGTCCATTTCATGGTTGTTGAAATCTCATTGTCCCTAAGAGATGCATTAGCATGTGAGAATGTGATGCGTAATCAACCTTTAAACTCCCCAGTATGCCTGTCTGCTTAAGTACCGTAGTTTAAAAGAACCAGGTTGCAAGAAGGTGTGAAATACCATATTTACCTTCAGTGAGTTTTACAAGCTATCTGAGTTGTAATGCAGTTTCCACCCCTTTAAACTCCATTCGGTTTATAAGTTTCAGAGAGTTTTTGCAGGGTAGGTTATTTTAGCAAAGAGATACATGATATAAATGGTTGATCTGACATCATGTTCACATATGCTAATGCAGCTCTCAGGAACAATGAGATTTCAACAACCACGAAATGGACCCTCCCAGTAGAGTGACAGGGCCTAGTTTGAAGTGTGAAAACTAACAGATGCAGTTGCATACATCTTTAACAGCTACATGAAAACAGTTGTCTGTTGACATGGAAACAAATAACATTTAGAAGATATGAGGTGCAGGTTTCCTTTAATAGGAGCAGGGTGGAAAAAAACTCCACAAGGGAACTGTATACCAGATGAGGCCCATAGCCCCAGTCCAGTACAAGGAGGAGGTAGTTCTACCAAAAATAGCAACCAAAAATTAAATGTTGCAGCTAATGACACTTTGCCTTATAATTTTGCAACTGAGTCAGACATGGATCTTCAAAACAGAAGATGTTACAGTGGATTCCGCACTCCTATCAGGACTGCACATAATTCTGGATCCGACTCAGCAGGAGAAGGGCCTAGTAACTCGTCTAGTAGATGGGGATAGCCATGGACTGTGAAACCCAGTGGATGAAAATCAGCAGGAATCTGCACAACAATCATGGGCACAGTTTTTAAAAGATGTTCCATTCTCTAACGTGGCACCAGTGCAAAGACAAAACACTGCAAGATTACAATATGAGGGAGCCAGAGCTGCCACCAGACTGCATTTACGTGGGTCGTACACTCATAAAGGAATCCATGAGATTTTTCAAACAAAATTTATGCTCTGATACACACTTCAGGGAACTCTCTTTTTGATATCTGTTTTAAAACTCCAACAGGTGTGGACAGATTTTGGTCTCAATATGAGAGAATTAAATATTCAGCTCTATGGCTTTCCTTTCGTGCCATCCCTTTAACTAAACCCACAATAAAAATGATTACCATACTGTTTAGGAATGAGGGAGTTAGTGTCCATGACATCCAACATTGGTTAAGTCAAAGGTGTGACATTTTAGGGCCCCCACAACCAATACCTGACGAAGAACATGTCTAGACCGGGGGCTGGAAATTTAAAGTTAAATTTAAAATGACAGCACAAGGCCAACAACACCTGCCTAGCTATTTTTTTCTTGGCCGGGACAGAGGTCATTGCTTTTACCTTAGCTAACCCAAAACTCGTTTCAAAATTGGATCAGAACTACATCCCAGTCCAGTCTTCATTAGAATAAAATGCAGTTTAAGTCTATCTTATGGCCATAACAGTTCCAATTGCACAAATGATCTTAGGTGTAACCTGTGTGAAGAGAAAGGACACAGATACAGATCCTGTCCATGGGCTACATATAACTGAACTGATAGAACTGACCAGGACACTATTCTTACAAATGCCCAAAAAACAAGTATGGAAAGGAAAAGCCGCTGCGGGAACGTGAGGAGGCATCTGCTCAACATCTAGCCCCTCCACCACCTTCAACCGACTTAGCTACAGATGTTTTCTCTGACCTGTCTGAACAAGCCAGAGCCCAAACAGATCCACAGGACAGTATACCACCACAAGTGAATAACTCTACCTCTGCAGAAACCCCTACTCCTATGGAGGTAGCACCTCCTAATGATCAAGGAGAAAATCAAGAGATGCCACCCCCCCATGATGACAGTGGTATCCAAGAAAAAAATGCCTCCTAAATGACAACTTCACAAAACAAATCTCCCCAAGAAACCAACAGTAAAGAAATCAGGGGTTCTACTTGGCAACAGATATACTGCCCTAACACCAGAAGGGTGGGCAGGGGGAAGACTCTGAAACAACATCTATAGTATTATCACTACTTCCTTCCTTGAATTCGGAGGATGAACACCTGGAAGAACAGGTTCAAAAAGTAAGGACTAAATCCTTGGGCCCAGAGATCTCAGAGAGCAGTAAACGAGGGAAGTGACTGTTAATTTTCCTGATGGACTCTACAACATCTCTCTCAATCTCCATAGCCATGTTTAATACTAACAGTACTAAAAATCCTAGGAGACGTCCATTAACTTTTTCTATAATCAAGGACTTAAATCCTGATATCTGTTTTTTTACATAAAAACACAGAAGTTGACGGCAGATAAGGACCGCAAGGCCCATCCAGTCTGTCCATTTTTTCTACCTTATGAATGTGCCATAGGCCTTTACTCTGTCAATGGCCTATCTATTCATACTCATCTGTGTTGCTCCATTATGCCTATTGCATGTCTGTCTGAAGCCCTGCACTGTATTCATATCCACCACTTCCTGAGGTAGGCTGTTCTATCCATCCACCACCCTTTCTGTGAAAAAGAAGTCCCCACATTACCCTTAATCAGCCTCCTCTAATCTCATGCTGCATCCTCTTGTCCTGCTATTTTCTTATACTGAAACATGTTAGACTCTTTCACCTTGTTAATTCCCTTAAGATATTTAAATGTTTCGATCATATCACCTCTCTTCCTCCTTTGCTCTAGGGTGTACATATTGAGCTCTGTTAATCTGTCCTCGTGTTTTCTGATGCAGTCCCTGCACCATTTTCGTTGCCCTTCTCTGGGCTGCCTCCATTTTGTTAATGTCCTTGTGCAGGTGCAGCCTCCAGTACTGCATGCAGTACTCCAGATGGGGCCTAACCGGTGTCTTGTAAAGAGGGATTATTACCTCCCTCTTATGACTTGCGATATCCCTACTAATGCACCCAAACATCCCTCTAGCCTTACCTACTGCTTTAGAGGTCTGCTTGGATGATTTCAGGTCATCTGTGATGATGATGCCCAAGTCCCTTTCTTCCCCGTGATTGTCAGCAACTCCCCCCTCCCAACCTATAGGTGGCTTCAGGGTTTCTATTCCCTATGTGCATGATCTGGCACTTCTTTTCATTAAACCCCAGTTGCCAAACTTCTGACCCTTTTGCCAGTTTATCCAAATCTCTTCTCATTCTGCCCATCCCATCTGGATCATCTACTCTGTTGCAGATATTGGTGTCATCTGCAAACAGACAAACCTTACCCTCCAGTCCATCTACAATGTCACTGATGAAGATATTGAAAAGGACTGCCCCAGGACTGATCCCTGAAGTACCACACTTGTGACTTCCATCTCTTCTGACTGTATACTGTTTACCACCACTCTCCGTTTTCTGCCCATCAACCGGTTTGCCACCCAGTTGACCAACCTCTGATCCACCCGAGACTACTCGGCTTGTTAATCAATCTTCTGTGTCGAACAGTATCGTAAGCTTTGCTGAAGTCAAAGTGAGGCAACATCAACTGCACGCCCTTGGTCCACCACTCTGGTTACCCAGTCAAAGAAATCTATGAGATCAGTTTGACAGGACCTTCCTGTTGTAAACCCATGCTGTCTTGGATCCTGTGCTCCTATGGATTCCAGGTGTTGCACTATCCTTCCCTTAAGGAGTGCCTCCATAATCTTGTCCACTACTAGTAAAATTGACTGGTCTGTAGTTCTCTGCCTCCTCCCTGCTACCACTCTTGTTGAGCAGGATCACATGAGCCCTTCTCCAGTCTTCTGGGACTCTCCTGTGCTCAGTGACTCACTAAACAGTTCTGATAATGGCTCTGCTAGTTCCACCCTTAGCTCCTTTAGTACCCTGGGATGTGTGCCATCAGGTCCCATTGCCTTGTCCACCCCGAGCCTAGCGAGCTCTTGTAGGACACTTTCTTTTGTGAAGGGACTAGTGCACACCTCTCTCCCCCTTGTGTCTATGGTGCTGAGCTGTGGGCCCTGCCCTACCTTATCAGTAAATACTGAGCAGAAGTATCTGTTTAGGATAGATGCTTTTCCTTGGTCCTCCTCACACACTCCCTCTTATCCCCTTTAATCTTAGCAATACCCCCTCTGGACGTTCTCCTTTCACTAATGTATCTATAGAAAGTCTTGTACCCTTCCTTTACTGTTCATGCTAGTGTTCCCTCACTTTGCGCGTTTGCCTGTGTAACCCCCAGGTAGCACTATCCCAAGGGCTACCACCCCTGCCTGTGTAACTGCTGGACAGGTTGAGGGGCCCGGGTCCAATGGCGGGTGCCTCCACCTTGAGGTCGGGGTTAGAACAGTCGTGAATGTCTTGGTCGCGCCTCTGGGTCACTGCAACACCCCTTCTTTCCCACTAGTGGCCTACAAATGTTACCAACACCTTTACAATATACACATACCCCCAGGGTTGGTTGATTAGCTTGAATCTGGGGACCACCTGTAAAATAAGATGCAGTAACACAATAACCCCTGTACAGAATGTTTGCACAAACACGCAGTTCAGACAGTATGCTTTGCCAAACAACCAAATCTGATTTATTTAGGGAGGAAATAACTAGGGCTGGGGAATCTAGGTAATTAGCTTAACACTCTACTATTTTAGAGCACTGTGCAGAGGCTAACTTCCATATAAGTTACTGTCACTGGGTACCCAGGCAATAAGGGACTAGCCTATTCAGTGTAGCTGGTTGGGGCCCTGAAGATGAAGACAACTGTTCAATACCCAAATTTGTAATCCGAAGCCAGCAGGCTCAGTTCATGTGGCCAGTGAGGCAAACAGACCCAACTTGCACTCAACAGAACACCTGACAGGGAGCTACCCTGTGTTTGTACTCACGACTCCTGTAGCAGGATTCCTGTCACACCACCCCAGGACACAGGCCTGTGATCCAAACACTTCTCCACACATTTATATGTATAACAGAGGGGTACCATACCAGGCAGCTGCTTTAAATCCCGATCGCATTCACCACATGACCTGGGAGACGCAACGCAGCTTCACTTTTCCTCACAGACCGAGTGCGATGAAGCAAATTCTCCAGTCCTCTACAGGGTGAGCCTGGTAGGTAGCTGCCAAGTATACAGCCTCCTCTGCCTGCACACCACAGCAGATTTAGTCAGACTACTCTGACGATACTGTCACCAGACTTCTTTGGCCTTCTACACGTGCTTCCCGCGCAAAGACTCTACAGCGCAGAAGCCCAGAGCTCCTTCATTTCTCACGGCCACAATAACTCTGCCCTCTCGGCCGTTAAGCAGGTCATCACAATTTGGGCGCCACCTGACTCTATTGGAGGGCTTCAGATGCCAGTCCCCTCTGCCTCCTTCTACTGGTGCAAAAAAAGGCACCACCTTCTGGACTTCAGTTCCAAGCATCACAGGCCATACCTCCCATTGGCAGCCGGCTCCAGAGAGAGTACCAGCCCTAATTGGATGCTCAATGCTCCATTTTAAGTGTCCCTCCCTCCTGATTGGACTCAAAAGGCAGTCCTGGTCCAAAATGGAGGGGTAAAACACACAAAGTCCCAGCTGCAAGGGAAAACAGGTTAGATAATCTACATTTTCAATACTCAATCAACATATAATACATCAACAATACGGCCCAATAAAGTGCCTGCTCTGCCTGCTTAGCGATGGCAAAAAACAGGGCACATATCCAGCGGCTCGAGCGGGACTCAAGCAGGAGAACCCACAGTCCCCTCCCTTTTTAGTGGACTGACTGAGTCAGTAAGCTGGCAGTCCTTAAAGAGACAGCTAGAGGCATTTTAGTAAACCCCCAATTGTAAGAAGGTTACACCTGCCTTACTGCCTTCCCTGCTTCCCTTAGGGAAGTTTGGTATGCCTCCCTATCTTCAGCCCGCTGCGTTCCCTTATACTTCCTGAAGGCCAGCCTTTTGGCTCTGACCTTTTCTGCTGTTTTTGAGAACTAAATTGGTTTCCTCCTTTTTTTGCTCT
Source organism: Neoceratodus forsteri (assembly GCA_016271365.2). NCBI lineage: Eukaryota > Metazoa > Chordata > Ceratodontiformes > Ceratodontidae > Neoceratodus > Neoceratodus forsteri. The sequence goes on along the minus strand of CM057450.1, from coordinate 888,453,875 downwards.
TGCTTTTCTCTTTAACACAATGGGATGTTGCTTCAACTATTGCATCCTTAATGCTTGCCCACTTTGCCTGTACCCCTTCACCTGTACTACTTCTTGTCAGGGCTAGTTTAACCCTGTTGGCCATCTTATCAAAGTCAGCTCCTCTGAAGTCCCATATTTTTGCCTTGGAATGGGACGATTTACTTCTAGTGGCCAAACTGAACCATACCATGTGATGGTCACTGGCCCCACAGGTGACCTTCTACCTGGAGATCTGTGATCCTTTAACCGTTAGTCAGTATTAGATCTAGGATAGTCCTGTCTCTTGTTGTACCAGTTGTTTGAGGCTCTCCCCCTGCAGGGAATCCACCATGTGTCTAGTTCTGGCAGATGTTCCTGCTGGTATTGACCAATCTGTATCTGGCATGTTGACGTCTCCCATTATCAGAACCTCCCATTTAGCTGTCATGTTTTATATAGCTTCTAACAGTAATGTGTCTATGTCCTCCCCCTAGTCTGGAGAGCCTGTAGACAACCCCAGTTCATACGACTCTCCCATTTCCTGTTTTCAGGGTGACCCACAGTTCTTCTGGCACCTTGTGTGTGTTCTGATTTTCTGTAGCTTTGATATTTCATTGACATAAAGGGACACTCCCCCCCCCCTTTTTTTTTGCACCTTGGTCTCTTCTGAAGAGTACACAGTCGGGTACTGAAGTCTCCAAAGTGTGGTTACTGGTGAAGGATTGTTGGACATAAGGTTAAATTCTCTTGCACTGAAAAATGCAGCCAAAAAAAAAAAAAAAAAAGTGGTATTGCAGTCCTTCATATTTTTGTATGGTATGGATTTGTGTGATGGGTTAGAAATTTTATTTACAGGATATGCATGCACAGTTACTAGAATTATGGCTATTGTACCAGGAAGAGCCATGTTTGTGGATTTACAAGATAATGTCACCAAATGGAGGACCATTAAAATAAATATATACACACACACACATATACCCCTCAGACCAAAAAGGAAAGAGCTGATCAAAAAATAAAACCTTATTAATGACCACTAGGTCCATCATTTGGGCTGGAACTGTGTTCTCCCCAAAACAGATAAAGGTACAAAAACTAACACGATATATTGTGATTCCAATACCATACTTAAGATCCTAGAGCTCACAAACTTACAAGATACTTACAGACAAATCCACGTTAGTGGGGTTATAATTTTCAAAAAAAATACTTTAGCTACTAGAATTGATTTTATATTTGCATATAAGTCACAAAGTACAAAAAGTTACTATTATTTTCATAGAACATTCAGACCATAGGCCGTTTATCTGAATAGGTTTTTCACACCAGCAACCCTTCGGCAGAGATTACTGGAAACTAAATTCCTCCCTATTAGATATACCAGACATTCATGACACTATTCTGGACCTACTAAATGGAAGAAAATCTATAGCTTTTTTTTAACTGAAGATTTAAGCCACTGGTGGATTGATACAAAAAAGGAAATCTTATTTAAACAATTGGCTGGGACATTACACTCAGATCAATACAAAAAAAGTTTAATCTTAAGGTCTAAATAATTCATTACATGACTCTAGTTCAAGAGGGACATGTAAATTGCATGCCCCAAGTAAATTTGATTAAAAAAGAAATAGAATCCTTGCAGTATTCAAGGGCAGCTTCACTGCTGTATGAACATCGGATTGGCACACCAGGGAAAACTACAACAGGGGATATTTATGCTAGCTGTAGAGCCAGGGTACAGAATACAGTCATGGACAAACTATATGATAAACAAGGAAATGTGGTATCAGATTCAAAAAAGAAAAATCTTAAAACTAGTTACAGAGTATGTATCAGATTGGTATTCTGCCCCTTCTGTAGACTTACAAAAAAAATACCTTTCTAAAAAACATAAAAGTTCCATCTGTATCTAAACAGCAACACTAAATGCACTGATGCAATTACTACTGAGGAAATAACTACAGCAATTAAATCACTAAAAAATACTACATCCCCAGGAATAGATGGGCCAAAATCAGAATTTTATTAAAAAAGAAAAAAAAAATACATAGACGTTTTGTCTGAAACCTTACAAATAGTATTCAATACAATTTCGGATACTAATAGAACCCACCCATATTTTAACACGTGCATACAAATATTTTTGTATAAGAAGAATGATAAACATAATTTAAACAACTGGCGACCCATTAGCTTATTAAATACTGGCACTCTATTAGCTTATTAAATGTTGCTATGAACATTTTAATGAAAATCTTGAGCTCTAGATTGGCTACTACTTATTGCCCCTTATCTGATCTCAGAGGATTAGACTTGTATGCTAGCAGGCAGAAATATTACTGACAACCTGCTTTTACTCAGAGACATTGTGGACATGGGAAACAGGAATTTAGTGAATGGATATGTATTCTCCCTCAATCAAGAGCAGGCATTTCACATACATACCCTTACAATTTTTTTGTTGGTTAACACTGACAAGTTCACTATCTACCATTATCTTATTAGTTAATGGTTTTCTAGGACCCCCTGTCCCAATACGTATGCACGTCATTTAAGCCCACTTCTATACGTTTTTTGTATCGACCCATTATTAAGGGCCATTTGCCAGGACCCAGAGATAAAAGACCAAGTGGGATCAGGAGCAATATACTCCTCTAGCAGCAGCATATGCTGATGATTTATATATTTTTATGAAAAACATTCAAATGGCAGAAAAGATTTTAGATACAGTTGACAGTTTCTCAGTACATCACATCATGTAATAGCAGGGGCTACAATAAATCCCACTAAAAGTAGAGGCTATATGCTAAGTCCCAATACACCAACAATAGCTTCTTTATGGCAGATACCAATATCACAAGAGTCTCATAAAATACTGGGACTCCAGTTTGGCAGAGGATATATGGCTCAGGTAAACTGGCAACAAAAAGTAATGGAAGGGATGGAGAAAATACAGGTATGGAAGACAGGGCAACAAACCAAAAAAGAAAATAAGTCCTCTTAGTCAAGACATTCTCGCTTCCCAGCTTTATTTATTTAAGTATGATGTTCCTTCCACCAAAAAATATGGAACCTACTTTGCTAAGCTTATTCTTTCAAATAATCTGGGGATGTCGATTAAACCCAATCAAAAGGGAGATTTTATCTTCCCACAAAAGCAGGAGGCCTTGACCTCCCAAATCCAATTAGTTTCTTTTTCACAATATTTTTAGATTTACTTCACTAATTTCAAGTGATTGGAAAATGACTGCAGAATCATGATTAGGTCCTTTTATGCAGATTTAGTCACAAAACCTAACAGGCTTAGAAAAAAAAAATATTCAACCTTTTATATTAATAGAAAAACATTTAAAAAATGGCATCTAGGCCTACATCAGGTTACAGTCCCTAAGAGAAAAACCATTTATACTACTATACAAGCCCAGGCAGCCTTTACAGTATCCTTAGTGTACCCCAATATACTACCCACAGACATGGACTATGTAGAAACATATCTTTTGGACAAAAGAACTCCACCACGTATGTGGGGCATAATGTGGTTGTGCCGTCATAGTAAGTTAGGGCTGAAGGGTAACGCTAAACATAAAAGTCAAGCAGAAAAGTTATGTTTTAGACCATCATCGAGGCAAAGATGAGGAAACATAGGAAAAACCAGGAGCAGTTGTAGAATTCGCAAAAAGTATTTATTAGTACTAGCAGTAACATAAAAAAAATTCAGTTGTTCAGAATAACCATTTACAAAAGGCAGACTAAACAGAGATGATCCATCTGAGTTTTCCTTCAATCTCTGTTTCTGTCTCTCTCGTCAGAAATTGCAGCTCTGCTTTATGAGTCTTTGCAATCCCCCTTCTTAACAAGCATCCTGTTTTTTTTTCTAAAATGTTCCTGTATGTTTCAGGCAGGTGCAGCAAGAACACAATGTCCCAGAACTGAGGCCCCTTCTCCACACCTTATTTTTTATTTATTTATTTTATTTTAGTTGTTTACCCAGGAGTAGCACACTAAGCTGAAAGTTGTCTTTTTTTTTTTTTTCACAAGTGCGACCTGGGAGCACAGGGAAGTTAAGTGACTCACTCAGGGTCACACAGTATGTAAGTGGAAGCTGTGGGATTCAAACCCAGGTCTGGTCTGCTGGATGTCACCAGATTTGCAGCTCAGTGCTTTAAACCACTGCGTTATATTGCCTCCCAATCTGCATAGGGACTTAAAAACTGCTCTCAGGTTAACTCCTTGAGTTCCCAATAGCTTTCTGCAATCATCTCAAACTATAATTATATACATTTCAACAGTAACACCATACAATTTCTAAACAAAGGGATCCCAATATCAGTTACATTTCCACATGATGATTTGTATATATTTTTATACCAGCAAATATGCAAAGGAGAAAAAAAAAAAAAAAACAGCAAAGGAAGACAGAGATAGTGAGAGGCAAAAAATTACGAGACTGTTCGGGTGATCAAATCCTAGGTCTCTCAGGAAACTTTGGTTGCACAACCAGAAGACAAGAGACAGAAAAGGAAAGAACAGAACAGATCCCTGCATTCAAACTCTCCATAACAACTGGGACAGGGTCCTATTCAACCCTGTCACATAGACTCTCTTGCATACAACGAGAAGAGACAATGGCCCAGATATTCAAACTGCGCCAGTCTGAGGCGCAGGCCCCTGCGCCGCTCAAAATAGTTGCGCAGGGGTGTGGCCGGGGTGATATTCAAAGAAGTTGCGCTGTTGAGCAACTCCTTTGAATATCACCCGAGCCACCAGCACTTGTGCATGGCGTAGTGGAACTTGCGCTACCGCAGTTGCCAGAGTTGAGCATTAAACTTGCGGATGGCGCAAGTACCATTGCGCCATGCGCCAATTTCCGATATTCAAAGGTGACATGCAAATGGGGCATAATTTATGCAAAGAGGCGCGGGGGCCATTTGCATCTATTTCTGGCCTTCATTTGCATGCCATTTGCATGTAGGTGCGCCCGATCCCGAGGACTTGCTCCTGGCCACCCTGCCAGGCAGCAGCCATCGGGGACCAGCACTAATGCAACCCGGTCAGCGAGGCATCACAGTTACGCACACCCCACACATCTCCCACAGCCCGATCGCGGGCAGAACACGTACATGTCGCCCCCCACACACATCTCCACAGCCCGATCGCGGGCAGAACACGTACATGTCGCCCCCCACACACATCTCCCACAGCCCGATCGCGGGCAGAACCTGTATGACCCCCAGTGCCCGATCGCGGGCAGAACCTATGACCCCCAGTGCCCGATCGCGGGCAGAATGTAACCCTCCCCAACCCGAATAACTCCCTGGTGGTCCAGTGGACGTAAAGCCCGATCGCGGGCAGAATATCTACACAACCCCCAAACATCTCCCTGGTGTCTAGTGTCCCCCCCCCCACGAAGCCCCTCCACCCTCCCCCCGCGGCCGGCAGGCGACAGCATCCACCCGCCTGCCGCCCGCCCGCCCGCCGACTCGACTGTCGGTAGGGCTGCACGCCCATTGGTGCAGAGCTACAGCCAATGGTCGCAGCCCATACCGATATGACAGTCCAGATTTGTGAATGATCATGATTGTGAATGACCCACCGGCAGTCGGCTCGGCGGGCGGCAGGCGGTGGATGCTGTCGCCACCGCCGCGGGGAGCGGGTGGAGGGCTTCTGTGGGTGGGGGGACACTAGACACCAGGAGATGTTTGGGGGGTTGTGACATTCTGCCCGCGATCGGGCTTTACGGTCCACTGGACCACCAGGAGTTATTCGAGTTGGGGAGGGTTACATTCTGCCCACGATCGGGCACTGTGGGGTTCCATAAGGTCCTGCCTCCACATCGGGCTGTGGAGATCTGTGTGGAGGGGGGTTCATGTATTTGTACTGCCCGCGATCGGCTGTGGGAGAGTGTGGGGGTTCAGTATTTGTACTGCCCGCGATCGGGCTGTGGAGATGTGTGTGGGGCTTCATGATTTGTACCTGCCCGCGATCGGCTGTGGGAGATGTGGGGGTTCATAACTGTGATGCCCCAATCGGGCTGGTGGGGGCATAGGGACCGAAGTTGGGGCCAGCCAGGGTGGCAGCTGCTGTGTTGCGCCCTGCAATACAGCAGCTCACCTCTGGGTGGCCCTCAACTTGATCCTTTTTTGGCTCAAGGTTGTGCAGGCGCAGGTTGGGGTTCGCATGCACAACTCTGCAAACCGACTGAATATCAGGTTGCGCAGGTTATGCATGGTTCCTCCCCCTCCTGTTGAGCATGCATTCATTTGCATTGCTCTTTTGCGCAACCTGTTGCCAGTGGAGCAACTGCCTCCTGCTGAATATCGCAGAATGGCGCAATGTAGGACTTGCGCATGCGCAACCCTGTTGCGCATGGAGCAACCCTTTTGAATATCTGGGCCCATGACTCCTTTTTTGGAACACTGTTCTTATATGAAATATGTCTGGACATTAATGGCCACTAGATGGTAATGCAAGCTTTTGAAAAACTTTAAAATATGCTGAAATTGTGTCAGAATATTCTAGCGTATTCATGCAGGCACTTTTCATCTTATTCTTACTATCAAGTTCATATTGTGGCAAGTAAGATGTAAGTATTTATTTCAGCAGAAATACTCCACCTCTCTAGCTGTTCTTTTGTTGACAGAAAATATATTATTATTGCAATATATTATAAATGCAATAGAAACATAGAAGTTGACGACAAATAAGGGCTGCAAGGCCCATGTAGTCTGCCCATTTCTTTTTCTACCTTATGAATGTGCCATAGGCCTTTACTCTGTCAAAGGCCCATCTATTCATACTTATCTATATTACACCCTTATGCTATCCCATGCCTGTTTGAAGCCCTGCACTGTATTCATATCCACCGCTTCCTGAGGTAGGCCGCTCCACGGATCCACCACCCTTTCTGTGAAAAAGAACTTCTTCACATTACCCCTTAATCGGCCTCCCTCTAATCTCACGCTGTGTCCTCATGTCCTGCTATTTTTCTTATACCGAAACAAGTACCACAAGTATTCCTGCAGGGAACTGCGCCTGGCCACCCTGAAACTCCTTCTCCTACTCCTGCTATTATCTGGAAACATTCACCCCAACTGGCCCTCGTCTGCCATGAACTCCACCCAAACCAAGCACCTTGGCACTCCCTCCATTACCTGCCTGAACATCTGCAGCTTACTGTCTAAATTTGATCAACTACAAGCCTTCGCAAATGCCCACCAGCCCGATATCCTGGCAGTAGTAGGAACCTGACTCACCCCCTTGGTTCCTGATCATACAATCTCCATCCCTGGCTACACTATCGTTAGACTTAACCGAAAATCAAAACAAGGAGAGGGCTGCGCCCTTTACCTAAAAGACAACCTGATGGGGAACACTACCCACACTGACCTACCAACACCAAATGCCCAGCTATTGCATATCAAAATCCTGCTTGGAGCTCAGCACAAAGCCCTCTTGGTCATCGTCGTTTAAATCCCCCCTGAAAGAACAGGGACCAGGCCTCCATGCAGTACTGGAGTACATCAAATCACTCCCACCTGACTCCAAAGTCATCACATTGGGTGATTTCAACGCAAACTGGTTTGGACCTGATGTTGGCGACACCAGGGACATGGTCACGTCATCAAACTTCACACAGATATTGGACTCCAGAACTAGAATGAATTACAAAACCAGCACCAGCACTTTACTGGACTGGATCCTGACTACTCACCCCTCCCGTATCACTAGCTTCGCCGTACTGCCTGACTATGTCAGTGACCAATTCCCTCGTCAGCTGCACCTGGTCAAACAAATTCTGGAAATCTCCACCAAAGGTCATCCTGAGCACAGTCCTACCCCGTGGGAAGCTAACCCACCCAAAATCATACCTACTAAATCAAGACTGGTCCCCCATCAACCTGGCACCCAATGCAAATACAGCCCTTGATCAATTCATATGCATTTTCAATGAAGCTTGTAACATCTTTGCCCCGCCAAAAAAGCGAAAAATTAAACCCCTCTGCAATTCTTGGCTCCCGGGTTCCCTCTTAAAGAAGCTGAAACACAAGGACTACCTTTGGGAACTAGCCAGAGAAACAGGAAAACAGACGGACATCCAAAACTTCAAAAGAGCTAGAAATGATTGCACCAAATCCATACGCCAGCAGAAATCTGAATACTACAAGAATGACACCTGGGGAAATGCAACAGCATTCTGGAATAACATTAAAGATGTTACCGGGAAGGAGTCCAAATCACCCCCTACTGCAATCACAATAAACAGGAATACTATCCTGGACCTAAAAGTCATAGCCAATACCTTTAATGATGCCTTCACCGACCTCAGCAGCATCCTCCCTCCTGACTTTTTCAATAACAGCGACACCCCTCTTCCCACCCATCAGTCATCACCAAAAAATTGTCCCCCTTTCTACTTCAGAGCAGTAACCAATAATACCATCAGGAAATACATTTCCAAAGCCATCAAAAACACTAGAGCAAGTGCTGACACACTGGACCTCAAACTTCTGTCCCACACTCTAGACGAGGTTCTGGGGCCTCTCACCAGGATCTTTAATCTCTCCCTCCCTCTCAGCCAATTCCCTGACAAATGGAAGGCAGCAACTGTCATACCTATCCATAAAGGTGGTGACCGGACCTCCCATGTGAACTACCGACCTATCTCTATCCTGCCACCCCTCTCTAAGGCCGTGGAACGGATAGTAGCAGACCAGCTCACTGATCATCTGGACAAGTACAACATCCTTTGCCGGCAGCAACACGGATTTAGAAAAGGGCACAGCACTGCCACGGCACTTCTTGAGTTTACGGGAGCCATACACAACTCCCTTGATCAGGGCCGCCTAACCGGAGCTATACTCATCGACCTGTCAAAGGTTTTTGACACTGTCCACCACCGCCTCCTGCTTCATCAGCTACTGAACATTGGCCTCTCCATGGAATCAGTGAAATGGTTCAATAGTTATCTTGACAACAGGTCCCAATGTGTAAAAATATCAGGCGTGATCTCCGACACTAAACAGGTTTGCTCCAGTGTCTCCCAAGGCTCCATCCTGGGCGCACTGCCGTTCAGCCTGTTCCTCCACTCCCCTCCCTGACTCCACCTCTCAGCAAGTCATACTCTATGCAGATGACGCGGTGATTCTTGCCTCTCATCATGACCCAAGCCACCTGCAGCAAACCCTTCAACACGGCTTCACCTCTGTTGAAAGCTGGTTCAAAGAACATAAGTTAATCCTTAACCAGAAAAAAACGAAAACCATGATTTTCACCAGCCACCAAAACAAGCACAAACACCACCCAACTCTCCTTAAACACCTGCCCCAGGGACTCCCTGGAGCAGGCTGACTCCTTCAGATACCTAGGAATCACCCTAGATCCACACCTGTTCTTTGGAACCCATATAACCAATGTCACTAAAACTGTGAATACTAGACTGGGCTTACTCTACTGGCTTCGTCGGCACCTGACTAAAGAGGCCCTCTTTGCCGCAGTTCAAAGCTCCATCATCTCCCAGACCGACTATGGTCTTGTTATCTATGGCACTGCCACTACCACTGCACTCAGAAGGATTACCACCACCCTAAACAAGGCCTGTCGACTCATCACTGGGGCCGAACAGCTCACACACACCTGTGACCTCTACTCACAAGCTAACTGGCTTCAACTTGATAATAGAATTCAGTACCAAACCTGCGTGGTTGCTAAGAAAATACAGTTGGGAACTGCCCCTGCCAGGGTCTGTTCACTCCTTCAAACAAAAACTAGCTCCAGAATTACCAGGGGATCAAAGCCACAACCTTTCCATATCCCTCGCTGCCGCACAGCCATTGGTCAGCGTTCATTCGCCTACAGAGCACCCACTTGGTTTAACGGTCTTGCCAATGATACTATCAATACCACTGGGTTAGGGGCCTTCAAATCCAGGCTCCAAAACACCCTGGTTACTTACAGCATCTGCGACTGTCATGGATAATGTCTATGCAACTCCGCTCCGCTGCCGCTCGTTCCTATATCTAGCTCCTTACATAACGCACTTGCCCTAGTTTGGCCTCTGCCCCACACACTCTACAGCACCTGACAATGCCACCTTCCTGGCAGCTCCATGCCACCCCCCTTTATCATTACCTACCCCTCACCTCTCCTCTCTTTCCATTTTCTTACCTCCCCCTTGCCCCTCCCATTTCTTTCTACCACCCCCCATATTGTCCTCTTCCTTTCCACTTTACCGTCTCCCTGTCTGTTCGAAATTAATTTGATATCCTTTACCCTTATTTGTGTAACAATTCCGTCTATCGTCATGTGATACCTATGTCTTGACGTGGAACCTTTGTAAAAGAGCCTCGGGCTCAAAGGTAAATTGTAATCCTAGAATTGAAATAAAAAATAAATAAATAAATAAATAATGTTAGACCCTTTCACTTTATTAATGCCCTTAAGGTGTTTGAATGTTTCAATCATATCACCTCTCTCCCTCCTTTGCTCTAGGGTATACATATTGAGCTCTGTTAATCTGTCCTCATATGTTTTCTGATGCAGTCCCAGCACCATTTTAGTTGCCCTTCTCTGGACTGCCTCCATTTTGTTAATGTCCTTGTGAAGGTGTGGCCTCCAGTACTGCACACAGTACTCCAGATGGGGCCTAACCAGTGTGTTGTAAAGAGGGATTATTACCTCCCTCTTACGACTTGTGATACCCCTACTAATACACCCCAACATCCCCCTAGCCTTACCTACTGCTTTAGTGGTCTGCTTGGATGATTTCAGGTCATCTGTGATGATGATGCCCAAGTCCCTTTTTTCCCTTGGGACTGCCAGCAACTTCCCTCCCAAACTATAGGCAGCTTCAGGGCTTCTCTTCCCTATGTGCATGATCCTGCACTTCTTTGCTTTAAACCCCAGTTGCCACTCTTCCGACCACTTTGCCAGTTTATCCAGATCTCTTCTCATTCTTCCCACCCCATCTGGATCATCTACTCTGTTGCAGATATTGGTGTCATCCGAAAACAGACAAACCTTACCCTCCAGTCCATCTGCAATGTCACTGATGAAGACATTGAAGAGGACTGGCCCCAGGACTGATCCCCAAGGTACCCCACTTGTGACTTGTATCTCTTCTGACTGAATACCATTTACCACCACTCTCTGTTTTCTGCCCATCAACCAGTTTGCCACCCAGTTGACCAAATTCTGACCCACCCCAAGCCTACTCAGCTTGTTAATCAATCTTCTGTGTGGAACAGTATCAAAAGCTTTGCTGAAGTCAAGTTAGGCGACATCAACTGCTCCCCCTTGGTCCACCACTCTGGTTACCCAGTCAAAGAAATCTATGAGATTAGTTTGACAGGACCTTCCTTTTGTAAACCCATGCTGTCTTGAATCCTGTGCTCCCATGGATTCCAGGTGTTGCACTCTCCTTTCCTTAAGAAGTGCCTCCATAATCTTGCCCATTACTGAAGTAAGACTGACTGGTCCATAGTTCCCTGCCTCCCCCTGCTACCACTCTTGTGAAGCAGGATCACATGAGCCCTTCTCCAGTCTTCTGGGACCTCACCTGTGCTCAGAGACTCACTGAACAGTTCTGATAATGGCTCTACTGGTTCCACCCTTAGCTCCTTTAGTACCCTGGGATGTATGCCATCAGGTCCCATTGCCTTGTCTACCCTGAGCTTAGCGAGCTCTTGTAGGACCCTTTCTTTTGTGAAGGACCTTGTGCACACCTCCCCCCCCGCCCGTGTCCATGGTGCTGAGCTGTGGGCCCTGCCTCACCTTCTCCTTAGTAAATACTGAGCACAAGTACTGTATCTATTTAGGATAGATGCCTTTCCATGGTCCTCCTCCTCACACTCCCCCTTATCCCCTTTGATCTTAGAATACCCCTTCCAGACTTTCTCCTTTCACTAATGTATCTATAGAAAGTCTTGTCCCCTTCTTTTACTGTTCATGCTAGTGTTTCCTTGGTTTGGGCCTTTGCCTGCCTTACCGCCTTCCCTGGAAGTTTGGTATGCCTCCCAATCTTCGTCCCGCTGCGTTCCCTTATATTTCCTGAAGGCCAACCTTTTGGCTCTGACCTTTTCTGCTACTGTTTTTGAGAACCAAAGTGGGTTCCTTCTTCTTTTGCACTTCCTTTTCTCTCCAACACAATGGCATGTTGCTTCAGGTATTGCATCCAATGCTTGCCTACTTTGCCTGTACCCCCTCACCTGTATTTCTTCTTGCCAGGGCTAGCTTAACTCTGTTGGCCATCTTATCAATGTCAGCTCCTCTAAAGTACCATATTGTGTACCTTGGAATGAGATGATTTAGTTCTAGTGGCCAAATTGATCCATACCATGTGATGGTCAGTGGCCCCCAGTGACCTTCTACCTGGAGATCTGTTATCCTTTCCCTGTTAGTCAGTACTAAATCTAGGATAACCCTGTCTCTTGTGGGTTGTTGTACCAGCTGTTTGAGGCCCTCCCCATGCAGGGAATCTACTATGTGTCTAGTTCTGGCAGATGTTCCTGCTGGTAATGACCAATCTGCATCTGGCATATTGAAGTCTCCCATTATCAGAACCTCCCATTTAGCTGTCATGTTTTATATAGCTTCTAACAGTAATGTGTCTATGTCCTCCCCCTAGTCTGGAGAGCCTGTAGACAACCCCAGTTCATACGACTCTCCCATTTCCTGTTTCCAGGGTGACCCACAGTTCTTCTGGTTCCTTATGTGTATTCTAAATTAAAGCAGCTTTGATATTTAGCTTTGATGCTTCTAATTTGTCTCCGAATCAAATGAAAAGTAGATGGTGTATATCCAGAAATACTGAATCAATAATAACTGTGAAGTACTCTATTAGTACTTTATTTCTCTTTTTGTATTTTTTGCCATACTAACAAAAAGTAATATAACAGGTGAAATTTGTGTATGATGCTGCCCTCTGTTTTCTATTTGTTTGTACATATGGAATGTATTATTTGGTGATGATGATGATTATTAAAAAAAAAAAAAATCCCCCTGCTCTCCAGCAGGGAGACCCTATGGCTGTCAACACTGATGGCTAGTGCAGTTGAGCAGAACAAAGAGATGGACATGTAGGAGGCTGGTGAATAGGTCTCCTCCCCTGCCTCGATGATTCTAGAGACCACCACCATGACGAATGAAGCTATAATGGATTCTAGTGCGATAACCCAAGAATAGGAAAAAAAAATCTGAAAGACAAAAGTTTGTCAGTAAATCGTTGGATGGAATGGAAGAGCTTAAAACAGACTTGAGCACTACAAGAATTCAGCAATAAAATACCAGCAGCTGCAAAAAAATAACAAATAACTAAAAGGAAGAAAGATTAAGGAAAAAACATGCAGAAATCCAGCTTGCTTTAACCAACATGTGGAGGGAACATGAACAAGAGCGGTCAGCTGATTCTCAAGACCATCTGTCTCCGGGTGACGTAGAAACATCAAAGAATACTGCTATGGAAAAATCATCTACTCAAAAGGTACGGACTGAAAATGATAGTGTTCTGCTTGTGAAAGTGCATATAGTAATGTAAAGTGTTCTTCGGGGGCGGCAGACATGTTGGGAATGGCAAATACTCGCCTGAGATACTCTCCCCCACAGCAAAAAAATATGGAGTGGTCATTGGATTCTGCACTGCCGGCGGATGGATGGGAGCGTTCTCCACAAACCGGAGCATAGGTTTCAGGCTCTACACCAATCTGCACGCCATCTGCTTCTATGAATAAAAATACAGGCACTGTGTCACCATTAAAAATACGAAAGGGACTTGGGGAAAGTACAATGTCTGAGTCAACACAAAAATCACCTTTGCATCTGTCATGGAGTCTCTATTTAACACAAAAATCCAGTACTTTATTTAAAAAAATGCACATGGTACTGAACAAACAGAACCTGAAAGGAGCAGGGAACTAGATTATAGGCAAAACTCAGACTCAGAAATCATGTTGACACTGTTTAACTGACTCACTCGGAAGAACCCTCTACCTCAATGCAAGGAGCAGGACCACCTCCTCCTCCAAGAGGCCAACCGGCCATACCATACAGTATGCATCGCTATTTCATGCACCAATACCCCCAGCCAAAAGATACAATGTTGTAAGATTATTATATAAAGGGTGGACTAGAACAACTCCCAGACAGAGTGTTTGTGGGTAAAGAACTGCTCAAAGGCTCCATGAAATATCATGCCACAGAAATATATGCTCTCATACACGTGCCTGGCAAGCATACTTTTGATATCAGTTTTAAAAATGCAAGTAGTTTAGAAAAGTGTTGGCCTCTATAAAATCAAGTGAAAAATATTCCACTATGGACCCCTTTCAGAGCTATACCGCTAACCAAACCTGCAGTGAAGACAGTTACAGTATTGTTCAGGAATGAGGAAGTCAGCGTTATTGACTTGGTGTAGTGGTTAAACCAAACATGCACGTTTTAGGGTAATCCTGAAGCTATTTTTGACAGTGAACAGTTTTGGACAGGAGGGTGGAGAAGAAGAGTTCAACTAAGCTCTATGGACAGTGGACTACAACACCTCCCTGTTTTTTTTTTTTGTTTGTTTGTTTGTTTTTTTAATAGGTCAGGACAGAGGTGTACTTTTCCATTCAGGTCAACCAAAGGCCTGTTACAGATGTGGTTCTGCAACTCATCTTAGCAGCCTTTGTGATAAAATTCGCTGTCGTTTTTGTAACAAACTGGGTCACTATAGTGGGCAATGCAAAAATTAGTTATTGTTATGTAATTTGTGTGAAACTAAAGGACCCCACTACCAAAACAGTTCGTGGGCAGCACATAATCAGCCAGACCAAGCTGATGATGAAGTACAGAGATTACTTACTGCAAATGGACAAAGGGGGGAAAAACTAGGCAACAGACACCAGCACCCCCACACACCACTTTACCATTCAGAATACAGGCCAATCCTTCACAGAATACTGCGCCTCAAGTTCAGGCCACACCTCTTACAAATAAAACCCTGACAATTGACGATTCTCAGACTAACACCCTTTCTGCTACTGAAACAATACTTGAGGGCTCTGGTATAGCAACTGACAAAATGCTCTCACCCCCACCTCCGTACTGAATGCCCCTAGTGGGTCACGAAGCATGATGACAAGATGTAGACAGACTCAGACAGAACCTCTCTCTAAAAACAGCAAACCAATCTGATATCCATTTACAAAATAGGTTTGAAAATCTACAGGATGCCCAAAAGGAATCAGAAGAAGAATCAGTCAGATACCTCTTCCCTTTGGTCCTCTCAAAAAGATCTAGCTTTGGATCTAGAAAGTGAAATGCAACCTGCAACACAATCCAATAAAAAAAAATCAAAATTAAAACCAAACACAAATGTAAAATTAAAAGGAGGGGGAAGGAAAAGGAGGAAGAAAAACTCAGTTCGGAGACTCACCCTGCTTTCTGTTTAAATGACACCACCTTTACTTATGTGCTCTATAAATGTAAACAGCATAAAAAGTTTTAGGGAAAAAAGGTAGTGATTTCCTATCTAATATCAAGTAAGTCAGGGGTAAAGTTTGTTCAGGACTCTAGGTTGTATACCATATATAAACTTACCTCTGTGACTAAACAATGGTATGCAGGGCCTTCCAAATGGTCCTTAGGTCAAGATTTATGCTCGGAGATTGGGATTTTATTCCACTCCATTTCAGTGGATGTTATGAAATTAATTGACTTGATACCTGGTAGGGTTCTGATTTTAGATACTAAAATACAAGATGCATTTTACAGGATTTATCAATGTGTGTGCAATGCAATCAAAATATGAATGAACAAATCTATTTAAGCTCACGTGTCCATAGTAAGGAGGGCTAGGAGGGATTCTGGGATGCATAGGAGAAGCATTACATGCAGAAAGCAGGAAGTTGTTATCCCTCTGTACAGACAGTTGGTGAGACCCCATCTGGAGTACTGCATGCAGTTCTGGAGACCCCATCTCCACAATGACATAGATAGGATGGAGGCAGTCCAGAAGAGGGTAACCAAAATGGTGCAGGGTCTGCATCAGAAGCCATATGAAGAGAGACTAATACAGCTTAATATGCATACCCCTGAGGGAGAGGGGGACATGATAGAAACTTTCAAGCGTCTCAAGGGAATTAGCAAAGTCCAAGAGGGTAGCATACTTCAGAAAAAGAGATGCGCAAGAACAAGGGGATACAATTTGAAGATGGAGGGGGGACGGCTCAAGGGCAACGTAAGGGAGTTTTTTTTTTTTTAAACGGAGAGGGTGATGGATGCATGGAACAGCCATCCTGAGGAGGTTGTGGGGTCAAAAACAGTGGGGGAATTCCAGAATGCATGGCGCAGACATAAGGCAATTATAGTGGGGTAGGAGGAAGTAAGCTGTTGGTTAACTAGGATCTGTAGCTTACCCTTAGGTAGGGAAATGGGCAGACTAGGTGGGTTAAGTGGTACTTATCTGCTATCAGTCCATCTTTCATATTAGTATTCTGCACAGAATGTGATAGGAGGAGGTAGTTTTAATTGTGGGCTAGCACTAGCTGACAGAGGAACACAGACCTCTGTCAAGAAATATTTTGTGACGTGTCATACTTGGAAAATATGATAAAATCCCCTACCTTCATACTGTAGATGCATACCTTACTTTTAAAGATAAATCTGACCCCACATTTTATAAAGGCTGTTTAACAACCAGGATAGATGTCTTCTTTACTAGTAAACACTTACACATTCAAAACATATTTCTAAAAGCACTGGAAGTTTCAGATCATAAAATTATAAATCTTCAGGTAAGAAATAAAGCCCAAATAATGGGCCTGGAAGTTTTAACTCCTCCCTTCTGCAAAATGAACATATTACACAAGAGATTCTGGGTTTTTTTAGAAGCCAGGAAATCAGTCTCCTTTATATGAGAACCCAGGGCTATGGTGGGAGGACACTAAAAAAGACCCGAGAGAATTACTTAAAAACCTCAGCAGAAAACATAGGAGCGAGCACTACATGGTGTGTTTAAGATACAGAAGTTTATTACAAAAACTAGTAACTTTATCGCACAAATCTACACGATTATACTAAACAAATTCTAAACTTATAAGGTGAAATGTCTAAATATCATTCTAAATAAGCAGACAGTTTAAGATAAAAGCACCTTTTTGGAAACCAGAGCAAGACAGACAGGATTTGACCCTTCGACAGCTGTAATTTTAGAATACATTCTAAAAACCTTACAGAATTACAGGATAAAAATCATAATAAACATAAAGATTAATCAAATATTATGAATGGAAGAGAGATGCCTGGATATTATGACAGTCATAGAAACATGGTACACAGAAAACCATAACTGGGATGTTAACATAACAGGGTACACAATCTACAGGAGGGACAGGGAGGGAAGAAGAGGAGGAGCAGCTCTCTACGTAAAGGAAGGGGTCAAAGCAACAGAACTAAAGTGTGAATAGGGAGGACAGGAGGCACTGTGGGTCACTCTGGAGACTGGAAATGGCACCACAATCCGCACAGGGGTTGTATACAGACCCCTGTCTCAGAGGGAGGAAATGGACATGGAAATGATAGAAGGCATCCTTAAGGTTGTAGAGAAAGGGGAGATATTGTTGATGGGAGGCCTGAATATGCAAGATATTAACTGGAGCACCTTTGCTGCAGCCACATCCAAGAGCTGGGCCATTCTCGATGCCCTACCGGGGGAGGGGGAGGCATGCCTCAGACAGCTAGTTTTGGAACCCACTAGGGGGGGGCAATCTTAGACCTCGTACTCTCAAATGGGGAGAGAGAGAAGATCTCAGATCTAGAAGTGGGTAGCCATCTGGGAACAAGCGACCACCAAACAGTGTGGTTCACAATGAGCTTAGCTGTAGAATCAAGCCATACAAAAGTGAAGATACTGGACTTCAGGAGGGCTGATTTTGTCAAAATGGGAGAGTGCCTCAGAAAAGCACTAGCAAACAGGCAAGAAGCTGGGGTGGAGCAACAATGGTGAAACATCAAAACCGCCATCACAGAGGAAACAAGCCTTTGTGTGAAACAAATAAAACAAATCAAAATGAAAGAAAAAACCACTATGGTTCTCAAAAGAAGTGGCAGGGAAGGTTAGGGAGAAAAGATAGCATTCAGGAAGTATAGGAAACACAGAAGGAGCAGGACAGAGAACTGTACCAGTTGAAGCGGGGAAGGCAGTCAGAATAGCAAAGGCCCAAACCGAGGAAAAGATAGCCAACTCGGTTAAGAAGGGGGAATAAAACTTTTTATAGGTACCTTAAGGAGCAAAGAAAGACTAAGGCAAGGAGATTGAGGTTGATTAAAGAGGAAGGTGGTTGGGCAGAGAGCAATAGTGAAAAAGCAGGGATACTGAACAAATACTTCTGCTTAATGTTCACAAAGGAAGAGCAGGGGGAGATACCTAATCCAGTCAATAGAAGCACTCTGGATGGGGGGGGGGGTTGATAGTAGTCCTTTCATAGAAGAAAGGGTTTTGCAAGAACTCCTAAAACTGAACGTGGACAAAGCAATAGGGCTTGATGGGATTCACCCCAGAATTTTAAAAGAACTAAGGGAAGAACTAGTAACACCACTGACTACCCTTTTTAATAAATCATGGGAGGTTGGGGTGGTACCTGAGGACTGGAGGAGGGCGGATGCGATTCCTCTTCACAAAAGTGGGAGCAAGACAGAGGCAGGAAACTACAGACCTGTTAGTTTGACCTCAGTGGTAGGGAAAATGATGGAATCACTTCTGAAAGAAAGAACTGTTAGTACCTAGAGGCCAGTGGGGCACAGGACCCAAGGTGCATGGATTCACAGCTGGAAGGTCATGTCAGACAAATCTAATTGATTTCTTTGACTGGGTGACCAAGCAGTAGACCAGGGAGGGGCTGTGGACATGGCCTATCTAGACTTAGTAAGGCATTTGGACACAGTCCCGCACAAAAGATTAATAAACAAATTAGCCAGCCTGGGAGTGGGTCCTAGGGTGGTAGCCTGAGAAAACACTGGTTGGACAACAGGACACAGCGTGTAATAGTAAATGGAGTCCACAGTGAAGAAAAGGAGGGTTACTAGTAGGGTACCACAGGGTTCAGTACTGGGGCCGTCCTTTTAATGTCTTTATAAGTGACACTGCAGAGGGACTGGAAGGGAACGTATATCTCTTTGCAGATGACACAAAGATCTGCAACAGGGTTGATACACAAGGTGGGGTGGAAAGGATAAAAAGGGACTTGGCAAGATTGGAGGAATGGTCAAATGTATGGAAGCTTAGATTCAATGCAAAGAAGTGCAAAGTAATGCACCTGGGAAACAAAAATCATGGGGAAGAGTACATAATTGGGGGGGGGTGAGATACTGACAACAAAAATGGAAAGGGACCTGGGGGTAATCATATCAGATGACCTAAGGATGGGCCAGCAATGTGAGAAGGCAGTAAGGAGGACTGGGGGATACTGGGATGCATAGGGAGAGGCATCACCAGTAGAAAACAGGAAATTGTTGGCCCTCTGTACAGACAGTTGGTAAGACCACATCTGGAGTACTGTATACAGTTCTGGAGACCCCATCTCCACAAACATATAGACAGGGTGGAGGTTGTCCAGAGGAGGGCAACCAAAATGATGCAGCGTCTGCATCAGAAGACATATGAAGAAAGACTAAAGGAACTAAAGATGTATAGCCTTGAGGAAAGGAGGGAGAGGGGGGACATAATAGAAACTTCCAAATACCTCAAGGGAATCAACAAAGTAAAAGAGGGTAGCATCTTTCAGAAAAAGAGATGTGCAAAAACAAGGGGGCATAATTTGAAGATAGAGGGGGGACGGCTCAGAGGTAATGTGAGGAAGTACTTCTTCACAGAGAGGGTTGTGGATACATGGAACAGCCTTCCTGAGGAGGTCGTAGAGTCAAAAACAGTGGGGGAATTCAAGAATGCATGGGACAGACATAAGGCAATTCTAGTGGGGGGTAGGAGGAAGTAGGCTGTTGGTTAACTAGGATCTGCAGCTTGTCCGTTCGGTAGGGAAAAGGGCAGACTAGGTGGGCCAAGTGGTCCTTATCTGCCATCAGATTCTGTGTTTCTATGCTTAATTATACTTTGGATATGTTTAAAACAAATCAGGCAAACTCTGAATAGTTGGAAGAGTTATTTTGTAAGTTCCAGGTTACTACTAACCCTGGTGAACTGCAAAGCTCCTCAACTGCGGATATTACTGTGGCAGAAATTTTGGAGGCTTTGTGTACAATACAGAACAACAAAGCACCAGGGAAAGATGGCCTAACTGGGGAAATCTATAAATTAATGATACCGCATATAGTGGATGAACTTGCAGAGGTCTTCACTTATTTATTACAAACAGGTGATATTCCTTTAAAACATGTCAGAAGGGTTACTAATCTACTTATATAAAAAGGGAACAAAAGTCTGTTAATGAAAACTGGAGACCCATCTGTATACTTAATATAGATTTTAAGTTACTGGCAAAAATGTCAAACTCCAGGCTACTTAAAGTAGCTACATACCTAATTACAAAAGCTAAAAAATGTGCTATCCCTGAGAGAAGATGTACTGAACATCTGATTTTGCCGAGAGGAATTTTTGAGAGAGGTAATGGGAATCAGATAGAAGGTTTCCCGTGATCCCTAGACCAGAAACAAGCTTTTGATTCTGTGTCACATATCATCTCTGGGGAGCACTACATAAATATGGACTCTAAGCAGTATTTGTGAAATGGATACAAAACATGTATAAGACAGCTACTGTCATTCTGGTAGTAAATGGCTGGTGTGGCTCACTCGTTCCTATAAAAAAGGGGTACGCCACGGATGTCAAAATGAGCCCCCCTTCTTTATGTGTTGAGCATAGATCCATTATTGTGAGCTAAAAATTCAATTATAGATAGAGGGAGCGCTCCCAACCATTCAGAGCGCTCCTTTCCCCTGCGCGTGAGGCACTCTTATTCTGTGAAGAGCGTCTCATGCACAGATACCCTTGAAATGGGCACATTCTGGGAAGTTTTTAAAAAATATATATATATTATTGATTACTCTTGATCAATAATATATTAATATGTCCCCCATCACCACTCGTTGCTGAAAACGAGTGGTTTCACTTACGTTTAGGTTGAGCCAGAACAGCTCAGCTTCGCTTCACTGTTCATGCTCAGCTGAAGGCGTGTGAAACCACTTGTTTTCAGCAACGGGTGGCTCCGGGGGACATATTACAACCATTTTGCCAATAACAATGCCTGAAGGTATACTACCATACAAAGCTATCGCGTATGCTGATAACGCTTGCATCTTAGTTAATAATGAAACCTCTATTAGGGAAACTTTGCAAGTATGTGAGATACATGGCACTTGCTCGGGAGTCTCATTAAATAAAGATAAATGTACAGGTCGATATTTTGGCTCACAGCAGTCCAAATTAACCAAAGTAGCAGATATAAACTTAACAACAGAACTCCTTAAAATACTTGGTTTATAATTTGGAACATCGCAGTTAGACATAATGAACTGGGAAACAAAAATTCAACAAGGTAAACAACTTATAGCAAAATGGAACCAGTGGAAATTTGGGAAAAAGAAAATAATATACTTGATTAAAACTTATTTGATACTTGTCTCTCTCTCTATATTGGTTACATATTTCTGCCACCAAATTGCTGCAAACCACTATTCTGAGTGTGTTTTTTCAGGCACTGTGGGGAAGCAGATATAAAAAGAAATACTACATACTGCAGCCTGCAAAAAGGGGGACTTCAGATGGTAAATCCCATAGTTTTCTATTGTACTACCTTTTTTATGGCAAACTTAAAACCTATTTTGATTAACCCTAGGCACACTTGGTGTGACTATTTATATCACAGTTGCCAAATCTGGTTCTAGCAAAGGTTGTACCAATATTTGCTAGAACCAAGTCTGAGTTAAAAAGGTTAAATTATCAGGCGTCACAATACTGAAATGTACTACCATATAATATGCGAACTACGTTCTCTACCACAGAATTTAATTCAAACTTGAAAGCCACTCTTTCTACAGAATGTCATTGCTAACTTATGAATGTGTATTTATTGTTGCGAGTCTATGTCACTACTGTATTATTTTACAAGAGATTTTGTACGTTGTAACACCTTTTACAGGACTGTCTTGTAAACAGGGCGAATGCCCTTATCACATGAAATGTCAAGATGTATTTTACATGTTGTACTTCCTGTATAAAAATAAAATTTTCATTCATTCATACTAATACCATGACACCTTTGAAACCTAGGTCTACAACTCCAACATACCAGAGGGAAACTTTTACAAAACTAAGAACATTGAAAGTATCTAGTTTGCAAATAACAAAAACTAGGAAACGTGTATAATCAAATTATTAACACTTGAGTAACCCCCCTACAAACAGGGGTTCCTAAAATGTCTTCCAGGGCTTGCCTAATGCCCACTGCCAGGCTAGTGTTCTGTGTCCCAAACAATTTAAAAATATTGCATGCGAGTGCCCTGTTAGCCTCCGTGCCTGTCACTTTAAGAAGTGTCATTTTCGTAGTGTATAATTAATCTGGGTGGGGGCAGAGTGTTTCTAGGCTTGAGTCCTGCCTGGGCTGCACTACAGTCACTCCATTCTGCCATCGCTAATTGCGCAGAGGGAGCTCTGTTGAGAACTGTGATTGTTTGCTGATTATCTGCTTTAACAAATAATAATAATAATAATAATATCGTAGTTTGTCTAACCTTCCTTCCTTTGCAGTATGGACTTTCTGTATTGCACCACCATCTTGGTTCCAGCCTGGCAGTTTGGACCAATCCGTATCACAAACCCACTCAGCAGGTCAACCCTCTACTCCCAAAATGCCAACCTCCGAGCACAGTCTTGTGAACAGTTTAACAGAACAAGGTAACCCTCTTATCTGTTTTGTGAGTTTGGATCAACCTTTGGTCTCAAGTTCTGGAGGGATTCAAACTGTGAGCCTCTTGCTAGCGTACCCAGTGCACAGGCTCAGATAATTCTGTCTTCAGGGGGCCAGATACCTTTGCCTATGGGCACCTAACCAGGTGTACAGACATGAACCCTTAAAAACTTTTATAAAGACCTCAGATTTAACACTTCTCTTTCCAGTTTGGTATCACCACTCAAGCTTATGCCTAGTGTCAGCAATAACCATATATACTTTTCTTGCAAATGAAAGAAATTCAAAGACAGACCAAGTATGCTCTAAAGAATTTTACTAAAATAGATAAAAATATGTAAAACAAAAAATATAGAAGTATTATATCACAAGACACAAATCTTTTAAAAGAACAAGGTTTTAACAGTGCAGTTCTTACTACAATACTTAGATTGGTCTCTCTCTCTCTCTCTCTCTCTCTCTCTCTAAATACCCGCGTAAAATGCTCACAGATGTTTCTTTGTCAGAGACTAGATAGAAGTGTCTCTGAAGGAAAAACAGAATAATGTTTAAAAGCTGTTTTTCCCCATCTATTTGCGTGAGGTCACCTAGCTCCTCCCTGTCAGAATATATAAAAAAAGTATCTATATAAAAACAGGATGTCTTTTCCAAGTGTTAAATTCTGCAACCTCAGCATAACTCCTGTTCTTCAAATGACATTTCTTTTATCTATTGATCAGTTTCCCCTCCCACACAGACATCAGCATTTATGATTTTGCACCAGTTTACTAAACCTGGTTTCCTCCTCTTGAAACGTCATAAAATGGATATGCTCAACTCAAGCCCCTTCCAGCCTGCAATTAGCTTCAGGCCTTCCAGGTAACCCTTGTATTTAAAATCTGTGTGTGCACGCGCGTGCGTGTGTGTGTGTGTGATCTCACATGCTGTTTCAGCATTTTCTCATGGCTTTCATCTTTTAGCTGAGACTTTGGGGGGGGCGGGGTGAGCGAGGTCACTCCAAGAGCACCAGATTTCTCAGCATCTCTCATGACAGACAGTCCATAATCCATTTTTATATTACAAAAAAATGATACAGTGATCAAAACCAGCTGTCCAAGCGTCACAATCAGTACCTTTGGGTGCTCTAAAATGGAGACTGACTCCAGGGGCTTTATGGGAGTGAATTTCTATAGGAATGGTAGTTTTCACCCTTTAGCACCTAAATGGACCTGGAGGGAGAGCCCTAGCTGTTACAGACAGATGGATCAACCAACCAAACCTTTTGGACCACTGGGAAAGTCCCGAGCTGCCTGCAGCAGTGAGTCAGTGCAAGTTTGGAGTTGAGAGAGTGAACAGTTCAAGTAATTCAAGCAGCTGCTCCTGCGTAGTGTGCAGGAGAAAATCGGCAGGAAGGCTTTGTCTGGCCTCCTGCTACCATCTTCCCAAGTGAAGAGACCTTGAGTTTGAAATCTGACTGTATCTGAAATTGCAGTTTTTGCGGTCAGAACCCGAATTGTGACAAAGCGAATTTTTGCCTGAAATGTACCGAAAATTTGCCTAGTAATGATCGGCCTGTCAGGTCCTGAAATCACCGCAGAGCGTACAGTTTGCGCAAAGACACTGTGAATTGCAACTGGACTGTCATCCGAATCTGTGGTATCTACCTACTTTTACTATAAGTGTGCTGAATGTGGAGTGTGGGTCGCGATTTGGGGCCCCACCTTGCTGATTGTATCATGCTAGCTGGAGGCTGCATCCAGCAACCTTACTGGACTGTATCAGACTCGTTCACCTGGTCCGGGCACCACTATCTTGGCCTAGATTGCCGCTCACGCTGTAGAGTTACATCCGACGAGACAGAGAGACCCGCCTGGGAATTCGGCTCACTGCTCAACACCCACGAACAGAAACGACCACCACGGTGCTTTATGTGGGCCCAGCTTCTCGTGGCAAACCAGCGCTTCATCCTGAGGTCTCCATTTCATCCATCCTGCATCCTGACCTGGGTAGCATGAGTAAACATCAGGGTAGCTCCCTGCAACAAAGCTCAAACCAAAGTATGTCACCTGATTTAGTTGTTGCTAATCATTTTGGACTGAGTCATCCAGCTCCGGATTACAAATTAAGGGTTAAAGTGCATGTTGTGTTTTCTTTCTTCCAAAGGGCCCCAACAACAGCTGCAAAGCCGGCCTACCCCGGGCAATGCTTCAGGCTAGCCTGTACTAACAACTAGACACCCAGAGTGTGTGTGACTGTGTTACTGGGACCTTTTAGTGCATGCCTTATAATCTGAACAACTCAGATCAAAAATCAATCACTAGATTACTGCCCCTGTCTTGTTCACATCCCCCTAATAAATCAGATCTAAATCTTTTTGCATCTAATCTGGTTGTGGTATGCCTCTGTATAGAAAGTTCTGTGACACTGGTGTTTACTGTTACAGGCCTTGTTTTACAGGGGGTCTCCAGGGCTGTTCCAGCTAATCCAGCCCTGGTGGTAAGTGTGTTAAAAGTGGGGTCAACAGTGCATTACAGTGTTTATGGTGAATGTGTTATCTCAGACCTGCCTTGGCCACTAGAGGGGGGTATCAGTGTCCCGGAGGGCTGTACCCAGAGCAGCTACGCTACCACTAACCCTGTCCTCTGGGTGGAGGCACCCTTTTCACGAGCTAAGGCCCCTCAACCTACAGTTAGTCATGCAGGAAGGGGAAGTATCCCTTGGGATAGCACCACCTAGGGGTTACACTTGTTTTTATGAAGAATCCTTTGCAGTTCACCCTTTATACAGACAAGTATCTGAGACATTTAGTGATGAAAACCAGAACATCTCCTAAGACGTGAGATACAAACTGGCTCTGCTGTCATGAAAAATTAAATGTAAAGGCAAACCATAAACAGATAAATGACAGGCATTGTAATAGAGATCACGGCGTGCAACAGTTAGAAACAGTAGAGCATTTGTATTTCTCTTGTTCCTACATAGTACAATTCTGGAAATACCTTGCTGAAGCCTGGAAGAGAGACAATTTATAAAAACTACCTGTACAACACTAATTTTCAGACAGTATACTTGAGCATGGCAGAAATGGCATAAAAGCACTTTTGATGTCATATTCACAGTAATAAAGTGGCACATCTGGCTGTCTAGATGCCAATTTGTTTTACAGCAAAAGCAGACATTGCATTCAAATAATAAATAAAATCACAGCAGAGATACAAAGTATTTACCTATATGGAGCTCAGAGTATACCCCCAACATCCTTAGACAAATTGTGCAGTTACTTACCTTGGATTACTGATTCAGACCAACCTGTTACTTGAATTCTGTCATAATAAATTCTGTTTATTAAGAGAAAAAAAGGGTGGTCTCCTAAACGTATTTACCTATTATACAAAATATTTTGAATATGCTTAAAGCATATTTTGATCACTTAACACTGTAAAGATTAATGTATTGCACTGGTCTGATAGAAACAAAGACTCTGATGGCAGATAAAGACTGCTTGGCCCACCCAGTCTGCCCATTTCCCTAGCTACTGGATAAGCTGCAGATCCTAGTTAACCAACAGCCTACTTCTTCCTACCGACCACCAGAACTGCCTTATGTCTGTCCCATGTATTCTTGAATTCCCCCACTGTTTTTGACCAAATAACCTTCTTAGGAAGGCTCTTCCATGTGTCCACCACCCTCTCCATAAACAAATACTTCTTCACGTTGTCCTTGAACCATCCCCCCTCGATCTTCAAATTGTGCCCCCTTGCTCATCTCTTTTTCTGAAAGATGCTACCCTCTTGGACTCTTGATTCCCTCGAGGTACTTGAAAGTTTCTATCATGTTTCCCCTCTCCCTCCTTTCCTCGAGAGTATACATGTTAAGCTCCTTTAGTCCCTCTTTGTATGGCTTCTGGTGCACACTCTGCACCATTTTAGTTGCCCTCCTCTGGACTGCCTCCATCCCGTCTATGTCCTTGCGGAGATGGGGTCTCCAGAACTGCACACAGTACTCCAGATATGTGGTCTCGCCAACTGTCTGTGCACTGATGGCAACTGCCTGTTTTCTGCTGGTGATTCCTCATCCTATACATCCCAGTATCCCCCCAGCCCTCTTTACTACCTTCTCACATTGCTTGCTTACCATTAGGTAATCTGATACAACTACCCCAGGTCCCTTTCCATTTTTGTTGTTGTTAGTATCCCCCCACCCCAATTGTGTACTCTTCCCCTGGTTTTTCGTTTGCCAGGTTCATTACTTTATACTTCTTTGCACTGAATCTAAGCTGCCATGCTTTTGACCATTCCTCCAACCTTGCCAAGTCCCTTCTCATCCTTTCCACCCCTCTTGTGTATCAACTCTGTTGCAGATATTTTTGTCTGCAAAGAGGCATACTTTTCCTTCCAGTCCCTCCGCAATGTCACTTATAAAGACATTAAAATGGACCGGACCCAGTACTGAACCCTGCAGTACCCCGCTAGTAACCCCCCTTTCTTAGGAGTGCACTCCATTTACTATTACCCCCTGTTGTCCAGCCAATGTTTTACCCAGGCTACCACCCTTGGACCCACTCCCAGGCTGGCTAATTTGTTTATTAATCTTTTGTGTGGGACTGTGTCAAATGCCTTGCTAAAGTCTAGGTAGACCATGTCAACAGCCCCTCCCTGGTCTACTGCTTTGGTCACCCAGTCAAAGAAATCTATTAAATTCGTCTGACATTACCTTCTTACTGTGGATCCATGCTGCCTTGGGTCCTGTGCCCCGCTGGCCTCTAGGTACTCCACAATTCTTTCTTTCAGAAGTGATTCCATCATTTTCCCTACCACTGAGGTCAAACTAACAGGTCTATAATTTCCAGCCTCTGGTTTGCTCCCACTTTTGTGAAGGGGAATCACATCTGCCCTCCTACAGTCCTTGGTACCACACCATCCTCCCATGATTTGTTAAAAAGGGTAGTCAGTGGTGCCACTAGTTCTCCCC
This sequence comes from Neoceratodus forsteri, assembly GCA_016271365.2. NCBI lineage: Eukaryota > Metazoa > Chordata > Ceratodontiformes > Ceratodontidae > Neoceratodus > Neoceratodus forsteri. The sequence continues at coordinate 888,426,030 of CM057450.1, read as the reverse complement.
TTAGTTCTTTCAGAATTCTGGGGTGAATCCCATCAGGGCCTATTGCTTTGTCCACCTTCAGTTTTAGTTCTTTCAGAACCCTTTCTTCTGTAAATGAACTAGTATTGACCCCCCTTTCCAGAGTGCTTCTACTGATTGGATTAGGTACCTCCTTCTCCTCTTCTTTTGTAAACACTGAGCAGATGTATTCATTCTGTATCTCTGCTTTTCGCTGTCACCCTCTGCCACCCTCCCTCCCCTTTATTAAGCATCACTATCCCTCCTTGGTCTTTCTTCGCCCTAATGTACCTATAAAATATTTTATCATCTTTCTTCACCTAGTTGGCTATCCTTGTCCTTAGTTTGGGCCTTTACTATTCTGACTGCCTTCCCCATTTCCTTCTGCTTTAACTGGTACAGTTCTCTGTCCTGCTCCTTCTGTGTTTCCTCATACTTCCTGAATGCTATATTTTTCTCCTTAACCTTCCCTGCCATCTCTTTTGAGAACCACAGTGGTTTTTTCCTTTGTTTTAATTTATTTGCTTCACACAAAGGCTTGTTGCCTCTGTGATAGCAGTTCTGATGTTTCCCCATTGTTCTTCCACCCCTCCTTCTTGCCCATTAGTGCTTTTCTGAGACACTCACCCATTTTGACAAAGTCAGCCCTCCTGAAGTCCAGTACCCTCACTTTTGTATGACTTGACTCTACGGCTGTGTTTATCGAGAACCACACTGTTTGGTGGTCACTTGTTCCCAGATGGCTACCCACTTCTAAATTTGAAATCCTCTCTCCATCTCCATTTGAGAGTACCAGGTCTAAGATTGCTCCCTCCCGAGTGGGTTCCAACACTAGCTGTCTGAGGCATGCCCCCTGTAGGGCATCAAGAATGACCATTCTCTTGGATGTGGCTACAGCAAAGGTGCTCCAGTTACATCTGGCATATTCCGATCCCCAAAGAACAATATCTCCCCTTTTTCTGCCATTCTAAGGATGCCTTCTATCATTTCACTGTCCATTTCCTCCCCAAGACAGGGGTCTGTATACAACACCTGTGCGGACTGTGGTGCCATTTCTGGTCTCCGGGGTGACCCACAGTGCCTCCTCTGCCCCATGTTTACCAATGCTTTGATCCTTCCCCACTCCTCCTTGTCTACCCTCCCCATCCTTCCTGTAGATTGTGTTAACTGGTATGTTGACTTCCCAGTCATGATTTTCTGTGTACCATGTTTTTGTGACTGCCATGATATCCAGGCATCCCTCTTCCATCAAGGCCACTAGCTCAGGGAGCTTGTTACCCAGACTATGGGCATTGGTACTCATTGCCCTCCATTTTTTGATGGCCTTACACCTTTTAGCCTCATCTCTGTCTGTAGTGCCTTTGCCTATTTCTCCATTTACCCCTGACCTTCTCCCTATTGACTTCTTTATCCTGGTGTTTACCTAACTGCCCTGTTTTTTAGGTTTTGTTAATTATCACTTCATTGTTTTTGTTGGATTTATATGTTGGATGATTTGATTTTCACCCTAATAAACTCCCCAACTCTTTTCAAGAAGTGCCATGGGATCATTAAACGTCCACCTGAACAACCACCAGAAAAGGCTGCCTGGACCTTAGTTTGACGTCTCATCAAAAAGACGGCACCTCAGGAGTGCAGCACCCCCTCATGCTGCACTGCAGTGTCAGTACTAGGATTTAACCCATGTGCCTGGTGTGGGGATAGAACCCACAGCCTTCTGATCTTCCTGTCTCAGAAGCAAGAGTACAACCTGTTCAGCCACTTACTCTGGACTCTGAGTACTGCAGTACAAGTCCAGTATGAACCAACTGCTCCCTATCTTAACCCATACATACAGTGGGGGCTCACAACCACCCTTCTAGACACATACTGCACATTTCAGAAATATTAAACCTGGGAGAAAAAAAAAAAACGCTGCAGTTCATCTCACTCAGTACTGGCACTCAACACCAATTATAAGATTTTTATGTCAGTGCTGGCCAAGCAACTAGACAAAATAGTCCCTACTCATAGTCCTGCAATGCACAGCTCGACTTTTCGAATGCCATTTCACAAACTCCACCATGCCAATGCTACGCTACTGTGCCAGAGTACTGATGCCATCTAATTTCTATATACTCCTTGTGATGCTCAGCCCCTTGCATGGTCTGTGTATGACATTTCAGTGTGCGAGGAATCTGGCCTGTAACTTCAAGGTGTCAGTGAGTGAACACCACAGGATGTTGTAAAACAGACCAGAAGAACCATTTAATTGACTTCCTTGCAAAATGGCATTCTATTACCTTTTTAGGACCTGCCCAGGTTTTTGAAGTTGAAACCAACTGTCTTTATGACATCAGAAAAAGGACGTCATTAGGCTGATTCATCTTGGCCTTTTAACACCTTGGTGCCAGTGTGGCATTGTTAAGTTCAAAGAGAAATGTTTAATTAAAGACTGTCATATTTGGGAAATCGCTAGTTACAGATTTTATAAGGAAATGACTCATATCCTCAGAGACACTTCTGTCAGAAAATTAAAATCTAAGGGAGGATCCTGCTGACCTCATCCAAAAGTGGGTGGGGGAAGACAGTGTAACAACATGTAGCACTGTATAAGAAGAGAATTATATCATCTTGGGCTCTGAAGAAACAAAGTTCTCTCTAACTAAAATCAGCACTTACAAAAAGGCAATATTTAGATAGCAAAGATCTAAAGTATTGTGGTAGGAGTTTTGTTCTGTAATTTTTCCATTTTCTTCTGTGACTATGAGCTCATGCTATTTGTTCTGTATTTTACTTATTTTACCATTTTTAGTAAACAACATTTTCTTTGAAATGCTGCCTGGGTGTCTTCTCAGTTTCTTTTTTTGCATGAGAAGTACTTGTATTTAAGTCTGACAGCTGTTGAAAAGCTTGGTGTGTTACAGAGCCTGTGTAAAAAGGTAAGAACATCCTAGATCTCTTATAGAGTTTTAAGGGCTCATTTTGGAGACCTGGCTTGGTGCCCTGGTGAAAGATTGTACTGCAGTCCCGAAGAGGATACATATTTGAGCCTGTAATTGGGTATGTTAGCATAAGGTTCACAGTTTGAATCCCTCCAGAACTTGAGGCTAACAGGTGATTCGGACAGAAAGCAGACAGGAGGGTTACCCTGTCTGTTAACTGTTCACACTATTGCACTCTGAGGTTGGCACTGTGGGAGCAGAGAGCCTTACCTGTGGAGTGCATCTATGACACTCCTAACATGTTCCCCAACTCTCTTTACCTAGCATCACTACTCTGTTATTGCATCTGCTGTATTTCTCTACCTTGCTCTCCACTCCCATTCTTCGCCTTCCCCATGTTTCTTTTGCAATTTTAAAAATACACCGGTGTATCAGTCAGCGCACTACTTGTTTCTGATAGTACATTTACCTTCACTGTATTATTTGTGGATTATTGAGATGCACTTTGTAATTTATTGCACTGCCACTTTAAATTTGTTCTTTTTAAGGACAGACCATATGCACCTAGGTCAACCTTGAGAAAGCCCTGGGTAGCACAAAAATGTCTTGCTGCAGAGGGGGGATACATCTTAGCTTACTGTTGTGAGCTGTTTTTATTTATTAACAAATAAAAGTATAACTGGTAACACAGCACTGGTGTGGTGTATTTTGAGAAACAGCATTTGGAGCTCAGCTGTGCTGCAGGACTGTGAGTACTATTGTTGCTTTCACCCCGGATTTTCACTGCTCTAGCCACCTGTTTGCTTGTGTGTTAAAATGCTCCTTAACTTGATTCAACTCGACCAAACAGGTTTTGTCTGTACCAGTACAACCTCCGATAACATCAGGAAGGCACTACACATTTTACGTCATTTAAAGAACCCATCCCGTGCCATCGATCATTTGAAACCTTGATGCTAAAAAGACTTTTGACAAGGTCTCCTGAACCACCTTCTGCTTGGTATTGTGGAGGATGGGATTCCTGGTCAAATTTATCCAGCTCCTGCAATGAATTTACCAGTCTCCACATGCTTGTGTAAGGGTTAATGGACACCACTCGGAAGCCTTACCCTTATTCCAGGGCACCCAGCAGGGCTGCCGCCTCTCCTCTTTCTTCTTCTTTACATAAAGCCACTAGCCCAGGCAATACGTAAGGCAGCAGACATCTAAGGGGTACAGACTGCAGGGAAGGGAACATTGTTTAACCAGGAGTAGCACTCTAAGCCAAAGCTTGTTTCCAGGTGCAGCTTGGGAACACAAGGAAGTTAAGTGACTTGCTCAGGATCACACAGTATGCACCTAGGCAGCAGAGGGATTCAAACCCAGGTCTCCAGATCTGCAGCTCAGAGCTTTAATCCACTGTCTATACTGTCTACAGGGACAGAACATCAGACAGCCCTGTATGCTGACAACGTGCTACTCTACCTAGGTCCCCAACTACATTACTGCCTGTAGCCTTTGGTATCCTCAGCCATTTCAGCACCCTTTCTAGGTACAGACTTAAAGGGAAACTCCTAAAACCCCAGACAGTGTAGCAGCTGCTGCAAAAAAACACCCGATTAGGGCTTTAAGCATGAAACTGATTTTTTTTTTTTTACTTCCATGCTGCATTCGGATTTTACATTAAACAACTGTGCCATCCACAATGTCTGCGGAGCCACCCGCTGCCATCTCGCACACCTTGCATGACTTCTGCTGCACTGTTTATGCTGAGGGCTACCAACTAATGGCAGAGTAGTAGCCCTCATTAACATAACCTGCACGCTGGAAGACATGCAGGGTACTGGAGACGATAATGGGCAGCTCTGCAGATGTTCTGGACTACGTAGCTGTTTAAAAGTAAAATCCCAATTTATCTGGGCTGGCCAGTGTCCATGAGTAATGCATCAAATCTTTTTTTTTTTACATTTTTATCTGCCTCCTTAGTGGAGCCGACAGGTGGCTTTGGCCCTCCCTCAAAGGGTTCTTCTTCCAGCATCGATTGTCCTCCACTCCTCCAACCCCCAGAGGGACACACCAGGCCATCATGGGTCCTGTCAGCTCACAACATTTTTCCTCCAGCCACCCCCCAAGCCCATGTGTGTGCAATGAGCAGGGCAGCTGTCTCCACCTCCACAGATGGAGCCTAGTGCCCTGACGTGGGCACTCCACCTGTGTGGCTGTGCACTTGTGCCGACACCCAGCCACCACTGTCAATCTACAGCACACAGCGCGATTCCCCCCTCCCCGAGGAAAGAGAGCTGTCTGCAGATGCTCAATCCTTTCTCACCCCGGCCGACCCCCAAGCAACTAGAGTCTGTTCCCGAACACAGGTCACTGGTGTGGCGTGAGATGCGACATCCAGCGCCTCAACACTCAGCACAACCGGGCTGGTGTACTGTATCAAATGTTAACCTCCTGCCCTGCTGCTGGAGGCAATTCTCTCCCAAATCTCCGTTATGACTATCTAGGCAGTGCAGATCCGCTTACTTGTCCTTAGACATATTGCACGCCCCTCTCCAAAATGAGCCACTATACAACAAGATGAACTTGCCTTCACATCCCTCATCCCTCTTTTATTTTAATGCCACCTGGGATAGAGCAGCATTAAATAATTTAATCTCTGGTGCAGAAGTACAATTCTGATATGGCACAAGATAAGGAAAGCTCTTCTCTGAAAGGCCTTTTAACCCCTCTTTTGCCCTAGCTCAAAACTACAACACTTTCAACCTATTTTGTTAGACCACCATCATCATCAAACCTGTGAACGCTATTCCCGCTAATGTATTTTCCAACTTTATACAGGCCCCATCTTCTCCACATTCCTGAAAATCCAGCAGGAACATGGTCTCAGGCAAACTTTTATCATCATCTCCAGATTCATCACTCTGTAACAGCACTCCCAATAGCAACTCCAAATCCCACTATATATCTGCCCATGGTTACCTTTTCCATAATTTTCTAAGGGGCCGAACCACACAGCATGCCACATCTTGTATTTACCATGTCCCACAGGCTACCCAGAGCTCCCAAATGGAGGTAGTAGCTAGCAGGCAGACAGCGGAACTGGGGCAACAAATTAACCACTGAGCAATAGGGTAAAGCCTGCTAAACCCACTTGCACATAACAGCCAGCCACACTTGGCATGAACTGCAAGGACACACTTCTTCAGTTATTTTAGTAACCCAGTCCTCACAGCCCACTCCGATACACCACATACAGCTGCTTGCTGGTGCCTGTGTGGCAAGCACAGGGCAACACATACCCTCATCTTTTGGGACTGTCCACTCAGAAGCCACACCTTTGTGTTCTAGAACATGAACTGCAAGAGCTATTTCAAAACCCAGTAGTATTTGCTATAAAGGTGTAACTATTGCTATAATAGAAACATAGAAATTGATAGCAGATAAGGACTGCTTCGCCCATCCAATCTGCCCAATTTCCCTACCTATTGTAATACCAAAGACCGTACTTGGTCACCAGCTTTTCCCTCCCTTTCCTAGCCAATAAGGTGTCCTTATGCCTATCCATTGCTTTTTTGAATCCTGTTATAGTTTTTGCCCCAACTACCTCTGATGCAAGGCTATTCTAGGCATATACCACTCTTTCTGTGAAGAAGTACTTCTTCATGTTGCCCTCCGAATTTACCCCCTCCAGCTTCATAGTGTGACCCCTTGTTCTTGAGCATCTTTTTTTCTGAACAATGTTTACCTTTTATATCCTGTTAATATCCTTGCAGTATCTGAAAGTCTCCAGCATCTCCCCCTCTCCTTCCTTTCCTCCAGAGTGTACATTTTAGCCTCTCCCCACTGGGCTTTGATATAGGTATTGCACCAGTTTAGTTGCCCTCCTCTGAACCAGCTCTACTCTATGTCTTTCCAAACATGTGGTCTCCAGAAACGGGCACAGTACTCTAGGTGAGGTCTCACCAATGATTTACACAGCGGTATATCATCTCCCTCTCCCTGCTGGTGATATCCCTATGCACCCAAGCATCCCACTAGCTCTCCCCAGATCCCACCCCCTTGTCACACAGTTTGGCCACCTTTAAAATCACAGAAAGATAGAAGTTAATGGCAGATAAGGACCACAAGACCCATCCAGTCTGCCCATTTTTCCTACCTTATGAATGTGCCACAGGTCTTTACTCTGTCAATGGCCTATCTATTCAAACTCATCTGTATTGCTCCCTTATGCCTATCCCATGCCTGTTTGAAGCCCTGCACTGCATTCAGATCCACATCCACCACTTCCTGAGGTAGGCTGTTCTATCTATCCACCACCCTTTCTGTGAAAAAGAAGTTCCCCACATTACCCTTTAATCAGCCTCCCTCTAATCTCATGCTGTGTCCTCTTGTCCTGCTATTTTTCTTATATTGAAACATGTTAGACTCTTTCACCTTGTTAATGCCCTTAAAATATTTAAATGTTTTGATCATATCACCTCTCTTCCTCCTTTGCTCTAGTGTATACATACTGAGCTCCGTTAATCTGTCCTCCCATATGTTTTCTGATGCAGTTCCTGCACCATTCTGGTTGCCCTTCTCTGGCATGCCTCCACTTTGTTAATGTCCTTGTGCAGGTACGGCCTCCAGTACTGCACGCAGTACTCTAGATGGAGCCTAACCAGTGTCTTATAAAAAGGGATTAATATCTCCCTCTTATGACTTGTGATACCCCTACGAATACACCCCAACATCCCTCTAGCCTTACCTACTGCTTTAGCGGTCTGCTTGGATGATTTCAGGCCATCTGTGACGATGAGGCCCAAGTCTCTTTCTTCCCTTGTGATTGCCAGCAACTCCCCTCCTAACCTATAGATGGCTTCAGGGTTTCTCTTTTCTATGTGCTTGATCTTGCACTTCTTTGTGTTAAACCCTAGTTGCCACTTTTTCAACCATTTTGCCAGTTTATCTAGATTTCTTCTCATTCTGCCCACCCCATCTGGATCATCTATTCTGCTGCAGATCTTGGTGTCATCTGCAAACAGACAAACCTTGCCCTCTAGTCCATCTTGCAATGTCACTGATTAAGGGAAGGAGTAGAAGGGAGGAGATGGAGGCCAGTGAACAGAAGGGGGCAAGATGGAGGGTGGTCTCGCTGAATGCAAGAAGCTTAGGCAACAAATCAGCTGAGCCACAGGCACTCTTGGCAGTGTGGAGGGTGGATATTGTATCTGTCACAGAAACATGGGCAACTGAGCACTGGGACTGGGATCTGGCAATCCCAGGATACAAATTATACAGGAAGGACCATAAGGGGGGAGGGGGAGGGGAGGTGGCAGTCTATGTGAGGAGCGGGATCAAATGCAAGGGACGAGGGGGGAGAAAGGAGGCAATCTGGCTACAGCTCCTAGACTTAAGAGGTAAGAAACTGAGGTTTGGGGGTGGTAAACAGGCCGCCGTCCCAGTCTGAGAAGCCAGACAGGGAATTAACGGGACAAATCAGAAAGGTATGTAGAAAAGGGAAGGTGGTCATCATGGGGGATTTCAACTTGCCGGGGGCTGACTGGAGCATTCTGGTCACTTTCAGTACTAGGGAGCAAGTGCTCCTGGACGTGATCCAGGAGGGTCTCCTGACACTTTTCGTTAGTATACCTACTAGGCTAAAGAACACTTTAGATCTGGTATTGTCGAATGGGGAAGCAGTAAGGGAAATAAAGACAGAGGACCCACTAGCAGACAGCGATCACCAAACGGTGTGGTTTAATATCACAATGTGTGGGAAGCCAAAGAAATCAGTTACTCGGGTGGTAAACTTCTGGGGGGGGCAGACTTTGGGAGGATGCAGAAAGTACTAAAAGGGAAACTGGAGGGTATAAGGCAGGAGACGGACGTGGAGCAGGAATAGGAAATAATTAAACATTGGATTATAGAGGCAATAGAAGCCTGCACCAAGACACAGAGTAAGAGGAGCAGAGCAAGAAAACCATGCTGGTTGAACAGCGAGGTGGTGAGGGCAAAACAAGAGGCGCACCAGAGGTTTAGGAGGACAGGGAAGGAAGTGGACAGGGAGGAGTATGCAAGATGGTCCAGGGAAGTGACCAGAAAAGTGAGAGAAGCCAAAGCCCAGAGGGAGCTGAGATTAGCGCAGGGAATTAACGGGGGGAGAGCGAGACAGTTTCAGATACATCAGGGAGAAAAGGAAGTGCAAGGAGACAACAGTGAAGATAGAAAAGGGTGGGGAGTGGATGGAAAAGGGGGAGGGGCAGGCAGAAGCACTGAATACTTCTGCTCAGTGTTCATGGAAGAAAAGGGGAACCCTCTACCACCATGGGCTGGGAGGGTGGGGACGGAGACGAGGAGGAGACAGATGGAAGAATTGATGCAAATAGAGTCCTAGGAGGGACTAAGGGCACTGAAGGTAGACAAGGCACCAGGGCTGGATAGTATCCACCCCAGGGTGCTGAGGGAGATGGCGGAGGTGTTGGCAGAGCCGCTGGTGGATCTGTACAGCACCTCACTGGAGTCAGGATGTGTGCCACTGGACTGGAGGATGGCATATGTAGTACCATTACACAAGAGCGGACCAAGGAATGAACCGGATAATTATCATCCGGTAAGCCTCACCTCCATAGTGTGCAAACTCATAGAAACGATACTAAAGGAAAGACTGGTGTCGTACCTGGAGGACAATGGCCTCCAGGCTGTGAGGCAGTATGGGTTCATTCCGGGGAAGTCTTGTCAAACTAACCTGACACAGTATTATGACTGGGTGACAGGTGAGCTGGATAAGGGTCATGCAGTGGATGTTCTTTACTTGGACTTCAGCAAGGCCTTTAATTTGGTGCCTCATAGGCAGCTTGGTGGGGGGAAGCAAACTGGTGTAGGGGTAGGGCCAAAAATGACAAACTAGATTACAAGCTGGCTGAGGGGGAGGCTACAGTGGGTGGTGGTGAGAGGGGAGCTCTCAACTCCAAGGCCAGTGACGAGTGTGGTTCCATAGTTCTCTGTGCTGAGGCCAGTATTATTTGAGCTCTTCATATCAGACATTGCACACAAGGTGGTGAGCAAGGTAAGTCTATTCACTGACAACACCAAAATCGGAGCAGTGCTGGATGGCGGGGAAGGATGGAAGCAGCTGCAGGGGGACCTAAGCAAGCTAGAGGAGTGGTCAGAGAGATCACAGCTGGGGTCAATGCAAACACATGTAAGGTTACGTACTTCAGGGCGAAGAATCCAAGGAGACAATACTAGCTGGTGGGGAAGAGGGTTAAGCAGGGGATAACTGAGGAGGAGGAGGAGAAGGACCTAGGGGTAATGATAACACGGACCATGAACACCACTGCCCAGTGCAGGAGAGCAGCTGCAAAAATGAACAAAATGCTGGGGTGCATAGTGAGGGTTTTTTGTCCAAGCGAAGAAAGGATCTTGCCCCTTTACAGGTCGCTGGTAAGACTGCACTTAAGAGTACTGTGAGCAGTTTTGGAAGCCATACCTAAAGCGTGATATCAGGCTACTAGAGGGGGTGCAGAGGAGGGCAACAAAGATGCTATGTGGAATGGAGGGGAGAGATTATGAGAGCAGGCTGGGAGACCTGAATATGTACACCCTGGAGGATAGAAGGGACAGGGGGGACATGATAGAGACATTTAAGTATCTGAGGGAAATCAATAAGGATGGTGCAGACAGGGTCTTTAAGCAAAGGAGGGGGGAGGGACACCAGGGGCCACAGGCAAAGAATAGAGGTGGGAAGATTTACGAGGAAAATGAGGAGACACTATTTCACAGAGAAGGTGGTAGCAAAATGGAACACACTACCAGAATGGGTGGTATCATGAAATTCTGTGAACAGCTTTAAAAGGGCTTGGGACAGGGAACAGGCGAGGGTGAGAATGAGGGGAAGGGTGGCAGTGGGGCAGCTGCAAACTAGGGGTGCTAGCTGCACACTCGAGCAGACTTAGATAGACCAGGTGGTCTGTTTCTGTTGGCACATTTGTATGTTCATAAGACGTTGAAGAGGACTGGCCCCAGGACTGATCCCTGAGTTACCCCACTTGTGACTTGGATCTCTTCTGACTGTATACCGTTTACCATCACTCTCCGTTTTCTGCCCGCCAACCAATTATCCACCCATTTCACCAACTTCTGACCCACCCCAAGCCTACCCAGCTTATTAATCAATCTTCTATGTGAAACAGTATCAAAAGCTTTGCTGAAGTCAAGGTAGGCAACATCAACTGCACCCCCTTGGTCCACCACTCTGGTTACCCAGCCAAAGAAATCTATGAGATTAGATTGACAGGACTTTCCTGTTGTAAACCCATGCTGTCTTGGATCCTGTGCTCCTATGGAATCCAGGTGTTGCACTATCCTTTCCTTAAGAAGTGCATCTTGCCCACTACTGAGGTAAGACTGACCGGTTTGTAGTTCCCTGCCTCCTCCCTGTTCCCATTCTTGCAGAATGGGATCACAAAAGCCCTTCTCCAGTCTTCTGGGACCTCTCCTGTGTTCAAAGGCTCTAAATAGTTCTGATAATGGCTCTGCTACTTCCACCCTTAGATCCTTTAGTACCCTGGGATGAATGCCATCAGGTCCTATTGCCTTGTCCACCCTGAGCTTAGTGTGCTCTTGTAGGACCCTTTCTTTTGTGAAGGGACTTGTGCACACCCCCTCCCCTGTGTCCATGGTGCTGAGCTGCGGGCCCCGTCCTACCTTCTCCTCAGTAAATACTGAGCAGAAGTATCTATTTAGAATAGATGCCTTTCCTTGGTCCTCCTCCAGACACTCCCCCTTACCCCCTTTGATCTTAGCAATTCCCCCTCTGGACTTTCTCCTTTCACTAATTTATCTGCAAAAAGTCGTGTCCCCTTCTTTTACTGTTTATGCCTTTGTCTGCCTTACTGCCTTCCATGCTTCCCTTAGGGAAGTTTGGTATGCCTCCCTATCTTCGTTACGCTGTGTTATCTTATATATCCTGAAGTCTAGCCTTTTGGCTCTGACCTTTTCTCCTACTGTTTTTGAGAACCAAAGTGGTTTCCCCCTTCTTTTGCTCTTGTTTTTTTCCCCTAACACAATGGGATGTTGCTTCAAATATTGCATCCTTAATGCTTTCCCACTTTGCCTGTACTCCCTCACCTACATTTCCTTTTGCCAGGGTTAGCTTAACTCTGTTGGCCATCATATCAAAGTCAGCTCCTCTGAAGTCCCATATTTTTGCCTTGAAATGGGATGATTTAGTTCTAGTGGCCAAATTGAACCATACCATGAGATGGTCACTAGCCCCCAGGTGACCAACCTGGAGATCAGTGATCTTTTCCCCATTAGTCAGTACTAGATCTAGGATAGCCCTGTCTCTTGTGGGTTGTTGTACCAGTTGTTTGAGGCCCTTCCCCTGCAGGGAATCCACTGTGTGTCTAGTTCTGGTGGATATTTGTGCTGGTATTGACCAATCTGTATCTGGCATGTTGAAGTTTCCCATTATCAGAACTTCCCCTTTAGCAGTCATGTTTTGTATATCTTCTAACAGTAATGTGTCTGTCCTCCCCCTGGTCTGTAAACAACCCCAGTTCATATGGCTGTCCCATTTCCTGTTTCTAGGGTGACCCACAGTTCTTCTGGCTCCTTATGTGTAGTCAGAATTTCTGTAGCTTTGATATTCTCATTGACATAAAGGGCCACCGCCCCCTTTTTTGCACCTCGGTCTCTTCTGAACGGTACATAGCCGGGTACTGACATCTCCTAGTGTGGTTACTGGTGAATCATGCTCGCTAATGGCTACTACATCCAGTTTAGCCTCTGTCATTGTAGCCTGCAGGTTTGGAATCTTGTTTCCCAGACTGCAGGCATTTGTGTACATGATTTTCCATTGGCCAGATTTTGGTGCGTTAATTGTTGGGCAAGGCCCAGCATTTCCCCTGCATGTCGTATGGGGAGCCGGAACTTTTTTTTAACTTGGGGTGATGCAAATGAACTACAAACACGCTGAACTCCTGTTTGATTACTAGCTGAGGGGGAAGAGTGTTCTTCCCGTTTGATGTATCAGGTGCTGCACCCCTCTCCCCATTTGCTAGTTTAAATATTCTGCAAAGACATCAAACTTCTGCTCCAATGCACCGACTCCTTCCTTAGTCAGATGCAGTCCATCAAATTTCAGTCCCAAAGCTGTTGCCAGTTATCTCAAATCTGTGTCCTTTTTCTTGGGACCAGGCCTTGAGCCACATGATTAGCTCCCCTGTCTCCCCTTCTCTGACATTCTGTCCACCTGCCCCCCTCTCCCAGACCAGCAGGATCTCAGAGAAGGAGATGCAGGATGAAATGGATGACAGTTTGTTTCGTCAGATAAGATTACCCCCAGGTCTTTTTCCTGCTTGGTGGTTGTCAGTAATACTCCCCCCATCATGTACTCTGCCCCTGCGTTTCTGTGCCCCAGGTGCATGATTTTGCACTTTCTCACACTGAATCTTAGTTGCGACACATGCATAATACCCTCCAGCATTCTGTAGCCTTCATACCCGGTACCTACCAAGAATCCTAATAAAGGGTAGTAAACAAAAAAAACAAACACATGGTTACGGCTGACGATACACTACCACAGAGTCCTGGAAAACAACCACCCACAAAATCTATGACAGAAAAGAATCACATATTCCTTAAATTTCCATTTGGAATCTTTCAACGGATTCTGGACAGGATGGGTGATCTATAACATATCCAAGGACCCTAATTGTGTTCCTTGGTGACAGCCTTGACATTCACGGGCAACACGGACTACGCCCACCCCCATCTGCAAATGACTGGCCTATACCCCAGGGGATGAAACACACCTCTATTTACATTTACTACCAGTTATTCAAATAGACTATTCAGCAGATCTGGGGACCTCTGGCCTCCTTTTATCTCTCCCATCCCCCAACCCTGCCAAAACCTCTCATTAACTGGACTACAGTTCAGAGGAATGATCCAAATGAACAATTTCTAACCAGTTTACAAAACTGAACTCCATGTTCTAGAGGAAAAAAGCAGCTTACCACCATGAGCCCGAGCTGTACCTAAGGGCAGGATGCATCCTGTTATTAATTCATATACTGGCTCCATTTCTGAATGTATGATAGATGGCTGGACTTGGTTAAAGTTTTGTGAGGTCTGTATCACTTACACTTGCAGTTTATGCTAGTTCAATAAAAACATACTTACAAAAAAAAAAAAAGGACTGGTTCAGATCCAACCAATTGTCCCTTGATGCCAAGAAAACAGTCTCCATGACCTTTGGCTCCCAGCAGAGGCTTGCCAGGCTCTCCCCTCTCTTCATACCCCTGATGATGCAGCGAGTGATGATGTCACTTCCTTTAAGTACCTCAGGGTCTGGCTGCCCCCACCCTGACTTCTCGGTGCACATCAATGCTATCCACCATAAGCTCCATCCCCAAACTGGGTGCACTCTACAAGAACAAAGTAGGTATTCTGCTTCTGGTCTGCCAAGAACTAACACTGAAGATGATCCTCACTATCTTCGACTATGGTAACATTACCTACAGCACAGCTCCCAAGTCCACCCTCGCCAAACTGGACACCCTCTTTCACTCCTTCTACAGCTCTGCCTTGGACTGCCTTCCCCATTTCCAACATTGCTCCTCCCTCTCTCTTCCTTGATGCCATGTGCCTCGCCCACTGTGCCTCCTTTATATCCAAATTCTGGTTTAGCATCCTAAGCCCCCTCACTCCAGAACTCCGCTTTCCATCCCTCCAAATTCACATCAATCCATCCCCCCCAGAAGTCACCTGTGGGCCAGGCTGCCTTCTCATATAATTTCTCCAAGCTCCAGTCATCTCCAATTATCCTCTGCTTGGTCTGTTCTTTCTCCCTCAAGGCTGTTCTTCACTATTCACTACTGCTTCCTGCAACTCTACCTGACCCCTGACCTTAGCTCCACACCCCCGTTATGCTGGGTGCCCTCTTGTTTCACAGCAATCTTTGTCCACTTAGAGCACCTACATTTTCTGGTATTATCTGCTGCTAATACTGCCTTGTACATCTGGCGATACAGTATATTGCACTTATACCTTACTGCATGCTACTTGCATCTCTTATTTTTCTACCTGTCTGAATATTGTGGCTGCACAACTGAAATTTATTTTGATTACTTCTTCACCTTAATTTAATTTTGTTTGTGTAATAACACACACACCTTAAGAGGGGGTCTTAACTGGATTGCTGTTGCTGCTGCCCTCCTGACTGCTGCTGAAATTTACCGCAGCTCTCTAAGTCATTCACAGGTGTGAGGCGGTGAGCAAGAGACATGCAGTCATACTGCTACTTTTGCACCTCCTGCGCAATTCCTCTTCTGCGGCTGCTGCCACAACTTTCAAGCTCCAGTTCACCGATCCTGGCAGTGGGGACCAGCAACAACAACAGGGAAACTTCCATTTCAGCCAAGGGTGTAGACATGCACACTCACTGTACACATTTTTGTACAGTTTTGTTGAGTGCCTGTCACAAACCATAAGCCACTCTGTTAATATTATCATTCTAATCTGTAGTATTTGGGTTAGTATAGGCCACTGAGGAGTGTCCAATACATGTATAACCTCTTTAGAGAGTACAGGAGTCATCTGACAACAATCTGACTTGTTTGGAAGGGGGTGCCATCTGGAAAGGATGTGTACATTTTTTAATTGGGGGGGTGTAACTGTTGGAGATTGTGTACAAAATGGAAATTTCTGGCTACACTCCTGATTTCAGTATCTCCTGCACCACAACTGCCACCAATGGCAAGGAAACTGAGAGAAGGAGAGGGCATGCTGCAAAGGGTTCCTCCACAGCTCTCTCTCCCCATCTCTCTCTCTCTCTCTCTCTCTCCTTCTGATCCCAGCACACTGTGACTTGCAGACCCACTATCCCACCTCCAAAAAGGATGGACTGGATAACAGCCCAAAGGGGCTACTACAACCCTGGAAGAACAGCACAAAAAATGGGAAAATAAATACAATAAAGGTCTCTGAAGGGAGCATCAGGGCTCCATCAAAACATGGAGGCAGGCATCTGTGTGCCCTTCAACCCCACCAGTCAACCAATTAGAGGGCTTGAAAGCCCAGCAAACACACTAAGGGACTGTGGGAGGATGATGCAATCTGGGCCTCTCCCACATGGACTGGTGGGCTAAAATCAGTCAATCAGAGGGCAGAAGGACTGATGGACAGCCCTGGCTTTACAACAAGACTACGAATGGAAGGAAAGAAGTTGCTGGACTCTTGAGCAGCACGTGGCAATCTGAGAAAGACACTGAGGTGTTCAGACCTGCTGCTGACAGGACCAAGTGAGAGGCCTAACCAGGCCAACAGTCCTGCGAGCCCTCACCAGGGTTCATTTAGTGCTCTCACCGTTAGCTTTACCCTGGGCTTATATTAGTCAGAGACTGTAAGACAAGCACCTGTGGGAAGAATATACTGAGAGTGTGAACCTGTTGGCCACTTCTGCATACTGAAGCTGCTGAGTTGTACTGAGCGGAGACAAACACCGGCATCCTACCCAGGTTGCTCTGAAGCCAGGTAAGGGTCCTGCCAACCGACTTCTAGAGGGGTGGACTGGGGAACATGGAGCCATTGGGTGTGTGCCCCAAGTTAGTAGCCAAAGGGGAGTTGGATCGAGGAGGGTCACTCCAAGGATCTGAGCTCCTTGGGAACCAGGAAGCTGCTGCGTAGTCCTTCTGTGACTGACAGCCAAGCCAGAAGGTCTGTATCTTGAGAGGTGTTAGCTAGAAGGGCTGTGCTGCTGCAGAACATCTGAGGGAGTCAAAAGTGCTCCATCCCCAGGCAACTGGGCCCTGTTCCTAACTGCTACTCTGTGGCTGTGTGCTGTCTCCTGCCTCAACTCAACTGCTGCGTCTGTGGGTCACATGAGTGCTGGCATTGCTGGCTGGGTCTTTTGTACTTTTCCAATTTTGGATTACCATTGTCGTACCTGAACTACAAGTTGGTTTTCAATCATTTTCTCAATGAATTTCAAGTTCTTTAAATTATGCTAGCACATTATGGCCTGTTGGGGACTGAACTGCAAGCTTGCTAACTTTCATCAAGTGCTCCATCGAACCAACCCAGGCAAAGTAGCTACCAGGCTGGGTACCCAAAGTCATTGGTTACTGTAACATACTTGAAATTGTAATTTTATTACCGGTACCAGTTAAAGAGTTTATTGCACCTGTGTGGTACAATTCCTGCTTTCGTGCCCCCTGACTGGATAGGTGCTTTACAGACTGTGTGGAATCTGATAGGGTGGTAGTGGCCCACAGCACAGTGGCTCCCAGAGGGCACTGTTACAGGGTTAAAGGTGTCTTGCAATTGGCTAACCCCTCATTCCTTCCAGCTTCCAGGCCTGTGTTTTTAAATAAAGAGCACTGTTAATTTATTGAATTTTGCTTCTTTGTGTCCACCCACTTTGCATAACCTGACTGAAGTGTTTACTGGTGAATGTGAATGGGAAGTAGTATATCGCAGTGGTTTAAGGCTCTGAGCTGCAAATCTGGTGACATCCAGCAGACCAGACCTGGGTTTGAATCCCACAGCTCCCCCTGCATACTGTGTGACCCTGAGCAAGTCACAACTTCCTTGTGCTCCCAGGTTGCTCCTGTAAAAAAAGCGTTATTTATTTATTTATTTAAACAGCAGTTTGGAAAACCTTTGAGCCATAGGCTCATTTACAAAGGTACCTTGTCACAGTAAGACAAACGAAAATACACAGTATAACAATAACTTAAGACATAGATACAATTCAGCTTAGTGTGTTACTCCTGGTTAAACAACTAAATAAAATAAAAATTAAAAAAGTAACAACTGTGTTAATCGTCCCCAGGGGGTGGTTCAGTCCAATGTAGGATGATGGGTAGGTACTTCATCCCGGAGGGGGTGGTACTGCATGCAAGATCTGGCCCATTATCCTCTCTGGGTGAAGGCACTGCACTATTTATTTGTTCTGGGACCCCACCCCACCCCCAATGCAGGAGAAAGGATGAACCCAATTGCCTAAACCAGCTAGGCCCTGTACAGTCACCAGACAGAAGTGTGAACCAGAACATGGCAACTCAAGGGTCACATTTACTTTGGCACCTTATTGTACTGTCAAGCACCCACCCAAATCTGGAAACAACCAGCTCACTATGTCTTTTCTTATTTATGACTTTGATAACCGGGTGAGTGCACTGATCCCAGGGCCTGTTTTCAGGCACAACCTGGGCCATAACACATGGCACAGGGTGACAGTGAATACAAGGTAACTGTTGTACACATGAAACAGAAATAGATACAAGCAACAATATTGAGCACAGAGTACAAGCATGCTGCATAAATCCATTAAGAACATCGAGTACAAGGTTCCAATATGGGACATGAAAAGGATTGATAGGAAACAACAATCTTAAGCACAGTGTACAAGGTATGATGCATAGAGCAGTGGGCATGTAATACACTGAATATACATTAAGAAAATATAGAGTGTGTACCTATAGTACAATAAAGTAGACAGAAAATACAGTAAGTAAAATATATATATATATATATATACATATATATACACACACACACACACAATATGTAGAGGCAAGGAAGTCACGTATACTGTGTAAATCTAATTAACAAGGCAATGAAGTAACAGTTGTGGGCTGGGGAGTAGTCTAACATGGGTAGTCTAGCATGGGTAGATGGGTAACCCCTGAGAGCAGCGGCAGGAGGAATTTGTCAGGAGCCAGATTTTGAGGCGGGATTTGAAACTGGCGTGAGTGTCAATAGAACGGAGTTCAGCTGGCAGTTTGTTCCACTGAAACAGAGCAGCAGCAGGTCAAGCTCTGCTACCCATGTTGGTGGATACCCTAGGAACAGCTAGAGAGGTGTACCATTAGAGCGGAGATTGTGGTGAAGAGTTCGGGTTGTCACAAGGGCAGTTAGGGGGATTCTTGAGCCATGTAGATGACACTGTCCACCATGCAGCAGAGAGCTAGGTCAAAGTGGCCTTGCAGTGGTAGCCATCCTAGGGTATTATAGAGGGTGCAGTGGTGGGTGGAGAATGGGGTCAATAACATAAAGCGACAGGCACAGTTGTAGGCAGCAGAGAGTTTGGCCATGGTGGTAGCAGAGGTTCTGGCATAGATAGGAGAACAGTAGTCGAGAATAGGGAGAAGATTACCCTGGACAATGGCTAGTCTGGCTTCAGGGGTGAAGTATTGCCTGAATCTATAGACGGCACCTAACTTCTCATGGAACCTTCTGACAAGGGAATATGCGTGGTCATCAAAGGTGAGGGAGGGGTCAAGTAGTATGCCTAGGTATTTGTAGGTGTCGACGTTCTCTAGGGCTGGACCGTCAGGGGTGAGAATATGTAAGGGGGTGTGGTTTTTAGTTCTGGCAAGGAACAGCTCAGATCCGAATAGCATGGATTTATTTTTTTTGGCATTTACTACGAGGAGGTTTTTTGAGAACCAGCTGTAGGCTGCAGCATAGTTGTGTGAGAGAACAGAGGAGATTGCGGCCAAGGATTTGTCACTGTGGAAGAGGACAAGGTCATCAGCATACAGGAGAGAGTGACAGTTGAGGCAGTCAGAGGCGAGCGAGTTGACGAATAAGGGGAAAAGGAGGGGACCCCGGATTGAGCCTTGGGGGACCCTACAGAGACAGGCAGTGTGGGAAGCAGGTCTGGTCGATGCACACATATTGCAAGCGGAGTTAGGTAGTTAGTGAACCAGTTAGTGACTGAGAACAATCAAGGAGGCCAAGCTTGGAGGTAAGGAGAGCATGGTCGACCATGTCGAAAGCCTTAGAGAGGTCAATGAAAACTGCCCCGGTGGCTTTACCATTGTCCATGTTAGAGAGGATGTGGTCAGTCAGAAGGGGGAGGGCAGTGGCATGGAATGGTTTTTGTGAAAGCCATGCTGCTGGTTGCATAGGAGGGTGTGTTTGCCTATGTACTCAGTGAGTTGATTGTGGACTGCTCTCTCCAGCAGTTTACTAAGATGAGGAAGGATGGAAATTGGATGGTAGTTATCGGAGGATTTGGGGTCCCCAGATTTAAGAATGGGGATGATCTTAGCTGTCTTCCATGGGTCAGGCATGGAGTAGGTGGAAAGGTCAAGGTTAAAGACGAAGGTGAGTTGCTTGGCAATCGCCGAAGAGATCAGTTTCAGGAAGACAGGTGATAGGCCGTCGGATCTGGAGGAGCCACAGTTAGGTAGACTTTTAAGTAGCTTAACTGTGTCGTGTATGGAGAAGGCTTTAAAATAGAAAGGGGGTATTTACGGGTGATTGGCAGAGCTGGAGGAGGGTGGTAATGGATCAGTTTATTGGAACTGGACTTTGCAGTTAGTCAGTTGGCAGTTTATTTAGGTACATGGATAAGTCGGTGAACTTGCAATTAAAGACACTGGCCACTTCGTGAGGGTCGGTAAGCAGCCCGCCACGGGAGTTGAGGTGTGGCGCAGTGTTTCTGGAGTTTGGGTTTAGTAGGGAGCTGACTGAATCCCAGAATTTTCTACGGTTTCCAAGGCTGGCCTGTTGCAAATTGCAGAAGTGGGTCTGTTTCAAAGATTTGGCTTGTTGTTTACATTTGTTCCTCAGGCTCCTGTAAGCATCCCAGAAGGCTGGAGAGGGGGTAGCTTTGAAAGTGGACCAGGCGCGGTCTCTGGCCCTCATAAGGGTTAGAAGGTCTTTGGAGACCCAGTGCGAGTGCCCGCCTCTGACCCGTCTGGTAGTAGCAGGGAAAAAGCGGTCCTGGAGAGTTTGAAGAGTCCGGTTAAAAGTGGAAACTGCCATGTCAGCATCAGAAAGGGAAAAAAAACACGGACCAGGCCTCCTCGAGCAGATCTGTGGTGTCAGGGCAGTTGAAATTCCTGAGAAATGGGTATTTGGGTGGGGGGAGCACTTTAGTTTGGAAGACCAGAGGAGATGGATCAGTGAGTGATCACCCATGGTGCCAGCGTGCAATGCTCGGTCCTCTGTATTTATGAGGATCCAGTCCAGTAGCGTCTGGGTAGCCAAGCGTGTATTAAGTCTAGTGGGGAGAGTAATCGCCTGCACCAGGTTGTGCTGCTTTAACAGGGATACATAGTCAGGCTGGTGACAGCTCAGCCAGTTTACATTAAAGTTGCCAAGCAGGATAGATTTCCTATGGGCAGTTAGAGAGCTCAGGCCTTGGAGAAGGCTAGTGAGTCCCACGATTCCAGCCTCAGGGGGGTTATAGCAGCAGCCAATATAGAGTTTCTCGGAGGATCCCAGGGTCAGTTCAGAGAGTAGCCATTCACTAGAGGAGAAAGGGTCAGAGTGTAGGACGATGCTAGCTGAGAGAGGTTCCCTTAGGAGCAGTGCCACACCACCCCCTTTTTTCCTGCCTGGCCTGTCCAGGCGTAGGTAGGAGTAGCAAGGTAGTTGGAAGGTATTTTCAGCAAGGTGTGACTTCAGCCATGTTTCAGTGAGTCCCAGAACATGCGACTTGTAGAGCGCAACCATGCCTCAAGGTCAGTGAATTTGGGCAGGAGGCTGCAGATATTAATATGTGCGAATTTAAGACCAGAGGCATTAGTCCAGATGCTGGAGGAGGGGGTGATATGGGAGTTTGTTGGGCCAGGGTTGCTCTCAATGTTCCCAGCAAGGGAGAGTAGTGATAGCAAGAGAAAGTATGGGCAGGAGGGAACAGTGGGAAACCAGGAGAGGTTAGCCAAGCAGTGGCCAAGGAGGTGACATTCCCCTTTTGTGAGGAACACGAGAGAGATGTGCCCCAGGGTGGACTTTATTCTAGTAGAGAGTGATCAGGGTTGAGACGGGGGGGGAGAGAGGAGGGCGAGGTGCTGTTGGTCATGGGCCAGCACCTTAGCACAGAAGTCAGTCAGTACCAGCGCAGCAGTAAGGGAGACTGCCCATGATAAAAATGCTTGGGATAACCAGAAAGGCATCATAACTCTGAGTAGCAGTTAAGGAAGGGGGTAGGGACATGGGCAAACTAGATAGATCTTATGCTGGGCCCCTTCAGTGATAGTGGAGGATCCTGGACCGTGTACTGCAACTTCAGCATTTACGGTAGTGTGCTTTGCGTGCCCATGTTGTGAGAATGTGTCTCCCTTTGACAGAGTAAACGAGAGGCTTTTCTTTTTGGCATGTACACTTCCTTTCCACGAAGCCAAAATAAAAAGAAATAAAGTTCAGCAGTTCTGAAAAAATAACCAAATGAAACACTTTTTTGTCAATTATTGCAAGGGGAGTGCGTATCGACAGTAATAAAATAAAAAAGTAGAAGTTGTACTATAATGTTTCTTTCTGTGGGGGCACTCCGCCGGGTGCTCCGGTGATGGAATTATTTTTTGGCTGGTGAAACCTTTTGTTTTATAATAGTGCTTGCTTTCATTGGGTGGCTCTGCTCCCCACACTCCCCGGGGCAATAATCAGCAATTTGATAACTTTGCTTTCATCCACCGTTTGTTTCCTATGATTTAGCATTACTTGATCCACTTGCTTGAACTGAAATAATGGTGGACGCGACCTGGCGTTCTGCACAGCTGCACCGTAACACTGCCTGAATTTCTGAAAAGCGCAAGGCGGTCCGGGATCCTCCACTATCGCCCTTGTTGGGGATACCAGAGGATTAAGGATCCCTCTTGCGCTCGGGGATAATTACGACACTTTCAGATGCAGTCCACACAGCACTGCTCCATCCACCACAGCATCGGAGGTCAACAGTACACGCCCACCATGAGCAGTACATTGGAATAACTACAAAACTATTGTAATATAAAACAAAATAACAGAGGGGAGGCGGAGCCCCTCAAATACAAAAAAAAAAAAAACTATTACAATAGTGTTTAATGGCACAAATACTTCATTGGTGCACTGGGGGGGGGGCGGAGAGCCCCCACATAAAGTTATTTCAGAGATTTAAATAGACCCATTTTCATCCTTCTCTGACAACTTAGCAAACCTATGACACTGTTTGCAGTAAGGTGTTTCGAGGTCTATCGGTTCACAGAAACAAGAAAAGTTTAGAGACTCAATTAATTACTGGCTGCAATGCAGCTTCGGCCTGCACCTTGGGATGAACATTTTACAGAGACTTATATAATGCTGAATCTCTGAGTGTCTCTTTTTTTTTTTTTTTACCTTTTTGAGCTTGTGCAATACTACATTTCGTACTTTTTCAAACTGTGCGACTAAACTGTGTGCAATAAATAGCTTTTTGTTAACCTGACAATGTTGGGCATGTCTTTATATGCCATTTCAGTCTGTGGAGGAGTGTGCCTGAAGTTGCTAGCCCCCTGTGCAATAAATAGCTTTTTGCTAAATTGACAACGTTGGGTACATCTTTGCATGCCGAGGCATACCTCTCAACCTCTTGCCTCATGAATCAGGGACAGGGCTTAAAAAACTCAGGGACAATGACCCCAAATCAGGGACACATCTTAAAAATTGGGTACTATTCACTCAGAAAGGTGATAGAATATAGGGATTTGTGTTAAGATGCATTTTCTGAAGAACAAGTCTGTAACTTTAATGTTTGATATTATTTTGCACTTTTAATCCCCACTGTTCTATCACAAAAATACAAATTTTACGAGGGACAGAGGAAAATTTTGAGGCCAAATCAGGGACAGTAGAGAGGTATGTGCCGAGGCATAGTTTTCAACAGCATTTATAGAAAAATAAACATACACTTTTTCTACTACAAAATCAGGACAGGTAGCATTTTTTGTGTTTGATTTTTTTTTTTTGGGGGGGTGCAGCTGCTGAAATCAGGACTGTTGGTAACCTTACAAGACCGTGCAACTCACCCGCCCCACATGGATTTTTGATCAAATTCCTGTTGAAAGGCTCCTTGAGGTAACACGCTTCAAATCGAGCGGGGTACCTGGCCGATCCCCTCAGCAACCCTTCCTGTGACACTTCAGTTTCCACAGCGCCTGGCTATCCACGATATCTCTCCATTTACGACACACCAGCCGACAGTGTTTTATTAGGCTGTCCGCGGGGACCTGGCTCAGCACCAGAAACAGCAACTCATCCGGAAAGACCGCCAGGTCCATTGTGTTACAGGTTCGCCCCATCCAAAGTCTTCCAAAACACTACTTGAACTTCAGGACGAAGGAATATGCAGCCAATTCCTTGCTGCACCACGTCTGCTTATTTTGCTTTCACTTTCGGTCTCATTGCCTCACTTCCGCTTTAAAGAGCTGCGCAACACAGGATGAAAAAAAAGGGGAACCGAGGAAAGCGGAGCGTACCTTGTCGGCATACCTCTCAAGTGTCCCTCATTTTACCCTTCAAAATTGCACTGTCCTTCACGAAAAAGGTGCTGCACACATAGAGAATGTGCTGTAAAAGCAGAAATTAATACTCTTCCAATATGCTAAACAAAAAATAAACTGGTCGTCGGGGTGGACACTTCTGTGGCTGTCAAGCGCCACACACACATCTGCGTTCTGCATAGAAAGGCAGTAGCTTTTAGTTTGGACTATGTGAATCAAGCGAATGCCGTGTTTAAGGGCTTCTGAGATATCCTGCCAACCAGCTGAGTGCGAAATAACAGTGGCGTTTTTTTGTGCGAACATCCGACAACTGGTGAGGCATGGAACTGCACTACGAGAGGAAGCCACTGGCGATGTTTTTGCTGCGGTCTGCAGAGCAGATATTGTGTGTGTGTGTGTGTTGGGGGGGGAGACTTGGGTGTAGGAGGGGGTTACTGGTAGCATGGACATTTCTTTTTAATATGTATTTTAACAGTTTATTTATTCATGCTACTACAACCCAGCCGAGATTCGTTATCTGGTTTTCACTGGGGTCCGTCTGCCCATTTCCGCAGCTGAGTTACTAGACAAAAGAGGCTAGCACACTCCGATCGCCTAATTGTTAAGCCTTCTGTTCTGGGCCCTGCAAGTTCAGTTCCACAGCCTGCACCCCCGGTCCCAATCTGCAGGTGTATAAAAGGCGGTCCATAGTATGCCTTCTCTTTTTTGGGATGGGTTTCCCTCTTCATAGAAGGGCTGTCTTTCCTCATGGCATACAGAGAAGGTGAGCCATTATCCTTCAGTCTTACTTTGAGAGTCAGCTCCTGAAGCAAGTAACACCAGTAGGGCTGAAGGCGGCAGGAACCCATGGCAAACTTCTAGCTAGCAGTCTATAGGACAGCAGTCCCAAGCGTCCCTTCCCTCCTTTCCCGCTGTTGACTCGCATTCATCAACTCCATGGATGCCTCTCGCTAGTTCAACTGCTGTTTTGCTTCTACTTTACTTAAACATTCTTGTTTTTTCAATGAAAAGGTTAGCTTTTTCAGGGCTCCACAGTTCTATATGTCATCTTCTCTGACATGCTCCATTGAACGGCACCATTCCAAATGTGCCTGCGGCAACCAAATCCCGCCCAGGGACGGGCACTCGGCCTGCCTGCTGTGCTTAGGCCCCAACCATGATACTCAGGCCTCTCTCAACAGTTTAATAGCAGGACGAGGATCCACTGCCAAAAGGCATTCTAAGCTTTCTTCACAGAGCAACGACTAGCGGCTATGCAGAAAGATTCCTCTGCTCAGGAGAGCTCTTCCCAAAGAAATCTTCTGGAAAGCAACACCATAAGGAGAAGAAAAAGGAGAGGGGGAAAAGGAGAGCTCTCCCTTGAAATGTAAGTCTTCAGGCTCCCGCTCTGCCTCCCGGGGTATCTCAGACTCTGACTCTCAGGTACCTAGTCTCCTGTCCGCTGAACGGTTATTATACTTCCCGCCCTGATCTGGGCATCAAGTGATAAAGACCGCGGCTCAGGAACCTTGGCCCCAGCCTTGCAGTCACTTAAAGTCCAGCCACCTAATCAGGTCTCGAGCTGGTACAATGACCTTTGCAGACACTCCTCAGGACCAACGTCCACTCACTCCCGGTCAGCTTCGGCCTCTAGCACCGACTCTCAGGATAGACACAAGGCCTTGGGGCACTCCAGGAGATCTGCCTCACAGTTGCCTCGGCCGCTTAAGCCACCATCAGACAAACATCAAGTGGAACATCATTTCTCAGTGGGCGACACACACTGAAGACATCCAACCAGTGTCACTGCGACAGTACCACTGGTCCAGTCTCAGACGTCCTTCGCCACCAGCAGACTAACATTCGAGGCACAGTCCTCCCGAAGACTATCGGACATTGGCCTTAGACCAGGCATCAGCTACCAATGTCGGACATACTACCATGGCTCTGACACCCCTCCAGGACGCGTCCTGCCACCAGATCATGACAATAGACTGGTGTCAGGCCAGATGTCTGATATGGATCTTAAGCTCAATTTGTCACAGGTCAAAAACCTGTTCAGATATTGCTGGAAAACTACCAGGTCTGATCCTTGCCACCAAACTTTCTTGGATAAAGGCAGTCCTCACTGATACTGGGGCCCTTCCCCCACGAGAGCCCACTCCCATCATGGGCACAGGCAAGACCAGCCACAGACATCGCCCCAGGTCCCAGAGCCTCCATTCCTCAGGCTCCTCTGAGCATCACAAACATCGGCGCACGAGGCCTCGGACCATTCCTTGGTTCTGTCCTCCTTGGTCCCTTTATCTGTGGGAGGGCTTTCCCCGTAGACCCAAGAGATACTCATAAGTCACCACCAGATGATCCTTTTTTTATGGAGATCATGCGCCACATTCAGGAAAACATGGGCTGGGAGACAGAGGACCTTGACCCAGAGAGACTCCATTTGGCTAAATACCTACGCCAAAAGGACCTGAAGCTGGTTGTTATCCTGCCTTTAGTCAACATGTTTGCAGATGTCACCAAGGCAGCTTGAAAGCACCCTCACACCTCCTCCGCGGTGCCCAAAAGGGCTGATCACTTCTATTGGGCCCTGAAGGAGGAACCCTTCCTGGGAGAGCAGCCTATGGTGGACTCCATTGTCATCTCCGTTGCCCATGACAGATCCCAGCGGCCACGTCATCTTAACACACAACCTCCGGATACTGAGTCTAAGGTATACGCCGCCGCAACTTGCACCATACGATGTCTTAATTTTTTGACACATATGGTGCAATTCAAAAATGCCCTTTGGGAGCAGGGGATGGACACTGTCAAGCTCCTGGAATGCCAACAGAAAGCCAAGCTAGAGAAGCTACTGCAGACGGGCTCGGACGTCAGCACACATGTCCTCCGGTCGGATTACAACTCAGCGGACACAGCTCCGGGGACTGCGGCCATGGGAGTCTGTGTCCGATGCCATTTGTGGCTCTGGGTCTTAGGCTTTGCTCCATCTTCTAAATGACCTTCTTATTTATCAAAAACTCCATAATGCCTGCACCCAGGCTAGGCAAAACAAAGTACTTCAAATCTTCCTTCGTGACAAACATCAACTCCCCCTCCAAGTTCTGGAGAGTGGTCCACGCCCTCTTTACCCCCCCATCCTGTCCACCTACCTCATACTCAAGATAAACGCCACTGTCATTGCTGATCTAGTTGCAGTAACTACTGAATTCATCTCCTATTTCACCACTTGTGCTGATGAGTTACTCCAATCCCTATTAAATTATTCCCCTCCCTCTCCCCCTTCCTATTACCTATGAACGACCCCCCTCCAGTTCCCTCTTCTCCTTTGCTGTCTCCCCAAATGACACCCTAAATGTCCTGCTAGCGATCAACCCTTCAAACGGCTCCTCCCTGGATGACCTTGATCCTAAACTACTCTCTCAGCCCCAGCCGATGCTTACCCACTGTCTGTTATCCTAAACCTCTTTCTCAACCGCCTCAGTACCTTCCCCATGGAAACACGCAGTGTTCCTTCCTCCCCAAAGGCAGAGACCCCACCTCCCTGGCAACTTCCATCCCATCGCTCTTCTCCCTATCCTCGCCAAACTTCAGGAACACCTAGCCTCTTCCAGCTCACCGCTTACCTCAATGATTCTTCCTTCTTCACCCTTTATCAGTCTAGCTTCAGGAAAAATCAATCCACCACCACCCTTCTTCAGCTCACTGATTCTGTCCTCATGGGAATGGACAATGACCAACTCATCTCAGCCATTTTTGTCGATCTGGCCAAAAAGTCTTCGACACAGTCTTCCACTCCCTCCTCCTTGACACCCTATCAACAGCTGGCTATTCCCCTTAGCCACAGACTGGTTCAAGGCATACCTCACTAGCAGAACCCAATCAGTCAAGGTCTCTGACACAATTTCCCCACCCCTCCCGGTGAGAATTGGCATCTCCTAGGGATCAGTGTTAGGCCCCATACTATTCTCTGTTTTTATAAACAATCTCCCATCCACCTACTCTCCATTCTTCTCCATTCACAAGTACACTGATGATACAGTCTTGTATGCATCTGGCTCCTGCCCCACCAAGGTTGCATCCAACTTGCAGCATGACTTCGACAAAGTTCAGTGTTGGTTTGTAAACCACCATCTCTTAATGCCAAAAAACAGTCTGCATGACCTTCAGCACCAGGCAGAGACTTACCAGGCTTCCCTCTCTACCCTCCTTTCAAACCCTTGATGTGACTTTACTCGAGGACACATCCTCCTTCAGGTATTTAGGTGTCTGACTGGACCAACACCTGAACTTCTCTGGTCATGTCGATGCCATTCAGAAAAAATTGTGTCCCAAGCTCGGTGCCTTATTCAGGAACTGTGCTTGCATCCCACCCATGGCTGTGCGTGAGATTGTCCAGAAGATGATCCTACCTATCTTCGACTACTGTGACATAGCCTACGGTGCTGCCCCAAGTCCTCCCTAGCCAGACTAGATACCCTCTTCAACACCTTTTGCTGTTTTGCCTTTGACCTTCCCCCCGCACTCACCATTGTGATCTCTACCATGCCCTATCCTTCCTTTCCCTGTCAAACCAACGTCTCTTTCACTGTGCACTGGCTGGGTGAATTTCCCTCCTATGTCTCTTCTGCCTATGCAACCACCTCTCCTCCTTCCCACTCCCTAAGATCTACCGACTCACAAACCCTGGTGGTCCCACACAGCTCCACCCTTATTGGCCAATCGGGTTATTCTTATCGCCTCCCAAAAATCTGGAATTCACTTCCTCCTCAAATTTGCCACTCATCCTCTTGCTACTCCATTAACTCTGCCCTCAAGAACTTCCTAATCCCTCCGCCATCTCCCCTAAGCACATATTACCATATGCCTACTCCCCACCACTCCTATTTCCCTCTAATCATGCTCCTCCTTGTCCCCTACTCTCTCTCCTCCTAAAGTGCTCCTCCCCCTTCTTTCTCTACCCTTAATCTATCTCTCTCCCCTCTGAGCTTGATCACTGCCTTGCACAGGCAGGACCCAGAGCACACTTATCCCCTTTCCCCTGTTTCTCCTTTTTCTCACCCCCTTAGTCACTGCTAGATCACTGTCTTGTGTAGGCAGGGTCACCCAGCACACACTGGTGGGGTACTATAGCTGACCTCTGCTCAAGCTCATATGCCTACTCCCCACCACTCCTTTTTCCCTCTGATTGTACTCCTCCTTGTTCCCTACTCTCTCTACTCCTAAAGTCTTCCTCCCCCTTCTTTCTCAACCCTTAATCTATCTCCCTCCTGTGAGCTCGATTACTGCCTTGTGCACAAAGGATTCATAGAGCATGGTGGGCAACAGCCTTACCCCTTTTCCCCCCATTTCTCCTTTTATTGCAGCCCCTCAGTCACTGCTAGATTAATGCCTTGTGCAGGCAGGGTCATCCAGCACACAGGTGGATACTACTTCTCCTCTATAGTTGACCTCTGCTACCCCCTCCTATAACATGTGTCCCCCAACACCCCCCCTTTCTTGCATCACTATATATAAAAAACTCTCATCGCCTATAACCGGTGTCCTACCAGTAGGGCTGTCCACCACTCTGCCCAGACAGGAATAATGGGACAATGTTGAATTTCAACTCCCCCTCCCCCCCCCCGGATACCCACCACCTACAATACCTCTCATTCACCCTGCCACACTCTACCTCTCCTCTCTTCCTATCCACCCCACTTACAGTTAACGTAGCCCAACACTGGCCTATCCCTACACTCAATTAAGCACTTATAATCTACCCCGTACCCCTCTTACATGCACTTTAGTCCACCCTATCATCTCTGTTTGCCTCAAAAATCATGTTCTGTCTGCATCTCTATGTGAATTTCTTTTCTTTCTTCTATTCTACCCTCCTCAATTTGTCGTTTCTTCCTTCCATTCTTCCTCTCTTTACCCCAGTCACTGTAAATCTGGAATATCTATGTTACACTAATGGCTACCAATTACAATTGGGTTACCTTACCATCTGGTGCTACACACTGTTGCCAAGTTATTATATGTGTTTCAGTGTTACCAACTGTCACCAACTGTTGCCAATTTGCTATATGTGTCTTCATATCTACTATACTTAACTGTTGTATTGTTAGCCAATGTTATCCACCTGTAATCCCTCCTGCTGTCATTGTATGCAAGTAAGCAAACTGTATTCCAGAATTGTTTTTTTTTTTTTTTACTTTATTTCTTTTTGCCCCTTCTCTGCTCTCGGAGCCCACTCCTTCCTTCCTCTCAACTCCATTCCACCTCCGGTGGGATCTGCCCCTAGAGTGCCTCCTCCCTCCTGCACATTGGGGTCTGTCCCTCTTCTCGGTGGTCCGGGTGGTCCGAGAGGCTATCATCTTGGGCTGCCTAGAGGGGTTTTCTCATTTTCTTCCCTAGTTTCTCCCACCCTCTGAGACGTCCTGCGCTAGGACGTACGTCCCGAGTGGCGGCGTGCTGACGCACACCAAGCCCTCATGCGCAGCCGACGTCCCCCCCTCCCCGGCCCCGACGAGCGGAGCTGCCTCCATCCCCTCTTGGTCGGTGCTTCCACCGCGTGAGGGTGATGTAGAACATGGGGCGTGTTCATGGTTCCCACCCTGGTGGGGAGAGCATCCATTGGGACACTCAATCCCTCCCCCCGCCGACCCGCGCTGCAACCCGAGTCCGCTCGAACCCGGTCGCCGGCGAGAGCGAGGTGTGTGGCGGCTCCAGCACCTCGACCCTCAGCACCACCGGGCCGGCTGTATTCCAGCATTGTAACATTTCTCTGTATTATATCCCATTGTTCCCTACCCCAGGTCATACCAGGAGACGAGCAACTTGTTGCTCAACAAGCCTGCCTTGTGAAACTGCACTACTCAGTAGTTCTGTCCTCTTTGGTGAGGATTCCGAGACAATAATCACCAAGCTGCAGGATTCAGGCAAGGCCATTCGGTCCATACACTCCATATGCAAACCGAACAAAGGTCCTTTTGAAGCTTCATTTTCATGGAAAAGGGAAAACAATCCAGATTACAGCCATAGCAGTAGCAAAGAGGTGTCAATGGCTGCAAAGGCCCCATGAGGTTCCACAGGTTCTGGGTATTGGGCGTCGATCAAGCCCAGCCGATCTTCCCTCCTCCTGCTACAGCCTGACTCCTTGCTGGACACACCGCCTCCCATAGTCGCACTGGGGAGGTGGAAGGAGGTTGTTTTTCTCATTATACCTTGGGCTGGTGAAAAGTCACCTCAGACCAATGGGTCCTGCAGATGATTGACAAAGGGCACTTAATTGCATTCTTACAGAGGCCACCAGACAGTCCACCCCACCCTCCCATTGTTCCTTGGCTCATGCAGAGCTAATCAGGGTGAGACCAAAGCTCTGCTACTCAAGAGAGCTATAGAACCTGCCCCCCCCCCCAGAGGGGAACAGGATTCTATTCACACTTCTTCCTCATGCCATAAAAGACGGGGGATCTATGCCCCATCTTAGACTTCAGTGACCTTAGTTTGTCGAGTACAAACATTTCCGGAAGGTCTCCTCCAAGACCTACTGCCCATGATACAGCAGGGGAATTGGCTAGCATCTCTGGGTATGCAGGACACCCATCTTCATATTCTAATAGCCAAACCTCACAAGAGTTTCCTTGGGTTTGAGTTTCACGGACAGCATTACCAATTCAGAGCGTTGCCCTTCGGCTTATCCTCCCCTCAAGGGTCTTTACCAAATCAGGCAGGAAAACAGTCACGGAACACTCACCAGCCAAGAAATGGAATGTCCACATAAGAAAGTGCAATTTCAACAAAATTTTACTTGCAGACTGGAAGGAGTTGCAAGATGCAGCAGTACAAAATGGAAGCCTCTCGGCGAAAGGAACACTCACTAACGTTTCACCCATATGGGCTTTGTCAAAGTGTATGTACCCCTAGGACTGAGTGCTAGTTATGCTAACATGTTAATTGCACATAAGTGATAAGGTGCTACAATTTAAAGTGACAGTGCAAACCCTCTTCAGTACAGTCATATATACACAAGTGCTAAAATAATATACAGCATAAACTGCTATGTTCAGTCCCCATAATCGTGTACTGTGGCTACATAAGGATGTAAGAGCAAGTTCATGTATACCAAGAGCATTACAAATTGTGACACATATTAAAATGTTAATTAAAAAGGTTTTTCCTTCATTACTTAATTACTTGTTCCACTCGTATCAAAAAGAAACAGTCTAAATTCTATCTTAATGTTGTTCAAAGAATGAAAAACATTTTTATAATATTTAATATCTAATATATTAAAAGCACCCTCATTCGGGTAGATATGAGGTCTGGAGAGCCAAACAGAGAAGTGTCACGATACCAAGAACAAAAAGACGAATAAGAAAAGAAGGGGGGAGGACAGAAAGAGAGAAGGAGGAAGGGATAAAGGGGTAGGAGGAGGGAGTTTTGGGTTGTGAGAGCGAAAAAACCCCAAAATAAAACAAAAAAGCATGAACCAGGAAGAAAAAATTCAAGAAAGATTAGAGGAAACAGGTCAGCAAAAATGTGCGTTCCTCTCCATGTTTTGGTTTTCACATAGGGTCTCCTCCTGTACTGTACTGTATATTGTCACTTCCAAGAGAGGTCTAAAAGAGAGCAACCAAAGGAGTGTAAACACACACTGTAGTTTAGAAGGGGCACAGTCGCAGCACAATGCTTCATACTTATTGTTGCTTCATTTAACCAAGAATGGTTCCAACTCCAGCACATCATTTAACCCCTTTTCTGATGAGCATGCCCCAAATTGGTAAATCCAAAAGTACTCACACCTACTTAGAGCCAGTTCCCTGTCTCCTCCCCTAGGGCAAAGGCAGACTTGTTCAATATCTATGAATTCAAGTTTGTGTTCTCTGTTGTCTGCCACCAATATGTGGTGACCCAAACATACTCAAGATTGCCATTTATTATGGCCTCATGTTCCCCACCCTTTCTCTGAATTTCCTCTTAGTTTGACCAATGTGGAGGCCCCACAGCTGCATTCTGGGAAGTAAACAATCCATTTTGCATCACAGTTATATAGATTGACAATTTTATTGTCTTCTCTTATGTAGGTACAATACCGAATCTTCCACAGTGTTTACATCCCTTGGGCAGTGGTGGTAACCAGGTTTCTATTGGTCTAACAGGTTGTATTGAGGACACCAGCTGGTCCCTAAGATTCCTTTGCCCTCCTATAGGCCTTGCAGGGTGGCACCTTAGCTGTTGTTTCTAGTCTTTTATCAGCTGCCAATACATGCCAGTTCTTTACCAAGATGTCCCTGACTTTCCAGGATCTGCAGCTATATGTGATAACAAAACTACTCTATTTTTATCACACTATTTGTCTATGGTGCCCTCTCTAGGCTGTAGGAGGTTTTCATGTGATACCCTTTCTGTTTCTCTTATAGCATCTTGTAACACCCTGCCAAAATACCCTTTAACTACAAACCTCCTACTGAGTTCCATTTTTCTTTTTCATACTCTTCATTTCTACTGCAGTTCCTCTTCACCCTAGATACTGGATCTTGGGTATGTTACTAACTATATTTATTTATTTAGCTTTTGTTTACGGGTAGGTGTGCTAGCCAGCAGGTGACTATTTTCAGGCACGACCCGGAGAGTACAATACAGGATAACACAAGGAAGCAACATTAAATTGAGGCAATCAGTACAGAGTACATTCATGACATATACAGAGGCAATTTCAGCTAGGCTAACATGATGTAGGCTAGTCTAGGCAATGAGCAAACAGTACAGTACAGTACAAGGAGGTTACAGGGGAGTGTTGGTACTAGTAAAGGGTCAGGACCAGGGAGTCTGAGAGCCGTAGGGGAAAACTTACGGCTTTACCGGAAAAAGCACTAGATATTAGCCAGGTTTGTGGTTCCCCCGCTGGGCCAGATGGTGTGGAGTGGCAGGGAAGGGTACAGGCCAACGAGATTGTGCCGGGGGTAGACAGCCAGAAACGTGGTATGGAGGAGGGAGGGTGAGCCATATCGGGGGAGATAATTAAGACACCCAGCAGTGAGTTAGAAGGCTAAGTTGGGTGGAAGGAGCCATAAACTGGCAAGCAGCAGCAGGCAGCCCGTGGAATTTGAGAGATATACCAGCGGCTTTTGCGGCGGCGGGCTAGGGGGACGCCGGGCTCATGCTCCCACTGTTGGGCATGAGAGAAAGGGGGGCAGTGGACGGGAGAGAAAATATGGCACACTTACGGCTTCAGCGGTAGTAGGAGGGTAAGTGCAGCCGAGCTTGTGGTACCGAGACTGGGCATACGAGTCGGTAACAGTCCCTGGCTGTGGATGTTCAGTGGTAAAGAGTGGGGGAAAGAGGGGAAGGGGGAAGTGAACCTTACAGTACCAACTTCTGGCTGTAGTCTATTTAGACAGTGCCCAGGTAGCGGAAGAAGAAAAAAAAAACACGATAGTTAAGAGAATAACACATAACAGTTAAATAAGGCGATCATTCATATCTATCTAGTACAATTGCATCAAATGGACAAAAAAGACAGGGAGCTTAAGGAAAGGTAAGTCTTAGGAGGAGGGGAGGAGAGAAGTGGGAGACAGGTAGCAAAGGAGGGAGTAGAAACAGGGAGATGTGAAGATCAGGTAGGGTCGAAGCAGGTGCATTGATCAAGGTGGCAGGTGAAGTCTCAGCCCACGCTTGAAGGCAGGGTGCGAGGGTGCATGTCTGAGGTCCAGAGGAAGCTGGTTCCACAACTTAGGGGCTGCATATTGGAAGGAGCCAGTTCCTTTTTTGGTATGACAGCGGGGAATATCCAGAAAGGCTTTGTCTGCTGATCTTAGCTCACGGTTAGGAATTGAAGGAAGAAGTAATTTAGCAAGTGCTGCAGGCTGTCTTTGTCTGAGAATAGAGTCATTTAGACAGCCCAGGTAGTAGCTCCTGGAGGCCAAGGGGGAGAGCCACCCAAGGTCAGTGTATAGCTGGCAGTGATGAAGAAGTCATGGAGCTTTAGCAGTGCGGCATATATTGTAGGTTACATCCCATTTGTGCAGAACAGTTTGTGGGCAGAAGTAAGTATAGGGCACAATAGGTAAGCGTAGGTAGTAGGATCCCCCTGACTATGGCTAGCTTAGCAGAAGATGTAAGCATATAGCTCATTCTGTAGGCTGCTCCCAGCTTGCAATTAACATTTTTGCATGTGGTTTGGATGTGTAGATTTAAATCAAGAGATTGGTCCAGTAGGATGCCCAGGTAACGGAAGGAGATAACCACCTGTAGAGGATTTCCATTTAGATCTAGGATATTCAGAGGAGTGGTATACAATCAAAGCTTTTGTGCAGTGCCTAATAACATAGCATTTGTCTTGGTGGAATTGAGAATAAGGGGTGGAGTTTAACCATTTCTGGACGCTGGAGTAGGCTCTATTTAGTGACATGTTAATGTGCTCAACATTGTGTGAGCTGGCATAGATGACCAGGTCATCTGCACAGAGAAGCGAGGAGCAGGCAGGTATTTCATCTGGGAGGTTGTTAATAAATAGTGTGAATAGAAGAGGACCCAGAATAGAGCCTTGGGGAACTCCAATGTTCATTTTCACTGTGGAGAAAATGGCTGAATTGAACTTAACAGCCTGAGACCTGTTTGTCAGGTAGCTCCTAAACCAGTTAAGTACAGGGGAGGAGCAGCCTATTTCCCAGAGGGTAGACAGGAGCAGGGGGTGGTCCACAAGGTAAAACGCCTTGGTAAGGTCAATAAAGACAGCCCCTGTGAGCCTTGCTTGATCCATGTCAGAGAGGATGTCGGTGGTGAACTTAGCTAGAGCCGTCGTAGTGCTGTGGTTTTTCCTGAACCCATGCTGTGCATCATTGAGCTGCTTAGTAGTATCAAGGAATCCCTGGATCTGTGTGGCAACCAGTTTTTCAAGGATTTTGCTAAAAGGGGATAGTATTGCAATAGGCCTGTAATTGGAGATGTCATTTTTGTTCCCTTTTTTGTAGATTGGTGAGATCCTGGCCATTTTCCAAAGGTCTGGGACTATGCCACTGTAAGGGACAAAGTGAAAATTCTTGCTAGCGGTTTAGAGATAAAATGCGCAGCTAGTTTTAACAGGCGAGGTTTGAGTTGGTCAGAACCAGGACTGGTATATTCCGATATTTTCTTTAGAAGGTTCAGAACCTGAGTGCTAGTAATGGCTTTGAAGTAGAGGGGGTAAGGTTTAGGGTTACTGGTGTGGGAGGCAGAGTCAGGGTTACTGGTGTGGGAGGCAGAGTCAGAAAGAGGCACATTGTTAGAAGTGGGGGTTGCTGATGGCAGTGCACTGGTATACTGTAGGATGAGAGGTCAGAGAACATATTGTTGAAAGCATTTGCTATGGTGATGGGGTTGTTACAATGGGAGCCACTTATAACCATATCAGAGGGTTGTAACTGATTGAGGTGTCCCAGGAAGGTTTTATGTGCCCCAAAATTTACAGGATCATGGGCTGAGTTTTTAGCAAGTTCTGATAGTACAGGCTTTTAGCTAGCCTTATGTTCTTTCTGCAGGAATTCGTTGCTGTCTGTATATAGAGTAGTCCCTAGGCAACCCAGAGCTTTTGAAGATTTTCCAGAGTTTGTCCCTGCGTCGAAGTTGTTGTAGGAGATCTTTATGGAGCCATCTGGTTAGTTTTCCCCTGACTCTTCGCTTGGCTTTTGGAGCATGCTTGTTTTGCACAGGGAGAAACTGCTGTAGAACTGCATTTAGGGCATCTTCTACATTCACTGCATGGTATATGCCTGACCAGTCAATGTTTGATATATCCAGGAGGAAGGAATTTTCATCCAAGTTTGCAAAGTTCGTAAAAGTGACCAGCCGAGGTGGGGGGGCTGACCAGCGCTCCATTGACAGTAGATAGGAGAGTGGTCAGTGATGGAATCAGCCAAGATCCCTGAGCTAGTCATATGTTCAGGTCTGTTTGTCAGGATCCAGTCAATAAGTGTACCAGACTTCGGTGTTGACAATCTGGTGTTTTCAGTGATTTGCTGGTGAAAATTTAAGCCTTGCACTAGTGAAGCCAGGGTATTGTGAGAGGGACCCAGCCAGTTCAGGTTAACGTCACCAAGGATGACAGCTTCATTTTTATTGATGGATTTTAGAGTTAGCTGGAGTGCTTCCTGGAGCCTGTTTACTCCTCCTGAGGGTGGATTGTAAATACAGATTATATTCAGTTTTTTAGAACCAAGTGTCAGGAGTGTATGCATTGATTCACACGAAGTTGGGGGGTTTGGGTCAGAGATTATACTGATGTCCAGGTAAGGCTTATGGTAAAAGGCAACACCTCCACCCCTCTTTGACCCCGGTCTGTCCTGCCGAACAAATGAGTAGCCAGGTATGGTGCACATGGTATCTGGGGTTCTAGGTTTCAGCCAGGTCTCCGATAGGCACAGTATGTCGGGATCGTATATTTTGAGCCATGCTTCCACTTCAGGCAGGTGATTCAGTAGGCTTCGGATGTTCACATGCGATATAAGTAGTCCTTTAGTTTGCTTAGTTAACACTTTCAGGGGAGCCCCACTGCAGGGGGGGGGCCTGGATTCAGTTCAATATCGCCAGAAAGTTTAATCAGGAGTGATGCTAGGAACATAAGCAGTGAGCTGAGTAGGTCTAGGGCACTCATGCGTACCCTCCACTTATTTTTGAGGGAAGACAGAAATCAATAAGTGCAGCCTTTGTTTAGGAGAAGGTGTTCCCAAGAGGGTGACAGCTGCTTGCATATAGTATGCTGTTTCTATCTGTGGGGTTCTTGTATAACTCTGTTACCACCTTTCCAGAATCTGTTTTAGTAATAAGGATATCCAAAAACGAGACATATTTTCAGCTGGCCAAAGGATAATAAAACAGGCCGAATAAGGGCAAACAGACTGGAGGACAGAGAAACAAGGTCAGGTTCAATACCCGTTCTAGTCTTAAACCAGCTGGGCCTACTAACAAGAGGGACTCTGTTAATACACCAGCAACATCTACTAGTGCCTCAGAGACCACCGTAAATAGTGATTCCAATTCAGACTATTTGTTAGAGCAAACATCATCAGAAGAGGTGACCCCGAGGAGGGGGAAACGCAAGTACAGGTATCAAAAAGGCACAGGAGAGGTCGCCGGGGCAAGAGGAGGCCCAGCAGGACTATTAGGGAACAAAAAGAGGTATCAGTGGGAACACTGAAAAAGGTAGAGAACAGTATTGTTATAAACATGTCTACATATGAACTATCTGACATTGAAATCAATGTTATAAACAAAGAACTCACATTTGTTCCAACTGTGGACATTAATTTTTTTGAGACTACCACTGACCTATTTAGATTGTGTAGTCTTAAGTCTACAGTGTTATTATTCCAACATAGGTCGAAGTGTGCAACAACCCTTAGAAAATATTATAGACAGCCAGGAAGGGGGAGTTGGACTATGATACTATAATTACCACACAAGAAGTCATAGAGGCTCTGAATACCAGCTGTGGAGGGATTAGAACCTGTGACCCAGTATCCACCCAGGTGCATCTTAGAGTCCAGTCTTGGAGGATGGGGAGGAAGTTTGGAATAGAAAGTCGTCCATGGATCACTTTAGATATAGTATCTTCTGCCCAACCCTACCCCCTGCTATAGTGATTTTTAAGGAATTGTGTGAGGATGATTTTCAACAGCTGAGAACAGAAAGATACACACTTGATTATTGCAAAGTAAGTATGGAGGAGAAAATGGCAGTAAAAGGGTTGAGGAACAATCACAATACAGCTATAAAACCAGTGGACAAGGGGGGGCAGTGTGGTTATCTGGGACACCACAGAGTATGAGGAAGAGATCCAAAAACAATTGGGTAACAGGGAATATTGTAAGCACATTACTTCAGACCCTACCCGGTCCTCAAAAGACATGTAGATGGGTTTTAGGATGGGCTTGTTACAATGGCCTTATTACTGAGAAGGAAAAACCCTTTGACTGTCAAAGCACCACTGAGGGTGCAGTTTATACCCTCCCAAAATCCATAAGACCCTGACCAAACCACGTGGCAGGCCCATCGTTTCTGGGGTAGGGGTGGTAACAGATCCTCTAGCTTGCTTTGTGGATGATGTCATCAGGCCCTTGGTTCATAACACCCCCTCCTTTCTCTTAGATATAAGGGATGTGCCGAATGTATTTAACAACCTGGAGGTAGGAGGAGACTCCGTAGTTGTGACCTTCGATGTAGAGGCGTTCTACACAAGTATACCCCACAAAGGGTGTTTGAGAGCCCTAAGGTACTACTTGAATATGAAGGGAGGATGTCATCCTGATACAGAGCTCCTTGTAGATATGGCAGA
The DNA here is from genome assembly GCA_016271365.2 of Neoceratodus forsteri. Classification (NCBI taxonomy): domain Eukaryota; kingdom Metazoa; phylum Chordata; order Ceratodontiformes; family Ceratodontidae; genus Neoceratodus; species Neoceratodus forsteri. The sequence goes on along the minus strand of CM057450.1, from coordinate 888,386,602 downwards.
AATAGTACTGGAGAGAAACTACTTTTGCTTCAAGGGGGATTACTACCACCAGGAGATGGGCACAGCAATGGGGGCCACGTCTTGCCCCCAGTTATGCCAATTTGTATATGGCATACTGGGAAGAGGAGTACATTTGGAGCAATCACAACCCATTTAAACAACTTATGAAGTGTTGGAAACACTTCATTGATGATGTGGTCATGGTTTGGGAGGGCGGTATGTACAAACTGGGTTTGTTTTTGGTTTACATACATTCAAGTAATCAACATCTTAGATTCACATGCCATGCCGACCCACTACAGGTCTCATTCTTGAATATCCATATTACTAAAACAGATTCTGGAAAGGTGGTAATAGGGTTACACAGGAAACCCACAGATAGAAACAGCATAGTACAGGTATATCACCCTGCCCATATAGTTAGTAACATGCTCAAGAGATAGTACTTAAGGGTGAAAAAGAACTGCTGTAGAAATTTAGAGTATGGAAAAGAAAAAATGGACCTCACTAGGAGGTTTGTAGCTAGAGGATGTTTGGGCAGGGTGTGACAAGATGCTGTAAGAGAAACAGAAAGGGTACCACGTGAAAACTTCCTACAGCCTAGAGGGGCACTATAGACAAACATTGTGATAAAATAGAGACAGTTTGTTATCACATATAGCCATGAGATCCTGGAAAGTCAGGGACAGCTTGGTAAAGAATTGGCATGTGTTGGCAGCTGATAAAAGGCTTGAGGAAACAACTAAGGTGCCACCCCGCATGGCCTGTAGGAGGACAAGGAATCTTAGGTACCAGCTGGTGTCCTCCATACAACCTGTTAGACCAATAGAAACCTGGCTACCACCACTGCCCAAGGGATGTAAACATTGTGGAAGATGCAGGTATTGTACCTCTCAGTGTCAGTGTCAGTGGCTCAGCAGGTAGCACACTTGCCTCTGAGGCCAGGAGACCAGAAGGCTGTGGGTTCTATCCCCACACCAGGCACTTGGGTTAATATCCCTTTACTGACACTGTAGTGCAGCATCAGGGGGGTGCTGCACCCCTGAGGTTGCGTCCTTCGAGGTCCCATCTGCCTGTTCAGGTGGATGTTAAAGATCCCATGGTACTTCTCGAAAAGATTAGGGTAATTTTTATTGAAATCATATCAAAATATATGCAAAGCAGTATTGCATCATACAAAACCATAAAAAAGAGGAAAACCAAGAACGTAATTAAGTATTATTTCATACAGCAATCCCAAACATAAAAAAACATTATATCTCTACCTCTTCCCACTCCCTACTAAAAGAATAGGGGAATTTTTATGCAAAACACAGACCAAAATATACAAAATTGTATTACATCATACAAAATCATAAAGAAAGAAAATCAAAAAAAAATAAGGAAGTATTACATCAGACAGAAACTATAAACCTAAACAGGTCAAAATGATATAACCCTCCAAAACAGTAGGAGAAAGTGTATTACAAATGAAACAGAAAATACAGGCGAAACAGTGTTGCTTCACACAATTCAAAAACATAAATGAAACAAAAAGCATTACGTCATGCAAAATACAGCAAATGAACAGCAAATATAGAAGCCCATAATCCAAAAACAAAAGAGCCATGGTCACAACCTCCAAAAGGACAGGCACCTTGTCTCCTACTCATCAGTGCGTCAGGGAAGGTAGTGTCTGTCACAGCCAATCCACCGAGCCCCATCGAGAAGTAAATAATGAGGGAGAAACCTTGTGACAATCCTGTAATCATAAAGTATTAATTGAGTTGTGAACAATAAAATACAACTCTTCTGCAGAAAAATAACGTTGCTGAATCATAAGCCTACAGTGTACATACCAGATATAAAATTTAAAACACCAGGAATAACCACATGGTTACCCTATCATGTTTAGTCCACAAATTTGGCAAAATACCGAGACATAAAATTTCCAAGGTCATGTCACAAAAAGGGAATGAAGGCCACTTTTGATGCACAAGAGACCAAAATTCTACAATGAATGGGCAGTCCAAAAATAAATGAGCTATTATCTCAACTGTAAAAGGACGTGTATCTCATGGGCAATAATAGTCAGAGAGCTGTTTATGCTTTAAATTCCCCCTCACATTCAATTTGCCATGGAAAGATAACCATAAAACATCCCACATATAATAAGGAATGCAAGGTGAAGTCAACATGTTTCCCATAATATGCTGTTGTGGTGTAGTGTATGAATCAATAGGGGCCGAATCGTGGAAGAATTTACGTATAATGAAAGCATACAGCTCTTTCCTACAAAAGGTAGTAATGTGATCTTTTGTAATACCCCATAACTTAATTTTTCCAAAGCAAACCTTCAATGTATGTGGAAGCTGAGCTACAGAACGTTGTCTTGGTATAGGAGTATGTACGTACTGACCAGGAATCAAAAACTGATCCTAAAGAGTCTAAAAGCCACGGTGTCCACTGTGAATCCTGCTTGACTAGTAAGGGTCGTATATTGGAATACATAAAAATAGTAAAAAAGAAAACAATAGGTTGAATTATGTGTAAACCCCCAGATTTCCTCTCTCGTAATAATATACTCCTTTTAATCAGGTTTAATCTATTACCCCAAATACAGGAAAAAAAAAACAACCATACATTTGTGTTTCCAGGGACGGAGGAAGACTAAACACTGAACTCAGGTACAAAAAAAATGGCAATAAAAATGTTTTAATCATATAGACCCTTTTCAATTTGGATAGCATCCATGCATTCCAAAGTTTAACCTTGTTCTGTGCTTCATCAAGTTACAATTTCCAATTTTGGTATGCCCAATCCCCTGTGCCAAAATGAAGTCCCAAAACAATACATGTACCTCTAATCACTGGGATTCCTATAAAAGTAGGTATTTGCACATCTTCTACTCTAAGTGGGATACAATGGCATTTCTTATAGTTAATACTAGCCCCTGTATGTTCCATAAAATGCTGGATAGCAGTCCCCAACACATATGTTGATGGTATGTCATTCACCACAAAACAAATGTCATCTGCATATGCTATACACTGATTTCCCGATCTGTACAGAAAAGGACACTCCCCATATCTCCCGTACATCATACACTCTCCGTATCAAGGAGTCTATAGTGAATAAATATAATAGAGCACTTAATGGGCAACCTTGCCATACCCCCCATTTAATTCTACACTTATTCCCCAACTAGCCATTATAATAAGCTTGGGCCATTGCCTTAGCATAACAGATTTGGACCCAAGAAATAAAGAGCGGAGGAACCTCATAGTGCTGCAGACAGTCCCATAAATAGGCATGATGGACATTGTCAAAAGCCTTGGCCTGGTCTAGACTAAAAAGTAAACAGGTAATTTCACCTAAAGCTCCTTTTTTGCATAATTTCTCAGAGGAGTATCAATCCATCAGACATTTTTCTATTCGGTATGGAAAAGGTCTGTGCAGGGTGTAATTAAAAATCTGCCTGTAAGAGTAAACCGATCATTCAATATTTTCGTCAATATTTTAAAATCTGCATTAAGCAATGTAATTGGTCTCCAATTCACCAGGTCATCTCTATTCCCTTTTTCAAACATGAAGATAACAAGGCCTTCAGTCATACTATCTGGGAGCACACCAGAGCTCAACAATTCATTTAAAACTTCAGAAAACTCCTGTAAAAGGATTCAGAAAATGTATTTATATAACTCATATCGAATCCCATCTGAACCAGGAGCAGAACCCTGCTTGGTGCAGGACAACACTCCTGAAACTTTCAGAGATGTAATTTAAGTAACAAGCATGGCAGTACCTTGAACAGAAAGACAGGGCACATCACATTGATCCAACCAGGGTGTATGCACATTAGACTCAACATCTGAGGAACCAAACAACATGTGTATATGTGCATCAAGAGCCTGCATAATACCCTCCTTAGTTGTACACCTAAGTCCAGCCTAATTCTTAATACTCTCCTTTTGTTTCTGCTGATGTTGCTGGGCACAGAACTGGAAAGAATTCATGAAGGCTTTGTCACTCTGAGTTCCAAATCGACGTTCCATATCTAAAGATTTTAAATAGTTATATTGGGTCATATTCATAAGATTTTTAATGCAGTCAAATCTGGAAGCACAGACATGTTTCCTTGTGCCATTTGAAAATGCAAGTCTAAAAATTTAGCCCTATACTCATGATATAAATCAGATTTGTACTTGCCATTAAGCTTTCTGATGTGTTGAAAATAATGAGTAATATCAAGTTTGGTATCCATCCACCACTCCCTATATGTATTATATAGAAAAACGATGGATTTTCGTGTCTCCAAAAATGCCATGAAACCATCTTCCACTGTGGGAAGGAGCAGAAGACTCACATTAAGTCTCCAATACCCTGGTCCACGATGCATGGGTTCATGACTGGCAACCGTAGCTTCTAGAACAACATGGTCAGATGGAGCAACTGGAAGTGTTTTGGTGGTAATAACTCTCAATGACTCAGATAAGAACCAAAAATCAATTCGGGTGGCTTTTGTACCCTGAAAATAAGTTTTGGGAGAATTACCAAACTTTTCGAAAATATCAATCAGCCCAGTTTGAACCAATAAAATAGACAAACAGTTAACATCGCAAAATATTTTCTGAGTGCGTAAACCTTCATCTTTCCTATATCTGCTACAATTAAAATCACCACCTAGAAATACACGTTTAGCAGTAAATAAATAAGGCTGTATGATGTTAAATATCTCAATTCTGGCAGCCTTAGTCTGAGGAGCATATACATTTAAAAAATGACATCTCAAACCACAAATGACCATATCCAACATCAAAACACATCCAGGGACTATGTCTATTAAATGCAATAATCTGGCTGACGGATTATTTACTGCAATACCAACACCACTACAGAGCTCAGTGCCTATCAACCAATAAGTAACCCCCCACCACCATCCCATCGTTGCCCGGTCTAAGTCTTCCCTAGTATGTAATCTCGTATCTTGAAAGAATACAACATTGTGTTCTCCTTCTTCAAATAATGAGTATATCAACATTTGCTTTCTATCAGATTGGATACTATTGACATTTAATGAAGTAATAGACAGTTTATAAATATCCAGCATACTGAAAATAAAAAGAAACAAAACCAAAATATAATGCATCCTGTAGAAGCAAGACAGAGTATATGACCATTAGTGTCTCATTTCTTTTTTACTCCACTTCCATGTTCCTAATTTATTCTTTTCCTTTTTAACTGTGTCAGGGATCTCTAAAGGCTGATCCAGATCCGACATCCCCTCAGATAGGGAAGACTGTACAGAGGTGAATTCAGATTCTGTACAAGCATCATCCTGTAATACCTGACACATATTTTGGAGGCAATGTGGGACTGTACAGGCATATGTGTTCCTGTATGGCGAGATCTGAGGCTACTTTGTCTATCAGAGACCAATGTGAAGTCCCCTTCTGGTGGTAAAGGTGGGGGCATAGATGCTTTAGACACATCAGAGTCCTCAGGCCTAACATCAGAGTCCATAACAGGGGAAACTGCCGGAACAGCAACAGGGTGAGGAGCAGATAGCTTTACTTCCTGTGCCGCAAGCACCGGCTGTCCAACACAAGCAGGAATTGGAGGCCTTTCGGGGGGGGTGCTGGTCTCTGCCGCATCGCAGCCTTAACAGCCATATTGATATAAAACTCTTGGATGCAGAAATCGCCATTTGTTTTATTTTGGGCTGCCCAGGGGCATTCAATATATGAGTGGTCTGCCTCACACAGGGAACATTTAGGAGTATAATGGCAGCCAGACATGACATGGCCTAGTTCACCACATTGTACACATCTAATAATCTTGCATGTTCTACTTAGATGTCTGGGTAAGCCCCATTTGTAGCAATGTCGGGCTGACCTGGGTAAAAAATAAAACCTTTATCTCTACCCAAGTAAAAACAATTGGGAAAATGCTGCAGACCCTCATCATTCTGCAACAAATTCTCTTTATATCGCCAACCACCATTCCAAAAACCCTCAGTATCCAGAATGGGTTCTGGATTCCCCTATATAGTACATTTCTTCTCAAGCCAGTAAGTAATATCCTCAATGTTCACCCCTTCATTTCAAAATAAAACTGTTATCACTTTAAAGGACTGTTTAGTAAGAGGATGGCCTGAAAATGAGACCAAGCTGGATTCGTTTTAAGCAAGCATACATCATCCAAAAACAGTTTAGTAAATCTAGTGAGCAAAAGCTGATATCAAAAGTACTATCCCCAGATGTATGTATCAAAGCATAGACTTCGTTGGAGAAAAACCTAATAACTGTTTGATCAGAACTTTCCCAACATAAAACCAATCCAGCATATGTTCAGTAGAACCCAAAACCACAATCTAACAGCATTTTTATGCTTTGCTAGCGTGACTGGTTTCTTAAAAGCCTAGCAAAAGTGGCTGGGGTGCTGTTAATTGTGGTTGGTCCAAAGTATCAGGAGCATGTGGTAGTTCTATGTCAAGATCAGTGTCTGAAAGAGGAGGAGCAGAGCAACCTGAACCTCAACAGGATCTGTCACCATAAGTGGCGAATATGGGATAGAATCAGTAGCAGGCCTATCAGCCTATAGGTTGGGAGTAGCAGGAGAAACAGAGGTAACTGCATCAGGGATTACTGCCAAGGCAATAGACTGCAGAACAGGGTAGACCACAGCACCGCCCAGATGTGGTACAACAACATCCCCATGTCGGTGCCGACAGGTAGCTGATTCCCACCCACCCCAGATACCCCAGGAAGCAGAATGGCAGGGTCAGCAATCCAGACTCCTGTATCCAATTGAAGCTAACCTGCACTCTCAAGCGCCTTTTGAGGAGACCAAGAGTCAGTGTCCCGGACAAGATTAGAGATCGGGGTCTGGGTTGGGGAACAGTGTTCCCCAGAAACAACAGGGAGTTTAGATTTTAGAACCTTGGAGCTCGTACCTGGGAGACCTGAAGGAGAGTCATCCTCAGGTTTTTCCACTTCCAGAAGTCATCTTCGGCTTGTAACTGAGCCTTATGGAATTCAGCCATAGCGTCCTACAAAAGTTTTCTTTTCTGCTCAAGGCGACTGTGAACATCTTCAGAGTTAGAAGAAAGGGAAGCACTATCCCCTAGTAAACCGACACCAACGGGCAAGGTAGGAGAAGAACAAACAGGCTCAACCCGAAATATCAGGCCCTCATGTAGATTTGGACTACTGGTGACTTCCGCACCGTCAGACGAGACCGCCTGCCACGAGGGTGTCGGTACGCTGGCCACCATTAGGGTGTATTCCAGCTATATCTTTCACCTCGCAATCGACTTGTAGGTTCTGGCTCACAGTCAGCTCATCACCACCACTGTCAGCATTGTTCTGAAAATCACACATACACTCAGCCGCGCCCACTGCCGTCGAGTAGAGAATTTCCCCGGTGCCCTGGCCAAATTTCCTCCCATTCACTAAAAAAATAAATAAAAAAATACCACCAACAGCTTAATCCGGTTTAAGGAAAAGTTGCCATTCATCTGTATCGCCTTCCCCTGGGTCATGCCTGAAAATAGGCAGAATTTGTCTAGTGCACTTACCCGGTCAACAAAAACTAAATAAATAAGAGAAGACAATAAAATTGTAAATCCATATAATGGAGAGGTGGCCACAATAAATCAGTTTATTAACTGTGACACAAAATGGGATCATTTACTTCCCAGAATGCAGCTGTGGGGTCTCCCACATTGGTCGAACTAAGAGGAAATTCAAAGAAAGGGTGGGGGAACAATTGAGGACCATAATAAATGGCAATCTTAAGTATGTTTGGGCCACCCACATGTTGAAGACAGACAAATTTATTTATTTAGTTTTATTTATTTCAATCTAGGATTAGAAAATACCTTCGAACACAGTGGAGCTCATTTACAAAGGTTCCACATCAATAATGGGGCAGGGGTTACAAAACTGACAGAGTATAAAGCACAATAACATGTACAGATAATATCAAATACAGCAAACAGTAGAACAGCACATAGTAAACATAAGTGATTGCAATTAGATACATAGTTGGCATTCTAGGACTTTATAGGTGAAAACATAGGTGGGTAATCCCATTTGGAAATCGGGAAGGGTGAGTCAGGGGATGAAGAGTAGCAGCAGGACAGAGAACTGGGGGGGTGCAGCTAGGCGGCATTGTCAAGCATACTGAGTGAGGCAGGAAGGGGTAAAATGGGTGGGAGTGGGGGCAAGCACAGAAGGAGAAGGAGACAGGAAGTAGGGGATGGTGAGGTGTGGGGGAAGGGGAGGATGAAAGGTTTGGAAAAGAGTCAGGGGTCATAGTGGGCGAGTTAGTGGGACAGAGTAGGAGGGTCAGGATGTGACAAGGAGGGGGGAGGATGAGAGAGGCGATTGAGCAAGGGAAGAAGGATACAGCCAGGGGCCTTGTCAAGGAGGCTGGGGAATGCAGGTTGCCACATGATTTGCAAGTCACATAACTAGGTAAAGCTGGTACACTCACTTTCCTTCGAGATGTGCAGATGCAGGAGATGCTTGAACTGCGTAAGTTGAGGTATGCTAGTCAGTTCACAGCTTAGGCCATTCATCCAGTTAGGAGCTCTGTAAGGGGAGGATCGCTGACATTGGGTAGTCCAAACCCTGGGAACATGAAAGAGTTCAGAGACAGAGGATCGGGTGTGATGTGACTTTTGAGGCTTTGATAGAAGACTGGCAATGCCTGTTGGCAGGGTTCCAAGCAGCACTTGCTTGGCAAGTATACATGCGTGGTACTTGATGTGGTCTTGTAGTTTGAGCCACCCGGTTAGGGTGAATAGATCACAAGTATGGGCGAGGTGGCTGGCACCAGTGATAAGTCTACCAGCTTTATTTAGGGCAGTATTTAGTCTTTTGAGAGATGTAACTGTGGCAGCTCCATATATAACCAAGCCATAGTCAATAACAGATATTACCAAGCTGTGGATTGCAAATTTATGTGCTTCTGTGGTCATACTTCGTCTGTGTCTGTAGAGCAGTCCTAGTTTAGCATTTATGTTCTTAGCAACAATATCAATGTGTGGCTCATAGGTAAGGTGGCAGTCCAGGGTTACTCCAAGGTATCTGAAGTGTTGGATTTGTTCAATGGGGTCTCCTTGGTTATTTTTAACTGTGAGGGCATGTGACTTGTGTTTATGGTGGGAGGATGAGAACAGCATAAGTTTTGTTTTTTTTGTAGTTTAGAACTAGCTTGTGGGATTGGAGCCATTTTTGAACTTCAAGGAACCCATGTTGCAGGTTGTCGTCAAGCACGGTGGGATCCGGGTGACTTCAAAGATGACAGTGTCATCTGTGTAAAGGAGGGTCCTTAAATGACAGGCCTTTGGTAGGTTGTTTAGGAAGATACTAAACAGAAGGGGTCCCAGGATGGACCCTTGGGGTACATCTGATCTGATAGAGCGCAGTTCAGAGATGGAATTTGAAATCTTCACCCTCTGTGACCTGTTGGCAAGGTAGCTGCTGAACAATTTTAGTGCGCTAGGTGAGAGACCAATCTTTGCGAGTTGGTCAAGGAGGAGTTTGTGATTCACGGTGTCAAAGGCCTTAGTAAGGTCTATGAACACTGCTTCTACCAGACTGCTATTGTCAACGGACTGTCAGATGAAGTGAATTTTAGTAGTGCTGTAGTCGTGCTATGCTTTTTCCTAAAACTGTGCTGCAGTGTGCATTGCAGGGAGTACTTATCAAGATAGTCCACAAGCTGCTTGGTTACTGTGCATTCCAGAACCTTAGACAGTGGAGGGAGGATGGATATTGGTCTGTAGTTGCTAGGTTCCATGCGATCACCTGATTTGTGTACTGGTGTGATCAGTATAGATTTCCAGACTTCTGGGACAGAGTGAGGGATAGGTTGAATATTTTAATTATAGGCAGGAGAAGAAGAAAAATCAGCATTTATATAGTGCTTTTCATACACAGTGTAGCCCAAAGCACTTTACAAGCAATGCTAGACTGGTAGTGAAGTGACTGAATGTGTGGTGGCGGCCATATAACACATCATCACCCACACACAGCCTGGATAATTGCATGAACTGGTTTTATGGGAAGGAGAATGTTGGCCAGAACACCGGGAATGTTCTCTATTCTTTGTGAAGAGTGCCCTGGGTTCTTTTACTTCCACCTGGACACCCACCAGGACAATACCAGGATGAGCAGAAGGGACCTCTGTTTAACGTCTCATCTGATGGACGGCACACCTCAGCAGTACAGCACCCCCCCAATACTGCACTCTGATGCCAGCGATTTTTTAGGTGCAAGTTCAATCCTGGTGTGGGACGAGAACCCATGACCTTCTGGTCCAGAGGCGGATGTGCTACCAATTGAGCCACACTGACACCTCTTCTAAGGTAAATGCAATAAGTTTGAGGTCCAGCAAGTCCCCACTATGTCTGGTTTTTCCCAATACTTTGGATAGCAGTTTCCTGACCTGGGCAGCAGAGACCTGTTTGAAGTAGAACGGAGGGTGATCAGGCTTCTCTGAGAGCACCTTCAATAGGGAACACAAAGGCAAAACTTGAATTCATAGATATTGAACAAGTCTTCCTTGGCCCTAATGGAGGAAACAGAGAAGTGGCCCTAAGTAGGCACAAGAATTTTGGAATTTACCAATTTGGGGCATGCTCATCAGAAAAGGGGTTAAATGATGTGCTGGAGTTGGAACCATTCTTGGTTAAATGAAGCAACAATAAGTATGAAGCATTGTGTTGTGACTGTGTCCCTTCTAAACTACGATGAGTTTTTACACTCCCTTGGTTGCTCTCTTGTAGACCTCTGTTGGAAGTGGCAATATACAGTATCTGTGATGTCTTGAGGAGGAGACCCTACGTGAAGAGCAAAACATGGAGAGGAACACACATTTTTGTTGACCTGTTTCCTCTCATCTTTCCTGATTGTTTTCTTTCTTTCTGGTTCATACTTTTTTATTTTTTTCCCCCTCTCACAACCCAACCCCCCCCCATCCCCCCATCTCTTTATCCCCTCCCCCTTCTTTTCTTCTTCATCTTTGTTTCTGTTATCGTGGCACTTCTCTGTTTGGCTCTCCAGCCCTCATGTCTACCGAATGAGGGTGCTTTTAATATATTAGATATTAAATATTATAAAATGTTTTCATTCTTTGAACAACATTAAAGATAGAGTTAGACTGTTTCTTTTGGATATGAGTGGAACAAGCAATTAATGAAAAAAAACGTTTTTTAATTAACATTTTAATATGTGTCACAATTTGTAATGCACTGGCTATACATGAAGTGCTCTTATGTCCTTATGTAGCCACAGTACACAATTATGGGATTGAATGTAGCTGGGGTTTTAAACTTAGTTTTATTTAGTGACCAAATCATTCAATTCCATTTATACATATCCATGCATCTGGTTACATCAATCAATCCATTAGTATAAGACAATCATTACAGAGGCTCTCTTGTGATAAGGACTACAGTATGTAGAGGCCTTATCTGTTTACATCTTGATATCATAATCTGTGCCCAAACCTTTAGGAGCTATTTTGCTTTGGATTATATAAAGACAGCTATGGTAGTCTTCCAATGATTTTGTTTCAGGTCTGCAGTGCTGTAAAGTCGACCATATTGCAAATCAATGGTAGTAATTTTGTGCTATGGTTTAGTCTTTCTAAAGTTTAATAAACCAACTCACTGGAACCCTGAGCACCAACCTGTGCTTCTGGGCTATAAACAATAACTCAACAGGAGTCTCAACCTTTTTTGGTTAGGGAGACTATGTTGCATTCTGTAGTGATTGTTCCTCTTATGAAATACCATTCGGGGGGAAATGTATATGTGTGTGGGTGGGGGGGTCCAGTGCCGCATTCCTGGGACTTTCCCTTATGTTTTAGCTCTGGATACCAGTTTGGTCAATACCCATCAGGGTCACCTACTTCCCCCACTGTTCTTCGTGTTTATCAAAAGTTGGCCTAAGCTTGGCCATTAACTCTTCCATTCTCCTGATCTTATCCACCCTGCATTGCCACGAGTCTGGGAAGGGGGAAGAGACCTTTATCGAGTTGACCATGATTTCTTTTGGCCTGCCAGACATAATGTCTGAAAAATATTTTGTTGTTTGGATTTCCCACAATTGATACCCCACCCCAATATCACTATATTGAAGGTCAATGGTATGTGTGGCCCCAAAGGCTATGTATAGCTTGTCCTATACCGTTCCATAAATCTAAAATTCTAGGGCACAACAAAAATGTGATCATGAGTCCCCAATTGCCCAACTCCTCCAACACAAATCTGTAGAACCTATGGCAAAGAACCTCATTATTGTTGTAGTATGGAAGAAGCAAGTCAGGCACTTCCAGCAAAATTCTCTTCAACCTGGGGATGAGGGGTTCTCCAACCCCTCTCCCTGGCCAGGTTCCACTGGTCCACTGGAATAGTAGGCCCAGTGTCCTTTTCCCACTTGAGTCTCAGGGCTTCAAATTGTGTACAATTGTCCCTTGGAGAGTTTTGTATGCTCCCATGATTAATTTCCCTCTGCCCCCCCCCAGATGTACCGACCAATACAGGAAGAATTCCAGTCCAGTAAGGTCTCCCCAAATATGAGGAATCAGGTCATTTTCCAAAAGGTAATGCCTGACCTGCGGGAATCTGTGGAAGTTCACTCTTTCTAAGGCATATTTACCCTGGAAGTCAGTGAAGGAGGTCAGTCCCTCTCCCTGTAGCAGGTTCCTGAAGTGTATTAGAGCTTGGGCATTCCATCTCTGGAATCTGCAACCTGATCCGGGGGTGAAGTGGGGTTTCAGGATTGAAGTCAATGGCCGGATATTCAAAAGGTTGCGCCATGTGCAACAGGGCTGCATAGCGCAAAATTGAAATCGCCATTGTGCAATATTCAGCGGAGGTGGCTGCACAGCACAAGTAGCAATTTGCAAGAGCTGTCAATAGCAATGAATGCACTGCCAACCATGAGGGTGAAACCATGAATAACATGCGTAGTGCGATATTCAACAGCATGCGCCGTGAGCAATAGGGGAGCTAGCGGAAGTTCTTGCGACAGCGAAATGATCCAAAATAAAAGGAGCAGAGAGGGGTGCAAGAATACTAAAGGGAAGCCACAGGTGGGAGCGTGGTGACAGACACAAGGGCAGTACAGAGGGTAGCAGTGAGCAGGACTGGGCAGGAGCAGGACAGGACACACCAGAACTGAGCCAGGAACAGGACAGGAGTGGGGAGCCTGTGCCACTGTACAGGATAGTCAGTGGAGTGCCACATTGGACTGAGGGCAGTGGCAGGAGGCAGGAAAGTCATAGCCAAAGGTCAGAGGTGCAGGGGGAGCATCAGAAATGGACAGCGGGGGGAATGGGATAACAGCCACCGGGGGGGAACACCAGCCAGGGACATGGCCAGTGCCAGCTTCCAGATGGAGGCAGTAATGAGGGGTGTGAGAAGGCAGGCAGCAGGGGGGCACGGCCGTGGAAGGGCCCGTCGGTGGTATGCCCAGAACAGGCAGTACTGAGCCCACACCAGCTTCGAACACTACTCTGACACAGAGATTGTGGGCTGGTACCACCTGAACTGGCAAACCTGAAGCGGCTCTGTGAGCTGTGCAGTGATGAGATGTAGGCACCCACACGGCGGAGCCATGCTCTGTCACTGGAGATGAAGGTGACAGCCGTCATGTGCCTGCTCACCAGGGCAACTTCAGAGACCAACAGGGGACACGACAGGCACAACCCAGTCAGCTGTGTCACGCCTACTCACACAATTCCTCAGTGCACCTGCCACATGCTGCAGAGTACATCCATTTCCCCAGCACACAGGCAGGCGCACAGCACATATACAAGAGTTCCACAGGGCAGCACGGTTGCCTGGCATGCTCGGGGCCATTGACTGCACCACGTGGCCATCTGCACGCCACATGGCCTGGAGCGGTGTGTCATACACCAACCAGAAGGGTATGCAAGTATCAACTGCCAGGTGGTGTGCAATGCCAGGGGTGCATTACCAATGTCTGTGCCACGCACCCTGGGGGAGCACATGATGCCTTCATCTGGCACCAGTCCGCACTGTGCCGCAGGTTTGAGAGTGGGGACATCCCCACTAGCCACCTAGTGGGTGAGTACGCATATCACACAGGACGACATGAGCAGATGTGGGGGGGTGCATAGTCAGAGGTGCCATGGGTACTGGCCTTGTTGGCCCATGGCAAAGCGTTGCAGACCACCATACTAATGTCCACTCTCTACACACAGGTGACAGCAGCTACCCACTCCATCCCTGGCTGCTCACACCATACTGGTGCCCCATGACCCCATCGCAGCTATGGTACAATGAAGCACACTCCACAACACGGAATGTATTTGAGCAGGTGTTCAGGATGCTGAAGGCATGTTTCCGGTGGCGGGACACATCTGGCAGTGCCCTACAGTACAGAACCTCGAAGACTCGTGGGCTATTCCTGGCCTGCTGCATCCTGCACAACATGGCCAACAACTGTGGGATAGCCATAGAGGTCGAAGAGAGGGACAGCGGTGGGGACTAGGATGACGCCGGTCCAGCTGGTGATGAGAAGGCACCCCTGGGTGAAGGAACCCCCGCCTGATCCGGATGTCACAGCTGCACTGGGACACCATTACAGAAGAGCACTTTGGTCCACTCAGGTAGGTCACGGGGCCATGCGCAACCACCAATGGCAAGGGCACAGCCCACAGACAGGCAAGGAAGCCACCAGGGGTGGACAGCAGTAAGGGAATGGGTCTGAGTGTGGCACCACACATGGCATCAGGGATGGGCAGTGGCGAACACAACATGTGCACACACACACATACCACAAGACATGCACTAGGGGTAGATGGCACGCCAAACCCAATTGCCACCCCTATCCACACACGACCATGCCCAATGGCCGTCACTGTGCATGCCTCAGATGCTGGGCACTATTTCACGCTGGTGGACAGCGCAATGCAGGCATCATCATGCACATGCCACAGTGGCCAGCAGCCGGGAGGGTGTGCACAGGGACCATGTGTGTGCAGGGCCTGGTACCCACACCGTGCATCGCACAATGCACCACACTGCACATAGGGCAGCTGCAGACAGTGGCCATGGTGGGAGACAGGTTAGTCATATGGCACAGTGCCATGGCCACAGATACATGGGTGGCCCCGAGATCTGCCAGCCATGTCAGGCTGACCATTGGCCTCATGGGGTGGCACCGACGGTCCCCAAGGGGTGAAGCTGCGTGAACGCGACCGTGTTCATGCAGGGGTCTGCAGCCCACCGAATATGCCCATGCCAGGCATGCTCGGTATGCCCACAGCCGAACCCGGTGTCGACATAGCAGGTGTCGCACTGCGCCAGGAACAGGGGGTGGACATGACACTGCGCGGTGTCTGCAGCGGATGGGCACCAAACTGGGTGCCCAATGTGGCTATGACAGCTGTGAATGCATTTGTCTGCCTGTCAATGGCAGCGGTCACATCCATTGCTGCCGGGCCATCTCTGCCAGGAGCAGACCGTGGTCTGCTGCGCCACTCCTCTGCCTGGTGCAGAACCGCACTGAGTGCATCCACCGCAGTCACAAGCTGCAACTGCTGATCTACTGAAGCCTGGAGTAGGCGGCTGTGCTTGTCAATGAGGTCATCCACTGGTCCAGCATGCTGTCCCTTGTGGTGTTCCTGGCCCTGCAGGGCAGTACCCTTGATGAAGGCGCTGCACACCAGAGCCATGCGGGGCACGTCCACACGTGGTGCACTGCCACCACCCCCGACACTGTCCCCGTCACCACTGGCCAATTGCTGGCACTGCCCCTCCAGCTGCTGATCGCCAGGGCTCACTGGCGCCACTGCAGCAGCTGCTAACCCCACTGCCCTGGGCGCACACCAGTGCTGCCCACTGGGGCATACAGGCACAGGCTGGGACTGTGTTGTTACGCAGGTCTCCACGGCGGCACCACCCACGGCAATGCAGTGCCACTGCCTGCTGTGGGACCATCCTGCGTCCCACATGTATCACTGCCCGGGACGTGTGATGCATCATCATCGGTGCTGGATCCAGCACCAATCCATGTCCCAGCACGCTTGAGACCATGGGCACTGTCACGCTGGGACACAGGCAGGGCCTCGTCCGCAACTGCACCACCCTCTTCTGTCCGGACAGACAGGCAGGTATGCACTGGTCCAGTCCCTCGGACACCTGTGGAGGTGGATGGGCAATCCTCCGTGTCCAGGGCTTCACCCTCGGTGGACACACCCACCACCGCTGACCCATGTAGATGCTCAGGAGCTATAAGGGAACACATTAGCATTAGTGGCTCCACCCTGCCCTGTGGCATTCCCCCCCACCACCCACACAGTGACAGCACAGGACCTACCATTCAGTGATGGGCTGCCACCCATCTGGAAGCCACCACCAGGAACGCCCTCTATGGCACAATGCTGCATGCTGCCAGCCACCCGCTCCCCCTGTGGCATCAGGAATGGCATATCCAGCTGTTCCCCACCAGTGGAAGCACATGCTGCCCTGATGGCAGCCACCTTATCCTTGATCCTCCTCCTGTCTGTGCTGACCTTCTTCTTACACTCCTGCCCGGACGGCTGGTGGCTGCCATGCTGGTTCACGGCACGCACATCTCACCCCATGCCGCAGCATGGGCCTGTGCATTCCCGCTGTCCGCTGAGCAGCAATTCCCTCTCGAGATATGTCTCAAACAGGGCATCTGATTCAGTTGGGCCTCCTCCTTCTCCCCATCCCTGTTCCTCCCCATCCTCACGTTCGGTCATGATCGAGCCTGTGGGCATGACAGGTGTTACCTTTGACTGTACAGTCCCATTCAGCCCTCACAAACCACAGTCCCCACATCCCAACAGCATGCAACCCACCACAATAGACTGCAATATCAAACTATGTCCTCTGCAGCCCCATGTCACATTTGTATAGTGCAGCGTATGCAAATGAGGCGAGACTCAACTGTAAGTAGAAGCTAATGCAGTGGTTGTGCCGTGGAATGGCTGATGAGCTGATTTACAGGAGGGACAGGGAGGGTAAAAGAGGAGGAAGAGGAGGAGCTCTACATAAGGGAAGGAATCAAAGCAACAGAACAAAAGGGTAAACAGGGAGGAGAAGAAGCACTGTGGGTAAATTTGGAGACCGGCAATGGCACCACAATCTGCACAGAGGGTTAGATACAGACTTCTTCTCAGGGGGAGGAAATGGACAAGGAAATGATAGAAAGTATACTTAGAATGGCAGAAAAAGGGGAGATATTGTTGATGGGTGATCTGAATATGCCAGATGTTAACTGGAGTGCAGTTGCAGCAGCCACTTCAAAGAGTGGGGTTATTCTAGATGCCCTACAGGGGACATGCCTTAGACAACTAGTATTGCAGCCCACTCGAGAGGGAGCAATCTTAGACCTGGTTCTCTCAAATGGAGATGGAGAGAGGATCACAGATGTAGAAGTGGGTAACCATCTGGGAACTAGCGACCATCGAACAGTATGGTTCACCATAAACACAGCAATAGAGTCAAGCCATACAAAGGCAAAAGTACTGGACTTTAGGAGGGCTGACTTTGCCAAAATGGGTGAGTGCCTAAGGAATGCACTAGCAAATGGGCAGGAAGGAGGGTGGAAGAACAATGGGAATAATAAAAACTGCCATCACAGAGGTAACAAGCCTTTGTGTAAAGCAAATAAACAAAACAAAACGATGTAAGAAACCACTATGGTTCTCAAAGGAAGTGGCAGTGAAGGTTCAAGAGAAAAAGAAAGCATTCAGGAAGTACAAGGAATCACAGAAGGAGCAGGACAGACAACTGTATCAGTTAAAGCAAAAGGAAGCTGGGAAGGCAGTCAGAACAGCAAAGGCCCAAATCGAGGAAAAGATAGCCAACTCAGTTAAGAAGGGGGATAAAACCTTTTATAGGTACATCAGGGAGTGAAGGAAGACCAGGGAGGGATAGTGAGGCTTAATAAAGGGAGGGAGGGTGGGCAGAGGGTGACTGTGAAAAGGCAGAGATACTAAACAAATATTTTGCTCAGTATTTACAAATGAAGAGGGGAGGTACCTAAAATAAACAGTAGAAACACTCTGGATGCAGAAGTTGATACCAGCCCATTTACAGAATAAAGGGTTCTGAGAAGAACTCTTAAAACTGAAGGTGGACAAAGCAGTGGGGCCTGATGGGATTCATCCCAGAATTCTAAAGAACTAAGGGTAGAACTAGTGACACCACTGACTACCCTCTTTAACAAATCATGGGAGGATGGGGTGGTACCCGAGGACTGGAGGATGGCAGATGTGATTCCCCTTCACAAAAGTGGGAGCAAGGCAGAAGCAGAAAACTACAGACCTGTTAGTATAACCTCAGTGATAGGGAAAATGATGGAATCACTTCTGAAGGAAAGAATTGTCAGTATCTAGAGGTCAGAGGGCACAGGACCCAAGGCAGCATGGATTCACAGCAGGAAGGTCATGCCAGATGAATCTGATAGATTTCTTTGACTGGGTGACCAAAGTAGTAGATCAGGGAGGGCTGTGGACATGTCCTACCTAGACTTTAGCAAGGCATTTGACACAGTCCCACACAAAGATTAATATACAAGTTAGCCAGCCTGGGAGTGGATCCCAAGATGACAGCCTGGGTAAAGAATTGGCTGGAGAATAGGACACAGAGAGTAATAGTAAATGGAATCACTCTGAAGAAGAGTGGGGGTTACTAGTGGGAGTACCGCAGGGTTCAGTATTAGGACCGGTCCTCTTCAATGTCTTTATAAGCGACATGCAGAGGGACTGGAAGGAAAGAATAGTCTCTTTGCAGATGACACAAAGATCTGCAACAGAGTTGATGCACAAGGTGGGGTGGAAAGGATGAGAAGGACTGGCAAGGTTAGAGGAATGGTCAAATGTATGGCAGCTTAGATTCAATGCTAAGAAGTGCAAGGTAATGCACCTGGAAACAAAAACCCAGGGAAGAGTACACAATGGGGTGAGATACTAACAACAACAAAAATGGAAAGAGACCTGGGGTAGTCATATCAGATGACCTAAAGGTGGGCAAGCAATGTGAGAGCAGCAAGGAGGGCTGGGGGATACTGGGATGCATAGAGAGCATCACCAGTAGAAAACAGAAGTTATTATCCTCTGTACAGACAGCTGGTGAGACCCCATCTGAGTACTGCGTGCAGTTCTGGAGACCCAATCTCGGCAAGAACATAGACAGGATGGAAGCTGTCCAGGAGGGCAACTAAAATGGTGCAGGGTCTGCACCGGAAGACATATGAAGAGAACTTAAGGAGCTTAATATGTATAGCCTCGAGGAAAAGGAGGGGGACATGATAGAAACTTTCAAGTACCTAAGGGAATCAACAAAGTCCAAGAGGTAGCATCTTTCAAAAAGAGGTGTGCAAGAACAAGGGGACACAATTTGAAGATAGAGGGGGCAGCTCAGAGGTAATTTAGGAAGTATTTTTCTGAAGAGGGTTGTGGATGCATGGAGCGGCCTTCCGGAGGAAGGTTGTGGAGTCAAAAACAGTGGTGGAATTCAAGCATGCATGGGACAGTCATAAGGTAATTCTACGGGGTGGGGGTAGGAAGAGCAGAGGCTGCTGGTTAACTAGGATCTGCAGCTTAGCCATTAGAGTAGGAAATAGGCCCAGACTGGGTGGGCCAAGCGGTCCTTATCTGCCGTCAAATTCTATGTTTCTATGTTTGCATATGCTGGCTGAATATCGCGCTATTGCGCTTGTGCAATGTTGTTGAGCATGCTCAGATTATGGCGCAGCTCTGTGACGTGCGCAGCAGGCACCGCACGGCGCATGCCCGGGGTGCTGATGCCGATGCATGCGGCGCTGATGATGTGCAGTGCACGGGAGGCAGTGCAGGGCACGGCCACCACTGTGCCTGTGGCACTAGTGCATTGTTCACCCGTGTGGTACTTGTGCCCTCATGCACCATAGGCACCATGGAACCACAGCGCAGTAGGCCACTGCAGGGCGTCAAACATAGGCACCCTACTGTGCTACACATAGGGCATCCCAATAGTGCTGTGGTGCTCCGTTCGCAGAAAGACCCTTGACCTGCAGTCGACCTTTGCCCCTAGGCGCATGCATCTGCATGGGTGCACCCTATCATGCAGTTCAGTGACAGCACGATGGGGGAATGGCAGCGCAGCCTCCGCGCGTGGACGCGTACTCTAGGCGCTATTTTGATGAGCGATACTCACTGCAGGATGGCACGGAGGTGAGCACAGCAGTGGAGCACCATAGAGCTGGCCAATCTGGTGGCCATTGTTGAGCCCATGCTGGGCCTGTTTGCCAGGACCCACTAGATAGGCCATGCTGTGCTGTGAGGAGGAGGTTGATGATGGACAGCCTGGAGGCCACGGGATCGCATGGGTCTGGTGATCAGTGTCACCACAGGTATGGTGACCTACAGCAGAGGGACCCTAACGGACTGGGGTTGTCTGGCCGCAGTGAGTGTGCCACACCACGGCCAGATAGGTGCTCCATCCATACACTGGTAGTGTCTGTCCGTCCAGGGTATCATGGTGTGCATGTGTTCACCCGCGGGGGTTGGGATCCATCTGATGGGGTGGGTGGTGGTGGGGGTGCGGCGTGGCTGGGCTGTGCGGCACGCACACACCTGGGGGTAGCTTTGCTACTGGTTTGTACTTATGTTCCCTCTCCATGTTTGCACCCTAGGCCGGAGGAACACCGTGGGGCAAGGCAACCCATTCAAACAGGACAGGGTTGGTGCACCACCGCTGCAGCAGGGACGTCGTGGAGGGCCATGGGCCAGCAGCTCCCAGCCAACCTGGATGCAGGTGAGTGCCATTTTCCTCTTACATCTGTGCATGCTGTGTTTGGGGTTGGCGGCGGGGCATGGGCACCAGCACTTGGCCCCACTGCCGTGCAAGCCACTCGTGCACTCAGCACTGTCCTGTGGCACTGCATGTGTGGGTGGGTGTCGCTGGTGGTCCTTGCGTGCACTGGGTACATGGCTGTGCCACTGTCTTCACATGCATAGCCATGTCACTCTCTGACCACAGTGGTGCTGTGCGGGACATAGTCGGTGGGCGTGTGCAGCAGTCTGCATGGCAGTGGGTGCCTGGGTGGGCAGGTCATGTGGGCACGGATGCTCTGTGGGTGGTGCATGTGCCATCACGAGTAGTGCGGCTATGCGCCGTCTGCGCCCAATGTGTGGGCTGAAGGGGTCTGGCTAGTCATGCGTGAAGACTCTGCCCCTTGCCCTAGGTGGACACAGCTGGACAGCACTTGAAAGGAGTGTGCAGGAGCTGCTGCAGCTCACAAGTCCACCCTCAGCTCCTGCAGAGGCTGGAGCAGGACAGAGACGGCCGGCACTGAAGGCGGCACAGGGACAGAAGTGGGGAGGGGCGGCGATGGGCCCACTATGCCCCTGTTTTGTTTTCCCCTGGACTACCTCACACCCCTTCATCCCTCCCAGTTGTTCACCCCCCCATGTCCACCCCCACCTGGTTTGTGGCCCTCCCCTCATTGTATATAGTTGTACATATGTTTTGTATTTCACTCACCTTTATTATATATGTTTGTTATGACAACTGTGGTGGGCTCTGATTTGCAGCAGGCCTAATGGTGCTTGGCTGCAGTGGTGTTCATAGCGTCGGGGTGGTGCAGTCTGGGCATGTGTGTGTCAGCAGGGACCCACCTATGGTGTCGTGAGACTCGGTTCTTGTCTGTGGTATGTGTGTTGTTCCTCGTGCACTGGATGCCTGTGTGCAGTGGTCCCTGGTGCATGCACTGTGTCCATGGCACCCCTGTCCAGTATGTCCATGGCCCATGCAGCTGACACCTTGCATGCCTGTGGTAAGCATGGTCTGCTGGCATGTCAGTGGTGGCTGTCCATGCTGGCCACCCTCTGCCCGGCGCAATGGCGGCTTGCCTCCTGTCACCAGTATGGTGCATGTCTGCCTAGGGTGGCACTGTGGCTCTGCTGTTGTTTTCCCCCTCCATGCTGTCGCTGGTGTCTGTTGTGAGGTCTGTGCTCCGTTGTCTGCCACTTGTGCGTTGGCCGCATGCTGGTGGCAGACGGCTTCGTGGTGCATGTGCAGGATGGCTGGTACACCTGTGCCATGGTGGGGTGCTGGCTGTGGGTACACAGAAGCAGTGATCGCATGCCAGCGGGATTTGTTGCCCCGCTATTGTGTCCCTGTGTTGGGGTACCCTTGGGTCTGGGTGGGTGTTTGTCCATGCCTTGTGTTGCATCCTGTGTGGCACATACCTCTATACACCACTGTGGGCGTCTGTGCTGGCTGCTGGGACAGGGTGTGTGCTTGGGTGGGTGTGCGGGGTGCTGTCCTGTTTGTGGTGGGGTCCAGGACAGGCCTTGTCGCATGTGGGGTACTTCGGGTACTGACACAGGGTCAACCTCTCTGCTGTGCCACGGGGGAGGCCATGCAGGGTGGCACTGTGTCTGCAGTTGTTGCATCGGTGGCTGGTGCTGCCCCACTGCGGGGTGCTAATGGTGGGGCTACCATGCATGGCTCCATGGTGCTGGGGTTGCATTGTCACAGTGGGGGTGATGGCATGCATTTGGTGCCATGCATTGTTGGCGCTTCTCCTGGGCAGGGTGTCTGGGGATCGCTGTGCAGGGTGTGCTCTGCATTGGTGGGATGGGGTGGCACTGGGTGGCCAGCCCTTCTTGTGTGGGTCACTGCTTGCCAGGGGAGTGCTTGGGCACCATGCCTAGCTGTGGATTCAGTGCTGCTGTTTATGGGCTGGTGGTTCATCCAGCTCACCACAGGTTGTGCAGTTCATGGGGTGCGAGGGCACTGTCTGGTCTGCTGCGTGCTCTCTGCCCATGTGTTCCATGGGTGGTGCACCCTGCATCCTGTCCTACGCATCCCTGGTTGTGCTACTGCATTACTACCCTGCTCCACTGCACATCCCTGGTTGTTCTACTACGCATCAGCCCTGCGCCATGCGCATCCCTGGTTGCGCCATGGCACAGTTGGTGCGATATTCAGTTTGTTGCGCAAGCTTACCTTGGCCTGCGCTGTGTTTGAATACCATGCATGTTGCACATGGGCGCACTGCACTTGCGCCTGCTCCTGCTATTGTGCTACATTGTGGCGCAGTTTGAATATCCGGGCCAATGACCCTATCCCTTCTGGTGTGTTTTTTTTTTTTTAGTTGTTTAACCAGGTATAGCACACTAAGCTGAAAGCTTTTTGGAAGTGACCTGGGGCACAAGGAGGTTAAGTGACTTGCTCAGGGTCACACAGTATGTAAGTGGAAGCTGTGGGATTCAAACCGGTGACAGGAATCCTGCTACAGGAGTCGTGAGTACAAACACAGGGTAGCTCCCTGTCAGGTGTTCTGTTGAGTGCAAGTTGGGTCTGTTTGCCTCACTGGCCACATGAACTGAGCCTGCTGGCTTCGGATTACAAATTTGGGTATTGAACAGTTGTCTTCATCTTCAGGGCCCCAACCAGCTACACTGAATAGGCTAGTCCCTTATTGCCTGGGTACCCAGTGACAGTAACTTATATGGAAGTTAGCCTGTGCACAGTGCTCTAAAATAGTAGAGTGTTAAGCTAATTACCTAGATTCCCCCAGCCCTAGTTATTTCCTCCCTAAATAAATCAGATTTGGTTGTTTGGCAAAGCATACTGTCTGAACTGCGTGTTTGTGCAAACATTCTGTACAGGGGTTATTGTGTTACTGCATCTTATTTTACAGGTGGTCCCCAGATTCAAGCTAATCAACCAACCCTGGGGGGTATGTGTATATTGTAAAGGTGTTGGTAACATTTGTAGGCCACTAGTGGGAAAGAAGGGGGTGTTGCAGTGACCCAGAGGGCTGTGACCAAGACATTCACGACTGTTCTAACCCCGACCTCAAGGTGGAGGCACCCGCCATTGGACCCGGGCCCCTCAACCTGTCCAGCAGTTACACAGGCAGGGGTGGTAGCCCTTGGGATAGTGCTACCTGGGGGTTACACAGGCAAACGCGCAAAGTGAGGGAACACTAGCATGAACAGTAAAGGAAGGGTACAAGACTTTCTATAGATACATTAGTGAAAGGAGAACGTCCAGAGGGGGTATTGCTAAGATTAAAGGGGATAAGAGGGAGTGTGTGGAGGAGGACCAAGGAAAAGCATCTATCCTAAACAGATACTTCTGCTCAGTATTTACTGATAAGGTAGGGCAGGGCCCACAGCTCAGCACCATAGACACAAGGGGGAGAGAGGTGTGCACTAGTCCCTTCACAAAAGAAAGTGTCCTACAAGAGCTCGCTAGGCTCGGGGTGGACAAGGCAATGGGACCTGATGGCACACATCCCAGGGTACTAAAGGAGCTAAGGGTGGAACTAGCAGAGCCATTATCAGAACTGTTTAGTGAGTCACTGAGCACAGGAGAGTCCCAGAAGACTGGAGAAGGGCTCATGTGATCCTGCTCAACAAGAGTGGTAGCAGGGAGGAGGCAGAGAACTACAGACCAGTCAATTTTACTAGTAGTGGACAAGATTATGGAGGCACTCCTTAAGGGAAGGATAGTGCAACACCTGGAATCCATAGGAGCACAGGATCCAAGACAGCATGGGTTTACAACAGGAAGGTCCTGTCAAACTGATCTCATAGATTTCTTTGACTGGGTAACCAGAGTGGTGGACCAAGGGCGTGCAGTTGATGTTGCCTACTTTGACTTCAGCAAAGCTTACGATACTGTTCGACACAGAAGATTGATTAACAAGCCGAGTAGTCTCGGGGGTGGATCAGAGGTTGGTCAACTGGGTGGCAAACCGGTTGATGGGCAGAAAACGGAGAGTGGTGGTAAACAGTATACAGTCAGAAGAGATGGAAGTCACAAGTGTGGTACTTCAGGGATCAGTCCTGGGGGCAGTCCTTTTCAATATCTTCATCAGTGACATTGTAGATGGACTGGAGGGTAAGGTTTGTCTGTTTGCAGATGACACCAATATCTGCAGCAGAGTAGATGATCCAGATGGGGATGGGCAGAATGAGAAGAGATTTGGATAAACTGGCAAAAGGGTCAGAAGTTTGGCAACTGGGGTTTAATGAAAAGAAGTGCCAGATCATGCACATAGGGAATAGAAACCCTGAAGCCACCTATAGGTTGGGAGGGGAGTTGCTGACAATCACGGGAAGAAAGGGACTTGGGCATCATCATCACAGATGACCTGAAATCATCCAAGCAGACCTCTAAAGCAGTAGGTAAGGCTAGAGGATGTTTGGGTGCATTAGTAGGGATATCGCAAGTCATAAGAGGGAGGTAATAATCCCTCTTTACAAGACACCGGTTAGGCCCCATCTGGAGTACTGCATGCAGTACTGGAGGCTGCACCTGCACAAGGACATTAACAAAATGGAGGCAGCCCAGAGAAGGGCAACGAAAATGGTGCAGGGACTGCATCAGAAAACACGAGGACAGATTAACAGAGCTCAATATGTACACCCTAGAGCAAAGGAGGAAGAGAGGTGATATGATCGAAACATTTAAATATCTTAAGGGAATTAACAAGGTGAAAGAGTCTAACATGTTTCAGTATAAGAAAAATAGCAGGACAAGAGGATACAGCATGAGATTAGAGGGAGGCTGATTAAGGGGTAATGTGGGGGACTTCTTTTTCACAGAAAGGGTGGTGGATGGATAGAACAGCCTACCTCAGGAAGTGGTGGATATGAATACAGTGCAGGGCTTCAGACAGACATGCAATAGGCATAATGGAGCAACACAGATGAGTATGAATAGATAGGCCATTGACAGAGTAAAGGCCTATGGCACATTCATAAGGTAGAAAAAATGGACAGACTGGATGGGCCTTGCGGTCCTTATCTGCCGTCAACTTCTGTGTTTTTATGTAAAAAAACAGATATCAGGATTTAAGTCCTTGATTATAGAAAAAGTTAATGGACGTCTCCTAGGATTTTTAGTACTGTTAGTATTAAACATGGCTATGGAGATTGAGAGAGATGTTGTAGAGTCCATCAGGAAAATTAACAGTCACTTCCCTGTTTACTGCTCTCTGAGATCTCTGGGCCCAAGGATTTAGTCCTTACTTTTTGAACCTGTTCTTCCAGGTGTTCATCCTCAATTCAAGGAAGGAAGTAGTGATAATACTATAGATGTTGTTTCAGAGTCTTCCCCCTGCCCACCCTTCTGGTGTTAGGGCAGTATATCTGTTGCCAAGTAGAACCCCTGATTTCTTTACTGTTGGTTTCTTGGGGAGATTTGTTTTGTGAAGTTGTCATTTAGGAGGCATTTTTTTCTTGGATACCACTGTCATCATGGGGGGGTGGCATCTCTTGATTTTCTCCTTGATCATTAGGAGGTGCTACCTCCATAGGAGTAGGGGTTTCTGCAGAGGTAGAGTTATTCACTTGTGGTGGTATACTGTCCTGTGGATCTGTTTGGGCTCTGGCTTGTTCAGACAGGTCAGAGAAAACATCTGTAGCTAAGTCGGTTGAAGGTGGTGGAGGGGCTAGATGTTGAGCAGATGCCTCCTCGCTCTCAGAGCTTTTCCTTTCCATACTTGTTTTTGGGCATTTGTAAGAATAGTGTCCTGGTCAGTTCTATCAGTTCAGTTATATGTAGCCCATGGACAGATCTGTATCTGTGTCCTTTCTCTTCACACAGGTTACACCTAAGATCATTTGTGCAATTGGAACTGTTATGGCCATAAGATAGACTTAAACTGCATTTTATTCTAATGAAGACTGGACTGGGATGTAGTTCTGATCCAATTTTGAAACGAGTTTTGGGTTAGCTAAGGTAAAAGCAATGACCTCTGTCCCGGCCAAGAAAAAAATAGCTAGGCAGGTGTTGTTGGCTTTGTGCTGTCATTTTAAATTTAACTTTAAATTTCCAGCCCCGGTCTAGACATGTTCTTCGTCAGGTATTGGTTGTGGGGGCCTAAATGTCACACCTTGACTTAACCAATGTTGGATGTCATGGACACTAACTCCCTCATTCCTAAACAGTATGGTAATCATTTTTATTGTGGGTTTAGTTAAAGGGATGGCACGAAAGGAAAGCCATAGAGCTGAATATTTAATTCTCTCATATTGAGACCAAAATCTGTCCACACCTGTTGGAGTTTTAAAACAGATATCAAAAAGAGAGTTCCCTGAAGTGTGTATCAGAGCATAAATTTTGTTTGAAAAAATCTCATGGATTCCTTTATGAGTGTACGACCCACGTAAATGCAGTCTGGTGGCAGCTCTGGGCTCCCCACATATTGTAATCTTGCAGTGTTTTGTCTTTGCACTGGTGCCACGTTAGAGAATGGAACATCTTTTTAAAAACTGTGCCCATGATTGTTGTGCAGATTCCTGCTGATTTTCATCCACTGGGTTTTCACAGTCCATGCGTTATCCCCATCTACTAGACGAGTTACTAGGCCCTTCTCCTGCTGAGTCGGATCCAGAATTATGTGCAGTCCTGATAGGGAGTACGGAATCCACTGTAACATCTTCTGTTTTGAAGATCCATGTCTGACTCAGTTGCAAAATTATAAGGCAAAGTGTCATTAGCTGCAACATTTAATTTTTGGTTGCTATTTTTGGTAGAACTACCTCCTCCTTGTACTGGACTGGGGCTATGGGCCTCATCTGGTATACAGTTCCCTTGTGGAGTTTTTTTTTTCCACCCTGCTCCTATTAAAGGAAACCTGCACCCTCATATCTTCTAAATGTTATTTGTTTCCATGTCAACAGACAACTGTTTTCATGTAGCTGTTAAAGATGTATGCAACTGCATCTGTTAGTTTTCACACTTCAAACTAGGCCCTGTCACTCTACTGGGAGGGTCCATTTCGTGGTTGTTGAAATCTCATTGTTCCTGAGAGCTGCATTAGCATATGTGAACATGATGTCAGATCAACCATTTATATCATGTATCTCTTTGCTAAAATAACCTACCCTGCAAAAACTCTCTGGGAAACTTATAAACCGAATGGAGTTTAAAGGGGTGGAAACTGCATTACAACTCAGATAGCTTGTAAAACTCACTGAAGGTAAATATGGTATTTCACACCTTCTTGCAACCTGGTTCTTTTAAAACTACGGTACTTAAGCAGACAGGCATACTGGGGAGTTTAAAGGTTGATTACGCATCACATTCTCACATGCTAATGCATCTCTTAGGGACAATGAGATTTCAACAACCATGAAATGGACCCCCCCAGGAAAGTGACAGGGCCTAGTATGAAGTGTGAAAACTAACAGAAGCAGTTGCATAAATCTTTAACAGCTACATGAAAAGAGTTGTCTGTTGACATGGAAGAAAATGACATTTAGAAGATATGAGGGTGCAGTTTTCCTTTAAAGCTTTCTCAAGTAACCAGGGAATAACATTACTGGCTACAATTTGTGCTGTGATTGAAAAATTGGACTTCTATGTAGTGTTCATAAAGTAATGAGGGCTACATTATCATTTACAGGTAATGTATTTGCACTTACAATTTCTGTCATTTGAAGTTTTGTGGTCTGCTGTGACTTTGAGTCCTGCCACAGTTCATTTTCCTGTTCAGCGCCAGTCCTTTGTAACTGCTGTGAGTCTGTAGTCTGTCCATTTTTGCTTGTTTCGGATGTCGGCAAGTTTGGTCTGACTGGAGGTGCATCATCTGTGTTGGTATCTGACAGCAGCAAATTCTGACAAGGCTCTTCCTGTGGCCCAGCTGATGCCAGTTTGTCACAATCAGCTGGAGCCACTGTCCATGCCGCATTCTGCTCTGCTGAAGGAAGACTTGTTTCAGACATCCTGGCTGCTTCTTCCAGGCATTTACTTTGAAAATTTTCAACAAGGTATGTCTATTTCTTTTTGCCAAACTCGTAACCACACTTCTTGTTCCAAGACCGGACCTTACTGGACAATGTGTAATCCGAAACAATCATTGCTGGATCCTGTGCAACGTTCAGCAAAACTTCTCGTTTCTGTGATTTGATCTTCATAGCTGGACCTGCAGGGGTGGAGATCAGCTCTCCTGCAGGTACACCAGCAATGTCCTCCTCTTCCAGCAGTCTGTCCGCCATGACAGACCTATGTCCTTCTGTACCTTCCCCTTCAGGAAGAGTAAGGGAATTTTTTTATTTAAAAACAAAAACAAAACATTACAGGAACAAATACTCTTTACATAGATATTCAGGACATAGAACCATACTTATTTATACCATCCATATATCTTTTTCTATGTTCAACCTATACCATTTACATGTTTCCACAGATCTTTGGCTCTTTTTTCCGCATACAGAATACAGTCATTTTGATAAGCTTTGTCTAGTTCCATTTGTATTTTAAATAAGTCATTTTGTTGCAGTTCATTATTCTGTAAGAACCTTTGGCACCTAATGTGCCATATACTCCATTTTATAATGGCCAGGCTCACATATACTGTCCCCTGTTTATATCATCCCAATCTTTTGTTAGCTGTCCATATAGTAACATTTTATATGTCATTTTTGCAAAGATTTCATATCCAGAATTTTGCTAGATTTCTCCAAAAGGATTTTATATAGATACATTCAAAAAACAGGTGTTTCATACTTTCTTCCACCATCCCACATGAAGTTTCCATGCACATTCTCTTTTCTCTCTTTTTATGTTTTTGGTTACCTTTGACATTAAGTTTTTCATGGCTGTATAACCAAACCATCTCCTTCATTTTCTTAGAAATCCTTTTTTCCAAAGTCATTTCTAATATTCTGTCTATTTGTGCATTTTCATTTACATTAAAAACGGGTTCCTCATAATAATTTCTTTCTACTATTTCTTTATAAATCAGTTTCCTATTTTTTTGTCTTAGAGACTTTGGGTGGGATATTCAAAAGGGTTGCGCCATGCGCAATAGGGTTGCGCCTGCGCAAGTCAGAAATTGCGCCATTCTGCGATATTCAGCAGGAGGCAGCTGCGCCCACTGAAAGCATGCTGAGCAACAGCGCCAATGCAAATGAATTCATGCTGAACTGGAGGGGAGGAACCATGCAAACTGCACAGCCCGATATTCAGCGGGCTGTGCAGAGTTGTCTGGCGCAACCCCAACTTAGCCTGCACAACTTTGAGCCAAAAAAAGAGTAAGCAGAGGACCACCCACCGGTGAGCTGCCGTATGCAGGGTGCAACACAGCAGCTGCCACCTGTGGCTGGCCCTCAACCTACTCATGTGCCCCCTCCTGCAGCCCGATCGCGGGCTAAGTATAAAAATCCCCACCCCTGACTGGCCCGATAACCGGGCATTAAAATCTGCCTCTCCCCAACTGGCCCGATCGCGGGCAAAGCTTAAATAATCCCCCACCAGCCCGATCACGGGCTGAGGTTTAAACCCCCAGAACATATCCCTGATGGTCCAGTGGACCTCTAAGCCTGATCGCTGACTGCATAATGTGGCGACACCCACCCACGAACCCCACCACCTCCTCCTCCCCGGCAGCCGGCGGGGGCAGTATCCCACCACCTGCCACCCTGCCGACTGACTGCCTAGTAAGGCTGCATGCCCGTTGGTGCAGAGCAAGGGGGGTTTAAACTTCTTCAGCCCGGCGATCAGGCAGGGTCCACTGGATCACCAGGGATATGTTGAGGTTTAAACTTACAGCCTGCGATCGGGCTTTGAAGCGGTTCACTGACCACCAGGGATATATCCTGGGGACACTTTGCTGCCCGCGACCGGGCTGGTGGGGGGTTATTTGCCGCTTGCCTGCGATCGGGCCAGTCAGGGAGGAGGTACTTTATGCTTTTGCCCGCGATCGGGCTGCAGGCGTCGGTCCTCGATGGCTGCTGCCTGACAGGCGCCAGGCGCCAAGTCCTCGAGATCAGTGCACCTGCATGCTAATGGCATGCAAGTGGAGACCATAAATAGATGCAAATGGCCTCCCTGCGCCTTGCATGAATTATGGCCCCATTTGCATGTCCCCTTTGAATATTGGAATTTGCGCATGGCGCACGGTGGCACTGCACCACCGCAACTTGAATGCCCACTCTGACCACTTGTGGTGGCGCAAGTTGCACTGCGTTTACGCACAGTGGTGTGCAGTGGTGATATTCAAAGCGAGTTGCTCAGCGCAACCCTTTGAATATCGCCCGCCACACCCCTCGCGCAACTATTTTGTGCAGCTAAGGCTTGCGCCCACAAAATAGCGCAGTTTGGAAATATCCAGCCCCTATGTTTAGCCCTCAGTATACTGTATATTTTCTACAGATTTCTATGTAGTCTGGTAGCGCAGCTTTTTATTTTATATTGCTTGTTCTCAAAAAAAAAAAAAACTTGCTTCCATCTATTTGAAAATAAACTCCAAAACTTTTTTTTTTAACTAGTAACACTGTTTGCAAATAAAAATATACTAATAAAGAAGACAACAGGTTGCAACATATTCAGCCCACCTTCTTTAATTGGTCTGTATGTGTGTGCTTGTTTAATGGGGTTTAACCTAGTACACCATAAAAGTTGAAAAGAAAGAGCTAAAAACTTTGTCTGCAACATCATAAGTAGTGGCAAAATATAAGAAATATGCAAAAAGATGGGTACTACAAAGGTTTTTAAAAGGTAAATCCTTTTTTCTTTTGTCATGTCCCAGTCTTTCCATTTTGTTACTTTCTCTTGCGCTGTTTGTATTTTCTCTTCCTAGTTTTTAATATTCGCGGACTTATTTCCAAATATTAAATCCTAGTATTTTTATTTCTCCCTGAACTAATTTTAATTCACCTTCCTGACTTCTACCTACCTTCCCCAAAGGAAATACCTTACTTTTCCCTCTATTTACTCCTATACCTGTATAGTGATTAAAGTTTTGGATTAATTTAAGCATATATTCTCCTGATTGTTGATCCTTAACTGTTATTACGCAGTCATCTGCATATGCACAGGTTTTTGGGAATTTTTCCCCTTGCCAAATAATATTTTTAGTTTGTTTTTCTTCTCCAGTAGCTCTTAGAACAGGATCCAGACCTAGTATATATAGTAAAGGACTGGGGCATCCTTGTTGAACCCCATTCCATACATAAGTTGGTATTCCTAAAAAAACATTAATCATTGGGCATACTTGTGCATCTAAATAGTGTTTTAATTAGTTTTATAAACTGCACTGGTGTACTATATTCTTCTAAAACATCCCACATGTATTCATGTTGTATATTATTGAAAGCTGTTTCTTGATCTATAGCATACAAACATCCTTCTACCCTCCTTTCTAGCGTTTCATTCATTAATTCTCTTGTATAAATTAAATTCTGCCTAATGTCCTGACCAGGGATGGCACAGGTCTGTGTTTGCAATATTAGAAGGTCCGCAAAAGCTGATAATCTTTTATTAATTATTTTTGGTAGAATTTTGTAATCTGATGTCAAGAGACTTGTAGGTCTCCAGTTTTTTTTTTTATATCTATCTTTTTATCCCCTTTTTTGTGAAGAAAAACTCACACTTGGTTCATACTATCTGCCATTTTTCTAGTTTGAAAGATTTAATTAAAGACCATAGTTAAGGCCTTAATAGTCACTTCATATTTTTATAAAAAGAATTGTGTATATCATCTCACCTGGTGCTGTGTTAATAGCTAAAGATTTAATTGCATCTTTTATTTCATTTTCTGAAATATACGCTTCTAATGCTTCAGCTTCTTTTCTCTCCTAGTTTAGGCACCTTACTATTTCTAACAAATTCCTTTCTTTAGTTCCTTTTCTTTTGGTATTTTTGTTTTATATAACCTTGCACTATCTGTTTAATCTGTGTTATATCTGTTTGTATGACATCTTCCTGATCCCTTAATTCAAACATTATTCTATTATTTACTCTTTCATTACTGCTATCAAGTGGATTTGTATGGAATTTAGACCCTTGTGTACCACTTTTCTGCTCCATAATTAAACATTTAACCGATGATACTGAAATAAGGGGGAGGAGGGGAGGCTAAGCAGGGAGAAGAGGTACTGGAAGTGGAAATCACAGCAGAGAGATGAGGGAAGCCTCAGCCCCTTAAGACGGAGAAAGCACTGGGCTCGGATAAATTACATCCCAGAGTGTTGAAGGAACTATGGATGTCCTGGCGAAACCCCTGGCGGAGCTTTTTCACCATCTCTCTGAGGACAGGGTGAGTGCCCCAGGACTGGAAGGTGGCATATAGTGCCTATCCACAAGGGGGATCAAGGGAGGTGGCAGGAACTACAGGCCTGTCAGTCTGACATCGATGGTGGCAAGGTGATGGAGGGCATTATCAAGGAGAGGCTGGGGGGACCTGGATAAGTCAGGGTGCCTGGATGATAGACAGCATGGATTCATCCCGGGAAATCGTGTCAGACAAACCTTGTGGAGTTCTGTGGCTGGGTGACGAGTGCCTTGGACCTGGCAGACCAGTGGACGCCCTCTTTATAGACTTCAGCAAGGCATTTGACTCTGTTCCTCACGTGGGCCTGTTGGATAAGCTGGGAGAAATGGGGTGGGGAACCAGATGATCAGATGGATAGGCAATTGGCTCCAGGACCGGACCCAGAGGGTTGTAGTTGGTGGGATAGTCTCATCCCCAAGGAGGGTCATTAGTGGGGTCCCACAGGGATCAGTCCTTGGGCCCCTTCTGTTTAACGCCCACGCCTCTGACATAAGGACAGGAATCAGGAGTGAGATGAGTCTCTTTGTGGATGACTCCGAAACTGGGGGCAGTGGTGGATGGGGAGGAGGAGGTTGGCCTACAGGGGACCTGAGGCTCTGGAAAGATGGTCTAGAAAGTGGAAGCTGAGGTTCAATGCAGGAAATGCAAGGTACTCACCTGGGGGCCAGAAACCCGGGCCAAGCGTGACCCTGGGGGAAATGCTACAAGTATCGATGGCTGAGAGAGACCTGGGGTGGTGGTGGATGTCAAGATGAACAACTCTGAGACTTGTAGGAGGGCAGCAGCCAAGGCCAACAGGATGCTGGGATGCATCGCTAGGGGGATCACCTCCAGAAGGAGGGAAGTGATACTCCCTCTGTATAACTGCTTGGTGAGGCCGCACCTTGAGTACTGCATGCAGTTTTGGAGGCCACACTTAAAGAGGGACATTAACCTCCTGGAGAGGGTCCAGAGGAGGGCAACCAAAATGATTTGGGGCTTGGGGGACAGGACCTTTGAGGAGAGGCTCGAAGAGCTAAATATGTACACATTGGAAGAGAGAAGGGACCGGGGACATGATAGAGGTCTTCAGGTACATGAAGAGGGTAAATAGGGGAGGAACAGTCAGGGTGCTTCGAAGGAAGGAGGAGGGGCCACTAGAGGGCATGGGTGGACGCTGGAGGGGGGAAGATTCAGGGGAGAAAGGAGGAGGTGCTACTTCACTGAGAGGGTGGTGGAGCCATGGAATGCGCTGCCTAGGGGCTGGTGGAGGCAGAGACAGTGAAGGGTTCAAGAGGGGTGGGACAGGTACAGGAAGGGTTCTGGAAGCAAAACCAATGCAGTAAGAATATCCGAACTGGGAAGGGAGAAGCCAGAGAAGGCAGGGTAGCAAGGTCAGCACCCAGGGTGGGGGTTGACCAAACGAGCAGACACGAAAGACCGTTAGCCTATTCTGCTGGCATTTTAGTATGTTAGTATGAAATTTCTGCTTTAATTTCGATATTTGTCCTGATTCATCTGTTTTATTTTTTACTTGCCTTGTTAATAATTTGTATGTCAACACCTGAGCTTCTCAGCCCCTGACCCGAGTCCAAGAAATTGGATCACTGGGGCAGGAAAGTCTTTTCTAGCTGCTGGCTCCATCCTTTCGCTGAATTTTCTTGTCCATATGGTCTCGCATCAGCAATCTCTATGGAGAAAACAATGGAGTTGATCAAGACCCTGCCAGACTCTGACAGTAAGAATGAGATTCCACTTATGATCAGTCTGAATGGACGTGACAAGCCTGTCTCCATTGCTCATATGGTTCGGTGGACATGGTGCCCATGTGGCTGCAACGGAAATTTGATTGAGGAGGCATTCCTGGCTCAGTGTGTCAGGTTTCTCGCCAGACCTCCAGGAGTCTATACTGGACGCCCCCTTCCAGGGTCCAATATTGTTTGGCACAAGGTGGAATCTCTGGTGAAGAATCTGCAGGACTCTGGCAAGGCTGTTGCTGATGTCCACAGGATGTACAGGTCAGAGCCTCAAGGTCCCCATCATTGTCCCTTTCAGGAAGGTCAGGGACAAGGGGGCAAACAACCCCAAGGAAAAGAGTTCAAGAGGCGCGGCCATCCTGTCCCTCAAGGTGCCCAAGGCCCCAAGCAGCCCAGGCTTCCAGGGCACCGGGCCCCAACCCCTCCTCCATGGCCTGACTCACTGCAAAACCCTCCTCTTTCTCAGGTTATGCAGAATGAGACAGTAGGAGGGAGATTTTCCCTCTACCTCTCAGAATGGTCCAGTATTACCTCTGACCAATGGGTGTTGGAAACCATTCACAGAGGTCAAGCAATAGAGTTTCTGAGTATACCCTGGACAGTCCACCCCCTCCATTCTCATTGTCCACCCACCCGTGCCAAGCTTCTGGCGGACGAGATTCAGTCCCTCCTCCAGAAGAAAGCCATTCAGCTGGTCCCCAGGCCCAGTGGGCACGGGCTTCTACTCCCATTTCTTTCTGGTTCCCAAGAAAATGGGAGACTCTCAGCCAGCTCAATATTTCTGTTAAATACCAGAGGTTCCAGATGGTGACATTGGCAAGCCTGCTCCCCCTTCTCCATTAAGGAGACTGGTTATGCTCCCGATATGCAGGACGCCTACATGCATATCAAAGTCCCAGTTCACACCAGAAGTTCCTACGCTTCTGGTTTCAGGACCAGCATTACTAGTTCAGGGTTCTGCCCTTTGGTCTCTCATCGGCACCTAGGGTTTTCACCAAGTGCCTGGCTGTAGTGGCGTCGGCCCTGAGGAGGAAAGGTCAATTTGTTTATCCTTACGTGCACAACTGGCTTATTTCTGCTCAGTCGTCAAGCCAGCTGAAAGTGGCCCTAGAGGAAACTAAATATCTTTTTCGCTTCTTGGGCATTACTGTAAATTGGCCAAAGTTGCAACCCTGGCCTTCCCAAAAGTTGCAGTACAATAGGGGGTGTTTGGACACCATCCAGGGCAGAGCATTTTTGTCATCAGTCGGAGCAGGCCGTCTGATGGATCTGGCGTGCAGGGTCCAAGCGGCAGTCTGTCTCTCCCAGTGAGGGTGATTCTTCAGCTTCTGGGCCACATGGCTGCGGCCATTGCTACGGTCCCTCTCGCCAAGCTAAACATGAGGGTTCTGCAGTGGCACCTCAAGGTCCAGTGGGATCAGGCGGTGGACTACTTAGATCACCCAATCCGAGTATCAGCGGCGGTCCATCGTTCTCTCGAGTAGTGGCTTTGCCTTCCACATCTAGAGAGAGAGGTCCTTTCAGAGACCATACCCATCACAAACCTTGACGATGGATGCCTCAAAGCTAGGTTGGGGCACTCATCTAGGGGACCACAGGACCGGGGCTGCTTGGTCCCCACAGAGTGGTCTCTTCATATCAACATCCTAGAAATGAGAGCTGTTCTGTACGCCCTGGAGGTGTTTCAAGACCAAGTTTCCCAGGGTCTTTTTGGTGCAGTCAGACAACACTCTGGTTGTCTTCACATCAGCAAGCAAGGGAGCACTCAATCATATCCCTTTACAGGAGGCCATGAGTGTTTGGCACTGAACAGTGGAACATTATCTGGATCTCACAGACGACACATGCCAGGAAGCCAGAGCATTCTTGCCGACAGTCTAAGTTGCTCTCGCTCAGAGTCACGAATGGAATTGCTCCAGGAAGTCACAGATGACCTCTTTGGTCATTGGGGCTGACCAGAGTCGGACCTATTTGTGTCCCCTGCAATGCCAAACTGACAAATTTTGCTCACTGGATCCAGAGCCTGGTGTTTTCTGGTGAGACGCATTGTCCCTCTCCTGGACAGGAGGTTTCTGTATGCCTTCCTCTCATTCAGAGAGTTCTGCTCAAATTGCAGACAGAGGAAGCCAGATGATTCTGATGGATCCTCTTGGCCTCAACAAATTTGGTATCCTGCTACAGCAGGATGCTGGCCACGGAACCTCCTGTGTAGTTGCCACTCTTCACTCACTTGCTCTCTCAGGAACAGGGGACACTAGTCCATCCTGCTCTGCAGTCTCTTCACCTGCACACCTGGCTCCTGCTGTCTTAGCAGAGGAGGGATTAGGAGTGTCAAGCAGGGCGGCAGAGGTTTTGGTGGCAGCGAGGAAACCCTCCACTAGGGCAACTTATGCTTTGAAGTGGAAGCATTTCTGCCTTTGGGCAACAGCTCATTCCCTAGGTCCCCTGGACTGTCCAGTCAAGCATGTACTGGACTGCCTTCTTCACCTGTTGGACCTAGGCTTAAGCTATTCGTCCATTAAGGTGCACCTGTGTGCCTTATCTGCACATCATGCACCATACGGAGGAGAAGACTCTGGCACAGCTCAGTGTGTGCAAGACCTTTCTAAGAGGTGTTCTACATATCAGACCCTCCAGGAGGGACACTGTCCCTTCCTGGGATTTAATTTTTGTTCTTGAGACACTCACCCTGCTTCCCTTTGAAACAGTGGTGACTTGCGAGCTTCACTTTCTTTCTTTCATGGGAAGCATTATTCTTAGTTGCTATTACTTCCACTTGAGGGGTTTCTGAGCTTCAGGCCCTGATGTGCAAGGAGACTTATCTTATTTTTCACAGGGACAGGATGTCCCTGCATACGAATCCCAAATTCATGCCGAAAGTAGTGTCCAATTAACGCTGAACCAGGACATCCAGCTTCTGGTTTATTATCCAGAGTTTTCAAACCAAGGAGAAGCCTTGTTGCTACTCTGGATGTCCACAGAGTTCTTCATTATTACCTCCATAGAACCAGTTCCACAAGGAAGACTGACCAGTTGTTCATCTCCTTGCACATAGGAAGACTGGGTCTCCTATCACCAAGCAGACACAAACCCATTGGTTAGTGCATTGCATTTCATTCTGTTATCAGCATTATGGGACACCCTTGCCGGGCTCGGTCAAGGGTCACTCCACAAGGGCTGTGGCTTCCTCCTTTGCCTCTTTGAGGAATGTTTTCACGGCAGATGTTTGCACTGTCATGACTTGGAGCACAGTCCACACCTTCATTAGGCATTACAGCCTAGACATTGCTTCTTGGAGGAGAGCAGGTTTTAGACTAGCCGTCCTTCAGGGCCTACTCTCTTGAAGCTGTTCAGCTGTTACTTTCTTCTCCCCTTCCTGTCAGACCTGGGCCTATTTTTGGGTACTGCTTAGGACTCTGTCCTAATGGTAATACCTGCTGCAAGAGCTCCACCTCTAAGTCGGATAGTACAGTTACGTAAGAACTTACTGTAACAATAGATCTTTGAGAGGAGCTCTTGCAGCGTGGCTTTCCCACCCTCCATCCCCCAGGAACCAGTGTTGTTATGCCTTTTAGGGTAGGGAGATCCTGTTAGTTCTCCAATTATTTTGGCCAGGTCTCTGGTGGAAGAACTGAGATGGCGCCGGAGCCGCCTTTACCCCCATGTCTGATGTCTGGTGGAGCAATGTCAGGGGCGGTCCCCATACAGACTGCTAGCTACAAGATTTTTCCGGTGAGGTCCTAACGCCTGGACGGCTTAGTCCTAATGGTAATACCTGCTGCAAGAGCTCCTCTTGAAGATCTACTGTTACAGTAAGTTCTTATGTAACTGTACTTTTCTGTTTGTTGTAGACAGGGGTCACCAAGTTCAGCCTTTATTTTGTCCAGTTGTGACATAACTGAGGCGTCACCCTATTGGGGCGCCATCTGTAAGAAGTGATACTATCTCTTGTTGTATATGGTGGCTAACACTTTTTTTTTTTTTTTTTGCTGAGCGGTATCGGGCTCTCGGTAGGATTTTTGTTTGGGGTCTGAGACATTCTGGAAAAAATGGGGTCCTCAGCTAAATTTAGGAACTCTGAAATGTTTGGAGGTCCACATTAAAATGAATAAGCAAGTCTGACTGCAGAGTCCCTGCATGTTGTTTTTAAGAAGCCTGCCCCCAAAAAAAAACACCAGCATCAGTCTCAGCCCAATATTGCTTTACTGGATGTACCTGGGAGGAAATACTGTGTGCAGAGTGCATAAAATTCAGAAAGGGCTGCAGCAAGTTGCACTCATCTCTGCAGCAGAGGCAGCACAAAGGCTGAGATTGGTGCCGGTTTGTTTTTCATTGCTGTCTCTGACCCTTGCAATATTACTATGGAGCAGAACTTTTTTCACCTCAGAAACAGCATGCCATGAAAGATTGACCATTCTAGCAGCTGTGTTGTGTAGTGTTGGGAGGAGGGGCATGTCGAGCTCCACAGTTAGTGATTTACAGACTTGACAGTATATAATTTACATACTTCATGCTCCTCCTCATTTGCTCTCGCTCCAGTTTCAGCTTTGTGAATCACTAGCAGTGGCGCTCTGACATGACCTTCCTCCCAACACTGCACAACAGAAGTTCTGGAAGGGACGATTTAATGACATGCTGTTTCTTAAAGCAGCTGCTTTGAGACCCAGAGGCTTAGTAGTGCAACCATCTCTGGGGTTTATTGCCAAAATTTCAGAGCGTCCCTTGGTCCAAAATACGCATCAAGAACTTGGGTACACGTGTTACCAAAAGCCCTGAGTATGTTTCATTACATAGCCCCTTAAGACCTCCTTAAGGATAGTTTCCAACACTTCATTAGAGGCATTATCTGTAGTTATTTCCCCTTATCTTATTGGAAAGGAAGGTATGAAAGTCTTCTGATTTTAAGCACATAATTACATGTAAGTGCCAACGTGTGTCATTTCTCGCAGCTCCCAGATCCCATTGACTGTTGACTAGAGCATGATCAGAATTATTGATATCACCTAGTCGACATACATAACTCTGCCCATGTTCGCAGCATGTAAAGCAGTAACCAGTTCGTGAGTATGTCCCATGCGCAGCAGAGTGACTGTAGTGATAGGTATTAGTGTGATGCTGCTGCCAGACACCCATGCAGTGTACCTCAGCACACAGCCTTACAAAACATTTGTGTGGTGCCAGTTCACCTGCGGGGGGGTATGTTTGATGGGTCTAGCCGGGTGGGGGGGAAAGGTGTCATATTTAGGTTACCCAACAGAAGGAGCACTTCTGAAATATTTAGGAGCAAGTGAGTCACTTATTTCCTAAGAGTTGGGGTATTGATACCTGAGGTGGGGTAAATATAAATTAGTCAGTGTCGCAGCTACCCCATTTAGTTGTCCCTGCACCAGAACCACGAAGCCATCCCAATCTGTGACTACTTTTTGGAAACTTGTATTCTGAGGGATAAATATTGCCACCCCATGGTGTTTTCCAGAGGGATGGGAAGACATATAAACTGCAGAAAAGCCAAATTTCATCAGTTTATTGTGCTTGCAAGGCTGTAGCCAGAACCCCCCAGTGGGTTTTTGGCTGAATGCCCTGCTAATTAAGTGCTTCTATTTAGTGGAGTACCTAGAGTACATGCCACCTAGAATGCAGTTTCTGCACCACATTAGCTTCCCTCCTCCAGGTCCAGCAACCACACCTGGTTTCAGTCCATTCAGGTACTGAGTCCCACATAAGATATAGCTGTTAATCCCATAACAAAGGAGAACCTGTAGATAGTAATGAGGTGCAGTATCTGACTCTGGCGGTCTCCAGCTGACCCTCCTGTTCCCCCGTCTGACGCCCTCTCCCCCGCCCCACTAGCTATCATTAATTTTCCTAACTCCCCATCAAACGGGGAGAGAGAAGCAAGTTCTCTTCTAGTAGCAACTATAATTTGTGGCATGGAGCCCACCCCAGAGCAGCAGAAGGTTAGGGCATGATCACCTGTCTGGCCAGTCACATACCTTTGGTGCTGTCTGAAATCAGCTGTACTATCTGAGCTACTGTTGTGTGGGATGCACTGAAATCGAGCAGTGGAGGGGAACTGGGTCTGTCTTGAGACAGTTGACCACACAGCCAAGGCCAAATGGGAGGCAGTATAGCGCAGTGGTTTAAGGCACTGAGCTGCATATCTGGGGACCTGGATTTGAATCCCATAGCCCCCACTTGCATACTCTGTGACCCTGAGCAAGTCACTTAACTTCCCTGTGCTCCCAGGTCACACCTGTAAACAAACTTTCAGCTTAGTGTGCCACTCCTGGTTAAACTATTGCAATTGCAAATGATCACTCCAGCATGGCGCGGGCCTTAGGGGTGTCCCCAGCTTCACTTCCTCCCCAGTTTTTCAAGTATGTGTGGGGTGCAAGGTCAAAAGCAGTCACAAGAACTCCTCCTCCAGTTCCAGGCTTCACCCACCAGTCACTTAGGCTCGAAAGCAGTCTGAACTGTCAGCAGCATATACCTCTGGAAACACAGCACAAATGACAGAACCCTTCATAACTTATGGTAAACATTTGTAGTGGATAAAAGGTGGCCATGCACTAATGTGGCAGGGTTGGGGATGTAGCCAGAATTTCTCCAGGGGTAAGCAGCACAATAATATACTGGATGCCTGTATCAGGAAAAGAAAAGGGAGGCATCAGTGCAGAGAGTCTCAGGAGATGAAGGGCTAGGAGGACCACAAGGGGAACAGTCAGAGACATACATACTTGTTGGAGAATGTTTATGTGATGCTGGAGTCAATTTTTCAGTGTCTGAGATGCCTTCAACTGGGATACTGTGTCTAGAAGGGCAGCAACTGCTTGCCATCTTTGTGTCTTGGCGAGCTGTGTAGTCCACACTCAATTAGGAAAGTTTTGATGCCAGAGTCTTGGTGGCTGTTGTCTTGGGCATAAGGGATTGTACTTCTGTGCCTGGGGCTTGCAGGTCTTGAATGGCTAGATCGATAGTGTTGTAGGTTTTCTGGCCATATGGAAAATCAGTGGTGAGTTTTGCAGTGTAGTGTGTCCTGAAGTGTAGCTGCTGTGCATGGAGCGGGTTTCAGGGCAGATATGTTTCTGCATTTGCGGGATGAAATAGCTGGAGAATAGTTATTGTCCCAGAAGAGTTGGGTGTTTTGAAACTGGATATTCTTCTGCTGCCAGGCTGTATGGACTGTTTGAATCCTCCTTGTCTATAAAAATGTAAAAAATGGAGCCTGATTGAACGTGGATGGTCTTTGGAGGAGGTGGGCTTTGGGCCGAGGGCTCTGTGATTCCGTTCTATGTCGAGAATTCACTCTGGCAGAAAGCCCGAGGTGTTGTGAAATAAATCTTGAAGAAAGGGAATTAGATATGTCCCTTCTGTTCCCCTTAAGTAGCAAGTTGTTACACCTGTTATGGCATTCTTTGTCATTAGTCCAGTCTTGTAGGTGCTAGGTGGTGGTGTGGAACTGTAACGCTTCCCATTCACTACAGTCAAGTCTCTTCTCGGTGGTTGCGAGCTATTCCTCCATTTCTGTTTGCCATTTGTTAAGTTCATTGATATTGTTCCTGAATGCTATAGCAATGGAATTGATTTCTTTACAAAATCTCTTAGTTCCATAAGAATTGTGCCCATTTGTGTGTTTTGGGGTGCTTGAACCCAGTGAGGAGTTGCGTCAGTGGCCCCCTCTCGAGATCCTTGATGCCTGAGAACACTCGCTGTCCAAACTGCTGATCTCCTATCCATCCCCTTCTACAGGGAGTGGTTCAAATCCTAACAGAGAAAGGCCCAGTAATCTTTGACTCCCTCTATGAAGTGGCTCCGACCCTGCTCAAGAAAGGCCTCTGAGTCCCAGATTTCCCCAATGATAATGCTGGATAAATCATTTGCACCTTTATGTTCTTTTCCCTTGCTTGCTTAATCATATCTCTGACTTGTTTTCTCTAGGTGTTTAAGTAATCAGAGAAATCTTGGTCAAAGGAAAGTCTCTGTCCATTGAGCCTGACCTCCCTCTGCTGCCATGCTGCTTTTAAAATGAGCTGCCCATCATTGTAATTCAGCATCTTTACAATGATGGAACATGGCCTGGCATTCTGTTCTTTTGGGTGGGGTATTAAGGAGCGATGGTCCTCCTCAGTCATCATGTTGTGCTCTTCTGTTATTTTAAGCACTGACCTGATAACATGGAGTACAAAATCTTCCACTGATGAATGCAATTCTTCCATGCCCTCCGAACTCGTATATTCGGAAATTGTTCCTGTGTGAGCGATTCTCTAGGTCATCAATCTTAAGTTGTAATTATTTTCTCTAGTAAGCAGAAACATATAGTATGGTGTGATCATGTTGATTTGATGAGTCAGAGAGGTCCCCACGCTGTTCCATCACTGAGGTTTGTTGGTCTATTTGTTTTATATGCGCTCCCATCTGCCATCGAAGATTCCACATGATGCAAGGTTTTTAATAATGTGTCTAATTTCAACATTACTGCACTAGGATCCAGGGGTTCAATACCATCCTCCGAATTGGCGATGCTGGCAACCGTTGATGGTGGGTGGAGTCACTGAGAGAGGCCTGTGATCGATCAGCGTCCATCAGTAGCGGATCTTGGTTGCTTGTGAATTTCTCCCTTTGGATTTTGCAGCTATAGTATTGCAGTTTAAGTCACTGCAGTTTTAGTCTGTTTTGGTAGTTTAGCGCTGGCAGGAGTTGTTTTAAATTGCGGTGCCCCATGGAGCGATCAGAGAAATCAGCGCTCATTTGATGACGTCACCGGAAGTCACGGTTTCCACCTGTTTCTCACCCCACCGACACACCCTGCCATAGTGACAGTTGTGCAGTGGCTGGATTCCTGGCATGGAACTTCTGACCACAAGGTGCTAAAGGCTTTTGGACGAGCGCCTGCGGCGGCGAATGGGCAGTGTGCGACAGTGTGCACAGTGCGGTTCCGAGTTTTCAGTTTGCCACTGCTCTTGTCAATGTCCCCAGCTTCCCAACCCTGCACCGGGCGGGGAGAGAGAGAGATGCAGAGTCACTGAAATATGCTGTGCTGCTCTGTCTCTGTGTGTGTGTGTGTGTGTGTGTGTGTCTCTCTCTCTCGCCACTCTGTGGATTCCACAGTTGTCGTGTCGGCACACAGTGGAGAGAAGTAGTTGTCAA
The DNA here is from genome assembly GCA_016271365.2 of Neoceratodus forsteri. Classification (NCBI taxonomy): domain Eukaryota; kingdom Metazoa; phylum Chordata; order Ceratodontiformes; family Ceratodontidae; genus Neoceratodus; species Neoceratodus forsteri. The sequence continues at coordinate 888,342,657 of CM057450.1, read as the reverse complement.
CGTCCCGCACGCAGGCTCACCGTCCCCGAGGGAGAAACAGAAACATAGAAGTTGATGGCAGATAAGGACCGCAAGGTCCATCCGTCTGCCCATTTTTTTTTCCTTATGAATGTGCCATAGGCCTTTACTCTGTCAATGGCCTATCTATTCATACTCATCTGTATTGCTTCCTTATGCTTATCCCATACCTGTTTGAAGCCCTGCACCGTATTCATATCCACCACTTCCTGAGGTAGGCCGTTCCATGCATCTACCACTCTTTCTGTGAAAAGAACTTCCTCATTACCCCTTAATCGGTCTCCTCTAATCTCATGCTGTGTCTTCTTGTCCTGTTATTTTTCTTATATTGAAACATGTTAAGACTCTTTCACTTTGTTAATGCCCTTAAGGTGTTTGAATGTTTCGATCATATCACCTCTCTCCCTCCTTTGCTCTAGGGTATACATATTGAGCTCCATTAATCTGTCCTCATAAGTTTTCTGATGCAGTCCCTGCACCATTTTGGTTGCCATTCTCTGGACTGCCTCCATTTTGTTAATGTCCTTGTGAAGGTGCGGCCTCCAGTACTGCATGCAGTACTCCTCCAGATGGGACCTAACCACTGTCTTGTAAAGAGGGATTATCACTTCCCTTTTTCGACTTGTGAGACCCCTACTAATACACCCTAACATCCCTAGCCTTACCTACTGCTTTAGAGGTCTGCTCGGATGATTTCAGGTCATCTGTGATGACCCAAGTCTTTCTTTCTTCCCTTGTGATTGCCAGCAACTCCTCCCAACCTATAGGTGGCTTTAGGGTTTCTCTTTCTTTGTGCATGATCTTGCACTTCTTATGCTAAACCCCAGTTGCCACTCTTCCGACCATTTTGCCAGTTTATCCAGATCTCTTCTCATTCTGCCCACCCCATCTGGATCATCTACTCTGTTGCAGATCTTGGTGTCCTCTGCAAACAGTCCAACCTTACCCTACAGTCCATCTGCAATGGCACTGATGAAGATGTTGAAGAGGATTGGCCCCAGGACTGATCCCTGAGGTACCCCACTTGTGACTTGCATCTCTTCTGACTGTATACCGTTTACCACCACTCTCTGTTTTCTGCCCTCTAATCAGTTTGCCACCCAGTTGACCAACTTCTGACCCACCTCAAGCCTACCCATCTTATTAATCAATCTTCTGTGTGAAACAGAGTCAAAAGCTTTGCTGAAGCGACATCAGCTGCACCCCCCTTAGTCCACCACTCTGGTTACCCAGTCAAAGAAATCTATGACATTAGTTTGACTTGACCTTTCTATTGTAAACCCATGTTGTCTTGGATCCTGTGCTCCTATGGATTCCAGGTGTTGCACTATCCTTTCCTTAAGGGAGTGCCTCCATAATCTTGCCCACTACTGAGATAAAACTGACTGCTCTGTAGTTCTCTGCCTCCTCCCTGCTACCACTCTTGTGGAGCAGGATCACATGAGCCCTTCTCCAGTCTTCTGGGACCTCTCCTGTGCTCAGAGACTCACTAAACAGTTCTGATAATGGTTCTACTAGTTCCACCCTTAGCTCCTTTAGTACCCTAGGATGTATGCCATCCAGTCCCATTGCCTTGTCCACCCTGAGCTTAGCAAGCTCTTGTAGGACCCTTTATTTTGTGAAGGGACTTGTGCATAGCTCCCTCCCCGCTGTGTCAGTGGTGCTGAGCTGTGGGCCTTGCCCTACCTTCTCCTCAGTAAATACTGAGCAGAAGTATCTATTTAGGATAGATGCTTTTCCTTGGTTCTCCTCCAGACACTCCCCCTCATCCTCTTTGATCTTAGCAATACCCTCTCTGGACTTTCTCCTTTCACTAATGTATCTATAGAAAGTCTTGTCCCTTTCTGTTACTGTTCGTACTAGTGTTTCCTCAGTTTGGGCCTTTGCCTGCCTTACTACCTTCCCTGCTTCCCTTAGGGCAGTTTGGCATGCCTCCCTATCTTCATCCCGCTGCGTTCCCTTATATTTCCTGAAGGCCAGTCTTTCGGCTGTGACCTTTTCTGCTACTGTTTTTGAGAACCAAAGCGATTTCCTCTTTATTTTGCTCTTGCTTTTCTCCCTAACACGATGGGATGTTGCTTCAAGTATCGCATCCATAATGCTTGCCCACTTTGCATGTATCCTCTCACCTGTATTTCTTCTTGCCAGGGCTAGCTTAACTCTGTTGGCCATCTCATCAAAGTCGGCTCCTCTGAAGTCCCATATTTTGCAGTGGAATGGGATGATTTAGTTCTAGTGGCCAAACTGAACTATACCATGTGATGGTCACTGGCCCCAGGTGACCTTCTACCTGGAGTTCTGTGATCCTTTCCCCGTTAGTCATCACTAGATCTAGGATATCCCTGTCTCTTGTGGGTTGCTGTACCAGTTGTTTGAGGCCATCCCTGTGCAGGGAATCCACTATGTGTCTAGTTCTGGTGGATGTTTGTGCTGGTATTGACCAATCTGTATCTGGCATGTTGAAGTCTCCTATTATCAGAACCTCCCCATTTAGCTGTCACGTTTTGTATATCTTCTAACAGTAATTTTCTATGTCTTCTCCCTGGTCTGGAGGCCTGTAGACAACCCCAATTTCATATGGCTGTCCTATTTCTTGATTCCAGGGTGACCCACAGTTCTTCTGGCTCCTTATGTGTATTCTGAATTTCTGTAGCTTTGATATTTTCATTGACATAATGGGCTACTCCCCCCTCCTTTTTTGCACCTCTATCTCTTCTGTATAGTACATAGCCGGGTACTGAAGTCTCCAACGTGTGGTTACTGGTGAACTGCGTCTCACTAATGGCTACTATGTCCAGTTTAGCCTCTGTCATTGTTGCCTGCAGGTCTGGGATCTTGTTTTCCAGAATATGGGCATGTGTGCCCCAGATTTTGGTGTGTTAGCTGTTGGGCGAGGTCCGGCATTTCCCCTGCACGTTGTATGGGGAGCTGGACCTTTTTCCTTACCTGGTGATGCAGATGAACTATAAACATGCTGAACTCCTGTTTGATCACTAGCTTGGGGGGGGGGTTGTTCTTCCTGTTCGATGTATCAGGTGCTGCACCCCTCTCCCCAATGGCTAGTTTAAATGTTCTGCAAAGACATCAGACTTCTGCCCCAATGCACTGACTCCCTTCTTAGTCAGATGGAGTCCATCAAGTTTAAAGAACTTTCACTCTAAGACTGTTGCCAGTTACCTACAAATTTGTGTCCTTTTTTCTGGCATCAGCCCTGAGCCACATGTTTAGCTCCCTGTCTCCCTTCTCTGACCTTTTGTTCATCTGCCCCTCTCCCAGACTGGCAGGATCTCAGAGAAGGAGATGCCGGATGAAATGGATGACAGTTTGTCTCCCAGCCTGGTCAGGTGTTCTTGGTCTCCACAACTGACCAGCTGGAGAGGTTGTTAGTCCCTATGTGTACCAGGACACTGTTTTTCCCTGCTTCCTGCACAATTTCAGCAATGTGGTCAGTGTCTCTCCACGCTGATGTACCTGGGAGACATCTGACCATAACCCCCAGCTGGCGGTAGGCACCAACTCCCCAAATCAGGAAGTCTCCTATGATCAAAAGTGTTTTTTGTGTTGCTTTTTTTGTTTGTTTTGGTCCCTGTTTTGGGTGAGGTTTGTTATGCAGTGTCCTGCTCTGCCCCTTTGATTTTGGTGATAGAGGCAGATACCTGTTTGTAGTTTTTATATGGTTTGAGGAGGTGATACGTTGGAGAGCATTGGGTGATGGGAACACCCGATTTGCCCCTCCTAACCACCTGCCAACCTCCTGGACCATCTACCCTCTGCGGTCCAGGTGCTTCAGTTGGATGTTGTGGAAATGGCAGGTGGTTCATATATTTCCTCCTGATTATGCGATTTGAGGCACGCAATCTCTGCCCATGCTGCCTGGAGCTGAGCCCTTGGATTTCCAATGGTCCAGCATGTAGGACAGCATTGTATACGGTACCTAGCTCCCTGTAACATGCTATACATAGTATGCATACAGAGTAGATAAATTAATTTTCTTCATATAGCTGCTATCTCCCAAACTATCAGTTGCTCTTGCCTTCAGCTCTCACCCACCTACCATTATAGAAAGCAGGGATCCACATGGAGTGAGTGCCAGTGAGCATTATTCACACAGCGCATGGTGCACAGTTTCTTGCTCAGATTCCTCTCCTGCGTCCCTTTGGGCATGGTCAGTAGTCAGATATTGGCCGATGTGTGCACACAGCATTCTGTAGTTGTGCTTAACTCCCTGGCTTTTCTGCAGGTGTTGTTGAGTGTGGGAACCCACCTCCAACCCCCAGGTGTGAGACACTTCAGCTGTCCCAGCCATGGCCCGTAACCTGACACATCCACCAAAGTCCTCTCCTGAACTGGGTCACCAGTGCAGCAGTGCTAGAGCAATGTCATCTCAGGAGGTACTCTTTGTCTACTTTGTTATAATTTTTGAAGCAAAAAGAAAAGTAGGTGGCCAGTGGGAATGCTTTTATTTAACCAACGAGACATAATACAAGTTTTAAAGCCATATACTGTAGGCCTTTTGTGAGGCACTGTGACAAAACAGAGGAAGAGGAATTTATGAGGAAGCATCACAGCAAGAGAACTATGAAAACCCATTTAAACAAAATATACAGTATTAGCATTTTTTCACTGAAATAAAACACCATCACACAGAACCACAAGTACCTATATTTGTTTTTTTTGTTTCTATTTATCCTCCTTAGCCAGTGGCAGTCCTCCTCAGAGCTTCGGGCATCCCTGTCACCCCCATCTCACTGAACTGCTTTCCTACAGGAGTTTGCCCATGGTGTCCCCTCTCCATGATGGAAATCCTTGGGCTGAACCATCTCCCTCGGAAAAACTAGATTTGGTGCTTTCAGAGAGAACCCAGGTTGTCAAGGTGTGGGGTCAGTGGGCTGCCTGGAGCTGTCATGGTGCATGACTGCATTTTCTGTTTTTCCTTCTCTTCCCCTTCCCCAGAATGCCGGCTGATGGATGTGCTCACGCAATGTGTGTGTGTGTGTATGTATACTTCTTTTCAGACAGTCAGCCAGCCCCAACCCCAGAATTACACTCAGGGTTGCACTGCTACTTAAGCACACCCAGGTGGCAGTGGTGTGGTGGCAGTGACATCCCCTTCCTCCCTGGAGGAGAACATCCGGTGGGATGCTCAGTCCTCCTCCCCTGGCCAGCCCTCTTACCCAGGGGCATTCCCAAACTGGATTGTTGTCACAAGCAGTAGCTCTATTGCTGCGCTGACGGGCCACATACATTTTTTATTTTCCCAGTAGGGTACGTCATTAAATTTATCTAACTACGAGGGTACATCACACACTGATCTTAATTCAACCATTTATATCTCTTGCTCCTTATAGCCTCGCACTTCTGCCAGCATGAGGACTCAGTACTTTTACTTTCACCACAAAACGCTAATGTTTACTGTATAAACTAAACAAGTGATGTGCATTTATTAATGTATTTATTTGAAGAGTGGTAACTGGGAAAGTCACACTGAGCCTAGATTTGTTTCAAGGTGCAACCCACAGGGTGGGTAGCATGGGCAGACAGAACATCAGTATAATAAAGTGATGACAGATTGGGGGCACCGTGGAGCCCGAGCAAAATGGCTGCCTTGCATTAAAACTCTGATAGCAGTTCAACTTTAATCAAAGTAAATTTCAGTTTTTTGTAGGTACCGACGATTTCAGATTTCGATTTCAGAACACTACTGACACATTATGAGGAAGTCTCAGAAAGAAAAGCAACAATATGATGGAGCAAGAAGCAAAATTTCCTCGATGACTATGCTCATGCGGTTGACCACCAGCAAGCTGCAATTTGTGGTGGAGAATGCCGAAGAAGAAACTCTTCAGAGCTTAGGCTCAAAACTAAATAAACTGATCTCAGCGGTAACTGGGATGATGAATAAATTAGACGCCCTGACAAATAGGGTGGTTGATCTGTAAACTGCTCAGGACTTTCTCAAAACTGGGATGCTGGAAGTTACAAAGTGTTCTGATGCAGAAATGGGAGCTGTATAGCATGGTTAAAGAAAATAATCACCTCGCTCCTGGTTAGAATTGCTAGAGAATCAAGCCTGCTTGGCAGATATTCGTATTATTGGAATGCCTGAGGAGGGTGCAGAAGGAGATCACCTGTTGTTCCTCTTAGCAGAATGGCTGGAACACCAACTTGGAGAGGAAGCCCGATAGTGATGGATAGTACTCCAGAAGGCCTAGATGGTGGCCCCACAGGGGAGTCAGGATAACCTGGAGGCCCCACGCTCAATTGTAACGGTCACAGAGGGAGTTGGAACATGGGACTTTATCCTGGCAGTGGCCTGCCGAGCTAAAACACTCCTGTATGAAGGTTGCACAGTTCGTCTCTATCCAGATCAGAGTCATGCTGCTCAACAGAGACAGAAACATTTTAATGGCGTTCACGCCATGTTTCGTGAGGCCGGCATTACTCATGGAGTATAGTTCCCTGCCTGACTTTGAATAGTGCACCAAAGTAAGATTTACATCTTTTATGATCCTTCCGATGCATTAAAGTGGGGACATAAATATGCTGGGCGACCCTCAAGTTGAGCAGAGGACTGAGACTCCGACTCAGAGGATCAAACCTGAACTGTTGGATTTTTGGTGTCTGCCCCAGTTAAGTAACTTTTGTATCCTCTTGTATATAACGTTCAAATTGTTGAACAGTTACACTTTCCTCATTTGCACCGCAGGTTTTGGTTTTGAAGGACTTTGCTATTCCAGTCATGGCACGGCAGATGTTTAAAACCCTTAGATACTATTTGTGTAAAATGTTCTGATATTGTACGCTGCTTACTGGTCCATGTTGTTGGGGGAGCTATCTGTTAATGCTCCTTAGTCTAAGTTGAACTTTCGTCTTGTTACCTCAGGTTGTTGATTTCTTTCTTCTGGTTTTACCAATACTGCCTTAGGAAAATGCCGTTATCTGTTTACATGATGCAGGGCAGGAATCAAAGGATTCTAAGGTCACAGGATGTGTTTGCTGCTACGTAACGCATGGCATTTTCTTTCTTCCTCTTATGGTAGTAAAGGACTCTGAAGGACTCTTGATGTGTTTAGTTGTTTAGAGCCATGCTGCTCATGGGCTTAATTGCACAGCTGTTTTTTTTGTTTTTTTTTTCAGCTTAACCACCATGAAAGTTATGTATTACTTAATGTTACCCTCCAATGATGTACCTAAAGATATAGGGCATTCTTACATGTGTGTATTAAGAGGAGTGGCACCCTCTATGTTTACTTGCTTAATTGTCATGCCCTATGTCTGGAATAAGGCTGTATGTCTATTGCTAAACCAGTAAACATAAAGTAAAAAAAAAAAATGATGAAAAATTACAGGCACTTTGATACAAATACAGTAATGGTACAAACAAGCAGCAGAAATAAGGTTCAAAGTAATAAAGAAGTGTATAAAAATCTAGTGCCAGTTACGACTTGAGTTGTCAACACACAAAACACCTCACTCACCCTCATCTCACTCACCTTATGCATAAAAAAGGATGCCTACTCCCTCAGGATCTGCACCCGGTCCTCGCTGCACTGTGTATGTAGGCTCAGCCTTGGTGCCATTGGCCTAAGCTCACTAAAGTTAACCATGTCTTTGCAGCTATCCCTGCTCCTTCAAGCGGGCGACATTGAATTAAATCCTGGTCTACCGGGCCTTTTTTCTACATCTGCCCTGTTGTCCCCACCTAACATGTCGCTGGTAAAGGGCATCAGAATCGCTCATCTAAGCATTCAAAGCCTCTGGCCAAAAAATTGCTGAGATCCAGGCCTTGGCTGCTAAATACAACCTGGACAGCCTTGGAATAACCGAAACTTGGTTGAAGCCCCATGTACAACAATGTGAAGTTGACCTGCCTGGTTACTGTTGTTTCAGGCAAGACCGCATAGGTAAAAATGGGGATGGTGTCTTATTCTATGTTAAGTTTAAATTTCATGTCTTTGTAATCTCCTCTCATTCCTCTGCTGAATATTTATTTCACTGACTCTAGGTAAAGTAAAGAAACTCCTTATCGGTTGTATCTCCCTCCTAGGGATGCAACCAATAACTTGCATCTTCATGTCGTCCCTGTCTGTTCTTGCCTAGTAACACAGTCATTTGTGGAGATTTTAACAATGACTGGCTGTCCCCACAATAACAAGGCTCACACTTTCGTCTCTGACATCAGTTTTACCCAACATATCTCTGAGTCTACGAGATGCAACTCCAAGACTGGTACTGCAACACTGTTGTATTGGATTTTATCTAATTGCCCTCACAGGATCAAAACAGACAGTGTGCTACCTGACTGTATTAGTCACCACTCTCCTACCTATTGCATGTATAACAATTTTGATGCCCTCCTCCCATAATTCATGAATCCAGTAAGATCTCTCTGTTTAACATAGATGATTTTTAATGCTAGTTAGTAATGTTGATTGGACCCTGTCATCAAGGCACAGGTCAGGAAGCACAGGAAAAACCAGGAATAGTGGTAAAATTCACAACAGCAGTTTTATTTGTACTTGCAGTAACATAAAAATAAACTTGCTCAGTATAACCATTTACAAAGGCAAAATACACAGAAAAGTCCATCTGAGTTTTTCTTCAATCTCTGTGTCCATCTCACATCCAATTGCAGCTCACCTCTCTTACAAGTCCTTCCAGCACCCATCTTAACAAGTATCCTACTCTTCCAAAGTGTTCTAGTATATTTCAGGCAGGTGCTGCAAGAACACAGTTTCTCTGAGCTGAGGCCCCTTCTTACAGCTCTTCTGCAAAAGGCTTAAAAATTGCACTAAGTTAACCCTTGAGTTTCCAATAGCTTTTTGCAATCATTTCAAACTATAATTATATACATTTCAGAAGTTAACACTATCATTTCTAAACAAAGGGATCCCAATATCAGTTACATTTTCACATAATGATTTGCATATATTTTTATAGCAGCAGATATGCAAGGGAGAAAAAGACAGACAGCAAGGGAGACTGAGGGATAGTGAGAAGCAGATAATTGCAAGACTTTCAGGGTGCTCAAATCCTAGGTCTCACAAGAAAATTTGGTTGTGCAACCAGACAGATGAGAGACAGGAAAGAAATTGAACAGATCCTTGCATTTGAACTCTTTCCATAACTGGGACAGGGTCATATTCTACCCTGTCACATACGCCTCCTTAGGAGAGAACCTGTTTTAGCAAACAGTTTTCCAAAACTTTCTATTAATTCTCTACTAATCTTAGCTTCTGTCAGAAATTACACATGCATTGTCCGTTTTCTGTAACAGTACAGCAAACAGTAAAGTTCAATCCATACATTTGTTTTTCAACCTTCAGAACCCTCTATTCCTGATCCATATCTTGACAAAAAATCAACATTGCTATTCTCTTTACCAGATTTGTGTATCACATTGAATTTAAATGGCTATAGTGACAGGTACCACCTTGTGATTCTGGAATTTTATCTTTCATTTGGTTAAAATAACAGAGAAGATTGTGATCTAAGTACAAAGTGGTTCCTAGTAAATAAAACTTAAGGACTCCATGGCTCTCTTTGCTGCTAAACATTCCTTTTCAGTGGTGGAGTGCCTTTTCTCTCTGTCATGCAAACTTCCTACTGATGTACAGAATAGGATGTTCCGTCCCATCTATATTTTGACTCTGGACTACACCTAGGCCTAACTCAGCAAAGTTGGGAACAAATCTCTGATAATAACCAGCCAGCCCTAAAAAAATTACCTGACACTTTTTTTGTTTTAGGGACAGGGCTGTTGGCTACAGATTCTATTTTAGAAACCTCTGGCTTAACGTCTCCATTTCCCAACACGTAGTCCAAATATCTGGTTTCCTGCATGCCCAATGCACATTTGGTAGAATTAATATTAACATGGTCGCTACTTCCAATCTGACCCAACTTGTAGACAGCCCAACAAGGCGGAACCACAAAACAGGAAGAGACACCCTCCCTCGATTGGCTCCTCTCGAGTTACCCTTCTTGGATCTCTGAACTTAAGGTCCTGCCTGACACCTTAAGTGATCACTCCCGTCACTTACATGGTCAAACAATTGAGAAGCCCCCACCTATCATAATTAATAGTAGGGTCTTGGGGAAGGGCAAGCTTGGGTTCCTCTCCTCTGCCCTCTCCCAGTAGACTGGTCCCCATCGATCATGTGCCTAATATTGACCAGGCTCTAAGTTTCTTTTATAGAGGGCTTCAACAAGATTTGCGATATCTTTGCACCACTGAGGAAAAGAAAAATTCAGGTCAAGTTAATGGTTGGATCACAGGATCTCCTCGCCAGATGAAGGAAAGGGACAATCTCTGAGAAAAGCCAGGTCCTCTCACAGCAAACACAACTTCCAATGCTACAAAGCTGCAAGAAACCACTGCACCAACCTTATCCGCCAAGCAAAGGCCAACTTCCACAAGGAGCAGCTAAAAAAACTTGGGGTAATGGGAAGAATTTTGGGATAACATCCAAAACCTTCTTGGGAAGGATGAGAAAGATCCCCACTCGCTCAACATTGACAACATCACGATTACTGACCCGCACATCGCTGGATTCTCTCAACACAGCGTTATTGACCTGACTGGAGTGTTACCCCCTGACTACCTGCACCCTGCTGGGGAACAAACCAACTGCACGCCTCAAGAGGGCTCAATCCCTGTCTTCTACTTCAAAAAAGTGTCAGTGAAGGAGGCTTACAAATACATAAAAAAAATACTAGGCAAGACCAGAATGGGGAGTGATAGAATCGATATGAAACTCCTATCCTCAACACTGGATGTCATCATCGTGCTAGTTACAAAACTATTTAACAAATCACTGGCTCTTGCACAGTTCCCCGGATCTGGAAACAGGTTTCGTGATGGTGCACAAGAATGGTGATATGACATGCACCGCCAATTACAGGCCGATATCCATGATCTCTCCCTATCTAAAGCCCTGGAAAGATTGTGGTCACCCAACTCACAGATTACCTCAACAAATACAACCTGTTATGTCCAAACCAACATGGCTTCAGGCAGAATCATAGTACCTCCACAGCTTTGCTGGACTACACTGACTACTTGCACAAGGCACTAGATGAAGGAAAGCTGGTAGGTCGGTCTTCATAGACCTCACCAAAGCCTTGACACTGTCAATCAATCACTCTTCCTCCTGACTCAACTACAGAACCTGGGGTTGCAACCAATGCTGTCTGCTGGTTCAAGGACTACCTAACACACAGAAGCCAACGTGTAAAAATTGGGCACACAGTATCTAGCTCCAACGAGGTATCTTAGGGGTTCCACAGGGTCGAGTACTGGCCTTACTATTCAGCCTCTTCCTAAATAATCTTCCTGAAGCCTGTGACACTAAACTGATACTTTACGCAGATGACGCTGTGCTTCTCACCAGCAGTTCATCAATAGTTGCCTCCACTCCCAGCTGCAGGCATCCTTCACAAGCTGGAAGACTGGTTCTGTAACCATAAACTTCTATTAAACTACAAAAACAAGGTGATGCTCACAGTCAGCCCACAGCACAAAATAAGCTCCCTCCCTCACCATCTCCAATAAAGTCAGTGAGCTGCTGGAACAAGTTCAGACCTTCAAGTACCTGGGGGTCACGTTGATGACTGCCTCACCTTCACCCAACACGTCGACACAGTGGTAAAGGCAGAACACCAAGCTGGGTATACTATATAGGCATAAAAGTATCTCACTCCAGAGGCCCTCCGTCTCTCAGTCTCCAGCTCCATCCTTTCTACCATCGACTATGGATTGGTGGTCTATGGCGCAGCAACAGACACTGCACTAAAAAGGATTCACATTGCCCTTAACAAGTCATGTAGGCTCACAATGGCTGCAGATCGAAATACCCACACCTGCTCCTTATACAAGGAGACCAATTGGCTGCCACTAAAGAACAGGATTATATTCCAAACATGTCTCCTGGAAAACAGGCACTAATGGGTAAAACCGCCCCATGCATTTCTAGCATCCTAACACCAAGTGCTACCAGCTATACCACCAGAGGCAGGATGAGGGGGGCCCCTATCAACACCTTTCCGTCGAACTGTGCAGGGTCAGCGTACTATTAGCTTTAGGGCCCCCCAATGGCTCAATGAAATCCCAGTGCACATTCTAAACTCCCAATGTATCTCGCAATTCAAAAATGGCCTTAAGGCAACACCTTCTTACTAGGACAGTTTGTGACTGCCACTAGGACTCTAACACCCATAATGCCCACTCACCCACACTCTCCTTTCCTTCCTTTTACACCCACTCTTCCCTCTATTGCCCTATCCTCTGTCTTCCTCCCCTGTGCCTTTTCTCCCACTGATCAACCTTAAAACCAACATACTACCACTACCTCCCCAACCTCCTAGACTAAGCCACTTCTTCTGGCTGCCCACTCCCCCTCCCTCCCCTCACCTTGACCCTCCTTGACTCTCACACTAGGTGTCACACCTGTTTATCTCCTTCGCACATATAAACACTGTCCTTCACCCTAGTTGAATGCTCTTGATGCTGTACTATCACCATTGGTACTATGAATGACATTGTATCCTTACTGTATACTAGCTACCTACTATTCGAGTATTGTATGTAAACTGTTTGTTATTGCTGTCATTGTCACTGTTTGATGTGGAACCTTTGTAAAAGAGCTCTGAGCTCAAAGGTATGATCCGAATCCCAAATAAATAAAAATAAATAAATAATAGTCCGACTTGCATTTTTGATAGCTTGGATAACTGCTCATAGGTGTTCCAGGTGGCTTCCAGTCTGGACTATACACCATGACATCATCCAGGTACAGAGCACAATAACCACTCATTCCAGCCTTTCAGGTTGTCTGAAATCATGATCCCTAGGTCTCTTTCCTGTTCTATTACCACCAGTCCCACCCCCAATCTGGTACTTCTCGCTTTTGGATTATTTTGCCCTATGTGCATAATTTTGCACCTTGATATTGAACTGTAGCTGCCACTTTTCTGACCACTCCCCTAGTGTCACCAAGACATCCCTCATATTTTCCACCCCCTGCCATATCCACCCTGTTGCTGCATATCTTCATGTCGCCAGCAAATAGACAGATTTTCCCCCGAAGACCCTCCATGATATCCCTGATGTAAATGTTGAACAGTATAGGTCCCAGCACAGACCCCTGGGGAACTCTTCTCATCATCTTCTCTTCCTTAGAGTGCACCCCATTCACCACAATCCTCTGCGTCCTTCCCTCCAGCCAGTGTTCTAACCAGCTTAGAGCTTACTCCCACTCCTGAGCTATCTGGTTTCCCGTCAGCCTTCTGTGGGGACGGTGTCAAATGTCTTCCTGAAATCCAGGTAGGCCACGCCCACTGCCCCACCTTGATCCCATATCTCTGTCACTCTGTCAAAGAATTCAATCAGGTTGGTCTGGCATGACCCACCACCTGTGAATTCATACTGTTTGTCATTTAGAGGCCCTCCTCTCTATGTATTTTATCAGCCTTTCCTTTATTAGCCTTCCATTAGTTTTCTGACCACTGAGGTTAGGCTAACTGGGTGGTAGTTTCCGTTCCTCCTTCCTCCCCCATGCAGGGGTGCTACTCGGCCTTTTTCCAGTCCCCCAGAACCCTTCCCTTGTGCAGTGACAGGTTGAATAACCTCGTGAGTGGTGCTGCCAGTTCTGTCTTAATTCTTTGAGTACCTCAGGGGACTCCCGTCCGGGCCCATTGCCTTAACCGTCTGCAGCTTTCCTAATTCTTCCAGTACCCTAGCCTCTGTGAAGGGACTGGAGTCCATCTCACTACCCACGCTCCCCTTGCTCTCTAACTTCGTCCCCTTCCCGTTCTCCACCATGAAGACTGATGCGAAGTATTTGTTCAGGACCTTGGCTTTTTCCTTATCTCCTTCCACCATTGCCCCCCGTCCCCCTTGAACTTGGTAATCCTGCGTCCCTCCTTCTGTTGCTCACATATATAAAAAACTTCTTGTCTCCCTTTTGCCTCCCTTGCTATAAGCGCTTGTTTCAGCCTTTGTCCGTCTGATCACCTTCCCAGCCTCCCACAGTTTTTCCTTGTATACTTCCCTGTCAGTCTCCCTCTGCAATGCTTTATATACCTTGAATGCCCTCCATTTCTCCCTAACTGCACTCCTCACTCCAAAACATTAAACCGTTGAGCAAGCTCTTTTCAAATGGTGACCCATAGTAGACAGGTTACGAACAATAAAAACATATTACAACACAATTTACAAATGCATTATAAAATGAAAACAGTCATAAACAATAGAACCATTCAACAAGTTAGTCATACAATTGACCACAGAAACATTTAGTCTGACTAATGATATTATCTAAAAACAATTGTTTTACTGCTTTTATTGGGAAGGGCTTGGTGTCACAGTCGAAACTTGTATGGTAAATTATTCTAATAAAAGGCACTATGTGACTATAGAAATGCATTGACCTTTGTGTTGTTATAGGAACAGTCAATTTGTGTGGTCGCTTTTTCTGAGAGATGAGTTTACCTTTCTGTTCTGCAGTTTGAATATTAGTCTGGGACTTTACCCAGTACACTTTTGTAGAAAAAGAAAACTATGTGGCAGATGTCAGTCTGCCAAGAAATCCACCCAAACATTTGTACATACTACAATGATGAGTCACTTTGGACATTTCAAAATCAGCCTAGCCCATCGGTTGTATAGTGGGTGTAATTGTTGTAGTTTGCTTTTTGTTTTAGTAGTCATGCAAAACATCTCCAAAACTGAATAGTGGAAAAAGTTGAGAATTTTTTTTAACTTCTATTCTATTGCATTTATGTAAAAGCACATTACATGAATAAGCCTACAGGCAGGCATTCCTTAGATTTATAGCATAAAACATGCCAGTTACAACATTTGAACAGTAGTGGATGTTGTTTTAAAGCACCCCTGTATTTTGTTACATCACGTGGAGGTGAATGTATTGTTATAATAATTTTAACCAGTTAAAGTGCTATTACATGATTGAGCGCTAAATAGCTTAAAATATTAGCTGCAAAAAAGGACCATTTCAATCATGAGTAGGAATACCTAAAATAGAAATGAACATCATATATCCTTAATAGGGAGTTAATTATCCCCACTAACAAACACCATTAGTAAAAAATTACAACATTCCGTGGATTACAACATCACAGCAGATTACACTGAAATCAATAACATTTTTAACTACCCCTAAAGAATCAGTACCAGCTGTGGCAACCTGTGAATCATCTGGACACATTGACAGCTGAAAGATAGAGAAGAAAAAACAAATCCCACCAACATATTAAACTGAACAAGGCAAGGTATATTTTATTTAAAAAGACACCCATCCTGGAGGCTCTAGGCGCTGCACATAATTAAAAATTTCATGCAAATACAGATTCACTATAAGTAAATAAATAATAGACTGTTGAACATCAGTATACAACGTCATAGGAATTAAAATACTACCCTCAACAGCAGCTAGTAAACTCAAGGGAAGCCGGAGATTGATTTAACATTAAAAACTCCAAAATCAGGTTAGGGGTGTAAAACACAGCACAGGAAGGCCTGATTATACAAGAAGGCCTTGAGGTGGACTGATAACCTCCACAGAAGGGCCTCCTAACAGCTGGAGAAAGCGAATTCCACAGGATGGGAGCGCTACACTAAGTACTCTGTTGCCAGATGTTTTACAGGCAGTTCTATGTACTAGTTGGTTCAAAAGAGTCCAGCAAGAGTTGAACCCTGATGTAGCAGTCTACCACATTGCATGATGGCGTTTTAGTGCAAAACAAGAGTTTGTGATGGAAACCTGTAGGGGAAGGGAGGGAAGCTCCACGATAGGCAATTTTGCCGGCCAGACCATGTCAGTTTTAGAAAGTCAAGGATTGTGACTTAATACCAGAAATTACATACATCTGTTCAAAAATAAATCAGACGAACTCTTCCATAATATTTTCAAGGGAAACAATTTTGGTTACACCTGTTTTGTCTCATCACTGTCCCCCACCCCATGCACTGCCACTGATTGTGTTATTTTAAGCCTCATCATCCTCATTTGAGCCAGAATACTCACCCCTTATGGAGAATTTGTTTGTGATTTTTGATAGTAGTTTAGTGGCCTCTGCCACATCTGAAAATTGGAACACCTTACCTCTGTAGATCACCCACACACTGGCAGGCACAAGAAGCGCATGGTGGACCCCCAGAGTATGCAAACGAGACATGCCACCATCAAATCTTTTTCTTCGCATCTGGGTAGCATAGCTCAAGTCTGAAAAAGAAAAAAAATTCTGGTGTTGTTTCATCGTAAGGGGCTTAAATTTTTCATATACTTAGAAGCATATCTCTCCAGCGATGTATGTAGCTGAAGCAGCAGGGGTCTTGGCAGGGATTCACCTGTTGCGTTCTAAGCTCTACCGTCACATGGTAAAATTCTATAAACTATTACTAAGGCAAAGTTTTCCTCCAGATTCATTGTCTTTTATCCAGTCTTGCAGGAATACCAAGGGATTCTCACCTTCTGTCCCCTCAGGTAAACCAAGAAAGCAAACATTAGTATATTGGGCGGTATTTTCAAGATTTTCTGGTCTTCTCCTAGCTGGCTTTTATCTTTAGTTAAAGTCGCTGTAACTGCTAAGGCTATATCTGCCGTTTTTAGTTGCTCCATTTGTATCTTCTGTTAGCAATCTCACTTTTGCATCAAGCAGCTTCTGCTACATTGAGGAACCTTCAGTTTTCAATCTAAACTCTGGGTCACTTTAAGCAATACTGAGTTTGTGGGTTGAGATGAAGCATAATCTCCAGCCCCAGACTGTAAAGCTTTGCTAGTGCCCGCTTAGGTTCTTTTGGTCAGGCACCCTCCCATCAACTCACGCCTAGTTTCCTCTCATCATTATTGACCTCTGCTTTGCAATAATCATCAATTATCTAATATCTTCCAACAACTCTCGAGGAGCTCTATCACAAATGCAGTAATTCTTTTGTAGAAATTCCAACAAAGTAGTTTAGATTTGTTCAGTAAGCTGCCAAAAGATGTTGAGCCACGCAGAAATGCTGCCCCCCCCCCAAAAAAAAGCTGAGTTTTAACTATTTTTTGTATGGTATGGCAACCCAAACAGTTGTGGTTGCAGTACAAGGGCCCCACTCTCCTACCAATCTGTGTAACAGGTATTTTTTTTTTTTTATTTAACTTGTTTAGTTTATTCAGAATACAAGTACACGAATTATATAGGATCATATTTCATAGCAAGAATTTCCATGTATTATTACTATGCTTTGTTATATTGATACAATTAATTAATTTAAAGTTTGTGTCTTTTAGAGTACAGTCCTTAGCAAGAGTCCTTTCTGGATTACCTGTCCAGAGATAACCAAGTCCATTCTTTGTCTTCAATTGCTGCTCGAACGGATTGCCTTATCCTGTTTCAGCTTGCATAATCAAACTGTCTTTCGATGTATTCTCTTTATCAAACAATAAACAAAATGTTTAACAATAAAGTCTGTCTGATACAATAAGTTTGGTGTAGTTCTTGAACTATAAGCCTCATCTGTATATGGATTACTAGATTCAGCTGCATTTCAGTTGTTATTCTAGAAATGGGATACCTTCCATTTCCTCTGTGTAGTAAGAAAGGGTACCACCGGAGTTATACCTCTCGTTTGAAACCTTAGCTGGGCCGTAATTGTCTCCACTTTTCTAATCTTTTAACAGTAATTATCCGTTGTGTTAAGGTTAACTGTTTCTTTGTCAGCAAGTTTTGTGTAATCACTTTATCGGCCGTCACGGCCAGTAGCAAGAATAGATACTCCAGACCCCTGGTTCTGACCTCCTGTGGGGTGCATCCCAAAATCAGGTGTTCAAACCTAGGTTTTGTGTTGGGTCCAACATTCTCCTAGTCTCATTCTGTACTTGGGGCCAGAATGTGCCCAACCGTGGGCACTACCAAAAAATATGATGGTGAGAGCCCATTAGGTCGCAACCTCTCCAGCATTTGTTGGAGGGAATTTTGTGTAGTGCTGGGAGATTGTGGGGTAATAAAGAAATGCACAGTAATTTTCCATCTGAATTCTCTCCAGATCATGGAGTTTGTAGTCTTATGTATATTGGCTCAAATCTTGGTCCAGTCCTCCGGTCTGGAATATCTTGTCCAGATTTTTTTCCCCAACTATCCTGAATTCTTTGAGTAACTAAACCTTGTATCCCTTAATCAGTCATTTTATAAAATTGAGATATTAGGTGTTTTATATCAAGGGAGTTTGTTTTGTTTTTCACCATTATTAGGCCTTCTTCTGACTGCTTCAGCAAGGCAGAGAGTCCCACCCTAGACTGGATATAGCGTCTATACTGGAGATATTTATAGAAGTGTACATATGGAAGGTTAAAATCTTGCTACAGGGTTTTAAACTCTTTAATTCGCCCTCCACAAAACGAGACAGTGAGTTCAATCCTCGACTAATCTACCTATCTATAGTTGCATCTCCCCTCATTACAGGGAAATCTGGAAGGTACTGCAGGGGGATATAGGGCCAAACAAAGTCCGTTTTTTCCCAAACTGTTCTGAGTTTCATCCAAGTAGCCAAGGGTATGCCTCGGGCCATCTATTTCTCACGGTCCAAAATGTATTAGGAAGAATGGTCCAGGGCAGTACCCACAGAGGAATGTCAGGGAGGGTGTCTTTTTCCAAAATACACCATTGAGCCACATGCGCTCGGTTCAGCATTTTTACTAGGGAACAATTTGAGCCGACCAGTAATACCTTTGAAGGTCTGGCATCCCCCAACCTCCCTTTCCCTTACTGTCCTGGAGTTTTATCATTCTAATTCTTGGCTTTCGACCTGCCCATATAAAATATGTTTTTTTCTGCTGGATTTTCTTAAAGTCAAATCTAGGAATCTGTACAGGAAGGGTGGAGAAAAGGAACAACAGTCTTGGCAGAATGTTCATTTTGGCAGTTTTGATCCTATTGGAAAGAGACAAAGGCAGTATCTGCCATCTCTTTATGTCTATAAAAAATGTGTTTGATTAGTGGTCCATAATTATAATTTTATAACTTGGATACATTTTTCGGTATCCAGATACCCAGATATTTAACTTTGTCTGTCACCCATTTAAAGAGTATCTTAGCTTTAATGTCCGGGCCACGGTCCCTTTAATTACTAAGGCCTCTGATTTTTCTGCATCTATTTTGAAGCCTGAGATAGCATTGTAAGACTTGAGCATTTTCAACAAATTAGGGATAGTAACTAGTGGTTTGTCTACATTGATGCTTTACAGCATTGTTCCCCCACCTTTATCCCCTGTATATCCCTGATTCTCGAATTGCTATGGTCAACGGTTTGTGTAACAAGTTTGTCTACATGAACATTACCAGAGCCAGAGGAGTCCAGCCAATATCCTACTGTAAATACTTTGTAGGAATCTACCTGTTCCAAATGTGCCCTCCAAAATGGTCAGGTCTCCACCACCCTTTGATTTTAGTTGCAGTTCTGAACAGCATGCACTTAGTTTTACCTGTATTCATTTTATGTTTATATCTTCCAAAATAAGCACACCACCCAAAATGTATATCTCCGTCTTTGCTCCTCAAAGTACCTACTTCCTAATCCTGCTGTTCTCCCAGAGTTTGTACTGCCTAACCCTGTTATTCCCCCAGAGTTTGTAGTCCTAGTTCTGCTATTCTCCCAGAGTTTGTACAGCTAACCCTGCTATTCTCCCAGAGTTTGTACAGCTAACCCTGCTATTCTCCCAGAGTTTGTACAGCTAACCCTGCTATTCTTCCAGAGTTTGTACAGCTAACCCTGCTATTCTCCCATAGTTTGTACAGCTAACCCTGCTGTTCTCCTGGAGTTCGTACGTTCTAACTCTGCTGTTCTCCCAGAATTTGTACTGCCTAGCCCTGCCATTCCCCCAGAGTTTGTACATCCTAGCATTGCTGTTCTCCTGGATGGAATTTGTACTTCCTAACCCTGCTTATCTTCTTGTGTTCTGTACTTGCTAACCTTGCTGTTCTCCTGAATTGCATTCTAACTCTGCTATTCTCACAGAGTTGGCACTTCCTAACCTCACTATTTTCCCAGGGGTTGTATACAGACCCCAGTCTCAAGGAGAGGACATGGATAAGGAAATGATATAAGGCATCCTTAGGGTGACAGAGAAGGGGGATATATTGTTGATGGGGGACCTGAATATGCCAGATGTTAACTGGAGCACCTTTGCTGCAGCCACATCCAAGAGCAGGGCCATTCTCGATGCCCTACAGGGGGCATGCCTCAGATAGCTAGTGTTGGAACCCACTCAGGAGGGAGCAATCTTAGACTTGGTACTCTCAAATGGAGACGGAGAGGGAGAGGAACTCGGATCTAGAAGTGAGTAGCCATTTGGGAACAAGTGACCACTAAAACAGTGTGGCACATGATAAACCCAGCTGCAGAGTCAAACCATGCAAAAGTGAGGGTACTGGACTTCAGGAGGGCTGACTTTGTCAAATGGGAGAATGCCTCAGAAGATCACTAGCAAACAGACAAGGAGGGGTGGAGCAACAATGGGGAAACATCAGAACTGCCATCACAGAGGTAACAAGCCTTTGTGTGAAGCAAATAAATCAAAATGAAAGAAAAGCCACTATGGTTCTCAAAAAGACATGGCGGGAAGGTTAGGGAGTAAAAGATAGCATTTAGGAAGTATAAGAAAAACAGAAGGAGCAGGACAGAGAACTGTACCAGTTAAAGCAGAAAGAAGAGGGGAAGGCAGTCCGTATGGCAAAAGCCCAAACTGAGGAAAAGAATAGCCATCTTAGTTAAGAAGGGGGATAACACCTTTTATAGGTACATTACGGAGCAAAGAAAGACAAAGAGAGGATAGTGAGGCTGAATAAAGGGGATGATGGATAGGCAGAGAAGGACAGTGAAAAAGCAGGGATACTGAACAAATACTTCTGCTCAGTATGCACAAAAGAGGAGGAGGGGGAGGTACCTAATGTCCTAATCCAATCCGTAGAAACACTTTGGATAGGGGGATCGAACCCAGTCCTTTCACAGAAGAAAGGGTTCTGAAAGAACTGCTAAAACTGAAGATGGACAAACCAATGGGGCCTGATAGGATTCACCCAAGAATTCTAAAAGAATTAAGGAGAGAACTAGTGACACCATGACTACCCTTTTTAACAAATCATGGGAGCCTGGTGTGGTACTCGAGGACTGGAGGAGGGCGGATGTGATTCCCCTTCACAAAAGTGGGAGCAAGACAGAGGAAGGAAACTACAGACCTGTCAGTATGACCTCAATGGTAGGGAAAATGATGGAATCACTTCTGAAGGTAATAATTGTTGAGTACCTAGAGGCCAGTGGGGCACAGGACCCAAGGCAGCTTGGATTCACACCGGGAAGGTTATGTCAGATGAATCTAATAGATTTCTTTGACTGGGTGACCAAAGTAGTAGACCAGGGAGAGGCTGAGGACATGGCCTACCTAACATAGAAACATAGACTTTGACGGCAGATAAGGACCACTTGGCCCACCCAGTCTGCCCATGCATCTGACACAGTCCCATACAAAGATTAATAAACAAATTAGCCAGCCTGGGAGGGTCCCAGGGTGGTCGCCTGGTAAAACACGGGTGAACAACAGGACACAGAGGGCAACAGTAAACGGAGTCCACTCTAAGAAAGGGGTTACAAGTGTACCGAGGGTTCAGTACCGGTCCGTCCTTTTAATGTCTTTATAAGTGACAGTGCAGAGGGACTGAAAAGGAAAAGTATGCCTCTTTGCAGACGACACAAAGATCTGCAATAGGGTTGATACACAAGGAGGGTGGAAAGGATGAGAAAGGATTTGGCAAGGTTGGAGGAATGGTCAGAAGTATGGTAACTTGGATTCAATGCAAAGAAGTGCAAGGTAATGAACTTGGGAAATAAAAACCCAGGGGAAGAGTACACAGTGGGGTGGGGGGGGGGTGAGGTAGTAGCAACAGCAAAAATGGAAAGGGACCTGGGGGTAATCGTATCAGATGACCTAAATGTTAGCAAGCAATGTGAGAAGACAGTAGAGATGGCTGGAAAGATACTGGGATGTATAGGGAGAGGCATCACCAGTAGAAAAAGGAAGTTGTTATCCCTCTGTATAGACAGTTGGTGAGACCCCATCTGGAGTACTGTGTCCAGTTCTGGAGACCCCGTCTCTGCAAGGACGTAGCCAGGATGGAGGCAGTCCAGAGGAGGGCAACTAAAATGGTGCAGGGTCTGCAATAGAAGCCATATGAGGAGAGACTAAAGGAGCTTAATGTGTACATCCTTGAGGAAAAGAGGGAGAGGGGGGACATGATATAAACGTTTAAGTACCTCAGTGGAATCAACAAAGTCCAAGAGGGTAGCATCTTTCAGAAAAAGAGATGTGCAAGAACAAGGGGACACAATTTGAAGACAGAGGGGGGGACGGCTCAGGGGCAATGTGAGGAAGTATTTTATCACAGAGAGGGTGGTGAACGCATGGAGCAGCCTTCCTGACGAGGTCATAGGATCAAAAACAGTGGGGAATTCAAGAATGCATGGGACAGACGTAAGGCAATTCTAGTGGGGTAGGAAGAAATAGGCTGTTGGTTAAGTAGGATCTGGAGCTTATCCAGTAGGTAGGGAAATGGACAGACCAGGTGGGCCAAGTGGTCCTTATCTGCCGTCAAAGTCTATGTATGTTTCCTAACCCTGCTATTTTCCTGGAGATTTTACTTCCTAACCGTTCTGTTCTCTCAGTTTGCACTTGATAACCCTGCTATTCTTTCAGAGTTCGTATTCCTAACCCTGCTATTCTCCCAAAGTTTGCAGCTTGGGCTGGGAGGAATGGGGAATGCTGCAGCAGAATGGCAGTTCTCCTTCTGAAATGCTTTTGGGAATTTCTTTCAAATTCCACAGAATGCTGAAAAACATTTCTGTGTTAACCACAGAATAATTTTCTGTAGATCATATAAACGGTGGAAGAATTTTAAGTGGATTTGTGGAAAATTAATTTGCTGTTTATGTAACCGGTTTCACATGTGAAATGTCGTAATTCTGTGGAATTTTCTGGAATGCTGCAGAATTCCATTCCATCAGAATTGAAACATTCTGCATGGTACTATTTGCAACTCTTGTCTCTGTTCTCTTC
Organism: Neoceratodus forsteri; assembly: GCA_016271365.2. NCBI lineage: Eukaryota > Metazoa > Chordata > Ceratodontiformes > Ceratodontidae > Neoceratodus > Neoceratodus forsteri. The sequence goes on along the minus strand of CM057450.1, from coordinate 888,319,531 downwards.
CCAGAGTTTGTACCACTAGTTCTGCAAATGCTTCAAAATTTGTACCCTTATCCAGTCCCTCTCTTATGGTTTGCTACTGTTCTTTACTCCTCTCAAACTGTATACCCCGACCGCCAAGCCTTATCAAAATTTCTGTTCAGCACTCTGCAGCATTCACTATGTTCAACTTCTTACTTTTTGCCCTCCAACAGTGTGTACCATTATACCAAGATGCTCCCAAAACATGTACCTACTGTACCTTGTATTACTTGCAGATTGACAGTTCTAAATACATACCTCCTTCACCAACCTCCATTCCAGTTTGTACCCTCTGTCTCCGAAACAGTCTTAAATCATGTCCCTTGCCCCGCCTCCCCAAACAAATTATTCCTTTAGCATTAGGTGGGTTGCAGAGGTAGGTGGGGTACATATTTTGGTAGGAAGTGGTAAGGAAGTGAGTTCAGAGAAGGGGAGATAGGGAGCTAAACATATGGCTCAAGGGCTGGTGCCAGGAAAAAGGACACAGATTTGTAGGAAACTGGCAACAGTTCTGGGAGCGAAAGTTCTTTAAATTTTATGGACTGCATCTGACTAAGGAGGGAGTCAGTGCATTGGGGCAGAAGTTTGATGTCTTTGCAGAATATTTAAACTAGCAAATGAGGAGAGGGGTGCAGCACCACACGTCAAATGGGAAGAACGCCCCTCCCCCTCAGCTAGTGGTCAAACAGGGATTCAGCATGTTTGCAGTTCATTTGCATCACCAGGTAAGAAAAAAGGTCCATTTCCCTATACGACGCACAGGAGAAATGCCAGACCTCACCCAACAACTAACGCAGTGAAATCTGGCCAATGGAAAATCATGTACACAAATACTCACAGCCTGGGAAATAAGATCCCAGACCTGCAGGCAATAATGGCAGAGGCTAAACTGGACATAGTAGCAATTAATGAGACGTGGTTTATCAGTAACCACACTTGGAAGACTTCAGTACCTGGCTATGTACTGTTCAGAAGAGACTGAGGTGCAAAGGGGGTGGAGTGGCCCTGTTGTCAATGAAAATATCAAAGCTACAGAAATTCAGAATACACATAAGGAGCCAGGAGAACTGTGTGTCACCCTGGAAACAGGAAATGGGACAGCCATAAGAACTGGGGTTGTCTACAGGCCCCCAGATCAGGGGAGGACATAGACACATTATTGTTAGAAGATACATAAAACATGACAGCTAAAGGGGAGGTTCTGATAATGGGAGACTTCAACAAGCCGGATACAGATTGGTCAATACCAGCAGGAACATCTGCCAGAACTAGATACATGGTGGATTCCCTGCAGGGGGAGGGCCTCAAACAACGGGTACAACAACCCACAAGAGACATGGCTATCCTAGATCTAGTACTGACTAACAGGGAAGGGATCACAGATCTCCAGGTAGAAGGTCACCTGGGGGCCAGTGACCATCACATTGTATGGTTCATTTTGGCCACTACAACTAAATCATCCCATTCCAAGGCAAAAATATGGGACCTCAGAGGAGCTGACTTTGTTAAGATGTCTGACGGAGTTAAGCTAGCCCTGGCAAAAAACACAGGTGAGGGGGTACAGGCAAAGTGGGCAAGCATTAAAGATGCAATACTTGGAAGCAACATCCCATTATGTTAGACAGAAAAGGAAGTGCAAAAGAAGGAAACCACTTTGGTTCTCAAATACAGTAGCAGAAAAGGTCAGAGCCAAAAGGCTGGCCTTCAGGAAATATAAGGAAACACAACGGGATGAAGATAGGAAGGCATACCAAACTTCCCTAAGGGAAGCAGGGAAGGCAGTAAGGCAATCAAAGTCCCAAACTGAGGAAACACCAGCACGAACAGTAAAAGAAGGTGACAAGACTTTCTGTAGATACATTAGTGAAAGGAGAAAGTCCAGAGGGGGTATTGCTAAGCTCAAAGGAGAAAAGGGTGTGTGTGAGGAGGACCACCCTGTAAAAGCATCTATCCTAAATTGATACTTTTTCTCTGTATTTACTGAAGAGAAGGTAGAGCAGGGCCCACAGCTCAGCACCATGGACACAGGGTGGAGGGAGGTGAGCACTACTCCTTTCACAAAAGAAAGGGTCCTACAAGAGCTCACTAAGCTCAGGGTGGACAAGGCAATGGGACCTGATGGCATACATCCCAGGGTACATAAGGAGCTAAGGGTGGAACTAGCAGAACTGTTTAGTGAGTCTCTGAGCACAGGAGAGGTCCCAGAAGACTGGAGAAGGGCTCATGTGATCCCGCTCCACAAGAGTGGTAGCAGGGAGGAGGCAGGAAACTGCAGACCAGTCAGTCTTATCTCAGTAGTGGGCAAGATTATGGAGGCACTCCTTAAGGAAAGGATAGTGCAACACCTGGAATCCATAGGGGCACAGGATCCAAGATAGCATGGGTTTACAAAAGGAAGGTCCTGCCAAACTAATCTCATAGATTTCTTTGACTGGGTAACCAGAGTGGTGGACCAAGGGGGAGCAGTTGATGTTGCCTACCTTGATTTCAGTAAAGCTTTCGACACTGTTCCACATAGAAGATTGATAAATAAGCTGGGTAGGCTCAGGGTGGGTCAGAAGTTGGTCAACTAGGTGGCAAACTGATTGATGAACAGAAAACAGAGAGTGGTGGTAAATTGTATACAGTCAGAAGAGATGCAAGTAACAAGTGGGGGTGCCTCAGGGATCAGTCCTGGGGCCAGTCTTCTTCAGTGTCTTCATTAGTGACATTGCAGATGGACTAGAGGGTAAGGCTTGTCTGTTTGGAGATGACACCAAGATCTGCAACAGAATAGATGATCCAGATGGGGTGGGCAGAATGAGAAGAGATCTGGATAAACTAGCAAAATGGTCAGAAGAGTGGCAATTGGGATTTAATGCAAAGAAGTGCAAGATCATGCACATAGGGAAGAGAAACCCTGAAGCCACCTATAGGCTGGGAGGGGAGTTACTGGCAGTCACAAAGGAAGATAGAGACTTGGGCATCACCATCACCAATGATCTGAAATTATCCAAACAGACTTCTAAAGCAGTAGGTAAGGCTAGGGAGATGTTAGGGTGTATAAGTAGGGGTATCACAAGTCGTAAGAGGGAGGTAATAATCTCTCTTTACAAGACCCTGGTTAGGCCCCATCTGGAGTACTGCGTGCAGTACTGGAGGCCACACCTTCACAAGGACATTAACCAGATTGAGGCAGTCCAGAGAATGGCAACCAAAATGGTGCAGGGACTGCATCAGAAAACATGAGGACAGATTAACAGAGCTCAGTATGTATACCCTAGAGCAACGGAGGGAGACAGGTGATATGATCGAAACGTTCAAACACCTTAAGGGCATTAACAAGGTGAAAGAGTTTAACATGCTTCAGTATAAGAAAATAGGAGGACAAGAAGACACAGCATGAGAGTAGAAGGAGGCCGATTAAGGGGTAATGTGAGGAAGTTCTTTTCACAGAAAGGGTGGTGGATGCCTAGAACGGCCTGCCTCAGGAAGTGGTGGCTATGAGTACAGTGCAGGGCTTCAAACAGGCATGGGATAGGCATAAGGGAGCAATACAGAAGAGTATGAATAGATAGGCCACTGACAGAGCAAAGGCCAATGGCACATTTATAAGGTAGAAAAAGAAATGGGCAGACTGGATGGGCCTTGCGGTCCTTATCTGCCATCAACTTCTGTGTTTCTATGGTGGGGTGCAAATCTGGGGAAGTTTGCAAATTTTAGGAGAGAAGGAGTAACGGTACAAATATTGGTAGTGGGACATGGGCAATATGTTTTGAGAAGGGTGTTTGGCTATAGGGTACACATTTTCAGAGAACATGTACATCCCAGATAAGCTGCAGTCAGACCAAATTGGTGGTGCCCTATCCAACCCCCTGCCCAGCAATTTATGTCCCCATGGCTCCACCATGGTCCAGTCTTTTCTCCATCTTCTTAAAAGATCTTCCTTCTACATGTGTTTCTTCCACACATATGTGTGCAGATGACAGTTTTAGTTTCTTCAGGTATCTCGGTCCATGATCTAGATTCCGTACTCCAGTGTGACTTTGACAATGTCCAGCACTGGTTCCATTCAAACCGACTCACTAAATGCCAAAAAGCTGACTCTCTTATGTTTGGAACTAGACAGAAATTAGCAAGCTCCAACATACACCTCTGTTCTCAGCTCTAGATGGCAACCTGCTTGAACAGGTACATCATTTCAAGTATTTAGGGGGGTGTAGGGATCAGAATCTCAGCTTTTCCACCCAGTCTGATGCCATGCATAAGAATGTCACCCTATCATTGGTATGCTGTACCAAATTAAAATCATGCCTTCATTTCCCTGCCTGCTGTCAGATTGTACTTAATATTATCTTGCTGGTGTTTGACTAAGCAAATGTAGTCTGCAGTGCTGCCCAAAGCTGGGCCCCCTTTTTTATTCCTTCTGCCTCTTTGCCCTTAGTGTTCCTCCATCTCTCACCCATCACTGCTCTCTATATACTAATTTCTCCTTTCCCTTCCTTGAAGCTCGGCCTCTATTACACTGTTTCTCCTTCATAGCCTACTGGCTTGCCTCTGTTCCCTCTTGCTCTCTTTAATCCTGCCATTCCCTCTTCCTCCTTCTCCATTCATGTGCTTTACATTCCTTTCATATCCTTCCCAGTAAATCTGTAGCAACCCAGTCTACTTTCTGTACCCAACTTCCTACACTGTGGAACAGCCTTCCTCTCCTGCCCATCTCTGTTCCTCCCTACACCTCAAACCACTCTTACTGACGTACTTCACAAAAAGGATGCACCTGCAGCGAGGCTTCTTTCTCTCTGTCCACACTGCAGCCACCCTTGCCCTATCCACCCCTGCTATTTTACCCATTTTGCTTACTTAACTGTATAGCCTACAACTCTATGTACTCTGTAATCTGAAAGTTGTGCCTTACTAGTTCTGTCAGATGTCTTGCCTTACACTGGCAGCATGTGCCCTTGGCTCTCGATCTGGCTACAACATAACAAACACAAATGTACATGATTTACATTGTTTTTGTTTTCTCTGAAAGTTCATTACTTTTACTTGATTTTATTGTACAGGTTTATCCACCTATTTTTGTCACTCTGTTACTGTTGTTTCACTCCCTGTTGTACCCCTCACCTGATCACACCTGGGAATGAGCCCTGGCACAGTATGCCTATCCCGGTCACCTACTTTTAAATGAATAACTGAACAGGAATAAAATGGTAGAGGTATAATGTTTCAGAGAAGTACAAGCAGAGAGATTCCAATTTCAGGAGGAGAGCAAGGGTGCACTTTCACAGTTTGAAGGGGTATAAGGTTTGGAGGCATGCAGGACTAAAGTTACACACTCATTGAGAGGATGTGAACTGAAAGTACAAGTTCTAGGAATGTGGATATGATGTTCTAGCCACACGTTCTGGCAGTGACCTTTCCCCTTTAAGATGTGCCAGAAAGTCTTCAAGCTGGCTCCTCTCACGCATTCTGGTGGTATAACCCTCGACTCTGCCCCATGACGCCAGAGCTTCCTTTCCTGTTGAAGAAGCAGGTTCCCTCCTTACCACTTCCACGTTGAGTAGGCCCTGGCGCTCAAATCTTTGTCTTTACTTCCAAAACTCAAACTCGTTAGAATTCCATCTTCATTATGGTCTTAGATTGTGACCGCGATGGAGGAAAAGTCCTCACCCGGATTTCGCTGATGCCCTTGCGGAGAGAAGATGTTGTGCAGCGACCTGCATGCAATGTGCGTTTACTGCCTGGGCTATGAGCACAATCCAGGCTTGCGACATTTGCCGGTCGTTTCAGCCGTCGGTCCTCCAGGACCGCCTTGCCTGCCTGAAGTTGGGCCGCCCGGAGAAACAGAATCTGTCAGTCAAATCCTAGGACACCCATTGGGTGGTCACCATGGCTGCGGGGTCCGCCGAGCAGTTGTAGAGTCACCTCCAGTGTATCGAGAAGTCCAGTGCCACCTTGGACTCTGTTACATCCACCCAGAGGGATACCAAGGCTCTAAGCAGAAGCGCAAGCCCTTCGATCCTCCACTTCATGGCAAAACCAGTCCAGCATCAGTCTGGCCAGCAGACTCAGTCCTGGTGACTCTGGCCCAAGTCAGTGGCCTCGGTAGTCTGTAGCCGGAGGGAAAGGACCCAGTGGCTCCTCAGCCAGGTCCTCCTCCAAGCATGCTAAGTGATGGGATGGGGTGCCATCCTCATGCCATCCACACACCTCCCTGGGTTCTCCTGTGGGGACAGCTCCACCACTTTCTTTCCATTTGGTCCGCTGTCACCAGGGCAGGTGTGTTCTGGAAGTGGTGGGTCAGTATGTGCCTCTGGAATTCAAGCAGTACCCTCCAAGTCGAGCCTCAGTCCCCAACGGAGGACTTGGTATCTGTAGACACTGGTAGACTCTTCGAGATGACACAGCCCAACCCTCCACAAGGAGATTATGGTCAGAGAAGCAGATCCTCCAGAACACTCAGGGTTTGTCTCCAGGTACTTTGTGGTGCCAAAGTGGATGGGGGGGCTGGTGCCCTATTCTAGATCTGCACGGCCTGAACAAATTCCTCTGGTCCCACACCTTCTGGACAGTAACTCTTCCCCAGATCATACCATCTCTAGAGCAGGGCATGTGTTTTTTCTTCCTGGATCTCTAGGACACATTCTTCACATCCTGATCCATTTGTCCCATTGAAGGTTCCTCGCTTAGATCTGAGGGAACGAGTTCCAGGCCATGTTATTTGGCCAACCTCAGCCTCCAGGGTCTTCACCTAATGCATAGCAGTGGCAGCAGCTTACCTGAAGCACCAAGGACTACAGGTATACCCCTACCTCGACGACTGGCTAATGCCAGGTTCCTTCAGTTAGGAGGTAGAGCGGTCCACAGATCTGGCCCTTCAGATCTGCATCGACCTTGGCCTCCTAGTCAACGAGGCCAAGTCGAAACTCGTGCCCTCGCAGGTGATCAGCTTCATCAGGGCAGAGATTGACTCTTGCCAAGTCAGAGCCTGGCTCCCGGCGGACAGGGCAGAGGTTAATAATAATAATAATAATAAATTTATTTTATGGTGCCTTTCAAATACCAAGGCACCTCAGAAATTTAAAATCAAAAAGCAAACATTAGCAACATACATCATATAAAATCAGTAATAACATTATACCATCAGTCACCAATCCTTGCTGCCATAAAAAGTTTTCAATGCTTGCTTAAATCCCTCCACGGACATTGCACTCCCATAACCGACAGGGTAGAGAATTCTAGAGGTAGAATATGCATAAATGCTCTGGCCCCAGAAGATTTCAAACACACCGAATCTCTAGCAACCCCTCGTCGGCTGAGCGGAGCGATCACTCAGGGCAGTAAAGAACCAGGAGCTCTTTCAGGTAGTCCGGGCCCAGTCCACGTAGGGCTTTAAAAGTCAGAAGACTGACCTTAAAGGTAATCCGCCACTGAACAGGCAGCCAGTGCAGTCTGCGCAGCACTGACGAAATATGACAGGACCAAGACAATCCCATCAAAAGCCGGGCCACAGCATTCTGCACCAGCTGCAAGTGACGGATTTCCACCCTTGATAGCCCTAGGTAAAGGGAGTTGCACAATCTATGCAAGGGACACAACGGCATGAACCAGGGTAGGAAGGTCACTAGACGGAACAAGGTGCTTAATCCTGAGATATTCCTTAGATGGTTAAAGGAAGATTTGATGACAGCCGACACCTGCAAATGCAGGACCAGCCCTTCATCAAAATTCCCCAGGTTTCACACCTGTTCAGAGGTTGGGAGTGACAAGCCCCCCAAAAAAAGTCCAGAGGGTGAGCCAACCTCCAACACCCCTATCCGGCGACCTGGGTCCACAACCAGCACCTCAGTCTTTCTGAGTTCACCTTCGACCAACTGGAATTCATCCATTCCTGGATTTCAGTGAGACAGCTGTTAAAGACCGAGAAGGCTCCATCCTGGTTAGGCGCAAAAGAAAGGTAGAGCTGGGTATCATCAGCATAGCAGTGAAGCCTCAGCCCATACCTTCTTACAGTGTCTCTGAGGGCAGATATACACCAGCGAACAGTGGGGACAACACTGAGCCCTGAGGTACCCCACATGATAGCGGAACTGGGTCCGAGAAATAAACCCTGACACCACCTCTGAGTTCTTCCAGTGAGGAATGATGTAAACCACCTGAGGACTGTACCTGACAATCCACAGGTGAACCTCAGATGGTCCAGTAGCACCCCATGGTCCACGGTGTCAAACGCTGATGAGAGATCCAGAAGAACCAAGATGGAATGGCTCTTCCAGTTTCTAGCCATCAGGAGATCACTTAGCACCCGAACCAGTGCTGTCTCTTTCGAAATCTGGACTGGAGGGGTTCATAGCTGTCATGGATGGTCAAATGGTCCTCCAGTTGTGCAGCCACTACTTTCTCAATCACCTTACCTAAAAGGGAGAGATGGGATTAGACATTGGTCTGTAGTTTGCATGGCAGTCTGGGTCCAAAGAAGCTTTCTTTAAGAGTTGTGTCACCACCGCTTCTTTTCAGGGAGCCAGGAAACTCACCTGTTTCCAACGAGCAGCAGACTATCCACGCTAGGACCGGACCGATGGAATCCATACAACCCAAGATCAGGGAAGTTGGTCCATGGTCCAAACTACAGCACCTAGGGTGTGCATTCTGCATGATCCACATGACATCCATGAACTGCGGTCGGTCGAAGGTACTCCAGGAAAGCTGAGGAGCAGTGGCCTCGTGCTGATCCAGAGCAATGCCCATAGATTATGCTGGTTGGAGTGCTGCCCTGATGTCTGCCACTTTAGTCGCAAAGAATCGAGAAAAGTTCATCACATTCTACTTGCGAAAAGACTTTCCGGACTTGTAGATAGGCTGGGTTGCACAGTCTGTCCACAGTTTGAAACAGCTGAGCTGGTCAATTCTGAGGGGCTGCAATCTCCCCAGACAGGAACTCTGCCTTCTTATGGGTGATTGCAGATTGATAAACTTGATAATGGTCCATAAATCTAAGGTGGTCGGCATCCAGGGAGGATTTCCGCTGAATGCTCTAACCTTTGTCCTAGTCACCGCATCTCCCTCAAAGTCCCATCAAACTATGGGGATCAAGGGCGAAGGGAGAGAGGACAAATGTGGACTGGAGCAGTGACATCCAGGGCCACTGAAATGACTGAATTATAAGCCATCACAAGGGTCTCTGGGTCACTGTTTGCCACTGGGAGGGACAATAGGTCAAGCACCGCTGTTAGACCTTGAGAACTTACATTCCGTAAAGGACAGTGCCTGCCCATCTCCACAGGGGTGAGGCCACTAAGGGGGTGCAAACTAAACCCCACGGTGTAGTGATCAGACCAATCAACTGGCTCCACCTCCAAGTCAGAGGCTTCAGTCCCCAGGAAGAAGACCAAGTCAAGAGAGTGACTATGTTTATGAGTAGCAGTGGTAACTACCCTTGTGAGACCAAGTGATGTCCTCAACTGAAGGAAGTGCTGACTAAATTGCGATAGTTTGTCATCGATCCAGGCATTGAAGTCACCCAGGACCATCAGCCTGGGTGACTCAAATGCCATATCGATGACGAAGTCCGCAACTTCCTGAAGGAATCGCTTCTCATCTCCAGGTGGACGGTAGATGAGGGTGATCCGACAACCTACATCTGCTACTACAGTACACTTGTATGACTCGGTCTCTTCAACTGGTACACTCGTGAGGTTAAGTTCAGTCTTGAAGCAGACCGCAACCCACCCCCACCGCGATCCAATCTTGGGCGGTGTATCACCGAGTACCCGGCCAGAGTTCTCATCCAGCCAAGTCTCGGTGATGCAAGCCAGGTCCACCGTTTTAAAAAGGTCTGCAATAATTGCAGTCTTGTTTTTAATGGACCTGGCATTGCATAACACCACCCGAGTTGGACGAACCTCTCAGGCCACCCGATCCACCTGCCTACCACAATTGGCAGTGCCCTTGCATATGGAAGCCAGACATGGCGAACCACGTTCTAGGTTCCATTTCACCCCAGGGCGTCTTCTGGATCTCACCACGCCGATCTGGTGGCCCCCGTCTTTCACCCTCTGCTGTGCGCATCCCCACCGCCTCCCTCCCCCACGCAAAATACCCAGTGCCCTACAGCATTGGTAAGTTGTAAACTGAAGAGGGGGAGGGAAAAAGGGACGGAGGGCGCGGAGAGCAGAGGGTGAATAGCGCACAACCGTGGGGGTAGGCCTCCAACACATTTGCGTGACACAAACAGCACTTCTCAACAAACCAACTTATACCACAAAACACACAAAATATTATAAAATAAAATACATAAAATCTTACTTAAAACCAGATAATTACCCCCCAACCCAGTTAAATAAATAAACCCCAAAATAAACAAAAGTAAATCAACTAACGAAAGCAAAACTTTCACCACCTCCTGGCCCTCCCACAGTCTCTGGGTGAGCCATGCAATATTACACCAAAAATACATACAAATAACAGTTTTAAAATCCAATGCAGTGATTTGGAGCGTATAAGAAAACAATTATAAGGTGAATGATAGATTCCTCAGTACTATAACTATAACTTAACTCCACAGATGTGAATAAATCTTCAGCCCCCTGAGGCCCTCTCACAGCTAAAGGAGGCCAAATAGAACACAAGGACTCTTATTCCCTGGGTAGAATGAAATATGAATATGTTCGAATAGTTTTCCAGCCACCCAAGTACTCTCACTGCAAGGGAGACTGACTAAAAATAACAAATATGTCCCGAGTGAGTTTTCAACCTCCAAACATTCCTCTCTCCACTTTTGCCCGATCATTTCTGGTTGGGCACTTGCGCCTTGCCCAAAACTTCCTACACCTTCTGAGTTACATGGTGGCCTGCATCAGCATGGTCTGATGGGCCCATTGGCATATGTGCTCCCAGCAATGGAAACTGGCCAGCCAGTGGTCTCGGAGCAAGGGTCACTTTGCCCAGCCGGATACTGTGACCCAGAAGATGTGGGACCCCTCCAGTGGTGACTGGTCCCAGAGCATCTGCAGGAAGGGTTCCTGTTTGTCTTCCTTGAGCCGATGGTCATCCTGATGACTGACTCCTCTCTCACAGGCTGGGGTGCACATCTGGAGGAACACAGAGTCCACGGGCTCTGGATCCCTGAGGAGTCCTGATGCCAAATCAACCTACTGGAGCTCCGAGGTAGTCCTGTTCGGGCTGACTGCATTCACTCCATTTGTCCGGGGTCAAGTTCAAGTTCAAGTTTATTGCAGGAAAACTCCATTGAGCAAGCTCATTCACAAGGAGGTCCTGTGACATAAACACTTAAAGTACAAACATAGATAGGTAATAACAGTATATACATGAAATGCATGTTACATGATACAGGCTTGATATACATACAAGAGTACCACATGGGTGACCGTAGGTGGTAAACATTGATATGAGACAGAGTGGCCAAAGTCCAGATGGACAACACCACAACCATGTACTACCTCAACAAGCAGGGCAGGACGCACTCCCTGCCTTTGTGCAAGGAAGCTCTCCACATATGGACCCTTGTGCGCAGCCTGGAGGTGGATCTCATAGCCATCCATGTGGCAGGAGCCTCCAACCAGCTGATGGGATGCCCTTAGCCAGGTGGGTGAGGCATCTCATGAGTGGTCTCTCCATCTGGAGGTAGTTCACAGTCTATTCTCCCAGTGTGGCACCCCTCGGGCAGAGCACCTCCAGGGAGGACACAAAGCTGAGGCCGTTCTGTGCCCACCTCCCTCAGCATGGCTCACTGCAGGGGATGCCTTCTTGAGGCCATGGACCCCAGGCTCTTCTGTGACTTGCCTCCATGTTATTTGATCCACAAGATGCTGCTCAAGATCATGAGGGACAAGGCACAGGTGATTTTGGTGGCTTCCGACTAGCCATGCCAGTTTTGGTACCCTGATCTCCTCAGCCTCAGCAACAGGCTCCCGAGGCATCATCCTCTACATGCGGACCTGCTCTCCATCAGTCAGGGAAGGTACTCATCCGGACTTTCAATCCCTGCACCTGACAGCCTGGTTCCTGAGTGGCTAGAGTTGCAGGCTTTGGGTCTCTTTGAAGATGTCCTCACCATGCTTGAGGCATCTAGAAAGGAATTGACCAGAAAATGCTTTGCCTTCAACTGGAAGAGAGTCTCCATTTGGTGTCAGTGCAAAGGTCTGGATCCCTCTACCTGTCCAGTGGCTAGCATTTTGGATTACTTGTGGTCTCTCTCTCCAAAGGGGCACTTCAGTCGACAATCCTTAAGGTGCACCTGGCAGCAGTCTCTGCTTACTGGGCGTGGGCTGGTCAGCAGTCAGTGGCACAGGAGAAGATGGTCTGGTGCTTTTTCAAAGGCCTTGATCACAGTTCCCCTCCAGTGCGTGAACCACCACCACCGTGGGACTTGTTGCTGGTTTTTTGCAAAACTCAGGGGCAAGCTGTTCAAACTGATGTACAGGTGTGACATGTCTCACCTGTCGTGGAAGACCACCTTCTTGGTGGCTATCACATCAGCCAGAAGGATCAGTGAGCTCCAGGTGCTTTCAGTGGAGATGCATTACCTGGTCTTCCACAGGGACAACGTTGTCCTGCGCTCCAACCTGAAGTTCCTGCTGTAGGTTGTCTCAGAGTTTCACCTGAATCAGGAGGTGACTCTTCTGGTGTTCTTCCTGAATCAGACCTCAGAGACCAAACACAGGCTCCATACTTTGGACCTGAGGCAGTTGCTCGCTTATTGTAAAGAGCATGACTGAGTTTGGGAAGAGCTTCACCAGCTGTTTGTCACATATGCTGAAGCTGCATCTGGCAGACCTGCAGCCAGGGGACAATAGGCAGGTGGATCGCATCCTGTATTGATCTCTGCTATAGGTTGGCAGGTGGTAGACTCCTGGAGGGCTAAAGGCGCATTTCACCTGCTATACTGCTGCATCGGTGGCTGCTTCTAGGGATGTCGGTATCAAGAAAGCTGCAGGGCTGCTACCTGGAAGTTGGCACACACCTTCATTTCCCATTACCACATTGACCTTGAGTCATGCCGAGATGCTGGTTTTGGGGCCTCAGTTCTCCAGTCACTTTTCCAGAAGTAGGGTGTGAGCCTTGCCTCCTCTTCCCAGAGAACTGTTTGGAGTCTGCCAGAACGTGTGGATAGAAAAACATATCCACGTCCCTAGAATCACAGGTTACTCACCTGTAACAGTAGTTATAGGAGTGGTATATGTTGTTCATACACACATTCTGGCAGTGTCCTTTCCCCTTTAAGATGTGCCGGAAAGTCTTCAGGCTGGCTCCTCCCACCCACCGGGGTGGTATAACCTTCGGCTCTGCCTCATTATGCTAGATCTTGCCCGCTGGAAGCAGTGCTATATGCTGAAGCCAGGGGAGGTTGTGTGGGTCCATGTGATTAACAACATACATCACTCCTAGAACTACTGTTACAGGTGAGTAACCTGTGTTTTTGAGAGGGTGCAGAAGAAGGGATTATAGGAGTAAAAATATGCAGGAACTAAAAAGGCAACATTTGAGATTGGAAAGAGTAATGATAAATATTTGGAACTGTGCATAAATTAGGTGCATGTTTGTGGAAAGAGGAATAGATATAAAGGTTCAGCAGTTCAAATACCTTGGCATAAGCCGTGATACCTCCATGTCATTTGCTACCCATGTTGACCACTTCACTAAGACAGTAAATACCAGGATTGGGCTGTTATATAGGCAGAGGCACTGTCTCATTCCTGATGCCCTCTGCATAGCAATCAACCGTTCCATCCTCTCCTTGATAGACTATGGGCTAATTATCTGTGGTGCTGCCATGGATACCATACTTAAAAGAATTGGCTTAGCCCTTAATAAAACCTGCAGACTTGCTACTGGGACACACAGACTCACTCACATTTGTGAGTTGTATGCGAGGTCTAACTGACTACACCTAAAGGGTGGCATCCAATACCAGACATGTCTGTTTGCGAAACAAATCAGTCTTGCGTTAACCCCTCCTGTCTTCTAAAGCTCCTTAACCTGGTAATGAACCTCAACACACCCATGGAATGTCCAGCCTTAACTACCAGATCCCATTCTGTTGCACCTCAATGGCACAGCGCTCAGTGCTCATTCAAGTACAGGACACCAAGCTGGCTCAGTGACCACCCCCCACCACTCCATGACCTGGCTAAGATTAGCCCCTTTAAGAACAAACTTCACCAACACTTCACTTCACAGTGTAAGTGTGACTGACCTAAAACTATCCCATTCTGCTAACTTGAAACTGGCCCTCTCTTTACCTCCTTATTTTCTCCCCCCATCACCACTTCCAGTGATCTAAGCTTCCCTGTTTGTTTTTCCCTCCACCATGCCCCCAATTCTAAGCTCCTTATTGACATCTGCACTCCTTACTGATAAAGCCTTGCTTGGCTGCATAGTGTTTCTGTACTCTCCTTCAGTGTGCACTTTATTTTGTATAAAAGCACTATGCACTGTACCTGTTTTATGTAATTTACTATGTAACTGTGATTGTCTTTTACTCGGCGTGGAACCTCTGTAAAAGAGTCTCTGGCTCAAAGGTCCGAGAAATAAAAAAATTATATATATAAATGTCTAGCATTAGTAGGGGTGCATGGCAGAAATACAAATTTGGAAGAGGTGCATAGCAGAAGCTCATATTTTGGAAGGGTTACTAGGGCAGTTGTAGAAATTCTGTGAGGGCAACCGATTTCAGATCAGATGTATGGATTTCAGGAGTGGGAGAACTTAGGGAAGAATTAGACTAGTGTACAGAAGTAGAGTTAGAGGAAAAAAATCATATGATCTGATGTGTTTGGGAGACCCTTCTCTTGTTCATTGTTGTCCCCTAAGAACTGCTAATTAGTCTGTAAGTAATGCTATATTGATAAAATTCCGTAGGCAGTGGTCCACAGACAACTGAAAACCATAATTATTTTTAGTCATTTTACAATCTGATGTAGCGTGTATGTGTACCGAGCTGCCAAGACCTTGAGGAAGATGATGACATTCTTGCTTAAATGACATCAGCACTCATCCAGGATTCTGCCAGTTGGTCTAAAATGTCCTGAGGGATTTGTCTGTAAAACTGTTAAATAAGAGAGCATTAAAATTGTTTCTGTACATGACAGATGGCAACTTCTTCCTTTCATATGTCGCAAAGAAGGCCTGGTTATCCTTATGATAGGGAAAAGGAATAAAATGTATAATAATTATTAAGTACTCGAATTTACAATACCTTTGAGTTAGGGACTCTTTACAAAGGTTCCATGTCAAGGAATATAAACAACAGACAACATAAAATAATACAGTATTTAAGTAAGGTGAATATGGATACACGAGTGAACAAAGTAGCACTTTACCACAAGGATACTATATATCTGCAGGTGATGTGTAACTTTGAACGGAGCCCATATTGCTTAACAGACCCCTGCACAACACCCTACTTGTGCATAGGAGCCATCATCAACACAGAAGAATGTAGAAAATGAGAATGTTTTAGGCTGTCGTTCATTTCTGCCATGAACTGTAATTTAAATAGATAATAATAGAGACATCTGGGGGAGAAAAAACAGTAACCCAACTGAGCCGCCTAAGACCATGACACCTAGATGCATTTGATGAATGTCTGTATTTTAAAATAATTAACAACAAATACTTACATAGATCTTAATCTTATTCAAGTCAGAATCTTACTGATTTTTTTTTTTTTTTGGTCTTATCTATTTATACGCCCCTTACCAGCCCAGCCCCGCTGCGCCTTCAGGCAGCCAAATCTTACCACACATCGCTTCCTCCGTCTCACCGTCTGCTGCTTCTTCAGTTGCTGCCCCTGACTGGTCCAACATATCCCTTTGTTAGGTGGGCCCCACAACCCATGACAGGGACCGGAGGGGGAGACTGCTGTGTGGGCTTCGGCACACATCTTCAATCCTCACTGGGGCAGCGACAACGCAGCTCGGGGGCTACCTGGCGTTGGCGATGGAGAGCGGGGCTGCTGTCATCCGGCAGTTTGGATGCCCATTTTTTCCTTCTTTCTGCTGTCCCTGCCCCACTGGAGCCCATGCATTCTGGTGCTCATTCATGCGACTAGTGGTCACCCATGCCACATTGCACGATGCCGAAACCAGGCACCAGGAGCTGCATAAGGGGTGATGCTGTCTTGGCCCTCCCCATAGCCGGAGAGCGTCCATGAGACATTCTTGAGCCCTACCTGCCAGCCACCACTCCTGTCATCCTGGGCTCAGGCGTGAACCCGGGTCACCAGTGTGCCAAGCGATCTCCTATCGCCCGGTGCCATGGGGCCGGCATACTGATTTTCTTAATGTCCTTTGAAATATTTTACAAGCAAGACCTATGTAGTTGTCAGTTTGCCATGGATTAAACAGTAGCATTTAAGGAGTAGCGGGTATGTTTTTGGTACGTTGGAGCATCTTTTCTTCTGCCTCTTCCACTGGTCTAAAGTCCATTCAAAACTGATGGTTGAAAATTGATAGTTTAACACTCCTGTTCCCAAACAGTCACATCTAATCTTGTAGATAAAGTCTTAAAAGTAAAAGCCCTTTAGTATATAAATTGTGCGAGTAAAGAGGTCGGAGAAATACTTATTTAGGGGCATGGATACAGTTCTGTATTCACATGTTAGCAGTTCCATTGGAATTGTTGATTTGTCAGAGCATCTTTAAGCTAAGCTCATCTCAAAACCTGGGCAGTATAGACTCTGGCTGCACCCTGTGATGCCATATCTTCCTTTACGCAGGAAGAGTCTGGTCTCTTCCTTTTTAATTCTGCTGTGTGATAGGCTACCAAAGCGCGGTATTGGTGATTTTCTTTGATTTCTTCAGTGAACTTCAACTTGTTCTTTGACTACTTCTCCTCTCCTTCATCCCTGATCTGCTTCATCAACAAAAGATGGACTTGGAGGAAGCAAAGTTGACCTCTGGCTTCACTTTTTGCGTCATGTGTCGCCAGAAAATGTTGAACATGGACCTGCACGTGTCTTGCCTCTGTTGCTTTGGGGCAGTACACAACATTTCTGACTGTGGTCTATGTCTGGAGATGCTTCCTTCTGCATTGGAAGAACACAAGGTCTGGCTTCTTCATGGTTGAGTGACTGACGAGGATCCTAAACTCAGGCCAAAGGGTCGTAAGAAGGCCTCCGTTGTGGTGGGGTCTGCTGCTCAGCTTGCAGCTCTGGAACAGTGGCTGGTGGGCACCTCTTCTGCCTCGGTGCCGCTCCTGGGTGGGGCAGTGTCAAAGGTCCTTACTGGACAAGTTCCAAGATATGCGTTGGACCCTACATGCCTTAGGGAGAACCCTGTCCACCATGGTAAGAAGCACAAGTGCTGCCAGCATGGGTCGTGGGATCAGAGAGATTGCAGTCCTACTGTTCCTCTACTCCTGACTCCTTGACTCTCATCGAGTTGCCTTTGGTCTAGGGATTGGTCGACAGTGCCACAATTGCCTTGTAAGATTTCTCAACCTCAACACCAGTCGAGCAGGCTGTTGAGATTTTTCTGAGCTTAGAACCAGTTGTTAGAGGAGGTCAACAAGGAGTAGATCTTGATGAGCCCAGTTCTCCTGGTCCACTTTCAAGAGGCTGTGGAGCAGTAGCCATGCCACCGAGGCCAATGCTAGTCCGTGTAGCTTGGCACATGGTCTATACTGACCCTCAAGTGGCTTCTCCTCAACGTTGGCCCTAGGGTCATCAGTTGTAGTCTAGGTCATGGTTGAGGTGCTGTTTGCGCTCTCAATTCCACTTGATCAGAAGGCACCGCCACCCATGTTCCTCCACCTCCTTGTCGTTGAGTGAGGAGAGACACCACCATAGGATGTGGCGGTGATATGAGGAACTCCTATGGCAGCAACAGATTATTGCAGGGCAGGGTAGGGCTCTCCCTGGACCTGTGGTTGACTGATATGCACCAGTATTGCCCTCACCTTTCCACCCTTGGCAGATGTGTCCAGCATTTGTCTCTCCACCCTTGCAGGTGGAGCCACCTCCACTGCAGCCTGTGGTGGGACCCCCAATCAAGGCCTCCTGTGCTGCTGCCAGCTTGAGCTTGCCAGACCAGCTATTGGAGGAAATCAGTTGAAAGGCTCTAGGGTGGTTCGACGTGGCAGACGGGTTTAGGCTGTTTTCGAAGAGTCCTTTGAGGACTCTGACAAATTGTCCATTATGTCCTTGAGGACACATACCTTTGACCAAGTCTCAGTCAAAGACCTGACCACAAATCACGGGCCGGTGTCATTTGGGGCTCTTCTCCTTTTGATGTCTGAGTCCATGCAGTTGTCCTTGCAGCCAGTCCAGAAGAGAGCCAAGTACCCCTTTACAGACATTTTGGACAAGGAAGAATCCCTACAAGTCATCTTTCCCATGGCTAAGGCCATCTGAGACCAGCCCTGAAGCTTTGATATCACCCAGCATCTTGCTCAGCACCTTCCACCCATATGTTCTGCAAGTACATTGTCCTTTCTGTGTCCATTCCTGGGTTCTCCTCGGCCAAGGGGCTGGTCTCTGACACAGCCTTTCAGAAATTAAGAGGCCACGGGGATGTGGACAGGTCCCCAAAAAGGAGTTGAATAAGCTTGATTATGTGGCTAAAAATGTGTCTGCTGCCTTCTCCATGGGTCTGCTTTAGGCCAGCTACACTGACCCCCCCTTCCTTCTTGTCCATTCTACCTAAGTTGTTATCTCCCTTATTTATTAGGTGTGGTAAACTTACTGTTAAGTGATGCTTCTAATTTATCTCTATGTATTGCTATGTTCTGTGTTGTACTACTTGTATTGAATGTCTGTGATGATTTTTAGTAGGTGGTGGTAAACTTACTGTCATGTGATGCTTTAGCCTGTATGTATTTGTTATAACCCATCTACTCTGTGTACCATGGTATATCTGCTGTATTAGTATGATGTATCCTTGTACTGACTGTGATGTTTAGTGCTTTGTATCAGGGACCTCCTTGTGAATGAGCATGCTCAATGGAAACTATCCCTACGCAATAAACTAAACTGAACTGAACTGTCTTGATGACCAACATTGGTCAGAAGCCTAAAAAGATCTTTTAGTTCTGATTCTTTCAGCCACAGCAGCATCGGCAGCAGCTCCAGTAAGCACGATACTGAGCCTGGTGTCCCAAAACCAAAAAGAGGTAGGAATAGAGGGAGTGGTGCGCCTCTGGCCCCAGCAGCCAATGTACCTCCAAAGCTGTCCGGTGACAGGTTAGGGGTGTTTCACCTCCCAGCTGTCCAGTCCCTGACCCAGTTCCCTATGGGGTGTCGGCTATGCTACATCTGGTGACAGTGATCCATCATAACTATGGACAAGTGGGTATGACAAATAGTAGGCAGAGGGCTGCCTTTTGATTTTGAGGCTTTCCTGTGTTACTGATCCCATGCTTTGCAGGAGTCCTCTGTGTCGCAGGACACACTGTCCGCTGTAGGAGAGGACATCACCCAGCTCCTTGCGTAAGGGGCCATAGCCTGTGTACCAGACCTCCTGGTAAGTCAAGGGTGCATGTCCAGGTACTTCTTTGTCATGAAATGGATGAAGAGGGTGTTCTGGTGACCATGCTGGATCTGAATGACCTGAATTAGTTCATGTGGAAGCACAGGTTCAGGTAGGCCACTCTGAACCAGATCATACCAACCCTGGAGCAGGGCATGTGGTTCTGCACCCTTGACCTCCAGGATGTATTCTTCCACATCCTAGTCCATCCGTCCCACTGGTTTGCGTGACCATCGCCGCAAAGCTGGGTAGCCCCTGAGCTGCGCCATCGCTGCCCCCAGAGAGGATTGAAAATGTGTGCCTATACCCACACAGCAGTCTTCCCCCTGACAGTCCCTGCCACGGGTTGGGGGGCCCACCCAACAAAGGGATATGTCTGGTCCAGCACCTGAAGAATCAGCAGACGGTGAGACAGAGGAAATTGTGTGTGGTGAGGCTTGGCCGCCTGAAGGAGCAGAGGGCTGGGCTGGTAAGGGGGCGTATAAATAGATAAGACAAAAAAAATAAAAGAATAGAATATCAGTAAGATTTTGACTTGAATAAGATTAAGATCTAAGAAGCTTGTAGTATGTAAGTATTTGTTAATTATTTTAAAATACAGACATTCATCAGATGCATCCGGGTTTCATGGTTTTAGGCGGCTCAGTTGGGTTACTGTTTTTCTCCAGATGTCTCTATTATTATCTATTTAAATTACAGTTCTTGGCAGAAATGAACGACGGCTCAAAAATTCTCATTTTCTACATTCTTCTGTGTTGGCTCCTATGCACCAGTAGAATGTTGTGCAGGGGTCTATTTAAGCAGTACGGGCTCTGTTCAAGAAGTTAAATATCAACTGCTGATATATAGTATCGTTGTGGTGAAATGCTATTTTCTAGGGATGTGGATATGTTGTTCTATCCACACTTTCTGGCAGATCGCCTTCCATCTTCAAGCTGGCTCCTCCCACCCACCCGGTGGTATAACCTTTGGCTCTGCCCCATGATACCAGATCTTCCTTTCCACCGGAAGGTACTGGATTCCTTCCTTAGTGCTCCCACTTGTGGTAGGCCCCTGCTCAATCTTCGGATTTGCTTCCAAAGTTTCCTTAAACTCATCAGAGTTTTGTCTTCGATTTCTTCTCTCACTTCTACGATGGAAGAAAAGACCACCCCAGGTTTCGCCGATGCCCCTGCGGGCAGAAGATGTCACGCACTGACCTTCACGCCATGTGCGTGTACTGCTAAGGACATGATCATGATCTGCAGGCCTGCGATATCTGTTGGTCCTTTCATCTGGTTCTGGATGACCACCATGCCCGACTCCAGCTAAGGTGACTAGAGAAGCGTTACCTGCTGGTCAAGTCTAAGGATGCCAAGTGAGTGGTCTCCATGGCTGCGGAGTCCACTGAGCAGCTTGAACAGCTTAAGGCCTTTGAGGAGGAGATGGCTCAGGCCGCGTCTAGTTCCTCTTTGGCTTTGGCTTGAGCTTCACTTACTCGGCCTCCTTCAAAGAGCTGTGCCAATTCCTCTCTGCCAAGGGAGAGGGCCTTTCTGGGCACATTTCATCCTCTCATAAGAAGGAGTAAAAAAAAGAAAAAGATTCAATGTGAATGCTCTTGGGATCAGGAGCGGTCCCATTTCTTAGGAGACTCCGGTTTTGACTTCGGTCAAAATTGCGGCCGAAGCTGCTGGTTTCACAGAGCCCCCGTCAAACCAGTTGGCTAAGACACCTGTTGATGTGGCTGAGATTTTTCGCAAACCGATTGACAGGTTGTCATCAGAAGAGGCTGATAACTCTCTCTTTCAGACTCCGGTGCTTCCAGTGTTCTCTGATGGGTTGGCTCAGCCTGCTGGGTCGAACCCACCAACCCAAAACCCTAACCTGGAACAGCCGCGGGGCTCCCTGGCTCCTTCTAATGTTCCCCTTCGGCCCCACCGACTGTCGAGATTGAGGTCTAAGTCTTCTTCCTGTGAGTCAGAAAGATCTTGCCATCACCGGTGATCTCATTCCCGGCATCATGGAAAGCGGTGACAGTGCTACTCCTCTTCATCCTCATCAGCCAAGGAGAGGCTCCGGCGCAAATTGTGGCAGCACTACGAAGATTTGATGTGGCAGCAACTAGTCTTGTCCAGTCCAAAACCGACCCCGGTTTCTACCCCAGCCATCAAGTGGCTATCGCCTGAACGGGCGATGTCTACTCCTGCCACTGTCACCCCATCAGAGGTGCTGGCGCAGGCCCAGCCAGCTTGGCTGAAGCAGGTTACTCTGCTGATCGTGGTAGAGCCACCACCTGCACAGCTGAAGTCCGGGGCTCCAACCAAGGAGTCTTGGATGGCCAAAGGGCTGCCCCATTGGCTGTCGGTCACCCTCACTCCCAAGGAGGATTGAGGGTGACTTGGGTGGACACCTGCTTTACGTGGACTCCTTGCTGCACTCCCGTACCATCGATGTGGAGTCCTCAGAGGGTCTTTCCATGGACGAGGGACCTACCTCATTCATGGGCATTCTTTGGCTCATCTCCGAATCGATGGGGTTGGAGCTTGAGCCGGTCCAGAAACGGGCTCGGTATCCCCTCACAGAGATTCTGGACAAAGGGGACTCTCCTACAGAGGCTTTTCCTGTGTCTGCCCAGCCTTGGACCTTTGGCAGCGTCCCGCCTCTTACCCTGTGCCCTTGGCCCGGATGGTGCGCAAGAATGCAGTCCCTACTGGGTCCCTCTCAGGGTTTTTAGAGCATCCCTCGGCTGTGAGATTGGTGGCTGACTCCATTTTTTCCAGCACTCTGGCAATACAGGAGACGTTGAGAGACCGCTGGATAAAGAGTCCAAGAAATTGGACCATTCAGCTAAAAAAGTCGACTCTGCCTCTTGGCTTAGTCTTCGTCAGGTTAGCTCAGCCGTGTTGATGGCACACTTCTCCCATGCCCTTTTGGGCTTCCTGGACAAGGTGATTCCTCACCTCCTGGTGGACCTCCAGACCATGGTCAAACAGGTATGGCACCAGGGGGAGGGCAGTGGCGAAGCAACAGCTCCAGACACCTCTGGATATTGGTGATTCATGTGCTCGCTTTGTCGCGGCCACAGTAGCCATACACCATAGGGCTTGGTTGAGGATCTTGAGCTTTATGGCAGACACTCAACACAAGCTGGCAGATGTCCCCTTTTTGGGCACTGACCTGTTTGGGCCCGGTATGGAGGGCCACCCTGGACTCTGACATCTGCCCAGAAGGACAAGTGCCCCAAGCACCAAAAGCGTAAGCCCTTTTGGTCTTTCACTCCTGCGGCTAAACCAGCACAGCAGCAGCTGGGCCAGCAGACTCAAACCTGGTGACAGCGGGCCAAGCCGGTGGCCTCATCGGTCAGAAAGCCTGGAGGGAAGGGACCCAGTGGCCCCTCAGCTGGATCCTCCTCCTCCAAGACTGCTCAGTGACGGGTTAGAGGGTGCCACCCTCAATCCTGTCACACCCCCCGGGTCCTCCTGTGGGGGTCTGGCTCCGCCACTTCCTTTCCACCTTGTCCATTATCACCATAGACAGATGGGTGCTGGAAGTGGTTGGCCAAGGCCTGCCTCTGGAATTTGAGCAGGTGCCCCCAAGTCGAGCCCGCGCCCCATGGGAGGATCTGGTGTCTGCTGTCACTTAGTCGTCTCTTCGAGATGACATCGGTCAGCTCCTCCACAAGGAGTTCATATGCAGAGTTGTGGAACCTCCGACAGACTCAGAGTTTGTTTCCAGGTACTTCCTGGTACCAAAATGGATGGGGGGCTGGTGCCTTATACACGATCTGCATGACCTGAACAGGTTTCTCAGGTCTCACACCTTCCGGATGGTAACTCTGGCTCAGATTGTACCATCCCTGGTGCAAGGCATGTGGTTTTGCTCCCTGGATCTTCAGGATGCATTCTTTTACGTCCCAATCTGCCTGTCCCACTGACAGTCCCTCCGCTTGAGCCGAAGGAACTCTCTGTGAGTTCCAGGCAATGCTTCGGCATCTCATCGGTCCCCAGGTCCTGCACCAAATGCATTGCAGTGGTGGCAGCTTTCCTGAGACACAGAGGGTCCGAGTCTATCCCTACCTAGATGACTGGCTTATAGCAGGTCCCTCCAGGCAGGAGGTGGAGCAGTCCATGGAGCTGGCTCTCCAAACGTGCTTGAGCTTGGCCTCCTGATCAGTGAGGCCAAGTCTGAACTTGTGCCTCGTCATGGTGATTTGTTTCATCGGGGCAGAACCTCGACTCTTGCCGAGCCAGAGCTCGCCTCCCAGTGGACAGGGCACAGGTTCTCTCCTTCTTTGCCCAAACATTTCTTGTTGGGCAATTGCACCCTGCCGGGACTTCCTGTGCCTTCTGGGCTACATGGTGGGCTGCGCCAGCATGGTCCGATGGGCCCACTGGTACATGTTCTCCTCCAGTGGGAACTGGCCAGCCAGTGGTCTCAGCACTCTGGTCACCTCGTCCAGCTGGTCACCATGACTCAGAGGATGCAGGATGGCCTTAAGTAGTGGCTTGTCCCAGCTCATCTGCAGGAAGGCATCCCATTTATCTTCCCTGAGCCAATGGTCATCCTGACAGTCGCGCCTCTCTGATGGGTTGGGTGCCCATCTGGCGAGCACAGAGCCCACGGGCTCTGGTCCCCACCAAGTCCTGTTGTCATATCAACCTGCTGGAGCTGTGAGTGGTTCGGCTAGCCCTGACTGCATTCACTCCATTCATTCGGGGTCAAGTGTTCCAGGTCCAGATGGACATTACCACGACCATGTACTATCTGAACAGGTAGGGCAGGATGCACTCCTTGCCTCTGTGCAAGGAAGCTATCCGCACTTGGACCCTTGTGCTCAGCTTGGAGGTAGATGATCTAGCCATTCATGTGGCAGGAGCCTTGAATCAGCTGGTAGATGCTCTCAGCCGATTGGGCGCTGCATCTCATGAGTGGTCCCTCCATCCGGAGGTAGTACAAGATCTGTTCTCCCACTGGGGCACCCCTCAGGTGGACCTGTTCGCCTCCATGGAGAACGCGAAGCTGAGGCTGTTCCATGCCCACCTCCATCAGCAGGGCTCACTACAGGAGGATACCTTCTTGTGGCTATTTACCCCAGGCCTCTTCTGTGCCTTCCCTCCACTTCCCTTGATCCACAGGGTGCTCCTCAAGGTCAGGAGAGACAAGGCACAGGTGATCCTGGTAGCCCCAGACTGGCCACGCCAGTTCTGGTATCCAGATCTCCCCGGTCTCAGCAGCAGGCTACCGAGGCATCTTCCAGCATGCCTGGACCTGCTGTCCATTGATCAGGGGAAGGTACTCCATCCAGACTTTCAATCCCTGCACCTGACAGCCTGGTTCTTGAGCGGCTAGAGTTCCAGGCTTTGGGTCTCACAGTTGTTGAGGCATCCCATAAGGAATTGACCAGAAAATCTATGCCTTCCAATGGAAAAGATTTTCCATTTAGTGTCAGGGCAAAGGGTTGGACCCCTCATCCTGTCCAGTGGCTAGCATTTTGGACTACCTGTGGTCACTCTCCCAGCAGGTACTTCGGTCGACGACCCTCAAGGTGCACCTGGCAGCCATTGCTGCTTACCGGGCATGGGTCGGTCAGCAGTCAGTGGCACTGGAGAAGGTGGTCTGGCACTTTTTCAAGGGCCTAGATTTCCTATCCTCTCTGGTGTGTGAACCTCCACCTCCATGGGATCTACTGCTGGTTTTGGCAAAGCTCATGGGCAAGCCATTCGAACTGATGCGCAGGTGCAATACCTCCCATCTGTCATGGACGACCGCCTTCTTGGTGGCCATTATGTCAACCAGAAGGATTGGGGAGCTCCAGGCACTCTTGGTGGAGTCTCCTTTCTGGTCTTGCCCAGGGACAAGGTTGTCCTGCGCTTCCACCTGAAATTCCTTCCGAAGGTGGTGTCGGAGTTTCACCTTAATCAGGCATTGACTCTGCTGGTGTTTTACCCCAGTCACACTTCAGAGGCAGAGTATGGGCTTCATATGTTGGACCTGAGATGAGCACTCGCCTACTACAAAGAAAGTACAGTGGAAGTTTGGGGAAGGGAGGGGTTCGCCAGCTGTTTGCCACCTGTGCTGAAGCCGCTCCTGGCAGACCTGCAGCCAAGCAGATGATTGGGAGATGGATCACTTCTTGCATTGATATCTGCTATAGGTTTGTGTATAGGGAGCCTCCCGTAGGACTTAGGGCTTATTCCACCCGTCATACCGCTGTGTTGGTGGCCGCTTCTAGGGCGTCCCTATCTAGGAAATCTGCAGGGCTGCTACCTGGAAGTCAGCACACACCTTCATTTCCCATTACCACATCGACCTCAAGTCACGCCGGGATGCTGGTTTGGGGCCTCAGTTCTTCAGTCTCTGTTCCCTAAGTAGGGGTGTGTGCCTTGCCTCCCTCCCGGAGAACTGCTAGGAATCTGCCAGAAAGTGTGGATAGAACATATCCACATCCCTAGAAACATAGGTTACTCACCTGTAACACTAGTTCTAGAGTGGTGTTTGTTGTTCATCCACACTGACCCACCCGACCTCTTCGACTTGGACGCACACCTCTGTTTCCAGCAGTTAAGATTTGGTGTCATGGGGGCGGAGCTGAGGTTTATACCATCCAGGTGGGTGGGAGGAGCCAGCTTGAAGATGTTCTGGCGACCCTTAAAGGGAAAGGCGATCTGCCAGAAAGTGTGGATAAAAACATATACCACTCCTAGAATTACTGTACAGGTAAGTAGTGTGTGTGTGTGTGTGTGTGTGTGTGTGTGTGTGTGTTGGTGTGGTGGGAGACACATGTAGACACCAACATCCTGTAGTGAAATTTTTTTTTTTGTTAGTCCTTTTCTCCCCTGGCCCTTAGTCTGTTACTTTGACATCTTGGCATCCCTTATGTCATCAGGCTGCCATCCTGAAGATCCCTCCTGCTCCTATTCAGGTCTTGCGGCCTCTACCCCAGTGGTGAGCCCCTCCTGCCCGTCCACCGAACCAAGATCCAGTATGCGCTCACGCACCTTCCAGAGCAGAGCGGTCCCCTATTGAGATGGCCATCATGTCGCCCGACTGGAGCCATTTTCCACTTTTCTACCCTGGCGTGAGCCTGGGGTGTGCAGTGACGCCAATGGAGGGTGCGCATAGTTCCCTCCCGCGTTGTACCCCAAACCCACCCCTTCTGTGCAGTGCCAGCACACCGACCTCAGCCTCCACCAGAGGTCGCTAATGCGCCAACTGGTGACCCCTCCCGAGAGAGGAGAGCACCACGGATGCTCAATCCCTTTCAGCCCCTGCTGACCTGAGTCCGTTCCTGAACCAGGGTTCTAAGGACATGGATATGTTGTTCAATCCACACTTCATGGCAGGTTCCTTGCCACTTTAAATTTTGCCAGAAGGTCTTCAAGCTGGCTCCTCCCACCCACCCGGGTGGTAAAACTCTTGGCTCTGCCCCATTACACCAGATCTTCCTTACCGCTTGGAAGCTCAGGCTCCCTCCTTAGCGCTCTGCGTTTTAGGCCTGGATCCAGACTCTTTGGTTAAACCAAAACTTATTCTCAAAACTTCGGTCTGTTTCTTCCTTCGCGGCTGCGATGGATAAGTCGACTCCCAGATTTTGGCGGTGCCCATGTGGGCAGAAGATGTCTCAGACCAATCCGCACTCTACATTCGTTTATTGTTTTGGGCTTGAGCATGATCCGCAGGCCTGCGAATTGTGCAAGTCCTTCTCGGCCAATGTCCTCGAAGACCGTGCTGCTAGACTCCAACTTGGGTGCCCCGAGAGACGTATTCCTCCAGTGAAGTCAATTGAGGCCAGTTGGGCGGTGTCCGGTGGCGGGCTTGGCTGAGCAACTTGAGCAGATGATCACCCTCGAGGAGGAGGCGGCCCGGGCCGCATCTTCGTCCTCCTCGGTCGCGGCATTTATCCCGCTCTCCTTCGGCTCCTCCTACACTGCTTATTTTAAGGAGCTTTGTCAATCCCTCTCTTCAAAAGGTGAGGGTCCATTGGAACATTCCTCTCAGTCCAAGAAGAAAGACTCGAAGGGTAAGTCCCACCATTGGCGTTCATGGGAGCAGGAGAGGTCCCCTTCCCTGGACAGTCGACACTCAACTTTGGTCGAGGTTGCGGCTAAGGCTGCTGGCTTCACGGTGTCCCTGTCAGGTCAGCCGGCTGAGACACCCGTCGATGCGGTCGAGATTTTTCTCGACCCATCTGACGGTCTGCCGACTGGAGAAGCCGACAACCCTTCTTCACCGGTTTCCTCGGTGGAAACCGAGGACTTGCCTGCGCCTCCTGTGCCAGAGTCCTGGTTAAGGTTCCCAAACCGAGGGAGGAACGGGTTTCCCCCGCTCCCTCCCAGACCCACAATCTTAAATATTGATTGTCTCGGTCTCGGACCTCTTCTTGGTCCAGCCGATCCTGCTGACACTGGCGGTCTCGGCACCGAGGAAAGCGGCGATGCCGCTCGTCCTCATCTTCTTCCTCCTCGGAGGAAAGGCATCGGCGCAAATTGCGTCGACGCTACGAGGACTTGATGTGGCAGCAGCTCCTTCTGACCGGGAACAAGCCGACCTCGTCACCTTCCCTGGCCATTAAGTGGCTGTCACCGGAACGGCTGAAACAACCCCTCGTGGTTATCGAGGAGCCCAAACTGGTCCCGGTTGTTCGGCCGAAACCAGCTGCACCACCCATTGTGATGGAACCCCCGCCTCCACAACCTAAATCTGGGGCTCCGACCAAGGATTCTCGGTTGGGTCAGGGGTTGCCCCATCGGTTGTCGGTCACCCTCACTCCCAATAGTCCTCGGCAAGTGGAGGGTGGCTCAGGCCCTAGGCAGCTGTTCGCAGACTCCTCAGAGTCAGATGATGACTCTTCCCTGTTCTCCAGGCCCCTTGTCCTGGAGTCCACTGGGGACAATCGGTGGACGAGAGCCCATCCTCGTTCATGGGTTTGCTTCGGCTCATCTCATAATCTACTGGGATGAAGCTCAAACCCATGTCTAGTGGGCCAAGTATCCCTCACGGATACTGGACTGAGGGATTCTTCCACGGAGGTCTTTCCGGTGGCTGAAGCCATTGTTGGCCCAGCTTTGGAGTTATGGCAGCAGCCGGCTCTTGTTCCGCCTCTCGCCAGGATGGCCAGAAAGTATTCGGTCCCCACTGGTCCACTATCCTTTTTTTCGGAGCACCCCTCTGCTGAAGGGCTTGTGACTGATGGTGTTTTCCGGCATTCCGGGAACACCAGGGACGTGGACAGGCCTCCCGACAAAGAGTCCAAGGAGCTGGACCACGCCGGACGTAAAGTGTACGCTGCGTCCTCCCCAGGCCTTCGTCAGGCCAGTTTGGTCATACTGATGGCACACTTTTCCCATGCCCTTATGGGCTCCCTGGATGAGGTGATCCCTCATCTCCCGGCTGACCTCCAGACTACGGTCAAGCAGGTGCGGGATCAGGGAAGGGCGGTGGTGAAGCAGCAGCTCCAAACTGCTCTTGATATTGGAGACTCTTGTGCCCAGTCAGTAGTGGCCGCAGTGGTCAAGTGCCACAGAGCTTGGCTATGGATCTCCACCTTCATGGTGGATACCCAGCACAAGCTGGCAGACGTCCCTTTCCTGGGTATCGACTTGTTCAGTCCCGGGGTGGAGGGCCATTTGCAGAGGATCGAGAAGTCCAATGCCACCTTGGACTCTGTCACGTCTGCCCAGAAGGACAAAGGCCGCCAGCAGCAATA
Source organism: Neoceratodus forsteri (assembly GCA_016271365.2). Classification (NCBI taxonomy): domain Eukaryota; kingdom Metazoa; phylum Chordata; order Ceratodontiformes; family Ceratodontidae; genus Neoceratodus; species Neoceratodus forsteri. Next base: position 888,290,359 of record CM057450.1, on the reverse strand, counting down.
TAAGCCCTTTCGGTCTTCTGCCCCAGTGGTACGTCCGCCCAGCAACACTAGCATCAGGGCCAGCAGCCTCGCACTTGGTGCCCCAAAGCCAAGCCTGCAGCTTCTTCCAGCAGGAAGCCAGGAGGAAAGGCCTGGGAGGTCCATCGGCTGGTCCCTCCTCTAAGCCTGTCCAGTGACGGGTTGAGGGGTGTCGCCCCCAGCCTTGTCGCTCCCACCTGGGTTCCCCCGTGGGGGGGATGGCTCCACCACTTCCTTTCCACCTGATCCGCTATCACCATGGACCACTGAGTGTTGGAAGTGGTAGGAAAGGGTCTGCCTCTGGAATTCGAGAAGGCCCCGCCCTTCTGAGCCATCGCCCCATGGGGGGGCTATGGGGTCTGCGGCCTCTCTGTCAGCTCATCGAGCCGACATTGCCCTGCTCCTCCAGAAGGAGATAATCAGGGAGATGGTGGCTCCTCCACCAGACCCAGGGTTTGTGTCCAGGTATTTCCTGGTCCCGAAACGGACGGGGGGGGCTGGCGCCCCATTCTAGACCTGCACGACCTGAACAGGTTCCTAAGGTCTCGAACCTTCAGGATGGTCACTCTGGCTCAGATCATTCCATCCTTGGAACGAGGAGTGTGGTTCTGTTCTCTGGACCTCCAGGACGCGTTCTTTCACGTCCCAATCCGTCCGTCCCACCAGCGATTCCTCCGCTTCAGAGCAGAGGGGTCCATTTACGAGTTCCGGGCCATGCCCTTCGGCCTCTCTCCAGCTCCCAGGGTCTTCACCAAATGCATAGGAGTGGTGACAGCATTCTTGCGGCGCCGAAGGGTCCGGGTGTACCCGTACCTGGACGACTGGCTGATTGCAGCCTCCTCCAGACTGGAGGTGGAGTGGTCCAGGATCTGGCCCTCCAGGTTTGCTCTCAGGTTGGCCTCCTCATCGGCTGAGGCCAAATCGGAACTCATGCCAAAGCAGGTGATTCAGTTCATCGGGGCAGAGCTCAACTCTCTTCGAACCAGAGCACGGCTGCCGGCGGACAGGGCCGAGGTTCTTTCCTCCTTTGCCCAATCATTTCAGGTTGGGCAATTGCACCCTGCCCGGGACTTCCTGTGCCTCCTGGGCCTCATGGTGGCCTGCACCAGCGTGGTTCGTTGGGACCATTGGCACATGCATCCCCTACAATGGGGACTGGCCAGCCAATGGTCACAGCTCTCCGGTCCTTTGGACCAGCCAGTGGCAGTGACCCAGGAGATGTGGAACGCTCTCCAGTTGTGGATCATTCCAGCTCATCTGCAGGAGGGCATCCCGTTTGTCCGCCCCGAGCTGATGGTCACTCTATGGACCAACACCTCTCTGATGGGTTGGGGTGCCCATCTGGGGGAGCACAGAGCACATGCTCTCTGGTCCCCTCGGGACTCCCGATGCCACATCAACCTGCTGGAGCTTCGAGTGGTCCGACTATCCCTCACTGCCTTCACTCCGTTTGTATGGGGTCAAGTGGTCCAGGTCCAGATGGACAATACCACGACCATGTACTACCTAAACCGCCAGGGCGGGATGCGCCCATGCCTCTGTGCAAGGCAGTTTCACTTGGTCCCTCGTGCGCAGCCTGGAGGCAGATCTCCTAGCCATCCATGTGGCAGGGAGCCTCCAACACTCTGGCCGATGCCCTAAGCCAGATAGGGCCATCTCATGAGTGGTCACTCCTGTCGGGGTGGTACACAATCTGTTCTCCCACTGGGGCACACCTCAGGTAGACCTGTTTGCCTCCAGGGAGAATGCGAGGCTGAAGCTGTTTCATGCCCGCCCCCCTCAGCAGGGCTCGCTGCAGGGGATGCCTTCTCGAGGCCGTGGACCCCGGGCCTCTTCTGTGCCTTTCCCCCATTTTCCTTGATCCACAAGGTGCTTCTCAAGGCAAGAAGGGAAGAGGCTCAGGTGATTCTGGTAGCCCCAGAATGGCCCCGCCAGTTCTGGTATCCAGATCTCCTCAGCCTCAGCTCCAGGCTCCCGAGGCGGCTCCCAGCCCGCCCGGACCTGATCTCAGTCAACCAGGGGACGGTTCTCCACCCGGACCTTCAGTCCCTGCACCTGATGGCCTGGTTCCTGAGTGGCTAGAGTTCCAGGCCTTGGGTCTTTCCGACGAGGTCCTCAGTGTTGTTGAGGCATCCCGTAAGGAGTCGACCAGGAAATGCTATGCCTTCAAATGGAAGAGATTCTCCATTTGGTGTCAGGGTAAGGGGTTGGACCCCTCCTCCTGCTCCTTGGCCAGCATTCTGGACTACCTGGTCCCTTTCTCAGCTAGGGCCCGTCTAGCGACACAAAGGTGCACCTGGCAGCTATCTCTGTACAGGCGCAGGCCAGGAAGCAGTCTGTGAGCAGAGGAAGGTGGTCAGGCACTTTCAAAGGCGTTGATCACATATCCACCGGTGCGAGAACCTCCACCTCCGTGGGATCTACTGCTGGTGGCTAAACATGGGCAAAGCCATTCGGAACGATGCACAGGTGTGATATCTCTCACCTGTTGTGGAAGACCGCCTTCTTGGTGGCTATTACATCAGCCAGAAGGATGGGAGAGCTCCAGGTGCTTTCCATCGAGTCTCCTTATCTGGTCTTCCACAGGGACAAGGTTGTCCTGCGCCCCCACCCAAAATTCCTTCCGAAGGTGGTGTCGGAGTTTCACCTTAACCAGGTGTTGACTCTGCCGGTGTTCTACCCCAGTCACACCTTGGAGGCCGAATATAGGCTTCATACTTTGGACCAGGGTTCGACCTTAACATACATTTACTAGCCCGGGGCATAGTGCAGATTGCCTCGGGCTAGTGCAGATACATCCCTACCTGTCTGTGTTGGCTAGTGCAGTCTGTGGAGTTGGCAGTACTTCCGACTACCCTTAGCGCTGGAAGCAGCAAAAGCACACCAAGCCATGGAACCCTGGAGCATCTGCAAACAGTCCTTTGAGTCGGCAGTACTTCCGTTCGTCCCTACCTTAGCTTACTATCATGCCAGCTCAAGTCGGCAGGGAGGAGGGAGTGGCAGGGGTGGAAACAGCCAGGGAGCACCGTCCACCGCAATAGAACAATAGTAGTTAAGCCGGTAAACGCTATTGACTCTCTGAGATTGGCTCAAAGCCTATAGCTTGGCATGTAAGGAAGCAGACTGGCAGGCCGCGATTGGCAGTATGCGCTGAGGGCGGGTTTCATGGTGCTGAAGGAAGATTTAAACCTTTGTTTTCCTTGAAAAGGCGCGTGGATTTGAATTTCTGGATGTTGAGCTGTGTATCTATTCCTGAGTTGTTTGGCGGTGAGGGCTGATCGGAGGTTTCAGCGGTTTCGAGGTTTGGCAGCATCGGGCGGTTTCAGCTGTCCCCAAGATTCAGCGGTGCTGCATTGGACTGCATTGATAGTCGGAGAGCAGGCTGGAGCTGGGTCCCCAAAGCTAAAAGAAACACCAGCTCAGGTAAAGCAAATGATTTTTGAATGGCAAAAAAATGCTGACTGTTCTGCTGCAAGCTTGAAGTACTTCTATTGAAGTTATGTGGGGCCTGGGGAAAACTGAAAAATGAATGTTTGTGTCACAGGGTGCCTCTCCCATGGACCAACATAGACTCCTTTGTGTGCACAGTGCAGAACTTACGTTTTGTCAGTGACTCAGAGTGCTATTGAGCTGTTCTGTAAGTAACAAGCATTTGTCAATGCTGAACGTTCGCTTGCAGGTATTTGTAGTGGTATTTGGCACTTGGACATGGCTTAAAAAAATCAGTGACAAAGAAGTACAAGCATTTGTCAATGCCGAATGTTGCTTGCTTCTATGTGCTGTTTAGGTATTTGGAAGTCATTGGGTGCAAATATTGAAAATTAGCGAACTTAAAATTGTGCGTAGGAACTACTGCGCATACGCTCGTAAAGTCATTTAGAAATTTTTCACCAAATTTTCAACATAGCCATTTTAAGACCTCTGCTCATGAACAGTGTCACTGTGATTTTCTTATTGTGTCACATACATTGAGTTCGCACACCGACTGCGCCATTGTGCGCTACATGGGCGGAAACACGTTTTGGGCAGGATGTGAAAAATGACAGCTGTACTGCTCATAATGAGGTGTGGTAAAATGGCAATGTTGAAAATCTGGAGTGGAAATATTGAAAATTCGCAAACCTAGCGAGTGTGTGTAGGAACTGCGCAACGCACGCTCGTAAAAGTCATTTTTAGGACTTTTTCCACCAAATTTTCAACATAGCCATTTTAAGACCTCTGCTAATGAACAGTGTCACTTTGATTTTCTTAATGTGTCCCATACATTGATTTCGCACACTGACTGCGCCATTGTGCGCTACATGTGCGGAAACATGTTTTGGGCAGGATGTGACAAATGACAGCTATACTGCTCATAAGGAGGTGTGGTAAAATGGCAATGTTGAAAATCTGGAGTGAAAATCTTGAGAATTAAGAAACTTACGAGCGCCGCGCGGCGTGAGAACCGCGCAGAACGCACGCCGTGAAAACGGTCATTTTAGGAATTTTTTCACCAAATTTTCAACATAGCTATTTTAAGACCTCTGCTAATGAACAGTGTCACTGTGATTTTCTTAATGTGTCCCATACATTGATTTCGCACACCGACTGTGCCATTGTGCGCTACATGGGCGGAAACACGTTTTGGGTGAGATGTGAAAAATGACAGCTGTACTGCTCATAAGAAGGTGTGGTAAAATGGCAATGTTGAAAATCTGGAGTGAAAATATTGAAAATTCATGAACTTACGAGCCTGCGTAGGAACTGCGCAATGCACGCTCGTAAAACGGTCATTTTAAGGAATTTTTCCACCAAATTTTCAAAATAGGCTTTTTGAGAGCCCACCTTATGAACGCTGGCAGTGTCGTTTTTAATCGGATCTAAAAGGTGATTTCACACAGTGACTCAATCACCTTCGGGTCCAATAACGCCATGGCAGTGACATCATTCATGAGAAGGGGACCCAAACCCCATGTTGAAAATTTGGTCAAAATTCCAAAAATGCCTGAGATATGCAACAAAGTTGAGAAACCCCATCTAGCCCATTATACAACTTACCGGCATTTCTCAGTTCGTGGTCGGCTTTGAAGAGTGCAGACGTGTTTCGGTCCACGATGATCGCCGAGCTGAGCTCGGAGGTAAATATGGTGGGGGGGGGTGTGGGGAGGCAGGGTGCTCAGTGGGTGGGGTGCAGGTTGTGGGAGGGGAGCAGGGAGGCGCCCGGGACCGTTTTTAATTTTGAGGTTTTAAAAAAAAGCCAGGGCGTTTGCCCGCACACGCTGGGGGTGGGCTCCAGCATGGCACCAAACCTTTGGGGAATCGCGCAGAACGGCCAGGACAGCAACAGCGGTGGTTTTTGAACTGAACACCACCGCTGTCATACACAGCACCCGCATCCATTGGTGCAGGACCGCCACGCCTGCTCAACGGAGCAGTGGATTGCACAGGAGAGTCACACCTCCAAAGTGTGCTATTCTCCCAAGACGTTCCTTGCTCATGTGCGCAAGCGAATGTAAAAATGCACAGGGGGTTGAGCCCCCCCCCCATGGTGGTGTTTAGGGCAGTGACTATGAAGCAGCCTGAGGAAAGGAAAATCTAGTGTTTAAATTGCGTTACTAAACTGGTTTTAGATGTAAAAGCAAATTACTTTTCATTTTGGCTTCTGTCACTAAGCTCTGCCTGGGGGTGGAGGTTGGATGTCTGGGGCTTGTCTGTGTGTGCCTTGTTGTGGGGCTGGACATTGTCTGTCCTTTATATTGAGCAGGCAGTAAGCATACTATGACCTTTCACTTGCTCAGCTCTGCTCATACTGTGTTTTGTTGCCTGGGGGAGGGATGTCTGTGGCTTGTGGTGGAACTGTGGCTTTTTCTTTTTGGTTTGCAGTTTGTCTGTGAACAAAAGTACAAACATTTCAAGGTACTCTGGTAAGTCAATCGAGTTGTGCCACTTGGTTTGTTACTGTTCTGAGGTTGTGTGGGGCCTGGGGCTATGGAGCAGGGCGAAACAAAATGTGTCCTGTTTGTATCTTGCTGAACAATTCTGCCTTATATTCTGTAATGTTCTTTCCCTCATTTTATGTTCTGTTGCCTACATGGTGGGTGGGAGGGGTCATTCTGTGGCTTGTTGTGGGGCTGGTGATGTTTGGGGTACAGACATAGAAGAAAGTGCTGAATAGCTGTACTTTTCACTTGCCTTATTTATAAAATTATGATGACTCACTAATGTTTTGAAAACAATTATGTGTTTGTGTCCAGTTTCATTATAGAAATGTAAATAAATGGTTTAAACTGCACTGCTATTGTCCTTATTCATTGTCTGGCAAATGCCCATGGTGACCAGAATGCGGACTAGTGCAAACCACTGCGGCTAGTGGCAATTTTAGACTGACTTGTCCTGCTGGCTAGTGTAAAAAAAAGTTAATGTCAACCCCTGCTTTGGACCCTAGAAGAGCGCTCTCTTATTATAAGGAGCGAACGGCTGAAGTTCGGGGAGAGGTTCGCCAGCTGTTTGTCACCTATGCTGAAGCTGCACCTGGCAGACCTGCAGCCAAGCGGATGATAGGCAGGTGTGTCACCTCCTGCATAGATCTCTGCTACAGGTTGGCAGGCATGGAGCCTCCCAAAGGGATAAGAGCTCATTCTACCTGCCTTACCGCTGCATCGGTGGCTGCTTCCAGGGACGTCCCTATCTAGGAAATCTGCAGGGCTGCTACCTGGAAGTCAGCACACTCCTTCATTACCCATTACAACATCGACCTTGAGTCACGCCGGGATGCTGGTTTTGGGACTTCGGTTCTCCAGTCCTTGTTTCCTAAATAGGGAGTGTGCGCCTTGCCTCCCTCCTCCCGGAGAACTACTAGGAGTCTGCCATGAAGTGGATTGAACAACATATCCATGTCCTTAGAAATACAGGTTACTCACCTGTAACAGGAGTTCTAGGAATGGTATATGTTGTTCATCCACACAACCCACCTGACCTCCCTGGCTTCGATGCACAACCTGGCTTCCAGCGGGCTAGATCTGGCATCATGGAGCGGAGCCAAGAATTTTACCACGTGGGTGGGTGGGAGGAGCCAGCTTGAAGACCTTCCGGCAAGATTTAAAGCTGCAAGGAACCTGCCATGAAGTGTGGATGAACAACATATACCATTCCTAGGACTCCTGTTACAGGTGAGTAACCTTTATTTACCAGCGAGGAGCGAGGTGTGGCATTCAGCGACTCAACCCTCAGCACCACTGGGCCGGCTCTGTAGTGAGTTTTAACTAAAGAGCTCCATACCAAGGCAGTGACAAGAACCACTTTTTCCTTTTTTTGTACTACTATCATCCTATTTTGTACTCTTTTATGTGCATTTTTAATTAACTTCTGTACTTTGGAGCGGGCCCATTTTATAAGCAGAATAAGGCACTCCCAGGTGTGGTTTATGGCCTAGCACTTCCCAGGTGCTAAAGGCACTTCATTACGCACCTGGGGTGTGCTCTTATCAGGCCATAAACCACACCTCATTGTGAATTATTTCTTACATTAAAAAGAATCCAGTAATTAAATCTATTTTATTATACAAATATACGTATACTTAATAATCACCAATAAAAATCTGTTGTAAAAAATTAAAGGATGTGAGTAGTATTAAATGTGATAAGTGCATACTCATGTGTTGTGAGTCATGAGGCATTTACGCTGAGTGCCTTCAGCACCTGAAAGTGCATTTATCACATAACTTCCCATACCCTGGCACATCTTTATTGCTCTTATAAAATGGGGAAACTAAGATTGCTTTTAAAAAAAGAAAAGCCAGTTTTTTTATTTAAAAACATGTGCTTTCTTTTAAATGTTGACCTCCTGTGATGTAATCCAATAATATTTATATTCAATGCCAATTTAAAGCAGCAGTAATAATGTTTGTGTGGCACAAATATCATTATACACATTTTTATGTTCAATTTTTTTCATTCCTGAACCAAGATACAGGAATTTTAAATTTTTAAATGTTCCCACCTCATGCCATGCCCACCATGAAAATATTAAATATCTTGGTATGCTGTTTACTATCTGAAACAGTAACACTATCCTAATATATATACAGTATGGCTGTAGCATGTACATTCAGCAGATAACCTCGGGGGAAGAGATTTTAAAAAATGCGAGTGGCGGCAATCTTTAAGGATGCGAGTCATTAATTAAAAAATTAGATGAGAGCCAGCCCGGTGGCGCTGAGGGTTGAGGCACTGGACCCTACACCACGCCGGGGACCCGGGTTCGGATACGGACTCGGGTTGCCGGGGGTCGTCAGGGGGAAGGAGGATCGAGCGTCCCCATGGATGCTCTCCTCCTTCGGGGAGGGACACCAGGGGTGTTTGGTACACCTGACGCCCGGGAGAGCCGGTGGAAGCACCGACTCTTGGGGCAATGGCGGCTTCCATTGGGGGAAGCCGGGGAGGGGAGGACGCCATCAGGCACTTGGCAGGCGTACGTATGCATGTTCCGCCCGAGCCAGGCATCCTCAGTGGGATGGAGGGGAGGGACAAGAAAACTGGAAAAATCTCCCTCGGCGTTCCGGATGATGGCTGCTCCATCTACCCAGCCTGTAATCACAGGTAGACCCCGTTGTGCGAAGGTGCTCTGAGGAGGGAGAAAAAAGGCAGGTAGGGGTCACTGGAGACACTTTAGGGGCAGACTTGGGAGGGTTGGGTGGCATTGAGCAAGGCCTGAAGGAGTGGAATAATGAGGGCGACCAGGAGGGATAAAAAGAAATTTCAAAAAAAAAAAAAAAAAAATTAGATGTAAAAGCAGTTTTTTTCTGTATAGGTTTTTATCTCCTCCTTGGCATGCTGGGTGGCTGTATCAGCCCTGTCCTGTAGCCTGTGGCTATCCTCAGTCTCTATCCATCTCCTGAGACTGGGCTTATTGGGGAGAGTTTCATTAAGCCCATCCTCCATTTTTCCTCCAGATTTTCTCCCTAGGGCATGGCGTTTGTGCAGTGAGCATGCAAGTGCACTCCACCTCCAAGGAGGCGTGCCAGTACTCTGTACAACAGCCTTTCCTCCTGTCTACGAGACTCGCATGAGCCACCACTTGGCTTTTGCCAGGTGGCAGTCAAGTGGCAAGTTGTGGGTCTCCCCCCCCCCATGGGAAGAGAGCCATCCGATGTATGCTTTGTCTTCCCTCACTGGCCAAGCTCCCTAGCAGCCTGAGTCTGTTCCTGAATTTGGGTCACCAGCATGGTAGTGGAGAGGCATGGGTGCCTCAACCCATTGTGCCACTGGGGCTGGCTATAAAAGCTGTTCTAACAGTATCTGAAAAAAACTAAAGATACAGTGACGTGAACCTTAGGATGTTAGGTGTTAGAAATACATTTTGCTTAAAAATATATATATTTTTTACTAACGAATACTGCTGCTTTAAATCTTTGTTTTGAAAATAAGATGAGGTTATGCATCGTGGCTGGAGTACCCTCTGTAGGCCGCATCAGCAGTGGGGACTATCGCATAAAGGGACAAGGAGCTGCTGCTAGCTGTGGGGAAGAGGAGAGCTGCATTCGGCAGCGGGAGGACTATGTGGCCGCTGCCGCAGGGCATCAGCGGCTACAGTATCGGGGCTGACTAAGACACAAGGCATACCTCTCAACCTCCTGCCTCATAAATCAGGGACGAGGCTTAAAAAAATCAGGGACAAAGGACCAAAATCAGGGATACTTCTTCAAAGTTGGAGATATCCACTCAGGAAGCTGGTAGAATAAAGGGCTTAGTGTAAAATGCATTTTCTAAAGAAGAACAAGTCTGTAACTTTAATGTTTGACATTAGTTTGTGCTTATAACCCCCGCTGTTTGATCACGGAAACACAAGTTTTAGGAGGGACAGAGTAATATTTTGAGGCAAAATCAGGGACAGTTGAGAGGTATGACACAAGGTGAGGCACATCGGCGGCCAGCCAATCGAAGGAGAGGAGAAGAGGAGGCGCCAAATTCAAAACTTCATCTGGGTATATAAGTCAGGGCCCAGCTGCAGTTAGATTGCTTCTGCCTGCTTTTTATGGAGCTTGTCATGTCGTTGGCTGGAGTTCCCCATTGTGGCGCATCTGCGGCGGGGACCGTGGTGGAGGGACTGGGAGCTGCTGCTTGCTGTGGGAAGAGGAGAGCCACATTCGATGGTAGGAGGACTGTGCAGCTGTTGCCACGGGACTTCAGAAAGTCGCATTGATAACTACAATATCGGAGCTGACTAAGATGCAAGGCGAGTTCAGAACTGTGGCTTGATATATAGTCTGTGGCACAGCCACAGTTAGATTGTTTTGTGCCTGTTTTTTTTTTTTTTTTTTGTCCGCTTGACCACTATTAAAAGCCTTAAGGGGAGGGGCTGGAAGATCAGGAGAGGAGGAGGAGGAGCACTGGGATGGGTTCGCTGGCCAAAACTGAGAAAGGCATGGTCAATGCTGAGTGGCCCATCTAGGGTCTTATTGGAGACACTAAGAGGCAAACAGGAGTCCAGTATGGACTAGGAGAGAAACGGTGCTACAAAGGAACTAACTGCTGCAAGATTGTCTTAGTATTTAATGACTACTTTGAGACTTTAACAAGAATCTACTGCTGCAAGTAGGTCTTGAATATTTAATGGCAAGTTAGAAGTTATATTGATATGCCTTGGGTTGACTGCTCTGCTTTTGTGTGGGGTGTAACAGCGCTAAATAAGGGGCAACTGTATGCAAACTTGTCTTGGATAACTGATGACACATTTGAGACCAGCTCTGTATTACATTGCTCTGGGTTGGTTTACACTGCATTGGATTGATTTGCTTCCTGTAGCGAGGGAATTTCTGGTCAGTAGTCATTAACATAGTGTTCCTCCACTGTGTCTAGAGGCCCTGGTGGAGTCCAAGGTCAGATGGCTTAACAAGTTGGGGATACGCAGAGGAAATTGGTGAGGGGAGGGAGGCACTGATTGGAGTGGCAAATGGGGGCAGCTAGGTGGAGCAGGGTCACTACAGGATAGGGAGGCTTCAGTTACAGGATGGAGGAGAAGCAGGCTAGTGTGATGCAGTGACTGTGGAGCTACCTTGGCCATGAGTACTCTGTTGAGACTAGGGTGCTGTCCTATCTGTGCCAGGTTGATGGGATTGGAGGCTGAGTTGCACTGACTCTGGTATGAGCTGGACAGGTGGGTGAAGGACATTATGGCTGTGGATGGGAGTGCATATCCAAAAACATTTGGGAGGGGTGCCTGCAAATAGGGTGAATGGGGGGTGTGGGTGGTCAGCAGGCACCATAAAAAGTCAGGCCAGCTCCGGGTGTGGAAATGGGGAGAGAGATCGAGGAGACTGGACTGGGAAGAGGGTGGAGGATGGCAGAGAGTGGGGCTATTGGCATTAGCAGAAAAGGGACTACAAGGACCAAGCCAGGGGCGCTCACCTCACCAGAGGGGGATGGTGGTAAGTAGCCTGCTGGGGGGATACCAGTCTCTAACAGGTACTGGCCACTGGCAGACACCGTAGCAGGAGGGGCCTCTGCAGAAGAAGGGGTACAGAAGGCAGAGGCCGAAAAGAGAAGGAGGATGGGAGTGTGGGGAGGGATGGGGAGAGGGGCACCAGGACAAACCGTGGCGCTAGGAGAAGCATGAGAAGGAAGCTGGGGGATGGGAGTACCTGGGAAGTGAGGACAAGGGAACAGTGAGGAGGGAGGATGGATCACAGTGGGATAGGAACCAGCAGGGAATTTGTGTGGGGGAAAGTAGAATCCAGGACGATGGGAGGTGGAGTAGAAGCGAGGGCCCCTGGATGTCAAGAGGGGTCACAAGGTGGCACTGGACTAGCTGGTCAAGGAAGGAGTTGGAGGAGGCTACCTACTCCTCGAGGCCAAATACAAATTCACTGGCAGGAGATAGGTGCAAAGAGAGGTAAGGGATAGAAGGGCTGAGAGCAGGGGTGGCAGAGGTAATAGCAGAAGTATGCAGGGAGGGAGCGGACACTGTGGTCAAGGGGGCTAGGGATCAGAGCAAGGGTCAGGAGGGGAGGACACAAGGGCCAGGAAGCTAGAATGGACACCTGCACCTTGGGGGAGGAGAACTGTGATACAGGTGAATCAAAAAAAATAGGGAACAAAGTGCTGCTGATTGGAGATTCTATCATAAAAGGAATCATGCGGGGGCAGAGTAGTGTGTGTGGGTTGAGTGTTTGCCGGGATGACTGGCTGGAAGTAATCCACCACATTCCTTTAAGGGTAAGGACTGTGATAGGAAGGCACATCTAGTGTTCCACTTGGGAATGAACGACCTGGAAGGGAACAGTCTCAGTAGAGGTACTGGTAAGATTTAAGGCACTGGCCAGGTTCTTGGGGCCTAAGCTTGAAATCTCAGCCTTTTCGGAGGTGTTGCCAGTACCCAGTAAATGGGCAGACTAGGTGGGCCATGCGTCCTATCTGCTATCAAAGTCTGTTTCTATTAGCCAGGGCTAGCACAGAGCGGAAGCAAAGGGTAAAAGAGTTAAATGGCTGGCTAGTGAGATGGTGCAGGCAGATGGGATATGCTGATAGGGACTGGGGGCAACTTGGGATGAGTGAGAGCCTCTTTGCCATGGACAGTTTTGTCTCTCAGTGAGAGGGGCAACCATACTTTAGTGCAGGCTGGGAGTTCTTTGAGAGAGAGTGTAATGTAACTGAAAAAGAGGGTTCTGGAAACAAAGCCATGCCATACCACAGGTGAAATGGTGGGCTATAGTCCCCCCCAGGAAGGGATGAAGAGATAGGCTTCTGGTAAGCTCTTGGGGGAGCAGAGGTGGGGGAAAGATGATGGAAGGGCTTGGTGGGCAATGCTAGGAGCCTGGCAAACAAGATGGAGGAATTGGTAGCCATCAATAGCGCATGACAGACTGGACATAATCGAGATCACAAGAGACGTGGTGGATGGAATTTCACACGTGGAGACAGCTATTTCTGGATTCAGACTGTTTAGAAAGGACAAGAAGGGAAGGGTGACCTTATACATTAGGGAAGACATAGGCAAGATGGAGGGCAGGAGGGCAACGGGAACTGTGGGGTGATACTAGGTAGAAGCACAGGGAATCCTTGAGACTTGGAGTTGTGTACAGGCCACCCACACAAGGGAAGAACAGGACAGTGTGGTGTCACAGGACAATCCGAGGATAGCTGTCAAGGGGGAACACTACTGGTGGGAGATGTTGACTGAAGCATCCCAGACGCAGCTCCGACCAGAAGCAGGGAGTTTGTGGATGTGCTGCAGGGGTGTTCCTTCAACAGTTGTTTAGAGAACCAACTGGGGGAACAACCTGCTGGACGTGGTCCTGACTAATGGGGAGAATGTGGAGGAAGTGGTGATGGGGGGAGGAGTTGGGGAATAGTGACCATAGGACCATTGGGTTTAGGGTGAGAGCAGGAAAGGTGTGTGTGTGCCAAACCAGCACAATGGTGCTAGACTTCAGGTGAGCAGACTTCAAAAAGGTGAGAAGATTAGTAAGTGAGTCAATGGAAGGCATGGAGGAAATAAACGAAGTGGAGGAGTTATGGGGAGCTATTAGAGATTGGTGACGGAGGCCACACAGGTGTGCATAAGGAGGGTGGGAGAGGAAGGTGCAAGAAGCAGGAGGCTGCTTTGTTCAATGGGGATGTAGCAAGGGTGTTCGGGAGCAGCAGGAGGGCATTCAGGCAATACAAGAGAACACAGAAGACAGAGGACAGGGAGGTTTACAGGGAAGCGAGGAGACTAGTGAGGAAGGAAATTTCGGGGGCAAAGGCCGAAGTAGAAGAAAGGATAGGGAAGCGGGTCAAGAGTGGCAATAAAACATTTTTTTAGATATGTTAGAGATAGGGGGAAGGCTGGCCAAGGGATTGCAAGACTTAGGGGGGAAGGAGGGGAACCATTAGAGGAGGACTGAGAGAAAGCAGAAGTTAAATAGGTACTTCTGCTCAGTATTTACGAAGGAGGGGGAGGGCAGGAGACCGGGGTTTGGGGGGGGCATAGGGCTGGAAACAAGACTCTTCAGTATGGAGAGAGTTAAAGAGGAAATGAGCAGAGTAAAGGTGGACAAGGCCATAGGGCTGGACGGGCTGCACCCGAGAGTGATCAGGGAACTGAGAGAGGAGGTGGCTGCCCTCCTGGCGAGACTCTTCAGCCTGTCTTTGGACACCGGGAGGGTGTCAGAGGACTGGAAGAGGGCAACTGTTGTGCTGATTTATTGGGGGGGGCACAGAGATGAGGGAGAACAATTGCCCGGTCAGCCTCATCGCAGTGGTGGGAAAGTACCTGGTCAGCCTCACCGCAGTGGTGGGGAAGGTCATGGAGGCACTTATCAGTGAAAGGGTAATGGAGTACCTGGGGGTGAATGGGCTGCTGGACAATAATCGGCATGGGTTCACAAGAGTGAAGTCGTGCCAGACTAACTTAATCTAATTATTTGACTGGGTGACGCAGGTAATCGACCAGGAGTGTGCAGTGGACATGGCCTATTTGGACTTCAGCAAGACCTTTGACACCATACCCCACAGAAGGCTGGTCAGCAAGCTAGAAAGTATGGGGGTGAGGGACAAAATAACTAGATGGGTAGAAAACTGGCTGGTGGATAGAAGCCAGAGGGTAGTAGTTAATGGGGTGCACTCCAGGACATGGTGGGTGATGAGTGGGTTACCCTAGAGGTTGGTGCTGGTGCCACTCCTAGTGAGTATCTACATATGTGACATAGCGGATGTACTGAAGGGACATGTAGCCCTCTTTGTGGACAATGTGAAAATCTGCAACTGGGTTGACACTGAAGGGGGATTGAAGTCATGAGACAGGACCTGAGGATGCTGGAGGGGTGGGCAGAGACCTGGCAACTAAAATTCAGTATCAAGAAGTGTGCAGTCTTGCACCTGGGGCACAGAAATTGAGGACAAGATACATACTGGGGGTAGTCAGGGTTACTGAACAGGAGATGGATCTAAGGATAGTAGTCTCCAGTGACCTCAGGGTGGGGAAGCAGTGTACAAGGGCAGTGGGGAAGGTTTATGGGATGTTGGCAAGTATAGGCAGGGGAATCACTAGCAGGAGGAGAGAAGTCCTTGTACCCCTGTACCAAGCCATGGTGAGACCACACCTTGAGTATGGAGTCCAGTTTTGGAGGCCTTACTTACACAGAGACATTGACTTGTTTGAAAGGGTTCAGAGAAGAGCCACCAAGATGGTGCAAGGGATGAAGGGCATACCATACAAACAGAGATGTAAGGAGTTGGGGTTCTACACATTGGAGACCAGAAGGGAGAGAGGGAACATGGGACCTTCAGATATGTCAAAGGGATAAACAAAGTGGACCCGGGGAGATTACTCCACGTGAAGGAGGGCACCTTTACAAGGGGGCATGGCCTGAGACTTCAGGGGGTGCACTTCAGAGGTAACGTGAGAGGACAATTCTACACTGAGAGGGTGGTGGATGCCTGGAATGGACTTCTGGAAAAGTTGGTGGGGGCTGAGACTGGCAGGCTTCAAGAGGGCATGGGACAGACATAAGGGGTTACAGGGGAGTGGGGGGTGCTCAAGGTTAGCAAGGGGGAAAGGGGCAGACTTGATGGGCCAAGGGATCCTTTTCTGCTGTAAAGTTCTATGATTCTATGATTAATCTCAATAATCACAACATATTTTTGTCATGCCCTCAGTGATATGTACTAATATTTTCATTTCTTTCTGACAGAAAGACCGTATTATTTACAGACTTTTTTCTTTGTCTGCAGATAGATTTCGAAACTGGCAAATGAAAATAAATAGTGGAGATGGATGGAGCATAAAAGACAACCATAGTATGCTTCCAGAGGCGGAAACACAGAAATGCTTTGTATCCTCTTTTGGGTAAATCTTTTTTATTTATTTCTTTGTTGGTTACCCAGCAAGTAACACTAGGTCTTACAACATTACAGTTACTGGGGTAGGATAGACAAAGTAGAGTATATACAAGCAATTACAGAAGAATGAGTAAGATGCAGCTTATTAAAAGAAAACTACACCCTCATGTCTTTTAAATTGTGTTTCCATGTCAGCAGATAACTTTTTCCGTGTAACTGTTAGAGATGCATGCAGCTGCCTTAGTCAGTTTTCACACTTCATACTTGACCCTGTAACTGGCCTGAGGGGCTCCATTTGGTGGTTGTTGAAATCTCATTGCCCCTGAGAGCTGCTTTACCGTATGAGAACATGGTGCGTAATCAGCTGTTAGTCTTCAGTATGCCTGTCTGCTTAATTAGTCTTCAAAGAAATGAGCTGCAAGAAGGTATGAAACACCACTTTATCTTCAGTGAGATTTGCAAACTATCTGAGTTGTAATGCAGGTTTTTCCTTCAAACTTCATTCAGTTTGTGTTTCCAGAGACTTTTGCAGGGCATTTGTTCTTTCAGCATAGAGATACATGATACAAACGGTTGATCTGACATCGTGTTCTCATATGCTAATGCAGTTCTCATGAACAATGAGAGTTCAGCAACCATGAAATGGAGACCCCCAGTGCAGTCACAGGGCTACCATGAGTAGTGAAACAAGCTCAAAGATAACACACACAGTGCTAACAGCTACGGGAAAGGAGTTGACTGCTGGCATGGAAACAAGATTTAAATTTATTTATTTATTTATGTCTTGGATTAAGACCTGTGAGCTGGGTGCTCTAGGATTAAGACTTGTAAGCTGGGAGCTCATTACATAGGTTCCACGTCAAAGGAGTAATATACAAGGGCAACAATACAGGTAAGGGTGCAATCAAAGCAACACAATCCAGAAAATTGTATCTACAGAAGGACGTTTACAGTAATACAACAGTGGATAAGAATACAACTACTTTAAGCACTGTATATAACCAGTTCATTTAGCTTACATAATAAGCTGGTGACACTGGGCACCAAGGCAACAGATAATGGCATTTTACAGTGAAAGAATATGGTTACAAGTTAAACAAACAGGTGATAGGCGAGAGTGCAGGAGGATAATAGGCAGGAGCAGGGGAGAAAATCAGATCAAGGCAAGGATGGGAATATGAAAAGGAAGGTGGGAGGGGAAGTGGGGGAAAGGGTGAGCGAAAGGGAGGGCAGGTGGTAGGTAGGAGGTAGGGTGGCAAGGGAGAGGCAGGAGTGGCTTAGGGTGGGTACTGGGTCAGTGGTAGATATAGTTGCTGACTCTAGGGGAAACAGTCACAGCTGGGTGAGGCAAATAGAGCCTTCTTGAGTAGTGGTTTGAAGGAGCCTAGTGTTGGGGCAGAGGAGATGCCAGCAGGCAGGAATTAAACCAGACTGGGGCCTGATGAGCAAAGAACCTTTGTCCTTGGGATGTTCAGCAGCGGGAACTTTGAAAGACTAGCTGACTGAACTTCTAGTGAGCCATGGGTAGGAGAACAGGGTGAGGAGTTCCTGGGTACTGGGGGCATCATTACCAGGGCCACTTTTGTGAGCAGACATGTTTGGTATTTGAGCCTGCCCTTGAGGGGAGGCCAGCGCCTGCACATACATGTCACAGGTATGGGTCAGGCAATTGATCCAGTTAGGAGCCGGCAGGCTTTAAGTGCAACAGTGATGTGATGGAGTGCCATTTCCGAGGCTGAACCATGGATGGCAAGACCATAATCTATAAGAGATACCACAGAGCTATGGATGGCCACAGTGAGGCCTTCATGGGATAGGCAGGATTTGTTCCTGCATAGGAGCCCTAAGTGTGAGTTGACTGCCTTGGCAACGCTGCCTATGTGGGTGGCAAGACAGGGCACTGTTGATCTGACCCCCCCAGATACTTAAAGTTCTGGAGCAGTTCTAGGGTGGTGTCCACTTCATTGGAGTTTGATAGAGGGTATGAGCTGTGTTTATTTTGAGGAGTGGAAAACATTATTTTTGTTTTTTCGTAGTTCATAATAAGTTTATGGTTAGTGAACCATCTTTTAACCTCTTTGTAGTTTTCCTGGAGACACCTTTCCAGTGCTTCAGGGTTAGGGTCACTGGTGAAGATAACAGTGTCATCAGCATACAGTAGGATACGGTCATGGCAGACAAGAGGGAGATTGTTTAGGAAGATACTAAACAAGAGGAGCCCTAGGATGGAGCCTAGTGGGACTCCTGATCAGACAGGCCTACAGTCTGAGAGCATGTTACCAATCTTCACCTATTGAGAACAGTCACACAGGTAGCTTTTGAACCACGCCACCGTATCGCCAGAGAGACTGATGGCAGAGAGCAGCTCAACAAGGAGGGCATCATTCACTGTGTTGAATGCCTTTGTTAAATCAATAAAGGCTGCACCAGCTAGGTGACCTTGATCCAGGGTGCGATGGATAAAGCCTATAAAGGCTGTTGTGCTGTGTCTACCCTTAAAACCATGCTGTTCAGTGCACTGCAGTTTATACTTTTCAAGGTATTCAATCAGCTGATCAACAACCATTCTTTCCAAAGCTTTTGAGAGTTTGGGAGCATGGATATTGGGCGGTAGTTCCCTTGCAAAGCACGGTCGTCACTCTTGTACACAGGTGTTATGGTTGCCCCTTTCCACAGTTTTGGGAACTGAGAGCGCTTCAGAGACAGGTTAAAAATATGAGTTAAGGGCAAAAGGATTTCTTCAAGGGTGAGTGAAACAAATTTGAGGTCCAAGGAGTCTCCAATAGACCGAGACTTTGCCAGCTCACTGTGTAAGTATTTCCTGGCTTCTGCTGCCAAGATGGCTCTGAAGTAAAAAGGGGGTGAGAGGCTTGAGGAACTGCACGACAGGGATCAATAAAGCTGGCCAGCCAGAAGTAATCATAAGGGAGGATGCTGTTCGATCAGTAAATGCATTATTAAAAGTGTTGGCAATGCCTCATGGGTCAGTGAAAGGTGCACCATCGATGATCAGCATGGAGGGGGGATTTAGCACCTTTCCGCTGACTTCTTT
The DNA here is from genome assembly GCA_016271365.2 of Neoceratodus forsteri. NCBI lineage: Eukaryota > Metazoa > Chordata > Ceratodontiformes > Ceratodontidae > Neoceratodus > Neoceratodus forsteri. Next base: position 888,271,492 of record CM057450.1, on the reverse strand, counting down.
GATGTTGCTCCAAAACTTCTACCATCATTCCAGGTGCTAAATAAGGCTTCCTCATAATAGATACTTTTTCTTTGCAGATAGCTTGTTTAAATTCTGGGTGTCAACCTGCTTTCCTATGGCCCAGGCCTTGTGCCACCGGTGGTCCCTGGTTTTAATAGCTCAATGAGATCAGGGAAATCCAAGAGTTAATGCAATCTTTATCTTCCTTGTTTGGAAGGGAGTGTCTGTCACACACCTTGTTGAAAAGATGTATGACTTGTTCTAGGCAGTGTTCACGCCACCTGTTGAGAAGACAGGGACCAATTCAGAGTAAGAAGGTCTGATTTCAAGAGGTCAAGATGATCTTGGGTGAGGACCCTGGTGCAGATTACTGTAGTGGGAGGCTTGAAGAAAACTAACAGCCCTGTTGAATAAGATAGGGAGTGGTCACTTAGACCATCTGGAGGACAGTGGTGCAGGAGATGTGGTTGGCGGTTAGAGAGGACCCAGTCCAGAAGAGTGCCCGTTTCTGTTTTATAGTTCATCCTTGTGGGCAGCTCAACAAGCTGGCAAGGTGGACGGCGGAGAGAGCGTCTCTGAATGGGCTGGCGTTAGGAGCTCGCCAGTTGAAATTAAAATCACTGCTAACTATTACTTCAGAGGATGGCTTAGACTACCTAGGCAGTGAAGTAGTGTGTCAAAGTCAGTGGTTGTTAGTTTGGGGGGAATATATACTGACCACACCATGACATTTTTGTTGTGGGCTTCCAGAAACACTTTGACTGCAAGTGTTTGAACGTTCCCATCAGAAGCTGGTAGTGATAAGGCATGTCCTTGAAGGCCATCCCTGAGATATATTGCACATCCTCCACCTCTTTTTGTTATGCGATCTTGCCTGATAACTGAGTAGCCTGGTAAGGAGATGGACAAGTCAGGAATTTTTGGTGAAAGTCAAGTATCAACAACCGAGAGGATATCAGGGTTGTGTTGGGTGATCCATACCTTAAGATGGTCACGTTTGGGTAGTAGGCTACAAACGTTGAATGATGTAAATATAAATCGACCCTAGCTTCTTTGAGGGGTTGTGGGTCCTCGCTGGAGGACCTGGGTTAGGGTGGATATTGCCTGTGATTAATAACAAGAGAGCAATCCTACAAAGATATTCCCTGAGTTGTTTATTGTTTTGGTGGTGCCATCTCTGCTGTGGGTGTTGCGGTGTGTGTTTAACCTGGATTAGGAAGATCCTAGGAAGGATCAGTTGTGTTGGAAGCCATAGGGGTAGATCACCACTTTGCCACCCTTTAGGAGGTGGGGGGCATACCCCAAGACTCTCTTAAGGGGAAAGGGCCTTGTGGGAAGGTGAAGGAACTATGCTTATATAAGCAGTTACCATCAACTATATGGGGAGGTGCCAAGCAGGACCCAGTGTAATCAATGATGGATAGTACCACTAGTGAGATTAAGACTAAGAATAAAGGACGTAGTACGTCACTGCACATACCCGATTTACATGGAGTTTGGGAAAGTAATTTGGCCATGTCAGGATAAAGGAGGGGTTGTGGGTGGTGCTAGGCTAGTGAGAAGGGGAGTAGAAGTAGGGTAGCAGAACAGGGCGGAAAGGTGCAGAGAGGATAGTATGCTCAGGGGATGACTGGTTTAAAGGTAGGGGGTGAGGAACTGGAAGGATAACAGTACAGGTCTCCCTAGAGAGCTGTCCTGTACTGCTCCAGGTGATGGACTATGTAGGATACTTCTGTAAGAGTATGGGCAGATACCAAAAATTGAGGTAGCAGGAAATAGAGGGTAGATTCAGCTGTGTGGAGGAAAAGAGTTCCAGCACTGATGGTTAAATAACAGAAATCGCGCTGGCAAAATAGCATAGGCGTAGGAGGCGAAATCTGATGTCAACCACCAGTTTGGTACAGCAAGGGAAGATTAGTTGAGCAGCCCTTTAATCAGGAGAGCAAGGGGAGTTCTCAAGGGAGTGGTATCGGTGGGAGGGGTTTAGGGAGCAATTAATAGAGGCCGAGTGGGTGGTGTGAGAAAATACAGGAATTCAAAGTTGAGCTCAGCCTCAGGTGCTGTGCTAAACAAGCACCCGAGGCAGCAGAACGATCCCCACAGGAATAGCGAGAGCGACTGCCAATTGAGGGAGCGACAAGCTGCAGCGGCTAGTAGGAGACCCACCAGATCTCCGGAACTAATCAGTTGCACGGCTTTCAAGCCGAGCAGGCAGCATACCTTTAGTGGTGTGCAGGTGGTGTCCAGGCGGGGGAATGGCTGGCTGGCAGGCAGAGCCAGGTCGTGCTGTGCAAGCTGAAGCCCAGGAGGGCTGCGCCTGGGAGGGGAGAGAAATGCTTAGCAAAGTAATGCACAGATTGCAGGCAGGGCAGGGGGGAGGGCCAGGTGGAAACAAAAAAGGGGCAGCTAGGTGCTAATGGGGGGGCATAGACTAAGACGGAGGGAGGAATCCTGGGGGGTGGGGGACTGGGCTGTGGCGCTGAGACCCTTGGAGGGATAAAGAGACAAGGAGGGAGTGGTAAGAGGGAAAGTCATGAGCACGGAATGGCCGAGTGAGGAGAGGAGTCTAGGGAGGGGAGAAGGCTCAGAGGCAGATAGTAGCAGGAGGGCTGGCTTGGAGGCTTAATAAAACACAGTAAGGTGAGCCAGAAAAAAGCAGAGAGACAGTTCACAGGTTGAGGATAGGCAAGAATGCAGAGGGTAGTTGGAGACTGAAGTGTATTGGATTGGGGTACTTGGACAGATTGTCGTTTTAGAGAGAAATGGAGGGCAGAAGAGTGAGGAAGGTTATTGGAGAGACAAGATTTAGAGGGTTCAGATTAGTGGTGCGAGGCAAAGTCAGAGTGAGGCACAACAGAGCAGAACTTTTGTGGCATCTGAGATTAGTCAATTGACCAGACTTAGCGGACAAATACAGTAATCAATTAATATAGTGGATTTAGCATTTAGACAAACATTGCTCTTAAACTGGATTACACCTGATACCGATTGTACTAGCAACAGCCTGAGTGGCCAATTGGGCCAAGAACTTTAAATTAGAAATAAAAAAAAAAATTGAAACACAGAGCCCAAACAGTAAACTTGTAACACAGGCAGTAAACTTCTATCACTGAATATAGAGAATTCTAGCACAAGCAGCTTCTATCACAAGCAGTAAACGACTGACATTAAAATATAGGAATTCAAAAGTTGAGCTCAGCCTCGAGGTGCTGTGCTAAAACAAGCACCCGAGGTAGCAGAACGATCCCCACAGGAACAGTGAGAGTGACTGCCAATCGGAGGGAAGCGACGAGCTGCAGCGGCCAGTAGGAGACCTGACTAGAGCTCCGGGAAACCAAAAAGTCACATGGCTTTTAAGCCGGGCAGGAAGTGTACCTTTAATGGTGTGCACGCGGTATCCAGGCATGGGTAAAGTGGACAGCTGGTGAGAGAGCTGGGCGGCACTGTGCGAGCTGAAGCCCAGGAGGGCTGCGCCTTTAGCGTGTGCAGGCAGTGTCCAGGTGGGTGAAGCGCCTGGCTGGCGGCAGAGCCAGGCCATGCTGTGTGAGCTGAACCCCAGGAGGGCTGTGCCTTTAGCAGTGTGCAGGCTGTGTCCAGGCGTTGGTGAAGTGGCCAGCTGGCGGCAGAGCCAGGCCACGCTGCTGGGTGAGCTGAAGCCCAGGAGGCTGTACCTTTAGCAGTGTGCAGGTGGTGTCCAGGCGTGGTTGAAGTGGCCAGCTGGCGGCAGAGCTGGGCTGCGCTATGCGAGCTGAAGCCCAGGAGGTCTGTGCCTAGAAGGGGAGAGAAAGACAAAAAAATTATATGTAGGTGTAGTTTTCCTTTAAAAGTAAAGATAGCTTTGCCGAGACTATCATAATTTTTAATGTCCCAGGGTCAGCTGTCTCCCCTGCTGGTGGCTGCTTGAGCTGCCTCAACCCGAATGTCCCTGCTCGTCAGTGTCCCCATCTCTCCTCATTTTCCATTCTCACATAAAGCTTAGTCCTTCATGGAGCAAGCACTACTATCAACCTTAGCTGTTCTGCAGAGCTGCCCCTGCTAGTACCGATGGTACACCTACTGTATATGAGCGTATAATTAACTCTCAGCTAGGCTTACTTGTCCATCTGCTGAGGATCCAGCCATTCCTTCCTTCACCTCTGTAGATCACCCAGCTGAGTACTCACCAGAGGGCCTGGTACTGGAAACAGACTGTACTCCACCTTGACCATTGATTTTGATTAGTTACTCTGGGTCATCATTTTCCTCCATACTGCTTCAGTGCCTAACCACTTCCTTGTGGCATTTTGACCTTGAGTAAAGTCCACACAAGGAGGACATTCAGATTTTTCTCACTAGCTGAACAAATTATTCCAGCACTGCCTTGGTGACTTTTCTCCCCAGGTGTATCCCTCTAGAAGACCCATGCTTATATCATGATCAGCCTCTCTGAGACTTTGAACCATCAGACTCTTAAGGGAGATTTGTTAATCTTTCTCCTACCTTGGAAGGACACAGAATTTAAGCCCGGTTGTCTGTTGGAATTTCAACTGTTTTTTTATTTTTGCATTGATAATTATTGCTGGTTACTGTTCTAATTGCCACTGATGCTCAGTTAGTTGTACACATAAGCATTGATCCCCAAGAGAGGAGGCATTTCCGAGGAATTAATGCATCGTGGTGGGGGTGAGGCCGAAGGCAGAGTGCTTCCCACCACCCAACCATGCATTAATTCCTGGGAAATGCCTCCTTTCTCGGGATTAATGCTTACTTGTAACATGGCAATAATTCAACACCTCGCATGCTGGAGGCCTGCAGGTGCAATCCGCTTCTGTGACCTCTCTGACACTGAAGCTGGTTGCTTGGGGGTAGCTGGCTGCAAGTTTGCACACTCAACCCCCAGGCTCAGCCCCCTTCCTCAGCTGCCCATCTCCACATTCTCAGACACAGATGGGAAGGCGACTCTGAACCACTGCGAAGCCCACAAACCTGTAGGTGCAGGCATACAGTGTGTGGCTACAAACCGTCCTGACTTCTTTGTTTAAATTTTATGTAACCGCCGCTGTGTGTTTCATCTATAAACGGTGCACGAGTCATGAGAGATCTACTGTGTCCACTGGTGGAACTTCAAATACATTTGTAACTTAGCAGTAATTATTACTTGGAAAACAGTCAAGCTTACTTGTGGATGCGTGGTTCATCTTGGTATTATGCAGCAGGACATGTCTAGGGAATTAATGCACGTTTGAAGCTGAGTCACCTAGTGTGTTTCAACCAATGCTTGATTGTTTTCACAAGTAATAATTATTGCCATGCTACAAGTAGCTTTACAGTCTGATGGCAGGGGAAGGAATTCTTTTCAGTCTGATGAAGGAGGCAATTTTTGGGCTGCTGAGCCATTTCAGTGACCACTGCAATTTTTTTCAATCTAAGATCTAGTGGTTTTGATATATGATGGCAAACACTAGAGTAAAGATTATCTCCTATAATGTCAGTGGAATCAATAGCCCAATCAAGAGGATTAAAATGATGAGTTATTTCTGTAAGGAAAGCCAGATGATATTTTTCCTGTATTCTGTTTATCACCTTTCTGTTCCTTCAAACCAACTACCCAACCCCATCACCCCAGCTTTCTGGATTTACTTCCTGCTGTCGCCCTCTGCCACAGGACTGTGGGGGTGCCTGGTCATTATCTTGTAGCTCAAGGGGTTTCTACCATTTTGTGCCCTGTGTCCACATACATAAGCTGGGCTGATTGACCAGTTGAATAATGCTTTTCAAAATCTGGGCACCCTATCTGGCCCTTCTCTCTGGGTAGGGACAGGGTATTCCTGTTCACCCACACCCTTTTGCCCTGCCACAGGAATTTCAGTATGATTTTGCGTAGTTTGGTCCAGAATACTTTAGGGATAATTATGGGCACAGCTTGGAAGTAAAAGGAGCTGTGGCAGGATGTTCATTTTAGAATTGCTATATGCCTCCCAGGACGGGGGAGCAGGATCCAGGTATTGAGTTCCCCTAACATGCAAAGGTGGTTTAGGTGAAAAGCTTAGATAATCCGGTGATATTTTTACACCTAGATAGCAAATAACATTCTGTGGCACTCATTTACATATGAAAATGCCAGCAGATAAAGTCTTATGGTCCATCTTATCTGCTCGATTGTGCAGATCCTCCATGCTTACAGTGGGACCTATCCTCTCCCCAGACCACCCTCATCAGTGCCCTCCCACCCAGCAACATTCTCCTTCATTCGGTCCCATCCTTTCTTGAAGCTATCCACCATTTTGAGGGATGCCACCTCCTCTGACAACTCATTCCCTAGGCCACCACTTTCTTTGAAAAGTGCATTCTCCCCTCTTGAATCATCCCTCCCTACCACCAGCTTTAGGCCATGTCTCCTAGTGAACTTGTTACCACCAAGACTAAAGAGACCCAGATTCACCCTGTTAATGCCTTTAAGGCATTTGAAAGTCTCAGTTAACCCCGTCCCTTCTGTCATACAGAACATGCTGAGCCCTTTGAGCCTCTCCTTGTGTGCATTGCCCTGATGGCCCTGGATCATCTTGGTCACCCTTCTCTAGACTGCCTGCCCAAATTGACGTCCTTCTTAAGATAAGGGCACTACTGCACACTGTACTTTAACCTGTACAGTGGTAGTATTACCTCTGCCTTCCTGCTGGTAATTCCTCAGGCTTTGCAGTCCAGCATCCAGTTTGGTTTTGTTGAAACTCTCCTGCAGTGTGCCAAGTGCTTCAGATCACTCATGGTGATAACCCCCATGTCCTTTTCTTCGTCAGATTTGCTGACCTGTACACCACCCATCCAGTATTTGGTCACTGTGGTCCTTGCCCTTAAATGCATAACTTCATACCTTTAGCATCGAATCCCAGTTGCCAAATGCCTAACCATGCCTTTAACCTAGCCAGGTCTTCCCTTAGTTTCTGGCTCCCCGCCTCCATGTCCACCCTCCCAAAGAGCTTTGTGTCCTCCATGAACGGGAACATTTGTTTTTTAAACTTTATTTTTATAACTTTTCTGAGTAAAACTCTAAACAAATCAGTATTACATGCAGGAATAGATCTCCGATAACAACATTACAAATCATGCTAGCAACAAATTTAGTTATCTATTACATTGGGTACATCATATGTGGAAATCAACATAAGGAAATAAATCCTCATCAGAATATTATTATAGATATGCTTACCAAGCCATGACTAGTGGAACATTACCTACAATTAAAATAACCAAAATATATCTGACGTGACCTTATTTAAGTTACTGATTCCACTTAGCAATTCCTTTAGGAAGAAAAAAATATATTTTGCCTTCATTGCCCCAGATTCCCTGCTACATCTGCCTTTTAAACATATTTAGCAAACTGGTTCAATTCACTATTTTATTATTTGCATTAAACTTTAGCAATAAATTGCATTCTTAGACTATGAGCGCGTCTCTTCTAATATACCAAGAGGAATGTTTCCTGCCATTGTAAATACAAGTAGTCTGAGACTCCATCAAGGGCAGAAAAAGATGCCATCTGGCAGGTACTTTAATGGGTTGAGACACCTTAACGAACTTGTTTTTATTGAAAGTAGCAAACTGTAATTGTTTTAACTGCTGCAACCTTGTTTGGAACATAATGAACTTTTAAATAACACAGTGCAGTAACACATTTTAATAAGATCAACTATACTCGTTTTAGCTGCTGTAACTTTTTGAAACATAATGAACTTTTTAAATAACAAAGTTATACCACATTTCCACTCCCAGATCAAGGACTTCAGGATTATATCATCGCAGGTTCATACTGCAGTTCAGCTGATTATAAAAAATCAGAAATTTAGTCTCTAGTCTGGGGTAGTAGCTTGCAATAGTAACTACTGCAGCAAAATTAGAGTCGCTCTTATGATTCGTCTCTGAATCTAGCTCCTCATCTTTCAAATCTGGTGCCGGGCTGAATTCAGCAGCTATCTTATCCACTCTCTTTTGGCTTCCTTGGGTCCATAAACTGCAATGTTTTGCCCCTGTAGATAATCCGGAGTCTTGCTGGTGTAAGAAGTGAGTGGACCACCCCCAGCTTCCAATTATTGCCTTAGGGTATCGAACAACTTTCTGCGGTTTCTGGTCGCATATGAACAGTCCGGGAACAATCGAATGTCAGCACTCTGCTATTGAAGTGGGTGATTGAGTCTAGCCCAATTCAGCAATTGATCCTTTGCTTCCACACCTGCTGTTGCTGTCAGGATAATGCGTGGAGTCTCTCGGTTTAGTTAGCATGTTCTAAAGTTCACCCTGTAAGCCTTTTTTATGTCTGTAAAATCCATGTCCACTTCTTCTGGTAAGGATTTGGTGAGCCATTGCCTCAGGAAGGTTAGTAAGTTCTCTCCTCTGTACCTTTGAGTAAACTGCATGTCGAATATTTGTAGCATGGGCAGAGTTCTCCAGTGTTTCCAGATCGAGTCCGAGTTGAGTATTTTCCGTCATAAGTTGTGCCATCATTGCCTGCGTTCTCATAGCATGGTCATCAGCCTCCTTTGCAGTGGTAACTGCGGTCTCAATTTTAGTGCCCTGCACACCCACAGTCTAATATGTTTTCCATCTCTTTATCGATGTTTTCTACTGCCTTTAGAACCCTTTCCCAAGGTGGTGGCTATGTAACTGTACTGGCCTGGCTTGGGCCTGGTTGCTGCGTGGGCGGTTGAGTAGACGATGTAGATTTTTAAATTCTGTCCACCCGCTGCTCTCTTTGTACGCCCCATCATTGAGCTTGGTAGCTATCTGTTGTATAGGATCTGCTGGATATAAATCTGCAGCAATCTCCAGTTTAATTTTACAATTTTTAAAGTTTTATAGGCAGAGTCTCGCAGTTTGGCTGGAGCGGATACAAAACACGACCTGTCTAGTGTTCGGCTCTTTAGTGTTCCCGAATGGAAAAGTTTACCCTTGATCCCATATGTTATGTCACTGATGAAGATGTTAAACACCAGACCAAGAGCTGAGCCCTGTGGGACCTATCTGGTCACCTTTTGGCTTCTATCCTTAAACCAGTTTTTGACCCATCTAGTGAGCTTGGCTCCCACCCCCAGGTCCTCCAGCTTCCTGACCAATTTCCTACGAGGTACAGAGTCAAAGGCCTTGCTGAAGTCTAGACTCAGGACATCAGCTGCTTCGCCTCTGTCCACCTTCTTGGTCACCTAGTCCAAAAAGTCAATCAGATTAGTCTGGCAGGACCTCCCTGATACAAACCTATGCTTCCTCTTGTCTTGCACCCCATTTTCCTCGAGAAAGCACAGCAGTCTCTTCTTCAGGATAGTCTCCATCAGTTTACCCATTATTGAGGTCAGACTGACTGTCCTGTAATTCTGTGAGTCATCCCTTGAACCACTTTTATCGAAAGGAACCACATGTGCAGTTCTCGAGTCCTGGGGCACACCCCTGGTCTCTAGAGAAGTGTTTAACAGGTCTGCCAGGGTGCCCAGCAGCATGTCCGCCAGCTCCCTTAGGACCCTTTGATGCACTTCATCTGGTTCTGGGGCTTTTGTCCACATTCAGGACCTTTGGGCCCTTTAGCACCCTATCCACCTCTATTATAACATCTGTGACACCCTCTCTTCCCTGCCGCCACCCCCTGCTCCCTTGTGGCGTTGGTCCATTCTCTCTAGTGAAAACTGAACAAGGTACTTAAGTACCTTTGGTTTCTTCTAGGTTCTTTCTGCCCAACCCTCTCCTTTTTTAACCTGACAACTTCATCTTTAATTTCCCTCTTCTCCCTTATATATTGGAAGAAGGCCTTCTTATCTGATTTTACTCCCTGTGCTAGCAGTACATCCCTAGCAGTCTTTGCCTCTCTAACTGCTGTGCACGCCACCCTTGATTTATTAGTATAGACCTCCGTGTCTTTCTCATTTTGAGTATGTTTGTAATTCCAGATGGCTGTCACATTTTCCATTACTGCATTTGCCACTTCTTTTCCAAACCATCTGGGCTTTTTGACTTTGGATTTCTTGCTTTTGATTTTGGCACACTCACTAGTGGCCTCCATCAGTCTCTCCTCAATTTTAAAGGGGAACTTAACTTTTAAGTGCTGAAGAGCTGTTCTGGAGACTAAAAGGGCTTCAGATTTATTGAAGTTGAGCTTGTAGCCCATGATGGATTCAGACATTTCTAGCTACTTGCATAAGGCAAGGGTCAAAGTCTGTGGGTCCCTAAGAAAGAAAATTAAGACATACACATAGAGGGGGCTCTATTTTCCTGGACTAAAAGTCTCCACCATTCATTCACACTAATGGGGACAACGCCGGAGGCACTAGAACACAGTGGAAGCCAAAAATCTTCAGAGGGCAGATGCCGAGGTAGGACCACAAATGTGTGGCACCATGAGGCTGTCTCGGCATTGACCCTCCAAACCTTCAGTTCCTTTTCTCCCACCATCAAGTGCACTTCAGTGATTATGACGCTTGCCCGCCGGGAGTTAAACTTCTCATCTATATGACAGCAGCTTTTAGTCATTCAGTTCATTAATTTTAAATGGTATTCTTTTTTTGTAACTATTTTTCCTCTGGTCACGGCTCGTCGAACCGTCTCTCGGGCATCTTGTCCATTTTCCTGCCGCCTGAGTCCCCTCTGGTATGTGTCTCCTCTCTCCCCCGTCCAGCACCCTGGTTTAACCCACCGGGTGGGTTGCCCTCTTCTTGGGCGCTGTTCCACATCAGACTCTGGCTACAGGTAAGGGCCCGGGTGGAGGACCTGGAGGCCAGTCGGAGTGAGCCTGGTGGTGGGTATGGGGGACAGGTGCTGTCACCTGTCCCACAAGCCAGTGTTTTCCTCGTTCAAACACCATGAAGTCTTGCTTATATTAGGACCTTTGCAGTATGCCCATGGCTTTTGACTGCCCCGGAGATGAAATAGTTAACTCCAGAGTAATCTGGAGTTCCACAGCGCGAGGGCGCTATTGAAAGCTCTATCTGGGATGTTTGAACCCAAACTGTCAGATTCTTTACTCCGCTTTCACTGAACAGACACTCCGGAGACCAGCTCCTTCATTTCGGTTCGTTTTGCAGTTTAAAGTATTTTTATCGGTTCATTTAACCGAGAAAGTGTTTAAAATTACCGCGGTTTTCAGTTTAAAGCTCTATCTGGTAACCGTAAGTAAAATAATTTTAGTCTGTGTGAAACTCATTATCGTTCGCTCTGAACCGATCAGTTTGCTTTAAAATTGTTTTCTTTGCATTTAGAGTGAGGTACCCGGTTCTTATCAGTCCTAAAACCTGCAATTAAAAGTGTTTTTTCAAATACCGTGACACGGTTAGGGGACCGATAAGGTGTCTTGTCCTGGCAAGGCCTGAAACAAAGGACAAGTTTGGTTAGGCTGGCACTATGTCTGAGAAACCAAAAGAAAAACCGGCCCACTGGGTTTCAACATCTGTGATGTCTGTGGGAAGCTCTTGCCAAGGCTGACCCACACACCACTTGTGTCTATTGTCTGGGGCTGACCACCTCCGTCAGACTGCCAGATATTTAAGAATTTCCTGCAGCCACCCTGGAAAAGAGATTGGGCAGGCTCAGGAACGAGAGGCCAAAAGTCCGCTGACCCGGATGGCCAGCCCGGCCAGCTACGGCTGGACCAGAGGGAGTGCCTCTGACCAGGGCGATACTTCTGGGCAAAGAAAGGCTGGTCCTGAGGAACCAGTCAAAGCAAAAGACAAAGAAATCAGCTAGTGTGGAGTCCAGTTTGTCTCTCCTTCTGCTGTAGAAATAGCTAAAGCCATACAGATTGTCCAGTCTTTGTCTCAGGGACTTGTGAACCCTCTCTGGTTGGAAAAAGGGGTCTCGTTCAGGTCCAGTGGTTCAGGATTATGATGTTGGGGATTTTTATGAACCACAGGAGGGGAGGAAGATTTTGATGATTGTAATTGTGATTGGGAAGGTCTGGAGTGCCAATAGAACGGACATTTCTCCAGACAGACCCTTTGAGTCTCCCCTTATTGTCTGAGTCCCCATCTCATTTCAGATTTTATAAGAAAGTAGCAGAAACCTCCAGCTCCCTTAGAAGAGGCTGTGGATGAGCAAGAGGAGCCTGACTATGTGGAAATGATGGATATTCCAGAGGCTAGAAGGTTGTCTATTCCTTTACATAAGTCATTTAGGAGGCAAACCACTAAGATTTTAAAATCCTTTTCTTCTCCCTCCTGTAGATAAAAAATGGACAGAAGGTATACGTTGTCAGGCCCTAATACAGACTTCCTTACTGAACAGTGTAGTCATGTAGGTGTGGTGCAAGCTGCAGCCTGACAGACAGTAATATTCCCTGGCTTCACATCCTCCTGATAAGGATTCCAGGATGATTGATGCCATGGCGAAAAAACAGTATGTGGCAGCTTCCTTGGGACTCAGACAGGCTAATTATATGGCTTATGTGGCTAGATATCAGAAATCTAGATGGGACACTATATTGCAGTTGGCCAAGCAGGCTCAGGGTCCGTTGGCTAGTGAATTGGAACAGGTGGCTGCTGATGGCATTGAAGCCTCTAAAGTTCAATTTCATGCTGCTGTTGATGTTAATGATGTTTCCTCTAGGGTCATGGCCACTTCTGTAGCTCTCCGTAGGTTGGCATGGCTCAGATGCACTAATCTGTCCCAAGATACCCAGTCAAAGGCTATAGATTTTCCTGTTATGGAAATTCTCTGTTTGGAGAACAAACAGAAAAATTACATGAAAAGATGGATGAATACAGAACTACTTACAAAAGTGCCCAAGCTAGGAGAGGCATGCCACTCAACATAGGCATGCCCCAGGGGTAGGGGCAGGCCTCACAATAGGCTCTTTACCAATTCCAGGCTTCTTCTGCTTTTGCGGAGAGGATTTTTCAGAGGCAGAGGTAGACGGGGCATAGGCAGGCCCCTCCCTCTCCCCAACCTAAAGCTGCTCCTGCCAAGCAGGCACCCTGACGGGGTGTCTGGGGCCGACCTCCTGTACCGGTGGGGGCAGACTGGCTTATTTCTGCCAGAACTGGTTGTCCTAACCTCGGACAAATGGGTTCTGAGGTGGTAAGTCAAGGCTTGGTTCTCAGTTTCAAACAGTTTCCCAAGATGAGACCAGGCACTTTCCCCTCAAGTCTTTTTAGAAACCCTTGCACTAGAAGTGGAGGTTTCTCTCTTTGACTGCAAAGCAGTGGAAGGGTCCCCTTGCCACCAGGGCAAGGGTCTTTACTCAAGGTACTTCCTGACCCCAAAAAGACAGGAGACTGGCGGCCCATCTTGGATTTAAGATTTCTGAACAAGCATCTTGTAAAACCAAAGTTCAAAATGCTGACTTTAGCAATGATTTTGCTCATCCTTGAGGCCAGGGACTGGCTAGCTTCCTGGACCTCAAGGACGCCTACTCATATTCTAATCAGGGCCTCTCACCGAAAGTACCTCAGGTTCGAACTGCCCTCGGCCACTACCAGTTCAGGGCAATGCCCTTGGACTCACTTCTGCTCCAAGAGTTTTCACAAAATGTCTAGCTGTAGTGGCCCACTTAAGAAGACAAGGGATAGCTGTGTTTCCTACTTGGACGACTGGCTCATTGTGGGTCAGTCATCAGAGCAGGTAAAATCCACTTGCAAATCACCCAGAACTCCTCATCTTTCTGGGGTTCCTGCTGAATGTTCCAAAGTCAGTTCTCTAACCAGTTCAGGTACTAACTTTATAGGTGCAGAGCTGAACACAGTTAGCTAGGGCATTCTCCCTCCAAAGAGTGGACAAACCTCATTGCCCTGGCATCTTTTCACTATGCAGGTCTCTCGACCAGCAAGGCACTTTCTGTAACCCTGAAGGCCATGGCTGCCTCTACAGCTGTTGTGCCAGGGCAAGATTTCAGATGAGGACATTCAGTTCCACTTGAGGTCCTTTGGTCTCAAAGGAGGGACCCCTACCAAATTGGTCCCAGTGACCAAGACTCTGATCCTAGCTCTCCAGTGGTGGCTGGATCGAGCAACCTGTCCTCAGGGGTCCCATTCCTTCCTGTCCCTCACTCCCTCACCCTCACCACGGATGCGTCCCTGTTGGGTCGGGACTCACCTGGGCGACCTTCAACTCAGGGAGTTTGGTCCCCCAGGAATCTCTGCTTCACATCAATCTGCTGGAGCTCAGAGCTGTCTTCCTAGCTCTCCAGGTTTTCAGAGACTGTCCAGAACAAAGTTGTTCAAGTCAGACAGACAATACCACAACAATGTGGTACATCAACAGCTAAGGGGCACTCGCCTTCAGCCCTGTGCAATCAAGCAATGAAGTTGTGGTCTCTGGACTATTCCCTGAACACCTCTCTGATAGCGGTTCACCTCCCAGGAAGGACAATGTCCCAGCGGACGCCTCAGCAGGATTTCTCAGGGCCATCACGAATGGGCTCTGAACCTCATGCTGGGGTCAGTCTTTGCAGCTGGGCACTCCTCAGATAGATCTTTTGCAGCCCCAGACAACCACAAACTTCCCTGTTTTGCTGCAGGCCCCCAGTTCTGGGGTCAGTCCCCTGGATGCCTTTCAGCTGGATTGGGAGGAAAGTTCCTCTATGCTTTCCTCCGTTCCCTCTCCTCTTCAGGGTTCTAGTAAAAATCAGAACTCAGCCTTGCAGGTGATTCTGATTGCTCCAGACTGGGCTAGGCAGCCTTGGTACCCTCTTCTTCTGTCCCTATCATTCCACCCTCCTGACCTTGCCCAGGGCTCACGACCTGCTGACCCAGCGAGGGAGAGTGGTATCCGGATCTCAACTCCTCCACCTCAAGGCCTGGTTCTTGAGGAGTTAGAGTTTGCTCATTTACACCTTTCTCAAGGTGTCTTGGATATTTTGAAGGCCTCAGGAAGCCTTCCACTAGAGCCACTTATAATTCTAAATGGAAGAGATTCTCATTTTGGTGTTCTGAGAGGCAAATCACCCCAGAATCAGCTGACCTGCCTATTTTGTTGGACTACCTGGTCCACTTAAATTCCTTAGGCCTCAAACCAGCTACCTTAAAGGTTCATTTGGCAGCTGTTTCAGTTTTTATTTCTGCAGGAAAACCAGTTCTCTTTCTTCTCACCCTGTGTTTGCCAAATTTTTCAAAGGGTTACTTATACTAATCCTCCTTTCGGAACCAACCCTGCATGGGACTTGAATATTTGCATTGCCAGCTAATGCAACCTCCCTTTGAGCCTCTGGATTCGGCAGATCTCAAGTTCTTGACTTGGAAAACTGTTTTTCTAGTGGCTATCATTCTGCTAGCGTATAAGTGAATTGCAAGCCTTGTCAGTGGAAAAGGATTTCATTTCTTTCCACAGAGATAAAGTGATCCTCAGGACTAACAGAAAGTTTTACCTAAGGTGGTTTCAGATTTTCATCTTAACCAATCCATCTCTCTTCCAGTATTTTTTTAGGCACTCCTCTTCTGGTGAGAGAAGCTACAGTTTGGACGTAAAAGAGCCCTTAGCTATTATTTGGATCGTGCCAAGGGTCACAGGTTCGAATCCCTCCAGCTCTTCCTTACCTATGGAGATGTGGGTGAGGAGGCCTGCTACTAGGGTCGATTGCTAGGTAGGATTGTCTGTATCAGTTCTGTTATCAAAACTGGAGCGAGGCCGCCTCAGGCCTGAGGCTCATTCCACCAGGGTACAGCTGCATCTCTAGCGGCTGCTGAGATATTCCATTTTGGAAATCTGTCAAGCTGCTACCTGGAAGACAGTCCACACTTTCACTAAGCATTATTCCTAGACGTCCAGTCCAGGAGAGATGCTAGCTTTGGCACAGCTGTCTTGCAGAGCCTATTTCCTAAGTAGGTTCTGACCCTCCTCCATGGAGGTACTGCTGTGTACTCTGCAAAGGTCTAATATAAGCAAGACTCATGGTGTTTGAAGAAAAATTACTCACCTTAGTAATTGCTTTTCTTCTCATGGAGTCTTGCTATATTAGGACAACCCTCCTCCTACCCCTCTCAGAATCCCTACTTGGGTATGGGGTTGGCAAATTAGTGCAATCACTGTGTCATGCCTGTTTAGCTTCTAGTCCCCCCCTTCTTTTCTTTCTTGAGTTAAGAACTAGATAGTTTCTGTTTTTTTGTTAATTGGTAGCTGGGCCTCTCTGGACTTGAGTCTTTGGGCAGAGGGCCTTAGTAGTGATGTCAAGGTTATCTAACAATGTCACGTGATACTGTTTTCTTTATTGTTGTTGTGTTTTTGTGGTTCTACTGTTAGTAGGTAGCCAATGGCTAGTGTAAGGCTTTTCCACACAGACTTGCTATGTTAGTTTAGCCTCGTAAAAGAACCTGACAGTTTGGTTCAAATCATCCCAGATAGAGCTTTCAATGGCGCCCTCGCTGTGGAACTCAGATTACTCTGGAGTTAACTATTTCATCTCGGAGCAGTCAAAGCCATGGGCATACTGCAAAGGTCCTAATATAGCAAGACTCCATGAGAAGAAAGCAATTACTAAGGTGAGTAATTTTTTCTTCTCGCTCTCCCCTCCTAAGTGGCGCACCCGATGCTCTGGTGCCGCGGCAACCTGCCAGTGGGTCGTCCCACCCTGCTTTCCCCGGGAGGAGAGCACCACAAGTGCACTCATCCTCAACCTCCCTACAGACTCCCAGTGTCCCGTGTTTGCTCCAGACATGGGTCACGGTGTAACATAAGGTGTGGCATCCAGCACCTCAACCCTTAGTGCCACCGGACCAGCCATTAAATGCTATTCTTGTTTACTGTTTTTTTTTTTTTTAAATTTAAGTTTGCATATTTTGGCACAATTATAATTTAATTTCAGAAATACTTTCAGCATTTGTATTTGCAGTGTTACACATATCTTGTGGCAGAGGCAATTTGCACATAAGTCATATTACATCTGTTGATTTCATTTCTGTTCAACTTCCCAGGTACATCAATGGCAACAACAAGTGGTCCCATCTGGACCTCCCAATGCTTTCAGCCAGGTTCCTACCTCATGTCTTTTCTTCCAGTCCCTTATACTCCCTCCAAGTGCCCATCCTTGGAGACAATAGCCAAGGGTCCATTTTCTACA
Organism: Neoceratodus forsteri; assembly: GCA_016271365.2. Classification (NCBI taxonomy): domain Eukaryota; kingdom Metazoa; phylum Chordata; order Ceratodontiformes; family Ceratodontidae; genus Neoceratodus; species Neoceratodus forsteri. Next base: position 888,254,490 of record CM057450.1, on the reverse strand, counting down.
AATATTTGTGATCTTAGCTTTATTCTATAAGTGACCTCCTCCATTTCTTTATCTCCCCACAATAGTTACCACTCCAGGTGAGTTGGAGAATGCTGCGTTAGCCATTTTTTCGTTAAAGCTTTGTGGGCCATCGGAGGATGTTCCACATATCGTCTTATCTACTCCCTTATTTCATGTGGTTTTACACCAGTATCAGATGTCTGGGTCCCGTCAGTCACCAGTGAAAACACCTGTTTTAACGTTTGGCTAATATCTGCCCAGTATTTCCCCGTTTGGGCATGACCATAAGATATGAAGGTAGTTCCACAGCTGCCCCACATGCTCTCCAGCGGTTCCACACAGTTCTTATCCATTTACTCTGAGCTGCTGGTGTAAGAAGAACCTCATTCTTACTTTCCATTGAATTCCTTCCTATAGGGGATGATGTAGTTTTAGAGGTCTCTTGTGAGCCTCGGCCCTCCCCTCCCATGTTCTCCACCCAGCTCCAACTCTCACCTAGTTCTGATTTGAGAAGTCTTATTTCGTTCCTCCCTCAAGATTTCATGTATGGCTGATATTTGTCCCTTGACTTTGTCAAATTCATTATCTCAGTCATTGTATTTTTTATTCCCTTGCGGAATTAATTTGTTTGTGATAGTTTGTAATTTGTGTATGTAAGTCCTAATCTGAAGATACCATAATCTCCATCTCAGGAGAATTTTCCTTAATCTGGCTAAACCTCTAACTATATCTTCTAGAAACTGGTCTGGGGAATAAAGCCCCAATCTCTCCAGGCGTCTGAAAAGGTCCTGCTTGTCAGGGAAACCGAGGATCCACGAACCATCGAAGAGGCCAAGCCTCCTCATCCAGCCTGTGTTTGGCCCAGAGGCGTTTCAGTGCGCCCAGTGTATTTCTTACCAACATTGGCATTATTTCTCCATCTATGGTCTTTAGTCGAGTGTTGGTCTCAAGGCCCCAGGAACATCCCATCTATTAGGACCCTCCTCAATTTCCTCAACAAGCATATTGGTCTAGCCGACCACAGAGGCCCACCTCAACTGTGTGGCCAAGTAGTAGTCCTCCAGGCATGGAACATTTCTGCCCCCATACTTTCTACTTGTTTGAAGTATTGTATTTTTATCCTAGGTTTCTTATTATTCCAGATATATTTTGTAATCATCCTCTGCCATATTTGAAATAGTTTTTTTATGTATTTTGATTGGAAGACATTGAAATAGATATAAAATTTAGGAAGAATATTCATCGACACTGTTTGTATCCTGGAGTATAATGGAAGGTTCAAGTCTCCCATCTCTTAATACCAGCTTTATCTGCGTTATTATCGGATCAAAGTTACAAATAAAAGCGTTGTAAGATTTTTGCAGTTTGCGTGCCCAGATATTTTATCTTCCTCTGTTTCAATTTGTGTCCAGCATTTGTTTGGCGTCAGGTGTGGGATTATAATGAAATTTCAAAATTTCGGTTTTATTTTTATTCAGGGTATACACTGAGAATTTCCCAAATTTATCAATTATTGACCACATTTCAGGGATGGACTTATTTGGGTTTGATATGTATAGGAGGGCGTCATCTGCATATAGGGAGATTTTGTGGTCTCCCACCACCCCCACCCCCTCCCTCTCTTGACCCCGGATCGCCTGGGCCAAGGGTTCTATATATATATCGAAGAGGAGTGGGGACAGTGGACATCCTGTCTGGTGCCTCCCCAAATTGAATCTCTTTGAGATGCCCCATTTACCACTCACATATGCCTGTGGAGAGCATATAGGGCCTTAGTGCCTCCAGAAATGGCAATGGGAAACCATTTTCTATGTGACTAAGAATAAGAAAGCTCCACTCGACCTTATCAAGCGCTTTCTCAGCCGGGAGACTCATGAGGCGAGCAGGTATATGTTGTTTATTAATAATGTCAATTATGTTATGGTTAGCCTGACGCCCTCAGCCGCCTGTCTTCCTCTATAAAGCCAGTCTGGTCTGGGTGTATTAAATTTGCAAGGAAAGGCTGAAGCCTCTTTGCTAGTATATGGAAGATTTTATAGTCTGCCTGAGGAGTGAGATGGGTCTATATGACACAGTCCTGCAGATCTTTCCTTCGGGATCACAGTTATGGTGGCGAATCCCATGAAGGGGGACAGCCCTTCCAGCCAGATTTGATTATAAAATGTTTTAATATAGAGACTATTCTCCCAAATAATAATTTGTATAGTTCTCTCCAAACACGTCTGGGCCAGGAAGATTTCCCTACTTTAAGATCTCCAATAACATTTAAAATCTCCTGCTGAGCAATTGGGCGCATCAGACTTTGTCTCTGGGCCTCTGTGAGCTGCGGAAGGTTCAGACCTTTCAAGAATTCCCGGGCAGCTCCAGGCGGACGTTTCGGGTTGGGGTTGATATAGTTGCTTATAATACGTTACTAAGGCATCTGCTATTTGTTCCCATTTACTTAGGTTCTGCCCTGTACATGGGTGCCTGAGGCTGGCTACATGTGCTCTTGCGGCCTGTTGTTTTAATCTGTATGCTAGTATACGGGTAGCCCTAGGGCCTCCCTCATAATGTACCTGTTTTGTGTAAAGTAAGGCTCTCTCAATCTCTAATTGCATTATTCTCTGCAGTCTAGCCTTCACATCCTTTATTTGATTTTCTTTTTCTCTACTGTATTTTAGCTTCTGCTGTTCTTCCAGGTTTTTAAATTCCTGACTTAATTGTTCTTTTTGTCTTGCTCTCTCCCGTTTTTTATACGTGGCTATCGAAATCAACCTCCCCTAAGCATAGCCTTCCTGTATCCCATAATATTTGGGGTGTGGTATCTGGGCCTTCATTTAACTGGGTGGCTTGTTTTATTAGTTCCCTAATCTCCTCTTTCACCTTTTCATCTCTAAGCAAGCTTGTGTTCAGTCTCCATTGTGTTGGTTTTGGGTATCTGCAGGTCCACCCAAGTAAATGGGATTGTGATCTGACAGGCTTCCTGTCCCCACCCACATTGATTTAATTGCTGATAGATCTCGGCCATATGTGAGAAACATGTCCAGTCTTGAGAAAATGTTATATCGTGGGAATAGTAAGTATAGTCTCGGGCCTGTGGGTATTTCTCCCTCCATATATCAGTAAGGCCTGTATCCCCCATGAGTCTTCTCAAGGGTTTAGAAATTCTGCTACTCGGAGCCAGTATCCGTGAGGTAGTGTCTAGTGTTCTGTCCAGGACCATGTTCCAGTCCCCCCCCCGCAATCACTAACCCCCTTGCTTTATCTGCCACCAGTTTAAACAAATCTGCGTAAAGGTTATTGCTGAGCCTGGGGGCATATACACTTATCAGGGTTACCTGCAGCTCCTGTATCCGCCCACCACCAATATATATCTAGCTCTCACATCCACTACCACCTCCTCTTCCTTAAAAGGGAGAGAGGCCGACAGCAAAACTGCAACTCCTCTCTTCTTTCCTTTATTTAAAGAGGCATGATAAACAGTTGGGAACTCCCTAGTTTTCAGCTTCTGGGCTTCTCTAGGGGACAGGTGTGTCTCTTGTAAGAGGTGAATCTCACAGTTCTGATTTGTAAGAAATTTCTGGAGCTGTTTTCTTTTGATGGGATGGTTTATACCATTAATATTATATGAGATTATCCTCGAGTTAACCATAGTCATATTGCAGGTTTTACTTCTTTATAGTTGCTCTGGGCCCTTTTCCTAGTTCTAGAACTTTTTGTTTTTATCCCCTGGGTCCCTACGATCACTTTCATCCTCTGTATCTGGGAGTTTTTTTTGTCTCTGACACATGCATACACCACACTTAATTTCTCATTGTGCCTTTCTAAAATCCTTTTAAACCTTAACATTGCGCTGGTTCTCAATGAATGACCAGCTTGAATATGTTTCACAACATCTAGTAAACTTTCTCCCTCTAGTGGAACATCATAGCTATAACAAATTTAACCACTGCTTTCTGTATAGACTTAATACAACTGTTAAGAACTTATGTATAAGTAAAACTGAAATAACATAACCATAAACAAACTTCTTTTTTTGTCCCTCCTTTCCAGTTTGTTTTACCTCTTGTTTATAATAAACACGTTTAAAAGGATGTAAGGTCATCAGGTCGACTGCTCTGCAACTTCCTAGGTCAGCCCAGGCCCTCAAGTGAGGACCTGGTAGTGTCTCATTTGTGACACTTTGCCCTTTATGTTGTTGTGGGCTAAACCCTCCCGGAGCTTTTTTCCCATGTTGTATCCCCAAGCTCCTGGATAATATTAACATCAGCAATACGGAAAGGCAGCTAGTAATCCCCATAGATTTTAATTTGAGAAAGTTCCCTGGCTTACCCCAAGCCCACATTAATTAATTATCGGGAGGTTTCTTCTCCCCTCCTTCTTTGGTTTGTTAGGCATTCTCCCTTTATTTTGTTTTTCCCAAGTTCCTCCCCTCAGGTAGTCGGCAGAGGGCCCAAGGAGAGGACCTCCTTCCCCATGATACCTCCCAACCCCGCTGGGTCAGAACCTCACCTCTGACATTCAGATATCAGTATCCCCTCTCCCACCTTTTTCAGCTGTTCATTTGCTGTCCAGTTGTTTCCCTATGTTGTTGTTGTTCTGTTCACCCAGCTTACTTCTTTTCTTCCCCCCTCACAATGGCCTTCTTTACTTTTTGTCTCTTTTTTTTCCCACCTCTGAAAGCCCTTTACCCTCTTTCCCCCTCCCATCTCTTCCTCTCCCCTTAAAAAACCATTTCATGTTTATCGTGGTTTCGGGTGTGTATGTTAAGTTCTTTTATACATTTTCACCCGGGCAAACAGTTATATATTGTACTTATCCCAGTGTCCCATCAAAGTGTCTCTTCTCAGTCTGCACCAGTCCACTCCGTCTGGTGAGCCGTTTCTTGCTCCTGTGGTCCCAGGGTGCCATCTCCTTGTGAATGGGAATCCGTCTGGTACATTATGGTGGAATAGGGTTTTAACAGTTCTGTAATGTCCGCTCTCAAGTTGTTCGACCTGGCCTGGTTTGGCCTCATCCTACCCCTGTGTGCCACTGTCCAAGCTGATCTTTGAAGCTCCTTTTCTAATCTTTCTTTCTCTAGGCCAGGGACTGAAACACCGAGATCCTCAAGAAATTTTTTTGCAGCCAGCAGGTCTTCAAAAACTCTGGGTCCCTGTTTGGTTTCTACTTTTAGGCAGGCTGGAAAAGCATCTGCACCTTTAGGTTTCTTGCTCTGAGCTGTTTTACAATCGGCCACATAGTCTGACGTGCCTCCTGTACAGCGGTGGTATAGTCATTATCAATCATAATCTGAGTGTGGCCCTAACATGAGTTTCCTCATCCTCCATGCCCTTCGCAGATTTCTTCTTTAGTGAAGTAATTTGTCATTCGGATTACAGATGATCTGGGCAGTGATCCAGGAGCCGAGGGACGCTGAGCGAGGGATCTATGCGTTCTGTCCATGGCGATATCCATCTCCAGTGGTAGTTTTAGTAGATCTTTCAGAACCCCTTGTATATATGTGATAGTGTCTGATGAGCCCTCCTCGGCCCCTTCTGGAATACCATATATTCTAATATTCTGTCGCCTATTCCTTCCTTCTATATCATCTATCTTGGCCCTCAGCTCCCTCTCTCTCGCTAACAGAAACAGTAAAAGGCGGTCATGACGTTCAGTCTGCTCTATCACGGAGGTCAGACCCAGCTCTAATTTGTCCGCTCTGTGCTGAATAGTGCCAATATCAGCTCTTAATTCCGTTAGCGAGGCGTCTATTTTCTGAACCGTTTTGGCAGTCTGCATGATCGATGCTATTAGCTGCGTGTTTTCCTCCTCCAAACCTTCTTCCGTCATTGCCTCAGTATTCTGACTAGGCCCGTGCTTCTCGGTGTTATTTCCTCCTGCATTAACAGCTGCAGCCTCTGAACCGGTGTCTGAGCAATCTTGGATACTCCTGCCTTCGATCGGGTCGCTTTTGCTGCGATTGCATGATTTAATCAATATAGATGCCTGTCGATTGTGTTGTGGGCTAGGAGCTGGCTGTTCAGGCTGCCATTTGGTTGCTGACATCACGGAAGTCTCCTTGTTTACTGTTTTGAAGGAAAAAAGAAGAAAGAAGATCTTCTCTCTGCCCTGCCCATCGACAGATTTGACCGTGAACGGTCTCTGTGACTGAAGGGATTCTTCTTCAAAAGGCTGCTCTGGCTGTGGGGCTGTGTCCAGTCCACTGCCCTATCCAGAGAAGGGGGGGTCCGACCTGTGGCAGTTAAGTGTCCGGGAGGAAGGACAGTCCTCCTGTAGATGCAAAAAAGCGGGCCCATTCTCGATCCAGGTCGGGAACCCGGCACTGCTTGATCTCAAGCTCTTTCTCTTCCCGTCGGAAAAAGAAGAGACCATACTCCTTGAGGTTGCCCTCTGGTATGTCTGTCACGGTGTCTCCAGTAGTCAAGAGCTCGGGTTTCCCGGTGGCTTCATCTCTCGAAGTCCTGGACTCTCGTCATTGGGGCCCTTCTCTGTTCCTTGAGTGGGTCCCGGTGGACAGTTTCATCTTTGGGTAGCTCTTTAGAGCAGTGGTTCAACGTTGGCTCATTTCCCCTTGCCAGTGATTCCGGTGCTGAGGGCTACAGGCTTTGAATAGTCGCTGGGCCACAGCTAGGGTTTTCAGTTCGAGATCTGCATTTGGTGTCTTCTCCAGTGCTGATGCTGTCTCGCTGATCCCATGTGCCTACCCCTCACTCTTCCCCACAGGGACCAGCACAGGCACTACTTGTCCTCCCTTCTTCCAGAGATGGCTGTTCTCCGGGCCTCTGCAGTGTTGGAGTCTACAGTGCTGTGTGTGTGATGCCATCTGTCCGATGCCACATTAACCCATGTGCTCCAGTGCCGTTCATGGCGCTGTTGACTTTCAATTGCTGTATGCAGCATCGGGGTCTTGGTGCCAGGCTCGTTTCCAGACCCATGTGCCTCCAGTCCATCCCTTGCCCAGGTTGGCCTTGCTGGGGCATTTCCTGTTTCTATGGGGCAGATGTGGAGCATGATGAGTCTGATCTGGATCTTATCATTCTGACAATGGTAAGATGACTTGTTTTACAACCTGGACATGAACCCTGGTTGAAACCATGTCTTTCAGTCTCTCCTTAGGATATGGGTTCTGCCCTAGCTCTGCAGGCCTCTGATGTAGACCCAGGAGGCTTTTGTATCTTGAGTTTCCCCATGTTTAAGAATATTAAGCCCTCTGCACACCTCCGTGATATCTTGTCGCACATGGTGATTGCAGAGGCCAGCTCTGATTTCTTCAATGCCTCCAGGGAAGGATACCTTTAGCTTCACAACCCTTTGCAGAAGCTATGGTTGCCTGAGCAGAGAATGATGAGGCTTTTCTCCCTCAGGGGTCCACAGATTATCTTATCACTAGGGAATCTTGCACGATTGACACCTTGGGAAACGAGCAGTCATTCCCACAAAAGCTATGTGGAAGCCTGCAACTCTGCCTCCAGGACAGCTACTGCTGGGATCTGTGTTGGGCGAGCTCTGATGACTTAGAACATTGGAATTTTCTAATGATTCTCACCTGTTCAGCACTCAGGTAGCGCATGCTGTAGAGGCTGTTCAGAATCCAAAACTGCCTTCAAAACAGCCAAATCGACTCCTTTCGCCCCTTAAAGGGGCTGAAACTGTCATCAGTTTTGCAACATGCAGTCCTTCGAGGTGGGGACTGAGAGGCCTTAACAATGATCAACCCCATCAGCCATGAAGAAAATGCAGTCCAAGCCACAGGGCCTGAAGTGCCAAGTGCCACTCTCTGAGACATTAGTCCGGGTACCATCTCAACTACTTGAGGTGGAACTTCTCCCTGCAGTGAGAGGTGTCTGACTCACTTTACAATCTATGGCAGTCTATAATAATAGACAAGTGGGCCCTCCAAATTTTCTGAGAGGGGTACTCCCTCAACCTGTTGGGGACTCCCCTGACTGTCCCCCCCCCAAGCGGGAGCACAGTCTCTCCACTTCACAGTCAGACTTTCTCACTTCAGAGATTCATGGCATTCTTCATAGTCTTCTGGTCCCTAAGAAGACAGGCCATGCACCCCATTCTCGACCTCAAAACAGACTACGCCCTTGTTCAGGGCAGGATGGTCTCCGTAGGGACTCTCCTACCTCCTCTCCAGTGGCACGGCTGGTTCACATCCCTAGACATACAGGATGCTTCCATGAGGGTACTGCTGATCCTGTAAAAGCCACAGCTTCAAGACTTTAAGCTTCTTTTTGTAGGGCCCCCCCGGCTACCTCTTAGTGAGGGCCTTCTTCCTGGGGGTCAGGAAACCAGCTTTTCCAGATGGATCATTTCCTCACAGAGGGTAAACTTGTACCAGCCCAGTCCATGCAACAGATGCTGGGCTCAGGGCTCTGCTGTTTTCTTAAGTGCCTCTGGACGGTTCAACATGAAGATCACTCGGTGGATGCTTAGCACACGTAGTCTCCAACCATGCACCCACAAGCCTTCCACATAAAGGTGATGGAACCCTGAACAATATCTGTTGCATGGTGGACACAGGAAGACACGCTTCTACAAGGTCTACCCATTGCCCAACTAGAATCTCAGATCACCATCTCCATGGATGCATCTCTCATTGGTGGGCGGGGGTTCATAGTCAAGATCGCCATACTCAGAGAGTGTGGAGACAGGAGGAGTCTCATCTACACATAAATGTCTTACAGATGACAGCTGTCCTATGCGTTCTGAGTCCTGAAGGATGACCTCTACCACAAGGTAATTCTCCTTCAGATGGACAATAAAGCCAGGATGTATTACTCCAACAAGCAGGGTGGAGCGCGCTCCTACCCTCTGTGCAGGAAGCATATCAGCAGGCCAGAGGCAGGTTTCCATGAATGGTCACTCACTCCAGCAACGTGCAATCACTATTCGATGAGTGGGGCAGTCCAGGCCTGGACCTTTTGCATCCTCACTCAATGCAAGACTGCCTCTATTCTGCTCCAGAAATCCCAAACCTGATGTTTTCTGTCAGGTTGCATTCAGACTGTAGTGGGCAAGATATGCTCTATACACATTTCCTCCTTTTCCTTTAGTTCAGAGGTGCTGCTCTAGCTGAGGCAGGGGACAGGATAATCCTCATTCCCATGAATTGGCCTCCTCAGATATGGTTTCTCTAATCAACAGGTTGTCAGAGTCCCCCAAGACAACGCCTCTTCGGATGGACCTCCTGACGCAGGGACCTCTGGTCCATCCCATCCTGTGCTTCCTTCATCTCCATGCCTGGCTTCTGAGGAGATAGAAGTGGGTAGGTCTGAGGTCTTTCAAAGGATCTTGGAAATCCTCTTCATGGTGCATAAGCCCTCCACTGGGAAAACTTGCACGACTAAGTGAAAGCGATTTTCCATTTGGTGTACAAAGTCCACGCTGAAAACATTTTGTTGCCCACCGAATAAAGTGTTGGAGTACTTCTTAGAAATTTCAAATGCAGGACTGCAGTACTCTATAGTGAAGGTACACCTCCACGTGATTTCTGCCTACCATGAGCCAGTGCAGAACATGTTGCTGGCTCAGTTACTGTAGTCAAGAGATTCTCAAGTGTATCCTACACACTAGATGCCTGGTCAGGTACCAGTGGCGCATGGGATATCAACTTCATGCCAGATGTGCCCATTCATAAATCTTTGAGCCTCTAGCCACCTGTGACTTAGTTTCTGACCGGAAGACTGCCTTCTTAGTGGCCGTTACTTCCACTCGCAGTTTCAGAAATTCATGCCTTGGTCACAGACCCTCCATATACTGTCTTTCACAAGGACAAGGTGGTACTTCATACTCGCCCTAAATTCCTGCACAAGGTAGTTTCGGAATTTCACCTTAACCAACCTCTAGTTCTTCCAGAATGAATGGAAACATACCCTTCACTCTCTGGATGTCAAGAGGGTTCTACAATTCTACATTGAAAGAACTAAAGAGATTTGCAATTCCAAGCATCTTTTCATATCTTACAGCATGGCCTGGCTGGGTCAGCCGGCTGCCGTTTGATGCATTTCTGCATGGTTGGTAGTATGTCTTCGTCACTGCTACTCGGTGGTGCAGGTTAATTTGGAAGGCCGGGTTTATGCCCAGTTTACCAGAGCTGTTGCAGCATCCCTGGTAGAAATTCATAATGTACCCATTGTAGATTTTTGCAAGCGGGTACTTGGGAGCTTGGTGCACACTTATGTGAAGCGCTACATTTTAGATGTCCATGCGAGACAGCATACTCCTTTGGCAGGACAATCCTTAATGGACTTCTGTCCTGGCTGAGCTCTGTCTCCTGCCCCCCTACTCGGGGGGGGTAGTTTTAACAGCACTCTCCATTAGTGTGAATGAATGGTGAAGACTTTAGTTCAGGAAGATATGGAAATTACCTACTGAAATTTTGATCTTCTTGGACGAAGTTTCACCATTCTTTCACTCAACCACCCACCATCCCAAGCTCACTCATCCTGCTTCTGGTCTTCACTCCCTCGTGGGCTTGGGCTATGAAGACGTTGTTGAGTAGACCTTTCTTACATGGGCCATTGGGGCTATCTTATGCCCGGATTAGGTTAGGTATTTCCTAGGCTAGTTTCCGCTGCACCTCCTTGGTTGAAAAGAAACTGAGGCAGTGGGAGGGTCAATGCCGAGATAGCCCATACAGGTGCAAACCAACCTCCCAGTGCTGCACATCTGCAGTCCTACCTCGGTGCTGGCCATCTTGAAGATTTTTGGCTCCCGCTGGGTTGTAACACCTCCAGCGTAGTCCCCGTTAGTGTGAATGAATAGTAAAGACTTTGTCCAAGAAGATCAAGAATTACGGTAGGTACATAATTTCCATTTTTTTCTCCTGCTGTCCTACTCTTGATGCCCATGATTTCTGTATTTTGCCGGACTGCTACTGCCAGTAGTTCAATACACAGGTGCCCCTTTGTATTGCAAATCTAGATGACATCACCCCATTACCTCATACGATCGCCCTGGGGCTTATATCACACTTCTGTACAGCTTCTGACTTTTGGCCCCTAACTTCATGGCCAGGAGCACATGCTGCAGGAAGGCCCAGCCCACCTGGTCAAAGCCTTCTCTGCATCCATGGAGAATTCTAGTTGGAGTTGTGGGACTCCTTGTTGCAAGGAAAAGGATATTAAGGAGGTATTGGATACTATCATGAAAGTTGCACCCCTTAATAAATCCTATTTGATCCAAGTGGACAAGGCTGTTTACCTGCACATGCAATCTACATGCCAAAATGGAGGTAAATATTTTAAGATCAGTTGGTATCAGTGAGATTGGACAGTAGGATTTGCATTTTGTGAGGTCTTTATCAGGCTTTAGCAATATGGAGGTCTGCACCCTTTTCCAGGTTGTGGGTGTCCTCTCATCTCACAACCCTGCCCCCCAGAAAAGCCTTGGTAGTTCTCAGAAGACTCTTCTTTAAAGGACTTAAAGAATTCAAGCTATGAAGCCATTCACCTAGTGATTTCCCACCTTCAAATCCCTCATTGCCTCATGCAACTCCTTCCCTTGATCGGTGCCTCCAAAGCCTCCATCTCCTGCTGTTTTAAGGAAGGCAAATGAAGTTTTGGAAAATGTGTCTGTATCAGTTTACCATGTGCAGCCTAATTCTATAATGAGGCAAAGGAATCTATCTTTAAGAGGTGTGAGACCAGCATCCGTCCCCCTCTCCAGGATTTTGAGAATAACTCTTTTCACTTGTTGTTTTCTAATTTGTCAGGCTAGCAACTGGCTTGCCCTGTTACTTGAATTCATAAAATCATTGCCTGGCAAATCTGAGCTGTCCCTCAATTTTCTGTTCTATGTACTGTTGCAATTTTCATGTACACTGTTGTATCTGAGGAGCAAGGCTTCATCCTTGCTAATTTTATGAGTTGCCTTAATGTCAAATAATTTCTGTTCTAATGCTAGCTGCCTCAGCACAGCTTCCACTTTCTTTGTAGAAGAATATTGTGTCATGTCCCCTGGTAATGTAGCTTTGAGGCCATTCCATCTGTCTCATAATGATGTATTGTCAACAAAAGTATTCTTCAGTTTATTTTATTTAAATATTGGTAACCGGGAAATGCACACTGAGCCAAGGCTCGTTTCCAGGTGTAACTCAGTGGAAAAAAACAAAAAATTAGGAGACGGGGGATAGCAGCAAACATGCTGCAGCATTAACACAGTAACAACCTACAGAAAGAACATCATACATTAATTGATATTATTATCCACAGATTTACAGTGGAAGTAAACAATATAAGAAATCTTATCAAGTGCTGAAGGATGTGGTGGTAACAATGGACAGCGAAACGGGATAGCAGAGAAATAGGAAGCGCTGAACGACACAGTAACAGCATGCAATACAAGCAACAAACAGCAGTTTTTACATTTATCGGCAGGTAGTATGTATGAAAAATAATCAAGTGCTAAGGAAGATTGTGGTAAAGGGATAACCATGGCTGTTACAGAGTCCACAGGCAAATAAATGTTGTTATGGTAGCATGTAGGGGAGGGAAGTTTGCGCAGTTGAGATCTGACAGAGGAGTGTGAGAGGGCATTTCATATGAGGGGAGATTGGGAATTCCACAGTGAGGGGAGCTGGTAGGAGTAAGCCAGTTTTCCTGCATTTGAGGATGGTTTTGGAAGGAAGTAGCAGCAGGAATCCCTTGAGCAGAGGGAGTATGGCGAGGTGGGAGTGGTTTGAGATTGTCTGAGCGATAGGAGGGGAGAAGGTTGATAACAGTAACAAATTTAGGGTTTAGTAGTGAATTACTGAGATGCCAGGTTGAGTTCTTACACGAGGGGTAAACATTTAGCCCTATCCGGGGCATGCTCAGAGAGGGTTATTCCATCTTTTTTTTTTTTGGCTTCCTCTACTGTGTACAACCATTCTGTGGCTAGAAACAGATACATTGTCAGCAGATAAGGACCGCCAGGCCCATCCAGTCTGCCCAAAAGCGCTACACTAGTTTGTTTCCACTGCCCTACCTAGTCAATGGCTTTCCCCCTGCCTTCCAACCACCAGTGTACCCTTATGCCTGTCCCATGCATGTTTAAAACCCTCCACTGTGTTTGCCCCACCACCTCCTGTGGTAGTTTATTCCATGCGTCCACCACCCTCTCTGTGAAGAAAAACTTAATCACATTTCCCCTCAGCCTGCCAACTTCCAGTTTCATGTCATGCCCTCTTGTTCTTTTACATCTCGTATATTGGAAGATGTCTCCCCCCTGCATCTTGTTTATGCCCCTAAGGTACTTGAATGTTTCTATCATGTCCCTTCCCCGATCCCTCTTCTCCTCCAGTGAGTACATATTGAGGTCCTTTAGTATCTCAAATATTTTCTGGTGCAATCCTTTTGCCACACGTTAGTATAAGTTTTGGAAGGCGGAATAAAATAGAAAATGTTTGTCTCTTGAGTGAGCCACCCTCCAAGTATCCTGTGCTCCCAATTCTCTGAACATCTTTTTAAGGACAGAACAATTTTTGTCCTAATCTTGTCCCTTTCCCTCCATCGCTGGCTATCCAGCTTGTTATTCAGGATCATTTTGAAGTCGCTCATAGGATATATAATTTCCCAGCACCTGGAATGAACCATAGTAGGGCTTCCTGATAGAAAGTCACCCTATCCTGACCCAAGTTGGGGGCCTAGACATTAAGCAGGGCAAAGGGGGTTTCCTGGTAGGTTCCCTCCAGGTATATAAATTAAGTATGTTCATCCTCCTCCATCTTCTCCACTTGGAGCAGAACCCCTCTATGAATTAGCACTGTCACTCTCTGTCTATAGGGGTGTTGTTGGAAGGAGGATGCATAGCATTCTCTTACCCTTGATCTCCTAAGCTTTTTGTGTTGTTCTTGTGTGAGGTGTGTCTCTTGCAGTAGACCCACTGCCACTCTCTTCCTCTGCAACTCCTGCAGTACCCTAGATCATTTTACAGGATCTGTAATCCCTTAATACTGTAGGTCAGGAATTTCAAATCACTGTCAATCATCGTTGTGTAGGATAGCCTAACCTATAAACCCAGCGCCAAGGGGCAGTCCATTAAAGTGTGATTCCAAGATAATTAGCCAAGTGAATGAATGAACTTTAAAACTGGTATGAACCGGTCAAGTCCAGTGAAGTCTACACCACTCATACTGCCGTGGTTATCCTGAGCAGTTGGTATCTATGGGTGGATCGTGTTTTTCATTTGCCACTCTCATAGGTAATAATTAGTTTTACCATATATGCCATCTTAGGGCCACCATGTATTTTGAGTGGATTTGACCTGAAGTAGCAGTGTCTTAAGGAGGAGAACTACACTGATTACAGTGTAATCACAGAGTCTGTTGCAGCCCTGCCTCTGATGTCTGATTACAGCTGATTTATTTTGTTTTATTTATTGTTTTATTTATTTATTGAATACAATCAGATTACAGACCTTTGAGTCAGGGACTCATTTCCAAAGGTTCCTCGTCAAGCAACAAATTAAACAAACGTAGACAATGGAACGAATCAGCATAGTACATTTCATACATAGGACTACTACTATAGTGTGAAACACAGGGTTGATCTATATACAAGCCATTGTGTTGTGTGTCCGAAGACACCGGGCGACCTAAACAATTTGGTAGCTAAACACTACTACAGGTGCAGAGAGTGTGAGGACCTATACACGGTGGTAGCTAATGCAGTTCATATATTATACAAGGCGGTAGCTAATGACATTACAGATACGATACAGAGTGATGGCTGAGAACAGTGCAGGTACAAAAAATATTGGAAACTACCATAGTTGCGAGACATACTAGGCAAGATAGCGAGAGCAGTGGGGAAAGAAAAATAGGGCTTACAGAGCAGGAAGGGTAAGCTAAGCGGGGAAAGAATAGCGGGTTGCAGAGCCATCTGAGGAGACCTTGTCAATGTGGGTGGTCTTGGCTGAAGTGTACAGCCAGGGTCGGTTGGTTTTTATGGTGGCCGCCAAGGACAAGTGCTGTGAGCCTATATTGGGCAGGTGCAGGCGGCAAGGAGGTGAGCTTTTAGGGCCGCCTTGAAGGATCCAAGTGTGGCATGTCCAGTTATCTCAGGGGGAAGGGAGTTATACCAGGTTGGGGCCTTGACAGTAAATGACCTCTGCGCCAATGTGGTCCTGACTCTGGGAATAGCCAGGACAGCCTTAGCTGAGCCATGCGTGCTCGCAGGAGGGGCGGCTAGGGTTAGTGAGGCAGTTATCCCTGGTGGGGTCAGGCCAAGGAGTGATTTTTTTGGCTATGAGGCAAGCCTGGTACTGGACCCTCTTGTCAAGGTTAAGTATCTGGGCAAGGGAGTAGGCGTGCATGCATGTGAGTTTGCGGTCTGCAGCAGTTTAAGAGCCTGCAGGCTTTGATAATGATGACTTTGTTATTTTACCAATGGCTGTGGTATCAGCAGCGGCATAGACAAGCAGCCCATAGTCAATAAGGGACATGACTGAGGAGGTGAGGGCTAGTCTGAGGGCTTCTGGTGGAAGACCATCCTTGTGGCGATACAGTAGGCCAATACGTGTATTGGCAGCAGAGGTGAGGGTATTGATGTGTCCATGGACTGTGAGGGCAGTGTCAAAGGTAACTCCTAGGTATTTGTAGGATGTGACCTGCTCCAGTGTGTATAGTGATTTCGATTGGATCTGCAGCTGGGTATTTCTAAGCATACTCTGGTGATGGGCAAATAGGAGGGTCTTTGTTTTTTTTTTTAGGTTCAAGATTAGTCTCTGCTCCGTGAACCAGTGTTCCACTTGGGTGAAAGCATTCTGTAGGGCGGCCTGCAGTTCAGTGGAGCCGTGTGGGAGGCACAGATGACAGCATCATTGCGTATGGGAGAAGTTTCTCGGTGCACATGGTGGGGACTCCGTTTATGAATAGGCTAAATAGCAGTGGCCCTAAGATGGACCCCTGAGGATCCCCGGAGCAGATAGGGCGCAGGCAGGAGACTGTATTGTTTTTTCGGACACACTGAGCTCTGTCTGCCAGGTACTTGGCGAACCAATTCAGGGGTGCTTGGGAGAAACCAAGGTGGTGGAGGGATTTTAGCAGGAGTGGGTGACTGACCGTATCCAAACACAGCTCCAGCAGCATGGCCATTGTCGAGAGCAGAGTGTAAATGGGTCGAAAACTCAAAAAGAGCCGTGGTACTGCTGTGCCCAGCAGAGAACCCATGCTGCTCTTTACAGAGAAGGTTATGGGTTCCCAGGTATTCTGTCAGCTGATCAGCCATGATTCTTTCCAGCGCTTTAGACAGCGGGGGAAGGATGGAGATCGGTTGGTAGTTTCTGGGCGTTAAGAGGTCACCTCCTTTGTGGATGGGTGTGGCGACCGTATTCTTCCAGGCCACTGGGAACTGGCCTAGGCACTGGGAGCAGTTCAGGAGACCAGTGAGCAGAGCAAGCAGGGCATCCAGGGCCAGGCGGAGGAGTTTGACATCAATTGGATCATTCAGGGGGCTGGTTCCATTCAAGGCCTTGGAGAGCTAGGGCCTAACTTCAATAGTGGTGATAGTTCAAAGATAAAAAGGAGGCCATGGTAGTTGAGGGGGGTTGGTGGTGGATAAGGGATCAAAGAAGTTGGGAGGGAGAACCGAGCTAAGGTTGGTAAAGCTATTATTGAGTATATTGGCAATTTCCTTTGGGTCTGTGGTGACCAATCCTTCAGTTGCTATCTGAGAGGGGGTGGCACATGAGATTTGCCACTTAAGGTTTTTATATTGTCCCAAAACTTCCGTGATGAGCCCCAGGTGGTGGTTAGGCTGGCCCTGTAGTGCTCTGCTTTCGCCCTGTGAATAGCCCATGTGCAGCTGTTACAAGCAGCTCTGTATGCCTGCCTGCCTGTCAACAGCCTTGTGCCATAGGTTGTCACGGTTTTTGAGCTGCTGGAGGAGGGATGGCATGATCGGGGGGCATTCTTTTTCCTAGTTTTTGTCCTTCTTAGGGGGGCAAAGCTGTCACAAGACCAGGTGAAAGAGTCATGAAAGTATGTGAGCACGGTGTCTACACTTTTGGCATAGTATATTGGGGACCAGTTCCACCGGGCCAGGTGCTGCAGAAAGTTGGGGAGTTTTCCTGGACATAGGCGATGCCGGAGAGTATTGGTAGAGGGTGGGGATGGTATCAGACCTGACCATGAGCAGATCACTGGGGAGTGTTCGTTGAGGGAATTTGGAAGAATTTCAATGTCTGTTATTTTATGGGGCCTGTTTGTGAGAATAATGTGCAGGAGGGTGTGTTTGCCGGTGGCCAGGTTGTGCCTGGTTGGCTTCGTTACCAACTGATACAGGTCAAGGGTTACAAGTGCATCAAAGGAAGAGGTGACTGTGGTGCCCAGCCAGTTTAGGTTGCAGTCACCAAGGAGTATCTGTTCTGACTTGTGGGGGAAGCTGGCAAGATACTCCGTTAGTGAGTTGTGGGCTTGTGTCTGCTTGCAGGGTAGGATGTAGGCCATCGTGATTATAAGGGGGGCTTTGGATGGGTCTGGGGTGATTTTCAGTGACAGTGCTTGAGCATCGTGAACTAAGGTTGGTGGGGGGAGAGCTTGGGCAAGCAGGGTGTGTTCAATGTAAAAGGCGCAGCTGCCACCCTGCTTCCCCACTCTATCCATCCTAAAGAGTGAGTATTCGGGAAGGGAGATGGCGGAGTCAGGGGTGGACTTGGACAACCATGTTTCGACCAGGGCTAGCACATCTGGTTGGTGCTTTGCGATCCAGCATTGGAGAGCAGCTGTCTTTTTCAGGATGCTGCAAATGTTCATGGACCCTATGCGAAGGCCAGTGGCTGGTGGCTGTTGCTGCGAGCAGGAGGTCCTAGGGCCCGGGTTGGGGTGGATGTTTCCAGACAGTAGTAGGAGCAGGGTGATCATTCTGATGAGGAGCCTATGCCTGTTTACTCGACTGAAGGTGATGTATGCGAGGGTCTGCATATACGCACTGTACATGGAATTGCAAGGGACCCCAGGGCTGGGATAGTGGGGCTGATCATAGACAATGCTGAATTAGCATTAATCATCAGAAGTGGTAGATGCACGGGGGGGAAGTTGTGGGGCCTTAAGCGAGGCTGTTAGTGTGGGGGATTTGCAGTAGTGTGGGACGGCTTGACTCGGAAGTGGATCAAGCGACAGTGAGGGGAGTGCCACTGATACTCAGATATGTTTCTTTAAAGAAGGAAATCAAACAAACAAAAATAAATGCGTCAAAACACTTGTGCTGAGGGCGGGCTTCCTCCCCCTTCTGCCCCTCCTACTCCACAACCCATGCTATTCCCTGTGCTTAGCTCCTGTCAGTCAGATTTGACAGGGTATATAATTAAGAGTTCGGGGCAGGGAAGGGAGTGTGGGTGAAAATTTGCAGCAATTAAAGACAGCAAAGAAATACACCACCACTACAAGCACATCAAACTAGGTTTTAAATTTTCAGCAGCCCAAAAACAATTCTAAGTAAAGACAGCAAGAAATTACAGTGCCACTAAAAGCCCACAATCTAAGTTTAAAACAAAAACAGCAATGAGCAGTTACTGCAAAGCATTGAAATGAATCTGGATTCTTCCTTTTCTGGCTTCTTCTTCTTATTGGGAAGTGCTAGCCCAAGCAGAGACGATCTGGGGTCCTTACATCAGACAGCTCACCATTCAGACAAAAGTCACGGACTTCATGAAAAAAAGTAGGACTTTGTTTACTACCGTACAATACGATATGTGCTATAAAGGAATTAGGAATAAAACTGCTATTTTATAAAAAGTCAAAAAAGAAACCAATTAAAAAAAAAAAATATATATATATATATATATATGCATATACATACATACATATACACACACACACACACACACACACTCATATTTCAATAAAGATTACTGCACTTTATGCAATTAAACGTTGTAACACACTCTTTCTTTATAGCGTCCAAATGCTGTAGAGGGCAGACTCGCGTTACACAGATCACCCCATTATTAGTGATGGGAACAGTAACTGTAGCCTTACCTTTAAGGTGGAAAGGCCAGAGCTGTGCTAGTGTGAAGCATGCACTGCCCCCTTTGGCCACGAGTGTTACCTGTATCGTGCCAGCTAGCAGCAGCGTTACAACATTGCTCTCCTCCTACTCATCCCACAGCCAAGTCTGATACCACACCATATACAAAAGATACTTATGGAATTGTCCTCCACTCCTCCATCCTTAATAAGTCAAAATGCAGTACCCGAGAGTCCCTATGTAGTGGGCAGGCCCCCTCCAACAGATCCACCATTTGACTCTAATTCAGCTCCCTAATTAGCCAAAATTATTTGTACTCTTCAGGAATCCTAATCTGTATGCACGTGGTCTCCCACATGAACGAATTCTAATTTTGGCTCCCTACCAGTGCAGATTGGCTCCCAGTAACTGGAAGAGATTTTGCCTATCATTTATGCGAAGGCAGAGATATTTCTAATGTTATTTCATGGTATTCTGTTTCATGCTAGCTGCTTTTCTGGGCCATTAGGTGTTGGGATTAGCCCTCAGTGAATCAAATTTGTGTGTGCTGTTTTTGGAATCTACCAGTTGGCAGTCCCCTTAGATTAGTCCATAATCAGGGCAGGGCATGTATGACACCAGTTTACACTTTCCCACAGCCTCCCCCAGCGCTATACCAGTTTGTACAGGTCTCTCGTGGGAGCACCCAGTTCGGCATGATTTTCGCAGCATGTGAAGCTCCATGAGGTGTGAGGGGAGACCTGCAGCTCTTTGCCCAGCTGTTACATCGTGGATGAGAATGGGCCTGCTGGCCCCACTCTCACTGGATTCACCAGCCTAATTAATTTGCCAGAGGGATCTTCCCTACTCTGCACTCAAGCTCTGTCTGGTTGTTTTGGACCATCCCAGCATCTGCCGCCTATCCGTTGGAGTACTCCAAGCATTCAAATAAGCCTCCACTCCCTTACAAAGACTGTATACCAGGTCATGTGGTCCTGTAAGTACAACCCCGACCACATGGACTCCCATTTTCATTTCCACTTTAAATCTCAGCATGAATTAAACCTTTGTGAGACCAATTAATAACTAATAGCAATAACTTCGATCATAATAACAATGCCATTAATCCTTTTCCCATAACTCATCAGCTTATCCCCTGATTTCTTCTGAATGGTAAACAGCCTAAAGTGATATGGGGCAGCTGTTTTGAAATAACCCTCCAATAATGTGATAAGTGTATACAGAGGTTGTTGTCTCCACCATCCAAAAAAGTAATTCAGATGTCTCTGTGCTGTACTTAGCCGAGTCTGCTAATGCAGTCATACCCTGTAATGGTAACTTGTAACCCATATTTGCCTATCCAGTATGGAGAAGCCTAATTCTTCCCGGGGGGGAGGGGGTGACAGTCTGGTTGATGGTCCTGGGGCATTTTTGCATCTTCTGGAGTGAAACATTCTGATCCAGGCATCATTCGCCACCATGCACTCTCGGTACTGTCATCCACTGCTGCTACCAAAGGAGATTATCTGCCTCCAGAAGCTCTGGGTTGTCTGGTAGAGGTAGCAGGAGGCCCAGAGACCACAAGCCTCATCCAAACTTATAAAGAATTTTGGCCCAGAGTCTGTGAAGGTGTGGAGCTGCGTTAGGGCCAAAAGATGAGCCCTGAAGTTCTTTTGTCAGAGTCTCTTGAACACATGCAGAATGGAGTGTCTTTTGTCCATGACTTCGTGATGTAAGTCATGATTAAAAAAAAACAAAAAACTTGCGTCTCCAAACACAACTTCTTTTTGTCCCAGGCTTTATGCTACATTGGCATTTTGGTCTTGTAATTAAGGGATCTCAAGACCACCGACCTCTGTTTGTGAGTTTTCTCTTTTAGCTTAGGGGTGAGTGCTGTGTGCACAATTTCTATCCCTAAGCCCATATTGTGTTGAGATCGAGAAGGTCTTTTAAAATATAGTAATGCGTGCTGTGATAGTTCACTTGAGTAAATGCGGTGCTGATTCCTTGTTCAGTTCGGTTGACCTTTCCTGTAACTGTTGGATGTCTTTTTGAGATATGGAGATAGTTTCTTCACATCTTGTTAATTTGGCACTGATGTTTCATAGCTCTTGCACCAGTGTTTTTGAAATTATTGTTAAATGTTTCTTTTTTAGCCTCTGTCTTGGCACCTTTCTCCAGGGAGCCGCCCACCAGCAGTGAAGCTATGCTGCTTGACTGGGATCGCATGTATCATCTGGAAAGCTTATTTTTCGTGACCAATTCCTCCCACGTTCCTTTCTCAGACATTTGTAGATTTGGAATACAGGTTAGCTTGGTCTAAACTGAGCATTTGTAAAGCGGATTATTTAAGATTTTGAGAAGTCACCTTGTGGAGCTCTCAGAGCTTGCTTTCACATTGATGATGATGTCACAGGATGTCTGGCTCCCTGGGACCTTAACCTTTTGCTAGATATGCTTACTGTCAAGCCATTCAAGCCTGTTGTGACTCATGACATGAAGTTTCTAAGTTGGAATGCAGCATTCTTGCTAGCTGTCACCTCTGCACACAGAGTACCTGAAATCCATGCTTTGGTCACATAGCCTCCATATGCTGTTTTCCATAAAGACAAGGTAGTGCACCATACACGCCCCAACATCCTACCTAATGTAGTGTCTGAGTTTCATCTGAATTAGGCTATAATTCTGCCTGCCTACTTTTCTAGCTTCCAGAATGGGGGAGAAAGGATTCTTATTCAGTGATGTTAAAAGAGTCCTTAGGTTCTACTTGAACATGACTGTGGACTAAAGACAGTCAAAACAGTTCTTTGTCTCTTTCGACCTGACTCAAAGGTACAGCCTGCCACAATCAAGTATATTTCAGCCTGGACTGTAAAATTGCCTCTGCCACTGCTATGCCATGACTCAGGTTAAAATGGAGGGCAAGGTACATGCTCACCCCACTAGAGCAGTTGCCACTTCCGTGGCACTAATATTCTGTCAGTTTGAGAAATTACTAGAGCTGCAACGTGGAGCACAGTGCATACATTTACCAAGCACTATTCCCTGGATGTTCATGGCAGGTGTCATGCCACCTTTAGCAGGACACTTCCGAATGGATTACTGTCCTTTTTTTTTTTTTTTTTTTTTTTTTACTCTATTTATACACCTTGGAGGATAGGGCATCCTTCCGGAGTACTTACTGGGCTAGGGCCTCTCACTCCCAGCCTGAACCCCCACATCCAGGATCTCCCCACCTGCACTGCCCATACCAGACCCCAGTACCCCAGCAAACTGTGCTTCTCGCGGCCTATGAGTTGGCGCCAGGGGAGATCCTAGTGAGCTGGGCGGCTGTGGGATGTGGCCATGCCACGGACGTCCCCATCATCTGTGCAATCCTCCAGAGGGATTTTTCTTCCTTGAGGCCACCCCCAAAGCTGTGACATGCAATGACATCATAGCGCATGGCAGCCTGGAGATGTTGTTGCGCTCACCCATGTTGCAAACCGATCATTCTGCAGTACCCCCGATCTTCACCGTGGGTCAGTGGGACACCGGTAACCCTATACCCTCCCCTGGGAAAGGAGAGCTGTCCTTCCGGATTGCTCTATTCTTTCCCTTCTGTGCCAACCCCCGGCAACCTGAGTTTGCTACCGAACCTGGGTCACCGGCGCGGTGCAAGGTGTGACGTCCAGCGCCTCAACCCTCAGCGCCACCAGGCCGGCTATGGATTACTGTCTTGCGTGAGCCCTGAGCTGCAGCATCCCTAGTATGGGAGACTTTCTCTGAGCTTGGATTACTCTTACCCATCAGTGGGAAGCTATAGAAAATATTGATTCTTGGAAGATATGAAAGTTGTGTTGTTACCGTAAGTGTTGATCTGCCTGCATATCTTCTCCATCAGTTACCACTCCCGACCACCATCCGTGGTACTCACTTTAATATTGTTGTGTTGGTCTTTACCCCTTTACTTGGTTTGGGCCGTGACAACACTGTGTTACTGGGTTTGGTGGCCTTTTCTTTTTTGGTGATGTATTTCATCGTCACTACCTGGGTTGACTATGAACTCTAGCAGTTTGGACAGGAATTCCTCCAGTTGATGAGTTCATTGGGCCTAATACAGGTAGCTACCTCTGCTACCCATAATCATGGTCATTCATTGGACCTGGTCTTTCTATTGTGGTTGGAGAGCTCCAATCTGGTGGTGGAACCAGTTGGATGGTCAGACCATCATACTATAAGGTTCAGATTCGAGGCACCCCCCAAAAGACCTGCCCCTATGGAGATGGTCTGGTATCGCCCCTTAAGGGGTTTAATTCCTGATGATCTTGAGGTGGTACTGGACCTATCAGGTGTGTCAAGTATATGCAGGGAGCCGGGGGAACTGGTACTTGCCTATAATAAGGCAGTGACAGGGGCCCTTAACTCTCTAGCTCCTGTCAGTGTTTGCCCCCTCACTCTTTGCCCGAAGTCCCCTTGATTTGATGGGACTTTGAAGGAGTTGAGGCAAGAGGGGCGAAAGTTGGAGCAGCACTGGCAGAAACCGGGCCTGATGATAAAAAAAAAAAGACTCACCCTAGTAATCTTGTTTCTTCCAGTGTATTCTTCAATATTCATAACTCTGCAGTCTGCCTCCTAAGTAGAGCTGCCCAGAGCAAATGGAACTTTATGCAAATAATAGAACTATCATTGGCTTGTGACTCTTATTCAAACTGCTGCCCTTATCTGCTGCAACGTTCCATCAACGTCTCAGATTTCTAAGGAGCCTACAAGGCAACCCATATTATACTACCTAACTACACCTAATAGTATAACTACTAAAACTAAGACAGCATAAATCTGTGTAACAGTAATAATAATTATAATTATATTAAGAGGACCCTTTTCTGAAGTGCCAGAATCACCTGGAAAAAGAAAGGAAGAATCGGTTCCCACAAAGATTAAAAACATGTATGCCTGTGTTTGGGACTAATAAACCACAAAGACTCGGGTAGGAATGCGGAGTCTCTGGTTCTGGAAGGGAAGGGAGACTTATGAATATAGAAGAATGTATTGCAAGAAACAAGATTACTAAGGTAATTTTTCTTCTAACCCCATGCATTCTTCTATATCCCTAACTCTCTGTAGACTTCAAAGCAGTACATTTGAGGTGGGCAGAGAACCTATTTAGGAAAGAGGATCTGCAGGACTGTTGTGCCAAACCTGGCATCACTTCTGGACTGTATGTCCAAACTGTAATGCTTAGTAAAAGTGTGTACTGTTCTCCAATGTACCAGGTCATAATGTCACATGTTTAATAGCGTATGGCATTATGGCAAACCTGGACCTGTGCAGTCCCCGAGTTGGAACCCTCCGGAGTTAAGAATCTTTAATGGGGGGTCCGGGGGCACAGCCCCCCATAAGGAGCGGTGCGAGGGGGCAGAGCCCCCCACAGAACAATGAAATAATGCCTCATGACATTAATCGTGCAGCTCGATTGTGCCATGCAGCATTATGTCTTACGACATAATGACCCCGTGCCATTCTCCAAGTAGTTGCTTTACAGATCTCCACTAAGGGAATGTCTCTTGAAGCTGCCCATAGTTGAGTGGGCCTTCAGGCCTGCTGGAGCTTGTTTTCCAGATTTTGAATAGCAAAACTGAATGCATTAGACTATCCAGCGTGAGACTGATCTCTTGGAAACTGGGGTGCCTTTCCCCACATCTCCATAAGTGAGAAAAAGCTGTTTATCACCTCTATGATCCCTGGTTTGGGTCACATAGTAACTTAATGCCCTTTTCACATCCAGACTATGGAGTCTGCATGCAGCTAAGCTGGCATGTTAAGTAAAGAAAACTGGCAGTGTTATGGATTGATTTAAACCCTGGCCCGGTTCCCAGGAGCTCCCCAACTCGCACCACAGGCCTATGCATGGTCTCCATGAATATCTGTAGCCTCCTAAAAGTTTGACTCACTACAATGCCTGGTCACATCAATTAACCCTGATGTCATCACCCTGGTTGAGACTTGGCTGTGAAATCCTCCCTGACTCCTAGTCTTCCTTCCTGGTTTCACCCTTTTTCCGGTCCCGACCGTTTTGGAAACGGGGTGGCGGCTCGCTATTTATGTCAAGGAATCTCTCCCGTACTAGCCTGTCCACTCCCATCCTTGACTTCAGGGCCCAGGCACTTACGCTGAAACTAACCCCTGACCCTTTAAAGGGACCCCTTTATCTGACTACTGCATACAGTGCCCCCAGGGACCAAGCATGAGCCATTGCCTCTCTTACAGAATCGTTACCTCTCTACCTCCTTCCGCTGATCAAATTCTGGTGGGTGACTTAAATGTCAACTGGCTCAGCCCCTCCTCCTCCTCTACCGGAGACTCCTTTTCTGCAATAGACCTAATGCAACTAGTTACCCACCCTACCAGGACTAACCCCAAGAGAGGCTCCAGTACCCTGCTTGATGTGGTACTCACCAACCGCCCTAATCGGATCCCCAATGTACAAGTCCTCCCAGACTCTCTCAGCGATCACTCCCCCATTCTATTCCACTGGTCAACCTCAGTCCCCAAACCCATAGCACAGTCCACATGCCGGTAGTCTAATACCTGGTGGACTGATAAAACTTCAGGAACTTCTGTCCCAAATTGACTGGTCTCCTATACAGGCAACTCCTGACATCGACACAGCTCTCTCCTTCTTTACCCAAACTTTTAATAAGGCCTGTGATATCTTTGCCCCAGTGTTGACCCGCCGTTCTAAAAGTAAGAATGCCCCCTGGGTTACCCCAGCTTTGATCCACCAGCTCAAACATAGGGACAACCTATGGCACCATGCCATTGAGACTGGCTGGCCCAATGACAGGCGGTTATATGCTGCCGCCCGAAACAAGTGCACTCGGGCCATCAGAAAGACCAAGTCTGAGCACTATCGATCCTCACTCACTGCCTCATGGGGGAATCCCAGAACCTTCTGGGATAACATTAAACAGTTAAATGGAGTGCACACCCCCCACCCACCCAGATCAACATTAATGGTGTGATCTCCTCAGACCCAGCCCTCATTGCCAACCACCTCAACACCTCATTCACTGACCTTAGCCCTATCCTCCCTACAAATTTTTTTGACCCTCCTCCCCCAGCACCTGCCCTAAATCTTTCTCGCCCTTATTTTCTCCTCCGCCGTGTTTCTGCCCAAGAACTTAGGCCGCACCTTGTCACTGCCCTCAAGAGTAATAGTACGGGCAGTGACACCTGATCCGTGTATCCTACGGCTGGTCTTAGACACAGTCCTCACCCGATCACATGCCTCATCAACCACTCTCTTTGCCTGGGAAGGCTCCAACTGCCTGGAAAGTCACCACTGTCACCCCTATCTTTAAAGGTGGTGATAGGACTGTGGCTGGAAACTATCGACCGATCTCCATTCTCTCTCCTCTCTCCAAGGCCTTGGAAAAAGTGGTGGCCTCTCAAATCTCTGACTACCTCTCCACCTACAATGTCCTTTGTCCTGAGCAGCATGGCTTCCAAGTGGGCCACAGTACCAACACAGCCCTCCTAGAGTTCTCCAACTTTCTCCACTCCTCCTTAGACACTGGTTCTCTGGCTGGTGCTGTCTTCATTGACCTCTCGAAAGCTTTCAACACTGTCTCCCACCCCTCCTTCTTGAAGCCCTTAGTCTCTCTGGTTTTGCTGCTGGGCCTATCTCCTGGTGCACCAGTTATCTGTCTGACTGCTCACAGCGTGTAAAATTAATGGGACCTACTCAGACATCTGTCCCATCTTTTCTGGGTTCCCCAGGGCTCCATTCTGGGCCCTTACTATTCTCCTTTACCTTAACACCCTTCCATACTCTTGCTCGGGGAACATTCTGTTATGCGCTGATGATGCAGTCATCTTTGCCTCAAATCG
The DNA here is from genome assembly GCA_016271365.2 of Neoceratodus forsteri. Taxonomy (NCBI): domain Eukaryota; kingdom Metazoa; phylum Chordata; order Ceratodontiformes; family Ceratodontidae; genus Neoceratodus; species Neoceratodus forsteri. The sequence goes on along the minus strand of CM057450.1, from coordinate 888,227,698 downwards.
TAACCCTATTGCCTCCAGGACTCGCTGCAGAAGTCCTTCACTGAAGCGAGGGCTGGTTCAAGGAACATAGATTGGTGATAAATCTTAAAAAAACAAAACCATGTTCTTCACTCATCCCCAAAACAAGTCCTGCAACTTCAAACTCCTCATTCCTCTGGGTCCTCATTCCCACTCGAACAAGTTTCCTCCTATAAATACCAAGGGATCCATTTGACCCCTCCCTCCTTCCATGGACAGATCGCTGCCTAACCACTGCCACTAATATCCGATTGGGCATCTTACATCAGTATAAACACTGCCTCCCCGAGGCTCTTCACCGCAGTCACCTCCTCTATCCTGTCCCTAGTGGACTATGGACTGCCGGTGTATGGTGCTGCTGGTCAGACCGCACTCAATAAAATTCTTTTCTCTGAATAAGGCCTGCAGGTTAATTACTGGAGCACCTAGGATGACACACACACACCCCTGTCTACTGTATGCTAAAGCGCTGGTACTTGATCTCGATGAGCGCCTCAAATATCTTACCTGTACTCTTACAAAAGACCCTCCTTGAGCTTTCCCCACCAGGATTGACCACCACCATCTGCGCTCTGTCCCACTAGTTCATACTGGACCTCTGGGAAAACCTCTCTTGTTATCCCTAGAGCTAGGACCTCTCACGGCCAAAGAGCCTTCAGCTTTAGGGCCCCTCCTGGTTCAACACATGCCTCCTCCATCTCCAAGCTCAACTATATCGTGCTTCAAAACTTCCTTACGTAACCACCTTATTAACACCGATGCTGTAACTGCCGCTAGGTAAAGCTGTACTCAAAACTTATGACAAAGCTTATTACTAAGCTGCTAAGGACGACATAACTCTGGTATTGTTTGCATCCATCCTACCTGTACCAGCTTGTTTGTATCTATGTCTTAATTTACTGTTATACTTATGTGTTGTACTGCTATACTGTGTATTTTGGTTTGTCTTACTGTGACAAGGTACCTTTGTAAATGAGCCTATGGCTCAAAGGTTTTCCAAACTGCTGTTTGAATAAAACAAAATAAAATAAGTGGAAATCGGAACCCACCTCCACCTTTGGAAGAAACCTCATGTTTGTTCAAAGCACTGCTTTGTCATTAGGAAAGCAGAGGTAGTACTTCTCTACACATAGTGCTTGCAGTTCACTTATCCTTCTGGCAGAAGTGATTGCAACCAGAAATACAGTTTTCCATGTGACATACTGTATATGAACAGAAGACATAGGCTCAGGAGGAGGTTTCATGAGCTGAGAAATGCATATATTCAGATCCCACACCGGGACTGGTTCCTTAATAGGAGGGTGCAAATAACACAAACCATTGAATAACTTTTTGAAAGTGGGATTAGCTGCTATGGAAACATTTTTCCCAGCAGAAATGTAAGCTGAAATTGATGCCAGATGAACTTTTAGGGATGTGTATTTTAGCTCTTGGGAATGCAAATATGTGAGTAATTCCAGTAACACTGGGATTTCTGCCAGGGAAAGAGAAATCTCCTTGGCATCACACCAGATAGAGTACCTTTTCCATTTTGCAGAATAGGCTTTCTTCATGGAAGGCTTCCTGTATCCTTTCAGGATATCCAGAACAGCTTGAGAGAGATTTCAATTTGAAAATTCTAAGTCTAAAGTTTCTACGGTTTCTAAGGTAATATGGTGCAAAGAAGGCTGTGAGGCCCATAACTGCACGTTATTAATTATAGTACCCCAAGTTTGGTTTGTTAAATATAAATTTATCAAGGCGATTTTTAAAAGTTTTTTTGTCCTTGCTGGTGACTATTTCTAATGGTAGGTTGTTCCAGGGATTTATGATTCTTTGTGTATAGTTGTTTTTCCCTAGAAACATGAACACATTTTGCCTTATTAATCGGTAGTGGGTGACCTCTGGTATTAAATATATTATTTTTAAACTCAAAACCCATATGAAAAAACAGGTGTGGGTCTTTAATTATATCATACATATAAATTAGATCTCCACGAAGGCGTCTAAGTGATAATGGCATCAGATTTAATTTCTAAGCATAATTCGTATGGACATTTTGAGAGTCCTTTAATATTTTTTGTAAATCTCCTCTGTATTTTTTCAAGAGAAGCAATCTCACTCTTTTTGTATGGATTCCATAATTGTGACGAATATTCCAAATGGGGTATAGCAAAAGCTCTGTATAGAGGCAGCATTATCCGTGGGTCTCTAGATTTAATGTTTCTCTTAATAGACTATATAATCCTATTTGTTTTATTAATTGCCTCATTTATTTGTTTATTTTGCCCTAAATCATTTGATATGTATATGCCAAATCTTTTTCATTTACAGTTGTTTCGAGTGGTAATCCATTTAACATATATGTAGCCAGAGGGTTATTTGAGCCAACATGCATCACCTTGCATTTGGATGGATTTAAATGCATACCCCATGTACTGACCCAATTCAAGGTGCTATTCAAATCCTGCTGTATTATAGATTCTCATATCACTGCCGCAAGTCCTGCCAAGTTTTACATCATCTGTATATTTTATTAAAATAGATTTACAATTTTAGGCAAATCAGAAATGAATACTAAAATAGGCAGGGACCCAAAACAGACCCCTGAGGAACACAACTACAGACATGTCGAGATGCAGACAGATGGCCGTTGATCATGGGGTTGTCGTGCGGCCAAGACCCTCTACGTCCTTTGATCCAACCAAGTTTTTATCTATGCAATAATATATTTATTAATATTAGTGTTTAACCATTTGACTATTAGGGAGTGATGAGACATCACGAAGCTTTACTAAAATCTAGATAAATGATGTCCCGGGGAGCCTTGATCAATGTTTTACTAACATTTTCGTAGAAACTCATTAGGTTACTAAGGCACCTCTCTGCCTTTTTAAACCCATGTTGTTCTGGGTCAACTGTATTAATTGTGTCACTAATAAGATCTTTGATTAGACTCTCTAATATTTTACAAACAGATGATGTAAGACTTATGGGCTGGTAGTTTTCCCAATTTGAACGAGATCCTTTTTTATATATTGGAATAACATGGGCAGACTTCCATTCTTTAGGCACAAAATGGTGCATCAAATAGTATTCAAAGAATATACACAGGGGATGGGCTATAGAAACAGCTAATAAATATAATAGGTGTCCACTAATGTTATCAGGACTGGAAGAATATTTGTTTTTTAATAATTTAAGTTTCTCCAGAATCATACTGCCAGTTAATTTGATCACAGGTTCATTTGTAACATTTACTATTACATTCTTTTGTGTTGTTGTATGACTATATACTTCACAAAATCTTTGATTCAAGATATTAGCCATATCCAGTGGATTATGACAAAGTGTAGAATCATCCAATAGGGGTCTGACCTGACATGTAGTCCTCAAGAACCAGGCTTTGAGCCTGAGATATTTGAGGTTCAGGTACAAGATTTTCCCCTGTTGGGAGGTCAAGAGATTGTGCCTCCTGGGAAGATGTATTGGTTTGGACACAGACATGGACAGCAGTAAAGGGTACCATGGCTGTCTGGCCCAGTCTGGTGCTACCAGAATCATAGATGCAGGTTGTGACCTGAGCTTGATCAGAACTCTGAAGATGAGAGGAAAAGGAGGGACAGCGTGCAGGCGTCTTTCTGACCAGTCTAGAGCCAGGGCATCCAGTGGAATTGTGCCCTTAACTAGTGGTCTGCAACAGAATATGGGCAGTAAGTGGTTCTCTTGGGAAGCAAAGAGATCCACTTCTGGAGTGCCTCACCTTCTGAACACTGAGTACAGTACCTGTCTGTTAATAGACCATTTGTGATGTGCGTGGTTGATTCTGCTTTAAGCATCTGCCAAGATATTGTCTTTGCCTGGTACATGAATGGCCTGCAGAGAGTCCTTTAGTGAGTAGGCCAATTTCCATATCTTCATGGTCTCTGAGCACGGAGGAGGGTCTGACCTTGTTCCTCTTATTTGTTTACATAGTACATTGTGGTGGTGTTGTTTGTTCTGACTTGCACCACTTTGCCTTGTACCAGATGAGAAAAACACTTTAAAAGCCAGAAATATTGCTCAAAGCTCCAAAAAGTTTATGTGGAGGAGTGACTCTACAGTTGACCAAGTGCCATGGGTAGTGTGCTCTCCCAAGTGAGCACCCTATCCTAACAGAGAGGCCTCTGTTGTAAGGATGACTGATGGATTTTCCCTCTGAAAGAGGACCCCTTCTCTTAGATTGTGTTCTTCCTTCCACCACTGTAGGGACTGAAGCATGGTTTTTGTTACTGGAATTGGTTTTGACATTTTGTCTTTTCTTTGGCACCAGTGTACTCTGAGATGAAACTGAATAGCCCTCATTCGATATCTTGCTCCCAAGACAATGCCCGTTGCTGCAGCCATATGTCCCAAGACCTGCAAATATTGCCTTGCTGGACATGGCTTCCCAACCTGAATGAGGTAATCATTGCAGGATACTCTGGACCCTGTCTTTGGGAAGGAGGGCTCTTCATTGCAAAGTGTCCAGTTCTGCTCCAATGAAGTGCAGGACCTGTACTGGATTGAGAATGGATTTTTCCCGATTTATCAGGAACCCCAGAGACTGTAACAGATTTTGTATTGTTACCTGGTGATCTTTCACCTGTTGTGATGACTTTCCCATGAGTAGCCAGTGACCTAGGTTGTGAAAAACTGAAATTCCCAGTCTTCTGAGATATGCCACTACCACTGCCAGACATTTTGTGAACACTCTGGGCACTGAGGTAAGGCCAAAGGAAAGGCTGAGAATTGGATAACCTCAAGGAAGTCTGAACCTGAGATACTTCCTGTGAGACTCTCTTATTGGGATGTGGATATAGGCATCCTTCAAATCCAGAGATGCCAGCCAATCTCCTTTTTGAATAAATGGCAAGATCAGGGACAAAGTGACCATTTTGAACTTTGGTCTTACTAGATACTTGTTCAGAAGTCTGAGGTCTAGAATAGACCGCCACTTCCCATTTTTCTTTTTGGTGAGGAAATACAGAGAATAAAAACCTCTTCCTCTCTGGGACCTTGGCACAGGCTCCACTGCTTTTATGTGGCGCAAGGCTCGAACCTCTTTTTCCAAAAGATTTCTTTTCTGAAGAGAAGCTGGTTTAAACAGCTTTGATTTTAGAGGAGGGAGAGATTTGAAACTCGGGACAGACCCTGACTCACTAATTCCAAAACCCTCTTGCCAGGCCTAGAAAGTGAGTTAGTCTGCCCCTACTGGTGCTAGGGGCAGCCTTGACAACTGAGTCAGGGATTTTGTTTTGGTTGTGACTGAACCTGGGCAGAGTGGGAGCCTCTTCTGAGCCCCTCCTACCTCTGGCCCTGTAGTACCCAGTCTGCTGTGGGTGCTGCAGCTGTGGGGCAGCTTGTGCCTGATAGAAGGGCCTATCGTAGGGTGTCCTTCCTCTGCATCCCCTCCCATAAGGCCTATATGAAGGAGAAGGCCTTCTGTGGGGAGATACTTTTGTAGGTGGCTTTGTACTGTCCACCTTTTTCATGTAATCTTCAGTGTGTTTACGAAGAGAGTGATCCTCAACAGGAAAATCCATTGCCTTAGCCTGGGTATCCTGTGTCAGATTAGTAGCTCTCAGCCATGCCAGCCTTCTCAGGGCTACAGTCAGAGCCATTCACCTAGCAGCATTGTCATTGGCATCTGCTGCCATTTGGAACTGGTACTTAGATGCTTCCAGTCCAAACCTTGCTGTTTCTCCTAGGTCTTCAGAGAGAGAGAGAGGAGGGATCCTTCTCTGACATTGCCAGAACTGACTGCCACAGTGTTTTTTGGTACAGATAGAAGGGCCTGGTAATTAGTCTGTCTTACCCCCCAGAGAGGTGGCTAGATACCCTTTTAAGGGCTGTGGGCAGAGCCTACAGCCCTTCTGTCATCGATCAGACTATAACTCTAAAAACAGCTGATCTTAGAACTTCCATTTTAGACCTTTGCATGTATTCCTCCACCTCCACAGCAGCAAAATAGTGCACCCCCCTCTGATTTTTGCAATTTGTTGCTCTATGTTAAAGGCATCTGAAGGAGGGATACTACTATACTGTACCACAGAACTTCTCAGGATATTAACAAAAAAAAGTTTTAAACTGCTGTTTCTATCATCTGTCCAGCTCAGTCTAATTTCTTTCAGCAACCTAGGGGTTAACTGTATCTTGTGGAATGTCCTCATAGCAAAAGTTAGACTACAGTGTCAGATTACAGACTTTGCATTTGGAACTGTAAGCTATCCTACTCCTATGGGCAGGACAAGTTGCATGCAAACACACACACACACACACACACACATACACATAAGAAAATAACTGGTCATTTGGTAGCTCTTCACAGCCCTGTCAGTTCATTGATTCAAGCTCATTTGTAATGGAGTCCCTTCTAAAAGTTCTGCATTTCTCAGGGTAGGTTTCTTTTTTGGGTGTGTTGCTTAAAGCAGCAGTATTTAAGTCTGTACCTGATTTGAGGCTGTAAGCAGAGTACACCAACCTCTAATATTTAAACTGTGTCCTTTAAAGATAAAGGATATAAGCATTACATTTTTTAATTTTTTTTATTCTTTGGTAACTGGGTTGGCCCACTAGGCACAGATGCCTGGTTTCTGGGGCTACCGGGAGCACTGAGGAGGCTAAGTGACTTGCTCAGAGTAACACAGTATGCAAGTGGAGGTTGTGGGAATCAAACCCATGTCTGAATGCTGGATGTACAAAGCTAATTTACAACTCAGTATTCTAACTGCTAGGCTATACTGCCAACCACATAAATAGTGAACAATTTAGACCGGCTGTTAATATCTCAAAGGAGAACTGCCTTCAATCAGCAAACATGCATTTTTGTATAAGTAGATGTTATTTTTTTTTAAATACCAGTTCTCATGTTGCTGCTTAATCTTAACTGGCCTTTTGGTAAATTCAGTGAGTGTTTCTGATTCACACACTGCTGGCATTGACCATTTTAGAATAGTATGAGCTTGTCAAGAACTTACATTGTTGGTACAGTGCATCTCTGTTCTAATTTAGAATTCTTAGGTTCATGGGGACATAAACAACATCATACAATTTTATTGCTGTTTAATAGGATATTGTATCTTTGTGGTTCACTTTTTTAACTTTGAAAAATAAGTTGGAACTGTTACACATGAGCTGAACCCTTAATATTACATATTACATATTTTGATGTGGTATAAAGGTATTTTTGAAATTACTATTGTTGTCAAATGTGCATTTACTGTATATAAAATCCTGGTTTGGAAAAAGTGCCATTTATAATGTAACAAGTGACCTTTTTATCTTGGGCACCCTCACCTTTTACAATCTTTCATCACCCCTGTGGCCTTACATGCGCGCACACACATACCACACCACCACCATGTACTCAGACTAAATAAATTTAGGAGGACTGAGTTACCAGTATTCCAGTTTTTGATGATTGTGACTAAACAGCACTATATGGAATCAACAAGAAAACACCTTTGTTTCATTTGGTAGCTCTTCACAGCCCTATTGGCTCTGGCTAGAACTTGTTTTGATATGCTGTCTATCTTCCTGGAGTCCTTCTCAGGTGAATGAGAGGACAGAGGAACCTCGCCTTCTCACAGGCTGTCTGTTGGACTATACCCTGATGATCAGGGTGAGAATAAAGAAATTCAGCCCTTGTCTGTCCAGCTGCTGTTTCTTATCCGCCTTTTATCTAGAGGTGGGACAGAATTTGGGTTCTGCAATATTTTAAATAAATCTTTTTAAAGAATTTATTTATTGGCAGGAGAATTTTCTTTGTGGGTGTTAGCCCCATCATCTCCAGATATTCAGATTCCTCTTCATCTTCTATGACCTCTGTAGTAGCTAGGTCAAGAGCATCCACTATTTTCCTTACAAAGGAAAATGAGAAGAAAAATATTCTGGTCTAGGAGGAGAGCCAAATTCTTGCTCTGGTGAGATCTCCGGTTCAATGGACTCACCATCATGACCCTCTGGTTCATCATAATCCCCATACTCCATCTCCTGAAAGGCGAGTTCAGAGGAAGGAACTGGTTCTTGAACCCTTGGAGGAGGGAGGGTAGGGGCAGGTACAAAGCCCTATATAGCCCGAATGACCTTCATGGCTTGGGCAATCTCCTCCACAGTTGGCAAGCTGTAAGGCACAGAAGAAACCCCTTAGGTTTTCCTTGGGTTCGATGTGCTTTGTCTTTTGGTTTTCTTGGAGGGGCCAGAGTCAGCTGAACCACCCATCTTTTATAGTCAGTTGTATCACCCTTTTCAGGGGTGTGTAAAGAAGAGACAGTGGTTTCACCTGCAGATTCGGAGGGTGTTGGTCGTCCCTGACTCTTGTCAGAGTTCTTTTGCAACCTTTCTAATCAATTTTTCTCATTTTTTGTGGAAAGATTTCAACACAGTCAATAGAAAGATGTTCAGTTCCAAGGCAGACTACACAGCGTTCATACTTGTCTGCTCTGGCAAAAACATCCCCACACTTCAGACAATTTAAAAAAAAATTGGGGGACCAGTCTTTTTCTTTGGTTTTTCACACAGCTCCTTTTCCAGGAGAAAGACCACAACTGCAAAAAGATAAACTTACATTTTTTTTTTTTTTGCAGTCAGTTCAGGACCAATCGGGTTCGGAAAATGAACTGAAAGTTTTAGATTCGAACCGGCTAGCGGTTCACTGCAACCAGGTTATCAGGTTGAAAGAAACCTGGTCAGCGGTTTCAAAACAATTAAACATTGTTTTACAAAAAATAATCTAAATAGCAGAAAAATTTCAGCAAAACTAAGAACTACCCGGTTCCTCAGTGGTTATTCCAAACTGTGAGGTTCCGAGAAAATAACATGATTAACTCTAAAAACTAAACTAAATGTTTGAAATAATTTTAACAATAAACGAAGGCAGCAGTAAGAATAATAAAGTATAGAATATTTATACTTCGCAGTGAGCCACAAAACGACCTAAGGGGAAGCCTCCTGGGCATCTTGACTTGTCAGGCGGAGTAAGAAATCTGAGATGTTTGTAACCCCCCTGTTACCCGGGGTTACTAGAATCCCAATAAGACCTAGTGGTAGGCAGGGAAGGCAGCTTGTGAAACTCCAGTTAAATGGATTTCACACTGTCTCACTTGTTCTCAGTCTCAGCTGAGACTGAAGGATGACATCATTTTAGAACTGTCGAGCTGCATAAGCCACACTGGAATGTTGCAGTTGGAGGTTAGAGTAGAACGTTGGGGAATTTGAAGCCAGTCTATGTGCAGTCTTAGAGAGAGACTGTAGTGCAGTAGAGTGTGTGCATGCTTTCAGAGCTTTAAGCTCTGTTTAAGACCTACTTTTGGTAAGGTGTATGTTTCTACCTGAAGAGGAACACAGGAACTGGTAATTGAAGTGGTGGAGACTGCTTTCAGTGGTTCAGTAGCCCCATCCCTGAGGGGATGGGGGGAAGGTGTTTGTCTGTTTTCCAGGGCCAAATCCCCACGGGTCCAGCTAAGGGAAAGAAGCTGCCTGTTCAAGTTGTGCTGAGGCACCAGAAGCTCTGTGAGAGATTCCTTGTGGAGGAAACGCATGTGGGGCACCTACAACCGAAGGGTGAGTTCGCTCTGAAAAAGGGCGAAGTGTTTTCATCTGAACAGAAGGAAACTAAAGGGACTGTTACTGTGGGGTCAGGAAAAGACAGCCAAGTACAGTTGGAAGATGTGGGGATTGGACTGCTTAACTCAGTGGGGGGTCTAGAGTAATGGACAAAGCCACATATAAGTATGTTCAAGTCCAGCACAAATGGGAAGAAAGACAAATAGGTGGAATGTGAAATACATTTAGCAAGAATCTACATTGCAAAGCTTACAGGATGAGGTGTTTCTGTCCAGAGAAATGGCCGGGTATGAATTGTGGGAGCGAGAGGTGGGAGACCCCCCCCCATCAGTAGTAACCAAATTCACCTCTACAGATTTGCTCTGAGACACCTTTTGCTTTCTCTCAGGTACTTGGCCAGTGCCTGAGGGAAGTACCCATACGTGGATTGAAAGGAAGATCTCATGGAACGAGGTGCTCTTAGGTGGTTTAGGAGCCACCAGAAAATGTTTCCATGAAGTATGGAAGGTGTCCAAGTGGCTGGCAAAGGAGCTGAGCCAGGGAAAACCCAGAACAGTGTACAAGTTCGGGCTGTGTAACTCAAAGCAGCGTACAAGTCCGGGCTGTGTGCCCATTGTGTGGTAGAGCCTGAGGGCTAAAGTGATGAGGATGTGTTCTGGTCTCCTTTAATTTGCATTACCAGGAGTGTAGCCCCGTGGGGGTCCATCTATGCTTTGTTTATTCTGTTTGGATGTGAATAAAAGCAACACTTTAGAATCCCACTTCTGGTATTGGACATTATAGTTATTGCTTCCTGTATTCGGAGTTACTTGGGTGCCTCTGTGCAGAGTAGGCAAACCTAGCCTTTGTACTGAGTGACCTATTCCTCCCCGAACCCAGCCCACCTGATATTGTTGTCAGATGGCAAACGGCAGACTGGACTGGGGTTGCACGTTGATGGAACATTGCTGCGGATAAGGGCAACAGTTTGAATAAATGTCACGAGCCAATGATAGTTCTGTCATTTGCATAAAGCTCCATTTGCTCTGGGCAGTTCTACTTAGGAGGCAGACTACAGAGAGTTAGGTGTACAGAAGAATACATGAGGTTATAAACTTAGATTGGTAGTACATTACAAAGGCTATTAATCAGCAATCTCCTGAAAGAAGGCAGAAGTTCCTGTCCAAGAAGATTGCTGCAGTGAGTAATCAACCAGCTCATCTCTTCCGAACTGTCAGCAGGTTGTGCAATTCAACCTGTCTGCAGTCTTGGGAGAGTTTTCACAAGGTAAGAGTGATGAGATTGCTCAGATCTTCGCTAATAAGATTGTCGCCATCAGGTTCAAGATCTGCTCAGCACCCGCAAATGGGTATTGTGGAGATCAGCATTAGGTTGCAAACATCTGGTCAGTTTGGTCTGACTTCGGCTGGTTAGAGATTGTGGATATTATACGGGTCGTCCAGGGTATGCATCAAACTTAATGTAGTTTGGACCCGGGCCCAATGCACCTCCTAGTGGGGTGCATTGAAGTTATCAGCCTGGTCCTTGCTGAGATAGTCTGGTGCTCATTGGAGATGGGTATTTCCGGATCCCCTAAAGGAGGCAGTCATGATACCCATTCTAAAGAAGTCTTCTGTTGACCCGGACTGTCCAGCTTACTACAAACCAGTCTCTAACCTGCCCTTTGTGTGCAGGGTTATTGAGAAGGTAGTTGCAGCACAGATGGATGGTCATTTAACATCTCATGAGATCTACGATCCTCTCCAGTCCGGGGTTTAGGAAGAGACACAGTACTGAGACTGCCCTTGTTCGGGGTGCTTAATGATCTCCTGATAGCGAAGGATCTGAGAAGTCATTCTGTCTTGGTTCTCCTTGGTCTCTTTGCAGTGTTTGACACTGTGGACCATGGGGTGTTGTTGGAGCGTCTGCAGACTCTTTGTGGACTGTCTGGTATAGTCCTCAGCTGGTTTTGATCATTCCTCACTGGCAGGTCTCAGAGAGTGGTGTTGGGAATTTACTCCTCTGCCCCTCCCCCTGTCACGTAGGGTTTCACAGGGCTCTGTACTGTCCCTCATGTTGTTTTGTAGTGCACATGCTGCCGTTGGGAGACAATGATAAGGTGGTACGGGCTGAGTTTTCACTGCTATGCTGATGGTACTCAGCTCTACATGCCCTGTGTACCCGAGCAGGTTGGGGTAGTCTTGGTCTTAACAGTTGCCTATCAGAGATCCAGGGTTGGATGAGTGCCAACTGCCTGAAGTTGAACTCTGAGAGGACCGAAATGTTGGTTGTGGATCCAGGTCATCCAGGCATGGGGTTGTCGGCGGGCCAACCTTCTGGGCTTTGGCTTGTGGGGGGATCAACTGCTTACCTTGGTCTGAGTGTGGAGTTTGGGTGTTGTGTTCAACAGCAGCCTGACATTGAAATCTCGGGTGTCTGCTGTTGCAAAGTCCTCTTTTACCATCTGAGGAACATCGCCCAGATTAAGTGCTTGGTCCCGCCTAACAATCTTCCCACACTGGTCTTCGCCTTTGTGATCTTACGCATTGATTTCTGCAGTGCCCTATACCTAGGGCTTCAGGGGGTTGATATCCACCAATTGCAGCTGGTGCAGAATGCGGTAGCCAGGTTGTTTACTTGCTTATCAAGATCTTGCCATCTCAGTTCTGTGTTCAGTGATCTGCACTGGCTGCCTGTTCTTAGGCAGATCACCTTCAAGGTCGGGTTACTGACTTATAAAGCCCTACACAATCAGGGACTGCGCTACCTGCAAAATCTTCTTTGCCCCTATCGCCCCCTCCGCTTATTCCGTTCCTCCAATGAAGGATTGCTGGAGATTTCTAGGGTTCAATTAAAGACTTCTAGGGCCCGCTTTGTTGCGGACCCCACCCTGTGGAATTCTCTGCCTTGTCGGATAAGAGAGTGCCTGACCATCGAGAGCTTTAAAACTGCACTTAAAACACACCTGTTTTGATTAGCATTTCCAGATTTGTGTAATGAGTTGTTTCATTACTACCGATCTTTGATTAGGTTTTTAAAGTCTGATATGTAAAATTTTTATTGATGTTTTATGGATTTGTACAGCGCTTTGATTACTGCAGAATGGCACTTAAAAATAAAGATGACGTGACGCCTGACATTGGCCACCAGAGCAGTCTTATGCCGTTAGGTTAAGTGCATAGACCAAGGCAACCCGAGTCCGCTCGAACCCGCCGCCAAGCGAGCGCGAGGTGTGTAAGGCCCAGCACCCCACCTCAGCACCACTGCCGGGCTGTATTTCCAGCATTGTAACATTTCTCTGTATTATATCCCATTGTTCCCTACCCCAGGTCATACCAGGAGACGAGCAACTTGTTGCTCAACAAGCCTGCCTTGTGAAACTGCACTACTCAGTAGTTCTGTCCTCTTTGGTGAGGATTCCGAGACAATAATCACCAAGCTGCAGGATTCAGGCAAGGCCATTCGGTCCATACACTCCATATGCAAACCGAAACAAAGGTCCTTTTGAAAGCTTCATTTTCATGGAAAAGGGGGAAAACAATCCAGATTACAGCCATAGCAGTAGCAAAGAGGTGTCAATGGCTGCAAAGGCCCCCATGAGGTTCCACAGGTTCTGGGTATTGGGCCGTCGATCAAGCCCAGCCCGATCTTCCCTCCTCCTGCTACAGCCTGACTCCTTGCTGGACACACCGTCTCCCATAGTCGCACTGGGGGAGGTGGAAGGAGGTTGTTTTTCTCATTATACCTTGGGCTGGTGAAAAGTCACCTCAGACCAATGGGTCCTGCAGATGATTGACAAAGGGCACTTAATTGCATTCTTACAGAGGCCACCAGACAGTCCACCCCACCCTCCCATTGTTCCTTGGCTCATGCAGAGCTAATCAGGGTGAGACCAAAGCTCTGCTACTCAAGAGAGCTATAGAACCTGCCCCCCCCCCCAGAGGGGAACAGGATTCTATTCACACTTCTTCCTCATGCCATAAAAGACGGGGGATCTATGCCCCATCTTAGACTTCAGTGACCTTAGTTTGTCGAGTACAAACATTTCCGGAAGGTCTCCCTGCAAGACCTACTGCCCATGATACAGCAGGGGAATTGGCTAGCATCTCTGGGTATGCAGGACACCCATCTTCATATTCTAATAGCCAAACCTCACAAGAGTTTCCTTGGGTTTGAGTTTCACGGACAGCATTACCAATTCAGAGCGTTGCCCTTCGGCTTATCCTCCCCTCAAGGGTCTTTACCAAATCAGGCAGGAAAACAGTCACGGAACACTCACCAGCCAAGAAATGGAATGTCCACATAAGAAAGTGCAATTTCAACAAAATTTTACTTGCAGACTGGAAGGAGTTGCAAGATGCAGCAGTACAAAATGGAAGCCTCTCGGCGAAAGGAACACTCACTAACGTTTCACCCATATGGGCTTTGTCAAAGTGTATGTACCCCTAGGACTGAGTGCTAGTTATGCTAACATGTTAATTGCACATAAGTGATAAGGTGCTACAATTTAAAGTGACAGTGCAAACCCTCTTCAGTACAGTCATATATACACAAGTGCTAAAATACATATACAGCATAAACTGCTATGTTCAGTCCCCATAATCGTGTACTGTGGCTACATAAGGATGTAAGAGCAAGTTCATGTATACCAAGAGCATTACAAATTGTGACACATATTAAAAATGTTAATTAAAAAAGGTTTTTCCTTCATTACTTAATTACTTGTTCCACTCGTATCAAAAAGAAACAGTCTAAATTCTATCTTAATGTTGTTCAAAGAATGAAAAACATTTTTATAATATTTAATATCTAATATATTAAAAGCACCCTCATTCGGGTAGATATGAGGTCTGGAGAGCCAAACAGAGAAGTGTCACGATACCAAGAACAAAAAGACGAATAAGAAAAGAAGGGGGGAGGACAGAAAGAGAGAAGGAGGAAGGGATAAAGGGGTAGGAGGAGGGAGTTTTGGGTTGTGAGAGCGAAAAAACCCCAAAATAAAACAAAAAAGCATGAACCAGGAAGAAAAAATTCAAGAAAGATTAGAGGAAACAGGTCAGCAAAAATGTGCGTTCCTCTCCATGTTTTGGTTTTCACATAGGGTCTCCTCCTGTACTGTACTGTATATTGTCACTTCCAAGAGAGGTCTAAAAGAGAGCAACCAAAGGAGTGTAAACACACTGTAGTTTAGAAGGGGCACAGTCGCAGCACAATGCTTCATACTTATTGTTGCTTCATTTAACCAAGAATGGTTCCAACTCCAGCACATCATTTAACCCCTTTTCTGATGAGCATGCCCCAAATTGGTAAATCCAAAAGTACTCACACCTACTTAGAGCCAGTTCCCTGTCTCCTCCCCTAGGGCAAAGGCAGACTTGTTCAATATCTATGAATTCAAGTTTGTGTTCTCTGTTGTCTGCCACCAATATGTGGGTGACCCAAACATACTCAAGATTGCCATTTATTATGGCCCTCACATGTTCCCCCACCCTTTCTCTGAATTTCCTCTTAGTTTGACCAATGTGGGAGGCCCCACAGCTGCATTCTGGGAAGTAAACAATCCCATTTTGCATCACAGTTATATAGATTGACAATTTTATTGTCTTCTCTTATGTAGGTACAATACCCGAATCTTCCACAGTGTTTACATCCCTTGGGCAGTGGTGGTAACCAGGTTTCTATTGGTCTAACAGGTTGTATTGAGGACACCAGCTGGTCCCTAAGATTCCTTGCCCTCCTATAGGCCTTGCAGGGTGGCACCTTAGCTGTTGTTTCTAGTCTTTTATCAGCTGCCAATACATGCCAGTTCTTTACCAAGATGTCCCTGACTTTCCAGGATCTGCAGCTATATGTGATAACAAAACTACTCTATTTTTATCACACTATTTGTCTATGGTGCCCTCTCTAGGCTGTAGGAGGTTTTCATGTGATACCCTTTCTGTTTCTCTTATAGCATCTTGTAACACCCTGCCAAAATACCTTTAACTACAAACCTCCTACTGAGTTCCATTTTTTTCTTTTTCATACTCTTCATTTCTACTGCAGTTCCTCTTCACCCTTAGATACTGGATCTTGGGTATGTTACTAACTATATTTATTTATTTAGCTTTTGTTTACCGGGTAGGTGTGCTAGCCAGCAGGTGACTATTTTCAGGCACGACCCGGGAGAGTACAATACAGGATAACACAAGGAAGCAACATTACAATTGAGGCAATCAGTACAGAGTACATTCATGACATATACAGAGGCAATTTCAGCTAGGCTAACATGATGTAGGCTAGTCTAGGCAATGAGCAAACAGTACAGTACAGTACAAGGAGGTTACAGGGGAGTGTTGGTACTAGTAAAGGGTCAGGACCAGGGAGTCTGAGAGCCGTAGGGGAAAACTTACGGCTTTACCGGAAAAAGCACTAGATATTAGCCAGGTTTGTGGTTCCCCCGCTGGGCCAGATGGTGTGGAGTGGCAGGGAAGGGTACAGGCCAACGAGATTGTGCCGGGGGTAGACAGCCAGAAACGTGGTATGGAGGAGGGAGGGTGAGCCATATCGGGGGAGATAATTAAGACACCCAGCAGTGAGTTAGAAGGCTAAGTTGGGTAGGAAGGAGCCATAAACTGGCAAGCAGCAGCAGGCAGCCCGTGGAATTTGAGAGATATACCAGCGGCTTTTGCGGCGCCGGGCTAGGGGGACGCCGGGCTCATGCTCCCACTGTTGGGCATGAGAGAAAGGGGGGCAGTGGACGGGAGAGAAAATATGGCACACTTACGGCTTCAGCGGTAGTAGGAGGGTAAGTGCAGCCGAGCTTGTGGTACCGAGACTGGGCATACGAGTCGGTAACAGTCCCTGGCTGTGGATGTTCAGTGGTAAAGAGTGGGGGAAAGAGGGGAAGGGGGAAGTGAACCTTACAGTACCAACTTCTGGCTGTAGTCTATTTAGACAGTGCCCAGGTAGCGGAAGAAGAAAAAAAAAACACGATAGTTAAGAGAATAACACATAACAGTTAAATAAGGCGATCATTCATATCTATCTAGTACAATTGCATCAAATGGACAAAAAGACAGGGGAGCTTAAGGAAAGGGGTAAGTCTTAGGAGGAGGGGGAGGAGAGAAGTGGGGAGACAGGTAGCAAAGGGAAGGGAGTAGAAACAGGGGAGATGTGAAGATCAGGTAGGGTCGAAGCAGGTGCATTGATCAAGGGTGGCCAGGTGAAGTCTCAGCCCACGCTGAAGGCAGGGGTGCGAGGGTGCATGTCTGAGGTCCAGAGGAAGCTGGTTCCACAACTTAGGGGCTGCATATTGAAGGAGCCAGTTCCTTTTGGTATGACAGCGGGGAATATCCAGAAAGGCTTTGTCTGCTGATCTTAGCTCACGGTTAGGAATTGAAGGAAGAAGTAATTTAGCAAGTGCTGCAGGCTGTCTTTGTCTGAGAATAGAGTCATTTAGACAGCCCAGGTAGTAGCTCCTGGAGGCCAAGGGGGAGAGCCACCCAAGGTCAGTGTATAGCTGGCAGTGATGAAGAAGTCATGGAGCTTTAGCAGCGTACCGGCATATATTATTGTAGGTTACATCCCATTTGTGCAGAACAGATTTGTGGGCAGAAGTAAGTATGGGCGCACAATAGGTAAGCGTAGGTAGTAGGATCCCCCTGACTATGGCTAGCTTAGCAGAAGATGTAAGCATATAGCTCATTCTGTAGGCTGCTCCCAGCTTGCAATTAACATTTTTGCATGTGGTTTGGATGTGTAGATTTAAATCAAGAGATTGGTCCAGTAGGATGCCCAGGTAACGGAAGGAGATAACCACCTGTAGAGGATTTCCATTTAGATCTAGGATATTCAGAGGAGTGGTATACAATCAAAGCTTTTGTGCAGTGCCTAATAACATGGCATTTGTCTTGGTGGAATTGAGAATAAGGCGGTGGGAGTTTAACCATTTCTGGACGCTGGAGTAGGCTCTATTTAGTGACATGTTAATGTGCTCAACATTGTGTGAGCTGGCATAGATGACCAGGTCATCTGCACAGAGAAGCGAGGAGCAGGCAGGTATTTCATCTGGGAGGTTGTTAATAAATAGTGTGAATAGAAGAGGACCCAGAATAGAGCCTTGGGGAACTCCAATGTTCATTTTCACTGTGGAGAAAATGGCTGAATTGAACTTAACAGCCTGAGACCTGTTTGTCAGGTAGCTCTAAACCAGTTAAGTACAGGGGAGGAGCAGCCTATTTCCCAGAGGGTAGACAGGAGCAGGGGTGGTCCACAAGGTAAACGCCTTGTAAGGTCAATAAAGACAGCCCCTGTGAGCCTTGCTTGATCCATGTCAGAGAGGATGTCGGTGGTGAACTTAGCTAGAGCCGTCTGAGTGCTGTGGTTTTTCCTGAACCCATGCTGTGCATCATTGAGCTGCTTAGTAGTATCAAGGAATCCCTGGATCTGTGTGGCAACCAGTTTTTCAAGGATTTTGCTAAAAGGGGATAGTATTGCAATAGGCCTGTAATTGGAGATGTCATTTTTGTTCCCTTTTTTGTAGATTGGTGAGATCCTGGCCATTTTCCAAAGGTCTGGGACTATGCCACTGGTAAGGGACAAAGTGAAAATTCTTGCTAGCGGTTTAGAGATAAAATGCGCAGCTAGTTTTAACAGGCGAGGTTTGAGTTGGTCAGAACCAGGACTGGTATATTCCGATATTTTCTTTAGAAGGTTCAGAACCTGAGTGCTAGTAATGGCTTTGAAGTAGAGGGGGTAAGGTTTAGGGTTACTGGTGTGGGAGGCAGAGTCAGGGTTACTGGTGTGGGAGGCAGAGTCAGAAAGAGGCACATTGTTAGAAGTGGGGGTTGCTGATGGCAGTGCACTGGTATACTGTAGGATGAGAGGTCAGAGAACATATTGTTGAAAGCATTTGCTATGGTGATGGGGTTGTTACAATGGGAGCCACTTATAACCATATCAGAGGGTGTAACTGATTGAGGTGTCCCCAGGAAGGTTTTTATGTGCCCCAAAATTTACAGGGATCATGGGCTGAGTTTTTTAGCAAGTTCTGATAGTACAGGCTTTTAGCTAGCCTTATGTTCTTTCTGCAGGAATTCCGTTGCTGTCTGTATATAGAGTAGTCCCTAGGCAACCCAGAGCTTTTGAAGATTTTCCAGAGTTTGTCCCTGCGTCGAAGTTGTTGTAGGAGATCTTTATGGAGCCATCTGGTTAGTTTTCCCTGACTCTTCGCTGGCTTTTGGAGCATGCTTGTTTTGCACAGGGAGAAACTGCTGTAGAACTGCATTTAGGGCATCTTCTACATTCACTGCATGGTATATGCCTGACCAGTCAATGTTTGATATATCCAGGAGGAAGGAATTTTCATCCAAGTTTGCAAAGTTCAGAAAAGTGACCAGCCGAGGTGGGGGGCTGACCAGCTCCATTGACAGTAGATAGGAGAGTGGTCAGTGATGGAATCAGCCAAGATCCCTGAGCTAGTCATATGTTCAGGTCTGTTTGTCAGGATCCAGTCAATAAGTGTACCAGACTTCGTGTTGACAATCTGGTGTTTCAGTGATTTGTGGTGAAAATTTAAGCCTTGCACTAGTGAAGCCAGGGTATTGTGAGAGGACCCAGCCAGTTCAGGTTAACGTCACCAAGGATGACAGCTTCATTTTTATTGATGGATTTTAGAGTTAGCTGGAGTGCTTCCTGGAGCCTGTTTACTCCTCCTGAGGGTGGATTGTAAATACAGATTATATTCAGTTTTTAGAACCAAGTGTCAGGAGTGTGCATTGATTCACACGAAGTTGGGGGGTTTGGGTCAGAGATTATACTGATGTCCAGGTAAGGCTTATGGTAAAAGGCAACACCTCCACCCCTCTTTGACCCCGGTCTGTCCTGCCGAACAAATGAGTAGCCAGGTATGGTGCACATGGTATCTGGGGTTCTAGGTTTCAGCCAGGTCTCCGATAGGCACAGTATGTCGGGATCGTATATTTTGAGCCATGCTTCCACTTCAGGCAGGTGATTCAGTAGGCTTCGGATGTTCACATGCGATATAAGTAGTCCTTTAGTTTGCTTAGTTAACACTTTCAGGGGAGCCCCACTGCAGGGGGGGGGCCTGGATTCAGTTCAATATCGCCAGAAAGTTTAATCAGGAGTGATGCTAGGAACATAAGCAGTGAGCTGAGTAGGTCTAGGGCACTCCCTGCATTCTCCACTTATTTTGAGGGAAGACAGAAATCAATAAGTGCAGCCTTTGTTTAGGAGAAGGTGTTCCCAAGAGGGTGACAGCTGCTTGCATATAGTATGCTGTTTCTATCTGTGGGGTTCTTGTATAACTCTGTTACCACCTTTCCAGAATCTGTTTTAGTAATAAGGATATCCAAAAACGAGACATATTTTCAGCTGGCCAAAGGATAATAAAACAGGCCGAATAAGGGCAAACAGACTGGAGGACAGAGAAACAAGGTCAGGTTCAATACCCGTTCTAGTCTTAAACCAGCTGGGCCTACTAACAAGAGGGACTCTGTTAATACACCAGCAACATCTACTAGTGCCTCAGAGACCACCGTAAATAGTGATTCCAATTCAGACTATTTGTTAGAGCAAACATCATCAGAAGAGGTGACCCCGAGGAGGGGGAAACGCAAGTACAGGTATCAAAAAGGCACAGGAGAGGTCGCCGGGGCAAGAGGAGGCCCAGCAGGACTATTAGGGAACAAAAAGAGGTATCAGTGGGAACACTGAAAAAGGTAGAGAACAGTATTGTTATAAACATGTCTACATATGAACTATCTGACATTGAAATCAATGTTATAAACAAAGAACTCACATTTGTTCCAACTGTGGACATTAATTTTTGAGACTACCACTGACCTATTTAGATTGTGTAGTCTAAGTCTACAGTGTTATTATTCCAACATAGGTCGAAGTGTGCAACAACCCTTAGAAAATATTATAGACAGCCAGGAAGGGGAGTTGGACTATGATACTATAATTACCACACAAGAAGTCATAGAGGCTCTGAATACCAGCTGTGGAGGGATTAGAACCTGTGACCCAGTATCCACCCAGGTGCATCTTAGAGTCCAGTCTTGGAGGATGGGGAGGAAGTTTGGAATAGAAAGTCGTCCATGGATCACTTTAGATATAGTATCTTCTGCCCAACCCTACCCCCTGCTATAGTGATTTTTAAGGAATTGTGTGAGGATGATTTTCAACAGCTGAGAACAGAAAGATACACACTTGATTATTGCAAAGTAAGTATGGAGGAGAAAATGGCAGTAAAAGGGTTGAGGAACAATCACAATACAGCTATAAAACCAGTGGACAAGGGGGGGCAGTGTGGTTATCTGGGACACCACAGAGTATGAGGAAGAGATCCAAAAACAATTGGGTAACAGGGAATATTGTAAGCACATTACTTCAGACCCTACCCCGGTCCTCAAAAGACATGTAGATGGGTTTTTAGGATGGGCTTGTTACAATGGCCTTATTACTGAGAAGGAGAAAACCCTTTTGACTGTCAAAGCACCACTGAGGGTGCAGTTTTATACCCTCCCCAAAATCCATAAGACCCTGACCAAACCACGTGGCAGGCCCATCGTTTCTGGGGTAGGGGTGGTAACAGATCCTCTAGCTTGCTTTGTGGATGATGTCATCAGGCCCTTGGTTCATAACACCCCCTCCTTTCTCTTAGATATAAGGGATGTGCCGAATGTATTTAACAACCTGGAGGTAGGAGGAGACTCCGTAGTTGTGACCTTCGATGTAGAGGCGTTCTACACAAGTATACCCCACAAAGGGTGTTTGAGAGCCCTAAGGTACTACTTGAATATGAAGGGGAGGGATGTCATCCTGATACAGAGCTCCTTGTAGATATGGCAGAAATAGTACTGGAGAGAAACTACTTTTGCTTCAAGGGGGGTTACTACCACCAGGAGATGGGCACAGCAATGGGGGCCACGTTTGGCCCCCAGTTATGCCAATTTGTAGATGGCATACTGGGAAGAGGAGTACATTTGGAGCAATCACAACCCATTTAAACAACTTAAGAAGTGTTGGAAACACTTCATTGACGATGTGGTCATGGTTTGGGAGGGCGGTATGTACAAACTGGGTTTGTTTTTGGTTTACATACATTCAAGTAATCAACATCTTAGATTCACATGCCATGCCGACCCACTACAGGTCTCATTCTTGAATATCCATATTACTAAAACAGATTCTGGAAAGGTGGTAATAGGGTTACACAGGAAACCCACAGATAGAAACAGCATAGTACAGGTATATCACCCTGCCCATATAGTTAGTAACATGCTCAAGAGATAGTACTTAAGGGTGAAAAAGAACTGCTGTAGAAATTTAGAGTATGGAAAAGAAAAAATGGACCTCACTAGGAGGTTTGTAGCTAGAGGATGTTTGGGCAGGGTGTGACAAGATGCTGTAAGAGAAACAGAAAGGGTACCACGTGAAAACTTCCTACAGCCTAGAGGGGGCACTATAGACAAACATTGTGATAAAAATAGAGACAGTTTTGTTATCACATATAGCCGCAGATCCTGGAAAGTCAGGGACAGCTTGGTAAAGAATTGGCATGTGTTGGCAGCTGATAAAAGGCTTGAGGAAACAACTAAGGTGCCACCCCGCATGGCCTGTAGGAGGACAAGGAATCTTAGGTACCAGCTGGTGTCCTCCATACAACCTGTTAGACCAATAGAAACCTGGCTACCACCACTGCCCAAGGGATGTAAACATTGTGGAAGATGCAGGTATTGTACCTCTCAGTGTCAGTGTCAGTGGCTCAGCAGGTAGCACACTTGCCTCTGAGGCCAGGAGACCAGAAGGCTGTGGGTTCTATCCCCACACCAGGCACTTGGGTTAATATCCCTTTACTGACACTGTAGTGCAGCATCAGGGGGGTGCTGCACCCCTGAGGTTGCGTCCTTCGAGGTCCCATCTGCCTGTTCAGGTGGATGTTAAAGATCCCATGGTACTTCTCGAAAAGATTAGGGTAATTTTTATTGAAATCATATCAAAATATATGCAAAGCAGTATTGCATCATACAAAACCATAAAAAAGAGGAAAACCAAGAACGTAATTAAGTATTATTTCTACAGCAATCCCAAACATAAAAAAACATTATATCTCTACCTCTTCCCACTCCCTCACTAAAAGAGTAGGGAATTTTTATGCAAAACACAGACCAAAATATACAAAATTGTATTACATCATACAAAATCATAAAGAAAATCAAAAAAAAATAAGGTATTACATCAGACAGAAACTATAAACCTAAACAGGTCAAATGATATAACCCTCCAAAACAGTAGGAGAAAGTGTATTACAAATGAAACAGAAAATACAGGCGAAACAGTGTTGCTTCACACAATTCAAAAACATAAATGAAACAAAAGCATTACGTCATGCAAAATACAGCAAATGAACAGCAAATATAGAAGCCCATAATCCAAAAACAAAAGAGCCATGGTCACAACCTCCAAAAGGACAGGCACCTTGTCTCCTACTCATCAGTGCGTCAGGGAAGGTAGTGTCTGTCACAGCCAATCCACCGAGCCCCATCGAGAAGTAAATAATGAGGGAGAAACCTTGTGACAATCCTGTAATCATAAAGTATTAATTGAGTTGTGAACAATAAAATACAACTCTTCTGCAGAAAAATAACGTTGCTGAATCATAAGCCTACAGTGTACATACCAGATATAAAATTTAAAACACCAGGAATAACCACATGGTTACCCTATCATGTTTAGTCCACAAATTTGGCAAAATACCGAGACATAAAATTTCCAAGGTCATGTCACAAAAAGGGAATGAAGGCCACTTTTGATGCACAAGAGACCAAAATTCTACAATGAATGGGCAGTCCAAAAATAAATGAGCTATTATCTCAACTGTAAAAGGACGTGTATCTCATGGGCAATAATAGTCAGAGAGCTGTTTATGCTTTAAATTCCCCCTCACATTCAATTTGCCATGGAAAGATAACCATAAAACATCCCACATATAATAAGGAATGCAAGGTGAAGTCAACATGTTTCCATAATATGCTTGTTGTGTAGTGTATGAATCAATAGGGGCCGAATCTGGAAGAATTTACGATAATGAAAGCATACAGCTCTTTCCTACAAAAGGTAGTAATGTGATCTTTTGTAATACCCCATAACTTAATTTTTCCAAAGCAAACCTTCAATGTATGTGGAAGCTGAGCTACAGAACGTTGTCTTGGTATAGGAGTATGTACGCATGACCAGGAATCAAAACTGATCCTAAAGAGTCTAAAAGCCACGGTGTCCACTGTGAATCCTGCTTGACTAGTAAGGGTCGATATTGGAATACATAAAAATAGTAAAAGAAAACAATAGGTTGAATTATGTGTAAACCCTCAGATTTCCTCTCTCTAATAATATACTCCTTTTAATCAGGTTTAATCTATTACCCCAAATACAGGAAAAAAAAACACCATACATTTGTGTTTCCAGGGACGGAGGAAGACTAAACACTGAACTCAGGTACAAAAAAAATGGCAATAAAATGTTTAATCTATATAGACCCTTTTCAATTTGGATAGCATCCATGCATTCCAAAGTTTAACCTTGTTCTGTGCTTCATCAAGTTACAATTTCCAATTTTGGTATGCCCAATCCCTGTGCCAAAATGAAGTCCCAAAACAATACATGTACCTCTAATCACTGGGATTCCTATAAAAGTAGGTATTTGCACATCTTCTACTCTAAGTGGGATACAATGGCATTTCTTATAGTTAATACTAGCCCCTGTATGTTCCATAAAATGCTGGATAGCAGTCCCCAACACATATGTTGATGGTATGTCATTCACCACAAAACAAATGTCATCTGCATATGCTATACACTTGATTTCCCGATCTGTACAGGAAAAGGACACTCCCCATATCTCCGGTACAGCATACACTCTCCGTATCAAGGAGTCTATAGTGAATAAATATAATAGAGCACTTAATGGGCAACCTTGCCATACCCCCCATTTAATTCTACACTTATTCCCCAACTAGCCATTATAATAAGCTTGGGCCATTGCCTTAGCATAAGATTTGGACCCAAGAAATAAAGAGCGGAGGAACCTCATAGTGCTGCAGACAGTCCCATAAATAGGCATGATGGACATTGTCAAAAGCCTTGGCCTGGTCTAGACTAAAAGTAAACAGGTAATTTCACCTAAAGCTCCTTTTTGCATAATTCTCAGAGGAGTATCAATCCATCAGACATTTTCTATTCGGTATGGAAAGGTCTGTGCAGGGTGTAATTAAAATCTGCCTGTAAGAGTAAACCGATCATTCAATATTTTCATCAATATTTTAAAATCTGCATTAAGCAATGTAATTGGTCTCCAATTCACCAGGTCATCTCTATTCCTTTTTCAAACATGAAGATAACAAGGCCTTCAGTCATACTATCTGGGAGCACACCAGAGCTCAACAATTCATTTAAAACTTCAGAAAACTCCTGTAAAAGGATTCAGAAAATGTATTTATATAACTCATATCGAATCCCATCTGAACAGGAGCAGAACCTGCTTGGTGCAGGACAACACTCCTGAAACTTTCAGAGATGTAATTTAGTAACAAGCATGGCAGTACCTTGAACAGAAAGACAGGGCACATCACATTGATCCAACCAGGGTGTATGCACATTAGACTCAACATCTGAGGAACCAAACAACATGTGTATATGTGCATCAAGAGCCTGCATAATACCCTCCTTAGTTGTACACCTAAGTCCAGCCTAATTCTTAATACTCTCCTTTGTTTCTGCTGATGTTGCTGGGCACAGAACTGGAAAGAATTCATGAAGGCTTTGTCACTCTGAGTTCCAAATCGACGTTCCATATCTAAAGATTTTAAATAGTTATATTGGGTCATATTCATAAGATTTTTAATGCAGTCAAATCTGGAAGCACAGACATGTTTCCTTGTGCCATTTGAAAATG
This sequence comes from Neoceratodus forsteri, assembly GCA_016271365.2. NCBI lineage: Eukaryota > Metazoa > Chordata > Ceratodontiformes > Ceratodontidae > Neoceratodus > Neoceratodus forsteri. The sequence continues at coordinate 888,202,179 of CM057450.1, read as the reverse complement.
CAAGTCTAAAAATTTAGCCCTATACTCATGATATAAATCAGATTTGTACTTGCCATTAAGCTTTCTGATGTGTTGAAAATAATGAGTAATATCAAGTTTGGTATCCATCCACCACTCCCTATATGTATTATATAGAAAAACGATGGATTTTCAGTGTTCCAAAATGCCATGAAACCATCTTCCACTGTGGGAAGGAGCAGAAGACTCACATTAAGTCTCCAATACCCTGGTCCACGATGCATGGGTTCATGACTGGCAACCGTAGCTTCTAGAACAACATGGTCAGATGGAGCAACTGGAAGTGTTTTGGTGGTAATAACTCGCAATGACTCAGATAAGAACCAAAAATCAATTCGGGTGGCTTTTGTACCCTGAAAATAAGTTTTGGGAGAATTACCAAACTTTTCGAAAATATCAATCAGCCCAGTTTGAACCAATAAAATAGACAAACAGTTAACATCGCAAAATATTTTCTGAGTGCAAACCTTCATCTTTCCTATATCTGCTACAATTAAAATCACCACCTAGAAATACACGCTTAGCAGTAAATAATCACGCTGTATGATGTTAAATATCTCAATTTGGCAGCCTTAGTCTGAGGAGCATATACATTTAAAAATGACATCTCAAACCACAAATGACCATATCCAACATCAAACACATCCAGGGACTATGTCTATTAAATGCAATAATCTGCTGATGGATTATTTACTGCAATACCAACACCACTACAGAGCTCAGTGCCTATCAACCAATAAGTAACCCCCCACCACCATCCCATCGTTGCCCGGTCTAAGTCTTCCCTAGTATGTAATCTCGTATCTTGAAAGAATACAACATTGTGTTCTCCTTCTTCAAATAATGAGTATATCAACATTTGCTTTCTATCAGATTGGATACTATTGACATTTAATGAAGTAATAGACAGTTTATAAATATCCAGCATACTGAAAATAAAAAGAAACAAAACCAAAATATAATGCATCCTGTAGAAGCAAGACAGAGTATATGACCATTAGTGTCTCATTTCTTTTACTCCACTTCCATGTTCCTAATTTATTCTTTTCTTTTAACTGTGTCAGGGATCTCTAAAGGCTGATCCAGATCCGACATCCCCTCAGATAGGGAAGACTGTACAGAGGTGAATTCAGATTCTGTACAAGCATCATCCTGTAATACCTGACACATATTTTGGAGGGCAATGTGGGACTGTACAGGCATATGTGTTCCTGTATGGCGAGATCTGAGGCTACTCCGTCTATTAGAGACCAATGTGAAGTCCCCTTCTGGTGGTAAAGGTGGAGGCATAGACGCTTTAGACACATCAGAGTCCTCAGGCCTAACAGCAGAGTCCATAACAGGGGAAACTGCCGGAACAGCAACAGGGTGAGGAGCAGATAGCTTTACTTCCTGTGCCGCAAGCACCGGCTGTCCAACACAAGCAGGAATTGGGGGCCTTTCGGGGGGGGCTGGTCTCTGCCGCATCGCAGCCTTAACAGCCATATTGATATAAAACTCTTGGATGCAGAAATCGCCATTTGTTTTATTTTGGGCTGCCCAGGGGCATTCAATATATGAGTGGTCTGCCTCACACAGGGAACATTTAGGAGTATAATGGCAGCCAGACATGACATGGCCTAGTTCACCACATTGTACACATCTAATAATCTTGCATGTTCTACTTAGATGTCTGGGTAAGCCCATTTGTAGCAATGTCGGGCTGACCTGGGTAAAAATAAACCTTTATCTCTACCCAAGTAAAACAATTGGGAAAATGCTGCAGACCTCATCATTCTGCAACAAATTCTCTTTATATCGCCAACCACCATTCCAAAACCCTCAGTATCCAGAATGGGTTCTGGATTCCTGTATAGTACATTTCTTCTCAAGCCAGTAAGTAATATCTCAATGTTCACCCCTTCATTTCAAAATAAAACTGTTATCACTTTAAAGGACTGTTTAGTAAGAGGATGGCCTGAAAATGAGACCAAGCTGGATTCGTTTTAAGCAAAGCATACTTCATCCAAAAACAGTTTAGTAAATCTAGTGAGCAAAAGCTGATATCAAAAGTACTATCCCCAGATGTATGTATCAAAGCATAGACTTCGTTGGGAGAAAAACCTAATAACTGTTTGATCAGAACTTTCCCAACATAAAACCAATCCAGCATATGTTCAGTAGAACCCAAAAACCACAATCTAACAGCATTTTTATGCTTTGCTAGCGTGACTGGTTTCTTAAAAAGCCTAGCAAAAGTGGCTGGGGGTGCTGTTAATTGTGGTTGGTCCAAAGTATCAGGAGCATGTGGTAGTTCTATGTCAAGATCAGTGTCTGAAAGAGGAGGAGCAGGAGCAACCTGAACCTCAACAGGATCTGTCACCATAAGTGGCGAATATGGGATAGAATCAGTAGCAGGCCTATCAGCCTATAGGTTGGGAGTAGCAGGAGAAACAGAGGTAACTGCATCAGGGATTACTGCCAAGGCAATAGACTGCAGAACAGGGTAGACCACAGCACCGCCCAGATGTGGTACAACAACATCCCCATGTCGGGTGCCGACAGGTAGCTGATTCCCACCCACCCCAGATACCCCAGGAAGCAGAATGGCAGGGTCAGCAATCCAGACTCCTGTATCCAATTGAAGCTAACCTGCACTCTCAAGCGCCTTTTGAGGAGACCAAGAGTCAGTGTCCCGGACAAGATTAGAGATCGGGGTCTGGGTTGGGGAACAGTGTTCCCCAGAAACAACAGGGAGTTTAGATTTTAGAACCTTGGAGCTCGTACCTGGGAGACCTGAAGGAGAGTCATCCTCAGGTTTTTCCACTTCCAGAAGTCATCTTCGGCTTGTAACTGAGCCTTATGGAATTCAGCCATAGCGTCCTACAAAAGTTTTCTTTTCTGCTCAAGGCGACTGTGAACATCTTCAGAGTTAGAAGAAAGGGAAGCACTATCCCCTAGTAAACCGACACCAACGGGCAAGGTAGGAGAAGAACAAACAGGCTCAACCCGAAATATCAGGCCCTCATGTAGATTTGGACTACTGGTGACTTCCGCACCGTCAGACGAGACCGCCCACTAGGGTGTCGGGCACGCTGGCCACCATTAGGGTGTATTCCAGCTTATATCTTTCACCTCGCAATCGACTCTGTAGGTTCTGGCTCACAGTCAGCTCATCACCACCACTGTCAGCATTGTTCTGAAAATCACATAACACTCAGCCGCGCCCACTGCCGATTTAGTAGAGAATTTCCTGTGCCCTGGCCAATTTCTCCCATTCACTAAAAAATAAATAAAAAAATACCACCAACAGCTTAATCCGTTTAAGGAAAAGTTGCCATTCATCTGTATCGCCTCCCTGGGTCATGCCTGAAAATAGGCAGAATTTGTCTAGTGCACTTACCCGGTCAACAAAAACTAAATAAATAAGAGAAGACAATAAAATTGTAAATCCATATAATGGAGAGGTGGCCACAATAAATCAGTTTATTAACTGTGACACAAAATGGGATCATTTACTTCCCAGAATGCAGCTGTGGGTCTCCCACATTGGTCAAACTAAGAGGAAATTCAAAGAAAGGGTGGGGAACAATTGAGGACCATAATAATGGCAATCTTAAGTATGTTTGGGCCACCCACATGTTGAAGACAGACAATTTATTTATTTAGTTTTATTTATTTCAATCTAGGATTAGAAAATACCTTCAACACAGTGGAGCTCATTTACAAAGGTTCCACATCAATAATGGGGCAGGGGTTACAAAACTGACAGAGTATAAAGCACAATAACATGTACAGATAATATCAAATACAGCAAACAGTAGAACAGCACATAGTAAACATAAGTGATTGCAATTAGATACATAGTTGGCATTCTAGGACTTTATAGGTGAAAACGTGGGTGGGTAATCCCATTTGGAAATCAGGAAGGGTGAGTCAGGGGATGAAGAGTAGCAGCAGGACAGAGAACTGGGGGGGGGGTGCAGCCAGGCGGCATTGTCAAGCATACTGAGTGAGGCAGGAAGGGGTAAAAATGGGTGGGAGTGGGCAAGCACAGAAGGAGAAGGAGACAGGAAGTAGGGGATGGTGAGGTGTGGGGAGGGAGGATGAAAGGTTTGGAAAAGAGTCAGGGTCATAGTGGGCGAGTTAGTGGGACAGTAGGAGGGTCAGGATGTGACAAGGAGGGGGAGGATGAGAGAGGCGATTGAGCAAGGGAAGAAGGATACAGCCAGGGCCTTGTCAAGGAGGCTGGGAATGTAGGTTGCCACATGATTTGCAAGTCACATAACTAGGTAAAGCTGGTACACTCACTTTCCTTCGAGATGTGCAGATGCAGGAGATGCTTGAACTGCGTGAAGTTGAGGTATGCTAGTCAGTTCACAGCTTAGGCCATTCATCCAGTTAGGAGCTCTGTAAGGAGGATCGCTGACATTGGGTAGTCCAAACCCTGGGAACATGAAAGAGTTCAGAGACAGAGGATCGGTGTGATGTGACTTTTGAGGCTTTGATAGAAGACTGGCAATGCCTGTTGGCAGGGTTCCAAGCAGCACTTGCTTGGCAAGTATACATGCGTGGTACTTGATGTGGTCTTGTAGTTTGAGCTACCCGGTTAGGGTGAATAGATCACAGTATATGGGTGGCTGGCACCAGTGATAAGTCTACCAGCTTTATTTAGGCAGTATTTAGTCTTTTGAGATGTAACTGTGGCAGCTCCATATATAACCAAGCCATAGTCAATAACAGATATTACCAAGCTGTGGATTGCAAATTTATGTGCTTCTGTGGTCATACTGCCTCCTGTGTCTGTAGAGCAGTCCTAGTTTAGCATTTATGTTCTTAGCAACAACATCAATGTGTGGCTCATAGGTAAGGTGGCAGTCCAGGGTTACTCAAGGTATCTGAAGTGTTGGATTTGTTCAATGGGGTCTCCTTGGTTATTTTTAACTGTGAGGGCATGTGACTTGTGTTTATGGTGGGAGGATGAGAACAGCATAAGTTTTGTTTTTTTGTAGTTTAGAACTAGCTTGTGGGATTGGAGCCATTTTTGAACTTCAAGGAACCCATGTTGCAGGTTGTTGTCAAGCACGGTGGATCCGGGTGACTTCAAAGATGACAGTGTCATCTGTGTAAAGGAGGGTCCTTAAATGACAGGCCTTTGGTAGGTTGTTTAGTAAGATACTAAACAGAGGGGGTCCCAGGATGGACCCTTGGGGTACATCTGATCTGATAGTGCGCAGTTCGGAGATGGAATTTGAAATCTTCACCCTCTGTGACCTGTTGGCAAGGTAGCTGCTGAACAATTTTAGTGCTCTAGGTGAGAGACCAATCTTTGCGAGTTGGTCAAGGAGGAGTTTGTGATTCACGGTGTCAAAGGCCTTAGTAAGGTCTATGAACACTGCTCCTACCAGACTACTATTGTCAACGGACTGTTAGATGAAGCAAGTGAATTTTAGCAGTGCTGTAGTCGTGCTATGCTTTTTCCTAAAGCTGTGCTGCTGTGTGCATTGCAGGGAGTACTTATCAAGATAGTCCACAAGCTGCTTGGTTACTGTGCATTCCAGAACCTTAGACAGTGGAGGGAGGATGGATATTAGTCTGTAGTTGCTAGGTTCCGTGCGATCACCTGATTTGTGTACTGGTGTGATCAGTATAGATTTCCAGACTTCTGGGACAGAGTGAGGGATAGGTTGAATATTTTAATTATAGGCAGGAGAAGAAGAAAAATCAGCATTTATATAGTGCTTTTCATACACAGTGTAGCCCAAAGCACTTTACAAGCAATGCTAGACTGGTAGTGAAGTGACTGAATGTGTGGTGGCGGCCATATAACACATCATCACCCACACACAGCCTGGATAATTGCATGAACTGGTTTTATGGGAAGGAGAATGTTGGCCAGAACACCGGAATGTTCTCTATTCTTTGTGAAGAGTGCCCTGGCTTCTTTTACTTCCACCTGGACACCCACCAGGACAATACCAGGATGAGCAGAAGGGACCCTGTTTAACGTCTCATCTGATGGACGGCACACCTCAGCAGTACAGCACCCCCCAATACTGCACTCTGATGCCAGCGATTTTTAGGTGCAAGTTCAATCCTGGTGTGGGACGAGAACCCATGACCTTCTGGTCCAGAGGCGGATGTGCTACCAATTGAGCCACACTGACACCTCTTCTAAGGTAAATGCAATAAGTTTGAGGTCCAGCAAGTCCCCACTATGTCTGGTTTTTCCCAATACTTTGGATAGCAGTTTCTGACCTGGGCAGCAGAGACCTGTTTGAAGTAGAACGGAGGGTGATCAGGCTTCTCTGAGAGCACCTTCAATAGGAACACAAAGGCAAAACTTGAATTCATAGATATTGAACAAGTCTTCCTTGGCCCTAATGGAGGAAACAGAGAAGTGGCCCTAAGTAGGCACAAGAATTTTTGAATTTACCAATTTGGGGCATGCTCATCAGAAAAGGGGTTAAATGATGTGCTGGAGTTGGAACCATTCTTGGTTAAATGAAGCAACAATAAGTATGAAGCATTGTGTTGTGACTGTGTCCCTTCTAAACTACGATGAGTTTTTACACTCCCTTGGTTGCTCTCTTGTAGACCTCTGTTGGAAGTGGCAATATACAGTATCTGTGATGTCTTGAGGAGGAGACCCCGTGAAGAGAAAACATGGAGAGGAACACACATTTTGTTGACCTGTTTCTCTCATCTTTCCTGATTGTTTTCTTTCTTCTGGTTCATACTTTTTATTTTTTCCCCTCTCACAACCCAACCCCCCATCCCCCATCTCTTTATCCCTCCCTTCTTTTCTTCTTCGTCTTTTGTTTCTGTTATCGTGGCACTTCTCTGTTTGCTCTCCAGCCCTCATGTCTACCCGAATGAGGGTGCTTTTAATATATTAGATATTAAATATTATAAAAATGTTTTTCATTCTTTGAACAACATTAAAGATAGAAGTTAGACTGTTTCTTTTGGATATGAGTGGAACAAGCAATTAATGAAAAAAAAACGTTTTTTAATTAACATTTTTAATATGTGTCACAATTTGTAATGCACTGGCTATACATGAACGTGCTCTTATGTCCTTATGTAGCCACAGTACACAATTATGGGGATTGAATGTAGCTGGGGGTTTTAAACTTAGTTTTATTTAGTGACCAAATCATTCAATTCCATTTATACATATCCATGCATCTGGTTACATCAATCAATCCATTAGTATAAGACAATCATTACAGAGGCTCTCTTGTGATAAGGACTACAGTATGTAGAGGCCTTATCTGTTTACATCTTGATATCATAATCTGTGCCCAAACCTTTAGGAGCTATTTTGCTTTGGATTATATAAAAGACAGCTATGGTAGTCTTCCAATGATTTTGTTTCAGGTCTGCAGTGCTGTAAAAGTTGACCATATTGCAAATCAATGGTAGTAATTTTGTGCTATGGTTTAGTCTTTCTAAAGTTTAATAAACCAACTCACTGGAACCCTGAGCACCAACCTGTGCTTCTGGGCTATAAACAATAACTCAACAGGAGTCTCAACCTTTTTTGGTTAGGGAGACTATGTTGCATTCTGTAGTGATTGTTCCTCTTATGAAATACCATTCGGGGAAATGTATATTGTGTGTGGGGTCCAGTGCCGCATTCCTGGACTTCCCTTATGTTTTAGCTCTGGATACCAGTTTGGTCAATACCCATCAGGGTCACCTACTTCCCACTGTTCTTCGTGTTTATCAAAAGTTGGCCTAAGCTTGGCCATTAACTCTTCCATTCTCCTGATCTTATCCACCCTGCATTGCCACGAGTCTGGGGAGGGGGAAGAGACCTTTAACGAGTTGACCATGATTTCTTTTTGGCCTGCCAGACATAATGTCTGAAAAATATTTTGTTGTTTGGGATTTCCCACAATTGATACCCCAACCCCCAATATCACTATATTGAAGGTCAATGGTATGTGTGGCCCCCAAAGGCTATGTAAAGCTTGTCCTATACCGTTCCATAAATCTAAAATTCTCGGGCACAACCAAAAATGTGATCATGAGTCCCCAATTGCCCACAACTCCTCCAACACAAATCTGTAGAACCTATGGCAAAGAACCTCATTATTGTTGTAGTATGGAAGAAGCAAGTCAGGCACTTCCAGCAAAATTCTCTTCAACCTGGGGATGAGGTGGTTCTCCAACCCCTCTCCCTGGCCAGGTTCCACTGGTCCACTGGAATAGTAGGCCCAGTGTCCTTTTCCCACTTGAGTCTCAGGGCTTCAAATTGTGTACAATTGTCCCTTGGAGAGTTTTGTATGCTCCCGTGATTAATTTCCCTCTGCCCCCCCAGATGTACCGACCAATACAGGAAGAATTCCAGTCCAGTAAGGTCTCCCTAAATATGAGGAATCAGGTCATTTTACAAAAGGTAATGCCTGACCTGCAGGAATCTGTGGAAGTTCACTCTTTCTAAGGCATATTTACCCTGGAAGTCAGTGAAGGAGGTCAGTCCCTCTCCCTGTAGCAGGTTCCTGAAGTGTATTAGAGCTTGGGCATTCCATCTCTGGAATCTGCAGCCTGATCCGGGGGGGGGGTGAAGTGGGGGTTTCCCAGGATTGAAGTCAATGGCCCGGATATTCAAAAGGGTTGCGCCATGTGCAACAGGGCTGCGCCAGCGCAAGTACGGAAATGCGCCATTGTGCAATATTCAGCGGGAGGTGCCTGCGCAGCACAAGTAGCAATTTGCAAGAGTGCAATAGTAATGAATGCATGCACAACCGTAGGGGGCGGAACCATGAATAACATGCGTAGTGCGATATTCAACAGCATGCGCCGTGAGCAATAGGGGAGCTAGCGGAAGTTGCGTGACAGCGGAAATGATCCAAAATAAAAAGGAGCAAGAGAGGGGTGCAAGAATACTAAAGGGAAGCCACAGGTGGGAGCGTGGTGACAGACACAAGGGCAGTACAGAGGGTAGCAGTGAGCAGGACTGGGCAGGAGCAGGACAGGACACACCAGAACTGAGCCAGGAACAGGACAGGAGTGGGGAGCCTGTGCCACTGTACAGGATAGTCAGTGGAGTGCCACATTGGACTGAGGGCAGTGGCAGGAGGCAGGAAAGTCATAGCCAAAGGTCAGAGGTGCAGGGGGAGCATCAGAAATGGACAGCGGGGGGAATGGGATAACAGCCACCGGGGGGGAACACCAGCCAGGGACATGGCCAGTGCCAGCTTCCAGATGGAGGCAGTAATGAGGGGTGTGAGAAGGCAGGCAGCAGGGGGGCACGGCCGTGGAAGGGCCCGTCGGTGGTATGCCCAGAACAGGCAGTACTGAGCCCACACCAGCTTCGAACACTACTCTGACACAGAGATTGTGGGCTGGTACCACCTGAACTGGGCAAACCTGAGGCGGCTCTGTGAGCTGTGCAGTGATGAGATGTAGGCACCCACACGGCGGAGCCATGCTCTGTCACTGGAGATGAAGGTGACAGCCGTCATGTGCCTGCTCACCACGGGCAACTTCCAGAGACCAACAGGGGACACGACAGGCACAACCCAGTCAGCTGTGTCACGCCTACTCACACAATTCCTCAGCGCACTGCTGCCACATGCTGCGGAGTACATCCATTTCCCCAGCACACAGACGGAGCGCACAGCACATATACAAGAGTTCCACAGGGCAGCACGGTTGCCTGGCATGCTCGGGGCCATTGACTGCACCCACGTGGCCATCTGCACGCCACCTGGCCTGGACGGTGTGTCATACACCAACCAGAAGGGGTATGCAAGTATCAGCTGCCAGGTGGTGTGCAATGCCAGGGGTGCATTACCAATGTCTGTGCCACGCACCCTGGGGGAGCACATGATGCCTTCATCTGGCACCAGTCCGCACTGTGCCGCAGGTTTGAGAGTGGGGACATCCCCACTAGCCACCTAGTGGGTGAGTACGCATATCACACAGGACGACATGAGCAGATGTGGGGGGGTGCATAGTCAGAGGTGCCATGGGTACTGGCCTTGTTGGCCCATGGCAGCGTTGCAGACCACCATACTAATGTCCACTCTACACACAGGTGACAGCAGCTACCCACTCCATCCCTGGCTGCTCACACCATACTGGTGCCCCATGACCCCATCGCAGCTATGGTACAATGAAGCACACTCCACAACACGGAATGTATTTGAGCAGGTGTTCAGGATGCTGAAGGCATGTTTCCGTGGCGGACACATCTGGCAGTGCCCTACAGTACAGAACCTCGAAGACTCGTGGGCTATTCCTGGCCTGCTGCATCCTGCACAACATGGCCAACAACTGTGGGATAGCCATAGAGGTCGAAGAGAGGGACAGCGGTGGGGACTAGGATGACGCCGGTCCAGCTGGTGATGGGAAGGCACCCCTGGGTGAAGGGACCCCCGCCTGATCCGGATGTCACAGCTGCACTGGGACACCATTACAGAAGAGCACTTTGGTCCACTCAGGTAGGTCACGGGGCCATGCGCAACCACCAATGGCAAGGGCACAGCCCACAGACAGGCAAGGAAGCCACCAGGGGTGGACAGCAGTAAGGGAATGGGTCTGAGTGTGGCACCACACATGGCATCAGGGATGGGCAGTGGCGAACACAACATGTGCACACACACACATACCACAAGACATGCACTAGGGGTAGATGGCACGCCAAACCCAATTGCCACCCCTATCCACACACGACCATGCCCAATGGCCGTCACTGTGCATGCCTCAGATGCTGGGCACTATTTCACGCTGGTGGACAGCGCAATGCAGGCATCATCATGCACATGCCACAGTGGCCAGCAGCCGGGAGGGTGTGCACAGGGACCATGTGTGTGCAGGGCCTGGTACCCCACCCGTGCATCGCACAATGCACACCACACTGCACATAGGGCAGCTGCAGACAGTGGCCATGGTGGGAGACAGGTTAGTCATGTAGCACAGTGCCATGGCCACAGATACATGGGTGGCCCCGAGATCTGCCAGCCATGTCAGGCTGACCATTGGCCTCATGGGGTGGCACCGACGGTCCCCAAGGGGTGAAGCTGCGTGAACGCGACCGTGTTCATGCAGGGGTCTGCAGCCCACCGAATATGCCCATGCCAGGCATGCTCGGTATGCCCACAGCCGAACCCGGTGTCGACATAGCAGGTGTCGCACTGCGCCAGGAACAGGGGGTGGACATGACACTGCGCGGTGTCTGCAGCGGATGGGCACCAAACTGGGTGCCCAATGTGGCTATGACAGCTGTGAATGCATTTGTCTGCCTGTCAATGGCAGCGGTCACATCCATTTGCTGCCGGGCCATCTCTGCCAGGAGCAGACCGTGGTCTCTGCTGCGCCACTCCTCTGCCTGGTGCAGAACCGCACTGAGTGCATCCACCGCAGTCACAAGCTGCAACTGCTGATCTACTGAAGCCTGGAGTAGACGGCTGTGCTTGTCAATGAGGTCATCCACTGGTCCAGCATGCTGTCCCTTGTGGTGTTCCTGGCCCTGCAGGGCAGTACCCCTTGATGAAGGGCGCTGCACACCAGAGCCATGCCGGGGCACGTCCACACGTGGTGCACTGCCACCACCCCCCGACACTGTCCCCCCGTCACCACTGGCCAATTGCTGGCACTGCCCCTCCAGCTGCTGATCGCCAGGGCTCACTGGCGCCACTGCAGCAGCTGCTACAACCCCACTGCCCTGGACGCACACCAGTGCTGCCCCACTGGGGCATACAGGCACAGGCTGGGACTGTGTTGTTACGCAGGTCTCCACGGCGGCACCACCCACGGCAATGCACGTGCCACTGCCTGCTGTGGACCATCCTGCGTCCCACATGTATCACTGCCCGGGACGTGTGATGCATCATCATCGGTGCTGGATCCAGCACCAATCCATGTCCCAGCACGCTTGAGACCATGGGCACTGTCACGCTGGGACACAGGCAGGGCCTCGTCCGCAACTGCACCACCCTCTTCTGTCCGGACAGACAGGCAGGTATGCACTGGTCCAGTCCTCGACACCTGTGGAGGTGGATGGGCAATCCTCCGTGTCCAGGGCTTCACCCTCGGTGGACACACCACCACCGCTGACCCATGTAGATGCTCAGGAGCTATAAGGAACACATTAGCATTAGTGGCTCCACCCTGCCCTGTGGCATTCCCCCCCACCACCCACACAGTGACAGCACAGGACCTACCATTCAGTGATGGGCTGCCACCCATCTGGAAGCCACCACCAGGAACGCCCTCTATGGCACAATGCTGCATGCTGCCAGCCACCCGCTCCCCCTGTGGCATCAGGAATGGCATATCCAGCTGTTCCCCACCAGTGGAAGCACATGCTGCCCTGATGGCAGCCACCTTATCCTTGATCCTCCTCCTGTCTGTGCTGACCTTCTTCTTACACTCCTGCACGGACCGCTGGTGGCTGCCATGCTGGTTCACGGCACGCACCATCTCACCCCATGCCGCAGCATGGGCCTGTGGCATTCCCCGCTGTCCGCTGAGCAGCAATTCCCTCTCGAGATATGTCTCAAACAGGGCATCTGATTCAGTTGGGCCTCCTCCTTCTCCCCATCCCTGTTCCTCCCCATCCTCACGTTCGGTCATGATCGAGCCTGTGGGCATGACAGGTGTTACCTTTGACTGTACAGTCCCATTCAGCCCTCACAAACCACAGTCCCCACATCCCAACAGCATGCAACCCACCACAATAGACTGCAATATCAAACTATGTCCTCTGCAGCCCCATGTCACATTTGTATAGTGCAGCGTATGCAAATGAGGCGAGACGCAACTGTAAGTAGAAGCTAATGCAGTGGTTGTGCCGTGGAATGGCTGATGAGCTGATTTACAGGAGGGACAGGGAGGGTAAAAGAGGAGGAAGAGGAGGAGCTCTTTACATAAGGGAAGGAATCAAAGCAACAGAACAAAAGGGTAAACAGGGAGGAGAAGAAGCACTGTGGGTAAATTTGGAGACCGGCAATGGCACCACAATCTGCACAGGGGTTGTATACAGACCCCCTTCTCAGGGGGAGGAAATGGACAAGGAAATGATAGAAAGTATACTTAGAATGGCAGAAAAAGGGGAGATATTGCTGATGGGTGATCTGAATATGCCAGATGTTAACTGGAGTGCAGTTGCAGCAGCCACTTCAAAGAGTGGGGTTATTCTAGATGCCCTACAGGGGACATGCCTTAGACAACTAGTATTGGAGCCCACTCGAGAGGGAGCAATCTTAGACCTGGTTCTCTCAAATGGAGATGGAGAGAGGATCACAGATGTAGAAGTGGGTAGCCATCTGGGAACTAGCGACCATCGAACAGTATGGTTCACCATAAACACAGCAATAGAGTCAAGCTTATACAAAGGCAAAGTACTGGACTTTAGGAGGGCTGACTTTGCTAAAATGGGTGAGTGCCTAAGAATGCACTAGCAAATGGGCAGGAAGGAGGGTGGAAGAACAATGGGGAATAAAAACTGCCATCACAGAGGTAACAAGCCTTTGTGTAAAGCAAATAAACAAAACAAAACGATGTAAGAAACCACTATGGTTCTCAAAGGAAGTGGCAGTGAAGGTCAAGAGAAAGAAAGCATTCAGGAAGTACAAGGAATCAGAGAAGGAGCAGGACAGACAACTGTATCAGTTAAAGCAAAGGAAGCTGGGAAGGCAGTCAGAACAGCAAAGGCCCAAATCGAGGAAAGATAGCCAACTCAGTTAAGAAAGGGATAAAACCTTTTATAGGTACATCAGGGAGTGAAGGAAGACCAAGGGAGGGATAGTGAGGCTTAATAAAGGGGAGGGAGGGTGGGCAGAGGGTGACTGTGAAAAGGCAGAGATACTAAACAAATATTTTGCTCAGTATTTACAAATGAAGAGGGGGAGGTACCTAAAATAAACAGTAGAAACACTCTGGATGCAGAAGTTGATACCAGCCCATTTACAGAATAAAGGGTTCTGAAAGAACTCTTAAAACTGAAGGTGGACAAAGCAGTGGGGCCTGATGGGATTCATCCCAGAATTCTAAAGAACTAAGGGTAGAACTAGTGACACCACTGACTACCCTCTTTAACAAATCATGGGAGGATGGGGTGGTACCCGAGGACTGGAGGATGGCAGATGTGATTCCCCTTCACAAAAGTGGGAGCAAGGCAGAAGCAGAAAACTACAGACCTGTTAGTATAACCTCAGTGATAGGGAAAATGATGGAATCACTTCTGAAGGAAAGAATTGTCGAGTATCTAGAGGTCAGAGGGGCACAGGACCCAAGGCAGCATGGATTCACAGCAGGAAGGTCATGCCAGATGAATCTGATAGATTTCTTTGACTGGGTGACCAAAGTAGTAGATCAGGGAGGGGCTGTGGACATGTCCTACCTAGACTTTAGCAAGGCATTTGACACAGTCCACACAAAAGATTAATATACAAGTTAGCCAGCCTGGGAGTGGATCCCAGATGACAGCCTGGGTAAAGAATTGGCTGGAGAATAGGACACAGAGAGTAATAGTAAATGGAATCCACTCTGAAGAAAGTGGGGGTTACTAGTGGGGTACCTGAGGTTCAGTATTAGACGGGTCCTCTTCAATGTCTTTATAAGCGACATTGCAGAGGGACTGAAGGAAAGTATGTCTCTTTGCAGATGACACAAAGATCTGCAACAGAGTTGATGCACAAGGTGGGGTGGAAAGGATGAGAAGGACTTGGCAAGGTTAGAGGAATGGTCAAATGTATGGCAGCTTAGATTCAATGCTAAGAAGTGCAAGGTAATGCACCTGGAAACAAAAACCCAGGGAAGAGTACACAATGGGGGTGAGATACTAACAACAACAAAATGGAAAGAGACCTGGGGTAGTCATATCAGATGACCTAAAGGTGGGCAAGCAATGTGAGAGGCAGCAAGGAGGGCTGGGGGATACTGGGATGCATAGAGAGGCATCACCAGTAGAAAACAGGAAGTTATTATCCCTCTGTACAGACAGCTGGTGAGACCCCATCTGGAGTACTGCGTGCAGTTCTGGAGACCCAATCTCGGCAAAGACATAGACAGGATGGAAGCTGTCCAGAGGAGGGCAACTAAAATGGTGCAGGGTCTGCACCGGAAGACATATGAAGAGAGACTTAAGGAGCTTAATATGTATAGCCTCGAGGAAAGGAGGGAGAGGGGGGACATGATAGAAACTTTCAAGTACCTCAAGGGAATCAACAAAGTCCAAGAGGGTAGCATCTTTCAAAAAAAGAGGTGTGCAAGAACAAGGGGGCACAATTTGAAGATAGAGGGGCAGCTCAGAGGTAATTTAAGGAAGTATTTTTTCGCAGAGAGGGTTGTGGATGCATGGAACGGCCTTCCGGAGGAGGTTGTGGAGTCAAAAACAGTGGTGGAATTCAAGCATGCATGGGACAGTCATAAGGTAATTCTACGGGGTGGGGGTAGGAAGAAGTAGGCTGCTGGTTAACTAGGATCTGCAGCTTAGCCATTAGGTAGGGAAATAGGCAGACTGGGTGGGCCAAGCGGTCCTTATCTGCCGTCAAATTCTATGTTTCTATGTTTGCATATGCTGGCTGAATATCGCGCTATTGCGCCTTGTGCAATGTTGTTGAGCATGCTCAGATTATGGCGCAGCTCTGTGACGTGCGCAGCAGGCACCGCACGGCGCATGCCCGGGGTGCTGATGCCGATGCATGCGGCGCTGATGATGTGCAGTGCACGGGAGGCAGTGCAGGGCACGGCCACCACTGTGCCTGTGGCACTAGTGCATTGTTCACCCGTGTGGTACTTGTGCCCTCATGCACCATAGGCACCATGGAACCTGCGCGGTGAGGCCACTGCAGGGCGTCAAACATAGGCACCCTACTGTGCTACACATAGGGCATCCCAATAGTGCTGTGGTGCTCCGTTCGCAGAAAGACCCTTGACCCTGCAGTCGACCTTTGCCCCCTAGGCGCATGCATCTGCATGGGTGCACCCCTATCATGCAGTTCAGTGACAGCACGATGGGGAATGGCAGCGCAGCCTCCGCACGTGGGGCACGTACTCTACAGAGCGCTATTTTGATAGCGATACTCACTGCAGGATGGCACGGAGGTGAGCACAGCAGTGGAGCACCATAGAGCTGGCCAATCTGGTGGCCATTGTTGAGCCCCATGCTGGGCCCTGTTTGGCCAGGACCCACTAGATAGGCCATGCTGTGCTGTGAGGGAGGAGGTTGATGACAGCCTGGAGGAGGCCACCGGGATCGCCAGGTCTGGTGATCAGTGTCACCACAGGTATGGTGACCTACAGCAGAGGGACCCTAACGGACTGGGGTGTCTGCAGGCACGCACCCAGTGAGGTGCCACACCACGGCCAGATAGGTGCTCCATCCATACACTGGTAGTGTCTGTCCGTCAGGGTATCATGGTGTGCATGTGTTCACCCCGCAGGGGGTTGGGGTCCATCTAGTGGGGGTGGTGGTGGTGGGGGTGCGACGTGGCTGGGCTGTGCGGGCACGCACACACTGGGGGGTGGCTTTGCTACTGGTTTGTACTTATGTTCCCCTCTCCATGTTTGCACCCTAGGCCCGGAGGAACACCGTAGGGCAAGGCAGGCCCATTCCAAACAGGACAGGGTTGGTGCACCACCGCTGCAGCAGGGACGTCGTGGAGGGGCCATGGGCCAGCAGCGCTCAGCCAACCTGGATGCAGGTGAGTGCCATTTTTCCTCTTACATCTGTGCATGCTGTGTTGCAGGGTTGGCGGCGGGGCATGGGCACCAGCACGTGGCCCCACTGCCGTGCAAGCCACTCGGTGCACTCAGCACTGTCCTGTGGCACTGCATGTGTGGGTGGGTGTCGCTGGTGGTCCTTGCGTGCACTGGGTACATGGCTGTGCCACTGTCTTCACATCGCATAGCCATGTCACTCTAAGGCCACAGTGGTGCTGTGCGGGACATGGTCGGTGGGCGTGTGCAGCAGTCTGCATGGCAGTGGGTGCCTGGGTAGGCAGGTCATGTGGGCACGGTCTCTGTGGGTGGTCGCATGCCATCACAGGGGCGTGGCCCACGGCTGTACGCCGTGCGCAATGTGTGGGCTGAAGGGGTCTGGCTAGTCATGCGTAAAGACTCTGCTCCCTTGCCCTAGGTGGACAACGCTGGACAGCACTTGAAAGGAGTGTGCAGGAGCTGCTGCAGCTCACAAGGTCCACCCTCAAGCTCCTGCAGAGGCTGGAGCAGGACAGAGGACGGCGGCACTGAAGACGGCACAGGGACAGAAGTGGGGAGAGGGGCCGGCGATAGGCCCACTATGCCCCTGTTTTGTTTTCCCCCCCTGGACTAACCCTCACACCCCTTCATCCCTCTCCCAGTTGTTCACCCCTGCCCCATGTCCACCCCCACCTGGTTTGTGGCCCTCCCCCTCATTGTATATAGTTGTACATATGTTTTGTATTTCACTCACCTTTATTATATATGTTTGGTTATGACAACTGTGGTGGGCTCTGATTTGCAGCAGGCTAATGGTGCTTGGCTGCAGTGGTGTTCATGGCGTCGGGGGTGGTGCAGGTCTGGGCATGTGTGTGTCCAGCAGGGACCCACCTATGGTGTGCGTGAAGGACTCGGTTCTTGTCTGTGGTATGTGTGTTGTTCCCTGTGCACTGGATGCCTGTGTGCAGTGGTCCCTGGTGCATGCACTGTGTCCATGGCACCCCTGTCAGTATGTCCATGGCCCATGCAGCTGACACCCTTGCATGCCTGTGGTAAGCATGGTCTGCTGGCATGTCAGTGGTGGCTGTCCATGCTGGCCACCCTCTGGCCCCGGCGCAATGGCGGCTTGCCTCCTGTCACCAGTATGGTGCATGTCTGCCTTGGGTGGCACTGTGGCCTCTGCTGTTGTTTTCCCCCCTCCATGCTGTCGCTGGTGTCTGTTGTGAGGTCTGTGCTCCGTTGTCTGCCACTTGTGCGTTGGCCGCATGCTGGTGGCAGACGGCTTCGTGGTGCATGTGCAGGATGGCTGGTACACCTGTGCCATGGTGGGGTGCTGGCTGTGGGTACACAGAAGCAGTGATCGCATGCCAGCGGGATTTGTTGCCCCGCTATTGTGTCCCTGTGTTGGGGTACCCTTGGGTCTGGGTGGGTGTTTGTCCATGCCTTGTGTTGCATCCTGTGTGGCACATACCTCTATACACCACTGTGGCGTCTGTGCTGGCTGCTGGGACAGGGTGTGTGCTTGGGTGGGTGTGCGGGTGCTGTCCTGTTTGTGGTGGGGTCCAGGACAGGCCTTGTCGCATGTGGGGTACTTCGGGTACTGACACAGGGTCAACCTCTCTGCTGTGCCACGGGGGAGGCCATGCAGGGTGGCACTGTGTCTGCAGTTGTTGCATCGGTGGCTGGTGCTGCCCCACTGCGGGGTGCTAATGGTGGGGCTACCATGCATGGCTCCATGGTGCACAGGGTTGCATTGTCACAGTGGGGGTGATGGCATGCATTTGGTGCCATGCATTGTTGGGCGCTTCTCCTGGGCAGGGTGTCTGGGGATCGCTGTGCAGGGTGTGCTCTGCATTGGTGGGATGGGGTGGCACTGGGTGGCCAGCCCTTCTTGTGTTGCGGTCACTGCTTGCCAGGGGGAGTGCTTGGGCACCATGCCCTAGCTGTGGATTCGGTGCTGCTGTTTATGGGCTGGTGGTTCATCCAGCTCACCACAGGTTGTGCAGTTCATGGGGTGCGAGGGGCACTGTCTGGTCTGCTGCGTGCTCCTCTGCCCATGTGTTCCATGGGTGGTGCACCCCTGCATCCTGTCCCTGCGCATCCCTGGTTGTGCTACTGCATTACTACCCTGCTCCACTGCACATCCCTGGTTGTTCTACTACGCATCAGCCCTGCGCCATGCGCATCCCTGGTTGCGCCATGGCACAGTTGGTGCGATATTCAGTTTGTTGCGCAAGCTTACCTTGGCCTGCGCTGTGTTTGAATACCATGCATGTTGCACATGGGCGCACTGCACTTGCGCCTGCTCCTGCTATTGTGCTACATTGTGGCGCAGTTTGAATATCCGGGCCAATGACCCTATCCCTTCTGGTGTGTTTTTTTTTTTTATTTTAGTTGTTTAACCAGGTATAGCACACTAAGCTGAAAGCTTTTTTACAGGAGTGACCTGGGAGCACAAGGAGGTTAAGTGACTTGCTCAGGGTCACACAGTATGTAAGTGGAAGCTGTGGGATTCAAACCCAGGTCTGGTCTGCTGGATGTCACCAGATTTGCAGCTCAGAGCCTCAGAGCCTTAGACCACTGCACTATACTGCCTGTGTTAGTGAGCTTTCAGGCCAGGACCAGTAACCCGAGTGTATGTGTGGTCCAGGGATATCTCAGGCTCCTCCACAGCTTTGGGGTAAGTGGGGCATGGGGGGAGAGAGGTGAGTATGACCACTCGCAATTGTTGTGCCTCTATTTCCTGCCATCCCGTGTCTCTGCTCTGTTTCACCCAAGTGACCACCGGGACCAGTTGTGCTGCTATTATACAATAAGGGTTTGCTGATACACCATCTGATAAAACCTCAGATCACCACTAGAGAGCAGCAATCAATGAATGATGCGTACACAATGGAAAATAAAAAAGTTATCAGTGGTCTCTCTACGCAACACCTGATATCTCCACTGTGTACATGTCAAGACGTAAAATAAAGAAAAACTGGCGCACTACATTTCTACGGCACTCTGCTCCCCACCCACAAAGGTAAACAGCATACCACATAAATATATAGCAGTAATACAAATTAATGAGCAGCAAACCCCTATTATATAAAAGGGATTCGTGATGGTTACATATGTGATAGCTGAATGTCAGCACTCTTGGGAAGTGAGCTCAGGGTTCAATCACTCATGGCTACGCCACTTGTGATAACCCCAAGCTCACTTGCCACTCATGCTGATATATCAGCTATCACATAAGTAACCAATACATATCCCCTTAAATCTCTTCATGATTTAGGCTGTATAAGGAGCTGATAACCAATGCGTTTCTGGTATGTTGACAGGGAGGGCTTGAAATAAAAATAGAAACCTGGGGAGGATGTTCATCTTAATGCATTCAGTTCGGCCCCCCCAGTGAGAGTGAGGTAATTCCCACTGGGCCGAGCCTGTGCCCAAATCTCTCTTCAGAGCTTTCCACAGTTAAGCTTGAAGAAGCTCAAAAGCTGGAAGTTTGACACCCAGGTAGTGTACAGTGTTTGCTGTGGCCCACTTGAAAGGGAAGTTCTGGAGTGTCTCCCATGGTAAGGTGCCCCCGAATTTGATCGCTTTGGATTTGTCTATGTTGATTTTATAGCCGGAGACCTCCCCATAGGTCTGCAGCTCCTGGTTCAGAGCTGGGAGGGAGGTCCTCAGGAAAGAAAAAAGAGAGAGTTGTTGGCATATAAAGAGATTTTGTGGTCTCGTCCATTAGTTTGAATCACTCAAATTACTTCATTCCCTTGCACTGCCACTGCAAGGGGCTCAATACACAGGGTGAACAGACAGCCCTGCCTTGTTCCCCTGGTCCGGAGGAATTGCCTCGTTGTGAATCCATTTATTCACACTGTGGCCTGGGGAGCCATGTATAGTGTGTCTACGCTTGTTCTAAATTTGGGGACCATGCCCATCTTCTCAAGGGTTTTGTGTAGGATCCTCCAGTCCACCTGGTCAAAGGCCTTTTCCACGTCCATGAATACTGCTGGTGTTGGTTCTCCAGGAGACTGCTGGCAGGCTATTAGATTTAACAGACACCTGATATTGTCATGGATGAGCATTCCGTTAATTAAATCTGTCTGATCCAGGTGGACCAGGCTCCCCACACATAACTGCAATCTATGTGCCAGGATCATGGTATACACTTTTTGATCCACATTCAGGAGCGAGATAGGACTGTGCGGACTACAGGCTTCCAGGTTTTTACCTGCCCTGTGAATTACTGTGATCTGGGTTTTTCCAGCTCTGTGGTGCCCCTTCCCCCTCTGGACTCCACGGCATACCTCCCCCAAGAGAGGTGACAAGTCCGAATCCAAGGCCTTGTACCACTCTGATGCTAAGCCATCTGGGCCTGGGGTCTTTCCTGTTTTTAGAGCTCCGATTGTAGAGCAGATCTCTCCATCCGCTACGGGAGCATCCAGTTTTTCCCTTTCCTCTTTTGAAAGTTTTGGGAGTTTTACCTTCCGGAAAAAAAAGTCAAGTTTCTCCTGATATCCCCTCATCTTTTCTTGACTATGTAATTGTTTGTAAAATTTTAGAAATTGATTAGCAATCCCTTCTGGGTCTGTTATGTGCCTACTAGGCCATGTTGGGGAGCGGAGCCTCATGACGGTCCTGGAGGCCGCTTCTCTCCTAAGCTGCCATGCAAGGAACTTACCCACCCAGTTCTCTGCCTCAATAAATCTCTGGTGAGAATATCTCAACTGGCCTTCAATTTTGTCATCTAAAATCATATTAAGTCTCCTTCTTGTCTCCTCTAGTCCTTCTCTCACCTCGTCACCAATTTTGTGTTCCGCTTCTAGATCAAATATCTTGTTTTCTAGCTCTAGTATTTCTGTTTGCTGTTTCTCCTTGAGATTGGAAGCATAACTGATGGTCCTACCCATAATAAATGCTTTTAAGCCATCCCACCAGACCATTTGGGTGGTATTTTGGGTCATTTACCTTATATTCCTTATAGAGTCTGTCATTAGTGCGTTGTATTCCTTCCTATTAAGGAGAGAGATATTCAGTCTCCAAGAGGAGTTTTTTATTTTAGGGCCAGGCCAGAGTTGTACAGTGACCATACTATGATCTGAAATGGTTCTGGGGTGGATTCTAGCATCTGTTATTCTGTGCAGCCAATCCCCCTGAGATCCAAATCATATAAAGCATATAGTAGGCGCGATGTGGACTGAACAGCATGTGTAATCACAGACTCTCGGGTGCGCTTGCCGCCAAACCTTTACTAATCTGAGGTCTTTGGTCAGGCAATTCAGAGTGGTGGTGGCTCATGAGGGTGGAACTCTTAAGATACCTGATTTATCCAGAGCAGGGTGAAGGGTGATGTTGAAATCCCCTCCCACTATGAATAATTCCCCAGGTGGTGGGGTTCCTTTAAAAAGGGCATCCCAAAGAAACTCACTGTTCTCCAAATCTTGGTTGGGAGGATACATATTGAGGATCGTGCAGGGAGTCTCCCTATAGGTGCCGCTGACCAGCAGGAATCTCCCCTCAGGATCCACCTGCAGATCCGAGTGTTGAAAAGGGCAGTTTTTGTGGATAAGAATTGCTACACTCCTTCTGTGAGGGTGGGCCATGTGTGGGGCATGAAACGTCTGTCCTACCCAAGTCCATTTGAGTTTCACACTCTCTTTTAGGTCTAGATGTGTTTCTTGCAAAAGTGCTGTCTCCACCTTCGCTCTGTGCAACTCTGTCAATATTCTTTCTTTCAATTGGGCTACTTAGACCCCTCACATTATATGTGGCTATGTTTCCTTCCGCCATTGTTCCATTTTCCCCTCCCACCCCCATATTGGTGTATGCAACCCAGTTTCCCACAACCAGTAACAAATACAATAGCAGTAACATGTAACATCTTAACTTATTGAAACAATAAACTGTACTTCCACAGTGACGAACATGTACCCAGTCAGTCCTTGAGTGAATTTAGGATAACTGGATGGGACCCCCAGCTAGGTACCCAGCGCTTAACCTGCACTTTTGGGTGACAGGGCCTCAATCCTTAAACGTCTAACTCCTTGTGATCGTGTCCTTGTCCAACACTTCTTAGACCACCCACTATATCTTCTTTTTAAACTCTTAATTCAGTCTGTGCCTTCTTTCCTAACAACAATGAGGGTCCCCCTCAGATATGGTGTGTGGTCAGGAGGAAGGATGCAGAGCGGTGGGCAAGCATTATCCCCGGGACACCCCACTGAACAGGTGCCAGGCAAGGAGCCCTCGACCCAGCCATCTGCCCCCCCCCCAAAAGAGGCAGTTCCTGGTGCCTCTAACTAACCCCTCCTATTCCTTATGGCCCCTTTTATTAGATAACTTTCCTTTGCCATGTAGATTTGTGGGCTCTTATCAATGAGGGAGGGCAGTGAGGAGGCGAGGACAGAACCAAACCCCCACCCCCGGCAGCTCCATCCTAGGTCTGCCTAAAGGAGGGACCAGCCCAGGAACGCCATCAATAAATGCCATGGGAAGGGGATCCCCAAAGAGGGAATGGACTCTGTGCCAACCCCCACGCCAAGGGGCAGAGTCCCAACTTTAGTGATGTCTTGTGCAATTTTCTCCCTTGAAGAGGGCTTACCCCCCCAATAAGAGGAGAAACCTTCTGCAAATCATGTTGCTCAGTTCCCACCTCGCCCAGCATCCCTCCATATCTTGCCCTATTAAAATTATCTCTCTCCCAGCGCCCCTTCCCCCAGCCCCAAAATTTCTCTCCCCCTTTTTTTTTTTCCTCAGAAGATTAGCGGTAAGAAAAGCTCCAAACCCTCCTGGGATTTCCCCAGTATTAGCTGCCAAGAATCTCCATCAAGGAGGGTGTTGAGGACCATCTAGGCCCAGAGTTAGCGTTCAGTCTTGGCTAAGTAGCAGGCCAGGCTATGCACAATTGTCTGCAAGTCTGAGGTGGTGTAGATCAGGTTGCAGGGCCCTCAATCGTATGTTGTGGATCAGTCAAATCCCTTTCCTGCATTGCTATACTCCCTGAGCATCCTGATTGCCCTGGGGAGGATGGGTGACTCCATTTTTGTGTCCCTGGCACTTTGTTCCACTGGTCTGCACGAGGTAGGAACTCCTGGTCTGGTGTAGTGGGTCTGGCCAGGAGATCTGGAGGGACCCCTAGCTTCAGTAGCATTGCCTTTGCTTTCCCCAAAGAATGAAAAAAATGTGGGCACTTTTTTGTGTATATATGGCTGTCTTGAAGAGGTTTTGCAGTGTCACTTTAAATTGTAGCACCTTATCACTTATGCACAATTAACATGTTGGCATAAATAGCACTCACCCCTAGGGGTACGTACACTTTGACAAAGCCCACATGGGTGAAATGCTAGTAGGTGTTCCTCTCACTGACAGGCTTCCATTTTATACTGCTGCGCCTTGTGACTCCTTCCAATCTGCAAGTAAAATTTTGTTGAAACTGCACTTTCTTGTATGGACATTTAATTTCTTGGCTGGTGAGTGTCCCGTGACTGTTTTCTTGCCTGAGTCACAGAGAGCCCATTACCTGCAGGTGGCGCCTCCTTGTTCTGGGTCTTTACCAAATGCCTGGTGGTGGTCGCAGCAACCCTCAGATGGAAAGTGCACTACATTTTCCCTTACCTGGACGACTAACTCTTGATGGCTCTGTCCAATGAGCTTCTGCAGCACACAATCTAGGACACCTCTTCTCTCTTCCAAGAACTGGGCATCACCATCAATGCAGCAAAGTCCTCCTTGCTTACAACACAATCCCTCCAGTTCATTGGGGCACTGCTTGATACCACTTGAGGAAAGGCCTTTACTAGAGGACAGGGCACTTCGACTCCAAGGTCTAGCCCTCCATGTCTCATCCATCTCAAAGGTACCAGCCAGTATTCTTCTCAAGCTTCTAGGCCACATGACTGCCTCCATTACTACAGTCCCCCTAGCCAGACTGCATAGGAAGACAATTCAGTGGACTGTGAGAGTCCAGTGGTACTAACGATGGAATGACCTGGACCAACCAGCCTCTATTCCAGAACCGGTCCATCGGGAGCTCAACTGGTAGACAACATCCCCTTTTGTTGCCAAGGGGCTGCCCTTTCAGAGAACATCTCCGACTCATATTCTGATGTTGGATGCTTCCGGCTCTTAGACAGATAGGGAAGGCTGGATCTGGACCTCTTTGCATCACCTATCAACGCAAAGTTGCACAGTTTTTGTTCTCTAGCTCCAGTGCCTGGAGTTTTCTGGAGAGATGCATTGTCCCTCTCCTGGAGGGGGCAGTTTTTCTATGCATTTCCTCCGTTCCTGCACTTGCAGAAGGTGCTTCTCAAGCTACATGCGGAAGGCCTGTTGCGGCCTGAAAAGTCAGAGTTATACTGAGTGCCTTCTGGCTTGCCAGCATAACTCCCTTGCTCAGTCTCGTGTACATGGTATTCACCATGACCAGAGGAGGGTGGCAGTTCCTCTGAGTCTTCCACTGACCGTGTTTGGCATCTTTCTAAATCATATACCATTTCAGCCAAGTCAAGATAAAGTTTGTTTGGAGTGGTGACACAGAGAGTTGGCAGACTTGCACTGGAGCCTAGATCCAGGCACCTGCCACAATTATCCTGTCGGACACTTGTCTGATCAAGACTATTTGATCTCGGTCAGTAAAGGCTGTTTATTCGTTGAAGTCTAAATTTCCCTCATGACTATATATTAATGGGCAGTGAAGCTTCCCTAGTTCCTCATATATTTTCACATGAACTTTAAACCCATCTGTCCTACGGTGTCTGGGACAATCAAATATTTTACAACAGTGTTTATTCCCAGGTTCTAGGAAACACCATCCCAAATATTTATGTAATAGTTCTGAACATAAATAAATCTGTACAGTTTAACATATGAATGTAACCTGGAGCTCTTATCTTTAGAGTCCCTACATGACCAATGAAGCAGAAATCTAAGCCTAATTTACTTTTAAGATTATCTTCTTCTAAAGCCATGGCTCTAAGTTTTATAATATTAAATTGAGAAGGACTGCCAAACTCAGGATACATGATTAAAACTGTTTACTTTTGAAATGCATATTTTAAAGTTAACAAGGGAGTTTTGGCAGTCAAATGAACAGACAGTCACAGTTTTAAACTGCAGTCACAATTCAAAATACTGTTACAATTTTTTCTGAACAGCAGTGCAAAGCAGAAAATAATATTTCTGACACAGACCAAAAAGAAGTTGCGAAAAGAAATAAAAACAAATGCCAGATTTGCCAGCCTTAGGTCCTATGCCTATGGTAAAGATAACAGACTCACCAGACCAGTACAAACAAATGTCCTTGTGAGAGCCTGGTAGCTGAAGTGACCTGTGGTTCTCCCTCCTGAGACTCCTTACCTTGGTTGGGACTGCTGTGGACTTAAACACTCTTTTGCCAAGGCAAAAAATAGGAGGGCCAGATAATTTGATAGTTTTGGATCTTGGCTGCTTTTACAGGCCATTGTGACCACTGATTGATGATCAGATGCTGAAGTATGTCAGTATACTCAAAGCATCTGACTGACTTGACTTGGAGCCTTTGTAAATGAGCCCCCAGCTCAAAGGCATTAATTTGAATTTTAAATAAATAAATATAGGGAATTATTTGGGCTGTAACTTTTTGGCCTGATGTCATGGTATCTTGTGTATGGGAGATGGCCAGAGAAAAATTCTCTTAGATATTAAAAATAAGACTGAGCTCTCAAGCGAGACACACAGTCTTAAACATTACAAATCAGATGGAGGTGCGAACAGCTGGCCACTCATTGCGGTCAGTTGTTTACCAGGCAGGACAGGGTTCACTGCTCATGTGGTCAGTCATTGATCCACTAGGACAGGGCTGGCTGATTGTGATCACTCATGCTGCCAGGCAAACCACCAATACAACAGGGCTGACTACTTGCTGACCTCTCATGGCTAGTCTAAGTAGATAAAATATACTGACTGTGTTTAGCAGTGGAAATTACCCCACAGGTGTCTGGAGTTTGAGAAGGTCATGCTCAGAGCTCATGAAGACACAGCTTGTCTGGAAATTTGCAAGTCTATTCTCAGCACTTGGCTCTACTTAAAGTAAAAAAAAAAAAAAAATGAGCATATAAATTTCAAACTTTGCCAAATATAATCTACCACATTGTAAGCTGTTAATCAGTTAATCAAACACACTAGAATCCGTTAGTAATTATCAGGTTACAAGTTACTGATCAATCAATACAAAATCATACACTCAAAAATCCATTACTTGTTAAACAGAAAATAGGGAGCAAATGCCTGAGCCTTGCTGGCTTATTTATATTGCTTGCATCTAATGGGTGGAATGTCGGCAGCAATCCATGTAGTTACTATACCTTTGATCCCTGGGTCCAGTTCCTCAATCACTGGGGGTAACAGGGCAGGTAAAGTCTGTGGACCAAGTAGTCTTCGGTAACCCCCCCAGCCATGGGGCATGAGAGTTTGGTGGCATAGGTAGGCCTGGTAACTCAAATGGGCCAGGCCATTCTCTCCAAGTGACATGAAATATCAGAGGAGGCACTTCCCTCCAAGGGCCATGGAATACTGGAGGAGACACTCCCCTCTGAGGGGTATAGAATACTGAAGAAGACACTCCCCACCATGGGGCATGGAAGTTTGGTGGTGTAGCCAAATTTGGTGGAACAGGTAAAACTGGGGGGGGGGAGCCTAGGCCTGGTTGGTGTTGGCAATAGGGCAGGCCTGGCCGCTGACAATGGAAAAGCCCAAGGTGGCTGATTAGGTGATGGAGTAGACCTGTTAGGTGGAGTGATCAAATCTAATGCGGCAGGTGTGTCTGGAGGCTAGGAAGGCAGGTCCTGAGATGGATTAGGCCTGTCTGGTGCAAGGGCAGAACTGATGAGGTCTGCGAGATAGGACTGCATGCAGAACAGGCCAGAGCAGATTTGGTTCCCCCAGCTCCAGCAGCTGGCAGCCGAGCCACTACTACCGGCCACTGAGCTCTCACTTGCTCCCAGTGAAGACTCTCAAGAGTCAAGGCGCTAGAGGATAGCATTCCAAGTTAAGTCTTTCAAGGTTGCAGAATTGTATGCAGTTTATACTTGAAGCTATTATTCACCTACTAAAGGATTTGGAAAAATCTACTTGCTTCTTCGTATTTTCTTGTGTGTGCACACTGCGCTGCCTTGGAACTTTGTTTTGTGGAGGTACGCTGCCTTCGGTATTTTAGTGCTGCACAGATCCAAATTTGCTGCATTGCAGTGGTCTTTGTGGGACTGGGGCTCTCACTTGCTCTCCCAGGACAATGGGACTTTGGTACACCCAGTCCTGCGGTCATTGCATCTGCATGCATGGCTCCTGAGGACCTAGCCATGTCATGCTTTGAGGTCTCGGACAGGGTTGCCAATGTTCTGGTGGCTACCAGAAAACCTTCCACTACAGCTATCTACACCATGAAATGGAAGCGTTTTTGCCTCTGGGCTACTGCCCATCATCTAGATCCCTTGGTCTGTCCAGGAACTCAATCCTCGAGTACCTGTTGTCACTCTTAGATTCAGGATTGGGCTATTCATCCATTAAATCCATTTGTCTGCAATTTCTGCTTATCATGCCCCTGTTCAAGACAGAACTGTGGCACAGCTGGACTTGGCCCACACCTTTCTGTGGGGCATCCTCCACATGAAGCTCTCCATCAGGGACCCTGTTCTCCCCCCCCATGGGACCTTCTGTTCATGCTAGAAAAGCTCACCTTACCTCATTTGAACCAGCCACAGAATGCAAGCTTCCTTTCCTGGAAAGCGTTATTTTTGGGTGTCGTTATTTCTGAGCTACAGGCTCTAATGTGTAAAGAGCCTTATTTGGTGTTCCACAAGGACTAGGTGGCCTTGAGGACCAATCCTAAGTGCTTACCAAAGGTGGTGTCTGAGTTGACATTGAATCAGGACATACACTTTCCGGTGTATTATCCTGAATGCTCAAATCGGAAGGGGGGGTGCTATTTTCCACAGCTGGATGTCCACCGCATATTGCATTACTATCTCTCCCATACACGAAAATTTAGATGCTCTGGCCAGCTTTTTGTTTCCTTTGCCCACAGAATCCGTGGGGCTCCTGTAGCCAAACAGATTCTCTAAATGACTGGTAAACAGCATCTCCTTTTGTTAACAGAAATATGACAAATCCTTGCTGGGCTCAGTGAAGGGCCACTCAGCTAGGGGAGTAGTGGCGTCTTTTGCCACTTTAAGGAACATGCCTGTAGCTGACACATGTGCAGCTGCTACATGGAACTCAGTACATACTTTCATGAGACATTACAGTCTTGACATTGACTCCAGATGCAGAACGGGCTTTGGCCTTGCTGTTCTGCAGGGACTGCTCTCCTGAGGGCATTGTCCTTCTAGTTTCTCTCTTCTTCCTCCACCTGAGATTAGTCTGGGACTATCCTACTGCTTGAGACTCCATCCTACGGTTGTTACCTGCAGCAAGAGCTGACTCTCGATGTGAGATACTACAGTTACTAAAGAACTTACCATAACAGTAGATCTTCGAGAGAAGCTCTTGCAGAAGGCATGACTTCCCACCCACCTTCACCCTACAGGACTCTTTCTGAATTATTTATTTATTTTATTTATTGAATATAATCGGAATTACAATCCTTTGAGTCATAGACTCTTTTGCAAAGGCTCCATGTCAGTTACAGAGGGTGGAGGGTATACATTTACAGAAACGAACATATACAAACAGTATTAGTGTAACAGTACAGGGTAATGCAGTCTTAGCTTTATCTTAGTTAACAGGTGACAGTAGTTGGCAGCATACGAGATGCCCCTTATCAGAGAAGTGCAGCATACCGTTTCATGGGATCTAGAGAGACCCTGTGTGAGGTATTTGGTCAGGGGAGAGGGTGTGAAAGGATGAGTGGAGGGCAGTGTGTTATCCACAGTCACATATTGCCAAGTCAAGGAGTTGTGCTTTGAGGCCTGTTTTAAATAGGGAGAGAGACTATGGGTCTAAGAGATGGGGGGTAGACTATTGAGCCAAAGTGGGGCACGGTAGTGGAAAGATCTTTGCCCAAGGGATGTTCTACAGTGGGGGACAAGGAATGAGGTGTTGGCTGCGAGTCTTGGAGTACGCCTGTAGGGGGCTGCGCTGATAATTGAGTGGAGGCCGATGGGGCTAGCTGGAGATGTATCTTTTTTGCAAGAACGCAGGAGTAATACTTTAGCCTTCCTTGGAAGTTAAGCCAACCAGCCAAAGCATAGAGCTCACAGGTATGTGTTAACCTGTCACTGCCTATGACTAAGCGGCAAGCTTTATTCAAGGCAGAGTTGATGCTACATAGGGCAATCGGTTCTGCAGAGCCATATATGACTATCCCGTAGTCTACTAGAGAGAGGATGGAGGAGGAGACCGCAAGATGCATGGCCTGTGTAGGTAAGCAGTGTTTAAGTCTGTAGAGGATACCCACTCTAGCATTGACAGCGGAGGAGAGAAGTTGTGTATGACTATGGTAGGAGAGGGAGGTGTCTAATGTGATTCCAAGATATTTAAAACACGAAACCTGTTCTAGTGGGGAGCCATGTGAGTTTTTTATTTGTAGTGCTGAATGACTGTGCGGGCTTTGTCAGTGCGCAAAGATCATGGACTTCGTTTTTTGATAATTGATGATGAGGCGGTGTTCAGTGAACCAAGATTCTAGTTCCCTAAAGAAGTCCTGCAGGGTTAGTTGGAGAGCGCTAGGTTGTGGGTGTTTCCAAAACACTACCGCACCATCAGTGTAGAGTAGCAGGTGACCGCTGCAAGCCTTGGGGAGAGAGTTTAAAAAGAGGGTGAATAGTAGGGGGCCAAGTATAGACCCCTGTGGGACACCAAAGCATACTAGTTTGCAGGAGGAGAGGGTAGTGTTTACCTTGACTTGTTGTGATCGGCCTGAGAGGTAGTCTTTGAACCAGGCGGTTGCCTCTGGGACCAAGTTGAGTTGAGGAAGGACATAGAGCAATAGCACATGACTGACCATGTCAAATGCCTTGGTCAGATCCACATAGATCGCCTTTGCCACTGAGCCTTGGTCAAGGGCCTCATGGTTAAATGAGGTGAGCTCAGTAAGGGCTGTGACGGTACTGTGACCTCTCCGGAAACCATGCTGTTCTCGGCAAATAAAGTTGTATTTAGTTAGGTGTTCAGTAAGCTGGTCCGATACTATTTTTTCCAGAGCTTTGGAGAGAGGTGGGAGTATCGATATCGGTCTATAGTTGCTTGTGATAGTGGGGTCGCCACTCTTCAGAATAGGTGTGATTATGGCTCTCTTCCACATTGTGGGGAATTGACTAAGGCACAGTGACAGGTTGAGAATTTTTGAGAGATGGGGTAGTGTAACATCCAGGGTCAGCCAAATGAGTTTGAGATCAAGGGAATCATTGCTATATCGGGCATTAGCCAGTGCTTTGGAAATGTAGCGTTTTGCCTCATGGCAGGATATGATTCTTAGTTTAAAGGGTGTTGTATTGTTGTTGTTCAAGGTGTCAAGAGGAGGGTGTGGAGGAGAGGGTTGTAGAAGTTAGGTGGTAGTAGGTGGGAGAGGTCTGAGAAGGAGGAGTTGAGGGCTTCCGCGATAGTAGTAGGGTCCTGAGTGGTATCCCCACTGTGAGTTGTGTAGGGGTAGGGGAGCAAGATTTCCCACTGAGTTCTTTTATATTGTTCCAAAATTGTTTACTGTTGCCCAGGAGGAGGTGAGGGCTTGTTGATAATATGTAGCTTTAGCTTGCCGTAAGGCCCAAGTACATTTGTTGCAGGCCTCCCGGTAAAGTTGTCTATCCTGTGTGCGTTGGGAGTCTAGGGCCTTATGCCATAGGTTGTCCCTTTGTTGTAGCTGATTAAGTAGTGATTGTGAGATCCCGGGTGTGTATCTGGTTTTCACTACTTGTTTAGTGAAGGGAGCGAAGATGTCACAGGCCTCATTGAGTGTGGCTATAAAGTGGGAGAGTGCCATGTCTACAGACTGCATGGTGTAAATGGGGAACCTGTTGCTGGTAGCTAGGTGTGCTTTGAGATGCGCTAGGCCTCCTTTCTTTAGTCGCCTTTGTATGGTGACTTTGGGGGGGCAGGGGGTATTTTAGCCGACCACCGGCAGGTCACCAGGGAATGGTCACTAATAGAGTCAGGGAGCACAGTGACATGGGAGAGGTTCTGTGGCCTGTTAGTGAAGATGAGGTCTATAAGGGTAGCAGTCCCTGTTCTAAGGTCCATTCTGGTAGGGGAGGTGACAAGTTGGGTAAGATCGTATGCCAGAGCTATGTCTTTGAAGCTGGATGAGGCAGGAGATAGCCAATTGACATTAAAGTCTCCCATTAGGATGACTTCACTTTTAGTAGGGAGGTGGGAGACATTCTGCATTCATTAACAATGCTATTGTTGCCCTATGGAATTCACGAAAAAATATAGGAAATGTTGGGGGGCCCTTTGAAGAAAACACTCTTCGCTCAAGTTACTGTTCTTCAATCTTTCTTTTTATTTCTCTTCCCCCTACGTTTCGCTCGACTTGAAGCTTGTTCATGGGGTTTATTCTTTGTTACACATCTGTAAATACATTTATTTTAGGTCATTGATCAGCATTTTTTTATTATGATATTGTTACATTTTTAATTGTTTGGTGTATACACATACCATTCAATAAAGATTATTGCTTGAGCACCCTTGTATATATTCTTAATTTTTCACAGGATTAATATATTTGTACTTGTTTAGATCCTAAGTTGCATCCTAAAAAGACATATGCAGTAGGTTAGTGAACAGAGTGCTGCTAACAACTTGGAACAAGTTTTAACTACTGCCTGTAAGGCTTGTTCCCCATATTTACTATGTGGAATTCACCTCAGTTCTCTGTTCCTGATCACTTTCCATCCTCGATGCTGGAGTCTCCGGTGGGAGAACTGAGTGATGCTGTGTTACCATACTGGAGTTCATAATGGAGGATTTAGGAAAGCCAAGAAGGCAAGGCCCATGTAGGCTCTCCCCATCATTTCAGTGCAGGTAACAGGTGTTACCAACTTCAACATAGTACTTATCCAACTTATTTTTAAAGGTACAAACATTTTCTGCTTTAACCACTTCCACAGGTAATTTATTCATATTTTTCAGTTGGTTAACTAGAATCTGCAGCTTGTCCAGTAGGTAGGGAAATGGGCAGACTGGGTGGGCCATGTGGTCCTTATCTGCCATCAAAGTCTATGTTTCTATGTTTCCCCTCTCTACAGGCCCAGCAGTGCGTGATCTTGACTTCTCCTATTACTCTGGATGACGTAGTGGAGGCAATTAAGGGGCTAACTCCTGACAAATCCCCAGGTCCCGATGGTTTCCCTTCTAATTTCTATAAGGTTTTTTGTAAAGAGGTGGCTCCTCTTCTCTTGAAACTCTTTGATTATATGTTCACCTCAGATTCCCTGGACCCTACTCTGCTGGAAGCCACGATAGTCCTGATCCTGAAAGCAGACAAAGCCCAGAATGAGCCGGACAGTTACCATCCGATTTCATTATTAAATTATGATATTAAAATCTTAACTAAAATCCTTTCTCTTAGAATTAAACAGGTTTGGTCTCATCTGTTGAGTCCTGAACAGGTGGGGTTTGTGCAAGGCAGATCTTCTGCTGACCACTTGAGAACCCTCTCACATATTTTCCAGACTGCCCAAGATTCCCAGATCCCCATGACTTTAGTCTCATTAGACGCAGAAAAAGCTTTTGACAGGGTGAACTGGGACTTTCTTTGGGCTACTCTCAAAAAAATGGGTTTTCCGAAGTCCTTCATTCAATGGATTCGGACGGTATATAAGACACCTACGGCTAGAATTTATTGCAATGGGGTTTATTTCTCGATTCCCCCTGTTTACAGGCACTAGGCAAGGTTGTCCCCTGTCTCCTTTTTTGTTCAACTTATATCTGGAACCCCTTCTAATTAGCATTAAAAACTCACCTCAGGTCACAGGATGCCTAGTATACCAGCAATCTTTGACCTTTTCAGTCTATGCAGACGATATTCTTTTCCATCTGGCCAATCCAGAAACCTCATTAACACATGCGTTACAAATTATTGAACAGTTCAGACAAGTGGCTAACTATAAGTTAAACTTATCCAAATCAGTCATATTTCCATTAAATGTTCTCATGCATCAAGGTAACTTCTCTCATTTTGGTATGAAATGGTCCTCCTCCTCAATCAAATGCCTAGGCATTCATCTCACTAAGACCCAGAGGTTCTCAGGCGGCTCAATCTGGATGATTTGGTGCTGAATATTCAGCAAGATCTCCAAAGATGGGCCAAACTCCCTTTGTCGTTATGGGGTTGAATTAGTATTATAAAAATGAATGTTCTACCCAGTCTCTTTTACCCATTAAATCTACTGAATATCTGGCTCCCTTTGTCTTACTTCCAACAGTTTCACTTTGCTCTTTCTAAATTTATCTGGCAGGGTAAACACCCTAGACGGGCCTTCCTTAAACTCAATTTACCAAAGGAGATGGGTGGACTTCGCCTCCCCAACTTTATTTTTTATTATTGGGCAAGTCATCTGTCCAAAATGGGGAGATGGTTTGAGCCCACATCTGGTGAACATTCTCCCATCTGGCTACAGTTGGAGAAGAGGCTTCTGGACATGCATAATCTTAATTCACCCAGAGCTTTTTATTACTCTTTTTTGGTGTTACCCCCCTCCATACAAAATTCGACAGTGGGGATTGCTATAAAGGTTCTGACCCAGTGCTGGAACTTCTTTAACATTTCATCTAAAAATGACACAGCCCAACCCCTAATTTTACACCCTAATATCAAAATAGGAGGTTCTCTGCTCTCAGCGGACTGACTTCCTCAATTACAAGATATTCTTGTAGAAAACCTGTTCTCTCAGGATTCCCTTCTTTCCTCAACTGGCATAATCACCAAACTGAATATTCCTCAGAAACATATTTTTAAGGTATTTCAGCTAAGACATCTTATGGTCTCCCTATTTGGGACCACATTTATGTTGTCTCAAGTTAGGCCTTTTATAGAGCAGATTCAGGAATGTGCAAATAAGGCCCATGGAATTTCCAGAATATACTCCTTCTTACTGGATATTAAATACCCTAATGCCCTTACAGGTTCTAAAATCTGGTCTTCTCTTCTGCCAGATTCCTCCCTGATCAGGAGTCAGATTTGGGTGGACATGCATAGATATCTTACTCAAGATAGGCACAGACTCATACAGTATCATATTTTAAATCTGTACTATACCCCGGTTAAATTGGCCAAATTAGGCAGACTAGCCCTGGCCAATTGTACATGGTGTGGTGCGGCTGATGGGAACCTGATACACATTTTCTGGCACTGTGATAAGGTGGCTCCTCTATGGAATACAATCCAAACTAATCTAGATCCCCTCCTGGAACTGGGTGATTTGTTTACCATGGAAATATGTATTTTAGGGGTATACTCTAATATTAGAATTTGAGAGCGTAGATATCACATGGCTCTAATTTCTATAGCAGTCAAAAAAATGGTTCTTAAACACTGGATGGACCAACTGACCATATCGTATGCTGAATGGCTGAAAGAAATGTCGCTTTGTTTTAGCACTGAAAGGTTAATAGCAATCTCCCGGAATTGTATAGCTTCCTTTAACCAGAAATGGGGTAAATTGTATGCTTTATATCTGAAGTAGACTTATGTAACACATGCCTCTGACTGTTTTAATTAGTTTCAGCCTCCTTGTGATGGTTGGCTTTGCTGGATTGTTGTTTATCCACTTGTATCAATTGGTCTTGCTGTTAGTAATAAAGGCACACTCAGGGGAGGTGGGGAGGCATTGGGAGGGGAAGGGGAGGAGAGGGCATTTAAAATGTATTTTTTCTTGTTGGGTTATATTGGATCCAATGACATTCTGGTCTTATCTCATCTCTCAGTCATTTTGGTTATTATTAATGTGCGGTACACCTGTCCTGGTTATATATTCTGTGCTAATGCATAATTTCAATAAATAAGTTGAATTTCAACTAGTGTTTTACCCAGGCTACCACCCTAGGACCCACTCCCAGGCTGGCTAATTTGTTTATTAATCTTTTGTGCGGGACTGTGTCAAATGCCTTGCTAAAGTCTATGTAGGCCATATCCACAGCCCCTCCCTGGTCTACTGCTTTGGTCACCCAGTCAAAGAAATCAATTAGATTTGTCTGACATGACCTTCCCGCTGTGAATCCATGCTGCCTTGGGTTCTGTGCCCCACTGGCCTCTAGGTACTCAACAATTCTTTCCTTCAGAAGTGATTCCATCATTTTCTCTACCACTGAGGTCAAACTGACAGGTCTGTAGTTTCCTGCCTCTGTCTTGCTCCCACTTTTGTGAAGGGGAATCACATCCGCCCTCCTCCAGTCCTCAGGTACCACCCCACCCTCCCATGATTTATTAAAAAGATTAGTCAGTGGTGTTACTAGTTCTTCCCTTAGCTCTTTTAAAATTCTGGGGTGAATCCCATCAAGCCCATTGCTTTATCCACCTTCACTTTTAAGAGTTCTTTCAGAACCCTTTCTTCTGTGAAAGAACTAATCCAGAGAGCTTCTATTGACCAGCTTAGGTATTTCCCCTTGCTTTTCCATTGTGAATACTGAGCAGAAGTATTTGTTCAGTATCCCTGCTTTTTTACTGTCGCTCTCTGCCCAACCACCTTCCTCTTTGTTCAGCCTCAGTATCCCTGCCTTAGTCTTTCTTTGCTCCCTAATGTACCTATAAAAGATTTGATCCCCCTTCTTAACCGAGTTGGCTATCTTTTCCTCAGTTTGGGCCTTTGCTATTCTGACTGCCTTACCTGCTTCCTTCTGCTTTAACTGGTACAGTTCTCTGTCCTGCTCCTTCTGTGTTTCCTTATACTTCCTGAATGTTATCTTTTTTTCCCTTACCTTTCCCACCTCTTCTTTTCAGAACCATAGTGTTTTTTTCTTTCATTTTGATTTGTTTTTTTGCTTCACACAAAGACTTGTTGCCTCTGTGATGGTGGTTTTGATGTTTCCCCATTGTTGCTCCACCCTACCTTCTTGCCTGTTTGTTAGTGCTTTTCTGAGACACTCTCCCATTTTGACAAAATCAGCCCTTCTGAAGTCCAGTACCTTCACTTTTGTGTAGCTTGACTCTACAGCTAAGTTTATCGTAAACCACACTGTCTGGTGGTCGCTTGTTCCCAGATGGCTACCCACTTCAACATCAGAGATCCTCTCTCCATCCCCATTTGAGAGTACCAGGTCTAAGATTGCTATTCCACATCCTTATTACCCTACACTTGAAGCCATGCCTTCTCACATCAGTCCTACTCCTTCCTTCCTTCAATTGCCTATCATGCCATCTCAAACTATATGTATTCTCCCTAAATACCAATCTCAACTCACTCCTTAGATCTTCCTTTTTCAACATTTTATAAAGCAGCAATAAATCCCCCCTAGCTTGTCTAGCGCCCAATGACCACAACCACAATGTTATGTTATGGTATGTACATTGTATTGTATTATATGTACTGTTTATATGATGATTTTGAAACTACTTTAACAGGACCATCTTGAAAATAGGACTTTGTCCTAATGATGTGTAGATCCACCAATCTCCTGTATAAAAATAAAGATTTTTACTACTACTATTTCAATGTTTTCAATCTTTCCTCATATGTTTTTTTCCCCATAACCTGATATCATCTTTGTAATTGCTGTGTTTTTTATTAATAACTTCATATCCCTCCTCAAAAAAGGGCTCCAGACTGTAGAACAGTAGTCCAAACTCAGCCTAACATATGTTTTGTATAATGGCAACAAAACCCCCTAATTTCTGGACTGGAACCCTGTTCTAATACAGTTTACTAAATGCATTGCTTTATTTATGGTAACTTTACTATGGGTTTCACTTTTTAAGTCATTCTGTATATAAACCCCCAGGTCTTTCTCACACTTTGAAACTTTTAACTTAAAGTCCTGCGTAAAATACTCTTGCTGAATATTATGTCTTCCCAGATGCATAGTAATGCATTTCTCCATATTAAAGTTCATCCCGTTCTTTGCTGCCCACTCTGAGATGTGTATTAAGTCCTGTCCAAAAATGAGCCTGTCACTGAACGTGTCCACTACCCCTCCCAATTTCACATCATCCGCAAATTTAAATAATTTGTTTTCACTTATTATACCGAGGTCACCTCTGAAAATACTAAACAATACAGGGTTTTAAATAATTGATTAGCAGTTTTTTTCTTGGGACCATACTAACTGTGCAGAACGTATTTATACATATTTTCTAGAAGTGCTGTGTTTGTTAAACACAGTGAGGCAAGAGCTATGCATTTTCACAAAGCTGTAGCACTTTTATGAGCAAAACGCTAATCAATTTTTAGAGTTAAATAAATCCCTGCAATAGTCCCAGCACCGACCACTGCAGAACTCCATTTGTAACCCTCTCAACTCCTGACAAACAGCCCTGTATCCTCACTTGCTGTGTTCTTTCCATCAGCCAGTGCCTGATCCACTTCACAATAACCATAGCTATACCAACACTAAGTTTTTCAATTATTTTCCCGTGTGGGACTGTATCAAATGCTCTACTAAAATCAAGCATTACCATGTCCACACTCCTTCCTTCATCCACCTGTTTACTGATATAAAAGCAAATCAGGTTAGTCTCGCATGATCTGCCTCTAACAAACCCATGCTGACTATTATCCAATAGTCCTCTCCCAGCCAGAAACTTTGTAATTTCGTCATTGAGGATCCCCTCAATAATCTTTCCAACCACAGAGGTCAGGCTCACTGGCCGGTAATTTGCTGCCTAGCTCCTTTTTCCCTTTTTAAAAATTGGTATCACATAGGCTGATCTCTACTCATCAGGCACAAAACCTTCAGCTAATGATTTTTGACCCAACAGGGTAATTACTGGTGCCAGCTCCTCCTCCAACCCCCTCAAAAAACCCGGATGGCTTCCATCCGGTCCCGCAGCCCCATCCACATTTAAACACCTTTTACTCTTCACCACCTTATCCAGTGTTATTATTTCCTCTGGGTTTAATTCTCCGATACCAGATAAATGCTCATCTACATTGTAATAATGTTCTTTATACACTGCTCTAAAGCATTTGCTAAACTCTTTTGCCATGTTCTTTGGCTTGGCGGTCATTTCCCCATGAATATTTAATGGGTCTACCATTTTATTTCCCCCATTTCTATTATTAACTTAGGCGTAGAAGCATTGTGTGTAATTTTTCTTCACTGCAAGTTTAAATTTCAATGGTTTCTTTGAATTCTTTATTTACGCCTTCTTTTTATGACATGTGTGACATTGGGGGTGGGCTGACATCAGAGGGGCGGTCACCACTATGGACTGCTAGCTAGAAGTTTGCCATGGGGTCCTGCCACTTGCTGGCTTCAGTCCTACTGGTGTTACCTGCTGCAAGAGCTTCTCTTGAAGACCTACTGTTATGGTAAGTTCTTACATAACTGAACTTTCTTCAACATGTACTGACATCCGTTCTAAGGATCCCACTGGTGGATGGGCAGGGTGGCCCCAACATCTGGCATTGCCCCAATATCAGGGACCTGTCTTAATGTCATAGGAGCCCCATCGTTAATAATTTTGGTCCTTACACCTGACCAGAAAGAGTTCTTCACCCCATAACCCACCTGCCTTTCAACTTCAAGCAGTGAATGAAGAAATATGAGAAGAGAAGGAGTGCCCATTGGATTCATTGTGTGGTAGTGTAGCACCTTGAGTTGAGATGCCAACCTTGCTATCGTAGGTCCTACAGACTGCCTTTTGGGATGAAAGGTCCTGGGCTGAACCGAGAAGGCCTTGCAGGGCCTGAAAGATCAAAGGCAAATATATGTTTTTGCCTGATATGGAAAACATTCAGACAGCAATAAGAATGAATGTATTTAAAAGGCAGACAGAGTTTTGGTGGCTGGAAGACTTTGGAGGGGTCTCTGCTCTGTGTCTGAGCAGTACCTGCAGTTTTGGTCAGAGGGGGAGAGTGGCCAACTCTGGCACAGCGGGTGGTCTCTGCAGCCAATTTAACATGAAGCTGCAAGAGAAATACAAAGGTAGGGCATGTAAGATAAATGTTCTGGGGAGGGGTGAGAAAAGAACGAAAGAAGATTTACTGGAGCCGGGCTTTCCCTGTACAAACAGTGTCTCCAAAGAAATCTGATAAAAAAAAAATTTATTTTTTATTTATTTTTTACAAAAAAGGCATAAAAAGTTTTAAAACATATTCAGTTAAGGAATTTTAAGCAGTAAAAGTCATTAAATAGTCATGGAGTAGCTAACTAACTGAGCAGAGCAGTCACTGTATCCAAGTTATGAAATTATTGCCCCTAGGCAGAAAAGGCACCAAGTTTAACATGCATATGAACATATGAAACTGCCAGCAGATACAGGCCAAATGGTGTATCACAACTGCTCAATTGTGCAGCACAGAGGTTAGACTCCTGCTGCTCCCCTCACCCCCTTGTCCCCCTCATCTGCCCACTGACTAGTATCTTGCTCTTAACCCTATCCCACCCCCTTTTTTTCCCCAGATGTATTTTTTTTTATTTTTCCATTTTTCTTCCCCCCATGCTGGGGTTATGGCGTACACATGCGTATGTGGGTGTGGAGGCGCCTGTGCATGCCAGGATCTGGCGACCATTTCCACCCCACCCCAGACTGCGTTGCTGCCCCTACCACCTACGCATCCATTGGGCCTCCACCCGGTGGGTGCGGGACTACGGAAGGGCAGGCATCCACCCCTGGAGGGGGAAATCCCACTCCAAACCTTCCCCCCACCCAGCACCCTGAGGTCATTCCTGAACCCAGGTCACCAGCATGGCGTGAGGTGTGGTATCCAGCGCCTCAATCGTCAGCACTACCTGGCCTGCCCATCCCACCCTCTTTTAAAGCTCTGCACTGTTTTAAGAGATAACACTTCTTCAGGGAGTGCTTTCCACCCCCCTACCACCCTCTCTGTGAAGTAATGCTTCCTTACTTCCCTCCTGACTGTACCCCACCAACTTCAGGCTGTGCCCCCTAGTAAACCTTTCTCCCTTTAATCGAAACATACCCTCTGTACTAACGCTGTTGATACCCTTTAAGTACTTGAAGGTTTCGGTCATATCACCCCTTTCCTTTCTCTCCTCCAATGAGTACATGTTGAGGTCCCTCAACCTATCCTCTTAAGGCTTCCCCTCCATACCCCTGATCATTTTAGTTGCCCTCTGCTGTACTCCATCCAGTAATCTGATGTCCTTCTTTAAGTATGGGTTCCAAAACTGTACACTGTTCTCCAAAGTGCGGCCTCACCAGTGACCTGTATAGTGGCAGAATGACTTCCTCCGTCCTAGAGGTGATTCCTCTAGCAGTGCACCCCAGCATTTTATTGACTTTTGCCACTGCTTTCCTACATTGAGATGGGTAGTTTATATTCTTTGTAACCATTACTCCCAAATCCTTTTCCTCCTCCGAGACGGACAGCTGAACCCCTCCCAGATGGTAACTGTACCCAGGATTCCTCACTCCGAAGTGCATGACTTTACGCTTCTTAGCATTGAAACCCAGCTGCCAAGTGTCTGACTACTGCTCAAGTCTTCAAAAATCTTCTTGGAGGACTTTTCCTTCCTCTACCCCATCCACAACTGCCCCTATCTTGGTGTCATCCGCGAATAGACTGATTCTTCTCTTAACTCCAACTGCTGTATCGGCTATGAAGATGTTAAACAGTACTGGCCCCAGCACTGAACCCTGTGGGATTCCACTAGTGACTGCCCTATGAGTTGAGAGTCCCCCCACAACCACCCTCTAATGTCTGTCCCCCAACCAGTTACCAACCCACTTAACCAGTTTCTCCCCTGCTCCCAGGGTTCCTCAATTTACTACTTAATCTGTCATGTGGTACCAAGTCAAAGGTTTTGCTGAAATCCAGATGCAGCATATCTACGGCCTGACCAGTGTCTAGTTCGTCACCCAGTCACAAAAGTGAACCAGGTTTGTTTGACGTGATTTCCCGGAGACAAACCCATGCTGTTTATCATTCATTAGAATGTTCACCTCCAAGAAGGTCACCAATCTTTCCTTTAGGATTGTTTCCATGAGGTTACCCACAACGGATATGAGACTGATGGTCTATAGTTACCAGGCTCGTCCTCGGGACCGCTCTTGTGCAGGGGTACCACATGTGTCATTCTCCAGTCCTGAGGCACGCACCCCGTCTGCAGGGAGGTATTGAACAAGTCTGCCAGTAGTGCTGCCAGGACCTCAGCCAACTCCCTCAGGACTCTAGAGTGCAGCCCATCCGGCCCTGGAGCCTTGTCTGTGTTCAGTGACTTAAAGAGAGAGTCTGGTCAAAAGTACTACACTGCAGAATTTGAATCAGCCTTCCCCCGATAAATCTCATACCAAAAATTAGGTTTCTACAGTACTTCATTTTAAAGTTATGAGCTATTTTGTAACACTTATTTCACACCCTGTTCAAAAATGCCAGTTTCAGTGAAAAGCCACCGATGATGTCACAACCAGAACTTACAGATTAGTCCTCCCTATCATCAACCTTACAGGACCTATTTCTTCAAAATTATTGAAACTGTAGCTGTAGTATTTATTTAAAAAATAAACTGACACAGGGTTGCCTGCAGTGCTTGTGTTTCCAGAATGTTCAGATGCATGGTAATGTACTTTAGAACGCACCAGGTGATGGTTTTGGAATGCACTGCTGAACCAAGGTATATACTGTCAAAGTGGTGCACAATTTTAGAATGTGCGTGGGGGGGCATGTAATCTCAGTATGTGGCAGGGACGTGCCATCTCGCAGTGTGATTGGACACTCAGTCTTAGAATGCGACAGGGATACACATTAAAGAATTTAGTGGGGACTGGCAATTCTGGAATATAAGCAAGGATGTACACTGTTGGGATATGGCAGGACACACCATTTTATTTTGAACAATAAAAGATCCCCAGAGCAAATGCACTGAGGCAAGGGTTATCCCAGAGGATATTGGCTATACAGCCAAATTTTAAAGAAAACACAAATTGCACATACCCCAATAATGCAGAGCATCATGGGAAGCATACACAGGTGTCCATGAATTAATTTGGACTGACTCAACTTTAAGCAGCACTGCATGGTGCCAGAAGGCCTCACAATAAAATCAGCAAAGGCTGAGAACAGCCGACAAGCTGTGTCTGTGTGCTGTTCTCAGCCTTTGCTGATTGGATTGTGAGGCCTTCTGGCACCATGCAATTTTGCTTAAATTTGAGCCAGTCCAAATTAATTCATGTGCATTTGCATATGCTTCCCATGATGCGTTGCATTATTGATGTGTCTGCTGTTCTCGGCCTTTGCTGATTGTATTGTGAGGCCTTCTGGCACCATGCAATTCTGCTTAAAGACCTGCTGATGCCTTAAAAAAACTTTGAAAAACATAATAATTAGGTACAATTCTGCTTCCATTCCATATATATTCTAAAGATTTCTCCTCCCCAGTATTTATTATTAAGGACATTTGCATGAATGCATGATCTTTATCCCTCAGGGTTCAATCCTCTGTTGTGACATCACAGTTTGTTGCCATGGGAGTAACTGTGATATCACAAGCAGTGTGCATTATGACCTCAGGTATGGAGACAGGAACAGGAATAGATGAACTCTTCAGGAGCAAAGATCCTGTTTTTGTGCAAATTACCTCAGTAATAAATAATAGGGAGGAGGGATGCAGAGCTAATGTGAAACATAAGCTGGACTGCATCTAAATATTATGTTTTGGTAAAGTTCTCCTGAAGGCATCAGCTGCTCTTTAAAGTTGAGCCAGTCCAAATTAATTCATGGGCATTTGCATATGCTTCCCATGATGCTTTGCATTATTGGGGTATGTGCAATTTGTATTTTATTTTGAAACTGCTTGTCCTTGCCACATTCCAGAATTATATGCTTCCATCACATTTTAAAACTGTGCTTCACATCCCCACCACAATCCAACACTGTGCATCCCAGTCATACTCCAAAACTGCACATTCACATCACGTTCCAAAGTTGTGTTTCACTGCCACATTCCGAAACTGTCACCCTCGCATTCCAAAATTGTGTCATTGCTACATTCTGAAACTAGATTCATAGACAGTGTCGGCAGATAAGGCCCTATGGCCCACCCAGTCTGCCCATTTGAGCTTGTAAGTTCAGTTTATGTTTTCCTAGAAATCTGTTGCCCCTTACCCCTGACCTCCAGAATTCCTTTGTCTATCCCATGCATTCTTAAATCCCGTGATTGTTTCAGCCCCCACCACTTCCTCTGGCAGGGTGTTCCACTTGTCCACTACCTGTTCTGTGAAGAAATTCTTCCTCACATTTCCTCTGAATCATCCTCCCTCCAACTTCATCCCATGCCCTCTAATCCTGGAACATCTTTTTCACTTAAAAATAGTGTATTCCTGCACCCTGTTCCTCTCTGTAAGATACTTGTATGTCTCTATCATGTCCCCTTTCTCTCTCCTCTCCTCCAGGGAGTACATATTCAATTCCTTCAACCTGTCCTCATAGGACTTGTGATGCAATCCATGTACCATCTTTGTTGCCCTCCTCTGAACCTTCTCTACCCTGTCCATGTCCTTACGTAAATAACGTCTCCAGAACTGTACACTGTACTCCAGGTGGGGCCTCACTAGTGTCTTGTACTTTATACTGTGCAGCACCACCACATTCCGAAACTCCACATCACTGCCACATTCCAAAATTGTACGTCATTGCCAGATTCTGAAACGA
The DNA here is from genome assembly GCA_016271365.2 of Neoceratodus forsteri. Lineage (NCBI taxonomy): Eukaryota > Metazoa > Chordata > Ceratodontiformes > Ceratodontidae > Neoceratodus > Neoceratodus forsteri. Next base: position 888,157,795 of record CM057450.1, on the reverse strand, counting down.
AGTATCACTGCTGCATTCCAAAACTGTGCATCACCACTGCATTCCGAAACTGTGCGTCACTGCCACATTCTGATGTTGTGCATCACCGCCACATTCCAAAGTTGTGCATCACCGCTACATTGCAACGTCATGTGGCACCACCACATTCCAAAGTCGTGCGCCACCACCATAGTCATGCATCACCACTACATTCCAAAGTTGTGCATCACTGCCACATTCCAAAGTCGTGCATCAGCACCACATTCCAAAGTCATGTGGCAGTGCCACATTCTGAAGTTGCGTGGTACTGCCACATTGATCATTCCAAAGTTGCACAGCACTGCCACATTCTGAAGTCACGCAGCACTTCCACATTCTGAAGTCGTGCAGCACTTCCACGTTCTGAAGTCACGCGGCACTTCCACGTTCCGAAGTCGCACAGCACTGACACATTCTGAAGTTGTGCGGCACTGACACATTATGAAGTCGCATAGTACTGACGCATTCTGAAGTCATGCGGCACTGACACAATCCAAAATTGTGTAGCACCACAACATTCCAAAACTGCATGGTACCACCACATTCTGAAACTGCACCAGTGTTCATCACCACCTCATTTGGACACTACGTGTCACTGCCATGTTCTGAAACTGTGTGCCACCACCACATTCTGAAACTGCGCATCATTGGCACATTCCAAAACTGTATGTCAGCATCACCACCACATTCTGAAATTATGCGTCATCACCACATTCTGAAATTGTGTGTAAGCCACATTACAAAATTGTGCAGCTACATTCTGAAACTGCGCGTTAGTTACACTCTGAAATTGCGTGTCACTGCCACATTCTGAAATTGTGCATCAGCGCCACATTTTAAATTTGTGCATCATCGCCACATTCCGAAATTGTGCATCACCATCACATTCTGAAATCTGCGCCATCACCACATTCCAAAACTATACGTCAATGCCACATTCCCAAACTGAGCGTCTCTTCTACATTCTAAAATTGTACCTGCCTGCCACATCCTGAAATTGTGTTTACTTCCATGCTCCAGTATTGCCTGTCATTGTCACATTCTGAAAATGTGCATTCCCACCATATTCTGAAACTGCATATCCCCACCACATTCTGAAGATCAGTGTCACTGCCACATTCCAAAACTGCTTGCTCAAGTTACATTCTAAAATTATGCATCCCTGCCTCATTCTGAAATTCCATGTAGCTACCAGATACTGAAACTGCATCACTGCTGCTTTCTGAGATTTCGTGTCCATGCCGCATTCTGAAATTGAATGTTGCCATGACAATCTGAAATCAAGCATACCAACCACACTTTTGAAATTTTGCATCACTACACCACATGCCAAATTAATCCAAGACACATTACAAAATTACATATCCCTACCATCCTTCACAACTATGTGTCTCCCACATTTCAAAATTGTGTATCTCTGCCACATTCTAAAACTATATGACACCACCACATTAAGAATTTTAGCATCACTGCCACTTTCCAAAACTGTGTGTCCCATCTACGTTTTGAGATTGTGTCAATGTTGCATTCTACAGTTGCAGCCTGGTGACATTTTGAAATCTCATCCCTGCACTGTTATAAAAATTGCACATATTCATGTCATTCTAAAGCCATGTTTGCCGCTGTATTCTAACCCCCCCATTACATTCTTAAGTACTGTACCTTATATCTGCACTTTATGGAAATGCATGCCCTGACTCACCCATTGTCAGCTTTCCTTTTTCAGCTGTTTAATACCACTGCAGTTTTATGTATTGTGGGAGAAATAAGTCTTGTAAGGTAGTTTGCAAGAAGGACTAGGCTGTGAGTTCTGGTTGTGACATCATCAGTAGCTCTTTACTGAAACTGGCTTTTTTGAACAGGCAGTCAATTTAGGGTTACAAACTTACTTGTAACTTTTAAACAAAGTAACTTAGAGATCTCATTTTTGGCATGAGGCTGACTGGGGATATGCTGATCCAAATTCTGAATTTACTGATGCTAGAAATTGTGGCCAAATTCCCTTTTTAAGGTCCTCAAGCACTCTGCTCACAGGGATCTCCCCATCTGTTATCCTATCTCCTCCCATACTAGTGTTGCCCTGCCCTTGCGGCATTGGTCCATCACTCTCCATGGTAAAACTGAGCAGAAGTACGCACTGAGCACCTCTGCCTGTTGAACCCCCTTCTTTCTCTACCCAACCTTTTTGAGCACCTCTAAAAAAGTTGAAGGTCAGGGGACGAGCTAACCCATGGATAACCCCTAAACTAATCATTTTACTCAAACAAAGGGACCATCTCTGGCACTGTGCCCATGCAACATCCACACCTGGGGATATTCATAAATATAAAACTGCCAGAAATGAGTGCACGCGGGCAATTTGGAGTGCCAAAAGCAAATATTTCAAGGAGGCTATCTCCAACTTCTGGGGTGATGGAAAAAAATTCTGGAGTAACTTGAAAGACCTTACAGGCAAGGATCCTAAGTCACCACCCATTATGCTTACCATAAATGGAACACCAATATCTGACCTGTACACAATCGCCAATACCTTTAACAATGCATTCTCCAACTTGGATAGTGTCCTCCCATCTGACTTCTTCAATGCCCCCTCTGGTAGTAACCCTCCTGACATTGCTTCTTTCCTACACCCTGCCCCACAATTCTACTTCAAGGAGATCTCAGTGCACTTAGCCAGAACCTATATTCGGAAGGCCATCCACAACACATACTACAGTGGCAACTCCCTTGACCTGAAGTTGTTAACGCTGGTCCTTGCAGAAATCCTTGTACCCCTGACAAAGATCTTCAACCTATCACTAAGCATGTCCCAGTTCCCATCTTGCTGGAAGCAGGCGACCATCACACCGGTACACAAAAGTGGAGACAAGTCACTACACTCCAACTACAGACCTATCTCCATCCTTCCTCCATTGTCTAAGGCCCTGGAGCGCATTGCCTCAGACCAGCTAGTTGAGTACCTGGGAAAATATGACATCCAATGTCCCGAGCAACATGGTTTTCGAAAAGGGCACAGCACCACCACTGCACTATTAGAATTCACGGGATTCATCTATACCACTCTCGATCAAGGAAACTGTGTGGGGGCAGTTTTCATCGACCTTACGAAAGCCTTTGATACTGTCAACCACCCACTCCTACTCAAGCAACTATCAAACATTGAGCTCTCCAAAGAAGCACTGCTCTGGTTTTCAAGTTACCTTGGGGAGAGGGTCCAGCAGGTTAGGATCACTGGTGTCACCTCAGAAGAAAAGTCAGTCCTTTCAGGGGTCCCACAGGGTACCATCCTGGGACCACTACTCTTCAGCCTCTTCTTGAATGCCCTCCCCAGTGTCTGCCATCAGAAATTACTACTCTACGCCAACAACGCAGTCATGTTCACCAACCACCAAGACGTGGAGCTTCTTGAGAAACAAATACAGCTTGAATTCATGTGCAACGAAGAATGGTTCAAGACACATAAACTGGTCCTGAACTACAGCAAAACAGAGGTAATGACTTTCTACAACGCTAGGAGCAAGTACAAATCCCACAACCTCACCATCAAAAACCAAACAGGGGCCATACTTGAACACGTTCCTGAATTTAAATACCTAGGCATTACATTGGACAGTTCCCTTTCCTACCATCGGCACATTGATTCTGTCACCAAAGCCACCAATATCCGTATTGGCCTGCTCTACAGGCACAAACACTGCATGACTCCTGACACACTCCGGCTGGCTATCAACAGCTCTGTCACCTCCATCATTGATTATGGGCTAGCAATCCATGGCTCTGCCTCTGCAGAATTACTGTTACACTCAACAAAGCATGCAGGCTTCTAAAGGGGGCTGACTGACTTACATACACTTATGACCTGTATGTTCAGGCAGGATGGCTTCCTCTCATCAGCTGGATCCAGTATCAAACCTGCCTCTTAGCCAAAAAAGTCCTTGGGATCATGTCCCCAGGTGTTAAAAAGCTCCTTATTGACCAGCACAGCACCCAGCAAACTAGAAGTTCACAACAACAAACCTTCCTTGTCCTCAGATGCTGGACTACAATTGGCCAAAGGGCTTTTGCTCACAGAGCTCCACAGTGGTACAATACTCTTGACAAAGAAACTCTTACAGCCGCTGCTCTTGGCCCTTTTAAAGGACAACTCTGACTTCATCTCAGTTCAACTAGTCATTGTGACTGCTTCGCCTAATCTGCGGCCCCCACTCATTGCCCTCTACTTTAGTCAGGACAGCTACCCCCCCTTGCCATGCCCTACCTCTCCTGCCTCCCCCATCTCCCCCACTCCCTTCCTCACCCCCTCCCTGGCACTTATTGACAATTATCTCTCCCCCTGAGTGCTCTTACCATCCCCCCATGTCCTCCTGACAACGGCCTTCCAGCCTGCATACCCCCACTCTCCCTACCCTCTCACCAGCAACGCTTATTTCTAAGGTTGCCCTTGGATGTTGTGTCATTCTACTTAACATTGGCACATTTTGAAGTACTGTAATTAACTAAGCTTCAGCCTCTTGCTTCTTTTTATTGTATAACTATGTATAATTATGTCAACCTTTGTATGTATGTTTACCTTCTATTTCCTCGATGTGGAACCTTTGTAAACGAGCAGTTCCTGCTCAAAGGTATTTGTAATCCTAGATTTCAATAAATACAATAAAAAAAAACTTCTACCCTTCTTTATCCTTGTGATGTGCTCCTTGCAGTGCCTCTTCTCCCTTATGTACTTGAAGAAGGCTTTGTACCCCTCCTTAATCCCTTCTGCTAGCCTTAGCTCCTTTGAAGCTTTGGCATCCCTCAGAGTTCTGCTCGCCAACCTGGTTTTCCTTGTGCACTCCTCCTTATTCTCCTCTCTTTTGGACCCCTTCCATCTTCTGAAGGTAGTCTTTTTCTCACTCACCCTTATCTATACCTCCTTTGACCACCAACATGGCTTCTTGGTCCCTGCTTTCTTGCTGTGTTTTTTTGTGCAGGTGTCTGTGGCCACTAACAGGCCTTCCTCAGGACAGCCCATTTCTGGATGGTATCCATATCAGGGATGATGCTAGTGAAATGCCCCCTGAGGATGTCAGCCATCCTGCAGAAGTCAACCCTTTTGAAGTGCACCATCTTGGTTTTTGTAGACATCCCCTCCCTACCCATATTCAGGGAGAATCAAAGTGTTTGGTGGTTGCTACCTGCTAGGGAGTCCTCAATCCATATGTCCTGCATGTAGTCTCCTTCGGTCAGTACAAGATCCAAGATGTTCCCCTCCCTTGTTGATTCCTCTACCTTTTGTCACAGGAATACATCCTGGAAGGCGTCCAGAATGACCTGCTCCCTAGCGCTTGTGCTAGACATGGTTTTCCAATCAACCCCGATAGATTGAAATCCCTGACCACCATGGTGCCACCCCTTTAACGGTGTTTCTGTAACTGATCTGCCAGTTTTCTCTCAATGCCCTCTGACTGTGAGGGTGGTTGGTACACAACCCCAGTCTAACCCTTTTACCTTTATTGTTCTATAAGTGAACCCATAAGGCTTCTGGCCTCCCTCCTCCCTACTGCTCACTATCCCTTCCCTCACAAATAAAGCCACCCCTCCACCCTTCCCTTTTGTCCTATCCCTGTGATACAATCCATATCCTGGTAACATGATGTCCCAATCATGGTGCTAGTTGGTCCATGTCTTGGTGATGGCAGCTATATCCACCTCCCCTTCTGCCATTAATTCTTGGAGCTCAGGTATTTTGTTCCCCAAGCTCCTTGCATTTAGTGACACAACCCTCCAGTCAGATCCCCTGCTTACCCCAGTACTCCCCTCCCCTCCCCTCTTCCACTTTTTGATTGGCCCCCTTCCCCTCCCTGCTAGCTGGGGGGGAGGTGCATTGCCTCCCTCTCCTTTGGGCTCTGGCTGCTGCCCAGTGCTAAGCCTCTTCCCCCTTAGCAGAGTTTAAATTATATTTGGCTATAATGAACTCCATTTTCTGTTTCAGGACACAGGAACCCTCCTTACTCAGGTGAAGCCTATCTGATGAGCAGAGGTTCTTGTTATCCCGTGTTGCCCCCAACCTGCTACTAAACCAAACCCCACAGTTTTACACCACTCTGCCAACCATGCATTAAATTCTATAATCCTCTGTTGCCTGGCTGTGCTTGCCCTGGGTATTGGTAGGATCTCAAAGAATGCGACTGTTTGCCCCTCGATGCTGCACAACGTGCCCAACTCCCTGAAACTGTTCTACACTTCCTCCACTCTACTGCCCTCCAGATCATTAGTGCCCAAGGGTACCACTATGTGGGGCTTTACCCCCTGTCTTCTCACACATTTAATGACATGCTATCCTATTCTATCTGCCATCATACCTGGCATGCATTCCACCACCTGATACCTTTCCCTATTGAGTCACCCAGTCTGATGACCCTCTGTTCTAATCCCTGCAGCCCTCCAGTTCTCTCACCCATAATCTGCCTCTTTTCTCGCTGTCCCACCCCTTCAGCACTGTCATCGTCCCCTGTTGTCTCTGCTTCCTCTATTGTGCTGTCTCCAGGGAAAGACTTTTCTCTCACTGGCGCTTCTGCCCTCCCGCCTGTGTCCCATGATCCCTGAGACCCCCCTCTTATATCCTGGTCCCCCAAACCAATGAACTTTCCACTCCATCATGATTGCCTCCTGGATGGCCTCCCTTTTGCAGGCCACAGTCCCCATGCGGGTCTTCGTTGCCCATGCCCCCATTTTCTCCTGCTCTATCTATTCCTGTCCTCCCCCCAAAGCCTTCTTAAGTTTCAATGCTCTCTTGACCCCCACCCATATCATACCACCAGCTGGCCTACTGTTGTCCCCACTGCCTGCCCCTCTTGTCTTCCCTCTCAGCCCCCCATCATCACCAACATTACCACCTTCATTCAACCTCTGCCAGCCACCTACTTGCTCACCCTTCCCTAATGCCTCCTCCATCCCACCCCCTCCTTAGCCTCTATCCTACTTGTATCCTGTGACATCCTGACCTTGCCATCAGCCAGTCCAATGGCCTCTGTTGTGCTTCTCCTCCCTTCCCCCTTGCTATTGCTTCCCCCTCAAAATTCCTGCCCTCCAACTCCTTCAGACTAGCCAACACAGAGAACCTCTTGCTCTCCTCTCTCATCTCTCCTTGGCTTGTCTCTGATCCTTTGTATTGACTGTTCCAGTTCTGGTCCCTCCCAGGTCTATGTCTAACCCTTTTCTGGACAATTGTCCATCCCTTTGCCCCTTCCTCTAGTGGCTTATGAGGGTATGGTGGTGTGGGCCCATTTACTCCCCTTACTTGTTCCATTCTGTGCCTGCAGTCTGTACCATTTGAGTATGCCTTCCTTTGGTCCCTTGTTCCCAGTGGGCCCCTCCACCCCTTTCCTCTCTTCCACACAGCTCCCTCCTCAGCCATGCAGTTTCCTCCTTTTGTTGTACAAGCTGCCTGCACACCAAGCACCCCCTGCCCTCCATTAAATCTTTAACAAGATGGCAGCCCCACATCCATTGCAGTTAACTGTCCTTCCTACATTACCTCTTGCACTGTTCCTGCTTATCATCCTCAACCCAGTGCCTGTCCTCACTCCTGCTTCTGCCCTTGAAGCCTGACTGCCCAATCCCCTCATACCCCTGTACTCTTTATTTACCTAGTTCCAATGCCCCAATCTAGTATTTTATCCTAATTCGATACCATTTAAGATATATCTTCCTCGATCGTTTAATTCTGTTGCATAGCTCAGACAATAATGTTCCATCGATACCTGTGATTGTTATGGAAGTCCCGTTCTCGTCCAGTCAGGAGGCAGCAGCCTCACTGTAAATGGAAATGACACCAGAGAGGGTGAGTTTGGGCCTACCTCCCCAGTCTCTTGTGAGATAATCTACCCAGTCAATCCTGACAAGGGCCTCTGGACGGCTTCCCTCCCTCCCTTCCCCCCTTTTTTTTTCTTGCCCCTACCAGAATTGCCCATTCAACTCTAAATCTAGAGCCTATATACTAAGCTACTTAGACCTATCCTAATATGCCTTAGGATCCGACTGTTAGCCTTTTATTGTACGCTCTGTAATAAGCCTGTCTGAATCCTGCTCTTGATTTTGTGATAACTGTTGTAATCAATCAATCAAATCTTTATTTATTCAGGTGAACATCATTGAGCAAGGCTTATTTACAAGATGGACCTGATAAGGTCACGGTTCAATAGTTGGTACACAACAGATACATCAATGCACTTATATATGCATAACAGATACAGAAAAAACACTTGTAATACACTGATCAAGGGTAAGAAGTTGGTTAGGACATACATGACAAGATAGGTTATAGGCAAATTATACTAATAAATAAAGTATATACATATCCCAATAGAGGAGTCAAGGCATATACACAGCATAATGTAATACTAGGATGGATGGGGAGCATTTAGGAATGATGTAAGGGCAGAAATTAGTGGGAGAAGAATTAGGTAGGTAGTAGGTAGTTAGGTAGAGTTAAATGGAACTGGGGAATTATGAAAAGGGTGGCCGACTGGGAGGGAGAACTGTGGAACAGAATTATGCCATAAATGATGGCTGTCTGGAAGGGGGGGTTGTGAAATAGCAAGACTAGGTCTTGTGGTAGCAGTTGCATTTCTCTGCGAAGAAACCTGTACAAAGGTGTTTGAAGGATGCTATAGGTATGAGTTTGGACAGCTTTAGGGATTTCTGTAGAGTATTCCATGCCATAGCTAGAGAATAACTGATTGCCGCCCTCCCTGTCCAGGTGTTGACTTTTGGTATTTTGAGCATGATGAGGTTGTTGCTTCTTAGGGCACAGAAGCTAGCTATGGCCTGGGTGAAGCAGTCTAGAATATAATTTGGAAGTTTTTTAGACAATGCTCTGTAGATCCATAGTGCTACATTTCTGTTCCTTCTGATATGTAGGGAAACCCATCCAACAGCAGCATAGAGAGAGCAATGATGAGTGTTGGATGGAAGATCTGTTATGAATCTTATTGCTCTATGGTACAGGGTATCCAGCTTGCTTAGGTAGGAGAAGGGGGCAGTGACTATAAAGGAAGTCTGCATAGTCAACAACTGAAATAAAAGTGGCTTGGACTAACCTCATCTTTGAGTCTCTGGTTAGGAAGTGTTTTATTCTATGGAATAGGCCACGCCTTTGGCGAAGTTTTTTCAGCAGTTCTTCAATATGATTTATGAAGTCAAGTCTGCTATCAATTCACACACCTAAGTATTTGAATTTTTCTACATACTCCATAATGTTCTACTTTATGTGATGTGGAGCCTTTGTAAATGAGTCTTGGACTCAAAGGTATTTTCCAAATATGCAATAACTAAATAAACCCCCTCACAGTAAATAGCAGCAACCCTTGGCAGTTTTATGCCCTTGCTAGTAAAAGAAACAAATATAAAGTTAAAGTTCACTTCTCTCCAAACTGTGCTCCTGCTGTGGCCCATTTCTGTTCCTCTCCCACTGCAGACTGTGGCAACACAATCCCAGCTCACATGAATTTAAACTCAAAAACAGAATTACCTGCTGGAGGGCCGGCGGGGGTGGGGAGACAGCTTGAGCATCCCGACTGCTCACTGTTTTTAGGGAGGAAGGAAGGACTGCGACCCGGTGTTGGGTGACCACTGGTGGAGGTCAGGGGTAGGGCAACATGTCAGGGTCATTGCTGGGTGGTGCGTGGCAGATGTCAGCTCTTGCCTTGACGTCCGGATGTCACGCACCTCAAGGAAACCAGGAAAATCACTCTCTGGCTGCCAGATGACAGCTCTCTGTTCCCTGAGTGCCTCCAGCACCTTCCCAGGGCCTCCTGCTCCTCAGCAGCATCCCCAGGCCCTAGTAGTGTGTGCTGGGGCCATCCCTCTCCCCTCGGTGCCTTCCACCTCAGAGGAGGGGGACCTGCCCGGCAAAGGGATACACTGGGATATCCCGGGGATTGGCTGCAATACGGGGACCAGAGGAGGGCTGGGTAAGGACAGGGGGGCTGGGGGGAACTTGTGGAGCCCGAAGGAGTGGGGGACCAGTGAGTACGGGGGTGGAAAAATATAATAATCAAAAAAAAAAAACAGAATTACCAGAAGCAGCAGTTACATCACCCACAGAAACTTCCAGAAGTGTAGCCTGCTCCACTCCCACTGCAAACTGTGGCAACACAATCCCAGCTCACCTCAATTTAAACTCAGAAACAGAATTAACTGAAGCAGCAGTTACATCACCCACAGAAGCTTCCAAAAGTGTAGCCTGCTCCACCCCCACTGCAAACTGTCAGGCAGACAGAGCTTTGCTGGCTGGAAGACCCCGGAGAGGTCTCTGCTCTATTTCTCAGCAGTACCTGCAGTTTTAGTCAGAGGGGGAGAGTGGCCAACTCTGGCACAGCTGTTGATCTCTGTAGTGAATTTAAAGTGGCACTGTCAGCTTTTTTGTACAAAATTAGCACACACTGTTTTTTTTTTTTTTTATAACACATGCTTTAGTGTCCATAGTTTAAATCCCCATGTCTGTTTCTAAAGAAAACCCTGTGCCTTTTTCTATTTTACCTGCTGTTCCTTTTCATTCTGGGCAATTGAAAATCAAAGCTGATAGCAGACTGCCCACGATGCTGTGATCCTGTCATCAATCCCCACAGGGCATGCACCCGCACGCTCCTTTGTGATCTACACCTCTTTCCAGGCTTCTTTAGTTGCCGACTCCGTCAAGGTCTGGAACTATTTAGTTCCCTGTTTTCAAACTGGCCACCAATTTATGTCTGGTTCAGTTGCTGCTGGCTGGTGTACTGGTACAGTTATATTTTTTTTATTTTATTTTTCCTGGCCCATTTTGCCTTGTTTTCCCCAAAGGAAAGTTGTTCATTAGTTAGCTTGCTGATACTGTATCTGTCTCTTGGTTTTTGCACTGTATTTATTTGTTCCTGTCCCTGGCATTGAATTCCATGGGTCATCTGCCAATGAGCTCCGGATCATGATGTTTTTAAAATGAGCAAAAGAAATTTGTGTAGTTCCAACCTTGCGATATCCTCTCCTAAGGCGACTGACTGGTTTGTCATCAATTCACAATTTATTTTACATGACAGTCATTGACTGAGTTGCTTGTGCTTGCTATCTTTGTTGTGGTTTGCTTAGATGTTTCTTACAGTTCAATTTGTCAAATTACTGAAGTGTATTCATTGTAGTTCGCCATTTCAATGCCAGATATACTGACAACTCTCCCTGAATGGTCGACTGTGTCAAGCAGCTGTGCCACGTCCATATGTTGTGTGTTGTGTCTGCACTCGACCTGCACCCGATCTAGTCCTGCAGTGTATGAAGTAAACGCATATGTGTGTAAATTAGCGCGGCTACATATACAGCTGCGGGACATCACCGAAGGCTGCAATTTTCTTTTTCTCCTTTAAAGTGGTGTTTCTAGCTTTGTACCATCGCATGCCAGATATTTTTGAATTTTCCTGGCACTGTGTTTGTGGATGCATTTGCAGGTGGAAAATGTCTGGCTCTCATCTTTGGAAAGTGTTTGAAGCTGAGAACCAGACCCTGGCCTATTACCTCCAGAACCCATCTGTCCGTAGTTAGGGACAGCCAGTTCCGGCTGAAATAGGCCAATCAGCCCCCCACTGGTACAGGAGAATCGGCCCTGGGCACCCCATCAGGGTGCCTGCTTAGCAACAGCCTTAGGCTGAGGGAGGGACGGTCTACTTGTGCCTCGTCTACCCTGCCTCTGAAGAAACCCTTCTGCGAGACAGCAGAGGAGGCTTGAGAGATTGGTAAAAGGCCTGGAAAAAAGCCTGCCTACCTCTGGAGCATGCCTTTGTGGCATGGCATGCTTCTCCTTAGCCTGGGCACTTTTGTAGGTAGTTCTGTATTCATCCATCTTTTCATATAGTTTTCTGTTTGCTCCCCAAACAGAGAATTTCCCTACAGGAAAATCCATAGCCTTTGACTGGGTATCTTGGGACAGATTAGTGCATCTGAGCCATGCCAACCTCGGAAAGCTACAGAAGTGGCCATGACCCTAGAGGAAACATCATTAACATCAACAGCAGTATGAAATTGAACTTTAGAGGCTTCAATGCCATCAGCAGCCACCTGTTCCAACTCACTAGCCAGCTGGCCATGGGCCTGCTTGGCTAACTTCTGTCTATGCCACCTAGATTTCTGATATCTAGCCACATAAGCCATATAATTTGCCTGCCTGAGTCCCAAAGAAGCTGCCATATACTGTTTCTTAGCCATGGCATCAATCTTCCTGGAATCCTTATCAGGAGGATGTGAGGCCAGAGGAATATTAGCCTTGTCACAGGCTGCAGCTTGTACCACACCTACATGACTACACTGTTCAGTAAGGAAGTCTGTATCCGAGCCTGACAAAGTATACCTTCTGTCCATTTTTTATCTACAGGAGGGACAGAATGAGGATTTTTAAAATCTTTGTTGTTTGCTTCCTAAATGACTTATGCAAAGGAATAGACAACCTCTAGACTCTGGAATATCCATCATTTCCATAATCAGGCTCCTCTTGCTCATCCACAGCCTCCTCTAAAGGAAGCTGGAGGTTTCTGCAACCTTTTTGTAAAAATAAAGAAGAGGGGACTCAGACAGAATAGGAGGAGATTCTAAAGGTCTGTCTGGAGAAATGTCCGGTTCAATGGGCCGTCCAGACCCCCAGCCACATATATTGATCAAATTCCTCCTCCCCCTCCTGTGGTTCATAAAAATCCTCAACTTCAAAATCCTGAACCACTGGGACTGAACGAACCAACCTTTTACCAACTGTTGGTGGTTCTACAGATCCCTGAGACAGTGACTGGACAATCTGAATGGCTTTAGCTATCTCTGCAGCAGTTGGAGACACAATTTTGGACCCCAAACCTACTGATTTCCTTGTCTTTTTACTCGGGACTGGTTCCTCTGAACCAGCCTTCCTTTGGCCCGAGGAAGTCTCGCCCTGGTCAGAGGGCACTCCCTCTGGTCCAGTGGGTACTGGACCGGGCTGGCCATCCGGGTCAGCGGACTTTTTGGCCTCTCGTTCCCTGAGCCAGCCCAATCTCTTTTCCAGGGTGGCTGCAGGGAAATTTTTACACACCTGGCAGTCTGACAGGAGGTGGTCAGCCCCCAGACAATAAACACAAGTGGTGTGTGGGTCAGCCTTGGCAAAGGCCTCCCCACAGACATCACAGTGTTGAAACCCAGTGGGCCCGGTTTTTCTTTTGGGTTTCTCAGACATAATGCCAGCCTAACCAAAACTTGCCCTTTTGATGGCAGTGCCAGGCAAGACACCCTTATCGGTTCCTAACCGTGTCACGGGTATTTGAAAAAAATGTTATAATTCTGTTTTTTTTAGAACCGATAAGAACCGGGAACCGCACTCTAAAACCCACTGTACACTTTTACAATGTAGAAATAACAAACCGATCGGTTCAAAACCGAACTGATAATTAATTTTCCACACAGACTTAAAATTTAGTACCTCGAGTTACCAGATAGAGCTTTAAAACGAAATGCAGTAAAATAATGACTTTTGCGGTTCAAATGACGAAAAATACTAAGCAGACTGAGAATGAACCAAGCTGAAGGGCTGATCTCGGGCGACTGTTCAGTGAAGCGGAGTAAAGAATCTGACAGTTTCATTTGAAACTGCCAGATGAAGCTTTGGGCACAGCGCCCTCGCGCTGTAGAACTCCAGATCCTCTGGAGTCAACTCCTTCCTCTCCGGGGCAGTTCAGCTGCAGTGGCTGACTGCTAATGTTATAATATAGCAAGACTTCATGGTGTTTGAATAAAGAGTTACTGCTCCAAGCTTTGGCCCTTATGACCCCTCCCGTCTCCAATCAATAAACAACTACCTTGCCTGCATATGTTTCAACAGTGCAGGTCACAACATGCCGATGTATCGCTAAGCCTGTTGTCTGTCCAACAACTGCTCATCGCAAAACCACATTTTGCCCCTCAGTTATTCATGTTCATATGTTGTGCCAATTATAACTGTGCTAGCTCCCTGCAAAACATTTAGCTCATCCATGATAGGTGAAGTGCTAATTCTATCACAGCCCCAGCACTATATTGGCACTGCATAGATCAACAGCACTGTATGACTGAGATAGAACTGCAACCCTGCTGAAGCATTCACACACTAATGGCATAGAATGTGAGAGCTCTTGATGTGGTCACTTATTTGTCATATTTCAGCTTGGTGTGTGATACTCTTACTAAATAATTTATTCATTACATTTAAGGGAAGATGATCGATTCATTTTAAATTTTCATGTTTGTTCTGTACCCCCCCCCTCCCCACACACTACTCATCAATACTCAGCACATCAACATGGAATCAGAATCCCGGCCCAATAAATGATATCTTGTTTGTTGTCTTGTTTTCAGCCGAGCCTGATCCTGTTATTTAAATCAGAGTCAGCTGAGTGCCTGATTATGGTGTCATAACAACAGGATTATGATATCTAGACTAGATACAAATTCAGAGCATAATGTCTGTGGGACTTCATTTTTTTTCTATGTGAATGTTCACAGTTGTAACTTATCCCATGCAAAATTCAGAAAAGACATGAAATATTCACCAGAAACATGTATCCAACTTTTTCCTCCAGCTGTCATGGCTGCTATAATTTATTATTATTTTACTGACATTCTAATGACCTACTAAATCTAATTAGCATTGCTAGCTGTCCCGATACATTTTGTTTCCAATATGTACAATCATACACATTCCAAAGAGTTCTGTTTTTTGAAAATGATTTTTGCACAGCCAGGCCTGGAAGGTTCATCGTGAAACTTCTTATGTTTTCCCAGCTAACAAAACAGAACTTGAAGGTACGGAATTCCACGGCCTGATAACCACCTTATGATATAATCAGAAACTTATTTTTGGGTGGTGGGGAGGCAGAGTAACTGATGTTATACATTTTATTAGATCAACAAGAAATTGTCAGCATATAAACTTTCAGGCTTACACAGAAAAGCAGGTGAAAGCAGAGGGATGTTATAGGGACTTTGATCAGTGTAAAAGGACACGCAAGTCACGGGTCTTGTAATAAAAAAGAATAATAAAAAAACTTCTTAAATTTAGTTACAGATAAGGTTTCACTCGTAAGGTAAAATATTGGATGAATGGGCATCCAAAGAAACATAAAGTCAAACATATGCCGTTTCTGGTTATGACTTTTTTCCCCCACGTGGGTGCCAAGGAACAGGAGAGCACTTGGCCTATGTAGGGGCTGTTGAGACCGCATGTACAAAGGAAGTCCAAGAGCAAAACAGTTGTCCTTTGGCTGAGACCCAATAATCTTTCAAAATTAAAAGTGTATTGTTCATCTTCTATTGTGGTCATGAGCTCTTAGTCGGCAATTGTACTGTACATTTGTGGGACTATATACTCCCTTGTCCCTTTCCCCCAGGATGCTCTGTGAGGTCGACAATTTGTGCCTTTCCTGGTGATACTTTCAGTAACTAAATAAATACATCATGTGACACCTCCAGAATGGGGTTGCTTTAATCCTCCATTCGCAGGGACACAAAGTCCTTCTTATAACAGAATAAGCCTTTTTTTTTTTTGTAAAAGTCAATAGAAATGGACATTTGCAGACACAGAGTCATATTGTTTGTATAATCTAGGCTGTGACTTCTACATCACCGGGAAGTGCAGTTTACAATGCATATGCACGTCAAGTACTGTTCAACAATGGGAGACCTGTGATCTCCGCTGTGGCATGCACAATGGAATTCCCAAATTGAAAAACTAACATGCATACAGACAGTCATAGATGAATAGATAACCGGGCAGGCAGACAGAAAGACAGAGCGAGCTGTTACTGATATGGCATAAGAGACTTCTTATATAAAACAAGGACTACAGCCCTATTGCAGTAAAACAAAATCAAAGATTCCAAAAATATTGAACTTCATGCAGCTCTTTTTGTCACTCTCTCGAGAAGTTTGAAAAACAATTGTGTTAATCTGCTGCTTGCAATCTTTCGTTTGAGACATTATTGGATCAACTGGGAGGCACGGATGCTGTCTCTATACAAAGGAAAAACAGTGGTGAATATATATGAACTAGAAATGCAGGCTAAATATAAAATATAAGTGGTATTACCACTAAATATCAAATGTTTTGATTTATGTTTTAAACTGTTAAATGAATAATAAGTACTAGACTGTACCTCTGTATGTGTGTTTTGTTAACCAGAAACAGCATATGTATTTTTCTGTTCATAATGCACATACAGTATCATGCCATGGTCATTGTGTTGTCAGATCAGACTCTCACAGTCTTTGTTTTTTGTATCGAGAGTCAGCGCATGTCAAGCTTGGCAAAGTACACGTCACAGTCTCCCAATACAGACTACCGTTAGCTGCACTGTCAACTGCACCGCTTCAATAGTAAACAGTTCACTTATACCACCGTCCCATACTGGTCGGTTGAAAATGGAAGCCCCCCCCCACCCCTGACACACACACTCACACAGACACCTCTACACATGCTTGGATTTTGTTTTTATTATTCTTATTTTCTATTTACAAAGCAGCACGGTGCAGTTGGTGAGCGACTCCCATTACTGAGCCTGGAAAAAAGAGAGAGAGAGAGCATGGTGCAAGCTCTATGCAGCTTGCGCCAGAGAGAGAGAGAGTGGGGCAAGCAGTGAGCACAGGAAGAGTTTTGCAAGGAGCTATTTCAGAAAAGAGAGTGAGGGGTATTTAATTTTGACATAACAATATTGCTTGTGAGCAGATAGAATCAGGGGTCTGAGTGTACCGTTTAAGTCTTGTGGAGATCGATAGCACCTGGAGCCTCAGAAGCGCTTCGATCTTGTCTGTTGCAGCTGACACGTGCTTCTATGTTCACTCTTGTGTCCTCTCTTGAACTGCATCGAAGTTGGCCCCTAGAATAAACATCATCTGTAACCATTGTTTTCTGACAGAAATGTACTCGCGGAAAGCATGCATGTTATCTCAAACCCTGATTCAGTCCGCTCTCAAGTAATGTTGTTTTGCTGAAATTAAATACCCCTTGCTCTCTTCTCTGTTTATAACTGGTAATCTACAGGGAGTTGAAGTGCAATGTGTCCTCTCTCCTTGTGCTCAACAGCTCCCCCACCACGCTCTCTTTTCTGAAATGTCTGCAGGCAAAACTCTTCCCGTACTCACTGCTTGCCCCACTGATCTCTTTCTCTCCTATGTGAGTCGCACATAACTTGCACCTTGGTCTTTCTCCAGGCTCAGTAATGGGAGCCACACACTGATTGCACCATGCTGATTTGTAAAGAGAAACTAAGAATAATAAAAAATATAAATCCAAGCGTGTGTGTGTATGTGTGTTGGGGGGGGGGTTATTCCA
Organism: Neoceratodus forsteri; assembly: GCA_016271365.2. Lineage (NCBI taxonomy): Eukaryota > Metazoa > Chordata > Ceratodontiformes > Ceratodontidae > Neoceratodus > Neoceratodus forsteri. The sequence continues at coordinate 888,140,451 of CM057450.1, read as the reverse complement.
TTTTCAACCTAGCAGTATGGGACTCTGTATGTTAGGAGGAAGGATATTGCAGTAAAACTAAATTGCATTACTGGACGGCATTAGTGAACTGTTTACTATTGAAGCAGTGCAGCTAACGGTAGTCTCTATCGGGAGTCTTCGACGTGTACTTTGCCAAGCTTGACACGGCTGACTCCTGATACAGAATACAAAGACTGTCAGTGTCTGGTCTGACAACATAATGGCCATGACAAAATATGTGCATTATATACTGAAAAATACAACAAATCACACATACAGAGGCCACAGTCTACTACTTACTAATGAACAGTTTAAAGCACAAAGAAATAATTTCCCAACTTAGCCTTCTTCTCCTGATGAAGATTCCTTGAATTGTAATCAACTGCCTGTGATGTTACTATCATTTTCCAGTGATTATTATTCTGATGTTACATAGTACAGTATTACCCAACAATGAATGATCTCCATTCAGGAGTAAAATACTAGGCTAACAATACCATTGATCTATTTATTTTTTTCCTGGAAAGGCATACAAGGTGTCATCGGCTAGTTACCAGGTGTGTCTTTTGCGTGTGTTGGATTGGAGGGGTGCTAGACATGCAATCTTGTCTTGCCCTAAATGGGAAAAGCATGAGTGCTGGCTTCATCCCTCTATTCCCTCCAGTTCCTCCTCACAACACACACTAGCAGTTGCTCAGGATCCTCAGGCTAAACACCATGCCCCCACCACCAACAACCATGATCGCTATCTCACCATTGCATATTCACCGACTCTCATGAATTCTGTATCACAACCATCCAGTCACCTTGTCTAGCTCTGGCTCTGTTGATCTGCCCCACCAATCTTGACAATGGTGACTACACGGTGGATTGTAATTTCACTTGGCTTTGATCAGTCTGACTGTGTACACTGTCAGCCTATTTACTAAAATAATGTAACATTAGCATAACGTTTTTATTCTCCAAGCATATGGATCATGAAATCATGTCCCATTATGTAGTCAACTATTTTAATTCTTAGACACCTACAAAAAGGGTTGATTTGGTCTTTGACAGTGTCAGTCATGATGGAGGATGAGTGACAGTGGATGTGTGGCTCAAATGGAGCAGACGCTGATTATCACCAGTCTCCACAAACTTTGGATGGGATAGTGCAACCTAGCCATGCAATGCCCAACTGTACCTGTCACGCTTCCTTCATACAATGTCAGGTACAGTAACATTGAAATAAGCAAAGAAGTGTGCCACACGTATTGCAATCTACATGTGTCTTTTAGTCTTGATTGCTAAATCAAGCTTATGTCACTGTTACTGTCTGATGATGAGACATATAAGACAAATACTGGATGTTCTTTTGTTATAATAACTAGCCTCTGCAATTACACAGCACAGAATCATGACAGTACCTGGCAGTAGCTATGCCAAGATATGTAAAGACTGAGAAGTGCCACTAGTTGCAGACAAATGCCAACGGCATATAATGTTGCTGACCTGTATGCAAAAACGTATGGCAGGTACAGTTGGTAACTGCATGCCTCTGTTAACACAAAAGTACAAATGTGGTAGTTCACACATAAATAAGTAGACTCAAATGGGAGACATCTCAAAGTAATATTTATTGTTTAGTGGATGATACCGCTTGGCATAGCACATCCAATGTTTCCTTAACTTTTTGGGTGTAGGCTGGTGCTAATCAACGTCTGCTCCTTTTGTGCCACACATCCACTTTCACTCATCATCCATCACTACTGCCCCAAATCAACCCCTTCCAAACTGACCCCTTCTTTTCACCAGGCTCAGCTAGTCTCCTCCTTATACAAGCAAGAGGAGGAAGACAGAGCCATTAATTAATATTCATGTCCAGACCCACGTCGCAAACCAGACGGCATGAGGACACAAACATCCATACACTCCTTCTTCAGTTGGGGGCTGGCAAGAAACAGCTCCAAGGGAACATGGTAACCTTTAGGAACCCACTAATAATCTGCTATGAATGAAAGGAGAGAGAGCTGATCACACCTACCCCTAAACCTTGCAGTCTACCACAAGGGAACCTGATGGAAACTCCTGTTTTTTCTAGTACTGCCTCCTTATGCCTCTGTAAGTGTGATGGTGCTCTGTCTCCCTCTACTGGAGACCAGCATAGGCCAGAATACTCGGAAGGCCTTACCTGGTACCTAGGGGCCTGCATACAATACATGACACATTGTATTTATTCTGCAGCTAGTTTACAACCCAGTCCTTTCATGTGATTGCAATGAGTTGCCAACTAGTGTTTCTTTTTCTGTGTTCTTTTCCATTTAGCTGTAAAATGCGTCTTTGAGCTGAAGGTCTAGCCAGGCAACTCATTTAGAGTTTAACAGAAACCAGCTGGCAACCAGATATCAGTGATGAAAAAATTTCCTGTGCAGAGCTTTAACTGTTCAAATACTAACTGGTTACACAATAAGGTTAATGTGAACTGTACTGGAGAGTGGGGCCTCACTAGGGTTGCTCAGAATCTGTCTGATGAGGTTGTATTCTCCATGTCAGTTTGGAACACCAGGAATACCTGCTCTACTTAAAACCCCACCTAACCTACAATATTTAAAATTAATTTTCTAAGGATGCCAGTTGTTCGCTGAAGAAATTATGTCACTATTGACATCGAGCAATCGCCTAAAACTGTGCTAACTTTTAATTTAGTGCACCAAATCCAAAGGTTGCAAAGAGATTCAGAATGGCAGCATGTCTATTGCATTTAATTTCAGAAGCAATCCATTACATTAAAACATGTTTGTAGCCCAGCAGTAATGTATTATTATCATTGTAACACCAGATTAGGCAATATTTATAATCCAGGAATTTAGTTCAGGATGTGAAGTGTCAGTTTTTGCTCCTGTTGTAATTTGGGATTATTGAATACTCACTTCTAAGTGAGGGCAACATTGATAGTTTTTTTTTTACTGTGATGACCAGCCTTATAGATTATTTTCCTAGAGTTTTCTGTGTAAATAATACTGTCAGGTTCTGGCAGTAGGACGCTGTATAATTCAGCTAGTTTGTTTACCAAAATACATTTGGGAATTTTCATTTGGGAACCCTACTCATTGGCAGTCTGTATACAACACAACCACTGTTTGTCATTTGATGTCAGTCATCCTAGACTGACCTATCATCGGCATAGCAAAATATGTCTTGGCAATTTTTTTATGCAATTACTTCAGCTGATTGAAATTAATTATATTCCTTGTATGGATGTGGGGTTGAATAAAAAGGTTTTAAAACACTAGACATGACCAAACTCCCCAACAAAGTCCCCCTTGAGAATACTATAATAATAAATATGAATTTATTGATAAATGTGCTAGCAATTGTAAATAAAAAAAAATATCAGTTTGAACCTTACAGACAGTACAAGCAGCTGAAAAAGTCAATGAAAAAGTCAGCTGATCGGCTAATTTTCTTTGCTTCTTGCTTATCTGTGTTTTTTTTTTCATAGGATAATATGGGTCTGCTGTGCCACAAGTATTGACTTTTTGAAATTCATTTTTAAATATCCTCACCTTACTTTGTCATTTTTTAGCCTGTACAGTGTTCTCCTTTGTTTGAACATACACCACCATGGTCACTTTTGAAACATGAAATTCATGCATTGTGCATGCGTGACACCGTTCTAAGTTGTTATGCTGCACTAGCTACGTAGCTAATGCGGCGTAAGAGCTAGGATGACGTAGCTAGTGCAGCATAACAATATTATTTAAGGGATGGATTTCCATGATCAACAATGTTTCACCATACACTATATGGAGAATAATTACTGATGTACAGGTGATAACCATGATGTAATCACCCACTGAGTCTTTGCTATGGCATCAGTAAACCTTGAGAACGCAGCTCGAGAGGTTTACCATTGCCCTAGCAACCACGAGACATGACTACACTATGGTTATCACCTATACATCAGGCATTGTCATTTATAGAGTATGGGACACAACATGAGAAGTTACTCCCCCCCCCCCCGAACACAAGTAAGTTAGCCTTACGTAATTAATGAATCTGCACTACGCCCACATGATTGTGTAGGGAAACAGTCAATTAGGATACACGAACTGAATGACAGTGGTAACATTACCAGATGGGGTAGGTTGTTACATGCAGCGACAGGATGTCGCTACACATACTAGCGTGGGTGGTCTGAGCGACCATGCTCCATGCAGTGCGTGAAGGGTTTTGAAGGGTGGTGCCACTGTGTGCTGCTTAACTTGCCCCGTGGCAAGGTGTATGTGTTCATGGCTTTAGTGTACAGTGTGCTTGGTTGGTGTCTGATCACAGGTACGTCTTTGGTGCGCACTGCCCAAATAGTTTTCCTACACATTTCCCACACCAACATGCATCCCCTGGAATTGAGAATCCTTAAGTAGGGGTGGGGTGGTGTGGTGGTTGTTGAACACAGCCTAAAACAAACAATTCAAATCAGATCACCAAATTGATTTTCTGTGTTCTGACTGCGCATTAATGGCGATCACCTTTTAGCGGTCGCCATTATAGCATGGAAACACGTAAACACATTCATAATGATCATGTGATTTTTTACAGTACACCAACTGTGTACCACCCCATCCAGCTGATAAAGACAAAACTGAGTGAGAACCAGAAAATATTCCAGCCATCATTTGATAGACCTTCAACTGCTGTAAGTCATGATAGACAAAATATGTACTGTTGAAGTTTTAATTGTTCATTGATATATATTGCCTAAGCATAACAACCGGTTTGCTTCTTCAGACATGCAATGTTATAATATGCCTGACATGTCTACTGGCAAAATGGGCTTCAGCTCTATCTTGTTGAACCAGCTGTCACTGATTTCTGTCACTAATTTCCTATACAGATGCTATTGTCAACACCAGTGCCCTTGGAACAGGGAGTTCACATACCTACCACGAGCCCTTTTGTGCTATCAGTTACAGCTCTACCTCAAACATACCAACATATCAAAGTTGCCAGCAGCAAGCCATCCCTGTGGTGCTGATGGTTGAGGCACTGGATGCCACACCTTGTGCCACACCAGCGACCAGGGTTCGGGAGCAGACTAGGGCCTTTGGGGACTTGTAGGGGGAAGGAAGGATTGAGCATCCCATGACTGCTCTCCCTCCTTCATGGAGGATGAGGGGCATGCACCGTGCTGCAGTGACACCTAGCTGATGCTGGGTGCTTCACTGACATGGGCATACATGAGGGGAGGAATGCGGCATGTGTCTGCACATCTGGGAGACACCATTTCATGTCTGGCTCCTCAGTGGGATAAAAACTTGGTGGAAAATCGGTGGGGTGACCACAGCAGTGGCTGATGACCAGCCCTGCACCTCCTGTAGTTGAGAGGCGTCCTCGACAGTTCCACATGGCAGGTCCCAAGTGGGGGATGCTGCCACTGGCTTGACAGTGTGATGGGGCATATAAATTTGCATGCCCGATCAACTCCAGGGCTGCTGTTGCCAGTAGCCATGGGTCAATGGGAATGCTCTGACCAGGCGGGATAAAAATCTGACATGATAAAAATGTTGCCAGCAGCAAAAGGCCATCATGATCAGTCTAGGCTGATCGACATTGCACCCTACTCTTTAGCTGCACCCTCTCCATGTCCCTTCCTTTATCCTCCCCATTGACCTGTCCCATCCCTTTTTTGAAGCAATCCACTTTGTTACATTGCACCACCTTTGCTCAGAGTTCATCTATCTTTGCCTCCATCCTCTCCACAAAGAAAGTACAGTTACGTAAGAACTTACCGTAACAGTAGATCTTCGAGAACAGCTCTTGCAGCAGGTAACACCATTAGGACTGAAGCCGGCAGGCGTCAGGACCCCACGGAAATCTTCTAGCTAGCAGTCTTCAGCAGGGACCGCCCCCAACGTCGGTCCCGCCCCTGACGTCAGACGTAGTACATAAGGAGGAGGTCCTGCCAGATTCCCCAGTTCTCCTGCCAGAGACTCCTGGCCACAGGATAACATCAGAAGGGGAGACAGAGGATCCGCCATCAGAAGAAAAAGGACAAGAGAGCGTAAGCTCCTGCCCAGGCCTGGTAGGCCATACCTCCTCCAAGGGGGAATGGTGGGCGGGAAGGTACCTGCTGCAAGAGCTGTTCTTGAAGATCTACTGTTACGGTAAGTTCTTACATAACTGTACTATCTTACTTCGAGATTCAGCTCTTGCAGCAGGTAACACCATTAGGACCGATTCCCAAGCAATAGCGCCTCTAAGCATTCTGGGAGGAGGAAATTAGGAAAGATCTTGAGCAAGTCCTGACTCTAGGACAGGAGACCCTGTAGAACGGCAAGGCTGAAACCGGCTCTCCGCCGTGATGTAATATCCAGGCTATAGTGTCTAATAAATGTGTGCACAGAGCGCCAAGTAGCTGCAGCACAAATGGCCAAGGTGGAGACGTTGCGCAGTGCTGCAAAGGAGATAGCCACCCCCCTTGTCGAGTGTCCCTGGACTGTACCCAGGAGGGGCTTCTGTTTGCTGTTGTAGCAAAATGAAATACACTGGACAAGCCAGTGAGAAAGGGTCTGCTTTGAGACTGGTTGGCCCAGCATCCTCTCAGTGAAGGATACAAAAAGTTGCTCCGACGTGCAAAGCTGTTTAGTTCTGTTCAGGTAGTACCTTAAGGAGCGGTGAACATCCAGGGTGTGAAGCAACGCCTCTCCTCTATTAGAGTACTTGGGAAAATACACAGGCAGATCGATGTCCTGGTTGAGAGTGAGGGCAGAGACCACCTTAGGCAGGAATTTAGGATTCGTCCTCAGAGACACTCTGTCCTGGTGGAAAATTAAATAAGGCTCCTTACACATGAGAGCATGAAGCTCGGAAACTCTCCTTGCTGACGTGACAGCAACTAAAAGTAACGTTTTCCACGACAGAAAACGTAGCTCGCAATCTGCGGCAGGTTCAAAGGGGGGAAGCATGAGTTGTTCCAGGACAAAGAGTAAGTCCCAAGGAGGAACGGGATCCTTGATGGGTGGCCTAAGGTGTAACACCCCTCTCAGGAAGTCTCAAGAGGCATCTAGCTGTGCCACTGTGCGCTGTCCTACCGGGAAGTGGTAGGCCAAAATCGTGTAGAGGTGAACTTTAATGGAGGAGTAGGCGAGACCCGAATGGAAGAGGGAAAGCAGGTATTCCAGAATCAACTTCACTGGGCATTCTAAAGGGGAAAGACCGCATGCCTGCGACCACAAGCAAAAAGCGGTGCCACTTCATGGTGTACGTCGCATGCGTTGCCGGCTTTCTGGCCGCGGAAAGGACTTCCGCCACCTCTTGCGAGACCCCGTGTCACATAATGGCTATGTCTTGAGGAGCCAGGCATGCAGTTCAGTGAGCATAAGTCCGGGTGGACTAGTGAACCCTCCTCCTGAGACAATAGATGGGAGCTGAAAGGCAACGGAACTGGAGGTTCCCGGAACAATTGCGTCAGCATGGGGAACCAGATCTGCCTGGGCCAGAAAGGCGCTACCAGGATCATTGTTGCGTGCTCCCTGCGCAGTTTGAGAAGGACTCTTTGGATCAATGGGAAGGGAGGGAAAGCGTAGAGGAATCTGTCCACCCAGGAGAGGGACAACGTGTCTCACCAGAAAACACCAGGCCCTGGATCTAGCGAGCAAAAATTGGGCAGTTTTGCATTGGATGGGGAAGCGAACAAGTCCAACTCTGGAGTGCCCCATCGAAGAAACAGATCCTCTACTACCTCCTGAAGAAGTTCCCATTTGTGGACTCTGGTCTGGGAATGACTCAGACCATCTGCGATTGTGTTGTCCACTCTGGGTACATGAACTGCAATCAGGCTCACGCCGTGTCAGATTACCCAATCCCACACTCTCATAGCTTCCCTGCAAAGGGGGTAAGAGTGTGCGCCTCCCTGTTTGTTGAGGTAATACATCACTGCCGTATTGTCTGTCTGAAGCAGAAGAGTACTCGACGGGATTTCTGACTGAAAGGCCTGCAAGGCGTAAAGGACCGCCCTCATCTCCAGAACGTTGATGTGGAGGTGGGCTTCCTGAGGGGTCCATGTTCCCTGGGACCTCACCCCATTCAGGTGCGCTCCCCACCCCAGCCCTGAGGCGTCTGTGGAGAGGATTGCCTCCAGGGACGGCGCTGTAAACGGGACCCCACAGAGAGTGTCCCCGGGTCTAGCCACCATTGCCAGTCTCGAATCACGACGTTCGTGATTCTGACCGGATGCTGCATGTGGTCTTGCCTTTCGTCCCACTGCACCTTGAGCATCCACTGAGTTACCCGCATGTGGAGCCTTGCCAAAGGGATGGTTGAAATGGCCGCAGCCATGTGTCCGAGCAAGCGAAGGACCAACCTGGCGGGGACAGTCTTCTTCGCCGAGAGATCCCTGATGAGGGATCTGATGTGTTCTGCTCTTTCGTCGGGAAGAAAGGCTTTCTCTTGGACAGTGTCCAGAACTGCGCCTATGAACTGCAGCTTCTAGGACGGTACCAGGAGAGACTTCTCGTAGTTGATAAGAATGCCCAGAGACTGGAACAGATCCTGGGTACTCTGAATAGCCAGCAACAGCGCCTCTTCGGAGGCGGCCATGAGAAGCCAATCGTCCAGGTATGGGAACATGTAGTGGCCCTGTCTTCTTAGAGATGCTGCCACGACTGCCACACACTTGGTAAAGGCCCTGGGGGCTGATGACAGTCCGAACAGAAGAGCCCGGAACTGAAAGTGGTGGCCAAGAAACTCGAAGCGCAGGAACCTCTTGTGCGCCTGAGCTACTGGGATGTGCAGGTAGGCGTCCTGCATGTCCAGGGACACTAAGAAGGCGTCCTTTTTCAGCATTGGAATGAGCCCTTGGAGGATCACCATGCGAAAATGTTTGTAGGCGACTGACATGTTGAGGTCGCTGAGGTCCAAGATTGGACGGAGGTCCCCTGTTTTCTTTGGAACCAGAAAGAAGTGGGAATACTATCCGGATCCTTTCTGGTTCTCTGGGACATACTCCACCACTCCCTTTTGCAGAAGTGCGAGTACCTCTTGCCTGATGAGTGATTTGTGCTGACCCGAGTAACGGGAGAGCAGAGGAGGCCTTGTGGGTGGCTTGTCAATGAATTCTATAAAATGGTCTCTTTTGACCAACTGAAGAACCCACCTGTCGGTGGTTATGGACTGCCACCCTGGCAGGTGGTCCACGATACGACCCCCGACCTTGGTGTCCCGTTGATCCTGAGGGGCAGGGGCCGGGAAGGAGTCATGCTGTGGTGGCTGAGGGTCTTGCAGGCTGGGCCGACTTAGCTGGGCGTTGGCCTCGGCCTGCGGACGACTTCCCCTGGGCTCTGCGGGAGAAGGAGCCCCTCTGTTGCGGGCCGGTGAGGGACTGCTGTCTCTGCATCCAGCCTCGAAAACGGCTTTGGTTCCTATGAAAGGAACTAAGCTTGGGTCTGTACATGGCCTGGACAGACCGTACCGCCTTCCCGGCCTCTTGAAGTTTGGTGAGGACCTTCTCTGAGGACTCACCAAAGAAACCTCTCCATGAAGCGAGGCATCCAGGATGTTCTTCTGACGTCCAGGGTAAATCCGGAGACACGGAGCCAAGAGTGTCTCTGGGCATCGCCTGAAGCTGCTGCTCTGGCCAAGGAGTCCAGCGGAATCATGCGCTGCTCACAGCACCTGGGTTCCCACGTCCGAACCCGTGCGAGAGGAGTTGTAACAACTCCTCCTTCTGCTCACCTTCTGGCATTTTTTCCGTCAGATCCAGTCCCTGCTCCCACAAGGCGTTCTGAAACTGTACCATGTGGGTTAAATAGTTGAGGGACCTGATGGTGCAGGTAGCGGATGCATATGTGTGCCTGCCCATAGCGTCCAACTGCTTGGACTCTGGGTCTGGTGGCAGGGTGCTCAAATGTTGTGGCCTCTGGGACCGGTCATGAGAGGCTGTAATGACCAGAGAATCAGCCAAAGGATGTGATGCCAAGTACTGGTCCTCCCTAGGGGCCTTGTACAGGCGGTCAGCTTTCTTCGGCATCACCGGAAGCGAGTGTGGATGTTTCCATGCTGCCTTGGTGACATCCACGAAGGTGTCCACCAAGGATGGCACCACCACAGGCTTTGGATCTTTTTGCCAAAGATATCTGGCAAGGCGTAATCTCTCAGGGTCGAGTTCCTCTAAGTCCCAGCCTATGTTCTCCTGGATATGTCTCATAATCTCTGAGAACGATGGGTCATCCGGAGGAGATCTTGGGAGCTCACGTGGGTCCGGAGAAGGGACGCTGATCAGAAAGGGGGATCTGGATCCGTCCGAGAAGTCCGATCCCGTGTCCTTCGTCGAAGGCGAATGTCGGTGTCTTCTGGGTCTCTTGGGGCTGGGTGACCCTGAAGAGGATCTGGACGGAGGTCTCCTCTTTTCTGGTCTGCCCCTAGGAAGATCCATAGGCTCCTGGGGGGAAGGTACTCGGCCTGCAGCCCCGGATGGAGTGGGGGGCGTGGGGGCCGGTGGAGTCGCAGGTGGAGGAGGAGGAAGAGGAGGAGGTGTGGGAACTACATCCTTTTTTATAGTATCCCACCAGTAGATGAACAGCTCCTTAACCTCGGAAATACTGAGGCCTGACGATAGACCGGGTGCCAATGGCCGGTCGTCGGGTTCCGGCATCGGCTCCCCAGGGGTCTCGGGTTCAAGGGAGGGTTCCCAAGGGGGTGCGACAGGACCGGGTTCGCCCGCCTGGTCCTCGGGCTGGGTCAGCTCCTCCTCCTCGGGCCGGGTCAGCTCCTCCTCCTCCGTGATTGCCTCCTGACCGGCGTCGGTGGGGCGTGAGGTCTCTTCTTTGTAGATATGGACGTGATTCCCGGCGGCAGCATCCATGGTGGCGAGCCTAACCGGCGACGGGTGTCTGGCGGTCATCGGTTCTCGGGACCGATGGTGTTTGGCCGATGTCAGGTGGGGCGATGTTGGATCCGACAATCTCTTGAGTGAAGTCAGCTCTTTGGTCTTCCGCTGGGGAGGAGGAGGCAAGGAGACTGACCGGGCGTCGGGCTCCAAATGGAGGGAACCAGACTTGTAGTGGTGGTGGCGGTCCCCCGACCTCGGCAGGGCCCTGGAAGCCGGAAGAGGAGGGCCTGGAGGTCTTGGCATGAGGAGAGGAAGAACCAGAAGGAGCCTTCACCGCTGCAGGGGGAGGCTGAGAGTGGGCCCGGGAAGGGGAGCGGTCGGATCGGGGGCCGGAGCTATGGGAGTCAGAGGCCCTAGATGGGGACTTGGATCTCACCCTCTCCCTATGCTTCTCAAGGTGTCTCCAGGCCTTATCAGATGATTCCCCCTTGGAGGCTGCATCCATGGCCTTAACCTTTTCTTCGAGCAGGAACGCTTGTAGGGCCTTCTGGTGACGGATCCGGGTCCCGCTATCGAAACCCTGGCAGAAGGTACAGGCCCGGGTGTCGTGGTCTGGGCCCTAGGCACTGGACGCAGGCCGAATGCGGGTCTTTAAAGAGGATTTGCTTCCCATGGGCGCATTTCGACAGATGGCCTTCCACGGAGGTTGGAGAGGACATCAGACAGCAACTAAGCAGAAGAAACAAACTTTTTCCTAAAAGGAAGAACTTAACCAGGGGTCGCGCGCTAGAAACGAACCGAAGGGTTGAGACATGCAAGTCAACGGCAGGAAAGAACTGGGGAATCTGGCGGGACCACCTCCTTATGTACTACATCTGACGTCGGGGGTGGGACCGATGTCGGAGGCGGAGCCAGTCACACTGACTTTAAAGTGTCTGTTGGAAGCTCAGAAACTTACTGCAAAGAACAAACTGCAACTCCATTTAGGACCTGGAAACCTGATTAAGGCATAATACTGCAGAGCACTGGGTAGAAGGGGGCTACACTTTCTACAAAAAGTTTTATTTTATTTTTCCTTATTGGCATTAAGCAGAGAATTGCAGGATTCCTTTAAAGGGTAGTAATTTATAACCAGAGTGAGTGAGATACAACTGAATTTGCTTGAGCAGGGTTGAGACCTAGGATTTGAAGGATATTTTTGTAACATTTTAAGTGTCCTGCTGGCTGAGGGTGAGTTCATTTTATCCCTGGACTTAGTAGAGTGGTTTGTGTTGGGCCGTGGTCTAGTAAATTGTGGTGTTAGTTGTATTACTATAAGGACAGTACTCACCAGGTGGTGGAGCAGTTGTGTATTTGATTGTTTCTAACAGTCACCAGTGGCTGTGCACTACCCACCACCCTTCCCACCCCCACCCCCAGGCATGGCATTTCTTTATAGCCACAGTTCTGACATCACTTCCTCAACAGGTCTTGGGGCAGGATTGTCATATTCCTAATAACCCTGCAACGTGCATAAAGGTAGGTACACAAAACAAATAATAATACATATATATTTACATATTGTATATAATAAGGAGCAGGACATGTGGGGGTGGTGCAATGCACTGGCTGTGGGGCAGCAGTTTTCCGGGAAACATTCTGGAAACTGCATTGCTGTCCTATTTGTAGGCAACTGTCAGCTCTGAGAGGAGGTTGCCCACCTCCAGGCTGAACTAGCAAGGACTAAGGAGGCCTCCCCCTCCCAAAGAGCACCACTGCCACAACCACTGAGTCAGAGGTTCTGGAGTATGAAGAGCAGTAGGACCACAGTGGGTTCTGGGAGGGTGCGGGTGGTGGACCAGAGGTGAAGCCCCCCAGTTGTACCTCTACACAAATCAGATGCCATTCTGGCAGAGCAAGGTTCCTCTATGATGGCACCCTCAGTGGAGACCCAGAAGAATGCTGAGGACATCCACAAGGAGACCCACAAAAGGGTGGCAAGGGACACCACAGGGAAGGAAACAGCTACTGATAGGGGACTCAATTGTTGGAGGGTAGAACTGGGAAGGAGAGAAGGAATAAGCTGCCTGCCTGGTGCCATGGCTTAGAGGGACAAGAAGCGAATCCTCACAATTGTAGAAGCAGCATCACAGGAGAGAGAACTAGATATCATTGTCCACCTTGGGACAAATGACCTAGCTAGGCATGGGATCAGTGCAGTGCAGTGCAGAATGAATTTGTGGAGTTGGGGAGGGGCTCAGATGGGTAGCAAGCACAGTAACCTTCTCAGAGGTGCTACCAGTCCATGGCAGGAGTGAGAGCTGGGTGCTGCACAACATGCAGTTTAATGAATGGTTGCAAAAACTGGTGCAGACACAGGCTTTAGCTCATTGAGGACTGGGGTCCACCTGGAGAGATAAAGGTCTATACTGGTATGACGGCTGCATTTGTCCACAAAGGGGACCAAGCTCTTAGGTGACAGGTTTAAATGCTTCCTTGGCAACTTTTAAACTAGATAAGGGGGAGACTGATAAAGGCAGGAAAAGTCAAACCTCCCCACAAAACATGGCGAGTAGTAGGGTAAACACTGAGTACAGAGCTCAACACAGGGCAGGACGGGGGTAAATGGTAAAATAGATAACAGCAATAAGAGCAGGGATGGGGGAAAAAAGGATCAAGCCAACATTAAATAGAGGGCAATGACTACTAATGCCTGTAGTCTGGGAAACAAGCTTTCTGAGCTAGTAGCTTTGATGGAAGATGAACAATTGGATATTGTGGCAGTCACAAAAACATGGTACACCGAGAACCATGAATGGGATGTCAACATACCAGGGTACACAATCTACAGAAGGGACAGGGAAAGTAAAGAGGAGGTGGAGTAACTATGCATAGGGAAGGATCAAGCTACAGAACTAAAGTAAAGGGGAGGACAAGAGGCACTCTGGGTTACCTAGGAGATGGGGAATGGCATACTTAATCAGCACAGGGTTGTATACAGACCCCCATCTCAAGGGAGAAATGGACAAGAAAATGATAGAGGACATTCTTAAAATGGCTGAAAAGGGGAATACTGTTGATGGGGACCTGAATACCCAGATGTTAACTGGAGGACATGTACTGTAGCCACATCCAAGAGCAGGGTAGTCTCGTGCCTGCAGAGCGACATGACAGCTGGTGCTGGAACCCCTTCGGGAGGAGCAATACTAGACCTGGTACTCTCAAATGGAGAGAGGATCACAAATTTAGAAGTCGGTAGACATCTGGGAATAGCGACCACTGCACGTGTGCTTCACAATGAGCACAACCATGGAGATAAGCCATACAAAACAAGGATACTGGACTTTAGAAGGGCTGACTTTGGCAAAATGGGTGAACACCTGAAGAATGCACTAGCAAATGGCCAAGTAGGAGGGGTGGAAGAACAATGGAGAAAAATCAAAACTGCCATCATATAGGCAACAAGTCTTTGTGTAAAACAAAGAAAACAAAGCGGAGTAAAAAACCACTACGGTTCTCAAAAGAGGTGGCAGGGAAGGTTAAGGAGAAAAAGGCTGCATTCAAAAAGTATAAGGAATCACAGAGGGAGCACGACAGGGAACTGTATCAATTAAAGCAGAAAGAAGTAGGAAAGGCAGTCAGAATAGCAAAGACAGAAACTGAGGGAAAAATAGCCAACTCGGTCAAAAAGGGGGATAAAACCTTTTATAGGTACATTAGGGAGCATAGAAAGGTTAAGGGAAGGATAGTGAAGATTAATAAAGGAGAGGGGAGGTGGGCAGAGGGAGACAGTGAAAAGGCAGAGATACTGAATGAATACTTTTGCTCAGTATTCACAAAAGAAGATAAGGAGCAGTTACCTAATCCAGACAATAGAAGCACTCTGGGTAGGGGTTGATACCAGTCCATTCACAGAAGAAAGAGTCCTGAAACTCCTAAAACTCAAGGTGGACAAAGCAATGGGGCCTGACGGGATTCACCCAAGAATCCTAAAAGAACTAAGGGGGGACCTAGTGACACCACTGACCACACTTTTTAACAAATCATGGCAGGATGGGGTGGTATGTGAGGACTGGAGGAGGGCAGATGTGATTCCCCTTTACAAAAGTGGGAGCAAGGCAGAAGCAGGAAACTACAGACCTGTAAGTTTGACCTCAGTGGTAGGGAAAATGATTGAATCACTACTGAAAGAAAGAATTGTTGAGTACCTAGAGGCCAGCGGGGCACAGGACCCAAAGCAACATGGATTTACAGCAGGAAGGTCATGTCAGACTAATCTAATTGATTTCTTTGACTGAGTGACCAAAGTAATAGACCAGGGAGGGCTATGGATATGGCCTACCTAGACTTTAGCAAGGCATTTGACACAGTCCCACACAAAAGATTAATAATCAAGTTAACCAGCCTGGGAGTGGTCCCAGGGTGGTAGCCTAAAATGTGAACTGGCTGCACAACAGGACACAGAAGGTAATGGTGAATGGAATACATTCCGAAGAAAGGGGGGTTACTAGTGGAGTACCTCAGGGCTCAGTACTGGGTCCAATCCTCTTTAACATCTTTATAAGTGACATTGCAGAGGGTCTGGAGGGAAAGGTATGCCTCTTTGCAGATGACACAAAAATCTGTAACAGAGTTGATACACAAGAGGGGTAGAAAGGATGAGAAGGGACTTGGCAAGGTTGGAGGAATGGTCAGACATATGGCAACTTAGATTCAATGCAAAGAAGTGCAAAGTAATGCACCTGGGAAACAAAAACCCAGGAGAAGAGTACACAATAGCAGGGAGGTACTAACAACAACAAAAATGGAAAGGGACCTGGGAGTAGTCATATCAGATGACCTAAAGGTGGGTAAGCAATGTGAAAAGTCAGTAAGGAGAGCCAGGGGGATACTGGGATGCATAGGAAGGGGCATCACAAGTAGAAAAAGGGAAGTGGTTATCCCTCTATACAGACAGTTGGTGAGACCCCATCTGGAGTACTGTGTGCAGTTTTGGAGACCTCATCTACGCAAGGACATAGACGGGATGGAAGCAGTCCAGAGGAGGGCAACTAAAATGGTGCAGGGTCTACATCAGAAACCATATGAAGAGAGACTGAGAGAGCTTAATATCTATACCCTTGGTGAAAGGGGGGACATGACAGAAACGTTCAAGTACCTCAAGGGAATCAACAAAGTCCAGGGGTAGCATCTTTCAGCAAAGAGATGTGTAAGAACAAGGGGCACAGTTTAAAGATAGAGGGGACGCTCAGGGGTAATGTGAGAAATTCTTTTCACGGAGAGAGTGGTGGATACATGGAACAGTCTTCCTGAGGAGGTTGTTGGGTCTAAAACAGTGGGGAATTCAAACATGCATGGGACAGACACAAAGCAATTATAGTGGGGGGTTGCAGGAAGCAGGCTGTTGGTTAACTAGAATCTGCAGCTTATCCAGTAGGTAGGGGAATGGGTAGACTGGGTGGGCCAAGTGGTCCTTATCTGCTGTCAAAGTCTATGTTTCTATGTCCCTGCTGAAGACTGCTAGCTAGAAGATTTCCGTGGGGTCCTGATGCCTGCCGGCTTCAGTCCTAATGCTGTTACCTGCTGCAAGAGCTGTATCTCGAAGTAAGATCTGCCTCCTCCACTCCATCCAGAATCTACCCACCTCCAATCCATAACCACCTGAATAGACACTTTTCCCGATTCTGAAATGCATATGCATGTCTTCGAGTGACATGCGCAAGAACAAATTGCGCAAGTAGCAATTTGGACACGTGGTTCCGACATTCAGAATTCCAAGAGGTTGCCTGTGACAACCTGAATGTTGCCGGTGGACTGGTTGACTTACGCCACCTGATTGACCAGCGGCAAGGCAGAAGTGTGGTTACAGCAGCACATGCATTCGATTACAAAATGGCAGCTGCCATAACCCAAATGTCTGATTCTACAAGGGCCAGGTCCTGTGGAGGAATGACATCAACATCCACTTAGACCAGCTATGTGCTTGTGTACCCTTGCCCATTAACCATGTCCCCATGTCAACCCCCATCCCTGCACAGTGCTGCAGTCCACACACAAATGCACAATGTGCCTCCCCACGACACTGATTCCTGGCAATACCGTAGTCCAGTGGCTTTATTCTTGGTAAGGCATTGTGGATCCCCCACCCCTGCTGGTGAACTGCTGCATGCCTCTCTCATGGTGATACGGGGCTAGCAGGCTCCTTTTGTGGCCTGTGATAGTGGGTGGTGGTTGCTGTACCCTGGCTGTGAGCATGTCTGTGGTTTGCAGACCCCTGTTCTCACTCCTTCTTTATCCTGCACAGTATTCCCCCTGTTGCCCCAGTTATACTACACCTGCCAGTACGACCTCCACTACTCATTGGATATTAACACACCTTAGTTTATTTTCCCATCTCTGCACCCCTCTCTGTACCATTTCTCTTTAGTGCCCTAGAATGTTCCTCAACAGTGCCTTCTCCACCATCCATCATTCCCATCAATGTCCATTACCTGTATGACACTATTGTAAGCCTATGTGCAGTACCTCTTGCCACCTTTCCTTTTTTGCCCCAGACCCCTTGTACTTGTATGTCCTCTCTTCGTCCATGTAGTGGATTGTTTTAGCCATCTTTTCATACAGTCTTGTGTCTAACCTTGTCTGAATCACTTCTTGTCTTGTATTTGCTTTACAACGCAACTGACAGTCTTCCCCACCTTGCCGTGGCTGATTTAATACACCAAGTCACAAGGTAACAATCTTGCATGTCAAATTTGATTTCACAATGCATTTTTTGTCTATGTGGGTTCTGTAAACTAAATTCAGTTACAATGACTTCATTGTATAGGCCAAATGTTGTCGACAACTGTTGAACACAGCGATGTATGTAATCCTCATGTCAATACTCTTAACGAAATTCTCTTGTGTGCATACATTCCATTACATGATGTCTTTTTGTGTTCCCATTTGTTCTGTTTCAGGTTTCTGTATGGCATCTACAAGATGGCAACAGCACACAAGACCACCATGCATAGTCCTCTACATGCAAAACGTGGCCGTCCACGCACTGTGATTGACTCTGTAAGAAAGAAAAAAAAATAAATTCCTAGATTCAAATCGCAACATTTGTTGTATCTCAATTGGCTGCAAAAATGTGAGCTGGATGTTACTAAAAGAATCGTGCAACTTCACATTGCATGCTGCTATGGCAGGCTTCTTGCTGGACATGTGAGTTTTCCAGTACATGCTGCGATCACATCATGTCACTGGCCCATCCAGATGTTCATAGCATGTACATTCTGTATGACTGACTTTGTAGACACATTTTCACACTATCTTTATTTTATGATGTGAATATATACAATCCACACTGGTGTCATATAATGCCATTAATCTGTTTTGCTGTGTCTTGAAAAATGCCGTTCTTAAATTGATGTTACCATGTATAGTTTCCAGCATAGCTAACATTGTGATATCAGTGCTGTACATAACCCCCATTACTGCATTAATCCATGGTGTCACTTTTCTTTTTTTATATTCCACACGGCATAGGTATGACCAGATTATGCGTAAAGACATTCACAACACACCCAGCATCACAACACTGAATTTCCATTCTACTCCAAAGAGCGTACATCCGAATGTTGAACATGGAAGCATGGCACAATCGAGGCAAGTAGTCATTACAAGTAAATTAAACATGCAGTTAGCTACAGTGTTGCACTGTGATGATGATGATGATGATGAGCACAATTACTGTAGGTTGCCTTTGCACATGCAGGATTTCCATGGAATCTCTCTTGGAAGTTGAACAAAGCCCAGGTTATGATGACAATGCACTTGCTACACATTTTGGTTACACAGAAATACGATGCAACAACAATGGGTTTCTGTACATGCCAACAGCACAGTAAGTATTGCACACACGTCTCAAAGCACTGCAAACGAAATACGGTAGTCTATCATTGTAATTTTGTATTGCTTTGTTTTGCTATCTTTGGATGCTGTTACTGATGTTGATGTGCAACAGTGATGTGTATCTATTATTGCGTCAGAGACCATACAAGTCGTAACACAATTGTTTAATTGCTTGCTGTTAATATCTGCTTCTATTTGGTCAATAGATTAATGTTGTGCTTGCCATTTTTACACAGTGTATCGACACTGAACTTTTAACACATCATACCGCCAAATGTGCACCACCAGGACAACAAAGGCAGTGATTTACTGTCCAATCTCACTTTTACAGAATTGTTTCTCAGCAGCAACATCAGCAGGATAACACCTATGTTGAAGAGCGAAACAATGAGTCAGACTCTAAGGTCGAACAATTGCTTTATGAGGACATTTATCGGTAGGCAACTGAACACCTACCATGTTGATATTGTTTCATCGTTTAGCCATACAGTTCTCATCCTCAAATAATGGTTCTAAACACCATCAAGCCTTCCAAATTTCAGTTAGTACA
Organism: Neoceratodus forsteri; assembly: GCA_016271365.2. Lineage (NCBI taxonomy): Eukaryota > Metazoa > Chordata > Ceratodontiformes > Ceratodontidae > Neoceratodus > Neoceratodus forsteri. The sequence continues at coordinate 888,121,219 of CM057450.1, read as the reverse complement.
ACTGTGAGGAAGCCTTGTATTGAAACAGTGATGTCCACTTCAATTGTGGACAGTGTGACCAAGTCCCTTTGACGTGCTACTGAATCTTTCACAATCACTCATTTCTCCACTTTCTCACAGTGCCCCTCAATTGCCAGAAGGCAACATATCTGTTGATGTTCTTGGATTGTCTGATTCAGATTGTGAAGAGTCCGATGAAGAACAAAATGAATGCTTAGCTGGTATCCATGACAGCAGTGCCTGTGACAAAACGTTTGCTAAATCAGTTTGTGATCAGAAACTGTTTGTTGTGTATCTTGTCAACCTCATGGAACTTGCTAGCATCAATGTTGGGAAGAAGTGTGCTACCTGTATTAATGATTTGCAGATAAAATTGAGAATTAGTGGCACTTGTTTGAGTTTGACATGGGTACGTGACAGTTAGTGATGTCCCACTAGATTAATGTTTGGTGCATATACATTTATAATCATTTAATATTACTTTCGACACATTTGCTCAACAGATCTGCAGCAGTAATCCTATTACATTCAAGTGGAGCAGTGAACCAGTTGAAACATGGATTCAATGCTGGTGATCTGATGGTTGCCAGTGCCATCCTTCTGTCAGGCAACAATCATGGAAAACTATGTTTGATGATTTGTTTCCTCAACATGGCCTTGATCAGTGAATCATCATTTTTTTAGATTTCAACGCCACTACATCATACCTGTTATTCACTCTGCATGGGCAGCAATGGAGGAACAGTTAATTATAAACCGTGTTGGAAAACCGGCCATTATGGGTATGACAGAGTATAATGGCAGTCCATGTTTCATGTCTTACATGCTATTTTAAATGTGATTCTCACAAGAGTATGTTGGATTTTTACTTGCAACTGCTGTCAAAGTCTAAGAGTCTATGTACATATGAAATCACATATCATGCTTGTGTACTCAGCCGAATGTTTTTAATGATTTCTACAGGGGATTGTAGGATGGACAGCCCAGGTTACTTGGCACAGTACTGCACCTATACATGCATGGATTATGACAGCAAAGAAATAATCAGTGTGCAGGTTGCTGATAAGCGTGCAACCATGCTGAAGTCAATGAACATGGAGAAATTTGCATTTCAATGTTCACTGGAGCATCTCTTCCAGAATAACATGTGTGTGTCAGAGGTCGTCACGGACGCACATGTGCAGATAGCTGGCTTAATGCATATGTATTAGTTGTCTATCATGAAATAGATTGTTTGGAATAACATGTTATCAATCAGTAGTGCTGCATGCATGCTTATTCGCTGGTCAATCTGCCATAATGTGATGTAACATAAGTTCCCAAACACACATGCCATTGCTTTGTCTTGTATCAGGTTACTAGACTGCATTACTGATACTGTTTGCTCTTTGTTGTGTGCGTCTTGAACTATATCTCTACTCTGCATATCTTTGAATACTATAAAAATACTTAATATAATTATCAACATGGAATATTGGAGTCAATTACATGTAGTAGCGAATATTATTATGCTCTCATAGATGCATACAAAAATGTAGTCAAAATCAATAGCTTCTGAATACATGTATTACTCTGCAAGTAACCTCTTCCCTGACATCCAGCACTCATATGACATGTGGCATGGTGCCAAAAATCTGGCCAAACACATACTGGCGGTAAGAATTTATTTGACTTCTAGTTGCTGTCATAAGAGTATCAAAACTGTGTTTCATTGCTTTCTATACACTCATAAAGAAGCTTGTATTGTTTCAATGATTGTCTCATACATTAGTAGGTTGGAATGCAGGCTGGTTGTAAAATTCTGAGGATATGGTGTTGTGATATTGTAAATCACTTCTGGTACTGATGTCAAGCCTCCAACACATAACGAAGTCATGGTATATTATCATTGGTACCTGGATCATAATGTCTATCGTAAACTGGAAGTCCATTTTACGCTGACAACAAAAGATGAGCATATGGTAGTTCTTCATAGAGTTACATGTAATCTGAGTGACAATGCAAAACACAATTGTGGTGTGGCCATCATGTATTTACAAGGGATGGGTTCTCTGGTCTCCCTAAGCCTAACATTTTACAGTGAGATGCGCTTATAGCAACCAGTCGCACATGCACTTGTTTACTGTACCGTACGAACAGTTCTCTTCCACAGACAGCTGATATTGTATAGTCACTATTACACTCAAGTGACTGCATGCAGCAAGTGTACATCTAAGCAGTAGTCAGTTCATTACATATCTAATGGGCAAAAATCATATGTGTTGTGCTACATACAATGCTGCCACCATGCACCTTCTGGTTGTGTTAATGTCACTTCACAGTCTAAACAAACTCTGACAGAGTCATTGTTCAATGTTTATTGTGTGCTGATTGCCAGCATAATGTTACTTTTATCTTAAATGCTAGATGGCATGGCGTTGAACACCATGTCATTAACGTTCACGAATGGGCAGTGGGAACAACACATAAAGCAGGACACTGTGAGCATTCCATGGCAGAGATTCAACACGAGAAGGAGTGGCCAATTCTGAATTCTGCACTGCATAGAGAACTACTCAAAGTTTTGTTTAACAAGAGGTTCTTTGCCTCAATTAAGTACTACCTCCGATACAGGTGTGCATGACGATATTAATCATTATACATAGCGGCCTTTGGATATGCCCTTTATGTTAAAGTTGTACTTTACTGTACTACAATAATGACATTAAATGAGTGCACACTTTTTGATTTACTGTGTCCAACAGAAGTACTGCAGAACTGGAGCAGTTTCAGCAGCACATATTCATGTATGCAGCAAAGCGATACACCTACACTTTTCCTGTATTCAGAGCCCGTAATTACCTGGCAACGTTAGACTACAATCATCATCTGTCATGACCTTATTTGTACAATCAAAAAGGGGAAAATAAGTAAGTAATTCAAGTTTACATGGGCAAATCAAAGTGTAATGGGTACCACTATGTAGTGCTTGTGTTTATACAGGTATGTGTTTATTCTGTCTTGAATGTTCACTGTGGTGTACCAGGTATTGGTGTGTACTGACAGTTTGTTGGACAAACAGTTATGTCACATTGAGTGACCTGGTGTGTGTGCAAATGTTGCCTATGTGCCTTTTTCCTTTAATGGTGTTGTCACATGTAGAATTGACACCTGCCATTGTTATTATTTTTGTTTTTGTGTTATAACAACACATTAGTGTTACCTAATAGCATTTATTAACTGTTCTGTATCCCAGTTCATGTTCATACTGCTGTCTAACAACATCTCATTATCAGTTACAGGCATATATACAACAAGAAAAGTGCACACTGGGCAGTGGTTGCAAAAAAGATGGCAGAGGATTACGCATACATACCTGCCATCATGCAGCAAATACACATTTTTGACCTTAGTCACATAAGTAGTAACTGCAGCCACAACACTCTCCGAAGATGACCCACGATGCATTAAGAGCACTATTGCCACTGTTGACCCTCCTGATACCAAGGAGATAGTTGCCCAACTCACGTCAAGATTTTCAATGTGACATTTGTGCACCACTATATTGAGCATTGCTGCGATCATGTGTGTGGTTCAATTGCTCAGTGCCTGTGGACCATAAAATGCAAGTGCCTTTTGTGATGGTACCAGCTCGTAAACGATGAATACAGTACATACCCGCAGTTGATGCCTGCAAATTGCGTGATGCCACATTGAAATTGAAACTATGATCATGGTACTTTGTCATGTTACTCCCCTTTCTATGTACTAATGCGGACCGTGAAAAATAATTGATGATCTAAAAAAAACACCGGACATGTCATGCAAAGTTTTGATGGAATATCACTTTTTAAGCACAACACAAACTGACTTTGACTGTGTTGCAGCATATTTTTGTATAGTCTCTGCAACATTTGGCCATCAATGAAAGTTATGAACATTTCCTTCTGTCAAACAATTACAGAGAATGATGCATCCATAAGTATCTAAATATTTTCTGCCTTCCTTACATCACTAGTGCCACATACACTGGTACCGCATAGTTTCATTTCACCTGATCATTGGCTCTATTTATAGACATAACAGATGACTTAAACAATACCATCAATGTCTGTTCAAGTAACATGTTGACTGACCTGTGCGCTCATCCATGCATACTGTATTGTAGCTATGCAACTTAATGTGTTACCAGTGCATCGTCTTTGGCGGATTTGCATCAATGTGTGTGCCTGTTGACACACTGCCACAAATATTCTCTATGTGAGTGGTGCACAGTGATCATTAGTATGGTCTGCTGGTCTAAGGACCATATCGGTGGTCAGCAATAAAAGTGTCACTGTGAAATCAGCACAACACAGTCCTATATACCATATTAGCATTGTGTAATCACCAGCTTTACATTTCAAACATTGATGAAATAATGGTTACTCAATGATAACGTCACAAAGTATGCCAAGTTTTGCATAAATATTGTTTCACTTTATGTATATTGATAACTCTTGTTCCGTAGATCAGATTTCTATGGTCATCTTCAACAGTTGCATACTCACTATTTCTGACACTTATTATATATATTGACATCATAGTCTATTGATATAGTAACTGAAATATCAAGTGCTGCTTTATGCATTATAAAATTGTGAGTCAGAAGATTGCTTACGTGAAACCAATTGCCACACACCTCATGGTTCCCTAAGTAGGGATTCATAAATATACAATGAAGAGGTGAACATTCGACATAAGTATCTAAACATAATTGGCTGCAACAGTCTTTTTTCAACATCCACAGGAAAGTTTGTGCCATGGCACATTTTGGAGACTTGCTTATGTTGTGGTTCTTTCTTGTTGCAACTTAAACATGGAGTACAAGTTCTCTGTTACTCTGTGGATCTGTTTTTTCGGATCACACAATGCTGTCCAGTGACATACTGTTGTCGATAAAGTAATACTTCTTGAATAATTTGAAAATCAGTTTCATAACACACACAAAAACGCAACAACAAGGTCCAGCATTGTGTAAATATGTATATATGCATGCATGTATTTTCATAAGGGAATACATTTCGTGCATAACGGTTGGGTGATCATTCGACTTGACATATACACTGCTGGTGCTGCTTCATGATCCAAGTGTCATGGTAATGAGGCTTGTGGTTTTGTGTGGGGAACCCACTGAAGTGGAGGAGATAATCAGGGAGCTGTAGACAGAAATGTAGTTGCTTTTAACAAAAGGAACATCCACAGTCATGGTGGTGGACTGTAACCAACCTATTGCGCACTTCAGCACACTAATCACAACATGTGCTAATCAGTGGGCTACAATGGGTGAATTCCAGTAAAGCTTCCTTTTGCAGGTTGTGTGCAAGCACACTAGTTTTTGAAGTACTCAGCTCCTTGAACTGTAGAATGGTGAAGCCACTATGGACTTGGGGGCCCAGGGCAACAATAGCGTGGAGTGGTCACCACTTAGTGAGGTTCACATTCCTACTGGGAAAGCTCACTTTTGTGTAAGGTACCATAGTGATTGACTGTAGGGTGGCAGACTTCTAACTGATGTGAGAAATACTGTTAAACCATCTAGATGCAATGCAACACATCATGGTTGACATTCGAAAATGGGTTACTATTAGAGCAGGACAGCCAGAGGCTACCTGGAGCCGAGTAAGACAGGATGGTCAAAATAGCCCAGATGGTGGACAATGTAGGTAATGGGTGTTGTCTGAACTGTCGTACCACTCCTGCTTTACTATCAGACAGCGACAATTGAAAAAATGACCATTTAGGAGACATTCACTGTTTGTCTGTTTTCCAGTAATACATTCCCACAGTCTTCTTCCCACTACACTGAAAAGTCTGACCTAGTGAACATAAGTTAAAAACCATGTTGATGGCGGATTATGGATGGGCACAGCCAAACACACAAAAAAAAAACGTTTGCGTTTCTGACAGCACTATGCCTGTCTTGGTATTGTGAAGTCACTGTGTGGAAGGTCGTCAATTTCTGGGTTGACTTCCATTGGAGAGTCCATTAAGAAGCAAGAGGACAGCTTTTCTAAGACTCAAGAGATCAAGGAATGGTGAAGACTTTTGAAGGAATACATATTGAGCAGTCAATAGAGGTTACAAGACTGAGCGAAGACAACAACATATACATAGAGCTGAGGATGGCACATGGCCTCAAGGTCGTATGGAAGGATATGATCAGATACATTGGGGAAAGATGGCAGAACAAGGACAAAATAGTGCGAAACAATAAGAACATAAGGAATGTAGAGAATTGGCAGGAGTAGGCAGAGGCACAGACTGAGTAATTCTTCCCTTTATTCACATTACAGAGTGGTGGGCAGTTACCTCATGAGAGTGATGGAGGTGGCTTTGGAGGGAAGGGGTTAACAGATTAGTAAATTACAGATGGCAGAGTACTGGAGGGAATAAGGGCACTTAGGTTGGACAAGACACTGGCACAAGATGTCATTCACCGTAGCGTGTTCAAGGAACATGCGTGTATAATGGCAGGACCACTGGTTGAACTGTTCAATACCTCTCTGTACACATTATGCTTACTACAAGACTGTAAGTGGACACATGGTGTGACAGTTCACAAAGGTGGAAAAAAGAAGCACCGAAGTGACAACAGACAGTTGAGACTCACATCAGTTCTGGAAAAGCTCATGGAGACAATCCGAAAAGACAGGCTGGTGACATTTTTGAAGTACAATGATGTCTGGGACACACAGCAACGTGTTTTTCTCTGGCAGGTCTGGCCTAACAAATTGTGTTGTGTGCAGTGAGTCCGGCCCTATGGCACTCAGGGTTTGAGGTGTTGAACGCCTCACTTTGCACCAAGAGGGTGACTCATGTTGTCAATGAGCATGGGCCACCGGTGTTCAAGATGGGAGGAGAAAGACTGAACATCCCAAGGAATGCTTTCCTTCTCCTGGGTGTGGGAGTCACTATACAGGCACCTGTTTGCCCACAGGTGGAGCCTTGGGGACAAGGCTTCGTGCATTAAGTTGGTAGGTGGGGGAGTTGAGTGCAGACGCATGGAGGTTAGCACGCATGGATGCATACGTTCTCCTCTGCCTGCATCACTGCACGCCCTCAGCTACACAGCAGGAAGCTTACAAGAAAAAGGATTGCCACCTGTCAATGTGATCCAGTGCAGACCCCTATGGCCATGATGGTTCCTCCTTGGTGGCCCCACTTGTGGGGGTAGTGAATCCACGAGTTTGAGTGTGTTGACCGCTGATGCCTGGTGTGCCTGGTGAAGCACTGGCCAAAAAATTAAAAAAAAATATGATTTCAATGCATGGGTGATCATGTAGAGGGACATGGGCCATGTGGTGGATGTCCTGTACTTGGACTTACTAACATACCAAAAATGCAAGCTGAGTAGGCATCATGGCCTTTGAGAATGCTCGATATTAAGCACCCATAGTGAAGTAACACCTCGTTCTCTCTCCCCAAGTCTCCAACGCTCCAAGTTCCACTCGTGTCCCCTTGTTGCCCCCTCTTTCTATTGGAATACCAAATCTGAGCCTACCCTATTTATAAATGTAATGTACTTGAAGCCCTCTATCATGTTCCCCGTCCCTCATCTCCTCTAGAGAGTACATGTTGAGCTCATTCAGCATCTCCTCTGAGATCCTGTCTACCATACACCTAATCATCTTGGTTGCCCTCCTCCTTTGAACCCTCATACACAGGCCTACCCACCTCCAGTGCCCTCATCACGCAGTCGTGTAACAACGCATGTTTTGACAGACACAGTCTTCCCATGACAAAGCATTTATCTAGGTAAACCATTTACTCCAGTTCCGCCACCAGCAGAACTTTGCTAATACCCTGTAGCACGTTGCACACCAACAACGTCAGGCTAACAGGCGACAAGTTTCCCCGGTCTTCTTGTGAGTCACAACTGTGGCTTGGCATGATGTGGCCCACTCTCAAGACATGGAGCAGCCAGCACGTCTGAAGAGAGATACTGAAAAGCTCCACCAGAGGGGTCACCAGGACATCAGCAAATTCCATAGGATTCAATAGTGTACTTTTCCCCTAGGTTTTTGTTTACCAGGTGCATTACTATGCACTTTTTTGCTTTTACTCTACACTACATAATTGACTTCTTCAATGATCTATACTTCCAATGTCCTTACGTATGAGGCATACCCCCTGTAGGACATCACAAATAACCCTGCTTTTGGATGTGGCTGCAGCTAAGGTGCATATTCAGGTCCCCCATTACCAATAACACCACTTTTTCTGCCATTCAAAGGATGCCTTCTATTATTTTCTTGCCCATTGCCTCTCTTGGAGATGGGCATCTGTATACAGCCACCATGAGGACTGTGGTGCCATTTCCTGTCTCCAGGGTGACCCGAAGTGCCTCTTCTGCTCTGTGTTTATCCTTTATTGCCATTGCTTTGATCCCTTCCCTTACATAGAGAGCTACTGTTCCTCTTCTTTTACCCTCCAGGTCCCTCCTGTACCTTGTGTACCCTGGTATGTTGACATCCCAGCCATAGTTTTCTGTGTTCCATATTTTCATTACTGCCATGGTATCACAATGTCCCTCTTCCATCAAAGCCACTAGTTCAGGGAGCTTGTTACACAGACTACAGGCATTCGTACTTATTACCCTCCATTTTTTTGATGGCCTTATCCCTTTTAGCCCCATCCCTTGCCTTACTGCCTTTTTCTGCATTTACTCCTGTCTTGCTCCCTACTGACTATGAAACATCTTGGATAGCTGCAGCAGAGGGAAGAGCAGCATCATGCAATCGCAGCATCAACCCACCCCCATGTTTGAATGACCAGACTGTGACAGGGAGACTGTCATGCTCTGCCGTATAAAAATGGCACTAGGCATCACACTACACAAGCTGCCTCCTGCACTCATGTTTAGAGTGGTCGGAAATGCTCCCATTGCCAGGGCTCAGCTCCCTGCCTCCCTTCCTTTTCCCCATCACCTTACCTGTCTACTGCTGGCACCTAGACCTGCTCCAAGCACTGCTGGAGGCTGCACCTGGCTTACTGACTGATGGCCTCTGGGCAGCTCAGGCAACTCTGTAGGCTGGCTCGGCCACCGCATGACCACACGCTGCTCTTGTTTGCTGTCCGCCAATGACTGCCACCTGGTCCCACTCCCTCGGCTCGCCCTCCTCACCGACTCAGACTGTATCCTGATGTGCCAGTGCTCTCCCTCATGAAATCAATGACCCGACTCATGTGTCTCACACCCAGTATAAGCACTCCCCCCCAAGCCAATCCCAATGCGGCAAGTTTGAAAAAATGCCACTGAACCACCAATGATCTTCCCGTGCGGGGGGGGGGCGGGTAACTGTACTGACAAGACAGACAAGGCAGAAGGTGCCAGTTTTAAATAATGCCTTCACAGTTAAAGAGAAATGGGGGACACACTGGCCAGCAGTCACAATACAGTCAGCTTGGGGTGCATGCCCATGGAGATACTATGCATAAATGGTTTGAAAATAAATAAAAAGTATATTTGCTCCACAAAATTTGGCAGGGGCTATGCCCAGGTCACAAAATATTGCTGGGGCATGTGGCCCATGGGCTCATACAACCCGGCACCTATGTCTGCATCCCCTGCAGAGATTGAATGTCTTTCTTTTTTATCTGTCTACCCTCGCACAAATGTTGGTATTGTCAGCAAAAAGGCACATCTTGCCTTGAATACCTGATGTAAGTTACAAACACTTGGCCTCACACCACGCTGGTGACCAGTGTTCAGGAATGAGCACGTGCTGCTGGTGGTCTGGATTCGTCAGGAACAGATAAGTATCAAGTGTCTGACAGCTGCTCTCCTTGTTCAGTGGGGGAATCTTCAAGCACCCTCTGCAATACCGCCACCTGGGTGATAGGTGCAGTAAAGTGGAGGATGCAGCACTGGGAGTGGTTAGACGCTGGCAGAAGGTGGGAGCATGAGGCAAGTCTCAGTGTGCCTCCAGGCTCATTGGCCCACACTGCATGTCGACGTCTAGTGGTACAAAAAGAGTAGAAGCACCCACATTGGCACAGGTAGATGGGTCTCTGGGCACTGGCTCACAGAGGGACTCCAGTCTGAGGTGTAAGGTGCATGAACCAATCAATGTTGGTAGGAGTTGGGGGTGTTGCTCCTACACCACAGTGGGGGACAATCCAGAGAGAGAGGTACCATGGGGTGGGGAACCCACTGACACCTACGGCAGAGGAGGAATCTCAGAGGGAGCAGGTCACCACTGAGATCCTGAACAGTGGGTCCAATGTGGGCAGAACAGGAACCAGAAATAACGAAATTTAAAAATAAATAAATAAAACAATACTGGACCAAAGACCAAATCTTATGGTACCCCGCTAGTGACATCCTTAGTAGCAGAGTCAACACCCCCTACTACCACCTATGTGTCCTGCCCCCCTACCAGTTCTCCACCCATCTGACCATTCTTTCCCACACCCCTAGTGCCTTCACTTTTGCTATCAGCCTTCTGTGTGGCAACAAGTAGTGGGCTTAGCTGAAGTCCAAGTACCAAGTATATGATGTCTATTGTCTGACCCTTGCCTACTGCCTTCATAACATAGTCAAAGAATTCAATTAAATTCATTTTACACAATTTCACAGCCACAAACCTGTGCTGCTTATTGTAATGCAGACCATTCTCCTCCAAATATTTCACCAGTCACTCTTTTAGTATAGATTCCATAAGTTTGCACACACACTATAGAAGTCTGACTTACTGGGCTGTAGCTGCCTGGGGCCTTTCTGGGGCCACTTTTGTGGAGTGGTACTACATTAGCAGTTCTCCAGTCCACCAGCACTACCCCTCAAGTTCAGGGAACTTTTGAATAGAAATGTCAAAGGACCCGCCAGTTCAATGGCCAATTCCCCAAGCACCAGGTGGTGCATCCCGTCTTGCCCTTGAGATTTATTCACTTTCAGTACCTCCTTCACCCGATCTATCTCAATAACCCCTATTGGATCTACCCCGTACCTTCATTCCTGATCTTCACCTCTGGCATCTGTTTTTTTCTTCTGCAAAGACTGAGCCAAAGTATTCTTTTTAAAACTCTGCTTTTGCTCTCTCCTCCGTCACCCATTCCATCCATTTGTTTTAGTCTGTCAATACCGTCTTTTTTGTCCCTTTACTCTTTTATATAGTTGAAAAAGATTTTGCCCTCCTTTTTATCCCCAGTGCTATGCGTAGCCCTTTCATTACTTTGTCCTTCTGGACCTCTTTTTTGGCTATTTTTGGCCAGTCTGCAGAATTCTTCCCCATCCTTGTCTCTAGCAGTTTGCATGCTCTTCCAATAATCTACTGTCTTTTCCCTTATTGATTTCGATACTTCCATACTGAACCCGCAGGAGCATCTTGCTTTTGCCTTCTTCTCCTTTGTTTGTATGCAATTGTTCATGGCCGTTTGAATGGCTCTCTTGACATGTCCTTTGAGTTTCTACCACATCCCCTCCTCTAACACTCCTAGTTTTTCCCTGATCATTTCCCTCATCCTAGTAAAGTTTGCTGTCCTGAAGCCCAGCGCCCTAGTCCTTGTTTGGCTATCCTCTTTGCCCATATTTATCTTGAACCATGGTCACTTGCACCTAGGGGTTCTCTGATATCAATTTCCTGGACGTGCTCCCCATTAAGTACAAGTTCCAGGATTTCTTCACCCCTGGTTGGTCCTGCCTCCAGCTGTGTCATGAAGCCATCCTGTATTGCACCGAGGATCACTTGACTTCTGGTGCAAAGCATGGCAGGTATTACCTAGTCTATTTGGGGCAGATTAAAGTACCCAGTTACTGTCACAACTCCCCCCCCATGTCTCTCAGCTGTTCACCCAGTACCCTGTCCATTTCCCCCCTGATTAGGCAGTCTATTAACCATCCCAGCCCTAATTTTCCTAGCCCTGTTGGTTTGCAGCTGTGGCCATAATGCCTCACTGCCCCTCTATCCACCTCTTCTTCATTCACGCACACTATCATCTCCCTGATGCAAGCCACAACCTTACCTCCTTTTCCTTTCTCCCTGTCACATCTGTATAGCTTAGACCGTTGCATCAAGAGGTCCCATTCATGGTATATCATGGCCCAGGTTTCAGTAATGGTTGCAATGTCCAGATTGCCCTCACTCAAGGGGGCCTGTAATTCTTCCATCTTGTTCCCCATGCAGCATGCATTGCAGGATGCCACCATACATCTTGTTCCCTCTGCCCTTGCTTCTAATTTCTTCCCTGGCTTGATCCTGTTTGTCCCCCCTTTTCCCCCCAACCCTTCTTGTTCGCCTTGTTGCATGCATTCTTTCCTCTGCCTTTTTTTCGCCCCCTGTTCTGTCTCCCCCCACCTCAGCAGATTTAAACCAAGGACCTTTGTTATCCAGCTAAATCATTGGTTCCAAAGTGCAGTACTGGGCCTGGTCTCCCCCCTACCTCTTGTATCACTTTGTGTACACTAGATACTGCTTTTCCTGCTTACTTCCCAGGTCTATAGTCTTCCATATTTCTGTTATGTGGGTCCTCCTTACGTCCCTATGTTATACCTTAGATTACTGAGTCTTCAAAGATCACTATTTTTGAGTCTCCCATTTCCCCTACCTTGCAACCATTTTGTCTTCCATGTTGGTTTTATTACCTATTGCTTGTGCTTAACTGTGCTTCACTACCCCGTTGTGCTCATTTCAGTACCCTCCTCTAACTTACTACCAGCCACCCTTGTCCTCTCCTCCCTATTGAGTGCAGTTCTTCAATTATGTCTACCATCCCCTCTCACTGGTATGGTTAACTTTGGCATCTGTTGCTTCCTTGTGTTCCCTCCTTTACCAATTCTTCCTTGCACAACCCCTTCCTCTGATGTTCTATCCTTCCAGTCGCCCCTATTTCCCTTCTTAAAGCAGCAGTACTATGAAAAAAAAAAAAAAAAAATACACCAGCAGTAATTAAACATTTTTATTTGCTGAACAATAGGTCACTTTTGAAAAGTGTATGATATTACATGACAGCAACTATATCTAACTTTGTTCACAGTTTTGCCTAAAATACCATGCACCTATCATACATCTAAACTTGTTCAGACACATGCTACTGTTCTAATGTACTCACACTAAAAGAACTGCATCACAACCAGTTGGTATTAGCTGTTGCTGGTGCATCAGTTGACAGTAAATGAAAGAACGCATCATCATTATGTGCATCACAGTTACGACAGTCTATCCGTCTTGTATCCTATATATTGACCTGATGGATCAGGGTAGGTGTCGTGAATGCGCCACACACAACAGCTTGGAATGGGTGTTTGCACATGGCTCCCAAGTTGACCAAGTCTCCACAGAATAAACTGCCGATATGTACTGTGTCTTCGTGACCGGTTGTAATCTGCATTGGGTGGGAAGGCAAAGACATCTTCGCGATAAGATGAAGCCAGTGCCAGTACGCCGGGGTCTAGAACCAGATGATTCATCTCCTGAAACGGAAAAAGATGGCATTCATTAAAATGATGTGTGGATATGTTAAAAGACAATGTTAGTAACTACTGCTGCTACCACATCTGGAATTGTCATGGAAATAGAGCACATGCACAAATATTCACGACACTGAATACAAGTGTAATTGTCCATCACTTTTTACTGGCAGACAACAAAAAAAAAGGATTCTATGTACAACACATTTGTAACTGTTGGTTTACATTACACAGCACGATTCCAAACTTTCAATGCCTCATCACCGCTCCGTAGTGTAATTACAGATTCACATGTGTACGTGCATATGACAAGCATAAGTTGACACAAAGCAACCACTGTGTATGACAATCATGCACTATGTCATCAGCAACTATAGATATTAGCAAATATAGGAATGGAGTACTGATGGTTGCGCAGAGCGGGTGAACCTTTGGCCCTTATCTGCCAACAGTGTCTATTTATTAATGAGAGTGAAGGCAGGAAGTTCTAGGTCAGAGTTCAGGAGCAACATTATAACACACATGGTTGTGGCAGACTGAAACTTGATGCAAGCAAATATATTGTCGTACTCTAAACTGTGATGCCTAACAAGTAACATCTAGTGGATAACTTTTGCAAGCATAGAAATGCATTACTCGGGTCAATGTGGTAACTGAAGAATTATTTTTAAATTGTAGCATGCTTTTTCAAGTGCTTGCACACATTTGCTGTTAATGTTAGGAATGGGCATATGTTCATATGTGGCAGCATTGACTCCATGCATGAATGGTGCTTTTACAGGGAGGAAGAGTATCGTGATGCATAGTTAGTTGCATTAAAATGTATCAGGTGGGACAGTAATGGAGATAGACTCAGTGCCGTCTTGCTGTGCATCTCTGCCATGTACACAAAACCGAATGTGAACAGTATTGTGTTCTATGTTATCATGAAGGAGGGTTTACAAACAAAACATTCCAGAAACATGACTAATGTGTATTGGGCAACATGCAATGCTAACGCAGAAAGACAATGTAATAAAAGGAGCAATGCAGCTGTATGCATTCAGATTGTTGAACGGAGGATAACATCAAAACATAAATGAATGCGCCACATAATGTTGATGCCTGCCATGGATAGAACGTAATGGACAAGCATATTGCAAGTCCATTATGAGACAGAAGAGTCAAAATGTAGGGAACATACCTGGACAGTGGATAGACAGCAATCATGATGGTAGCCACAGCAGAGCCACTCAACTGCAGTGGGCATCTTGCTGCACATCCGACACACACACCATTCTGGCCATCCACCAAATTGTTGTATCGTGGTCTGGGAGAGGTCAGGCTGCCGTACAGGGAGAATATTAAAAAAATCCAGGATTCTGAATAGCACATTGGCGACACAGGTCACGTAGGCTATCCATTTCTAAGGTTTCAATGTGTGCCTGAAATTGAGAAAATGAATGTGAGAAAATAAAATAAGGTGTTCAGGAAATCATATGCAATCAAAGCTCACAGGAATGTCTGTGGGTGTTTCAGTGATAGAACGTGTTCCATAAATCACGAATAAGTGCTCATGCCATCATCTACCACACTCTGAATTACAGCACGTCTGACATGTCAGCATGCGTTTCATCAGCGTAGGTTTTTCATTTCATGATCTGCACTATTAAACTAACTGGGTTACTCATAATTTGGTTTCTAAGGAAGGAAGGACTTGGTTGTTCCAGAAGCAAAAGCATTTTGTTATTTTTGGAACATATATGTTGATCCAAGAAAAGGTATCAAACTGTTGGCTTCAGGATCTATTCTTACAAGGACCTGTAAGGAAAATAATACATATGTACTACAAGGAGAGGGAGAGAGAGAGTGTCAAGGTGGTGCAGGTAATTCTCAATTGGTCAAGAAAGTGAAGGACGTAACCACATCTAGAGGCCACTTGACCAGAGAGTCACGATGTTGCACAAGCGTGAGGGTATCATCTATTACAAACCCCTAAGTACTTGAAGAAGTTAACTTATTAAGGTGGCTCACTGACTAACTTGGAGATGATGAGGTGCTGATGCTGATTATAAGCTGGCCCCTCAAGGTAGAATTGAAGATGATGGATGAAAACACTGGGCAGGCATGAAACTACACACGACGGTGGTCCAGAAATGGTGATTATAAAGGAAGGTTTGGCGGAGGAAATAAGAGTCTTGGACTAGGAAGAAATGTACGAAGTGAAAGGAAAGGAAACCAGGTTTGCTAACACAGGAAGTCATGGACTTGGTGTGGGCCTAGAGTGCAGCACTTCTGAAAATACAGGAACTTGGCCAGGGGGAAGACAGGGATATGTACAGTATATGGTAAAATATGGGGAGGTGACGAGACTGGTCAGGGTGGGAATGGCATCCAAGAAGATGATGTTCAAACAGGGCATACAAAGTGGGGAAAATGTCTACTTCCATTACAGTGTAGAAAGGAGGAGGAACAAAGATCAGTTGGTGAGGATTAAGAAGGAATGGAGGGGGGAAAAAAGTGGCAGAGCAGGCAGAGTCACAGAATATTTCTTCTCTTTTTCTGGCATGAGAAGGGGAGAAAGTACCAGATAGAAGGAGAGGGATGGATAGAGGGGGGTGACAGATATATGTATTATGGAGAACAGTGTACTCTAATGGTTGCGGGCATTAAGTTTGGACAAAACACCAGTACCAGATGGCATTCACACTATGGTGTTAAGTTAAACAGCAGAGGTCCTGGCGGGGACACAGGCTGAGCTGTTCAATACCTCCCTGGAAATGGTATGTATACTAAAGGACAGGAAAATGGAACATGTGCTGACCACACATAGCATTGGCACAAAGGATAAAGCAGGGGAATATAGGCCAGAGAGCCTCACATCAGAACTTGGGATACTGATGGAGACCATCATAAGTGAGAGGCTGGAGATGTTATGAGCAGAAAATGGTCTCCGGGATAGTAGGTAGCACGTGTTTGTCACGTGCAAATCGGTTGGAACATAACTTGATGAGTACTACGATTGTGTACTGTGAAAACTTGACAAGGGCCATGCAGCTGAAGTACTGTATTTGGACTTTAACAAGTCGTCTTATTCAGTGACACATGGGGGTTGGGGAGTTGGAGAAAGAATGGGTGGATCCTAAAATGGTGAAATGGATCATGAACTGGCTGAATGGAAGGAAGTGAAGGGGATTAGTGGGAGTTGAACTCACATCACTGAGTGCTGTGACAATCAGGGGGACAGTTACTAGGACAGGTGCTGTATGTGCTGTTTATCGCTAAATAGTGCCCATGGAATCGGGACCAAGATCAGTGTGTTCGCAGACGATACCAAAATGGGAGCCGTGTTTGAAGACACTGCATGGTGGAAGGGGCTATAGAAGGACCAGGTTAAGCTGCCCCAGGGGTGTAGCCAGGCATTTCAGATGTGTACACCAACCTGCCACAATGTTACTCCCTCCCCTACTGTTGTTCATGTCTGCCCTCTCACGACTCAAGTCCAAAGTTCCTGGCTGCAATCAGATGATTCCCACACTAGATCTGCTGTCTGTCTGATCTGCTAGTGTGGTGCCTGCTGCCTGCTGGTAGACAAGACTAACTGCACCACAAGTCCAAGACCATAGCAGAAATTTCTTCTCCCCCTGCAGGTAGGCAGATGTACTCCACTTGCCACTCTACATGGTCTTTTTCCTTTTTGCTGGCTCTGAGTCGGGTCTATGTGATAACGGCAAATGTCTAAAGGCGATCACCGTTATCGCTCAGTCAGGGCTGAATACATTTTTGGCACTCTGACACCCCGACGCACCAGCACAACAGTGCCAGGACATATTTTTACTGCTTTCTGTGGAGGGGACTGCTGCCCCCACACCCCTTCCCCTTAAAATTCTCTCAACTCCAGGGGGTGCATGTTGGGGGGCGAAAGCAGTAAAATAAAAGGATGGGCAGAGTGCAATAAAAATCGCACCAGTACCCAGATCCAAACCCAGTACCCCAGCCACTAGCCAATCCCTGATGCCACGACACAGCTCGACTGGCAACCGTAGCACCACGCTCTACAGCCTCTCCACCCCCTCCCAGCCCATGCTCGCTCCCACCCCCCCATGCGTGTACGTATAGCGAACCCGTCACCTAGTTCACCCACCCCCTCATCCAGTCGCCCTATCTTTCCATCGCCGTGAGTGGATTGCGCCAGGAAAGTGTCGCCATAACGGACGGCACCCTTCCTCGTGCACCCACTTCACGGGTTACCCTCTGAGTCTGTTCTTCCATCTGCTGCTACTAAGTTTTCTATTGCTTCAGTCATTCCCAGTACAATTGAACTAATAGTATGGTTTCTAACTTTGTTGGGGGATTTAAACTCACTGCCCCAGACTTACCACACCCTCCTACCAGTTGCAGCAGTCAGTCAATATGCAGGCGGACCATGCAGGAGGGAAGTAATGAGACACCCACACCCCCAGACCAAGTCTGGCATATCCATCTATGCATCTGAAATCTCACAGGCCAGCCTGTAAGCAGGACATCCCCAAGGGGCCTGTGCCAGGATCCTGGTGACCATTCCTCTCATGTCTGGGGGTGCAGGGCTCAGCCATGAGCTGCCACAGTCACCCCTTGATTTTCTGCCCTTTACAACCTCCTAAGGGAGCCAGATGTGCAATGGCATCTGATGCACCTATGTGCAGATGCCCGTCCGTGCTCCTTCCCCTTGGTATGCCTACAACTGGCAGTGCACCTAGCCTCTTCTAGACACTGCTGCAGTGTGGTGCACATCCCATGCCTACCCTAGAGGAAGGAGAACAGTCACGGGATGCTCAATCCTTCCTCTCCCCTGCCAGCCCCCATCAGCCCGAGTCCATTTCCGAACCCGGGCCGCCGGCGTGGTGCGAAGTGTGGCATCCAGCACCTCAGCACCACTGGGCTGGCTCATGCTTCTTATTTCTTTATTTGTTGCCTACACTGTGAACCTTTTGCTCCTTTGTGTTGACCTTTTTTGTTTCAATGTGCCCACAACAGATCATCACCTCTTGTGTTGTACCGATTTCCTGCTGATCCTTCACTGTGCATCCGTTTCTTGTTTTCCAAAGTACATACATGTTTAACAGTGTTGCTATTCATACTTTGGTCCTTGATGCACCCCGAATTCCCTCCAACCTTCACCTTTTCCAACACTTACTATTTCTGGGTATTACTACCCATTACAAAGTTCCACCCATGACATGCACATACTGCGGATGACATAACTCTGTAATGTCACTGGAGGGTGAGAGGTTTAGGAGAGAGGTCAGGAAGCTCTTCTTCACAGAGAGGGTGGTGGACACTTGGAATACGCTGTCGTAAGAGGTGATCTCATTGAAGACAGTGGGCAGCTTTAAGAGAGGCTGGGATAGGCAAGGGGAAGGTAAAGATCAGATTTAGGTAGGGGCATCACCAGCAGGAAAAGGGAGGTCATAATTCCACTATACAAGACACTAGTGAGGCCGCACCTGGAGTACACTGTGCAGTTCTGGAGACCTTACCTACGTAAGGACATAGACAGGGTAGAGAAGGTTCAGAGGAGGGCAACAAAGATAGTGCATGGATTGCATCACAAGTCCTATGAGGACAGGTTGAAGGCACTGAACATGTACTCCCGGAGGAGAGGAGGAGAGGGATATGATAGAGACATACAAGTATCTTACAGGGAGGAACAGGTGCAGGAATGCACTATTTTTAAGCTGAAAAAGATGTTCCAGGACTAGAGGGCATGGGATGAAGTTGGAGGGAGGACGATTCAGAGGAAACGTGAGGAAGAATTTCTTCACAGAACGGGTGGTGGATAAGTGGAACACCCTGCCAGAGGAAGTGGTGGGGCTGAAACAATCACAGGATTTAAGAATGCATGGGATAGACATAAAGGAATTCTGGAGGTCAGGGGTAAGGGAACAGACTTCTTGAAAACATAAACTGAACTTATAAACTTAAATGGGTAGACTGGGTGGGCCATAGGTCCTTATCTGCCGACACTGTCTATGTATCTATGTATCATGGGAAGGAGGATGGAGGAGGGGAGGGAGGGAGGGCAGGGACATTAGCTCAAGCTGTGGACCCTGCAATACGAGCAGACTTGATAGACCAAATGACCTTCTTCTGGCTTCTTCCGTATATAGCAGAACACAGTGGCATACAATATATATAGGATAGTGCATAGGGGCGGTTGACAACAGGGCTATTCTTTCACGAGGTTGGACTATGACGACGGATTACCTCGGAGGCGCAGCTTGAGAGGTAATCCGTTGTCATAGTGCCAACGAGGTGAAAGATGCCCTGTTGTCAACTGTTCCCCATGCACTTTTCTTTATAGTGTATGGTGGAACGTCGTTTTTTGGGAGAAAAAACAGGTACTAGAAGGAAAAAAGAATTTACATTGTGAACGTTTTCACACTAACCATTAATACTGCCCCCGATATTGCTGCTTTCGCCATGTGTCCTGTCTATGGGTGAGCCCTAACTGTCAAATGCTGCGCGGATAGTAGCGTCGCAGTACAGTAGAAAACATCATTCTGTTGTACTGCGAACGTCACTAGTGTGTGACTACAAGGTTTTGAAAATGATCGATTTCGGTGGAGAACGACGCTCCACCATACACTATTGTATGATTCTGGATGGGATGCTTTAATTCAATTACATTAACATCACAAATAAGAGCAAGGTGAGGATGTGCAATACACATGTCCACCATTTCTTGTATGCGGTCTTTCAAAAAGATATTTGGTCCACATCAAATCACTGAATTCACTGTTTACCATTGACATATGAGCACATAATATACACATTTTTTTAACAAATTTTGGTTACTGAAGTACTTGTTTGCTTTCTTGTATCAAATATGTGTGACTGTAATGACTTTTACACAGTATAGTACTCCATACAAACCAAGGTGTATGCTGCTGCTCATATGTGCATAACCCAAGAATATTTCATAATAAATGACACCTCGCCCCTACATGCCTCTGGTACACATGAGACAAGCAAGATCAAAAGTTTTGCAACTTTCTGTATAGAAACCGTGCCAAAGACACCTTGTAGTATCGCTAAACATTCCTAGTGTGTCATCGTATTTGCCATTGCCCACTTGTGGGCAAGTGCGCATTTCTAATGGATCTGCATTATATTTACATGTTGCCTTTTGTGTACTGTCAACCCTGAACTTAATAGCTTCCAAAAGTACGAAAGACAGAAACATAACAATAACTTATTATATGCAGCAATACACGCCATTGTACTGTATCACAACGTGTGTCGTGCCATTGTGCTACGTGAATGGCTGTTTTGTTACCTGTCAGTCAGCATGTACATATCCATTTACATGACTTTTCTGTGATAATTTGGTATTGGAATACCTCCAGTAAACAGTGAGTTGTTGAGGTGTCAAACAAGCATTAATCCACGACAAAGGAGGGCTCTACTAGGGAATTAATGCCTGGTTTTGGGGGGGGGGCTGGGGCACAAGGCTGCAGGCTAAGTGCCTCCAACCACCAACCAGGCATTAATTCCCTAGTAGAGACCAACTTTGGAGTGGATTAATGTTCTTGTAACATGGCAAGTGTGGAGGTTACAAGTGTGGGGTAATATAGTGCAAAAAATTATATAGAGATACACATCCACTTTTTGACAGTATATGCATCATAGAGAAATAAAGTCAGACTTCATTACAACCATATCTATTAATATAGTGGTGTGTTCTTTTTTAAAACTGTAACAAATGTTTGATTGAAAGGCAAGTGAAAGATTATTGCACTATGATATTAGACTAAGAAAAACATACGTGCAATATTTTTTAAATTGACTTGAAAAATATGCCTGTTATTTATTTCTCATGAATTGTGGTATGCCACACTACCTAATTTGCATACGTTTCTGATCTGTGCAGTATTGAAACTACAAATCTTTTCTTTAAAGAACTTGTATTTTATCAACTGTGCTGCATCTCTAACACTACACAATAGCAAACATTTGAAATTGGAACACACTAAATGTTACATTCCCAGACATAACCAAATACGGTACCTGGGGGTTCAGATAAACGTAGACACAGGTAAACTCTTGATGCCAATTACAACCGAGCCTGGGAGGGGATGCAGCAGGATTTGGCCGGATGGTTCCACTTACCACTAACCACAGCTGGCAGGATAGATTCCATAAAATGAACATACTTCCTCGTAAATTGCTGGCCTCTTGGTGCTCAGTTTTTGTTCCTACACACCAGCAACAATTCCAACACTTATGATGCTCCAGAGGGAACTGATTTTATATACTGCATGTCCCAAAACCGCACTTCAGGACCGCACTTGTGGCAGACATGCAGACTTATGCTTCCGGGTGGAATGTGAGTTTTAGTCGGTCCAATCGACAACCTAATCTTTTAAAAATAAGCAAACCGACACATTTAACTACATTTGGGAGGTGTAAGAGCATTCTAGACTCGGTCTTTGATACATGTGTGCCAAGAGGCACACTACTTGCATTTAGAGAAAAATGGATGCGCAAAACTGACAGTGCCCCTTTAAGTGCTGGTAGTGGGAACAGTTGTTGGCTGTGATATTTAGAGTGAAATTTAAATATGTGCTGTTTCTCTGGTGAGAGGGGGGGGAAAGAGTAATTACCAGAACCATCTCGTCTTTCATTATTCACTTGGGAACAGAAAAGGAAGGTGTGTTCAGGAAAGTAGCTCTGGTTTATCTTCTGTTTTAATTGTAATATTTCAATAGTCTGTACTTTAAATTAGTGCTGAGAGTTGCAACTAAATTAGTACTGTGAGTTACAACTGTTACTTCAATACTGAAAAACCACTGGGGGTTGGGCTTGAAGGCTGTGAGAGAGGAGTTTGTGGAGCTACAAACTGCCCCATGAACTAACTCTTAAAGCTAATGGGTGGAAAAAGTTCAGATACAGGGTGTAGGTGGGTAGAGACAGAAAGGCTTACCAAGCCCACAGGGTAGTTTGCAATGATTGTTATGATATGAAAGCTAGCCTTGTTATGTGATGTCATATTTGGATTTGATACATACTTGATGCAATGTATTACTAAGCTACAGATCTAGCATACTTGGGGCTGTGATAAGTATTTAGGGTTCATAAGAGCTGCAATACACTGAGGGGATTTTACTAATGTGTTACTGTAATTTTTTTCTTTAACTTTCTATTTTCTCCCCCCTTCTCCACAGCACCTACCTTCCCTCGGGGACTCCCAAGGCATCATGCCCGCCAGGTCTCCGGGATATGAGCCCTTCACGCGTCCGCCCTGCCATCGCCCTCTGATTACCCCCAGAGTGGGGTGGGAGGCCTACCCCCAAGCCTCCCATCCATCATCCAAGTGTTGGCCGGACTCATGCGACCCCTCTCCAGTCCTGGTCTCGTGATGCCGGGGCCCGTCTCCAGGCATCGCTGCGGGTGATTTTCTGGGGAGTGGTGCGTGTCCGACGTCAAGGTGTTCCTGCTGACATCCATCACTCCTAACCCTGTCTATTTGCTCCGCACACTTGCTGTACCTCTGGTCTCTGACAGAGGTCAGCCAAGTGCCAAGACTGTGCCCCCCTCCCGGGAGAGGACAGCTGTCCTCTGAATGCTCAATCCTCTCCATCCCCTGCCAACCCCCGATGGCCCAGGCTTGTTTCTGAACGCAGTTTGCTGGCGTGGAGCGAGGTGTGGCATCCAGCGCCTCTACCCGCAGCGCCACCGGGCTGGCTAATGTGTTACTGTATTAATGTAGTTCACCAAGGAGATTATATTAATGTGTTACTGAGTAAAGGCCATCGAATGAGGACCAGGCGGTTAAAGGACTGATATCGGACTAGTAACAGCATATAAGTAGGAGTGTAAGGAATGGGGGACAGATGTGTAAATACACTTAAGCTGAACGCAAATAATTAGGACTAGGTGGGAAGGGCTGCATGTGGTGGGAACACGAGGGGTGGTGGAAGTGGACAGATATGGAAAAGAGTGGGTGGAGATGGCAGAACACAGGGTGGAATAATGGCCACCATGGAGGGAGGGAAGGCAGCAGGCACAGGAAGGATAGTGAATTGCAATGAATGTGGGGCAGCTATTTGGATGAATTTATTATGGAAACTGGGAGGCTGTCCAATTTGCTACAGGCTAAGGAAATTGGAAGATGATGTAATACGGTTATTGAGGGAACTAAGGAGTGTGGGGGAGCTGAGGCAGGAGTGACCCCACTAAGGAGGGCCGGGGAGATGCAGAGAGGGAACTGCAGAGTTAAATATGGGGCTATAAGGAGGAAGGGGGAGGTGAGCAGAGGTGCAGTAGGAGGGTGGGCTCAGAGAAGGAGGTGATGGGCACCACTGCAGGGTTATCAAGCAATATGCAGTGTTGGCAGAGAAAGGGAGGGTATCGGAGCTGCAAGAGAGGGGGCAGAGGGGTAGAAAAGGTCCAACAGGCAGGATATTTAATCGGAAACAGAGATGGGAGAGGAAGGGTAGGCTAGAGGAGGAGGGAGAGGCAGTAACAAGAGGAGAGGCAGCAGGGGGAATGATGCAAGGAGCACATAAGGGATGTAAGGAGGGAGGCAGTGAGGTTCCAGGGAAATTGGACAGGGATCACAATGGAAGGGGAGTCAGTATCAGAATGATGGGGGTGGTGGTGCTGGGGGACTCCATACTGAAAGGGATCAGATAGGGAAGAGGTGGGGAAAGGCACAGTCGTATCCGGGTCGAGGCAATTCCGGGGTTGATCGCAGACAGGGCAGGCACTTCAAGTATGAAAGCAGAGAGAGGATGAAACCACACGTGGTGGTGTATATGGGAACAAACAACTTGGCGAGAGAGGATGAAACCACACGTGGTGGTGTATGTGGGAACAAACAACTTGGCTGGGGAAACAGTGGAGGTGGTAAAGGAGAGGTTTGAGGAATGGGGTAGGCAGTGTGAGGAGGTGGGAGTATCAGTCACATTCTCTGAGTTGCTACCGGTACCATGTGCCAAGTACAGGGAGAAAAAAAAAAAAAGGACAGAGGAGTTCAGTGGGTGGCTGGGGGACTGGTGCCAAACCAGGAAATACGGACTGGTGTCAGACTGGGGCAGGACCTGGGACAACTGCGACCTATATGCAGGGGACAGATTGCATTTGAGCAAAGAGGGGAAGAATGTACTCACACAGGGAATGGAGGGGTATATTTCAACAAGGGTGGATTTAAACTAGGAAGGGGAAGTTGTGAGGGAACTGTTAGAAACCCTGTCCAGAATGGGGAGCATTGGGTGCTCACCCACCTAGTTAGAGGTGAAGGCAGTGAGGAGGGGGCACAGAGAGGATGAAGGGGGGGGAGAAGAATGGTTAGGTTGGGGAGGCAACAGGGTGAAAGGTGGACTCAGTGAACACAAGAAGCCTAAGGTACAGAACTACGGAGTTACCGGCTCTCTTGGCAGTGGAATTGGTGGACATAGCGGCCATCATGGAAACATGTGCCACCCAGTACCACTACTGGGATATGATGATCCCAGGGTACAGGCTATTCAGAAAGGATAGGGCCAAGGAGAATGGGGGAGGGGTGGAGATCTATGTGAGGGAGGGGATTAAGTGTGTAAGGGAGAAAGGGGAAAAGGAGGAGGGGAGGACAGAAGCTCTGTGGATGCAGTTCCAGGATGGGAGGAATAGGACACTGAGGATGGGGCAGTGTACAGGCCACCATCAGAGGGTTGTAACCTGAACTGGGAACTGGCAGATCAAATTCGAAGGGTAAGCAGGAAGTGAAGCGCGGTGGTGGTGAGGGATTTCAACCTGACGGGGGTTGACTGGTGCACACCTGCCACCATGAGTGCAAGTGAGGGGGTCCTGTTGGAAGCTTTTCAGGACAGCTTCTTGACACAACTGGTACAGGAGGCCAACATGGTTGGAAAGGACTTTGGACCTTGTATTGGATAATGGGAAAGCTATAAGGAACCTAGAAGTGGGAGAACCGCTTGCTGGGAGTGACCACTACTCTGTGTGGTTCATGCTAAACATGGGGAGGGCCATGGGGGCATGGGTACAAGGGTAGCTGAGTTTAGGGGGGCAGACTTTAAGATGATAAGAGAAATTCTGAGCAAGCATCTGGCAGACATCCAACAAAACACGGATGCAGATCAGAAATGGAATATAATAAGGGGAAGGCTGGCTGAGGCAACAGAGACCTGTACTAGGGGAAAAAAAACAAGAAGTGCAGGGCAAAGAAACCCAGTTGGCTGTCACCAGAAGTCAGGGAAGGGGTGAGAGCCAAGAGGCTGGCATTTCACAAGTACAGGAAAATGGGGAGAGGAGAAGATAATGAGGTGTACAGGAAAAGCCTAGGAGTAATCAGACTGGTCGGGGGCCAAAGCGCCAAGAGAGCGGAGACTGGCGAGGGGATCAAAGAGGAGAAAAAGACTACTTCCATTACATAGGCAAGAAAAGAAGACGCAAAGACCAACTGGTGAGGATCAAGAAAGATGGGGGGTGGGTGGAGAAGGGAGCGAGCAGGCAGAGGCACTGAACAGTACTTCTGTGTTCATGCAGGAGAAGGGGGGACAAATACCTCAGGCAAGTGGGGGGAGGGTAAGAGGACAACAGAAGTAGGGATTACAGAGGGCAAGATCCGGGATGGGCTGAGGGCATTAAGAGTGGACAAAGCACCTGGTCCAGATGGCATTCACCCTACAGTACTGAGGGAGCTGGCAGAGGTCCTTGCAGGGCCATTGGTAGACTTGTTCGATACCTCCCTGGACACAGGATGTGTGCCACAGGACTGGCGGATGGCCCATGTGGTGCCCATCCATAAAAGTGGGACAAAGGATAAACCAGGGAACTATAGGCCAGTGAGCCTCACCTCGATCGTGGGCAAACTCATGGAGACCATCCTAAAGGAGAGGCTTGTGAGCTTCTTGGAGGCAAATAGTATCCAGGACGACCAGCAGCATGGGTTTGTCACGGGCAGATCGTGCCAGACAAACCTGGTAGAGTTCCATGACTACCTGACACGGGAACCGGACAAAGGCCATGCTGTGGACATCTTGTACTTGGACTTCAATAAGGCCTCTAATTTAGTGCTGCATGGGAGATGGGGGGGGGCTGGAGTATCTGGGGGCTGGACCAAAAAGTGGTGACCTGGATCAAGAATTGACTGAGGGGGAGACAGCAAAGGGTGGTGGGGGGGAACTACAGAGGGTGGTGATGAACGGGGTAACCACAGGGATCTGTGCTGGGACCAGTACTGTTCGGGACTTTCACTGCAGATATCGCGAATGGAATTTGGACCAAAATCAGTCTGTTCACAAACTATACCAAGATGGGAGCTGTGGTAGATGACATGGGGAGAAGGGTTGCAGGAGGACCTGAATAAGCTGCAAGAGTGGGCAGATAAATGGCAGCTGGGGTTCAACCTCAAGAAGTGCAAGGTTCTGTACTTTGGAGCCCAGAACCAGGGAGGGATTTTCATTTAAATGGGGTTCATTTGGGTTGCTCCACAGAAGAAGGACCTAGGGATGATAACAGGGAGCATGAACAACTCTGTTCAATGCAGGACACTGGTGGCAAAAGCCAACAAAAAGCTGGGATGTATAGCTAGAGGGGGATCTCTTCCAGAAGTAGGGAGGTTATCCTGCCCCTGTATAGGTCACTGGTCAGGCCCCACCTGGAGTACTGCATGCAATACTGGTGCCCATTCCTGAAGAAGGACATGAATTTGTTGGAGGGAGTACAGCATAGCGCTACAAAGATGATCCGTGGATTAGAGGGCAAGCCATATGAGAAAAGGCTGGGGCAGCTGAATATGTATCCTCTGGAAGAGAGGGCGGACAGAGGAGATATGACTGAGATGTTTAAGTACCTGAAGGGAATAAACAAGACTAATACAGAGAGGATTTTCCAGAGGAGAAAGGGGAGGGACATGAGAGGACACCAACTGAGATTGGACGGGGTGTAGATTCACGGGAGAGATGAGAAGACATTTTTTTTCCACAGAGAGTGTGGTGAACAAGTGGAACTCCTTGCCAGGTGAGGTAGTGGTCTGCAAGACAGACAGCTTCAAGAGGGGTTGGGATAGGGGAAGGGGTAATAGGATGGGGAGGAAGGGAGGGGCAGCAGCATTATAAGATGCTAGCTGCACACTTGAGCAGACTTGATAGACCGTGGGGCTTGTTTCTGCTGGCATTTTCGTATGTTCATACACGTTAGCTCCAGGATTGTAAAAATCATTAATTTATGATACACCATGTGGGGTACTGCCAGAATTAGTTAAGTTTCAGCTGAAACTATCCAAGTGATTATAGAAGCTTGGCCATGCCATGACTATGAGCTACCTGGAAAAAAGGTACACAAGAAACATACAGAAACATGACCTACAGTCATTATATCCACAATACAGCATCCTTTTTTCATACAGAGAAAAATAATAGCACCCTGAATATCGTCACTGCAAAAACTCTGTCTATACAGAATCAGAACATTTGCTTAAACGTTAATAACTAGTTCCCTCTATGGAAGGCCCAAAAAGAGGACAGCTCTGAAACCACATATTGAGTTAAGATTTGGTCTCTCACTAGCATTCTGCTGTCATAAAACAGAGCAACATACAGTATATGTAAGCATTAATCACTGCCGGCTGAGGGCTCTACCGGTGGATTAATGCCCGCTGAAGGCGCCCCAGCGGGATTAATCACCGGTAGAGCCCGGGCAGAAGGTGATTATGCGCTAGTTACAGGCTCGCCGCGGTGACGACGAGCTTATGTTACCGCATCACCGCAGCCAGGATCGTTGCGCCGCACCGCGGTGACCTGTATGTTCGGTGGCACCCATTTCCACAGAAACGAGCAGGCACCTCCTGTTGTTCGCTCGAACGCTCTGCGACGCGGGAGGAGGGGGGGGGGGGTTGCCACACTCACTGAGGGGGCCGGCGTGTGGTGCAGGCTCCCGGGACCCGCCGCTGTGCATCTGGGGGGGGCGGAGGTGCTGTGATCTGTTGGGGTGTTGGCGGGACAGGCGTGCGAGCCAGATTTCTGGGTAGCTGTGCAGGGGTGGGGGGCGCCAGCCCCGATGCAATCTCTGCCGTGAATCCTCCTTGCTCAGTGCTGCACCCGATGCCTCCTGGCCTACCCGGTACTGCCCCAGCGAGCTGCCACTCGGTGCCTCCATGGCGCAGCTGAGTACTGACCGGGCATTACGCTGGCTTAATACCCTCAGTTTCAGTCAGCTGTGCCGATTGCACCTATCGCCGCGCGCCTTTCCAGACCCCAACTCAGAGCCGTGTTACAAAAATCCATATCTCCACCAGAGAAGGCAGAAGGCGTTGACTGCCACATTGTTCTCCATGCCATGCGCTCACAGAAATTGTCGGCAGATAATGACTGCTAGGCCCATCCAGTCTGCCCGTAGGCCCTATACATTGTATGTGGCCACTGACCCTATGTGATCAATGGCTTGTCATCACTCCCTCCCCTCTCAGGCTTCCCTTGTGCCTGTCCCAAACATGCTTTAACCCCCCACTGTGCTTGCCCCACCACCTCCTGTGGCAGACCATTCCATGTGTCGACCACCCTTTCTGTGTAGAAAAACTTTCTAAGATTACCTCTTAATCTATCCCCTCCAATTTCATATTATGCCCCCTTGTTCTAGTACTTTTTCTACACTGGAAAAGCTCCCCCACCTGCACCTTACTTATAGCCTTAAGATACTTGAAAGTTTCAATTATATCCCCCCTCTGTCTCCTCTCCTCCAGTGAGTACATACTGAGGTCCCTTAGTCCATCTATGTCCTTGTGCAGGTGTGGCCTCCAGAACTGCATGCAGTACTCCAGGTGAGGCCTTACCAATGTTTTGTACAATGGCATCACCACCTTCCACCTCCTGCTAGTGATACCTCTGTAAATGCACCCCAGCATACCACTGGCCCTCCCTGATGCCTTTTTACACTGCTTTGATACCTAAAGGTCATCAGAGATGATAACCCCTAGGTCCCTTTCCTTCTTGGTGACAGTCAGCTCCTCCTCCCCCCAACCTGTAGCTCTCCCCAGGGTTCCCTCTACCTAGGAGCATTATTTTGCACTTCTTTACACTGAACCTCAGTTGCCACATCTCTTACCATCTTTCAAGCTTCTCCAGGTCTCTCTTCATTTTCTGCACCCCTTCTGGAGTATCCACTGTTGCAGATCTTGGTGTCATCTGCAAACAGGTGTCACTAATGAAGACATTGAACAAGACTGGTCCTACTACTGATCCCTGTGGTATCCCACTGGTCACCCCCCTCTCCCCAGATTGTACCCCATTTACCACAACCCCCTGTCTCCTGTTCCTAACCCAGTTTACCACCTTGTTTCCCATGCCCAGACTACGCACCTTGTTAATCAGCCTTCTATGTGGGACGGTGTCAAAGCCTTTGCTGAAATCCAGGCAGGCAACATCTACTGCCCCTCCCTTATTATCCCACATCTGGCACTTGGGTTAATATCCCAGTACTGACACTGTAGTGCAGCATAAGAGGGGTGCTGCACTTCTGAGGTGCCGTCTTTCGGATGAGATGTTAAACCGAGGTCCCATCTGCCTGGATTGGTGGTAGTTCAGATGGATGTTAAAGATCCCATGGCACTTCCCGAAAAAGAGTAGGGGAATTTCCCCGGTGTCCTGGCCAAATTTCCCTCATTCACTAAAAATACCATCAACAGCTTAATCTGGTTCAAGGTCAGTTGGCATTCATCTGTGTCCCCCTCCCCCGGGTCGTGCCTGAAAATAGGCAGGATTTGTCTAGTGCACTTACCCAGTCAACAAAAATTAAATAAATAAATTTCCCTTGTCACCCAATCAAAAAAATAATTAGATTCATTTGACATGACCTTCCTGCTGTGAATCCGTGTTCTCTCAGATCCTGCGCACCCCTGGATTCCACATGTGTGTCTATCCTTTCTTTCAGCAGTGTCTCCATGGTGTTTCCCACCACTGAGGTGAGGCTGACTGGTTTGTAGTTCCCCGCCTCCTCCCTACTGCCACTCTTGTGCAGTGGAACTACAGTCGTGGCCAAAAATATTGGCACTCTTACACTTTTTCAAATAACTCAATTTCCTCTAAGCATAAGCTGAAATTAACAACAGTACAGTATTTGGTCTCCACAATTCTTTATTTCTCTGTTAATATTACAGAACCTTTGTTTTTGATTCAGAATTTAATATATCCTTTTAAATCAGAAAATGAAAAGAAATGACAGACAAAATTATTGACACCCTAAACTTAATATCTGGTAGCACAGCCTTTGGTCAAAATAACTGCAATCAACCGCTTCCTATAGCCATGGATGAGCTTCCTGCACCTCTCTACTGGCAGTTTGGCCCACTTTTCTTGTGCAAACTCCTCCAGTTCTCCCAGATTTGAAAGGTGCCTTCTCCCAACTGCTGTTTTCAGATGTCTCCACAGGTTTTCAATAAGATTTAGATCTGGACTCACTGCTGGCCACTTCAGAACAGCCCAGCTTCTTGTCTTGAACCATTCCTGGGTGCTTTTTGAAATGTGTTTTGGGTCATTGTCCTGCTGGAAGACCCATGACCTTCGACGGAGACCCAGCTTTCTGACACTGGGTTCAACATTGTGCTCCAAAATGGCCTGGTAATCTCCAGATTTCATGATGCCATGTACACATTCAAGGCACCCAGTGCCAGAGGCAGCACAGCAACCCCAAAACATCACTGAACCTCCTCGTTTGACTGTAGGGAAGGTGTTCTTTTCTTTGAAGGCTTCATTTTGGTTTCTGTAAACATAGAGATGATGTGCTTTACCAAAAAGCTCTAATTTGGTCTCATCTGTCCACAGGACATTCTCCCAGAAGGATTTTGGCTTGTTCAGATATGTTTTGGCAAACTCCAGTCAGGCTTTCTTATGTCTCTCTCTCAGCAGTGGGGTCCTCCTGGGCCTCCTACCATAAAACCCCCTTTCATTGAGTTGGCGACGGATGGTGCGTGGTGCGAGTTGAAACTGTCGTACCTTGTGTCTGAAGGTCAGCTTGAATCTGTTTGGCAGTTGATCGAGGTGCTGTCTCCACCATTCGAACAATCCTGCACTGCAATCTTCGATCAAGTTTTCTCTTGCGGCCACGTCCAGGGAGGTTGGTTACAGTGCAATGGGCCTTAAACTTCCTGATAACATAACGTACAGTGGAAACAGGAACATCAGGGTCTCTGGAGATTGATTTGTAGCCTTGCGATTGTCCATGCTTGTCTACAATCTTCTGTCTGACCTCCTCAGACAATTCTCTGGCTTTCTTTCTTTTCTCCATGCTCATTGCGATACACACAGTGACACAAAACAGGAGAATGAGTCCTTTTCTCTATTCAAACTGGTTGAATGAATGATTTTATATTGCAGGCACCTGCAACTCACCACAGGTGAGTTCAATTCCAAAGTGAAGGAGAATCACCTGCTTGAAATCTAATTATTTCTAACTACTCCTAAAAGGTGTCAATAATTTTGTCCGGGCCATTTAAGGATTTCTGTGTGGAATAAGCCAAGACTTACTAAATTTTTCTGCTTTTTGTGTTTTATTCCACTGCAAACCAAAGAAATACATATGTGGATACCAAAATATTTTTTAATTTCTGGAAGGAATGGTGCATTATTAGAAAAAAACTGCAAGTGTGTCAATATTTTTGGCCACGACTGTACATGTGACCTTCTCCGGTCCTCTGGAATGACACCAGTGTTGAGTGACTCTGTGAACAGGACCGCTAGAGGCGCTGCTAGTTCCCTTCGCAGCTCCTTTAATATCCTCGGGTGGATGCCGTTTATCCACCTTCAGCTTTGTGAGTTCTTCCAGAACTCTCTCCACTGTGAATGGACTGGTGTTCACTTCTCCCCCCCCCCGGTCCACTGCCTCTGCAACCCAGCTGTGGTCCTTGATCTGCCCCCTCCTTAGTGAATACTGAGCAGAAGTATTTGTTCAGTATTTCTGCCTTGTCCAGATCCCTCTCTTTACACTCTCCCTTCTTCCCTTTGAGTCTCACAATCCCCCCCCTTTTTTTCTTTCACTAATGTACATATAAAATGCCTTACCCCCTTTGTTTACAGACTGAGCTAAGCTCTCTTCTGTCTGCACCTTTGCCCTCCTAACAGCCTTCCCTTAAACATTCAAGGTACACCTCCCTGTCTTCCTCCCCTTTTATTTCCTGAAACTCAGTATTTTTCAGCCAACTTTGTCCCTCACCTCTTTGGAGAACCACAGTGGTTTCCCTCCTCCTTTCCCCATTGGTCTCTATCCTAATGCATTGGTTTGTTATATCCACTATGGCTCCTTTCAGTTTCTCCCATTGTTTTTCCACCCCCTCTACTATCTCTCCCTTTCCCAGGACTGCCTGTATACATCTACCCATTTCAGTGAAATCTGCCCTCCTGAAAACTAATACTCTTGTCCTTGTATGGCTTGATTGAGTCAATGTCTCTGTGCTGAACCACACCATGTGGTGGTCACTGGACCCCAGCTGCCCTACCACCTGTATTTCTTTGACACTGTATCCACTGGTCCATACCAGGTCCAGAACTGACTTGTCCCTGGTTGGTTCATGCGTCAGCTGCCTGAATCCAGCCCCCTGCAGTGATTCTAGGACGGCTGTGCTTCTGGCTGAAACAGCCACCTGGGTGGCCCAATCTACGTTCGGCATATTGAAATCCCCCAGTAGTAGGATTTCACTCTCAGGTGCCACTTCGTGTATGTTCTCCACTAGTTCCCCATCTACTTCCTCCCTCTGTGCTGGAGGTCTGTAGATCACCCCAGTGCATACCGCTGTTCCATTCTCTGGCCCAAGGTGACCCACATTACCTCGGCCTCCCCCTGTCTTCCCTGAACTTCTGTAGCCTTTATACCATCTCTGATGTACAGGGCCACTCCCCCACCCTTTTTACCCTCCCTGTCCCTCCTGAACAATGTATAGCCTGGTAGATTGACTTCCCAGCCAAGATTAGCAGAGTACCATGTCTCTGTTATTGCTGCAATGTCAAGGTCTGCATCTGCCAACAAGGCCTCCAGGTCTGTAACATTATCTACTAGGCTACTGGCATTTGTTAGCATGACCTTCCATGTGTTACAGTCTGCCCTCCCTATCCTGCATCCCCCCCCCACCCCGGTTTCTTTTCCTATGTGCTCCTGCTGCCCCAATATTACTCATTATACATTCTTCACCTCCCTGCCTCTTTTCATTGTTCCTGTAATCAACTTATATTCCTGCATGTTCCCATGGGGGGAGGGGTCCTAAGCCTCCTAGCTTCCTCCCTTGGCCAGTTTAAATGCTCACAGCTGAAGCATTTCAACTTCTCACAAAGGACCAGGGTTCCATTCTCGGACAGATGCAGGCTATCCTCCTAATATAAGCTTGCATCTGCCCAGGTCAGGCCACAGTCCCCTATAGAAACATAGAATCTGATGGCAGATAAGGACCGCTTGGCCCACCTAGTCTGCCCATTTTCCTACCTAACAGATAAGCTGCAGATCCTAGTTAACCAACAGCTTACTTCCTCTTACCCGCCCCTAGGACTGCCTTATGCTTGTCCCATGCATTCTTGAAGTCCCCCACTGTTCTTGACTCCACGACCTCCTCAGGGAGGCTGTTCCATGCATCCACAACCCTCTCTGTGAAAAATACTTCCTCACATTACCGAGCCGTCCCCTCTATCTTCAAATTGTGCCCTTTGTTCTTGCACATCTCTTTTTCTGGAAGATGCTACCCTCTTGGACTTTGTTAATTCCCTTGAGGTACTTGAAAGTTTATATCATGTCCCCTCTCTCCCTTCTTTCCTCAAGGGTATACATATTAAGCTCCTTTAGTCTTTCTTTGTATGTCTTCTGGTGCAGACCCTGCACCATTTTGGTTGCCCTCCTCTGGACAGCTTCCACTCTATGTCTTTGTGGAGATGAGGTCTCCAGAACTGCACACAGTACTCCAGATGGGGTCTCACCAACTGTCTGTACAGAGGGATAACAACTTCCTGTTTTCTACTATTGATGCCTCTTCCTATGCATCCCAGTATCCCCCCAGCCTTCCTTACTGCCTTCTCACATTGCTTGCCCACCTTTAGGTCATCTGATATAATTACCCCCAGGTCTCTTTCTATTTTTACTGTTGTCAGTATCTCACCCCCCATTGTGTACGCTTCCCTGGGTTTTTTTTCCCATGTGCATTACCTTGCACTTCTTTGCATTGAATCTGAGCTGCCATACATTTGACCATTCCTCCAACCTTGCCAAGTCCCTTCTCATCCTTTCCACTCCATCTTGTGTATCAACCCTGTTGCAGATCTTTGTGTCATCTGCAAAGAGACATACTTTTCCTTCCAGTTCCTCTGCAATGTCACTTATAAAGACATTAAAAAGGACCGGTCCCAGTACTGAACCCTGCGGTACCCCGCTAGTAACCCTCCTTTCTTCACTGTGTACTCCATTTACTACTACCCTTTGCATCCTGTTGTCTAGCCAATTTTTTATCCAGGCTACCACCTTGGGACCCATTCCAAGGCTGGCTATCTTGTGTATTAATCTTTTGTGTGGGACTGTATCAAATGCCTTGCTAAAATCTAGGTAGGCCATGTCCACAGCCCCTCCCTGGTCTACTACTTTGGTCACCCAGTCAAAGAGATCTATTAGATTCGTCTGACATGACCTTCCCATCGTGAATCCATGCTGCCTTGGGTCCTGTGCCCCACTGGCTTCTAGGTACTCAACAATTCTTTCCTTCAGAAGTGATTCCATCATGTTCCCTACCACTGAGGTCAAACTAACTGGTGTGTAGTTTCCTGCCTCTGTCCTGCTCTCACTTTTGTGAAGAGGAATCACATCTACCCTCCTCCAGTCCTCAGGTACCACCCCATCCTCCCATGATTTGTTAAAGAGAGTAGTCAGCGTATGTCACTAGTTCTACCCTTAGTTCTTTCAGAATTTTGGGTGAATCCCATCAGGCCCCATTGCTTTGTCCACCTTCAATTTTATTAGTTCTTTCAGAACCCTTTCTTCTGTAAATGGACTGGTATCAACCCCATCTTCAGAGTGTTTCTCTTGTTTGGTTTAGGTAACTCCCCTCATCTTCCTTTGTGAATACTGAGCAGAAATATTCGTTCAGTATCCCTGCTTTTCACTGTCACCCTCTACCCACATTCCCTCCCTTTATTAAGCTTCAGTCTCTCCTTTGGTCTTTCTTTGCTCCCTAATGTACCTATAGAAGGTCTTATCCCTTCTTCTTAACAGAATTGGCTATCCTTTCCTCGGTTTGGGCCTTTGCTATTCTGACTGCCTTCCCAGCCTCTTTCTGCTTTAACTGATAAAGTTCTCTGTCCTGCTCCTTCTGTGTTTCCTCATATTTCCTGAATGCTGTCCTTTTCTCCTTAACCTTCCCTGCCACCTCTTTTGTGAACCATAGCGTTTTTTTCCTTCGTTGTGTTTTATTGATTTGCTTTACACAAAGGCTTGTTGCCTCTGTGATGGCTGTTTTGATCACTCCCCATTGTTTCTCCACCCCTCCTTCTTGCCTGTTTGCTAGTGCTTTTCTGAGGCACTCTCTCATTTTCCCAAAGTCAGCCCTCCTAAAGTCTAGTACTCTTGCTTTTGTATGGCTTGATTGTATGGCTGTGTTTATCGTGAACCACACTGTTTGGTGGTCGCTTGTTCCCAGATGGCTCCACTTCTAAATCTGAGATTCTTTCTCCATCCCCATTTGAAAGTACCAGGTCTAAGATTGCTCCCTCCCGAGTGGGTTCCGATACTAGCTGTCTGAGGCATGCCCCCTGTAGGGCATCAAGAATGACCCTGCTCTTGGATGTGCCTGTGCCTGCAGCAAAGGTGCTCCAGTTAACATCTGGCATATTCAGGTCCCCCATCAACAATATCTCCCCTTTTTCTGCCATTCTAAGAAAGCCTTCTATCATTTCTTTGTCCATTCCCTCCCCCTGAGATGGGGGTCTGTATACAACCCCCATGCGGATTGTGGTGCCATTTCCTCTCTCCAGGGTGACCCAAAGTGCCTCGTCTGTTCCCTGTTTACTCTTTAGTTCTGTTGCTTTGATCCCTTCCTTTACAGAGAGCTACTCCTCCTCCTCTTTACCCTCCCTGTTCCTCCTGTAGATTGTGTATCCTGGTATGTTGACATCCCAGTCATGGTTCTCTGTGTACCATGTTTCTGTGACTGCCACAATATCCAGGCAACCCTCTTCCATCAAAGCCACTAGTTCAGGGAGCTTGTTACACAGACTATGGGCACTGGTACTCATCACCCTCCACTTTTTGATAGCCTTACCCTTTTAGCCCCATTTCTGTCCTTACTGCCTTTGCCTTTTTTTACATTTAAATCTGTTCTGCTCCCTAATAACTTCTGTACCTTGGTGTTTACCTCACTAATCACCATGTTTTGTGGGGGGAGGCTTGGATTTCCCTGCTTCTTTTCAGTGCCTCCCCCCTTGGCTAGTTTAAATGCTTGCCAATGAAGCATTTAAACCTCTCACCTAGGATCCTGGTTCCCCCCGGACAGATGCAGACCATCGCACCAGTATAGGTCTGCATCCCTCCAGGTGGCTCCCCAGTCCCCAACGAAGCCAAAACCCTGAGCTCCACACCAGTTTTTCAACCACTCATTGAATTCTCTGGTGAGAAGTGCCCTAGCATCTCCCTTGCCATAGACAGGCAGCACCTCCGAGAAGGTTACCGTATGCGCTACTTGTCTAAGGCCCTTCCCAACTCTACAAACTCCTCTTGCACTGCTCTGATCCCATTCCTAGCCAGGTCATTTGTCCCTAGGTGGACAATGACATCCAGCTCCCTCCTCGTGCAGCTCTCCCACGATCCTGAGGATCTGCTTCCTGTCCCTCCAAGCCGTGGCGCCAGGAAGCACCTTACCTCCCCTCCTTCCTCCCCATTTCTACCCCCAATGATTGAGTCCCCACCAGGAGTTGTTTCCTTCCCTGTGGGGTCCCATGCCACCCTCCTGTGGGTCTCCTTTGTGAAGGTTCCCAGCATCCTCCTTGGTCTCCACTGCAGGTGCCTCCATAGAGGAACCACTATCCACCAGAAGAGCGAATGAATTGTGGAGAGGTACAGCTGGAGGGATGCAACTCTGTTCCACCACCCCCTCCCTCCTTGAGCCCACCCTGGTCCAGCCTCTCCTCTTTCTTGGCAACCTCTGAGGTAGTGGCATTGGCCCTGGTGGTCCCTGGGTGGGGAGGAGGTTCACGAATCCTAGCCAGGTCAGCCTGGAGACGGGCAACTCCTCTCTCAGACCCAGAGGTGCCTGCAAATAGGCAGCATCGCAGCCTCCAGAATGTCTCCCGGAACACTGCCGCCCCACAGCCACTGCACTGCACCACTCCTATCATGTCTTATTTTGTGTCCCCTCTACTGTTTCTCTGGATGCTTACTCTCTCCTCTCCTTACAACTCTCACCCTTCCTGTTCTGGGACAGCAACTTCCTATCTTCTTCAGTAGCCTCCTTCTTCCTTGCTCAATATCAGACCACCAGCAGCTGGGGGGGGAAGAGAGTGAGCTACTTTTTCTACTTTAGGGTTGACAAAACCAATGCTTCTCTATGATTCTTTCCTTCCTACTGCCAAACAGGAAGTTCCTGTTGACAGTCAAATCCAGTGGCTATAAAAGTAGAACTGGCTTTGGGTGGGATGGAGGGCAATTAGTAAGAAAAAAGGCTAGCAACAGGAAGTTGTAATTTGACTCACCTGCTTTTATAGTGTCTAAACCACACCCCCAGGTAAGCTCTCTTTCCTCCTACTGGTTTAGCAAAGTCAGCTGAAACAGTACCCTTCACTGCACAGAATACACATTGACCTTCTTTCCTTTTTTTTAACCCTAAATAAGTCCCCTTCTACTTCTAATAAAGTTATTTGTCTACTTAATCTTAACAGACACTGACTCCTGCCGAGATATACGTTTTAAATTAAGAAAATGTAGCTTCTTTTAGTTAGCTGCTTTCTGCTCTACAAGCAAGGCTAGCAACAGGAAGTTGTAATTTGACTCACCTGCTTTTATAGTGTCTAAACCACGCCCCCAGGTAAGCTCTCTTTCTTCCTACTGGTTTAGCAAAGTCAGCTGATACAGTATACACACTGACCTTCTTTCTTTTTTCTTAACCCTAAATAAATCCCCTTCTACTTCTAACAAAGTTATCTGTCTACTTAATCTTAATATGAAGCCCAAATCCTCCCTTCCACACCAATCCTTCAACCAGGAGTTGAAGGTGCGGATGTGAAGTGCCCTAGCTTCCCGTGCCCAGGAAAGGTAGCACCTCTGAGAATGAGACAGACCATGCTATCTGTTTCAGGTTTCCCCTCGAGCTTCCTGAAATCATCCTGGACTCTGGCTAACTCCACCCTTCTCCTGGCCAGGTCATTGGTCCCCAGGTGGACAATGACATCCAGATTCTCCCTAGCTATTGCCGTAGCAATTCTATGGATCCGCTTCCCATTCCTCCATGCTCTGCTTTCTGGGAGGCACTTGACCTCTCTCC
This sequence comes from Neoceratodus forsteri, assembly GCA_016271365.2. Taxonomy (NCBI): domain Eukaryota; kingdom Metazoa; phylum Chordata; order Ceratodontiformes; family Ceratodontidae; genus Neoceratodus; species Neoceratodus forsteri. The sequence continues at coordinate 888,082,337 of CM057450.1, read as the reverse complement.
CCCCTGCTAGGTCACCCTAACTCCACTCCCCAGACAACTCCACTTCCAAGACAACAGAGTCCCCCACTAGGAGAAGCTTCCCCCTCCTCCAGGTTTTCCTGCTTCCCTTCCCTAGGGCTCCATCCTGGAAGACCCTCCCATCCTCCCTGGATGCAGCCTCAGGTTCCTGAGTGGGGCTTTCCTCTAGGCATAAGTGGGACCAGTTGGGGGATGTACTTTCGACCCACCCTCCCTGAGCCCACTCTAGCCCAATTTCTCCTCATCCTTGACATCCTTTGAAGTAAAGGTTGGGGACTCGGTGGTCTCTGGGTGGTGATGGATACCACCTTCAGCTTGGCCAACTCTGCTCAGAGGCAGTCAACCTCCTCCCTCAGCCCAGAGTTGTCTGCAGATAGGGCAGCATCACAGCCTCCAGAATGCCTCCCTGAAGACCGTTGCTACACAATCACTGCACTGCACCACTCCCATCATATCCGATTCCCTCCTCAATCAACTGCCTAGTTAAGATGGCTATTTGGTATCCCCCAAGAAAAAATTACTCACTTTAGTAATTGCTTTTCTTCTCATGGAGTCTTGCTATATTATAACAATAGCAGCAGTCAGCCACTGCAGCTGAACTGCCCCGGAGAGGAAGGAGTTAACTCCAGAGGATCTGGAGTTCTACAGCGTGAGGGCGCTGTGCCAAAGCTCTATCTGGCCAGTTTCAAATGAAACTGTCAGATCTTTACGAAGCTAACACTAAGCAACAAGTCTGTGTGGAAAGCTCTACACTAGCCAAATGGCTACCTACTAGTAGTAATAACAATATAAACAACAATAGAAACACCAATAACCATAATAACAATGAATAATGGTATAATTATTATTTGCTTTCCCCTTTGACAAGCACCATTAGACCCCCTTTCCCCAAAGACTCAAGTCCAGGAAGGGGCCAATATATTACCTAAGCGAACAACCTAGTTCCCTAACCCTAAAAGAAAGAGGGTAAAGGAAAAACTACATATGACACAGTGCTTGCACTAATTTGCCACCTCTACCAAGTAGAAGTTCTGAGAGGGGCAGGAGGGAGGGTGGTTATATATAGCAAGACTCCATGAGAAGAAAAGCAATTACTAAGGTGAGTAATTTTTCTTCAAACACCATGAAGTCTTGCTATATTATAACAATAGCAGATTACACTGCAGTACCTCCATGGAGGAGGGTCAGAACCTACTTAGGAAATAGGCTCTGAAGCACAGCTGTACCAAAACGAGCATCTCTCCTGGACTGGACATCCAGGGAATAATGCTTAGTAAGTGTGAACTGTCTTCCAGGTAGCAGCTTGACAAATTTCCAGAATGGGAATGTCTCTAGCACCGCTAGAGACGCAGCTTTACCCTCAGTGGAGTGGGCCCTCAGTCCTGAGGGGGTTCTCTACCTAGTTTTGGTAACAAAATTGGATACAAAGACAATCCACCTTGCAATTGTCCTCTTAGTGGCAGGTTTCCCTTGCCAACCTCACCATAAGTAAGGAAGAGTTGGAGGATTCGAACCTGTGACCCTTAGTGCGTTCAAATAGTAGCTTAAGGCTCTTTGACGTCAAGCTGTGCAGTCTCCTCTCACCTGAGGAAGAATGCTCAGTGAAAATACTGGGAGAGAGATGGATTGGTTCAGGTGGAAATCTGAAACCACCTTAGGCAAAAACTTTCTATTAGTCCTGAGGACTACCTTATCTCTGTGGAAAGAAATAAAATCTTCTTCCACTGACAGGGCCTGTAATTCACTTATGCGTCTGGCAGAAGTGATAGCCACTAGGAAAACAGTTTTCCAAGTTAGATACTTGAGCTCTGCTGAGGACAGAGGCTCAAAGAGAGGTTGCATTAACTGAGCAATGCAAACATTCAGGTCCCAGGCAGAAGCTGGTTCCCGAAAAGGGGGGTTAGTATGAAGTAACCCTTTAAAAAACTTGGAAAACACAGGGTGAGAAGAAAGGGAGGCAGGCTTCCCTGCTGACACAAAAGCAGAGACAGCTGCCAGATGAACCTTCAAGGTAGCTGGCCTAAGGCCTAGGGAATTTAAATGGACCAAATAGTCCAATAAAATGGGAAGATCAGCGGATTCTGGAATAATCTGCCTCTCAGAGCACCAGATGGAAAACCTCTTCCACTTAGAATTGTAAGTGGCTCCTAGTGGAAGGCTTCCTTGAAGCCTTTAAAATATCCAGGACACCTTGAGAAAGGTGTAAATCAGCAATTTCTAACTCCTCAAGAGCCAGGCCTTGAGATGGAGGGATTTGAGGTCCGGATACACACTCCCTGTGCACAGGCCAGCAAGTCGTGGACTCTGGGCAGGCTCAGGCAGGGTGGACTATCAAGGACAGAAGCAGAGGGTACCAGGGCTGTCTGGCCCAATCTGGGGCAATCAGAATCACTTTGCAGGGTTGAGATCTGATTTTCACTAGTACCCTGAAAAGAAGAGGAAAGGGGGGAAAGGCATACAGGAACTTCCCTTTCCAGTCCAACAGAAAGGCGTCCAGGGGGACTGAGCCCAGCACTGGAGGCCTGCAACAAAATAGAGGAAGTTGGTGGTTGTCTGGGGCTGCGAAAAGATCTATCTGAGGGGTGCCCCATCTGGCAAAGACGAACCCCAGCACCTGTGGATTCAGGGCCCATTCGTGATGGCCCTGAGAAATTCTGCTGAGAGCATCCACCAGGACATTGTCCTTCCCTGGGAGGTGAACTGCTATCAGGGAGGTGTTCAGGGAGTAGGCCAGAGACCACAACTTCATTGCTTCGGTGCACAAGGCTGATGACCGAGTGCCCCCTTGCTTGTTGATGTACCACATTGTGGTGGTGTTGTCTGTCCTGACTTGAACCACTTTGTTCTGGACAGAAACTGAAAATACCTGAAGAGCTAAAAGACAGCTCTGAGTTCCAAAAGACTGATGTGGAGCAGAGATTCCTGAGGAGACCACACTCCCTGAGTGGACAGGTCGCCCAAGTGAGCTCCCCACCCTAACAGGGAGGCATCCGTGGTGAGGGTGAGGAGTGGGAAATGGGAATGAAGGAACCCCTTGTTTTAGATTGCTTCGTCCTGCCACCAGTGGAGGGCCAGGATCAGAGTTTGAGTCACTGGGACCAATTTGGAAAGGGGGTCCTTCCTTTGAGACCAATAGGCCCTCAAATGGAACTGAATGTCCCTCATCTGGAATCTTGCTCCCTGCACTACAGCTGTGGAAGCAGCCATGTGCCCCAGGAGTTGCAGAAAATGCCTTGCTGGTCGAGAGACTCACAGGGTAAAGGAGGATGCCAGGGAATGAGTCTGTCTACCCTTTCCGAGGGAAGAAATGCCCTGGCTAACTTTGTGTTCAATTCTGCACCTATGAAAGTTAGGACCTGAACTGGTTCCAGAACTGACTTTGGTAAATTTAGCAGAATCCCAGGAAGTGAGAAGCTGCTGGGTGACTTGCAAGTGGGATTTCACCTGATCTGGAGACTGACCCACAATGAGCCAGTCATCCAGGTAGGGAAACACAGCAACCCCTTGCCTTCTTAAGTGAGCCACTACCACAGCTAGACATTTTGTGAATACCCATGGCGCAGAGGTAAGGCCAAAAGGCATTGCCCTGAACTGGTAGTGGCCTGAGGGCAGTTCGAACCTGAGGTACTTTCGGTGAGAAGGCCTGATCAGAACATGAAAATAGGCATCCTTGAGGTCCAGGGAAGCTAGCCAGTCCCCTGGCCTTAGAGAAGGCAATATCATTGCCAGAGTCAACATTTTGAACTTTGGTTTCAAAAGATGCTTGTTCAGGTACCTTAAATCTAGAATGGGCCACCATTCTCCTGTCTTTTTTGGGGTAAGAAAGTATCTTGAATATAGCCCTTGCCCTGATGGCAAGGAGAGGGACCTTTTCCACTGCTTTGCAGTCCAGAAGAGAAGAAACCTCTGCTTCCAAAGCAAGGGCTTCTGAAGGATTTGCAGGTGGAAATGTCTGGCTCTCATCTTTGAAACTGTTTGAAGCTGAGAACCAGACCCTGGCTTATTACCTCCAGAACCCATCTGTCCGAGTTAGGACAGCCAGTTCTGGCTGAAATAAGCCAACCTGCCCCCCACTGGTACAGGAGAATCGGCCCTGGGCACCCCATCAGGGTGCCTGCTTGGCAGCAGCCTTAGGGTTGAGGGGAGGGGACTTGCTTACTTGTGCCTCTGCCTACTCCCTGCCTCTGAATAAACCCTCTTAAAGCAGAGGAGGCTTGAAATAGGTAAAAAGGCCTGTGGAAAGGCCTGCCCCTACCTCTGGGAGTGTGCCTCTGTGGAGTGGCATGCCTCTCCTTAGCCTGGGCACTTTGTAGGTAGTTCTGTATTCATCCATCTTTCTATATAGTTTTCTGTTTGTTCCCAAACAGAGAATTTCCCACTACAGGAAAATCCATAGCCTTTGACTGAGTATCCTGGGACAGATTAGTGCATCTGAGCCATGCCAACCTACGGAAAGTTACAGAAGTGGCCATGACCCTAGAGGAGACATCATTAACATCAACAGCAGTATGAAATTGAACTTTAGAGGCTTCAATGTCATCAGCAGCCACCTGTTCCAACTCACTAGCCAGCTGGCCATGGGCCTGCTTGGCTAACTGCAATATTGTGTCCCATCTAGATTTCTGATATCTAGCTACATGCCATATAATTTGCCTGCCTGAGTCCCAAAGAAGCTGCCATATACTGTTTTTTCGCCATGGCATCAATCTTCCTGGAATCCTTATCAGGAGGATGTGAGGCCAGGGAATATTAGCCTGTCACAGGCTGCAGCTTGTACCACACCTACATGACTACACTGTTCAGTGAGGAAGTCTGTATCAGAGCCTGACAAAGTATACCTTCTGTCCATTTTTTATCTACAGGAGGGACAGAATGAGGATTTTTAAAATCTTTGTTGTTTGCTTCCTAAATGACTTATGCAAAGGAATAGACAACCTCCTAGACTCTGGTATATCCATCATTTCTACATAATCAGGCTCCTCTTTCATCCACAGCCTCCTCTAAAGGAAGCTGGAGGGTTTCTGCAACCTTTTGTAAAACATAAAATGAGAAGGGACTCAGACAGAATAGGAGGAGATTCTAAAGGTCTGTCTGGAGAAATGTCCGGTTCAATGGGCACGCCCAGACCCTCCCAGCCACAATAATATTGATCAAATTCTCCTCCTCCTGTGGTTCATAAAATTCTCAACATCATACTCCTGAACCACTGGAACTGAACGAACCAACCTTTACCAACTGTTGGTGGTTCAAAGGTCCCTGAGACAGTGACTGGACAATCTGAATGGCTTTAGCTATCTCTGCAGCAGTTGGAGACAATTTTGACTCCAAACCTACTGATTTCTTTGTCTTTTTAACTGGGACTGGTTCATCTGAACCAGCCTTTTTGCCCGAGGAAGTCTCGCCTGGTCAGAGGGCACTCCTTCTGGTCCAGTGGGTGCTGGACCGGCTGGCCATCTGGGTCAGCGGACTTTGGCCTCCCTCGCCCCTGGAGCCGGCCCAATCTCTTTTCCAGGGTGGCTGCAGGAAATTTTTTACACACCTGGCAGTCTGACAGGAGGTGGTCAGCCCCCAGACAATAGACACAAGTGGTGTGCGGGTCAGCCTTGGCAAAGGCTTCCCCACAGACATCACAGTGTTGAAACCCAGTGGGCCAGGTTTTTCTTTTGGGTTTCTCAGACATAATGCCAGCCTATCCAAAAATTTGCCCTTTTGATGGCAGTGCCAGGCAAGACACCCTTATCGGTTCCTAACCGTGTCACGGGTATTTGAAAAAACCTTTTTAAAAACCAGTTTTTTTTAGAACCGATAAGAACCAGGAACCGCACTCTAAAAGCCCAACCAAACACTTCAAAACGTTAAAATCAGCAAACCGATCGGTTCAAAACCGAACCGATAATTGAATTTCCACACAGACTTTAAATTTGTACTTCCGTTTACCAGATAGAGCTTTTAACCAAATGCGGTAAAATAAATACTTTTTGCCGGTTCAAATGAACCGAAAAATACTTGCTTGTACCGAGAATGAACCGAGCTGAAGGAGCTGATCTAGGGAGCGACTGTTCAGTGAAGCGGAGTAAAGAATCTGACAGTTTCATTTGAAACTGGCCAGATAGAGCTTTGGCACAGCGCCCTCACGCTGTAGAACTCCAGATCCTCTGGAGTTAACTCCTTCCTCTCCGGGGCAGTTCAGCTGCAGTGGCTGACTGCTGCTATTGTTATAATATAGCAAGACTTCATGGTGTTTGAAATATATGTTTTATTTTGGTTGTGTTCTGTTACGCGTCCTCTCATTGCTTCTTCCTATATGGATGCAGTATGTTGCAAGGCCTTATGGAAGTCACCCAATAAATGTAGGGCGAGCCCTGGGGTGGGTAGGTTGCAGATGGGAGGTTGGGACTACATGACAGGCTGTGTCTAAAAACAATCAGCCAAGGAGTCTTCTGGCAATGACACCTCACACAATCACCAACTTGTCTGCTAGAATCCCTCAGTCCTACACAAACTACAATTAAAAGCACAAGAAATGGCAGTTAAGGACCGACCTCAAATACAATTTCAAACACACAGAAATGTCAGCTAAGAAAATATTTTAAATCCACTTACAAACAGAGTCATCAACTAAAGCCTCTTTCTCCCTCTCCAGTAACTGAAGACTAGGTCGACACCATGTTACGGTGTATTAGGCCAAGAGAACTACCTAAAGGAAAGCCTTAGACAGAAGACAAAAAGTCTGAAGTCCACACCTCCATTTAAAGTTATTCAACCCTCTTCTTCAGAACCCATGGACCTCTCTTCCCTGATCGCTTCATCCCAACAAAACTCTTGAATGATCCTGTCCACCCTTTTCTTAGCTTCCACTAGCTCGTTAAACTGGTACATTCTGCTACCATATGCAATTCTGAGTCAGGCTGGTGCTAAGAGGGTATGCGTGACTCTGAGGCCCCTCAATTGCTGGTGGAGGGGATCAAACTGCTTGCGACAGGAACGAGCAGCAAACAACGTTACTTCATTTTCATATACATGGATGGGGAAATGAGTCCTAGCCCAGGCCAAAATCAGATCCCGTATCTCTGATCATGTAGTGACAATCAGGAGAGTTGGAGGAGCATCTCTAGCACTCCGTGCTTGATGAAAATTGACTCCATATACATTTTTAATGCCCCTGGATCAAAAAATGAGTCGTTTAGTAGAGCTACCAACAGCCAGAACCAGACATAGTTGAGTGCACCTTCCCCCTCTGGGAGTCTGACCATGCAGATGTTCATGGCCTGCTGAGCATTTTCCGGGTACAGTGTAAGCTGCTTACTGCGGACTCTTTTTTGCGCCTTGTTTGAGTCCGCCGAAACAGATGTCCGCAGTGAGCGGCATGCGCGATGAAATAATGTTTATTAAATACACTGTACTGCATAGTGCTCATGAGTCAACTGGAGGTGCCTAAATACTGTACCTGTAGTGTCTACAGTATTTGTGACTTAGGGGGATTATATTTATGTTTAGTTGCCTTTATTGTTCAGGGCTTCTCAGTCAGTGCTTGGTATGAGGGGCGTGTCATGGTGTGGAGGTGTGGGCGATTTAAAAACATTGATTACTGTACTGTAATTCCAGCGATCACTTAAAAACGACATTGCCAGATGTAGCACATTTAAAGCCTGTCTCACATCACTGGCAGACACAGTCAGATTTTCTTTCTCCTCATCCAAGGTTGACGGCAAGAAGCTATGCGGGTTGAGCGAGTGAAGCTAAAGGTGAGAATAGGTCAGAATGGCTGTTAATGGTGGTGACTGCAGTTATAAGCTCATTGTTTATTACTTAGTTGTTTACAGCTTACAACTGAACAGCTTACCTGAAAGGCCAGTGAAAAAGCCGTATTTCATGTCATTTTGTGTTCGCGGTAGGCGCCGAGCATAGTCCGTTTTAACAGTTGAAGTCTGCATTGTGCATATGTATTTTGGTTTCGGCAGACAGATTATGTACGCAGAAAGTGATTGTCCGGGTAAGCCAAGTCCGCATAAAGTGGATCCGACTGTATTCCAGGCGGGCTTCTAAAGGTGTGCTGTCCCCGTAGGCATCTCCCTGAATGCTGCCTGGGTGCAAAGGGATCGACTGCTTCCTTCACCGCTGTTACTGCCTTGCCAATCTTAATATCTTGGCCACCCATTCTGTTAAGAATTATTTCTATTTTTTGGTCCATTGATGTTACGGCTTGTAAGGTCGATACTCATGGCGGGGCTTCTCCCGTCCTATGCAAGTTAGATGCACCCATGAGGTCTATGGATATTTTCTGGACCTGTTGTGGTAGCTGCTGCTGTTTTTGGCCCTGGCCACCTGTTGTTCCTTCTGGTCATCACATACTCAAATTTGGTATCAGTAAGTTCAGAAATGCAAGATCCACCGGTTGGTGCTGATAAATCTTCAGAATTTGCACTTTTAAGAAGAAAAAATTAATCTTAGATCAGGTAGTGCAGAAGTCTATCAAAGGCACGCCTTTGGCTTGGCTCTCTAGCACCCTTGACTTCCCTTTTTCTACTGGTAATTCCACTACCAGCATATTTGCCTTTAATAGCGCTACCTCACATTGCCTGGTCTTTTTGAGGTCATTCATAATAATCATCCCCAGATCCCTTTCTTGCTTTGTGGTCTCTAGTTTCATGCCCCCCATGTGGTGTTTTTCTCCAGGGTTGCCCTTCCCTACGTACATGACCTTACACTTCATGTTGAATTGTAGCTGCCATGTTTTTGACCATAATTCCAACTTCCTGAGATATGCTGTCATCCTATCTGCCCACCTGGGATGTCGACCCTATTGCATATTCCATACAAGGGTCATGCTTGGGGCTTGCACCTGCTGCTTCTTCAGCTGGGTTTTCTACTTAGGGGGAACAGCTTAGAATTTGCTTGTTGACCGAATTATATTTGGTTAGGTTTGCCATGAAAAGGCCACTGGTGCTGATGGAAGAATCTACACCCACATCCTCTGTGAGGATTAGTATGGCTATTCATGTTGACTTTGTGTCACTGACCTCTTTAATGGCTTCTTCAGCATTCCAGTCAAATCGAAAGGCACATTTCATGACTCTTCTCTGAACACTGCCAAAACCAGCAGCTCTTACCCATGACTGCCTTTTGATGCAGATTCTTGCTGCCGCAGCTTGGGCTAGAGCATCACAAACATCAAAAGCTGCTCTGATCTGGAGATTACTGGACCCATGCCATAAGCCATGACCACCAGCAGTTCTGCTTTCTCTGTATATGCTGTTAGCCATTCTGTAATGGCTTTCAATCTGGATCAGAGTGTATACTGATGAAAAACTTATGACAAATGCAGTTTTGGAACAAAAGAAAGCACCCATTATGCCCGCTTGAATATAACTGTGTTGTATAATCTAGTATTTCATTTGTGTAGCAATGTTTGCTCTTTTCTCTTTGCCTGCACTTTTGTTTGTACCAACAACAACACTAAACCTTCTGCCACTGTACTCTTAGTGTACCGGGCTTGTGACTGAAAAGAGATGGTCAGCCTAGCGCATCTTCCTAGTCAAAAAACACATAAATGAAAGCAATGCGAGACTGGAAATTCAGCACCCCAAGCCCTAATGATCCTAAGGTGAATATCATTTTCCTCATAATACTAATTTTGCATAACTCATAGGCAGGTGATTGCACAAATACTTCCTTTAGAATATTTATTTAAATTTTGGTGTCTGGGTAAGCCCACTGAGACAAGATGTCCCTTTTTCAGGGGCGACCCAGGATTAATCACATAAAGTTAAATAACAGAACAATTATACATGGTTATTTGTACCAACAGTCGTCATACTAACAAGGGTTTAGTTACAGGCAATAGGACTGAAAACAAGAACATTCGTAAGAGTTATACTGATGAAGAATACATACAGAATACATACATACAGTAAGCTTGATTAAATTCTAGCACATACGTATGGTGAAGAACTGATTTGGGATAACATAGCCTCCAAGGATTGCAGAGGTGAATGGAGGGAATTAGATTCTGTGAAACAGTTGCAGGGTGGAGTTGCCCCCCAAGAGAGAGATTTAAGAGCCATCTTAAGCTGTGGTAAGGTGGGACAGTCCCGAACCATTGACGGTAGGAAGTTCCTCAGATGTGGAACAGAGTAATTTTGTAATGTACCATGGGGATTTCCAGTACTGGGGAGGAAGAGGCTCTAAGAGGATGGGCAAACTGTTTATGTTGGATTATGCCAGAAAGGCTTGGTGGGGCTAATGGCTGTAACAGCTTAAAGGCAAGGCAAAACATAGGATACCGCAGTCTGGCTTCAAAGGAGGACCAACCTAGCATAGTTAGTATTGTGCAGTGGTGGGTTTTAGGGAGAGTGCTGGTTGCAAATCGCCCAATCCTATAGCATAGTATTTGTAGCCTATTACGGGTGGGTGCACATAAGGCCTGAAGTACTGGGGCACCATAGAACATGAGGAGGGAACTGGAGGCAGTGGTGTTATGTGCCTCATTTGAAAAGATATGGGGAAAGTTGATATAGTAGCCTCAGCTTCTGATTTAGCATTTCAGTCAGGACATCGACACGAGGTTCAAAAGACATGGATTGGTCTAAGGTCATTCTTAGGTATTTAAAGGTCTGGACCACCTCTAGCTTGTCTCCAGTGCAGGTAGAGATTTTAAGGAGATCTTGCCTGTCCAAGCCAAGATTTCTGTGAATAAAAAGCATTGCTTTAGTTTTTCTGGTATTAAGTACGAGTTTGTTAGCTAAAAAACAACTTTCCAATGAGTAAAAGTCATTCTGTAGCTGTGTAGTGATCCAGGCTGGGTCAGTGGAGGACTTGTACAGTATGGCATCATCAGCACACAGCTGTATTGAGGCACTACCGCAGTTATGGGGTAGATCATTTATAAATAATAAAATAAAAGGGACAAAGTATGGATCCCTGGGGTACCCCATCTTTGACTGGCCTGGAGAGAGAGGTCTTACCTTCCCATTTGACATACTGTGTCCACCTGGTCCGACAGTTCTGGAACTAGTGGCAAGGGAGATTGTCCAGGCTACAGTCCCGTAGTTTTTCGAGTAGTAAATTATGATTAACCAGATTGAATGCTTTCATAAGATCTATGCAGATGGGCCCAGATGCCATACCCATATTCATGGCATTAACTATATCGCTAGTGACATGTACTAAGGCTGTGCTGATCCTGAGATTTTTGCAGAAGCCATGTTGGAATTGAGTAAGGGTGTGATACTGTTCAAAAAACTCTAATAGTTGTTCATAAGGTAGCCTCTCCTGTATTTTGGCAAGTGCACTGAGGAGTGATATGGGTCTGTAATTTGCTATTTTGCCCATTTGACCTATTAGGTTTCTCTTTCAACAGCTATAATCCCAATAGCTGCTGCTAATGGCTGTGTATAATAACAAAATTTATGTTTCAGCACCAGGCATTTTTTTTATCCACAATATAGGGAACCGCAGACACCAAAGAAGTCCTGTTCTAGGATACAACAGTCTCTGCTGCACCTACCATGGGGGTCAAGATATGGCAGAATGAGAAAGTTGGGCAAGTCTGGGAGAAGCCACATGACGAGGCCTGGAAAGTCAGCCTGAAAGGGGCTCATCAACACCTAAAGGAGCATAAATATATAAAATAACAAATACTCCAACTGGACCTTTTTGGTTTTCACCTTAGAATGCAGTGCTTTATGCAGATTGTTCCCCCTTCACTGGCCAGGTCACTCCTTCATACTGGCTCTTCCAGCCCTGTCACCCAGCTTGTGGGATTACCTTCCAAATCCATCCTCCACTTGTCACATCCTTACAGCAGGGGGCGGCAGACTGGGCATCATGCTGCATGAACCAGGTCCCATATCAGAGGAAAGCCACGATGACTGTGTGGAGTACTGTGGGGAGCTGGAACTCATCCTGTCTGTTGCCATGGCTTTTCCACTTTTTCTGGTCCTGTCCCACAGGATGCAGCTGGCACAGGTGAGAATGTGCGACCAGGCATGTAACCGTGCTTAGCACAGCATCAGTCTGCGTTGCCTCACCCCTGCACCATTCCGAATGCACTGGTACTTATGGTCAGCCAGGTGGCAGTACAGCAGGCAACCCTCCCTCCGCAGAGAATGTGAGCATCTTCTGGGACACTAAACCCTCCTCCCCCTGGCTGGCTCCCCAGATGACCCTCACTTGTTCCTGAATGCAGGTCACTGGTGTTGGAAGCGGCAGCACTACCAATGTGCCAACAGGTTGGCTCTCATGCAGATTTCTGAGCAAGGTTTGAACTGGGAGGTCCTCTTCTGGGGGCTCCCTGATGAAGCCTTACGTGGTGAAGCACCGGGGCTGTTGGACTAATAGAGGTCCTTCTTGCCACACTCCAGTGTTTGTTACTGCAGTTATTTGCTAATGAACAAAATACATTTTATTTTTTTTTTTTTTTTTTAACTTAAACAACTTGTATTTCCTTCACTGGAGCTTCCTGCTCTTGAGTGTGAGTGCCCTACTTGCCTTGCTGAAATATGGCCAAGGCCTATGTGTATATATATATATAACCCCACCTCTGCCACCAACTGCGTACCAGCCTGTGCCCGGAAAGCAAAGATGGCAGTCAGGTGCCCCTTAAGGGTCAACCGAAGGCCTGCCTGAGAGAGGGACCAAAGGAAATCAAGAATGCTAGCCACCAGACAATCCACTTGCCCTGGCACCAACTGGAGAACCTCTTCCATTTGAAGGTATAGCATTTCCAGGTTGACTCCTTCCGAGATGCCTCAACCACCAGGACACTGGTGGAGAGACCCAGAGCCTGGCACTCTAAACATTCAAAAACCTAAAGTAGAGGCAGATGCAGGAGACTATCCACCTGTTAACTGTCCACTTAGCTGCCAGGTGCGGCTTCAGCATAAGTGACAAACAGCTGGCAAACCTCTCCACGAACTTCAGCTGTGTGCTCACTGTAACAGACTAGCACTCTCCGCAGGTCCAGAGTATGGAACCTTTGCTTAGCCTCAGAGGCGTAGTTGGTGAAGTACACTGGGAGATTAATCAACCTGTTAAGGTGAAAATCCACACAACCTTCTTTTATTTTTACTGGTTATACACAAGCGCCCAATTATATACAACAATCATAAGACATGACATAGGCTAAAACATTTAACTAACAGCGAGGATTAATACAATGGTACATAAAATCAGGATAATATAGACTAAAGGGCAAACCATGAACTAGCTTGGTGTATTAACAAATACAAGGTGACAAGGCATTCAGTAAGGGCTTAAGAAAAAAATTACTCACCTTAGTAATGTTGTTTCTTCTAATGGAGTCTTGCTATATTATGACAATTGCAGTGAGTCCCCATCTTTGAACTGCTCTGGAGGTGAAATAGTTAACTTTCCATGCAGGCATGGAACTTAGAGCGCAAGCTTGGTTGAAAACTCTGTCTGTTGTTCTTCAAACGCAAACTGTCAGATCTTTACGAGCTAAAACTCACTAAGGCTCTGTGTGGAAGCTGTAAACCTACACTAGCCAACTGGCTACTAACATAAAACACTCATTTTTGGCCCAAAACAAAGACTCAAGTCAGGAGACCCAAAATGCAAAAACACAACACCAATTCACCCAAAAGGAGGATAAAAACACAAGGTGGGCATCAAAAGATGCCAACTCCTGTACTGCCCACCCACATCCCAAAACAGAGGTTCTGAGAGGGCAGGCAGGAGGGAGGTCATAATATAGCAAGACTCCGTTAGAAGAAACAACATTACTAAGGTGAGTAATTTTTTCTTCAAACAACATGAAGTCTTGCTATATTATGACAACTGCAGACTACACAGCAGTACCCCCATGGTGGAGGGACAGAACCTACTTAGGAATAGGCTCTGAAGCACGGCTGTGCCAAACCGAGCATCACTCCTAGCCTGATGTCCAGGGAGTAGTGCTTGTAAAGTGTGAACTGTTTTCCAGGTAGCTGCTTGACATATTTCTAGAATAGGAATGTCTCTGGCAGCAGCCAGAGAAGCAGCTGTACCTCTGGTAGAGAGCCCTCAGGCCTGAGGGGGAACTTACCCAACTTCTAGCAGAATTGGATATAAGAGACAATCCACCTGGCAATGGATCTTTCAGTGGCTGGCTTCCCTTACCAACTTCGCCATAAGTGAGGAACAGTTGGAGGAGTCAAACCTATGACCCTTGGTACGCTCTATGTAGTAACTAAGGGCTCTCTCATCTAGGTTGTGCAGCCTCTCACCAGAGGAGGAGTGGTCAGTGAAGTACACTGGAAGAGAAATAGATTGATTAAGGTGGAAATCTGAAACCACCTTAGGCAGGAACTTTATGTTAGTCCGGAGGACCACCTTATCTCTGTGAAAAGAGATAAACTCCTGCTCCACTGACAACGCTTGTAATTCACTTATGCGTCTGGCAGAGGTGATGGCTACCAGAAACACAGTTTTCCAAGTCAAATACTTGAGCTCAGCTGAAGACAAGGGCTCGGAAGGGGTGTTGCATAAGCTGAGCAATGCAAACATTAAGATCCCAGGCAGGGGCAGGATCCCTGAATGGAGGGTTGGTGTGAAGCAATCCCTTAAAAAACTTGGAAACTGCAGGATGAGCTGAAAGAGAAGAGGATTTACCTGCTGAAATAAAAAGCAGACACAGCTGCCAAATGCACCTTCAGGGTAGCTGGTCTCAGCCCCAAAGAATTCAGATATAATCCAGGACTGTGGGTAGATCAGCAGAGACTGGGGAAATATGCTTTTCCGAGCACCATATGGAAAACCTTTTCCATTTGGAATTGTAAGTAGCCCTGGTGGAAGGCTTCCTTGAGGCCTTCAATATATCCATTACACCTTGGGAAAGGTGTAAATCAGCAAACTCTAACTCTTCAAGAACCAAGCCTTGAGATTCGGATACCAAACCCTTCCCTGGGCACAGGTTAACAGACTGTGATTCCTGGGAAGGCACAGGGGAGGATGGACTGCTAAGGACAGCAGGAGTGGATACCAGGGTTGTCTGGCCCAATCTGGAGCTATCAGAATGACTTTGCAGGATTGGGATCTGATTTTGACTAGCACTTTGAACAGGAGAGGAAAGGTAGGGAAGGCATAGAGGAACTTCCCTTCCCAACTGAGGGCTAAGGCATCCAGGGGGAGTGAGCCCAACACTGGGGGCCTGCAGCAAAAAAGAGGAAGTTGGTGATTGTCTGGGGCTGCAAAAAGATCTATCTGCGGGGTGCCCCATCTGGCAAATACTACTCCCAAGACCAGGGGATCCAGTGACCATTCGTGGTGGCCCTGGGAAATCCTGCTGAGAGCATCTGCCAGGACATTGTCCTTGCCTGGGAGGTGGACTGCCATAAGGGAGGTGTTCAGGGAGTAAGCCAGAGACCACAACTTCATCGCTTCGGTGCACAAGGCCATAGACCGAGTGACCCCTTGCTCATTGATGTACCACATTGTAGTGGTGTTGTCTGTTCTGACCTGAATACTCTTGTTTTGAACAGATTTGGAAAAAGCTTGAAGTGCTAGAAAAACTGCTCTGAGCTCCAACAGGTTGATGTGGAGCAGAGATTCCTGGGGAGACCACAGACCCTGGGTGGTGAGGTTGCCCATGTGAGCTCCCCAGCCCAAGAGGGATGCATCTGTAGTAAGGATTAGAGAATGAGACTGAGTGACAAAAGGAACCCCTTGTCTCAGGTTGCTCTGATCCTGCCACCACTGTAGGGCTTGGGTCAGGGTCAGTTACTGGGATCAACTTGGTAAGAGGATCCTTCTTTGAGACCAAAAGGCTCTCAAATGGAACTGGATGTCCCTCATCTGAAATCTTGCTCCCTGCACAACTGCTGTGGAAGCAGCCATGTGTCCTAGGAGCTGCAAAATGCCTTGCTGGCCGGGAGACTTGCAGGGTAAATGAGGAGGCCAGGGAGACTAGGGTCTTTGCCCTGTCCAGGGGAAGGAAGGCCCTGGCTTCCTGTGTGTTCAGTTCTGCGCCTATGAAGGTAAGAAGCTGGACAGGCTCTAGAACTGACTTTGAGAGATTCAGAAGGAAACCTAGAGAGGTAAGCAGTTGCTGCGTTATCTGAGGATGTAAATTGACCTGGTCTGGGGATTGGCCTACTATAAGCCAATCGTCCAGGTAAGGAAAGATGTCAATCTTTTGCCTTCTTAGGTAGGCAACTGCTACTGCCAGGCATTTGGTGAATACCCTTGGGGCAGAAGTGAGGCTGAAGGGCATTGCTCTGAACTGGTAGTGGCCTGAGGGCAGCTCGAACCTGAGGTACTTTCGATGGGAGCTTCTGATGGGAATATGGAAATAGGCATCCTTGAGGTCCAGGGAAGCTAGCCAGTCCCCTGGCCTTAGGGAGGGTAGGATAATTCCCAGAGTCACCATTTTGAACTTTGGCTTTAAAAGGTGCTTGTTTAAATATCTGAGATCCAGGATGGGCCACCATTCTCCTGTCTTTTTTGGGGTAAGGAAGTACCTGGAGTACAAACCTTTGCCCTGGTGTAGGGGAGGAACCCCTTCCATGGCTCTGAGAGCCAGGAGGGTAGATACCTCTGCCTCTAGGGCGAGTGCCTCTGATGAAGTTGCAGGTGGAAAAGATCTGGTTCTCA
Source organism: Neoceratodus forsteri (assembly GCA_016271365.2). NCBI lineage: Eukaryota > Metazoa > Chordata > Ceratodontiformes > Ceratodontidae > Neoceratodus > Neoceratodus forsteri. The sequence goes on along the minus strand of CM057450.1, from coordinate 888,065,729 downwards.
GCTTTGGAAATTTTTTGAAGCTGAGAATCAGTCCCTGGCTTACTACTTCCAGGACCCACTTGTCTGATGTTAAAGACTTCCAGTCCTGGACAAAGTAAGCCACCCTGCCCCCTACAGGTAGAGAAGAATCGGCCCTGGCAATCCCGTCAGGTGCCTGTGCTTGGCAGGGCTTTGGGTTGAGGGTGAAAGCAGGCCTGCTTGTACCCCATCTGCCTCTCCCTCTAAAGAACCCCTCTGAGCATAGGCAGAGGAGGAAGCTTGGGTTTGGTAAAAAGGCCTATGAAAAGGCCTGCCCCCTGCCTCTAGAAAGCTGCTTTTGAGGAGTGGCCTGCCTTTCCTTGGCCTGTGCACTCCTATAGGTGGTCCTATATTCATCCATTTTCTTCATGTAATTCTCTGTTTGCTCCCCAAACAGAGAATTTCCCACAACAGGAAAATCCATGGCCTTAGCCTGGGTATCCCGAGACAGGGTAGTACATCTGAGCCAAGCCATCCTGCGAAGTACCACAGATGTAACCACGACTCTTGATGAAACATCATTAGAGTCCACTGCAGCATGAAATTGCACCTTGGATGCCTCAATACCATCCATAGCCACCAGTTCCAGCTCCCTCAAGCTGTTCAGGACTTGTTTTGCTAGGGCCAGCACAGTATCCTATCTGGATTTCTGGTACCTAGCAGCATAAGCCATATAATTTGCTTGTCTGAGTCCCAAAGATGCTGCCATGTACTGTTTCTTTGCCATAGCATCAATCTTCCTGGGTCCTTCTCGGGGGGAAGCTAGGGGAATATTAGCCTTGTCACAGGCTGCAGCCTGCACTACCCCACATGGCTGCATTGCCGAGTGAGGAAATCAGTGTCGGAACCTGATAAGGTATACCTCTTGTCCATCCTTTTATCCACAGGAGGTATAGTGTGAGGAGTTTTTAAAATGTTTACTGTCTGTTTCCGAAAAGATTTATGCAAAGGAACAGACAGTCTCCTAGACTCTGGAATATCCATCATTTCTACATAGTCCGGCTCCTCTTGGTCATCAACAGCTTTCTCAACAGGGAGCTGGAGAGTTTCAGCAACTTTTTTTTATAAAAGATGAAATGAGAAGGGGACTCAGAAAGCCTTGGAGGAGAAACCCTTAAGGGTCTATCTGGAGAGATGTTCAATGGGCACATCCAGATCTTCAAAACCATATTCACTCTCCTCATATTCCTCTTCCCCCTCCTCCGGTTCATAAAAATCCTCAAAATCATAATCTTGAATCGGTGGAACCGGCCGAACCAACGCCCTGAAGGTGTCGGTAACTGGTCGAACCGGGAGAGAGACTCGGACAATTCGAATTGCTTTAGCTATTTCTTCAGTAGTTGGGGAGAGAACTTTGGCTTCACGCTAGCTGACTTTCTAGTCCTTTTGCTGAACCGCCCTCAGAACTGGCTCTTCGCTTGCCCGGGAAGTATCGCCTCGGTCAGAGGGCACTCCCTCCAGTTCGGTTGGTACCGAACCGGGCTGGCCATCCGGGTCAGCGGACTTTTTGGCCTTCCTTTCCCTGAGCCTACCAACTCTCTTATCTATGGTGGCAGCAGGGAAATTCTGATAAATCTGGCAGTCTGAATTGAGGTGGCCAAACCCCAGACAATAGACACATGTGGTGTGTGGGTCAGCCTTAGCAAAAGCTTCCCCACAAACACTACAGTGTTGAAACCCAGTGGGTCTGGATTTTCTTTTGGGTTTCTCAGACATAATGCCAGCCTAACCAACTTGCCCGTTTATGGCAATCCACCAAGCAAGACACCCCTATCGGTTCCCAACTGTGTCACGGGTCGTGGAAAAAAACGTAATGAAATCCGCTTTTTTTAGAACTGATAAGAACCGGGAACCGCACTCTAAAAAAGGACTAGTAGATTTAAATATAACCTGATCAGTTCAAACCGAACCGATAATGAATTACAAGTTCCACAAAGAAAAACTAAATGTAAAACCTATCTATTACTTACATTACCACAGACAGAGCTTGAACCGACCGGTTGTGGTTTAATTCCGGCTGAAAACCGAGAAAATAATACTTTTAAACCGACAAAATGAACCGAGCAGAAGGAGAAATCTCTGGAGCGACTGTTCAGTGAGGCGGAGCAAAGAATCTGACAGTTTGCGTTTGAAGAACAACAGACAGAGTTTTCAACCGAGCTCGCGCTCTAAGTTCCATGCCTGCATGGAAAGTTAACTATTTCACCTCCGGAGCAGTTCGAAGATGGGGACTCACTGCAATTGTCATAATATAGCAGGACTTCATGTTGTTTGAACAATAATATAACAGTGGAAAACAAAAAATGTAAGTGCAATATGAAAACTAGCCTAGGTGGATTAGCCATACTACAAGTGCTAGAAAGAGATAGGAAGTGCCACAGGTGGATAACCAGAGAGTGAGAGGGAAAAGAGTGCAGAAGGGGAGAAAGATTAGGGCTGCTAGCAGGTGCAGGTGGGAGATAAGTGTCTCCTGATATTGTGTTTGAAGGCATTTGTAGAGGAAGAGTTTTAATTCTGGAGGAAGAGAGCTGAAGAGCTTTGGCACATAAAAAAAAAAAAAAAGTGTGTTTTCTGGCCTTGAGTGGTCCAGCAGAAAGGAACAGTGAGGGAGAGAGTGGAGGACAGTCAAGTGGTCTTGGTGGTGGTGGCTGTATGGAAGAGAGAGGTGAGGCAAACAGGGAGCTGTCCACAGGAGAGTTTGAAGAAGGTGGCCATCTTGCAGTTGAGGAAAGGCCTCAAGGGAGGACCGATTGGTGAGTTTATAAAGATCACAGTGATGTGTGAGTTTAGGGAGACCAGAGGCAAAGCATTGTGATAGGAGCTTCAAAGTCTGGAGACATTTTTGATGGAGAGGCAGGGAAGGGAGACAAATGAACCAGTCAAAGACAGGAAGGAGGAATCTGGAGACAAAGAGGGATTTGGATTCCCTATTAAGGTACTCCTTGGTTCTGTGGGGGATACAGAGGTGTTGTGGGCTTTTTTAATTGTGAGGCTAGTGTGAGCATTGAAATTGAAGTGGCTATCCAGGAGTAAGTCAAGCTACTTGAATTCACTGACTCTTTCAATGGAGTTACCAAGGTTGTCATAGAGGGAGAGGTCAAAGCCAAGGGGTTTGCTGGGGCTGGAGAAAACCATGAACTTAGTTTTTTTTGGAGTTGAGTACAAGACCTTTGGCTATGACCCAAGTGTGAAGTTTGCTGAAATCGAATTGGAGTTTAATGAGAGCGTTGTTTTTTTTTGTCCAGACAGGAAAGGGTTACATCATCAGAATAGAGAATGAGTTCGGAGGTGGCGCAGATGTCAGGCAGGGAGTTAACAACCAGTGAGAAGAAAAGTGGGCCCAGGATGGATCCTTGGGGGATGCTGTATTTGATGGGGCAGGATTCAGAGAGGACACTGCCAATAATGGTGCAATGGGATCTGCCCATTAGGTAATCCTTGAACCAGAGGCAGACCTCAAGTGAGAAATGGAGGCCAGCCAGGGTACAGAGGAGGATTTCATGATCAATGCGGTCGAAAGGCTTTGGTGAAGTGTACGAATGCAACACCGGCATAGAGGCCTTCATTGTTAGCTTCGTCTATGGTGTGGAAGAACTTGATGAGGGCAGTTTTGGTATTGTGTTGAGCACGGAACCCATGCTGGGCCTCTGTGAGCAGGTTGTATTTGGAAAGGAATTCTGTGGTTTGCCTGTGGACCATTTTCTCAAAAATTTGGGAAAGAGGGGCAAGGAGGAAGATGAGAAGGTAATTAGATACTAGATCCTTGGAACCAGATTTGTGAAGAGGTTTAATAATGGCACACTTCTAAACTTTCAGGAAGGATCCCATGCAGAGGGAGTGATCGAGGATATTAGTAAGAGGGATGGCCAGGGAGTCGCAGACAAGATGGAGAACTCTGAAGTCTATGATGTTGGCACCCTTGTAAGGTCTTGGGTCGTTTGCTCTGATTAACTTGACCACTTCCCAAGGGGTTAGGTACCTGAAATGGAACTTAGGGTGGGAGACTGGGAGGGGCGCGGGGGTATATGGGGTAGGGGTGGAGTTGGGCTTGTCAAGGTCACCAAAGCATTTATTGAAAAGGGAGACTATTTTGCTTGGCTCAATGGTGGCTGTCTCTTCAGAGGTAAGACAAAGATGTTTTTCGGAAGTACAGGGAGGAACTTCTGGCTGGGGCGAAGGACAATCTTATCCCTGTGGAAGACCAAGTAAGGAGACTCCATTGAGAGTGCTTGGAGTTCACTGACCCTTCTGGCTGACTTGATAGACACCAAGAAGGCAGACTTCCATGACAGGCGAGATATGTCACCCATGTGCATCAGTTTGAATGGCTTGCCCATGAGCATTGCCAACATCAGCAACAAGTCCCAAGATAGTGGTGTTTCACACCCCAGAGGAGAAATGTGGTCAACGCCTTTTAAAAAGCTCCAGACCACCTTCTCCTATGCCACCAATGGCATACCAGCCTGTGCCTGAAAGGCAGAGATGGCCGCTAGGTGCAACTTAAGGGTTGTCAACCAAAGGCCCAAAAGAGAGGTACCAGAGATGGTCGAGAATGTTAGCCACCAGACAAGATAAGGGGTCAAGTCTCTTACCCTGGCACCAAATGGAGAACCTCTTCTATTTAAAGGCTTAACATTTTTGGGTCGACTCCTTCCGAGATACCTCGGCCACAGTGAGGACATCTTTGGAGAGACCCAAAGCCTGGAACTCTAGCTGCTCAAGAACCAGGCTGTCAGGTGCATAGATTGAAGGTCCAGATGAAGTACCTTGCCCCTGACTGATGGACAGCAGGTCTGGGCTCCGGGAAGATGCCTCAGGAGCCTGCTGCTTAGGCTAAGAAGATCAGGATACCAGAACTGATGCGGCAAGTCTGAAACCACTCAGATCATTAAGAAAAAATTACTCACCATAGTAATATTGTTTTTTCTAATGGAGTCTTGCTGTATTCAGACATAATGCAGTTAGCCCCAGCACTTGAACTGCCCCGGAGAGGAAAGAGTTAACTCTATGCAGAAGCACAGAACGTTGAGCTCGAGCTCGGTTTTCAAACCTCTGTTGGTGGTACTTCTCAGTGTAACGTCAGATTCTTACTAACATACTATAGTATGGAAAGTATTCAACATATAGCCAAAGAACAAAACATTTATGGGCCCAAAAGACTCAAGTCGAGAACCAAGTGACAATATTTAAGTATATAACACCAGAAAAATAACATCCACCCCACCCAAGAGGGAGGGTACAAGGTACACCCCTGAGGTGCAACATTGTACCAGCCAGCCCAGTTCCCAAAAACTCAGGTTCTGAGAGGGAAGGCGGGGGGTCTGAATACAGCAAGACTCCATTAGAAGAAACAACATTACTATGGTGAGTAATTTTTTTCTTCAAACAACATGAAGTCTTGCTGTATTCAGACATAATGCAGACTACCAAGCAATTCTCTACGGAGAAGGGAATGCAGAACCTACTTTGGGAAGAGGCTCTGCAGTACTGCTGTGCCAAACCTCGCATCACTCCTAGCCTGGATGTCCAGGGAGTAATGCTTGGTAAAAGTATGTACTGTTTTCCAGGTGGCTGCTTTATAGATCTCAAACAAAGGTATATCTCTGGCCGCAGCTAGAGAAGCAGCTGTACCCCTAGCCAAATGAGCCCTCAGGCCTGAAGGGGGCATTCTACCCAACTTGTCATAACAGAATTGTATACAAGAAACAATCCACCTGGCAACAGTTCTTTTAGTGGCAGGCTTACCTTTCCCCACTTCACCATAAGTGAGAAACAATTGAAGACAGTCATTTCTATGTGCCTTAGTATGCTCAATGTAGTAGCCAACAGCCCTCTTAACGGCCAGACTGTGTAACCTTCTTTCACCTGAAGAAGAATGATCAGTGAAAAACACAGGGAGAGATATAGACTGGTTCAGATGAAAATCCGACACCATTGTTATTAGGACCACTTTGTCCCTATGGAAGGAGATGAAGTCAGGTTCAACTGACAGAGCCTGTAACTCACTAATACGCCTGGCAGAAGTAATAGCTACCAGGAACACAGTTTTCCAGGTCAAGTACTTCAATTCGGCTGAAGCCAGAGGTTCAGAGGGTGGCTGCATATGCTAAGCTATGCAGACATTAAGATCCCAAAGCAAAGTGGGCTCCATAAAAGGAGGGTTAATGTGAACCAGTCCTTTGAAAAACTTTCTGAAAACAGGATGAGATGACAGGGAACAGCCCTTCCCTGCTGAGAGGAATGCAGAGACAGCTGCTAGATGAACTTTCAGAGTGGCAGGCCTAAGGCCTAGACCATTCAGATGAACTAGATAGTCTAAGCTTGTGGAAATGTCTGCAGAATCAGGCAGGATGCCTTTCTGAGAGCACCAAATACTGAACCTTTTCCATTTGGAGTTGTAAGTTTTTCTAGTGGAAGGTTTCCTAGAGACCTTCAGAATATCCAGAACTCCCTGAGAAAGATGCAGTGCTGCATATTCTAACTGTTCAAGAGCCAGGCCTTGAGATTGAGAGACTGGAGATTGGGGTACCAGATCCGCCCCTGGGAGGAGGACAGGAAATTGCATGTCCTGGGCAGAGACAGGGGACGTGACACTGATAAGGACAGCAGTAGAGGATACTACGGCTGTCTGGCCCAATCTGGAGCCACCAGTATCACTGTGCAGGGTTGAGTCCTGTCTTGATCAGAACTCTGAACAGCAGATGGAAGGCATAGAGAAACCTGCCCTTCCAGTCCAAAATGAGAGCATCCTGGGGAACCGTCCCCAGGACTGGAGGTCTGCAACAAAACAGAGGAATTTGATAATTGTTCGGTGCTGCAAAGAGATCCATCTCTGGAGTGCCCCACCTGGCGATGACCTTCAGTATGCGAGGATCCAGGGACCATTCGTGGTATCCCTGTGAAATTCTGCTCAGAGCACCTGCTAGTACTGTAAGTTGTCCTTCCCAGGAAGGTGAACCGTTACCAGAGAAGTCTGAGGAGAATAGGCCAGAGACCACAGCTTCATGGCTTCTGTGCACAAGGCTGAGGACTGAGTGCCTCCCTGCTTGCTGATGTACCACATTGTGGTGGTGGTGTCCATTCTGATTTGGACCACCTTGCCCTTGACTGAATCCGAGAAGCTCTGCAGGGCTAGGAAAACTGCCCCGAGTTCCAGGAGATTGACATGAAGGAGAGACTCTTGTGGAGAACAGATTCCTTGAGCTGTCAGGGCTCCCAGGTGGGCTCCCCACCCTAGGAGAGAAGCATCTGTAGTTAGAACTACTGATGGGACTTGAGGGAGAAATGGAACCCCTTGTCTGAGGTTGTCCTGGTCCAGCCACCACTGGAGAGCTTGGACCAGAGTCTAAGTCACTGGGATCAGTGTGGTAAGTGAATCCTTCTTTTGAGACCAAAAAGACCTTAGATGAAACTGAATGTCCCTCATCTGGAACCTTGTTCCCTGCACCACTGCCGTGGAAACTGCCATGTGGCCCAGGAGCTACAGGAACTGTCTTGCTGAGCGGGAGATCGGAGGTCGAAAGGAGGAAGCGAGATCCACTAGGGCCTTCACCCTTGCCAGGGGAAGGAAGGCTTTTGCTTGTACAGTGTCCAGCTCTATGCCTATAAAGGTGAGAAGTTCAACTGGTCTGAGGACAGACTTTGGAAGACTGAGAAGAAACCCCAAGGAGCCGAGTAGGTTCTGGGTAGTTTGAAGAGCTGACTTGACCTGCAAAGGTGACTGACCCACTAAGAGCCAGTCATCCGGATACGGCAAGATGGTGATACTCTCTTCTGAGGTAAGCCACCACTACTGCAAGGCACTCTGTGAACACCCTTGGAGCTGATGTTAGGCCGAATGGCATAGTTCTGAATTGGTAATGGCCTGAAGGCAACTCGAACCTGAGGTATTTTTTGTGGGAGCACCTGATAGAAATATGGAAGTAGGCATCCTTGAGGTCCAGAGATGCTAGCCAATCCCCTGGCCTTAGAGAGAGAAGGGTTATTCCCAGAGTTAACTTTTGAATTTGGGCTTTGAAATGTGTTTTTTCAAGTACCTTAGACCTAGGATGGGTCGCCACTCCCCTATTTTCTTTGGGGTAAGGAAGTACCTGGAGTACAGTCCTTTTTCCCCTGTGCTGAGCAGGATCCTTCTCTACAGCTGAGAGCTGGAAAAGAGGAAACCTCTGCCTCTAGGGCAATGGTTTCTGACAGTGATGCAGGTGGAAAAGACTTGGCCCTCTTTTTTGGAAATTTTTTGAAGTTGAGGGCCAGTCCCTGGCTTACTACTTCCAGAACCCACTTGTCTGAGGTCACAGACTTCCAGACCTGGACGTAGTAAGCTAGCCTGCCTCCTACTGGAAATGGGGAGTTGACTCGGGCTGACACATGAGGGTGTCTGCTTGGCAGGAGCCTTAGACTGAGAGGAGGAGGGAGCAGCTCTGCTCATCCCCTTCCCTCTGAAGAACCCAGTCTGTGGGAAGGGAGAGGAGGCCTTGGCTTGGTAAAAAGGCATTTGAAAGGGCCTGCCCCTAGAATGCTGCATGTGTGGAGTGGCTTGCCTTTCTTTGGCCTGTGCACTCCTGCACGTGGTCCTAAATTCATCCATTTTCTTCATGTAAGCCTCTGACTGCTCCCCAAACAAAGAGTTGCTTACTACAAGGAAATCCATAGCCTTAGTCTGGGCATCCTGTGAAAGGCTAGTACTTCTGAGCCAAGCATGTCTTCTGAGAGATACAGATGTAGCAATGACTCTAGATGCCACATCATTGGAGTCCACAGCAGCATGAAATTGCATTTTGGATGCCTCGATTCCATCAGCAGCCACCTCCTCCAGCTCCTTGGCTAACTGGGGAGAGGCCTGTTTAGCCAGTTCCAGAACTGTATCCCATCTGGATTTCTGGTACCTGGCTGTGTAGGACATATAAGTAGCCTGTCTGAGTCCCGAAGAGGATGCCAAATACTGTTTTTTGGCCATGGCATCCACTTTCCTGGAGTCCTTATTCGGGGTGTGTGAAGCCAAAGGAATGTTAGCCCTGTCACAGGCTGCAGCCTTCACTACCCCAACATGGCTGCAATGACTATAAAGGAGCTCTGCAGCTCAGCCTGATAACAAATACTTCCCTGTCCATTCTCTTATCCACAGGAGGTATTGAATTAGGGATTTGTAAAATTTTATGTGTCTGTTTCCCCAAGGATTTATGAAGAGGGATAGACAGTCTTTTGGGCTCTGGGATGTCCATCATTTCCACAAAATCAGGCTCACCATCCTCCTCTGCAGCTTCAACCAAGGGAAGTTGCAAGGTTTCTGCCATCTTTTTGTAGAACAAAAAATGTGAAGGGGACTCAGAGAGCCTGGGAGGAGAGACACCCGAGGGCCTGTCTGGGGAGATGTCCGGTTCAATGGGCACATCCAGACCCCCCAGTCATTGTCATCATCATCATCCTCAGGATAGTCTTCTTTTCCCTCCCACTCCTCATAAAAAGCGTCTGGATCTAATCTGGAGGAGACGGATCTGACCAAACCGACCGCCTAACCGGCGGTGCCGGTTTGGACGGAACCGGTCTAAAGCGACTGAACAATGCTAATAGCTTTGGCTATTTTGTCCACGGTTGGAGAGTGCAATACCGGATCCGAACCGGCAGACTTGCGCTTCTTTTTTGATGGAACTGACCCCTCGGGATTGGCCCTCCTTTTGCCCGAAGAGGTATCGCCTAGATCAGTAGGCACCTCCTCAGGTTCAGCTGCAACTGAACCGAGATGGCCATCCGGATCTATGGACTTCTCGGACTACCTTTCCTTCAGCCTACTCAGTCTTTTATCTAGAGTGAATTTAGGAAAGTTTTTACAGATTTGGCAGTCTGACTTGAGGTGGTCAAACTCCAGACAATAAACACAGATGAGGTGGGGGGTCAGCCTTAGCAAAGGCCTCCCCACACTCAGTACAGTGTTGAAACCCAGTGGGACCGATTTTCTTCTTGGGTTTCTCAGACATGGCCAACCTAACAAATTACCCTATTGCAGCTTTCAAGCCAGGTAATACAATAACCGACTGGTTACAAACCGTGTCACGGGCTTTTTAAAAGAACCGGCCAAAAACCTTGGTTCTTTTTAAATCGATTGGTACCGTAACACCACTCTAATCCCAGAAATAAATTTAAACAGAATGGGTCGGTTCCCAAACCGGATCGACCAGAAAGAAATCGAAGAAAAGAACAATTTCCAACTTTTTCACAGCATAAAAACACAGTCACTACCTATCTACACACTACCTGTACCGTAGACAGAGGCTGGAAATCCAAAAACAACAAAATTATACGGTTTAAACTGAACGCTTTACTTTTACCGAACTGAGCAAAGGAAATCTCCGGGAGCGACTTCACTGTTAGGCGGAATAAAGAATCTGACGGTTACACTGAGAAGTACTACAGACAGAGGTTTGAAAACCGAGCTTGAGCTCAATGTTCTATGCTTCTGCATAGAGTTAACTCTTTCCTCTCTGGGGCAGTTCAAGTGCTGGGGCTAACTGCATTATGTCTGAATACAGCAAGACTTTATGTTGTTTGAAAGCCTTGTCCCTCCTAGCTTGAGCAACATCTTGTAGATCAAGGGAAATGGAGGGAAGATGTAGAGGAGGCCCGGGGTCCAGGGCCTTGAGAATGCATCCCCTTGCAGCGTTCCCTGCTGGGGGGGGGGCACAGTACAGCCTCAGCTTTGTGCTCTCCTTGGAGGCAAACAGGTCTACTGGGGGAACAGGTTGTGTACTACCTCTGGATGAAGAGACCACACATGAGACACCTCATCACACTGCTGTGTGTCAGCCAGCTAGTTGGAGACACCAAATGCCTTGATGGCCAGGAGATTGGCCTCCAAGCTGCACATGAGCGTCCAAATGCTGAGATCTTCCCTGCACAGAGGAAGAGAGTGCATTCTGCCCTGCTTGCTGAAATAGTACATGGTTGTGGTGTTGTCCATCTGAACCTGAACAATTTGACCCCTTATATGAGTGACAGCAGTCTAACAGTGCCAGTCTAACAGCCCTGAGCTCCAGTAGGTTGATGTGACATCAGGACTCCTCAGAGGTCCAGAGACTGTGGACTCTGGTTCCCCCAGATAGATTCCCCAGCCAATGAGGGAGGCATCAGTTGTCAGAATGACCATCAGCTCTGGGTGGACAAATGGAATACTTTCCTGCAGAAGTTCTGGGACTACTGGAGGGTGTCCCACATTAGCTGGGTCACCGCGACCAGCTGGTCGAAGTGACCCTTGCAGTGAGACCACTTGTGGGACAGCTCCCACTGCAGAGAATGCATTCTCTAGTGGGCCCAACAGACAATGCTGGTGCAAGTCATAATGTATCCAAGTAGGGTACAAATGCCCAACCTGAAATGAACTGGCAAAGAAAAAAAGCCTCCACCCCGTCCGCCAGAAGTTGAGCTCTGACTCTGCAAGAGTCTAGCTCTGCCTGATGACAGGGTTTTAAATAAGGATTTTAAATTAATTGGCACTTTCGCGCGGAAAAGTGCTAATCAATGTTGCAAATGTGTATCAGTTGGATCGAATTGATTAGCAAAATAAACAAAATGTCATATTTACTAGAGACAGTATGATTGGTGTTATTTCTCACCTGATAAACACTTTTTTGATTTCCTTTGATGTGCGGAGCAAAAGGGGGAAAAAAGACTCTGGTACAGGAGTGTGTGCAGTCACTGAGTCACTTTATTAATTTTTTTTTCATCAGTGTCCCTGAGTGAAATTCACAGAATTCATAACTCCTCTGACATGAGTTACTAGTATTAAAGATTTGATTCTTCAATAATGCAGTTTCTACTTGCCAACCTTCCCAAGCCTGACTACAAGTGAACAGTCAGCTACAAATTTCAGAATAAGCTGCAGCTGCACCATAAAAGTAATAAAACAGGCACAAGTTACAACTGACTAGTATTCCCAACCTCCCATCCATTTGCACTTGACTGAGCCTCTAACTTAAACGGTCAGAAAAGTAATGGGATGGTGGTACAGTAGTCAGTCGTCGAGAGTCTAGTGAAACAAAATTTAAAGAGTCCAGTATGTACCGAACATTTTCTGACCACCAGTCTTGTTAAATGTAGTTTCCACTTGCCAACCTTCCTAAGCATGACTACTTATGTGACCCAAAAGTAGCAGTAGAATAAGCAGCTGCACCTCACTAATTTATTACACAGACACTAGTACAACTGACTAGTGTTCCCAGCCTCCCATCCATTTGCACTGAGCCTCTGACTTAAACGGTCAATTTTAAATGGATGTCGGTGATTAGAAACAGTAGTCAGTTGTCGGGAGTCACTGTGTCTGAAACAAAATTTAAAGTTCAGTTAGTATGCAGTAACGAACATTTTCTAACCTTAAATAACAGTTTCCACTTGCCAACCTTTCCAAGCATGACTACTTTTGTGACGGATCCAACAGTGAACAGCTAGTAGGGTAACTGAGAATGAGCAGCTGCACTCTAAAAATAATTAACAGACACAAGTACAACTGCCTAGTGTTCCCAACCTCCCATCCATTGAGCACTGAGCCTCTAACTTAAACGGTCAATTTTAAATGGATGGGTGGTTGGGAACAGTAGTCGGGAGTCTAGTGTCTCAAACAAAATTTAAAGTTATGTTCAGTACCGAACATTATCTGACCTTAAGCCTAAAGCCTGTGGTGCAGTCATGACTTGTGCTGGCACGGAAATTTAATTACGGTGGCTGGGAAGCAATCTGTAGGGTAACTGAGAATAAGCAGCTGCAGCACCCTAACTGATTTACAAACATGAGCTGCTATTATTCTTGGACTACTACTGCAGTTCCCAACCACCATCCAGATTTGGATTGAGCCTCTAACTTAAACGGTCAATTTTGAATGGATGGGTGGTTCGGAAGTCAGTAAAGTTGTCTACTCAGGCCTGCAGACCCAGTTCCCGGCAGCCAGATCCCACTAATTTTTCTGTAAGTGCAGATTTACAGTTTCGATAAGAACAGCCAGTTTAAGGCTGCCTCCAGCAACATACACTGTCAGACTCACTGTGGCATTTAACTTCACTTTTCACTTATTTTCAGGACCAGCCAGAGAGCTCAGCACAAAAGATGATGATGGCTTTTGTGTACCCACCTGAGAAGCCTGCTCATGAGTCTCCCCCCACCAACCCCACAATTGAGCGAGACAGGATTTTTGATTTTTTAGTCACATGCAAGTTATTATAAACACTTCTAGCCACTAATATCATTCTCACCAACAATGAAGAAATTTAACAACTGTGGTCTTCAACTTGAGCCACTGAAAAAAATACATATGGCAGTGAGTGTCTCCACCAGCCAATGAACCCGAGGACTTAATGCCCTATAAAAAGTTTAACTAGATGGAAAACTAATTCCTTAAACTATCTGCTTTAACCATAAGCAGCACTTTAGTCAGTGCTAAATTTTAACGTGAGACTAAGGTGGTGTACCAAATACCACACAGGCTTCTGAGAGCTCAGTACAATTAGTAAACTTGTGATGAAGTCAGCACAAGAAAAAAATGTAATTTGAAACAAAGTCTACTCAGACATCTCATGGCATGGTTGGTGCCCCAGCATGTACAGGTGCACACATTGCTGAATTCAAGACAGGTGCAGCCCATTTGCTGTGTGGATTGGTAAACGAAATTCTGAAAGAGCCGAGTTCCCATGGCCAGCTGGGATTCCGAGTGTCTACCTCCACATCTGCCTGCCTGTGCCAACCCACGTAATCACTGAGATCCAGATTGCTAAGTAGGGAGAGTGCAGGGCACCCCCCATAATTGCCAGTGCACTCCCCCTGCTTGGAGATCTATCTGGACGTCTAAGCACGGGGAGGGGCTGGCAGGCAGACATTAAGAGAGGTGCTTGGCTGACTGGCGTAGATTCTCAACTGACCCACTTCCCTCCGGTGACCAGCTACCGACACTGAGGACCTGAAATTTTTCCCCACGGCACTTACCGCCACTTAGGCTAAAAGTTATAAGCCAAAAGTGTACTTTCCGCAGTTTACAGGGGTTTGCTACTGATCAATCATGTCGTCACTGTCTGACTCGGATGTACTGTAAGACATAATACTAGAACTACTTGCTGCATCTTCTGAACTAGTTACATTTGTGGTGCGGGATGAATCTGACCTTTTTGCTTCTGACTGCCTTTGTTTCGCACAAACTCTTCTAGGAGTGCTGAAGAATCTATCTACAACTGGAAAAGGATCAAATGTCTCTGGACGGTCACCCTCAACTGAAATTCTAACCAGGTGTTCCAATATTACTTAACTCAGTCCGTTTCTCCAGTCAGTTTTGACATGCTGCATTACTGAAAATGACCTTTCTGGCTTTGCATTGGACACTGGAATGAGCTTACAAATAACGACAACGTGGTAGAAGTTTGAGAATTGTTCTCTGTAGGACTTCAGAATACAGTTCCAAAAGTCTTCCCTGTTTAAGTGACTTAAAAACTTATTGTATAAAGTTTTAAGTTCGGACCATTCTCCTGGCAAAGCAGCAAGGTCAACATTATGTTTTGTGAGTATCTGTCCATAGTAATTAACAAATCCGTCCAAGTCTACGTTTCCAAATATTTCTAGCTCATCAGCACTCCTAGGCCACTGTTTCACATCTAACAGTTTTAAAGCCCTAAAAATTGGGTGTTGGTCCTGAGAGTCACAGTCCGTGATATCTGAAAATCTATCAGAAATGCACTGTTGTACACTACTGACGTAATTGGGTACCTGTGTTATAAGGTGCTTGATGCTGTTAGCATTCGAGACCGTAACATCTTTAAACACGACTGGTTCAGAATCGTCAGACTCATCATTGTCAGTAATGTCATGATCATGTTGCTGTAACAGTGTCTTAAGTTCAGAGTTGCATGTTCCGAGCAGATTATCTGCGAGATGCTGTAGTTGCCGTAATGTTGCGTCAACACAAGCCAAAGCTAAGATCAAGTCAGCAGAAGAACCCTGTAAACTGAGAGAGAGTTGTGACAGTGGCCTTAGAAGGTCAATATAGAACAGCAAATGAGTGACAAATTTGGCAGTTTTCAGTTTGGTCAAAATGCCCTTAACTCTGCTTTTCTCTGTTGGTGGTGTAGTGGCAGTTTCTGCAAGATTTTCAAGATGATGAATCGTAACTGTGTAGGATTTTACCAGTGTCTGAGCGGCATGAAGTTTGTGATCTACCCACCTTGTACCAAATGCTCTTTCTGGTTTGCCGACTTCACCGCCCACTATTTTAGCTAATTCTCTGAGCTTGCAAAGTTTCTTTGGACTTTTTTTGTAAAGGTAGTACAATATCATGAGATTATCATTCACTTGATCAAAAAATGTTCCTTTCAGTGCATCTCTAATTGCCAATTCAAGTCTATGGTTAAGACAATGAATAGACAGTAACCATGGCATTTCCACTTTTAGCAGAGCTGATAGCCCTTTTCTTTTCCCCAGGTTTACTGCAGCTCCATCTGCACACATAGCAACCATGCAACTGTTCAAGTCTAAAATGCCAAACTCTAAGAAGGCTTCTTGAAGTGTTTCTAACAAACCTTCTGCACTGGCGTGCTGAACGTCTTTTAATCTGAAAAAGGTCATCTCTGTTAAACAAGAACTTTCGTTAAAATGCATAATATACAGTAATTCTTTTTCAATACAACTTTCATCTGTTGCCCCATTTAGAAGAACTGCAAAATACAGACTTTTCTGAAGGGCTGTGAGTAGATTTTCCTGTAACAATTCACCAATAACTGACGTGAACATACGTGAACAGTTAATATTTGTACATGCACTTCCGAGATCAACATCATGTCTTTTTTCAAGTTTAACAAATGATTCAAATTTAGTAAATGAAAGCTCTTCTTTAGCGAGCAGATAAACGATTTCAATCAGATGGCGAACTACAGCTCTGTCTTTTACTTCTGCTCCCAATAGTGCATGTCCTATTGGTGTAGTTTTGTATATGGAGGCAATTGATTCTGGTTTTCGGTTGAGTGTAACAGCTTGTTTATGAGCATCACATTGACTGTGTTTTGCAACATTGTCCTTTTTCAAAGCTGTACCTCGGATGCCAACAATGAAACTTTCACTAAACTTTCTGCAGTACTTTAACTGGTCTGCCCATTTTTCACACAGGGAACATTTTACCCGGTCTACAAACTCACCACCATTGTCTGTTTCATACACTAACCATTCATTGCAGCGATCAATCTCCTTTTTCCATTTTTCTACAGTGTGCCTCCTTACTTTTTTGGTGCTGGTTGCCATGGTTGCTGTCTGTTCTCTAGGTTCACGTAGCTGTGTGTGACACTGACTGACTCACCGAGTATGCAACAATAATAACACAACTTGAACAAGAATATGTGTGTGCTTTTTTCCAGTGTGTATAATTTGTTGAAAGACATTTGACAATAAACATCAGGCTTCTAAATTCTGTCTTGTGTCACTTCTTTCCTACAGACACCACCCAGTGATTACTTGCAGCTGAACAGCTGCCAGGGGGTGGGGGGAGACTGACTTACCCTCTAAGTTAAACGGGAATCGGGGAGGACAAATCTGTAGTTACCCTAGCAACACCGGGTCTGAGCCCTCTAACTTAAACGGTCTCAGAACCCACATTCCTACACAACACTGCAAAGCTGTGCAGGGGCAGAAGATGACCATGGGGTGGGGGCTTGATTGACTGAGCCCTCTAACTTAAATGGACCATGAGTCAGTCAGTACCCACGCCACACAGTACTAGTAACAGGTCAGAGCCTCTAACTTAAATGGTCACTGACAAGAATCGCTATTTGCTGCTATCTGCACAGCTGATGACCAAATCTTGGTTTTATATGGGGGGGGGGCGCTTCAGACAACAAAATACTAACAGACTGGACTTAAACACCAGTCATCAATATGGCAGACCCTAGAGACTACTTGTCTCACTCTGTCACAGCTGCTGGCTTTGAACGTTACGGCGGCCAGACACAAAATGGGCACCCCGAGAACAGCAAACAGAGTGACTATTTACCATCACGAGTTTCAAATGCCAAAAGTGAAAAGTCCGGTCGCCATTTGCCACACCGACCAAAACCCCCCAAATGTTTCCGGCAGAGTTTGATTGCTAGCCCTATGCTCACCAAACAACACCCGCATTCCACTTTGAATATAATGACATTGTACAGTTGGCTTTAGAGTTTCACTGACACAATATTGTTTTTTTTTCAGTTCATAAGTGTGTCAGCCTGTGTCTTGTCCCTCTGAGAGCTTCTACACTCCTGGCACTTTTCTGAATCCTGTCACTCTTTTTCTTCCTGACCCTCCTCCTCCTCTTCCCGAGTCCCAGTCTACTACCCAGTGGCTCCTTTTGGCTGCGCAATTCAGTCCATGTGCAGCTAGCTGCAGCTCAGTTTGAACCTATAAACACAATGACAAACAGTGTTTGTATACTCACCCAATCTGATTGACTTCCAATACAAGAATCCCCAAGCTAGCTTGCCAAATGCCCCAAATGTTAGTTACCCTACCTTGTCTCTGGAAAAACTACTGGCTGGCCAGGCTGGTCAGGTAATCGATGAACCACTGCGACAGCGAGCCCCTGCAAAACAACAGGATATTACATTCAGAGACTCGTTTAATTCAAATAAATTCATTTTTCACTGAGGACAGTACCACAGCAGTAACTTACCGCAGGGCCACCAGTTGGGGCAGGCTCCTCTTTTCACTCTCTTGTGCCACAGGGACAAAGTTCTCAGTCGGGTCTGGTCACCAACCTGAGAAAAAAGTTAAAGCAATATCCGATTCAGACTCTGACAGAGAGGCTCAACTAAATTTGACCACCGTCCCCACATAATAACCTTCACCAGCAACACAAAAATCCCCACCAGACTGCTCCACATCTCACTGGAGAGCTTAGTGGGCAGCTGCACAAACCACCTGATTCAAAATACCACCAGACCATTGTGGGGGGGAGTGGCAGTTCCAGCAGCTTTGACCGGCACAAATCAAATGCATCCATGGGCCACACTGAGACATGCATCATGGCCGCTGGACCTCAAATTATCATTGAATGCAGGGGCAGTCGAGTGAGAAGAAGGAGCCAGTCCGGTGCTCTGACCCTGGCCACTCAGGACTGCTTCAGGGCCCCATAATTATATACTGGTGTGGCGAGGCTGCACAACGCAATGCTCGGCCTGACAAAACTGAAACAACCCAGAGGGGGCAGAGTGGCCTTTGTAACGTAGAGGGCCTTAGTGAAGTCAGGCCCACACATTGCAAGTAATGGCACTTGCACTGAGAGCCTCCAAAAAGCAGAAGATGGTACTTTTCCACACAGGGCCTGCAAGAGCAGTTGTCTTGCACATGATCAGTGTGACAGACAGTAGCTTGTCAGCTGCTTCGACAGATCTTATTGGTAACCTTACAATTACTTGTGCTAGGCAGCAGGCTGCAGTTCTGAGGCAAACACAAAACAATGGTAAGGCTTTCCTGCTTCGGGGGGGGGGCACTTTACACATGGTGGTGGAGTGGCAGGCAGGCTGTTTCAAAATGGCACAGAGGGCAGCAAAACAGATAAAATTGAGAGGAAGTGACAACAACAGGATACTGAATATCTGGATTCTGAATTGGATATTTGGGCGGTATCGTTGGGGAAACATGCATGACACACACCATGCAAAACCATGATGGCCTGCCTCATGACGATGATGACCAACACTTGCAGCAGGCGAACTCAAGATAATTTAAATTGCAACACTACTCAGCATCTGTGAACTACTACACCGTGACTGTCTACACACTAACCATACACCGCAATACTAGGGTGGTAAGAAGTGAGCAGAATTACCAGTATGTAAAGAGAAACTTGATGGGCGATGTCAACAGCATGGACCTGTACTAGACAGCACAGTACTACAGTTAACCCACCGAGCAGTACCCCACCATGCTGCAGTACCATTTAGGGCAGGGAGGGAGGAGACTAAGAACACATGGCATGCCATGAACAGCCTTGACCTTGGGACAAATGGAGAAAAAAAGTGGTAAAAAAACGAGCAGCAAAACTATACACAACAAATCAGAAATGTCACACAAGTCCAGTTCACTCCTTTCCAGTTAGACACTTGGTCACTGAATCTAGCTAGCAAACTACTCGTTCCACAACTTCCACTATCACAGTCAGACACACAGTTAATTTCTCAATGCTGATGCACCTGACCGGTCGACCTGACTGCTGTTCCAGATTAATCCCATGCTGGTTGCTGAATCCCTTCCTCAAGTAGTCTTTCTCCACTCAGTCTCAGTCTTTCAGTGAACCCCCTTCCCCCCAGTCCCACTCAAGACGAGTCTTAAAGAGCAGGAGCTAGTTTACCTCACGAGCACACTGTGCCTAGATAGCAAAACACAGAACAGGGCCCGAGTCATTTGACTACTCTGCTGAGCTGTGAACAATACCCCCACCACCTTTACATCCAGGCCCCTGCTGCTGCACCTCACTCAATTCGTTTAACAGGAAAAAGTCTCTGTCTACCTCCCATACTGATACAGGCTGCTTCAAAGTCATCAGGTCAAGACACCCCTTGTGCTCCCCCACCCCGGCTCAACTCTTGACTCTGGGCCCCCTCCTGCAAAGGCACAGTACATTTTAAATGTTAGATTAACGAAGACCCACTTCAATACATTGTCACATCCACTGACAGCAAGGTAAATTAAAAACCAACCAGAATCGGGCAGACCATCTGACCAACACAGCACCACTTACCTCAGTTAATGCCTCAGTGCTGCGGCTGACCACTTGTTTGATGGGGCTGCAAAGTTGCACTTCTCTGCCTGGACCTGGCGTCCTCAGTTTTCTTTGGACAGCAGCACTGTGGTAATGGTTCTACTCTCCGAGGCTCGAGCTGTGTGAGTGAGAAAATGGCGCGGGAACATGCATTCTACTACAGTACTTGCCACATGATGAAGCATGGAGACAGCCCACAAAATTAAGTGATTGGTGGAACATACCTGAGCTTTCTCTTGACCACCAATCATGCTCTTACACTGAATTCTGATTTTTTTTTCCCCCGAACGAATCTACCCACACTTTCGCTACAATTCTCAGCCAGCCTCATGTAAAAGGAGCACAGAGCGCATCTGCTTGGACGCACATACACATCATGTAGCCACTTTCCACAGTGCGGGATCAGGCAGCCAATAACTGTGAAGGTCAGAACGGGCATAGTAAAGCCCATTTTGCATTAATTACATCACTGTGGCTGAAATCGTGCCTCAAACACAAAAAAACATGGAAAAAATGGATCGCACTTTTATGCGATCCATTCCATGTTTTGTCTCGCATGACCAGCCGGTTTGCATCACAAAATGCGATGCGATACCGGCTATTTAAAACCCTGCGATGAAGTTGATCACCTGCGAGAGCATTAGTTCTGATTTGGCCTTGATGAAAAGGGAACCAAGGAATACGCAGGTCTGGAGGGCCAGGTCCCTGAACTACTTCACCTCCTAACGGGGGGAATCTGCTATCAGACAGTCATGAAGGTAGGGGTACATCCGGACTCCCCAACGCCTCAGGTAGGCTGCCACCTGTTAAGCCTGGGTCCCACACCATCTACTGACTCGTATTCATATCATAAATAATCTTGTTTATTTTTAATGTGATATTGATGTACTGCACTAACATATAGAATTAGGTACTGATCATATAAGCATGGGTGCTAGGACTATGCTTGCCACTGACATTTGCTGCTGTATATTATGTTTAGATCCTTTTATAGTTTTATACATGTTTTATGTTTACTATATTCAGCATGCATATCTTCCATTTATTCTGTTTACATAGATTGTGTTCCTTTTATGTTTTAATATAGTCATATAATCATGCGTAATTCTGTGTCTTATACCAAAGCATCATGGCATGTACATTTTTGTTTATGCTGCATTCATAACATATAAGAAAAAATTACTCACCTTAGTAATTGCTTTTCTTCTCATGGAGTCTTGCTATATTAGGACCATTGCAGTCATTCCCCACACTTGAACTGCCCCGGAGAGGAAACAGTTAACTCCAGAGTGATCTGGAGTTCCACAGCGCAAGGGCGCTGTTCAAAGCTCTATCTGGCTAGTTTCAAATGAAACTGTCAGGTTCTTTACGGAGCTAAACTAACATAGCAAGTCTGTGTGGAAAAGTCTACACTAGCCATTGGCTACCTACCATTAGTAGAATAAGAACAATCACAGAATAATAACAATATTTATTGTTAGGATCACCCCTTACAAGCACTAATAGGCCCCCTCTCCCCAAAAGACTCAAGTCCAGAGAGGGGGACCATCTACCACTTAACAAAAATCAGAAATACCTAGTTCCTAACCCAAAGGAAACAAGGGGGAACTAGAGAGACTAAAATGGCATGACACAGTGCTTGCACTAATTTGCCAACCCCATACCCAAGTAGGAGTTCTGAGAGGGGTAGAGGGAGGGTTGTCTTTATAGCAAGACTCCATGAGAAGAAAACAATTACTAAGGTGAGTAATTTTTTCTTCAAACACCATGAAGTCTTGCTATATTAGGACCATTGCAGATTACACAGCAGTACCTCCATGGAGGAGGGTCAGAACCTACTTAGGAAATAGGCTCTGAAGTACAGCTGTGCCAAAACGAGCATCTCTCCTGGACTGGACGTCCAGGGAATAATGCTTGGTAAAGGTGTGAACTGTTTTCCAGGTAGCAGCTTGACAAATTTCCAAAATGGGAATATCTCTAGCAGCCGCTAGAGATGCAGCTGTACCCTTGGTGGAGTGAGCCCTCAGTCCTGAGGGGGGTTCCCTACCTAGTTTTTGGTAACAGAATTGGATACAAGAGACAATCCACCTTGCAATTGTCCTCTTAGTGGCAGGTCTCCCTTTGCCAACCTCTCCATAGGTAAGGAAGAGTTGGAGGGATTCGAACCTGTGACCCTTGGTACGTTCCACATAGTAGCTTAGGGCTCTTTTGACATCCAAGCTGTGTAGTCTCCTTTCACCCGAGGAAGAATGCTCAGTGAAAAATACTGGGAGAGAAATGGACTGGTTCAGATGAAAATCTGAAATCACTTTGGTAAAACTTCTGTTAGTCCTGAGGACTACCTTATCCCTGTGAAAAGAAAAAAATCTTTTCCACTGAAAGGGCTTGCAATTCACTTATACGTCTGGCAGAAGTGATAGCCACTAGAAAAACAGTTTTCCATGTTAAATACTTGAGATCTGCAGAAGAAAGGGGCTCAAAGGGAGGTTGCATTAACTGAGCAATGCAAACATTCAGGTCCCAGGCAGGGGCTGGTTCCCGAAAGGGAGGGTTAGTGTGAAGTAACCCCTTAAAAAACTTGGAAAACACAGGGTGAGAGGAAAGAGAAACAGGCTTCCCTGCGGAAACAAAGGCAGAAACAGCTGCCAGATGAACCTTCAAGGTAGCTGGTCTAAGGCCTAGGGAATTTAGATGGGCCAAATAGTCCAGTAAAGTGGCCAAGTCAGCAGATTCTGGTACAATTTGTTTCTCCGAACACCAGAAGGAAAACCTCTTCCACTTAGAATTGTAAGTGGTCTAGTGGAAGGCTTCCTAGAAGCCTTAAAATATCCAGGACCCCTGAGAAAGGTGCAAATCAGCAATTCTAATTCCTCAAGAACCAAGCCTTGAGGTGGAGGGATTTGAGGTCCGGTACCACACTCTCCCTGTGCACAGGTCAGCAAGTCGTGGGTCCGCAAGGTCAGGGAGGGTGGATTGTCAGGGACAGGAGGAGAGGATACCAGGCTGTCTGGCTCTAGTCTGGAGCAATCAGAACCACTTTGCAGGGCTGAGTTCTGATTTTTACCAATACCCTGAAGAGGAGAGGGAAGGGGGGAAAAGCATATAGGAATTTCCCTTTCCAATCCAGCAGAAAGGCGTCCAGGGGGACTGAGCCCAGCACTGGAGGCCTGTAACAAAATAGAGGAAGTTGATGGTTGTCTGGGGCTGCGAAGAGATCTATCTGAGGGGTGCCCCATCTGGCAAAGACTGACCCCAATACCTGAGGATTCAGAGACCATTCGTGATGGCCCTGGGAAATCCTGCTGAGAGCATCCGCCAGGACATTGTCCTTTCCTGGAAGGTGAATTGCGATCAGGGAGGTGTTTAGGGAGTAAGCCAGAGACCACAACTTCATTGCTTCGGTGCACAAGGCTGATGACCGAGTGCCCCCTTGCTTGTTGATGTACCACATTGTTGTGGTGTTGTCTGTCCTGATTTGAACTACTTTGTTCTGGACAACAGTTGAAAAGCCTGAAGAGCTAAAGAACAGCTCTGAGTTCCAAAAGATTGATGTGGAGCAGAGATTCCTGGGGGACCACACTCCTTGAGTGGAAAGGTCGCCCAGTGAGCCCCCACCCTAACAGGAGGCATCCGTGGTGAGGGTGAGGGAGTGTAAACGGGTATAAAGGGAACCCTTGAGTAAGATTGCTTTGATCCTGCCACCACTGAAGGGCCAGGATCAGGGTTTTGGTCACCGGACTAATTTGGTAAGGGGGTCCCTCCTTTGAGACCAATAGGACCTCAAGTGGAACTGGATGTCCTCATCTGAAATCTTGCTCCCTGCACGACAGCTATGGAAGCAGCCATGTGCCTAGGAGTTGCAGAAAGTGCCTTGTTGGTCGAGAGACCCGCAGGGTAAAGGAGGATGCCAGGGCAATGAGCCTGTCCACTCTTTCCGAGGGAGAAATGCCCTGGCTAACTTTGTGTTCAATTCTGCACCTATGAAAGTTAGAACCTGAACAGGTTCCAGAACTGACTTTGGTAAGTTCAGCAGGAATCCCAGGGAAGTAAGAAGCTGCTGGGTGACTTGCAAGTGGGATTTTACCTGATCTGGAGACTGACCCACTATGAGCCAGTCGTCCAGGTAGGGAACACAGCAATCCTTGCCTTCTTAAATGAGCCACTACCACAGCTAGACATTTTGTGAATACCCTTGGAGCCGAGGTTAGGCAGAAGGGCATTGCTCTGAACTGGTAGTGGCCAGAGAGCAGCTTCGAACCTGAGGTACTTTCGGGTGAGAAGGCCTGATCATGACATGAAATAGGCGCCCTGAGGTCCAGGGAAGCTAACCAGTCCTCTGGCCTCAGGGAAGGCAAAATCATTGCTAGAGTTAACATTTTGAACTTTGGTTTCAATAGATGTTTGTTCAGGTACCTTAAGTCTAAGATGGGCCGCCATTCTCCTGTCTTTTTTGGGGTAAGAAAATATCTTGAGTACAGTCCCTTGCCCTGATGGCAAGGGGGACCCTTTCCACTGCTTTGCAATCCAGAAGGGAAGAAACCTCTGCTTCCAAAGCAAGGGCTTCTGAAGAGTTTGCAGGTGGAAATTGCCTGGCTCTCATCCTTGGGAACTGTTTGAAGCTGAGAACCAGGCCCTGGCTTACTACTTCCAGAACCCACCTGTCCGAAGTTAGGGACAGCCAGTTCTGGCTGAAATAAGCCAACCTGCCCCCCACTGGTACAGGAGAATCGGCCCTGGGCACCCCATCAGGGTGCCTGCTTGGCAGCAGCTTTAGGCTGAGGGGAGGGCGACTGTCTACCTGTGCCCTGTCTACCTCTGCCTCTGAAAAAAACCCTCTGTGAAAAAGCAGAGGAGGCTTGAGATTGGTAAAAGGGCCTGTGGAAAGGCCTACCCCTACCCCTGGGGGCATGCCTTTGTGGAGTGGCATGCCTCTCCTTAGCTTGGGCACTTTTGTAGGTAGTTCTGTATTCATCCATCTTTTTCATATAATTTTCCGTTTGATCACCAAACAGAGAATTTCCCGTTACAGGAAAATCCATAGCCTTTGACTGAGTATCTTGGGACAGATTAGTGCATCTGAGCCATGCCAACCTACGGAAAGTTACAGAAGTGGCCATGACCCTAGAGGAAACATCATTAACATCAACAGCAGTATGAAATTGAACTTTAGAGGCTTCAATGCCATCAGCAGCCACTTGTTCCAACTCACTAGCCAGCTGGCCCTGGGCCTGCCTGGCTAACTGCAATATAGTGTCCCATCTAGATTTCTGATATCTAGCCACATAAGCCATATAATTAGCCTGCCTGAGTCCCAAAGAAGCTGCCATATATTGTTTTTTTCGCCATGGCATCAATCTTCCTGGAATCCTTATCAGGAGGATGTGAGGCCAGGGGAATATTAGCCTTGTCACAGGCTGCAGCTTGCACCACACCTACATGACTACACTGCTCAGAGAGGAAGTCTGTATCAGGGCCTGATAAGGTATACCTTCTGTCCATTTTTTTATCTACAGGAGGGACAGAATGAGGATTTTTTAAAATCTTTGTTGTTTGCTTCCTAAATGACTTATGCAAAGGAATAGACAACCTCCTAGACTCTGGAATATCCATCATTTCAACATAATCAGGCTCCTCTTGCTCATCCACAGCCTCTTCTAAAGGAAGCTGGAGGGTTTCTGCAACCTTTTTGTAAAACATAAAAAGAGAAGGGGACTCAGACAGCATAGGGGGAGATTCTAAAGGTCTATCTGGAGAAATGTCCGGTTCAATGGGCACGTCCAGACCTTCCCAGTCACAAACATACTGATCAAATTCCTCCTCCCCCTCATGTGGTTCATAAAAATCCTCAACACCATAATCCTGAACCACTGGGACTGAACGAGCCACCCTTTTCCCAGATGCAGGGGTCTGACAGATCCCTGAGACAAAGATTGGACAATCTGAATGGCTTTAGTTATCTCTGCAGCAGTTGGAGAGACAATTTTGTACTCCAGACCTGCTGATTTCTTTGTCTTTTGCTGGGACTGGTTCCTCTGAACCAGCCTTCCTTTGCCTTGAGGAAGTCTCGCCCTGGTCAGGGCGCCCTCTGGTCCAGTGGGTACTGGACCGGCTGGCCATCCGGGTCAGCGGACTTTGGCCCTCTCGCCCTGAGCCGGCCCAATCTCTTTTCCAGGGTGGCTGCAGGGAAATTTCTTACACACCTGGCAGTCTGACAGAGGTGGTCAGCCCTCAGACAATAAACACAGTGGTGTGTGGGTCAGCCTTGGCAAAGGCTTCCCACAGACATCACAGTGTTGAAACCCAGTGGGCCTGGATTTTCTTTGGGTTTCTCAGACATAATGCCAGCCTAACCAAAAACTTGCCCTTTAGATGGCAGTGCAGGCAAGACACCTTATCGGTTCCTAACTCGTGTCACGGGTATTTGAAAAAACCCCAAATAAAAGTTAGGTTTTTTAGAACCGATAAGAACCGGGAACCGCACTCTAAAAGCCCAACCAAACAGTTTGACACATATATTTTAACAAACCGATCGGTTCAAAACCGAACCGATAATGAATTTCCACACAGACTTAATTTCTGTACTTACGGTTTACCAGATAGAGCTTTTAACCGAAATGCGGTAAAATAAATACTTTTTGCCGGTTCCAATGAACCGAAAATACTCGCTTGAACCGAGAAATGAACCGAGCTGAAGGAGCTGATCTCCAGAGCGACTGTTCAGTGAAGCGGAGTAAAGAATCTGACAGTTTCATTTGAAACTAGCCAGATAGAGCTTTGAACAGCGCCCTCACGCTGTGGAACTCCAGATCACTCTGGAGTTAACTGTTTCCTCTCCGGGGCAGTTCAAGTGTGGGGAATGACTGCAATGGTCCTAATATAGCAAGACTTCATGGTGTTTGAAGCTGACAATTCATTTTATTTGTTCTGAGATTCTTTCTTAGTTTGCAACTTTATTTCCTATGTAATTGCCCAAGGAAGCCACCTTATTTACATGCTTTATCCAATGCTGTACGTTTATCATATCTGTAACTGCACTGTCAGTCATATATAATTGCTTGCACACCAGCTCCTCTGAGAGAAAGAGACCATACTCGAGGAATGGTGGGAAATCGGCTCCCTTGTGATTGCTTTGTCACATGCCTGAGGTGAGTATTTGTAATAAAACTGCATACTACATACTGCTTGTGGTATAATCTTTGGATAGCCAATCCAACATACAAAAATCCGATGGTAAGCCGGACTTACCATAACAATGGCGATTGTAGAACACGTTTTTTTTTGGCTAACAAAAGGTACAACGCATTTCCTATTGGGAACCGAGTTCTAGGAATTAATTTCCCCCTACAAGCAGCTGCGAGCTACAACTTGGGACTTAGGTTTAAAATCACGGACTGCAGTTCTCGGTTTGCTAGAGCACTGACACTAGGAACTCTGATATACAGAATACTGTCACTCCCCTACTAAGTGGGTCTCAGGCAGCTTTGAACTTCTGTACAGGTGGACTGCTACTCTGCATCTGACTGAATCTTAAGCAGCTTTGGGACTTTGCAAGGCTGGACTGCTTGCTCGTAGGTTGTGGGGTCCTTTGACAGGCACCCACATATGTCAGACCTGTGTGTGTGTCTTCAACTACTGTGGTTCGAAACACAATTGCTGAGCCACAAACGGTTAAAGATTTCCCTGCTTATTGACATATCTAAAATATGCACAGAGTTGAGAGAAGATATCTCAGCTTATCTCACTGCACATGGTGGGTGGGAAGTGCTTTCACGTAGTTAACTAAAGATGATTTCGATCCAGTTTTGCTGATTTGTGAGCAGTATATTGAAATGAGAGTCAACTAATGAGCAATCTGCAATGGGGCTGCTTTTGATGTTTCTTTATAGAAGCTGAAAACAGTCAAGTCAAGTTTCACTGATTTTAAATAGTCAGTGGAAGAAGGTGTTGACCCTGTCCTTGTGCTTCGGATTTGTGGCGAGTACACTTTGTATCTATTGGTTGATCAGCCTTTTGCTGCAGTCTAACAGACGTTAAGGTGTAAAAACTTTTGTCTTTTTACAACTATTCCTTGCTACTCACTTTAGGAAAAGCACTACGTTTAATAGTTATATGCCATATTTTGTTTTCTATTCCGTGAAAGTATAGTTTATTTTCTGCTAGACTGAAAACAGTCTTTTCAAGGACGTGCTGTCACATGCAGTTGTGATAATGATGAATTGGAGAATGTTCAAAACAGCATAGGCATTACTGTATTCTGTAATGAATCTTAAGGTTTAATGGTATCAGTTTCACTATTACGGTGTGTTTGATTTTAATACTGTTTTTTGATTAACAGTAATTAGTGTTGGCTGGGATCAAATGTTAAGTCCGTCTTTTAGACCAATTGTGTGACATGACTTTGTTCACTTGAGTTAATTATTTTTAAATTAGAAGAATTTTCTTTTGGTTGATAAAGGTAAGCCTTCATCAGTGACGTAGGGTTTAAGAATATGCTTTTGAACATGTGGAAATGTGCCATCCTGCATTTTAATGTGTGGTAATATTTATAGTTGGGAAACAATATATGCCTGGATTGGTGGTAGTTCAGGTAGATGTTAAAGATCCCATGGCACTTATCGAAAAGTGTAGGGGAATTTCCCCGGTGTCCTGGCCAAATTTCCCTCATTCACTAAAAATGCCAACAGCTTTATCTGGTTCAAGGTCAGTTGGCATTCATCTGTATCCCCCTCCCCCGGGTCGCACCTGATAATAGGCAGGACTTGTCTAGTGCACTTACCCGATCAACAAAAACTAAATAAATATGCCAAATTAGGCATGTGTTATATCAAACTGTCACTGTTACCAGTTATCTGGGGGGTGTCTGTTTTCTGAAGCCACATTAGTTTTGTTGGCAGACTGTCTGCAAACTTTCCATCATTCAGATGACTGGCTTAAGGCTGAAGTGAGTGGAGTGGTGTCATTAGTCTCGATTCAAGTTAATCATAGTTTGTTATGGGAAAAAAGGCATGAACTTGCAAAGGTTGTCTATGTCCCCCCCCCCTTTCCAATATGGCCTCTCCATCTGCCATCATGTGAATCATGGTGGTTAAGCAATTTTATTTTTGCTGCCTCAGTCAGCGACAAGGAATTGTTCTTTTATCTGTAAGAACTCTTGTTCAGTGCAGTGTTGAAGAACACTGAAGATACAGCTGTGTTTGCATCTCAGCAGCCTTTGTTTGCAGTGTGTGACCTCTGGCATGTCACTTAACCTCCTTGATCTTTTGTGCTGGCTGTTTTTCCAGCTCAAAACTGACGTACCTCCCCAATTAAATCAGTATTTTTTATTCACATATAACTTTGATGAGGACTGCATATCAAATGTACTTTCCCCCCCAGTCATCTGTATGTGATGTTAGGACTGCAATTTTTTCTTCTCCCTGGGTTTGCAGACATAAAGCTGCTTGCTATCTACAAACTCACCTATTCCTACATACGCCTTCCTTTAAAGAAGTTCTCATGGCTTCTTTGTTCTTGTCCTGCATCACTTATCCCCATGCATCACACAGCGATCTTGGGGATCACCCCCAGCAATTGTAATAAACCATTTAACTTTAACAAGCTAGCTACACAATTTGAACTGCCACAAAAAGTATAACTGTTTTGGGAGATTTTACTAATCGTTTGTTGCAAGCCTAAATGCAACACCTTTTTAACAATTTAGTATGTACAAAATACCAGTATTTTAACTTGTGTTATATATCAGAATATGTGTGTGTGTTAATGACGGTTCTAATGTCAAATTCAGAGAATTAGGGACACCTAATCCTGACATGGTCTAATTTAATTCATTTTCAGGAATCCATCGGAGTGTAGTAATAGCTGCAATAAAATATCCTACCCTTAAGGGTAGTTGAAGGCATTCATCTGCATAGACTTAATATAAGTATCGACATTTTTAAAAACCAATGCTAACCTTCCACAAGGAGAACGCTCCGAGGTATACAGGCCTGTTTTTTTTTCCTCTCTTACAGGGATAAGACAATCCTTCACAAGCAACCACTGGTAATGTATACACATACTTTATCCAGTGGTCTAATTTCATTATGATGTTATAGTTTGACTCATAGTAGGATACTGTATTGACTTTTTTTTTATGACAAATTGGGTCAAAGCCATTTGTATTTATTCAGCATACAACCTTTCAGGTGATAACTGACTAGCAAAGAAAGATTGCCAAAATATTTGTGGCTAGATAGCCACATCTCTATTTGGGAATAAAGTGTCATCTAACATTTATGCAAAAACCTGCTACAAGTAAATTTAATAGTATTTACTATTGTATGGTCGGGCATCTGCTCCAGCATTGGTCATACAGTATCCTATGTTATCTGAACTGCCTCTTTCACAAAAGGAGCTCAGGAGATGGCAAAGGCATGAATTGTATATATGCCCACCCCCATTAACTGATCGCTTACATTAACAACTGGTGTGCCTGTAAGGGACAGATAACTGTTGGAACTGTTAGTAACATAGTTAACTAACAAATCATTGCATGCCTATTTGTTTAACAAATAACAGTCCAGAAATGGTGTAAGCTGTATGTGTACTATTTATCACAGGCTGCACTCATTGATAGAAGGCTTTTACGGTTCATCACTGATGGGTATGTATAATGCTGCAGCTGCTAATATTCTTAGTGTGATTCAACATATCTATGACACTTCCACAGATATGTTATACTATAAGTCAAGCCTTCTGAACTATACAAGGCACTTGGGGGGGGGTTGAACCATGCCACCTTGCAGTGCAACACCTATGGTGGTTGCAAATAAATAAATGTCCTTCTGGACCTGACTGAGCTGCAGCTAGCAGATCCAGAAATGAGGGAGATAAACCCACTGTCCCTCCAGTAACAGCACACACAATGAAAAACGTGCATTTGCTAATAACCCATTTGTTGTTTACATGTTTTGAAAAACGTAATGTACTCTAACATTATAAACCAGCTCAGCCTCTCTGCCTTCCCATACACAATCTATCTGCAAGTGGCTTCATGCCAACTAGCACCAGCCAAGCTTTGGCCCTCAACAAGTAATCAGCTGAGCTGGGGGAGAGAAACTGTGTACATTCCCAAATTCTTTCACATAACCCTTTCTTCACAGAAAAGGGTCATGTTCTAGAGCTTCTGGACAAGAACACTCCTATTGGCCACAAGGGCAACAGGTACAGAAATACTGCTTCCGTAAGAGCAGGCAAATCTTCAATAATAATTTACGAAGTAGGGCATTGCCCTGGAAAGGACATTGCAAACCCAGTGCTCTGCCTGGCTAACAAAACAACTCGGGGAGAAGAGAAGAAGACAGTGGTGGGCTATTCAAATAAGTACTTGGATGGGACACTATAAACAACAAACTGAATACAAACTCAAATCATATCCCACCCTCTGCACCCTATTCCACTGCTGTGATCAATGGAAAAATGTTCTGAGAACTGCAACACAGATTACCCACAGCAGGAACCAGGTCCAGCTGCCTACCAATATTATTTCAACAGTCATTCCTGGACTTTGACAACCACCTTCATTTTAAATGTGATCAATGTTTCAAATGTATTTTCTGCAATGTGCTTAATGACTATTGCTTCCCCACCCACCTCACTACTGCTTCTCTTTCCCCCCTTTTCTTTCACGTAAGCACTTGTTACTTATTAACCCAGCACTTATTACTGTCCACTATTTTTACCTATCATGTGCAACACTGTTTGTAAAATGTACCATACAACTATATGTTAATGTTGAACTTGTAACTTGAATGTTTAATGTCTCATTCCTAATGTACCCCTTCCCCCCCAGGTCACACAGGGAAGCGAGCGACTTGTCGCTCAGTGTACCTTCCCAGTGAAACATTTCAATAAATAAATAAATGTTTGTGTTTATGCTATTATGTTTTTGCGTATTGTTGCAGCTTATCAAGTATAAGCTCAGTAAACTGCTCCACATCTGTGGATGTTTGGGGGTATTAGGCCCATCTGGATGACATCTGTCAGACCCACATCGGGGGGGGTATCAAGTACCAACCACTAACACGACAAATCAGTTTTCAGACACTGAAATGTCCCAACACCCCCACAAATGATTATTTCTTTCTTACAGGTTATGTGCCACCATTCTCACTCGCAGACAAAAGGGATCGGCACTGCTGTCCCATCCAGAGTAATTACAACATGATAACCATGCACACTTGAACACCATAGTGGTGGCCCCCTACCAATCTCACTTACAGACTAAATGGCAGACTGCTAGCAATCAACAACAAATCCCTAAGGCCCACCTAGCTAATGGCACACTCCAAGGTAGGCCCTACACCAGAAGGTCACTCCCTGGTATCCTGTCTATATGCCAGGCCCAAGCACAACACACAGGTTTCTACACCTGTACTGTACTCATACATCCATAGTATTTTACACCTCATTCCATTACTAGCACTGCCATGTTTCCAACACTTGTTACCCCAACAGAGAAAATGCCTACCCAATGTCTCAAGCATAAACCCAGACCAACTAGTGGTATGACTGCCTCATCACTCCCAGGTGCCCTTGTAAATGATGTGTTACTGGCACTTATGTAATCATGTATTGCGCTCGATGTGTACCCATGATATGTATACCTTGTCCTTGAAGATCATGTACTGTACTGTTCTCCCTACGTAACAAGTTCAAATGTAATCCCACCCAACTATGTACATTATTTGTATTGTTCTACTTCTAAATTCAACTTTTGTATGTATACCTGCCTCCTCTGTAACCCCTCCTCCCAGGTCGCACCGTGAGGCGAGCATCTTTTTGCTCAGTGTGCCTTTCCTGGTGAAACATTTTCAATAAATAAATAAAAATACACACATAATATGGCAGGATGAACATTCTGCTTCAATACATACACTTCTAGGTTTCATATTATCATGTTACCAGACCCCTCTTGCAACAGATCTGACACATACTCAAGACCCAGTATATGAGCACCACACTACTGAATTCGTAAGAGTAGTGTGCTTAATATGACCATTGTTTCATTGTGACAATGTTTGTGTTTATGCTATTGTTTTTTTTTTGGGGGACTTCAAATCATATCCCACCCTCTGCATCTTATTCCATTGCTGTGATCAATGGAAAAATCTTTTATGCTCTGACCATCTGTGATTACCACCGTGTCAACTTGAATAGGAGTACTTTTACAGTCAGCCTATCTGTATGTCATAGAAATGTAATTCATTTACAAGTTTTTATGTACTTTAAAATGCTGACATTCAAATCAACATTTTAAAACTTGATAGTAATTTATATTGTTTTGACTCATCATCTACTAACCCTTTGCTGTCGGAAGCGAACTTTTAACCAGCATCTTGCATGGCTGCAGTTTTTTTTTTACATGGCTCACGCCTCAGGCTTGTTGACGAAATAAGATATACCACTGCTACATCAAACGATCTTCTTTTTGTTGTGTTGCTTTTGGAGCAAGCTCGGACTGTTATGCCTGGATCCCACACCATCTACTGACCCACGTGTTCATATCATAAATAATCTTTATTTGCACTGTGATATTGCTGTATTGCACTAACATACAGAAAGAAAAAATTACTCACCTTAGTTATGTTGTTTCTTCTAATGGAGTCTTGCTATATTATGACATATGCAGTATAACCCCAGGTTAGAACTGCTCCAGAGGTGAAAGAGTTAAGTTTCATGCAGTGCATGGAATCTTGAGCACGAGCTCGGTTGAACACTCTGTCTGTTGTGCTTTAAACCATAACTGTCAGATCTTTACGAGTAAAACTCACTAAAGGTTCTGTGTGGAAGCTGTAAACCTACACTAGCCAACTGGCTACTAAATACTAACACATTTTATGGTCCCAACAACAAGACTCAAGTCAGGGGACCAAAGAATGAAATATAACAGAATGGCAAACATTAGGTGCCAACAGGTCACTACCCACCCACATCCCAAAAAACAAGAAGAGGTTCTGAGAGGGGCAGGTAGGGGGAGGTTACAATATATAAGACTCATTAGAAGAAAC
Organism: Neoceratodus forsteri; assembly: GCA_016271365.2. Lineage (NCBI taxonomy): Eukaryota > Metazoa > Chordata > Ceratodontiformes > Ceratodontidae > Neoceratodus > Neoceratodus forsteri. The sequence continues at coordinate 888,031,913 of CM057450.1, read as the reverse complement.
AACATTACTAAGGTGAGTAATTTTTCTTCAAACAACATGAAGTCTTGCTATATTATGACATATGCAGACTACACAGCAGTACCTCCATGGAGGAGGGCAGAACCTACTTAGGAAATAGGCTCTGAAGCACAGCTGTGTAAACCAAGCATCACTCCTAGCCTGGGTGTCCAGGGAGTAATGCTTTGTGAAGGTGTGAACTGTTTTCCAAGTAGCTGCTTAACATATCTCTAAGATAGAATGTCCCTGGCAGCAGCCAAGGACGCAGCTGTACCTCTTGTAGAATGAGCCCTCAGACCTGAAGGGGAACCTTACCCAGTTTTTGCAACAAAATTGATACAAGAAACAATCCACCTGGCAATGGATCTTTTAGTGGCAGGTCTCCCTTTACCTACCTCACCATAAGTAAGGAAGAGTTGGAGGGAATCAAACCTGTGACCCTTGGTACGCTCTATATAGTAGCTAAGGGCCCTTTTGACATCTAGACTGTGCAATCTCCTCTCACCAGAGGAGGAATGGTCAGTGAAATACACAGGAAGAGACACAGATTGATTCAGGTGAAAGTCCAAGACCACCTTAGGCAAGAACTTTCTATTAGTCCTGAGGACCACTTTATCTCTATGAAAGGAGATAAAATCAGGCTCCACTGACAATGCTTGTAGTTCACTTATGCGCCTAGCAGAAGTGATGGCTACCAAAAACACAGTCTTCCAAGTCAGGTACTTAAGCTCTGCTGAAGACATGGGTTCAAAGGGAGGTTGCATAAGCTGGGCAATGCAAATATTAAGATCCCATGCGGGAGCAGGATCCCTGAAAGGAGGGTTGATGTGAAGCAACCCTTTGAAAAACTTGGAGAACACCGGATGAGCTGAAAGAGAAGAGGGTTTACCTGCTGATAAAAAAGCAGACACTGCTGCCAGGTGCACTTTAAGGGTAGCTGTTCTCAGCCCCAAAGCATTTAAATGCACCATATAATCCAGAACTGCGGACAAGCCGCAGACTTCTGAGAAATACCCGCCAGAGCACCATATAGAAAAACCTCTTCCATTTAGAGTTATAAGTAGCTCTGGTGGAAGGCTTCCTTGAGGCCTTCAAAACATTGAGCACACCCTGAGAAAGGTGTAAGTCAGCAAACTCTAACTCTTCAAGAACCAGGCCTTGAGATTGAGAGATTTGAGATTCGGGTACCAAACCCTCCCCTGTGCACAGGTTAACAAATTGTGATTCCTGGGAAGGCACAGTGGAAGTTGGACTGCTAGGGATAGCAGAAGAGGATACCAGGGTTGTCTCGCCCAATCTGGAGCAATCAAGATCATCCTGCAAGGTTGAGATCTGATCTTGACTAGCACCTTGAACAGGAGGGGGAAGGGGGGGAACGCATAGAGAAACTTCATTCCCAGTTGAGGAGGAAGGCGTCCAGAGGGACTGAGCCCAACACTGGGGGCCTGCAACAGAAAAGAGAAGCTGGTGATTGTCTGGGGCTGCAAAAAGATCTATCTGAGGAATGCCCCACCTGGCAAACACCACCTCCAGGATAAGGGGATCCAGAGTCCATTTGTGATGGCCCTGGGAAATCCTGCTGAGAGCATCTGCCAGGACATTGTCTTTGCCTGGGAGGTGAATTGCCAAAAGGGAGGTGTTCAGGGAATAAGCCAGAGACCACAACTTCATTGCTTCGGTGCACAAGGCCGTAGACCGAGTGCCCCCCTGCTTGTTGATGTACCACATTGTAGTGGTGTTGTCTGTTCTGACTTTGTTCTGAACAGATGTGGAAAAAGCTTTAAGTGCTAGAAAAACTGCTCTGAGTTCCAACAGATTGATGTGGAGCAGAGATTCCTGAGGGGACCACAATCCCTGAGTGGTGAGGTTGCCCAAGTGGGCTCCCCACCCCAAGAGGGACGCATCTGTAGTAAGGGTCAAGGAATGAGACTGCGGGATAAAAGGTACCCCTTGTCTCAGGTTGGTCTGATCCTGCCACCATTGTAGGGCCTGGATCAGGGTTCGAGTTACTGGGATCAACTTGGTTAGAGGATCTCTCCTTTGAGACCAGAAGGCCTCAAATGGAACTGAATGTCCCTCATTCGAAATCTTGCTCCTGCACTACTGCTGTGGAAGCAGCCATGTGCCCTAGGAGCTGCAGAAAATGCCTTGCTGGCCGAGAGACCTGCAGAGTGAAGGAGGAGGCCAGAGAAACCAGGGTCTTTGCCCTTTCCAGAGGAAGGAAGGCTCTGGTTTGTTGTGTGTTCAGTTCTGCACCTATGAAGGTGAGAAGCTGAACAGGCTGTAGAACTGACTTTGGAAGACTGAGAAGGAAACCTAAAGATGTGAGCAGCTGCTGGGTGACTTGAAGGTGCTTTCTTGACTTGTTCTGGGGACTAGCCCACTATGAGCAAGTCGTCCAGGTAAGGAAAGATGGCAATCTTTGCCTTCTTAAATGAGCAACTGCTACTGCCAGGCATTTTGTGAATACCCTTGGGCAGAGGTGAGACCAAGGGCATTGCTCTGAACTGATAATGGCCTGAGGGCAGTTCGAATCTGAGGTACTTTCGTGGGAGCTTCTGATGAGGACATGGAAGTGGCATCCTTGAGGTCCAGGGACGCTAGCCAGTCCCCTGGCCTTAGAGAGGGTAAAATAACTCCCAGAGTCACCATTTTGAATTTTGGTTTAAAAAAGGTGCTTGTTTAGGTATCTGAGATCCAGGATCGGCCGCCATTCTTATGTCTTTTTTGGGGTAAGGAAGTACCTGGAATACAACCCTTTGCCCTGGTGTAGGGGAGGAACACTTTCCACAGCTCTGAGAGCCAGGAGGGTTGAAACTTCTGTTTCCAAGGCGAGAGCCTCTAAAGGAACTGCAGCTGGAAAGGATTTGGCTCTCATCTTTGGAAATTTTTTGAAGCTGAGAGCCAGTCCCTGGCTTACTACTTCCAGGACCCACTTGTCTGATGTTAAAGACATCCAGTCCTGGACGAAGTAAGCCAGCCTTCCCCCTACAGGTAGAGGAGAATCGGCCCTGGCCAACCCATCAGGGTGCCTGTTTGACAGGAGCTTTAGGCTGAGGGGTGGGAGCGGGCCTGCTCGCACCCCATCTGCCTCTCCCTCTGAAGAACCCCCTCTGGGCATAGGCTGAAGAGGAGGCCTGGGCTTGGTAAAAAGGCCTGTGAAGAGGCCTGCCCCTGGAAAACTGCCGTTGAGGAGTGGCCTGCCTTTCCTTGGCCTGTGCACTCTTACAGGTAGTCCTGTACTCATCCATTTTCTTCATATAATTCTCTGTCTGCTCCCCAGAGAGTTATCCACAACAAGAAAATCCATGGCCTTAGCCTGGGTATCCTGTGACAGGCTAGTACACCTGAGCCAAGCCATTCTTCGAAAAGCCACAGATGTAGCCATGACTCTGGAAGATACATCATTAGAGTCCACTGTAGCATGGAATTGCACCTGGATGCCTCAATACCATCAGCAGCCACCTGCTCCAGCTCCTTGGCAAGTTGTTCAGGGAGCTGAGCTTTAAGAGCCATAACAGTATCCCATCTGGATTTCTGATATCTGCGTACATAAGCCATATAATTTGCCTGTCTGAATCCCAAAGATGCTGCCATGTACTGTTTCTTTGCCATGGCATCAATCCTCCTGGAGTCCTTATCCGGGGTGTGAAGCCAAAGGAATATTTGCCTTATCACAGGCTGGGCTACACTACCCCAACATGGCTGCATTGTTGTGAGAGGAACTTCGTGTCAGAGCCTGACAAAGTGTACCTTCTGTCCATTTTCTTGTCCACAGAAGTACAGAATTGGGGGTTTTTTAAATCTTTACTGCCTGTTTCCTGAAAGATTTGTGCATACGAATAGACAAGTCTTCTAGACTCTGGGATATCCATCATTTCCACAGTCAGGCTCTTCTTGGTCATCCACAGCTTCTTCCATAGGAAGCTGGAGGGTTTCAGCAACTTTTTTATACAAAATAAAATGAGAAGGAGAGTCAGAAAGCCTAGGGGGAGAAACTTCTATAGGTCTGTCCGGAGAAATGTCTGGTTCAATGGGCACATCCAGACTGTCAAAATCATATTCACTCTCTTCATAATCTTCCTCCCCCTCCTCCGGTACATAAAAATCCTCTACATCATACTCCTGAGCCGGAGGAACCGACCGCCTGCCTGATGGTGACGGTTCGGTCGGAACCGGGGAAAGTGACTGGACAATTTTGATCGCTTTGGCTATTTCTGCAGCAGTTGGAGAAGGAATTTTTGGCTCCAGACCTGCTGACTTCTTAGTCCTTTTAACTGGAACCGACTCAGCAGAGTCAGCTCCTTTGCCGAGGAAGACTCACCTTGTTTAGGGGACTCCCTCTGGTTCGGTTGGCATCGAACCGGCTGGCTATCTGGATCACGGACTTATTAGCCTCCTTTCCCTGAGCCTACAAACTCTCTTATCCCGGTAGCTGCAGGAATTGATACAAATCTGGCAGTCTGAATTGAGGTGGTCAAACCCCAGACAATAGACACGTGGTGTGTGGGTCAACCTTAGCAAAAGCTTCCCCACAGACATCACAGTGTTGAAACCCAGTGGGCCCGGTTTTTCTTTTGGGTTTCTCAGACATAATGCCAGCCTAACCAGAAAACTTGCCCGTTAACAGCCCTTAGCCAAGCAAGACACCCTTATCGGTTCCAGACCGTGTCACGGGTCGTGGAAAAAAACGTAATGTGTATGTTAGTATATGAATAACTCTGAGCAGTGCAGGAGAGCAGCTAGCAAGGCAAACAAGATGTTGGGATGCATCGTAAGGGGGATCACCTCTAGGAGCAAGGAAGTGATTCTGCCACTGTACAATGGAATGGTTAGACCACACCTTGAGTACTGTGTACAGTACTGGAGACCACATTTGAAGAGGGACATACAGCTCCTGGAGAGGGTACAGAGGAGGGCAACAAAGATGATACGAGGGCTAGGGTTTGACTTATGAGGACAGACTTGAGGAGCTCTGCCAGTTTTCCATTGGAGGAGAGGAGAGAAAGGGGGACATGATTGAGGTCTTCAAGTACCTCAAGGAATAAATAGGTAAACATGGAGGGATCTTAGACTAAAGCAGGGAGGTATCACCAGAGGGCATGGTTTGAAGTTGGAAGGTGGAAGGGTGAGGGGGGAAAAGAGGAGGAGGTTTTTCACCGAGAGGGTGGTGGACCCTTGAAATGCACTGCCTGGTGAGCTGGTTCAGAGATCCACTGTGGAGGGCTTCAAGAGAGGGTGGGACAGACACAGAAAGTGGATGTATCAGATGATGGCCTGTCCCGGGGGGGTGGGGATGGATGATAGGGGTTTCTAGAGAACAAGGGATGGGAGGGTCTCGGCACGCAACTAAGGATCTAGGTTCGAGCAGACTCGATAGACCGTAAGGCTTAATCTGCTGGCAAATAGTATGTTAGTATGAAATCCGTTTTTTTTAGAACCGATAAGAACCGGGAACCGCACTTCTAATGAAGTTTGAAGTAATTTTACAACAACCTGATCGGTTTAAAACTGAACCGATAATATCGTTTACAAGTTCCACACAGAATAAATGTAAAACCTTAATTTACTAACGATACCACAGACAGAGCTTGAACCGACCGGTTGCGGTTTGATTTTAAAACAAATGCAGTTAAAAAAACTGAGAAAATACACTTTAAAACCGACAAAATGAACCGAGCAGTAGGAGAAATCTCTGGAGCGACTGTTCAGTGAGGCGGAGTAAAGAATCTGACAGTTAAGGTTTAAAGCACAACAGACAGAGTGTTAACCGAGCTCGTGCTCAAGATTCCATGCACTGCATGAAAGTTAACTCTTTCACCTCCGGAGCAGTTCTAACCTGGGGTTATACTGCATATGTCATAATATAGCAAGACTTCATGTTGTTTGAATAAGCAACCATCATACAAGCATGGGTGCTAGGACTATGCCTGCCACTGATATTTGCTGCTGTATATTATGTTTACAACATTTTATGGTTTTATACAGTTTGTTCATAACACTGTACATGCACAGATTTTATTTACTGTGTTTACCTAGGTTATGCGTTCCTTTTCTGTTCTGACAGTCATATAATCATGCATAATTTGGGTCTTATACCAGAGTAGCATGCCATGTGCATTTCTGCTTATGCTGCATTCATAACACATAAGCTGACAATGCATTTCCTTTGTTCTGATATTTTTAGTCTGCAACTTTATTTCCTATGCAACTGTCCAAGGGAGTTGCCTTATTTACATGCCTTATCCAATGCTGTATGTTTATCATATATGTAACTGCACGTGTATCAGTTATACATAACTGCTTGCACACCAGCTCCTCGGAAAGAAAGAGACCATACTCAAGGAATGGTGGGAAATCGGCTCCATTGTGCTTGCTTTGTCACATGTCTGACATGAGTATTTGTAATAAAACTGCTTTTTATTACATACTGCTTGTGGTATAATCTTTGGATTTATTTTTATTTAAACATTTGTTAACCGGGTAAGCAATATGAGCCACGGCCCTTTTTCAAAAGTGACTTGGGACCGTATAATACAGTCAAGTTGTTACATACACATATACATCAAATAGCCAATCCAACATACAAGAATCTGATGGTAAGCTGGACTTACCATAACACACCACTGCAATGTATTTGGTGAAGATGTTGGGGGCCAAGGACAGGCCAAATGTCATGGCCTACACCTCGTAGAGAATCCCCTCCGCTTGGAACTGGCGGAGGATGGACAGATAGGGTTGTGAAATAACGCATCTAAGATCCTGCGAGCAGAACCACGTTCTGCTCCAGTGGTGGTATGAACAGAGACAGAATGACCATCCAGAAGTGCGCGACCACAGGAATTTGTTCAGGTCTTGCAGATCCAAGATTGGGCGTAAGCCCCCTGTTTGTTCTGGCACCAGGAAGTACCTGGAGACAAGCCCTGGTTGAGGTGGAGGGTCTAGACTGGAAACACTACCTCCTTGCAGAAGAACTGGGTGATGTTATCCAAAAGGGCTGACACATCAACGGACACCATGTCTTCCTTTGGGGCACGGGCTTGGCAAGACAGGTAAGCCTTGAACTCCAGAGGCAGACCCTGACTGACCACTTCTAGAACCCACCTCTCCATGGTAACAGCAGACCAGGCAGAAAGGAATTGGTGGAGCTGGCCCCCCCAAGGGAGGACCCAGGAAAGTCAGGATGGGCATTGAGAGGTGCCTGCATCCCGTCACTGAGCAGGCTTGGAGGCGGAGGAGAGGCCAGTGGAGGGTCCACCAGAACCTCTACCTCCTGAATGACTGAGGCCATTGATTTCTGCAGAGGATGCCAAGCCTGTTGCTGTCCCAGCCTGGGGCTGGGCAGGTTTGACCACAAGGACAGAGGCGGGCTGAAAGGGCTTCTTCTTGTTTTTGAGGCTTAGAGCTCTTGGAGACCTTTTGGGCAGAAGTCACAGAGTCCAAGGTGGCGTTGGACTTCTCTATTCGAGTGACATACCCTTCCACACTGGGCCTGAACAAATCGGTACCCAAGAAGGGAACATCTGCCAATTTGTGCTGCGTGTCCGCCCTAAAGATGGAGACATGCAGCCAAGCCAGAGATCCATGGCTATCTGGAACTGCTGTTTGACTACTGCGCAACCCTGGTCACGGACTGGTTTGTCCGCTGTCTGCAGGTCTGTGGGGAGATGAGGAAGTACCTCATTGAGTGAGCCCAGGAAGGTGTGCGAGAAATGGGCCATCCGAAGGACCAAACTTGCTTGCTGCAGGCCGAGTTAGGAAGTATACAACTTCTTGGCAATATGGTCCAATTTCTTGGACTCTATCAGGGGGAGGGGGTGTGCGTTGTCAACATTTTCCATGCTGCCAGCACGTTGAAACAGAGTCAGCCACAAGTCCCTATGCCGAGGGGTGCTCCATTAATCCTGACAGGGAGTCGTAGGGACCACACACTTATGAGCCATCTGGGCCAATGGTGCAGTGCAGGAGGCTGGCTGCTGCCACAGTTCCAGGGCAGGACCAAGGACAGAATTCTGGACTGGGAAGGCTTCCACAAGAGAGTATCCCCGTTCAAGAATCTCTGTCAATGGATACTGTTCCTGCTTCTGAATGGGCTCTAGCTGGAAGTCTGTTGATTTAGAAATCAGACAGAGAAGGCCCATGAAGGACATGGGCTCTTGATCCATCAAGAGGTCCACAATCGACTACAAATCCATCAGATTGGAGTATAAGGAGAATCCTTCCAATTCTGATGAATCATGGAAGAGCAGTCAGCCATCAGAGTCCCCGCTAACCCTGCAAGGGGGCTCAGAAGTGGCAGACAGCTGATGGGGCAAACTCTTGCTCTGACGGGCGTCCTTGGTCAGAGCACTGGAGGTTGGCTGCTTGGGTGGCGGCTCCACCAGGATTGGTTGACAAGCCAGAGGGGTCTGCACTGAGACCATACAGACTGGTTCCTGCCAAGGAAGGGTCAGGTTAGCTGGGACCAGCTTCACCCGAGTGAACAAGTGCTGTTGCTACATGAACTCCTTATAACCCCAATGCAACTTGCGCTGGTGCCTCTCTTGACCTGACAAGCAATAGTGGCGGCACCGCTTGCCCGAGTGTCAAGAGCACGAGCTTCCAAGATCGATGTGGGCTGCTCGACTCGGGTCTCAACGAGAGTAGGATCTCAACAGGTCTCAGAGGGGGCCAGTGAAAGCAGAGGCCTCCGAGAAATTGGTATGGAGAGGGGGAAGAATAGTAGCCTGGTCTCTCCTTTCCTGGGAGAATTGCAGGACTGGACTCCTTGAGGAGGACGTATTGAACTCCTCTGGAGAAAAACTGTAGACTAGTTCAACAGAGATCTCAGCCAATCGGTCGACCCGCGTCTCGACCAAGTGGCAGGACAGGGAGACTGTGGGACCAGCAGCCAGGGCAGAAGAACCGACCGAGGTTGGAAACTCCAGTAAAGCGAGGGAATTGGAGGCCTGAGAGCATGCCCGATGGCGAGACAGTTTCTTGCTCTCTTTCTCCTTTTCTTTTTTAGATTTAGCGCCTTAGGGACCCTGCCCATGGGTGGGAAGGGCCTCGTACAATTCTTTGAATGCTTCAGTAAAGGAAGTACCCAGAGTAGCAAAAAAGGCTGAAGCCGAGGAGCGGTGAACTGCAGCCTGGGCAGCAGCCTCAAATGCCGCAAGTTATTCAGTGGACTCTGCAGCCAGAGACCACATGATGGTCATCTTTGGACTTCACAGGCAGGTCCCGATCATCCAGACATCTGAGAAAGGGGGCATGGCGGTGTGCGGCAAAAGCCACATGTCTGGGTATCATGCTCGTGGCCCAGGCAATAAACTGGCCAGGTGTGTGGGTCTGTTTGGGACATTTCTTTGCCCACAACCTTATTTCCTGAAACCCACAGTGGACTTCACATCATCCATGCTGATGACGAGAAGAAATGAAGACAAAAGTATTTTTATTAAATTGGCAGAAAAAGTTTAGCAAGGGGCCCTCAGTGCAAGTGTGGTAAGGAGGGAACCTTCTTCCAGCAGAAAGGAAGATCTGATCTCATGGGGTGGTGCCGAGAGAGTAACTACTCAGGTGGATGGGAGGAGCCCAGCATGTCTTAAGGGGAAAGGACACTGCCAGAGCGTGGATATACACCATAACTACATCCCATGAAATTTCCTTTTCAGTGCCCTACTTTTCAAATGACCTTGGGAAGGAATGGCAGAGAAAGAAACAAATATGCTTTGAAAAAATCTCATCTCTGGGATAGAGCATTCACCACTTCCGCTTGTGAATGCCGGTACGGACTGAAAAACCTTGGTACCTGAGCATTCTAACTTTGAAGCAAACAGGTCGATCTAAGGCCAACCAAACCTTCTGCAGAGGTTGAGCACCTCCTGGCTCAACATCCATTCCCCTGGATGAAGAGTCTCTTCGACGCAGCCATTCAGCTTAGATGTTCAGTTCTCCTGCCAGATGGACCACCGAGAGATTAGAAGGTTCTCCTCTACCCACAGCAGCACTACGGTTGCTTCTGCTATCATTTCCTTGCTTGTTAATGTATGTCACTGTTGTGGTGTGATCCAACCTTACTTTTACATTTTACAGCTCTTGACCAGACCAGATTGTGAAAGTGAAGAAGCATAAGCTGTACTGCCCTCATCTCCAATACTGTATGTTTTTTGCTGTTGCTGTTCCTGCACAGTCCAAATGCTCTGGACCAGAATTTCATCCCGGATGGTGCCCCAGTCCAACCAGCAGGCACTGGTCATCAGAACCAAAAGTTTTGCTTCAATTTTTTTCAACCACAAATCTCACTGACACATACTAGATCTTGCCCATCTTCCTACTTTACTCACTGTTAAACTCGCTTAGGGTAGAGATTTTTTTGCATCAGATACCCAATATTTACAGTTTTTTACCTCAAAATCTGATTAGTGAAATCTCAAGTTTAACCATTTTCAAATCTAGGCTTAAGATTCAACACTGCTTTTTGTCAGGAGCCGCCACGGACCGTGGTGAAACTGCAACGGTCCATGGCTCGACTCCCATTTATTTTGTATAATTGTTGTGGCAAAAAAATTATTTTCAGCAATTATACAAAATAAAGGATGGGTAGAGGGCTTAAAACTCAGATTTTACACCCCCCAGAGTGGGATGTCTGAATAAACCCAAGCTTCGCTCATGGGTCTATGTGGCATCCCACCCCTTGTGGGTGTGTAAAATCCTCATCATAACCCCCACCCATCCATTATTCTGTATGTTATTGGCCTCTGGTTGTTGTAACTGTGGTTAATTCTGTCTGTATATTGTATTTTTATGACTTAAGTGTAGGTGTAAAATATTATGTTGTTAGTATTGTTCATTTGATGTTTGTTTTGTTATGTACTTTGTATCTTGTTCCCCATGAAAATGGGCATTTTTAATCATGGTCTTTCCAGACTTTTGAATAAACAAACCAACTGGCTGCCTGTGGGGCTTCTAATGAGGACACCTTAGTTTCTCAGAACTCTCCCTCCAGGTCAGTGACTGCTGAAGTGGCAGTGGATCAAGGACCAATAATCCTCCATGGTCGCAGTCCAGTTTGCTAGCACCCTGTTCTGAAGTAGTCATACATGCAAGTGGGCCCACAGCACTAGCGCTATCACTGCAGTTATCAGCAACAAAATTTGGAGCAGCCCATGAGCAAAGGTGAGAACTGGCTTATCAACCACTTAATCTCATCTAAAACTTCCCCTCATCCATCCTAAACACTGCACTAAGGTGTTCCAGACTGCGTGACAGGCTGAGGGAGCTCTTCTCCGGAATGACTACCCAACCGTGTGTCTCCAGCACCTCCAGGCTCCTGGACATGGATTTCCTTGCCATCTGGGCAGATCATGCTCAGATATACATATTTTCCCTCCAGTCTCAGTAATGCCAAAAGTACTAGGACAACCTTTGCAAACACCCTGGAAGCTGTTGCTAACCCAAAGAGAAGTAACCTGTACTGGAAGTGCTGGCTCTGAACCATGAATATGAGAAATTTCAAGTGAGACTGGTGAATTGGGATGTGGAGATATGCACCCCATAGGTCTAAGATGCTAGAGATCTGCTGGCTGGACAGCCCTCATGACTGACTTCAGGGACTACTCCATCTTATTTATTACGTTTCACCAGGAAAGACATACTGAGCAAAGTACAGCTGGTTTAGAAATGCATCCTGGGAGGAAGGGGAAGAGGAGGCAAACAGGTGTACAAAAACAATTAACAAGTGGTACACGTACAAATCAGATCGTAGTATAACAAAGCAGTATCCAATTTGGAATCTTGAAGGTTGTGTAACGTCAAACTTGTGAAATCCAACCCCCTTATGAACCATAAAATAAATGGAGTACAATCTACTTCACTTTCTTTTGGGGGTACCTGAACAACCACCCTAATCTGTCTGAGGTGATCCAAGGTCTGAGACACTGCCCGTCTCTTCACTAGGTCTTTTGGTGCACAGGGTATTGCAGAAAACACCCCTTTGTGGGTACTGTTGGGAATTCTAATGCATAACCCAGTGCCAGCATCTCTAGTACCCTTGTGTCCACCATCATTTGGGCCCATCTCGTATAAAAGTTTTGTAGTACACCACCACCAAGGGAAGGGAGGCAGAGATGGGCCCGGGTATGCGAGTTATGTCCTCTTTATCCTGCACCCCATTATGTCTGCAGTAAAGAATCCTTGGTTACTGTTGCCCTAAAATCCAGTATAGGCTCCCCTAGTCCTCTGGTTTCTGAAATTCCAAAACAGCTGAAAACCACCTTGGGACTGCTACTGACAGCCACCTCCTCAACCTCTTGGCATGGAATCTGCTTTTTTACTGCTGCTGAACACTGGAAGTTGTCCCTTATACTGGACAGCCTTCAAAATGTCTTCCAAGCCAGATCTGATTAACAGTCTTCCTTTAAAGGACAATTTAAAATAGCCTTTAACGCCTGGTCTGCAACCCAATGCCTGAGCCATACGCCTTGAATAGCTGACAGAATGTGACAGCTAACATATGTAAATTGTCAAATGCGTCACGCCTAGAAAGGCGAAGGTCATGGATACCAGCTGTAAAATGTTTGCCCCACCCTCAGAGTCCGGAGGAACAAAACTACCCAGAGCCGTAAACCATGAGTTTAGGGCTCTGGAAACAATAAAAGATTGAGAGGAGGCATGAAGATTTACTTCATTTGAGGCAAAAAACACATTCAAGTCAGGATTTTCTTCATGGCCCCCTGTAGCATCATCTTGACCCTCTCCATAGTCAAGGTTGGGAACTGCCTGCAGATCTGGGTGAGCAGTGTTGTCCTGCTCTGGCGCACCTGGACGTACCTGTATGATTGCCATTTAGGAAAGCTTTGAATACCAAGATGTGCTTTGTAGAAAGTCAGAGTGCCGCTTCCAACAATGCAGGATTTCTCTTCACTGAGCTTCAGATACAGTATTAAAAAAAAAAAGTCTTCTAAGCATGCTAAGAGGTGCACGCGAACTGGGTAGCATCTCACTATTGCGTGTGACCTCCCTAGATCTACAAGAACATGCCAAGCCATGTGCGTCCTTGCAAGGGTGCAAAAAAAAAAAAAAGCAGAAAGCATCTAACTGAAAGAGTGGCACGTTTTTTTCCCTGCTTCTGTCATGACGCTCATCTCCCAAAGGGTTCCATTCCTTAGATTAATATCTTAAGAGATGCTCACTACTCCCACTTACACCATCTTCTGATGGTCCTCCTCTCCCCCTCCCTTTCTCTGTCATGCTTACACCTGCTCATATGCACTCTCCTTCCTTAATCTCTCTTGCATTCAGCTCTGCTTCTCTTACTCTCCTCTTCCTTCATGCCCACTGTTACGGACTGAACCTTGCTAGCTGGAGTACTTTGTGCTAACACTGTGTATACAGTATGTATGGATGTACCATACCCTTGAAGTTGCTTCCAATGAAATGCATCACACTGCTGATCTACTGATGGCACATTGTCTCATCCTTGCCCGCTGGCAAAATGTACATATGAATCTAATTTTGTCTGTGGATGTATTATAGACTACATTTTCCTGACCTGTACTTACTAGCACCTGTACTCCAAGTAATTTCTATTGTATATATGATATATGCCTGTCTTCTCATATGTTCTAATTGTCTCACGTTGTTGACCTGTCTGTACATATCCTTGCCTTATATATTACGTGCTTGATTTATGTTATACATTATTACATGCTTGATTCATGGCCTTGTGGCTGCTGTACTGTTCACAGGTCCATCCTGCAAATGAGCTTTGCCTCAATGGTGTTCTGCCTGGCAAAACAAAGATATTGATTGATTGAGAAGGTGTGAGCCACTGCTGGCAAACTACCAGCAATGGCCAACTCCCCACAAGGCTCTACAGAATTAAGGGAAACTCCCTTCAAGTGCTGTACAAAGAAAAACCCACAAGTGCTATCACCATTAGCCCTACACAAAAGAAAACAGTTCTCAAAAACGTGCGCAAGTTCCAAACAGATTCAGACCAAACAAACAGCAGGCAGCCCAGCTTCACAAAAAGAAAATGACTCCACACAACAATTAGACCCCTCAGAGTGCAGCCCCAGCTAACGGAGGGAGGGTCTGAAGTCTAGAACTGCACTAAGGAAAATGACAGTGTAGGCAAAAAAAAAAAAAAGGCAGAGGATCCTTTGCCTAACTGTGTCCCCCCCAAAATAAACATATGTAAAATTACTTACCTGAGGCACAAAGAAAGTGCAGCTCTAGATCTAAACACACTATACTAAGGCAGCAACAGGTGGTCTCCAATCATGCACAAAGACACTGGAAAATGGAGAACAAATCTTGCAGGTTATTCAATTTGAAAGCTGCAGTTTAGTAGCCATTATTTCCAAATCTAGGGGTGCTACCTTTTATTTTATTTATTTAAATCTCGGATTACAAATACCTTTGAGCTAGGGATAGCTCATTTTCAAAGGTTCCACGTCAAAGGAAAGGTTACAATAAGGTTGGGAGTTATAGACAACATTCATGGTATCAACAGAGGTACAGACAACATTCATGGTATCATCGGAACACAGCAAGTCAACTGGTAACTAAGTGGGAATAATGCTACACACTCAAGATTCAAGCAAGCAAAGAAAACCATATGGTACATTTGAAGCAACATTGCTAATCAGAGGTTGGGGGAATGGGAAGAGTAAGGAAGGGGTAGGGGAGATGAGAGGGCAGAGTCCAGATAGAGAAGGAAAAGAAAATATGGCAGCCAGAGGCCTTGTCATAAAGTGGGAGGGAGGAGAGGCTAAGGTGGGAGAAGCGTTAAAAAGGAGAGCGGATGAAGGGGGAAGAAGATAAGGAAGAGTGGGGACCAGAGGGCCTGGACAGGTCCAGGAAGGGGGTCAGTGAGATAACAGCAAGGAGAGGGTGAGGTAAGGGAGGAGGTGGCAGGGAGAAAGAAAAAATTACTCACCTTAGTAATTGCTTTTCTTCTCATGGAGTCTTGCTATATTAGGACCTAATGCAGTTAGCCACTGCACTTGAACTGCCCCGGAGAGGAAACAGTTAACTCCAGAGTAATCTGGAGTTCCACAGCGCGAGGGCGCTCTTCAAAGCTCTATCTGGCTAGTTTCAAATGAAACTGCCAGGTTCTTTACTAAGCTAAACCAATATAGCAAGTCTGTGTGGAAAAACTCTACACTAGCCATTGGCTACCTACCAGTAGTAGAACAACAAAAACACAACAATCACAGAATGAAAAACAATATTGCATATTATTGTTAGAATCACCCCTGACAAGCACTAACAGGCCCCCTCTCCCAAAAGACTCAAGTCCAGAGAGGGGCCCATCTACCACTTAACAAAATCAGAATTACCTAGTTCCCTAACCCAAAAGAAACAAAAAAGGGGAGGGGAACTAGAGAGACTAAAAAGGCATGACACAGTGCTTGCACTAATTTGCCAACCCCGTACCCAAGTAGGAATTCTGAGAGGGGTAGGAGGGGGGGTTGTCCTAATATAGCAAGACTCCATGAGAAGAAAAGCAATTACTAAGGTGAGTAATTTTTTCTTCAAACACCATGAAGTCTTGCTATTATAGGACCTAATGCAGATTATACAGCAGTACCTCCATGGAGGAGGGCCAGAACCTACTTAGGGAATAGGCTCTGAAGCACAGCTGTGCCAAAACGAGCATCTCTCCTGGACTGGACGTCCAGAGAATAATGCTTGATGAAAGTGTGGACTGTCTTCCAGGTAGCAGCTTGACAAATTTCCAAAATAGGAATATCCTAGCAGCCGCTAGAGATGCAGCTGTACCCTGGTGGAATGAGCCCTCAGTCCTGAGGAGGTTCTCTACCTAGTTTTGGTAACAGAACTGGATACAAGAGACAATCCCACTTGCGATTGTCCTTTGGTGGCAGGTCTCCCTTTGCCTACTTCTCCATAGGTAAGGAAGAGTTGGAGGATTCGAACCTACGACCCTTGGTGCGTTCCAAATAGTAGCTTAGGGCTCTTTTGACGTCCAACGTGCAATCTCCTCTCCCAGAGGAAGAGTGCTCAGTGAAAATACTGGAAGAGAGATGGATTGATTGAGATGAAAATCTGAAACCACTTTAGGTAAAACTTTCTGTTAGTCCTGAGGACGACTTTATCTCTGTGAAAAGAAATAAAATCCTTTTCCACTGACAAGGCTTGTAATTCACTTATACGCCTAGCAGAAGTGATAGCCACTAGAAAACAGTCTTCCAAGTTAAAACTTGAGATCTGCCAAGACAGAGGCTCAAAGGGGATTGCATTAGCTGAGCAATGCAAACATTCAGATCCCAGGCCGGAGCTGGTTCCCGAAAGGGAGGGTTAGTGTGAAGTAACCCTTGAAAACTTGGAAAACACAGGTGAGAGGAGAGGGAAACTGGTTTCCTGCAGAAACAAAACAGAAACAGCTGCTAGATGAACCTTCAAAGTAGCTGGTTTGAGGCCTAGGGAATTTAAGTGGACCAAATAGTCCAATAAAATGGCCAAGTCAGCAGATTCTGGTACAATTTGCCTCTCAGAACACCAGAAGGAAAACCTCTTCCACTTGGAGTTGTAAGTGGCCCTGGTAGAAGGCTTCCTAGAAGCCTTCAAAATATCCAGGACACCTTGAGAAAGGTGTAAATCAGCAAATTCTAACTCCTCAAGAACCAGGCCTTGAGGTGGAGGGACTTGAGGTCCGGATACCACACTCTCCCCTGTGCACAGGTCAGCAGGTCGTGGATCCTGGGCAAGGTCAGGGGAGGGTAGAATGTCAGGGACAGAAGAAGAGGGTACCAGGGCTGCCTGGCCCAGTCTGGAGCAATCAGAATCACTTTGCAGGGCTGAGTTCTGATTTTTACTAGTACCCTGAAGAGGAGAGGAAAGGGGGGGAAGACATACAGGAAATTCCCTTTCCAATCCAACTGAAAGGCGTCCAGGGGGACTGATCCCAGCACTGGAGGCCTGCAACAAAACAGAGGAAGTTGGTGGTTGTCTGGGGCTGCGAAAAGATCCATCTGAGGTGTGCCCCATCTGGCAAAGACTGACCCCAACACCTGAGGATTCAGAGCCCATTCGTGATGGCTCTGAGAAACCCTGCTGAGGGCATCCGCCAGGACATTGTCCTTCCCTGGAAGGTGAACTGCTATCAGGGAGGTGTTCAGGGAGTAAGCCAGAGACCACAATTTCATTGCTTCGGTGCACAAGGCCAAGACCGAGTGCCCCTTGCTTGTTGATGTACCACATTGTTGTGGTGTTGTCTGTCCTGACTTGACTACCTTGTTCTGGACAGTAGCTGAAAAGCTTGGAGAGCTAAGAGAACAGCTCTGAGTTCCAACAGATTGATGTGAGCAGAGATTCCTGAGGGACCACACTCCCTGAGTGGAGAGGTCGCCCAAGTGAGCCCCCACCCTAACAGGGAGGCATCCGTGGTGAGGGTGAGGGAATGAAGAATGGGTAAGAAGGGGACCCCCTGGGTTAGATTGCTTTGATCCTGCCACCACTGAAGGGCTAGGATCAGGGTTTTGGTCACTGGGACTAATTTGGTAAGGGGGTCCTTCCTTTGAGACCAGTAGGACCTCAAGTGGAACTGGATGTCCCTCATCTGAAATCTTGCTCCTTGCACGACAGCTGTGGAAGCGGCCATGTGCCCTAGGAGTTGCAGAAAGTGCCTTGCTGGTCGAGAGACCCACAGGGTAAAGGAAGATGCCAGGGCAATGATTCTGTCCACTCTTTCCGAGGGAAGAAATGCCCTGGCAGACTTTGTGTTCAACTCTGCACCTATGAAAGTTAGTACCTGAACTGGTTCGAGAACTGACTTTGGAAAATTCAGCAGGAATCCCAGAGAAGTGAGAAGCTGCTGGGTGACTTGCAAGTGGGATTTTACCTGATCTGGAGACTGACCCACTATGAGCCAGTCGTCCAGGTAGGGAAACACAGCAACCCCTTGCCTTCTTAAATGAGCCACTACCACAGCTAGACATTTTGTGAAAACCTTGAGCAGAAGTGAGGCCAAGGGCATTGGTCTGAACTGGTAGTGGCCAGATGGCAGTTCGAACCTGAGGTACTTTCGTGAGAAGGCCTGATCAAGATATGAAAATAGGCATCCTTGAGGTCCAGGGAAGCTAGCCAGTCCCCTGGCCTTAGGGAAGGCAAAATCATTGCCAGAGTTAACATTTTGAACTTTGGTTTCAAAAGATGCTTGTTCAGGAATCTTAAATCTAGGATGGGCCGCCATTCTCCTGTCTTTTTTGGGGTAAGGAAGTACCTCGAGTACAGCCCCTTGCCCTGATAGCAAGGAGGAACCCTTTCCACTGCTTTGCAGTCTAGAAGAGAAGAAACCTCTGCTTCCAAAGCAAAGGCTTCTGAAGGATTTGCAGGAGTAAAATGTCTGGCTCTCATCTTTGGGAACTGCTTGAAGCTGAGAACCAGACCTTGGCTTACCACCTCCAGAACCCATTTGTCCGAAGTTAGGGACAACCAGTTCTGGCTGAAAGAAGCCAACCTGCCCCCCACCGGTACAGGAGAATCGGCCCTGGACACCCCGTCAGGGTGCCTGCTTGGCAGCAGCTTTAGGCTGAGGAGAGGGAGAGGGTCTGCCTGTGCCCCGTCTACCTCTGCCTCTGAAAAATCCCCTCTGTGCAAAGGCTGAAGAGGCCTGAACCTGGTAAAAAGGCCTGTGGTAAGGCCTGCCCCTACCCCTGGGGGCATGCCTTTGTGGAGTGGCATGCCTCTCCTTAGCTTGGGCACTTTTGTAGGTAGTTCTGTATTCATCCATCTTTTTCATGTAATTTTCCGCTTGATCCCAAACAGAGAATTTCCTACCACAGGAAAATCTATAGCCTTTGACTGAGTGTCCTGGGACAGATTAGTGCATCTGAGCCATGCCAACCCACGGAGAGCTACAGAAGTGGCCATGACCCTAGAGGAAACATCACATCAACAGCAGTATGAAATTGAACTTTAGAGGCTTCAATGCCATCAGCAGCCACTTGTTCCAACTCACTAACCAGCTGGCCCTGGGCCTGCTTGGCCAACTGCAATATAGTGTCCCATCTAGATTTCTGATATCTAGCCACATAAGCCATATAATTAGCCTGTCTGAGTCCCAATGAAGCTGCCATATATTGTTTTTCTCATGGCATCAATCCTCCTGGAATCCTTATCAGGAGGATGTGAGGCCAGGGGGACATTAGCCTTGTCACAGGCTGCAGCTTGAACAACACCTACATGACTACACTGCTCAGTGAGGAAGTCTGTATCAGGGCCTGATAAAGTATACCTTCTGTCCATTTTTTTATCTACAGGAGGAACAGAATGAGGACTTTTTAAAATCTTCGTTGTTTGCTTCCTAAATGACTTATGCAAAGGAATAGACAACCTCCTAGACTCTGGAATGTCCATCATTTCTACATAATCAGGCTCCTCTTGCTCATCCACAGCCTCCTCTAAAGGGAGCTGGAGGGTTTCTGCAACCTTTTTATAAAACCTAAATGAGAAGGGACTCAGACAGCTAAGGGGAGATTCAAAGGGTCTGTCTGGAGAAATTTCCGCCCAATGGGCACTTCCAGACCTTCCCAGTCACAAATGCACTGATCAAAATCCTCCTCCCTCCTGTGGTTCATAAAATCCTCAACATCATAATCCTGAACCACTGGACCTTGAACGGTCACCCTTTTCCCAACTATAGGGGTTCGACAAGTCCCTGAGACAAAGACTGAACATTCTGAATGGCTTTAGCTATCTCTGCAGCAGTTGGAGACACAATTTTGGACTCCAGACCTGCTGATTTCTTTGTCTTTTTAACTGGGACTGGTTCCTCCGAACCAGCCTTCCTTTTGCCCGAGGAAGTCTCGCCCTGGTCAGAGGGCACTCCCTCTGGTCCAATGGGTGCTGGACCGGGCTGGCCATCCGGGTCAGCAGACTTCTTGGCCTCTCGTTCCCTGAGCCGGCCCAATCTCTTTTCCAGGGTGGCTGCAAGGAAATTTCTACACACCTGGCAGTCTGACAGGAGGTGGTCAGCCCCCAGACAATAGACACAAGTGGTGTGTGGGTCAGCCTTGGCAAAGGCTTCCCCACAGACATCACAGTGTTGAAACCCAGTGGGCCCGGATTTTCTTTTGGGTTTCTCAGACATAATGCCAGCCTAACCAACAAACTTGCCCTTTAAACGGCCGTGCCAGACAAGACACCCTTATCAGTTCCCAACCGTGTCCACGTGGGTATTGAAAACCCCAATAAAATAAAGGTTTTTTCAGAACCGATAAGAACCGGGTACCGCACTTCTACAGCCCAAAAATTGAAAAATAAGCAAACCGATCGGTTCAGACTGAACCGATAATGTCTTTCCACACAGACTTTAATTTTTTGTACTTACGGTTTACCAGATAGAGCTTTTGACCGAAACCGCGGTAATTTTAAAACATTGCTGGTTCAAATGAACCGAATAAACTCGCTTGAACCGCAAAACGAACCGAGCTGAGGGAGCTGATCTCCGGAGTGACTGTTCAGTGAAAGCGGAGTAAAGAATCTGGCAGTTTCATTTGAAACTAGCCAGATAGAGCTTTGAACAGCGCCCTCGCGCTGTGGAACTCCAGATTACTCTGGAGTTAACTGTTTCCTCTCCGGGGCAGTTCAAGTGCAGTGGCTAACTGCATTAGGTCCTATAATAGCAAGACTTCATGGTGTTTGAAGGGGAAATTGTTCTGTCAGGAGAGGTGAAACAAAACAGGAAGCCAAGTAAGAGCCTCAGGGGGTGAAAAAAGTGGTATATGGGTGTCTGCAGAAAACAGTCACAAGTGCTTTTGGTTAGAAGATGCTGACAAAGCATAAGTTTAAATTGGGACAGACTAGAAAGACTGCTCAGTTGGTTGCTTAGATTACTAAACCACAGGGGAGCTCTATATTGAAAGGATCGCCGGTATTGAGCAGTCTGACAGTGAGGTACTAGAAGGAAGTCAGAAACTGAGGTGTGTGTGTGTGTGTTGGGTCTTAAAGGATTTAAGCAGGCAACCAATGCTCGGGGGTAGTAATCCAAGTAGAGCTTTTTTGGACAGGAGGCAGGTTTGATATTTGATCCTGTTATTTAGTTGGAGCCAGCCAGATTGAGCATGTAACTCACAGGTATGAGTGAGGCGCGCAGCACCCGTAACTAACCTACAGGCTTTGTTTAGGGACATCGTGAGCTGTTTAAGAGATGTGGAGACTGCAGCACAGTATACGATTAGACCATAATCAATGATCGACAGGACCGAGCTATGAACTGCAACCTTAAAGGCTTCTCGGGTAAGACTTCGTTTGTGTCTGAAGAGGAGCCCAATTCTGGTATTAACATCTCTGGCAACATTTTCAATGTGAGGCACAAAGGTAAGGTGACTATCCAGGGTTAGACCTAGGTATTTGAGTTTATTCAAGAGCGTCTCCGTGGTTGTTGGTGATAGTGAGTTGATGGGCCTTAAACTTATTCCGAGAGGACGAAAACAGCTCCCTTTCACCAGGCAGCCCCAACCTGCTCCACAGTACACATTCCAGACAAGAAAATAAGTCAGCACAATCTTCTTCAGAAAGAATCTTCTATGCTGTTTACCCCTTAGAAGCACAGCAAAGAATGGGGAGTTACTATTTGGAATGTTCATGTGCCCAGGGTTCTATGCGGATTTACAGCTTTGGGCTATGCCACTACCCCTAAGAGGTGAACATTACCCATATGTACATTAACTCCCCCTTGACAATGCAGAGCGATACAGAAACACACTAGCCAATTTACAAATCTGGGAGATACAACTGTTGATCAATACCAAAGGAATCACGATTTTCATACAAATTAATCTGGGATAGATTCAGACAGCCATTTCATAGTGAAAATCCCAGTTGGTACACATTGACAGCCTACTATCGTGTTAGTAGCTCAGCAGATAGCACACTCACCTCTGAGACTGGGAGATCAGAAGGCTGTGGGTTCTATCCCCACAGCAGGCACTTGGGTTAATATCCCAATACTGGGGACTTCCGGTGATGTCATGCCCGAGTTGGTAGCCTGAATTGATAGCTCCATCGTAATCCACGAGTTATACCTCCTAATTCCTCCCAAATAGATCTCAAAACACGAGAAAGGTACAGCGGGAGGTTCAATATGCCTAAAAAAGACGATTGAGTGAAAAACAGAGCTGTTGATCCATCTGATGTCGAAAGATTGCAGGAAGATGAATCTGAGAGTGAAGGCTCGAAGGCCTCAAACAGCTCCTCCCGAGATGCTATGGATTGCGGCCAAATCTCACTTAATATCGTGCAACGACAGATATCCCTTGTGCTTAATGAATTAAGGGTCTTTCAGAAGGAAATCAGATCTACTACAGCAGCCCTACATACAGACATAAATAAACTTGAGAAGCGGCAAGAAGAAACTGAGACGCAGGCCCAGGAAACAGATTCTCGAATTACTGAAACCGAAAGGGCCATAATACAACTGCATGATACTATTAAGCTCCTCAGAGACAGAGCAGAAGACGCAGAAAGTAGAAATCGGAGAAATAATGTTAGAATCTCTGGGATTCCGGAAGGGGCTGAGGGAGGTGAAATGCTTGAATTTCTTCAAAAAACTTTAAGAGAGCTGCTCCCACTTCCCCCGACTGTGACTCTGGAAATTGAAAGAGCACACCGTACCTTAGGACCGAGGCCTCCGCCAGGGGCCCGACCCAGAACAATACTGGTGCGATTTCTCAGATTCCAGGACAAAGAATCAGTGCTACATACAGCGTGGAAGGCGGGAGCAGTTTCGCTGGCTGGAAATAGACTTTATTTCGAGAACGATTACTCTCCAGAAATCATGACCAGACGCAAGGCCTACATTCCTTTGATGCGTGCCCTGAAGTCGAAAGGTATTCGCTTCAGAACTCCATATCCAGCGAAGCTCACCGTCCTTTTTGAAGATGGCCCGCTGACTTTCGAAAACACTGTCTCTGCTGCGCAGGAGTTACGAAAACGAGGGATAGAAGTGCAATCACCACGGTCAAATCCCGAAACCTCCATTGCTTCCAAATTAGCCCTTAAAGCTTGGAACAACGGACAACGTGAGGTGAGACGGCAGCAGGGAGTTGAAGCAATCCAGAACATCATAGCAGCATTAAGCAAGCAAATCCCCGCAGGCTCTGACGGAACGAGGCATCAGGGAGCTGAAGGATGAAAGTCGCAAGTACATTTTTGGGCTATGAAACCACTGGCAGGGGAACTGACTCTGGGCAAAATTAAAGTTTAACTGTTACTGGACTTTTCGGATTTTGGCTTGGGAATGTGGGGAGAGGGATGGGATAGTCCCTTTCTTACAAGAAGTCCACGCTGCATATATTGGTCGATGGTGGGGGGGGGTGAGGACATGCAGGGCGGCGGTGAAGGGTCGTTAGCGGGGGGTCCCTCGCAGGGTTGAGCCTTGGAGGTGAAGAGGTATGGGTGAGACAGTTTGATGCCTCGAGGCTAACAGCTCGGCTGTGAAGCTGGGGTGTGACCCTGGCATGGACAAAGGGAGTTCCCGAGTCCGGGGGGTGGGATTAGGCTGTGCAGCTTGTAGGCCTAGGGGCGGGTGGTGGGCCTCCCGCTGCTGGGATTCAGCGATTGTGTCGGCCCGCCACTACTTATAACCCGCCGGAAATATGCAGCTAAATCTCTGTTGTGCAGCGGAAGGGGAGGTGGCAATTGAATTTATATACCCCTCTACTGCGATGCACCTGAATGAGTTGGGGCCCTCCTATCCTGATTTTCAAGACATTACAAAAATGAAGCATAGAGTCTGAGCGTTGTTAAAAGTTGTCTAGTAATACAATATGTTGCTGATTGATGGATGTCCGACTGCACTAAGCCACGTCTTTCCCTTAAAGGTACCCCTTCCCCTCCAGACACTAAGGAGGGTCGGAGATAAGAGGGATTGTCGTTGACTTAGGTGGTGGGAAGGGGGAAGCGGTTCGGGTCCCACGACGCTCCAGTGATACTGAGGAGGCTGCTTGTCCTGGACCCTCTAGCGCCCCTTTGGATTCCCTGCCCCCTCCCACTTGGTGGGCCGCAGGCCTCCCTGAGGAGCTGCCTGCCTTCCCTCCACAGCGTGGTATTGACGACCTTAATCTCCCTCGGTGCGGCCCGACCTCCCTATTGAGACCTCTGCTGGCGACTCATTGAGCGAGCCGGCTTGGGATCGGGGAGAGGGCTGCTGACCATCCCCCTTTTCTATGGATGGGGGGGTGGGAGGCATGACAACGGTAGTGAGCGGGCTTCCCTCTTCCCTCCATGTCCCTCGCTGATGAGCTTCCTTGGTGGATTAGCGAGAGTACCCCACAGAGCCGCCCACTACTGACAGCGAACTAGAGCCTAACCAGAACTGTAATTCTCCTAGTTTACATTATTAAAGGCAGTGTCTGGAGAGGGGAAGACGTGATATTGGTGCTGTCCTACACCATAAATAATAGGTACGATTAGTTCCTCTAGGGCTGCCCAGATGTGTGGGACGAGGGGGCCTCCATGAGCGGCTTCTGAATCTGTCGGAGTCTGCAAATGTGGCAAGTGCCTTCCATGACAAATAGAAGCTTTAAAGGGTCATGTTGAAACAAGGTCTGCAGAAACTGATTAAGCAAAACATTCGCTTAGTTGTAAGCTGGGTGTTGGAATCGGGGGGGGGGGGCTCGGCTGGATAGCCCTTTCCAAAATATTGACTTAGGGACAGGTTGGGTTAACTACCGAGAATTAGGGGGTGGTCTAGGGCAGGGAGGGGGAGGGCTCCCGCGGGGTGACTCCTGATCCCTTAATTCAGTGATAAAGACAGGTTGGTAGTAACAAGATGTGCTTCAGCTCTGGAACAGTCATCCTGGGCGAACGTAAGAGCTCTAAACCCAAAGGGACCGGATGGAGAGGAATTATGCCCCATCCCGTTCTAGGTCGGAGGGAACCGAAACATTGGGGTAATGGCGGCTAAAGAGCTTCAGATAGCTTGGCTATTGTAACCTCGCCGTAACTTGGGGCGAAGACTTGATAGGGAGCTACTTTTGGGGGTCTCGTCTGGACTGGACTAAGACACTAGGATATGACCCTGGGAACCCCCAGCACTAAATGAAGGGCACCTACTACCACAGTAACTTGGGGACCCTGCATGTTTGACTGAGGGGGCTGGGAAGGCTTGGCCCGACAATTCAAGAATTCAAGTGCACTACACCTAGCGCTTGCCCCTGCGCGGGGGGAGAGTGTAGGAGGGGACATGCCATAGACTGAGACTACTATGGAATGCTTATCCAGGACACAGGGGGTCGGGGGAAATAGACTGGCTGGAGGGGGGGGGGGAGAGGTAGGGAAACTCAACTACATGTTGCCTCCAGAGATGGGAGCGCATATGGATGGGCTCTCAATCTAACACGCTGAGTTAAAAGTGCCTTTTCATCAATGAACAGAGGGGACAATAGGGGATCAGTCAGATCTTACTGTTAATAGACTCCACACTCAACTCATCGTTACAGTACATGATGTGAATTAGTTGGATGCGACACTTCAAACTCTGGTGTCACCACCCCTTTTTTCTTGTTTCAATATCATAATAGGCACTTTGGGTGTCAGGGGGCATCACGATAAGTGACGAAGCCTCAAGGTATGGACATTTCCATGCCAGGGGATCTGTATCAGTTCCCCATTGTTGGAAGTACCAGTTTTCTACATTTAAGGTTGGTTGTATGTTTGTTTGTACGTTTTAAATCCACATGTTGGTGTGATTGTAATCAGTTAGAAATGACAGGAACAGAACCGACAGACGCTGGTGGGATTCAGATTGAAGAAAAGGGGAGAATCTCCCTAGCCAGCGGGGCCACCTATAGGTAACAATGACTAGCTCACGGGTTAAGTTATTATCCCTGAACATTAACGGGATAACCTCACCAATAAAGAGGTCACGAGTCCTGACATTTCTCCGTGGGAGTCAGGCGGACCTGATATACCTCCAGGAAACGCACCCGAGTCCCGGGGAACATCTCAAGCTTGCCAGACTCAGCAGGGGAACCCTGTATAGCTCTTCCAGTAGATCGGGAAGACGAAGAGGGGTAGCAATAATTATCCCAGCAGGTACCCCATTTCAACACCAACACACCATGAGGGACGCAGATGGGCGGTTGATAATAGTTCAAGGTACCCTGAACGGGGTACAGGTTACCCTAGCGAATGCCTATTTCCCTCCTGCCACTCCCGTCCCGCAACTGAAAACACTGCTGGACAAAATTTTGCAAAATACGAAAGGCATACTTTTACTCGCGGGGGACTTTAACTTGACACAAAATGCTTTACTATATTCTACCAATCCTAGAGCATCTAAGCAAACACCAGCGCAAAAGTTCTTCAGGAGATTCGTTAAAGAGGTAGGATGGACAGATGTCTGGAGACATCTTACCCCTGAACTCAGGAACTACACACATTATTCAGCAGTACATGGACATACTCACAATAGACCAAACTTACACACAGACTGAATTTTTGGACCGACTGGGTGATGCTCAAATAGGGATATCTCCTCTCGGACCATGCCCCGGTATGCACAACTTGGGAGATGGGGCTTCAACCCAAGAACACACGTTGGAGGCTCAACCCCTACTATTTACGCTCTGAACAGTTTAGGGAGTTTATAACGGACAAATTAGCCGAGATAATAGAACTCAACCCCTTCGCGGACACCACACCTGCAATTCACTGGGACACTATCAAAGCTGTCCTAAGAGGCCATATTATACAACATACTGCAGAGCTAAACCGTTGAAGAAAGGCGCGTAGAACTACCCTAGAGGAGAACCTACACTTTCTCCAGTATGCACATAAGTGTGGGGACACCTCTGTGCTGCCCCAGCTTCAGGAAGTTAAAGCAGAACTTGATCGCCTGGCCCTTCAACAAACTGAGCTAGCATTAACATTCTTGAGGCAGAGATATTATGAGGTGGGACCTCGTGCCACGAGACTGCTGGCATACCAGGCCCGGAGGCAAAGGAAAGCCTCAACAATTACCTCGCTTAAGCACCCGACGGGGGGCCAGTCCCTAACTAAAATAAACGAGATAGCAGAGGCATTTGCAAAGTATTACTCAGATCTCTATACCCCAGATCACTCACCCACAGCGCTCCAAATTGCGGAGTACCTTGAGGGGATAACATTGCCTCGACTTGATATAGCCCAAGGAGAAAACCTTACCTCCAGCATAACTGAGCAAGAGATAGCTGAAGCGATCTCTACAGCAAAAACTTTAAAATCCCCAGGTGCAGATGGCTACGGGAGTGAGTTCTGTGGTGCTATGAGGCAACAAATATCTGCTCAACTCCTTACTTTGTTTAACTCCATTCTTGCAGGCGATCCTCCGCCCCCATCGTGGGCACTTGCAACAATCTCTGTAATCCCGAAGCCTGGGAAGAACCCTCAGCACTGTGGCTCATATAGACCTATCTTGGTCCTAAACTCAGATTATAAGTTGTTCATGCATATTATAGCACACCGTCTAGACAAGATAATGCCCATATTAATAGACCAAGACCAGACAGGCTTTGTTAGAATGCGTTCTACAACAGATAACATCAAGCGTACTCTGCATATAGTGCATAGGATGCATACGAGCAATGCCCCATCGGTCCTCATCAGCCTTGATGCTGAGAAAGCATTCGACAGAGTAACATGGTCCTTTCTATACAAAGTCCTGGAGAAACTTGGTATCCCCAGCAGTTTGGTCGGGGTTCTACAAAATATTTACACGGCCCCTCAGGCCTGCGTTAAGGTGGGAGGCCATCACTCTGAATACTTCCCACTTAGACGGGGAACCAGACAAGGCTGCCCGTTATCGCCTCTTTTGTTTGCGGCCTTTATAGAACCCCTAGCCCAATACATTAGGGAATCGGTGGATATCACCGGAGTGAATATGGGCGACGCGGAGCATCGAATAGCGTTGTACACAGACGATGTCTTGCTGTACCTTACAAACCCTGAGCATTCCCTGCCAGTTATAAGGCTACTCCTGGACCAGTATAGTCTAGTTTCCGGTTATAAGCTGAATTTATCAAAAACGGAAATTCTCTCATTCCACTACTCCCCCTCAGCACACATAAATTCCATCTTCCCATGCAATTGGAACCTAACAAAATTAAAATACCTGGGGGTATATATTTCTCAGAATTATGCTGAAGCCTTCCAAAATAACTATGAGCCCTTCACAACTCAGCTCAGGGTGGATTTGGGGGCCTGGGCCCATTGCCACTCACTTTAAGCCAGAGGATAGACCTAATAAGAATGGTTACCTTACCAAGAGCCCTGTACCTGTTCCAGAATGTCCCAATATATATTGAAAAAAAAACATTTGTGGAATGGAACAGCCTTATTTCTAAGTTTATTTGGGGGGGCAGAAAACCCCGTGTCTGAATGAGGATACTTAGCCTCCCTCTGGGTGACGGAGGCCTTTCACTACCAGATTTACAATTATATTATAGGACGGCTATGATGACTCATATTATGGCAAGACAGAACGAGGTAGGAGAGCCACATTGGCTACAAATAGAACAGGCCCTCATGCCAGAGAAAGACTACTTTCAGAACCTGCATGCTTCCAGCCCCAGGCTGGCTCCCCAGCCTCCTTCTGACCCATGGCTCAGAGCGCGCAGTAGGGCTTGGCAATTAATTAAAAAAACGCAATCCTTATCCCCATTTATGGCACTGATTTGCCCAATTTCAAAACTGAGCGACTTTCCCCCAAACGGACTCGACCATGGCTTCCAGACTTGGGAGAGGTATGGACTGAGATATCTTACACAGATAATGTCCCATGGAGAATTATGGCCCTTTAACAAAGTGCAAAGAAGGTTTAATATTCCGAACTGGGACTTTTACAGATTCCTGCAATTAAGGCACTACGTTCGAGAACTCCCCGAGATATCCCATAATCCGGAGAGTTACCCCGCTTTGGTGGTAGTTCAACCGCAACTGAGTACAGGGGCAGAGAGGCTCCATTTACTCTCCCATTATTACAAAGCCTTTAACGCTCAGGGAGCGATACACACAGGGACCATTCGCGCCCAATGGCAGGAAGAACTTGGTTCTCCCTTCACACAAGATGACTGGCGAAGAGCATGTGAACACTCTTCTAGAGTCACAAACTCCCATCAATGGAGGGAATTTGCGTGGAAGAACCTAACTAGATACTTCAGAACACCAGTAATGACCAGTCACTACTCACAATCAGCCTCTGCAAGATGTTGGAGAATATGCGGTGAGAATAGAGCCACACACATGCACATTATGTGGTCCTGTCCGGCCCTCAAGCCTTTCTTGGACCAACTACAGGATCACTTAAAGAGAGATATTTGACCCTCAATTACAGCTGACTGGGGAGATGTACCTTTTCCTTGACACTCCAAAGGAATATAAAAACACAAATACTAGATACCTCTTACACTTACTGCTAACGGCAGCCAAAAAAGTGGTCACTAAGCAATGGCTGACAGACAACAGGCCCACGATTCAACAATGGTGGGATGTCACCAAACAAATCTACCAGATGGAGCAGATTACCCACGGGTTGAATCAATTAAAAGAGAAGTTCTCTGATAGGTGGTCCCACTGGCTAGTATACTACATGAGATATGATGACACCTTTGTACCATAAGATGGAATTTTGGGTCTGAAAAGTGACTGCGATCCTTAAGCGGATGCGGCCACTGCCTTGATGGGGGAGAGGGTTGTATGTAAATAAACCGATATCAAATCCTACCCAGGTAAAACCCTACAGGATAACAAAGTAGTCAAGAGTGGGGAGGGTGGAATAGTGTGGCAGACTTCTCTGGGGCTGGGTGCCCGCAGTCTTAAGTGGTTCCGGAAAGGGAAAGTTAAGGTGATGCTGTCCTAGTATGGAACGGACATTCCCATATGAATTAATTGATCTGAGTGATATCAGTTGTCTATTTATAATACACAAATCAATGCATTGTACTCCAACAAACCTGTCAATGTTTGTATGTCGAAATATGAAAAATTTCAATAAAAATGAAATTTATAAAAAAAAAAAAAAAATATCCCAATACTGACACTGTGGCGCAGCATGAGGGGGGTGCTGTGCTCCTGAGGTGCCGTCTTTCGGATGAGACATTAAGCCGAGGTCCCATCTGCCTGTTGTGGTGGTAGTTCAGGTGGATGTTAAAGATCCCATGACACTTCTCGAAAAGAGTAGGGGGAATTTTTATTAAGGAAACAAAACCATAATACAAACAGTGATAAAATCTCACATAAACAAAAAACCATCAAAAGGAAACAAACATGTGCATACAGGTATCGTAAAGTACAATAAAAACAAACAATTGAAATAGAAAAGGAAGAAAAACCTAAAAGGGGAAAAAAAAAAAGGTTAACCAACCCAGTCTACAGATTTCCACAATACAGTACCTACTTTGTTCCCCAAAGTATTAAATTCATATGAATGTAGTGCATCTAAATCCTCCTGTATGCGAAAAAAACACTTCTTGCCTAGAAACAAATTTGTTTTGTAAAATCTGTAAACAACGTGCTAGCCAAAGATGCCATTTAAGACATGCCATAATGGCATACAAAGTACCTTTATGCATTTTGCACCAAGTCTTAGGTATTTGTCCCAAGATTAAAAAATCATATCGAATGTGTTCCACGAGTGATTCACCCCACCAGAGTGCCAAATCAGACCAAAAAGTTTTTGTGTGTGTACATTCGAAATATAAGTGCTGCATTGTCTCAGGCTGTCCTTTACAAACCAATTCCGGGCATAGTCTGTCACTTAACATTTTATGTTTGTGGTTTGCTCTAACATTTAATTTTTGATGAGCGCATAACCAAACCACATCCCTCATCTTTTCTGGTATTCTAGGTTCAGTAATACTAGCCAACAGGGAGGACTCATCTAAACCCATAGAAATAACAAAGAGAGGATCTTCATAATAACATTTTGAGACAATCTGATTATAAAAAGCCTTTCTGTCATGTGCCACAAACCAGATCAATTCAATTTTCCATAATCTGATGTATTTAAGTATGTATTAGACATAAAAGGGGAGTGTTTTTTCTACTGGGTTCCACTTCCCCCTTCCCCAAGCTGCCAAAAACAGACCTCCCCACAAAGACATACACAGATTTCCCATAGTAGTTTGTTCCAAAAAGAGAGGCCGAATGGAAGCATAGAAAAAATTCCCAAAAAATTGTACAACAGGATGCATCATACCCAAGCCTCCCTCTTTCCAGGGCCTGTAGGTGTATGCTCTCTTCACGGGGTTCAGTCGACTGCCCCACAATAGCTGAAAATAAAGACCCAAAATCTTAGCATGCAAATTAAAAGGCAAAGGAAAAATTCGAGATAGATACAGAAAAAGGGGAGCAATATATGATTTCAACATATAAACACGCTTTTTCTTAGTCATCTTCCAAGACTGCCATTTTTTTTTTACCTTCAAAAGAGCATTGTCGTAAACCTTATCCCAATTACTAATCACAGTTTCGTGAGAACCAAAAAATATCCCTAGTATCTTCACTGTATTGCTACAGACTGGAATATTAAACAAAGTTACCCCTTGTTTCCTCCCCAAAGGTGTCAAGGAACATTTAGTTATATTAATTTTAATACCAGTACCCATTTGCAGAGAACTAAAGAGATCCAAAATCTTAGTTCCAGAATCAATATCTGCAAATGAGCAGATGCAATCATCTGCATACGCCACTATTTTTGAAACACTAAAATCATCCACTGAGGTAATAGCCTGAATATGCACATCACTTTCAATAGATCGTAATAAAGGGTCCAAACCGAAAACAAACAAAAGAGGACTCAATGGACAACCTTGCCGAACTCCAATCTTGTATGGGACTGGAATCCCCAGATATCCATTAACTAGAGGGGTTACTCTTGCAGAGCTATAAAGAGTTTTAATAATTTCCAAAAAGGGTAATGGGATACCATAAAGTTCCAGAATAGACCATAAATATTCATGACGTAATTTTTCAAAAGCTTTTTCTAAATCCAATGTTAAAAGAAAACCAGTCACCTTGTCCTGTAAACTTTGTTCCAACAATTCTCTAATAAAAATTAAATTCTGTGAAATATTCCTCCCAGGAATAGCACATGCCTGAGTGGAGGATATAAGCGTTTTAGCAATATCTGAGAGTCTGTAATTAATAATGGTAGCCAAGATCTTATAGTCTGTAGTCAAGAGGCTCAGCGGTCTCCAATTCTTCAGAACAGCAGAATCTCCTTTTTTATAAATAAAAAACATAACCCCATTTTCCATACTAGGGGTAAGTCTATGTTCCTTCCAGATTTCATGAAAAATAACCACCAGCCATGGTGCCAAGATATCTATGTATTTTTTTATAAAAAGCATTTGGTAAGCCATCCAGACCAGGTTTTGTATGCCTTGATAAGTGTCCAATAGCATTCTGAACTTCAATTAGAGAAAAAGGGAGAAGTAACTGTGAAATTTCAAATTCAGAAAGTGTTGGAATCTTCAGATTATGAAAAGAGGAAGGAAGACAGTCTGAAGTATGTGTTGAAAAATTTTCTTCAACATAGTCCTGCACAAAATTTCGAATACTACATGCATCTGTTAGCATAGTATCCGCAGAACCTTTTAACTCAGTCATACATATTGGTGAAAATCTCCGATTCGAAACCTCCAAAGGGTTTACTTGCTGTTGTGTACCAGAAATTGTTGTTGATATCTATATCTTTTCCCTTTCGAGGAGAAAATGCACCATCTTGTCCTTAATATCCAAAAACTCTTGCCGTTTTACCCGTCATAGAAATAGCCTGAGACAATAAAGCCATATATTTCGCCCTATAACCCAAGTAGGTGAGATATGAGTTTTGTGCCTTCCTTCGGGATAGTTGTAAAAAAACCAAAAAACTTTAAATCCCGTTTTGTATCCTCCCACCAGACTAAGGGGCTCTCATATAAAAAGGTAATATCTGCTCTAATAGAAAAAAAGAGATTTAATTGAGTGTCAAAATCCCTGTCTAAAAGTAATGACGTATTCAATGCCCAAAAACCCCGCCCTAAAATAAGTTTTTGATAATTACCAAAAGTTATCTTCACAATAACATGGTCAGATGTTTCCAAAGGCAAAGTGTTAACTGAACAACAAGTCATCCTTTTTGGAAAAAAAAAAATCTATTCTAGTAGAAACAGAACCTTTAAAAAAGGTATGATCTGGCTGTTGGTGTAAAGAGTCATATGCCTCTATTAAATGATTTAATCCTAAAACATACAATAAAGCATTTGTATCACAAAACATTTTTTGTTTTTCTTCCCCAATCTGACATCTAAACACAATTAAATCACCCCCATACAACTAACTTAGGCGTATGTAAATAAGGGAGATCAGATGAAATAAGGCTGCCCTTGCAGCTTTGGCCTGAGGGGCATAAGTATTTATAAAACAGTAAGCACATTGATAAAAAAATATCCATCAACAGCACTCTACCGGGCTAAATCTAAAATTGCAACACTTTAATGTTTTGTTTGGAAAAAAACAAAATCCCTAGCCCACCACGTACTTCTTCCCCAGCCGACCAAAAGGAAGCACCCGAACGCCAATCCTGATCAGCTGATTTGATATCTGGCAGAGAACTCAATCTGGTATCTTGGAGCAAAATAATGGATCCAGAATGAGTACTCAGACTGGCAAAGGTAAGGCGCCTACGTGCTCAAGATTTAATACTGTTTACATTCACAGTAAGAAAAGAGAGAGAACCGTCAGAGAAAAAAATTAAGATGGGGGAAGGAAAAAGGCATTACACTTCCTTTTTTTCGCCTTGGGTTTGTCCTTAACATCAAAATCCAGAACATGGTCAGGAAGAGAGGATGCAACAGAAGAAAAATCGGATTCGATCTCATCTTCTTCCTCCTCATGCTCCTGCAAAGGGGCAAAGGGATTTGAGATTTGAGGGAAATCAACATCAGAAAAAGGAGTAGGAACCCCAAGGTTTAATTTATTGGCCCTAGATCTAGTAACACGTTGGAAGGGAGTGTCTGAAAAGGCTTCCGGTGGAGGCATGCTAGGCACTTCATTTGCCACTAAAGGGAACAATTTCAAAGATGTGAAAAAGGAACCCCCATAGAGTCTTTATCCGGGACCTCCACCTGAGCCCGTGGCCTGCCACCTGAGGTGGAAGTTGTTCCTAAACTGTATCTGAAGAAGATGGTGAAGGAATTTCACCAGTACGTTCCACATTCTAATCTTGTGAAACCTCACACACAAGAGAGCTAGTAGGATGCGGAGGCTCCACAACTGATTCTGTAGCAGTATGTAATAAGTCCTGCAATCTCTGTTGTTCTTTCTGAGCATTAGCTACAAAAACATCCTGTTCTGCTCTAAGACCAACATCTGTTTTATTGTGAGAGTCCCAGGAACAAGAACGAAAAGCACGTCCCCGCTCTTCACATAGGTTACATTTCATGGGGTTCCTGCAATGAGCCCTATATGGCCTAATTCCCATAAACCACATTTTGTTGTTCACAGACATTGCTCAAATGACTCAAAGTTCCACATTTATAACACTCCCTAGGCTGTCCCGGATAAAACACCACCCCTCTGTCCCTACCCAAAAAGAAACAATTAGGTAGATGTTTAACATAACCATTTTCCAAAAATAAGTCAATTGAATATCTCCATCCCCTGTCCAGAGATGTTTCTTCATCCAAAAATAGGTTCCGGGGCCCTTAATGAACAATGTTTTTGTAACCAATAAGTTATGTCAGCCATTTTACCCCTCATTCCTGAACAAAATCATAATCTTTTCAAAATGGGCTTTGTCAAAGGAATGGCCAGGAAGTCTCCATAAAGGAGTGTGCTTTAGAGTTTGATATTGTTTCCAAAATTTTCCAAGCCTATGGTTGTTTAAAACTAATGTCAAAAACTGAGTCCCCAGGCATATGAATCAAAGCGTAAATCTCGTAAGTATAGAACCTCATACTTTGTTTCAATAAGTCTCGACCAACAAATAGTCTATTAGGAACCTCATCCTGAGATCCCCGAAACTTCAGACAAACCGCATTTCTTCTGGCTGCAGGTTTGTTTCCCAAACCAAAAGTAGCAGGAAACAGTTTTTCAGCAATTCTAGTATGCCATACAGTAGGTTTTTGGACTGTGTCCGGCTCTGACACCCCAACAGGTGTGTGCACCACACCAGGGTCAACAGGGACTTTAGAGGGGGAAAGGGGGGGCAAGAGATTGTAAAAAACCATCTTCCATAACCCTAATCCCTCCAAAATATCCAAACTTGGATTAGTTGGAGAATCATAAAGCATCGAACCTGGAGGTAGCTTGTATCCAGGAGCTAGATAGTGTTGGAGTAACCTCCAATTCTGGCACATTAGCATCCCAGGATTTTCCATCGGGCGATCTAACCCATCCTGCAGCTTCTAGAGTTGAATTAACCCATGCAGTAGACTCTGAATCATATGGAAAGGCATTGTGAACATGAGTCATTTTTTTCAAGGGAAGGTTCAAAACATGTGACCACAGATTGTTGGTGCAAGTCCTTACTTGCAGCTTTCATAGCACCCTCAATATCAGTTTTGGAACCTATAAGGCTTGAAGCAATAACTCCGGGTCTAAAGTCTGATCCCGACGTCGGGACAAACTCCCAAATCAATTACTGGGGTCAATGGCACAGCAGAATGCGAAGAAATGACGGTGTCAAAAGATAAGCCTTCCGACTCACCCGACTCCTTCGAGTACCGCGGACCAGTATCCAAGATTTCTGAACTCGAAAAAAAACCTTCAGTGTTCTCTGTGCTCTGGAAATCCTTCCTTGGTGATACTATCGGTCCTGTAGTTTCCGTTTCCTGTCCTTGTCCATCCTCAGAGATCAGTCGACGTATCTCCACAGTAGGTAGCAAAGCGTTCCGCGTTTGTAAAACCAGAGACTCCTGTTCTTGTGGGATATGTTCAAGACCAGCTAAAGGACTTTTAATAGCGAACTCCATCGAAGTCTCCATGCCATCATCTAGAGGTGTAGGAACCGATGCCATAACAGCACTTCTCGAAGAAGTAAGTTCCGTAGGTGATTGAAAAAGTTCCAAGAGAGAGCGGAGGAGGAGAGGAGAGGAGCTCCTCAGCTCTCCGCACGTCCTGCTCCTCCGACGCCTGCAAGCACACTACAAAGAGTAGGGGAATTTTTTATTGAAAAATACATAGCATCAAGTACATGACACAGAAAAACAAAACAAATAATCCAAACAGTGAAACACTGAAAAAATCATGAAAAAATGTTACAATACAAATGAAAGAACAGAAAATAAACCATATAGATAACCATAAAGCGATGTAGACTCAAATCAAGTCAGAAAGGAAATACCAGCCCAATAGGAAGCAAATTGGGAAGGAGAAAGACATTTCAATTCCATGTCTTGTAGGTTCAAAAGTGCAGTCTCAACATAATGGATAATAACCAGTGGACAAGTTGGTACTTGTTGTAAGACATATTTACATCTAGCTTGCCACATATACTATTTACAAGCTGCAAACAAAACCCGCAATGTACTGGGGTGAAATGTTTTCCAAAAACCAGAAAAAACATCTAGTATAAGAACAGAATATGTGATCCTACTCAGAAACGGCCACTTCCATTTATTTGCAAGGGTTTTCCAAAACAAAAGAGCATCTGCACAGGAAAAGAAAAAATGCTCCACAGATTCTTCAATACTGACACACAATGGTTTGGGACAATACCTCTCATGTGCTGATTTATGTTTGAGATTACCATGAACTTGCAGCTTACCATGGAAGCATAACCAAGAAACATCCCACATATGAGCAGGAATTCGTTTATCTTTGAGAATATTCAGTGCAAACGTCACGTGGGATGGAGAGCATAGTGGAAAACATAAAACTGGGTAATCAAGGTTTAGGAAATAAACATACAACTGTTTCCTAGTGAGGCCTAATATAGAGGATTTACTAATTTTCCAGGATCGAAGGGTACGGATACAATCAAACACATAAGATGGAGTGGTAGGTATGCGAGAAGCTATGGGTGGAAGGTCAATCCAGGCCAACATGAGGGGGTCCATAGCTCCTGCCACCCAGGAATTGCATAGTTACCCTATAAGTACAACATTTCAAAATATGATGTAGAAAAAAAGAAAGAAAAAAAATTAGAGGGTTTATCATCCCCAAACCACCCTGATTAAGGGGCAAATATGTAATCTGTCTTTTAACAGGGTTCAGGCGACTACCCCATAACATCTGAAAAAAAAGACTAAATAACCGAGTTTCTAAGTGTTTAGGAGGGTAAAAAACATGAATCAAAATTAAAAAGATAGGGGACAAAACCTTTTTAATCACCATAACCCTCTTCCGCTTAAACAGCCTCCACGTTTTCCAAAGACGTATCTTGTTATCACCCAGGGTTAAGCGTTTTTCCCAGTTATATGTGGAATCATTAGACGTGTTAAACCATATCCCTAGGATTTTCTGGGGTGTAGTGCAGACCCTGATACCATGTAGTACCGAAACATCCGTAGAAGTGTGATGTAAAGGGATACAGACACTTTTCTCAAGATTAAGCCGACCTCCAGACACTAAGGTGAAGGACTGAAAAGTCTGAATAGCTTTATCACCTGAAGAAAGATTTAAATAAAATAAAACATCATCATCTGCATAGGCAGAGATCTTAACAGGTAATAAACTGGGGTGAGGTGAAATGCCTAAAATATCCGGATTCCACTTAATCTGTCTAATGATGGGATCCAAAGCAAAAACATACAATAAGGGACTAAAAGGACATCCTTAACGGAGTCCTACCCGTTGTAACAGGGTCGGGCCACGAAATCCATTAATCATAGGAAAAAAAAAAAACGCCAAGGAGAGCATGTGCGAAATCCAAGATACAAACCGCTCAGGAAAACCATACAATGTCAAAATGTACAATAAGAAGTCATGATGTACCGAGTCGAAAGCCTTTGATTGATCTAGGACAAAAAGATAACCCGATATCTTATCATGCAATTTGTTTTCAAATATTTCAAGTAACATAAAAAGATTTGTTTGAATGGTTCTGCCGGGTATAGCACAGGTTTGAGCCGAATCTATCAAATCCGGAGCAACCATCCTTAACCAAGAACAAAGGATCTTAGAAAAAATCTTGTAATCTGTATTAAGGAGGTGTAGCGGCCTCCAATTTGTTAGAGAGACCATGTCTCCTTTCTTATATAAAAATTTCAGGATGGACAAACCAAAACCAGTCGTCGTATCCATATTATCCAGAATGTAGTTAAATACCGGAGTCAAAATTTCCAATAAATGTATTTGGAACATTCTATAGAATTCATGCGTGAGACCGTCCGGCCCAGGAGAAAC
The DNA here is from genome assembly GCA_016271365.2 of Neoceratodus forsteri. Taxonomy (NCBI): domain Eukaryota; kingdom Metazoa; phylum Chordata; order Ceratodontiformes; family Ceratodontidae; genus Neoceratodus; species Neoceratodus forsteri. The sequence continues at coordinate 887,993,597 of CM057450.1, read as the reverse complement.
CTTTAACTGTAAACGGGATATAGCATTGGCAACTTCTTCCTGTGAAATTTGCCCAATCAGGGTAGGAATGAAATGTATGGATAGCTGAGGGAATGGGCTGACATAAGGGGGGATATATCCAGGAGAGAACTGGGAACAGTGCAAAAATGGGTCCGTAAATAATCGGATGTAACTGACAACATATCAGGGATAGAGGTTAGCACAGTACCTCGAAGACTTTTTAAACCATGCATGACAGTCGACTGAAGTCTGTCTTTGAAAGCATGAAAAGGATCAGCAAATGGGGAAATAGAAGTACCTGTGGTCATAATGTAATCTAATGTTCGAGCACTATTATATTGATGAGAGAACATGCAGGACTTTAAATTGGATATTTGCGATGAATAATCAACCGAAGATGTGGATTGAAGAGACATTAATTTATATAGCTGATTGCGATATGTCAAATATGTAAGGTAATCGTCCCTGACAGTCTTTCTACCTAAAGCCTGAAGAAAAATGGCCAGGTACTTCTTCGTGTCTGTCCACCAGTCCCATGTAGAATCATAACAAACCATAACTGAAATATGGGCTTGGAAGAGATAGTGTAGGCGAGATTGGACAGATTGTGAGGCAAACAAAGAATTATTCAATTTCCACATGGAGCGATATGATATGGATATACCTGGGGAACCAATGAAAAAATGACCAATCAGAAGACAATGATCTGAAACCTCATTAGGAATTACTGAAATAAGCCGTGGGGCACATTGATGAGAAACAAAAAAATAATCAATTCTGGTACGAAAAACTGATCTATGATATGTATAACCAGCATCAGAGTGTAGATAACGGTATGCATCAATCAAACCGGCATCTTTCACCAGTTTAGACAAAGCTAAGGAATCACAATAAACCTTTTCCCCCCCGAGGAAATCCGGTCTTTTGTATCAATGGAACAGCTGAAATCCCCCTTAAAAAACGTGTTTACGGGTACATAAAAATGGTTTAATTAAATCAAACAAAGCTATACGGGCAGCTTTAGTTTGTGGACTATAGATAATAAACCGAAAGGGCAAAGAGCGTGTAGTGAAATCTATTATAAGAGCTCTACCAGGGTGTATATCAATAATGTGAGTGATGGAAAATTGGGAGGAAAAAAAAAAGAACAGCCACGCCATCCGCCGCCTCATCCCCAAACGTCCAATAAGAAGGACCTTTGTACCAGCTCCGTTTCAGTTGTTGTACATCATATAAATTTGAAATATGAGTTTCTTGTAACAATAGAACATCCAATTTAAGGGAGTTAGCATAATGCAAAAAACCCATCCTCTTATGTAGGCCTTTAAGGCTGCACACATTAAGGGAGGCAATATGGAGATCCATTGGCAAAGTCCGGGCTAGCCACTCCCATCAGTCACTGTCATGTTTTTCCGTTTCTTACCACCTTTCTTTGTTTTCGTCAGTTTCTTCCTGGCGACATCAGGAGGTTTAATTGCAGGGGTATCAACATCAGAATGTATCGCAGATATATCAGAGTCCCCGTCCGTGTCATCCCTATCCCCTTTTAGACAATCAAAACATTAGACAGGGGAACATCAGGAAGTCTAAGTGATTTTCGAGCAGTGGCACTAGTAACCCACTTCCAGTTTGAAATCCCTCCTTATCAACGTGGCAGAAATAGGAAAGCATGTTAAGCAAAGTCTCGGTAGGGGGTCATTGAGACAGTCAAATGGGCAACCTGATCCTGTTGTGGTAGAGGGATCTGAAGGCCCTAAGAGCTCCTAAGAGGAGGAACAGAAATAGCTTGTCTGGGGGCAAGGGAGGACCGAAACAGCGTCATGGAAATAACATGATCTTGTGCCTTAGCCTGAGCTTTTTGCACTAGGGTATCAGAGTTCCAACCTTCAGACCTATTTTTACTAGCCCATGGACATTGGTGGTACGCATGCCCTGTCTCATTACATAAGTTACATCTAAACACAGTCATACAAGACATGCTCGGGTGTCCATATCCCCCAAAGAAACTACATTTAAGTAAATCACAAGCACTACTTAAATGTGTGGTAGCACCACATTTATAACAGGCTCTAGGTTGGCCTCCGTAGAAACAAACCCCCGTCTTTACCGAGAAAAAAACTGTTGGGTAAGTGTACAACTTCCGAATTAACCTGAAACAATTTCACCCGAAACCTTCAGCCACCAGTCCATAGACCGTCATCGTCCAGGATAGCTTCAGGAGGAGAAAGAACATTACAGTGATTCTGTAACCAATGATAAATATCACTGATGCTAACTCCCTTGTTCCTGAACATAATAGTCACCGTACGAATCGTAAGTTTGGACAAAGGTACAACAGAAAAAGGGGTCCAAACGGGATCATTTTTCTGCAAGGTATACAAATGTCAGAAACGGTCCAGCCCAGCAGAGGTTTTAAAACTTACATCAAAAGTCTCCTCCCCTGAAATATGTATTAGGGCATAAATGTCAGAGGCTTGAAAATGCAGCATGCCCTTAAGAAAGGTCCGAGCTACATAATACCTATCAGGAAACTCATGAAGTCCACCCCTATAATGGAGGCGGACTGCATTTCTACGGGGTGCCTGTTCAAGTTTATTTTTAAAGAGGTCAGAAAGAATTGGAGCTCGACCAGATATCGGTTTGACAGGGCCTTTATTCAGGATAGGGGTCAATGTCTCAGATGTGCCTGGTGTAGGATCCTCTAAGGAGGGAATTTTGCCTGGACTGGAGACCAAAATAACAAGGGAGGGGGAAACAGGAGGTTCCTGAGACGAAACAGTCTCAGTGGTAGAGGGACCATGGGGGCAACCGGCGGCACCTGTAAAGAGATAAGAGGCGTGTCACGAAGAATTGCCATCTCTCGTGGTGTCTGACTAAACCCCATAACAGCATCCATCATGTCCCCCCAGGAATGTACAGTTTTATCCGAATCAGGTTTCATAACATCAGTGTCCTTAACAGTTACAGTAGCAAGATGTGGTACCCCGTTGGAGCTCATACTCGTAGCAGGCCTGGTAGGGGAGAACAAAACACCGTGTGCGATCACATCCCAAGTAGGATCTGGAATCCAAGTCCCCTCCGATGATCGAGTCCACCCTGCTTTAGACAAGGTGTCCGAAGTAGACTAGGAAATCCCCGAAACATCCTTCCCAGTTTGCAAGCCAAAACAGGAGCACAACAGTTCCATAGTGGTGGGATTCCTTGAAATGGGAACAGTCGGAGGGCTAGGGTCAGCAAGCCCCGAAGGAGCAAAAGGATCAAGAGCGAGATGTGGAACTGGTTCAGTCTGTGAATCGTGAGACACACCGTTAGGCTATAGAGTAGAACCAGAAAGTACTGGAGGAAGGAGCGGTGTAACTCCCGCCGCACACCTAGAACTTCGTTCCGGCTGACCGTTTGAAACAGCACTCAAAGAAACAAGGTCGTCTGTTGTACAGTGAGAAGATCCAGGAACTGTAGCAATATTATCCGGCAAAGCTTGCAGCGACGGCTGCATCTCAGGTAGGTTAGCGTCCATAGGCATATCCTTTGAAATAATTTCGTCTGGCATCGTTGGAGGAAAAGAAATTAAGAGGTCAGCACCACAGTCAGTCAGAGCACCAACTGACTCCTCCATGCTGTCGGCAACGGAAACTCCACCCTACCGAGTAGGGGAATTTCCCCAGTGCCCTGGCCAAATTCTCCCCCCCCCCCCATTTACTAAAAATACCACCAACAGCTTAATCTGGTTCAAAGTCAGTTGGCATTCATCTGTATCCCACTCCCCAGGTCGTGCCTGAAAATAGGCAGAATTTGTCCAGTGCACTTACCTGGTCAACAAAAACTAAATAAAAAAAATATTAGATACTGTGAATCAAAACCTTAAGCTTTCTTGGTACAAGCCAAGAACTAAAAAGATACACCAGTGCGGGCATACTGGAAAGCTGCCGATACATAGAAATCCATACTGTTGATGCATTTATTCATTTCAAAATTTATACAGTCTCCACTCTCTCATTTAACCTGGTACTTGACACGCTTTTACATTTTTTTTCCTGCCCCCTTCTCCAGCCACTCCTATGCCTCTGGATCTGAAAGCCACCTCCTGATGCCTCAGCCCCCCCCCCCAAAAGCCACGGTCACTTACCTTAACTGAGCCGTGGATACACCCCTCAGGCTGGGTTGGGGGGATTTGCCCCCTAAACTCTTGCATTTCGTCAGGTGGTGCAGTACGCTTGGGCAGGTAGAGACCAGGGATGTACTGCTGCCATCATTGTGGACGTGCTGGGGCTATTTTTCCATGTTCCTCCCCTCTCCCCTGGGATTTTCACCTGTGTGGACATCAATGTGGGCCTGCACATGTCCACCCGCCATCAGCAATGTCCCCCCCCTCAGCCACACTACCACCTGTGTTCACACATATGGCATCATCGCGGTGGAGGACAGAACACTCCCACCCCCAGAGAAGAAGTGTGCCCCCTGGGACGCTTAATCCTCCTCCTGCTGCTAGTCCCCAACGACTCATGCTCGTTCCTGATCTCAGGTCACCGACATCGGCTAGAAAAGGTTGGATGGGCTTGTTGACATGCTTTTTAAACTGAAAATCCACATGGCTTCCCACCTCAGCAGGAGGCTCACCAGGTCTCTGTCCCTTGGTACAGGTCATACCCTTCCTATATGTATAAAGGGAAACACATGACCAGACCCTTTCCTCTAATATGGTAAGCAAAGGCATTTTCTTGTACTACCCTCCCCCCGCTGCTTTCACTAATATGCTCTCCTACCGTGGTTTTAAATGTATGGGCAGTTTTTCCTGCTTAGTCAGCCTGGCAATTGCACTTCACCAAATCACTCTCTCCGGGGAACAAGATACATCTGATCTCAAAATTCTTTTGACAGGAACACTAAAATGTTTTACAATTTAGTACGTGCATTAGCACGTAGCACTTGTACACAAACATGCCCCAGGGTGGAGTGGGTAACCATATCTCCTCTCTAGGGGCTGCATGCCATTTACAATCTTTTCCCCTACATTTTGTGCACACTTACAAACTATTCTCAGTAGATCTCTAGTGTGCTTACATAGTGTTGGGTCAGTCTGCAGTAGATACCACTTTTTATTTATAACATCCACCACCTTTTAAGACTGTAAGTTAAAGTGGTGACAAAACTTAAGTTTCCCATCCTGATTTCCTCTTTCCCTATTCATTGATAAGCTGCAACAAATCTAGTCTGTTCATGTTGGCTGCCTTCTGCATGGTTTCATTCAATAAACGTTCTACGTACCCCCAGTTCCTGAACCTGTTCTTCATTTCTTCAGCCCTCTGCATGTAGTTTTTATTAAAGCGATTCCTTTTTATGCTACAGGACTAAGAGGGATGTTACTGACCATGTGTCTCGGACAACTACTGCTGAGAAGAGAGCTGTGGTCCATACTTCTATTTAAATCTGTGCCCGTGGTTACATCATCTGGCACTCTGACCAGTAGGTCCAAACATTTTTGATTACATTTTTGGGTGAGCATGGCTGATGTTTTGTTGCACACAACTTTGAGATGGAGCCTGTGACGTTAGCACTGGAGCACTTCAGAGGGATCTACTCTATGTTAGGACTTGTGAGGATCTGGTGGTTATTATTATGATCTTGCAAACAACATTAGAAAAGCAAAGGAAACAATTGTTAGCAGTGATAAAAGCTATTGGAAAAACATTAAAGTATTTTGCTTTTATTAGGACATAAAAGTATGTTTATAAACATATTTCTAGTTTTCAGATTTACAAAAGCAAGTTTCTGATGTACAGAATAGTCATTCACTAATACTTATCTATAGCACTGCACACATACTTTCGCATCCACTGACCACAAGTATATGTAAACTTGCTTACCCGTGTTTTTATGGCATTACGTCTCACTTCCATGACACACGCCCATTAACAAAATTCAGTGGCAATTTATGAATTACATAGACTCAATGGGGGACCAGGCAGGGGTCAAGTGGATTATCGACGAATGATGTGGGAGGACAGCAGCAATATAACAATCTTCTGTACTGAAGCAGACCATAGTGTTTGCAGCAGGGAAGGCGGAGGGGATAGAGCTGCAGCCTTTGTGGGGGACAGTTCATATTTCTTGTCCTCGATAGTGTGTTAGTGGGCAATAACATGCCCATTAACATCAGGCAGCTATACCTGGCCTTGAAAAGTACAGCAGTCACAGTTACCACTACGGACTAAGCCCACTGTTAAAGTATGGCTAAAGACAATAGTATATTAATTCAAAAGGTATTTACCACAATTGTTCAAATAAAAAACATGCACTAAATTATTAGAAACGCTGTAAAAAGAAGAAAATAATTTGAAACATTTAACAACAACAGCATGTATAATTTAACATGAATTACAAACTCTTCTAAATGAACATTAAGTTGCCCTACCTCCTGGTAAGGCAGCAAGTAAACCAACATAATTTTCAAGTGAACTGCTAAGCAAAGTTAAAGAAAGCGCATTTTCTGTGACATGATTTTCTGTAACACTGCATCCAACCTGCTCAGTCAATAAGTCAACATATTTGCCATTAAGAATTTTGGTTGTACAATTCAATTATATATTCCTGGTAGAACAGCTACTTTGGTGGCTATTCTGGATTTCTCTTGCCATAGACATGATATTTCCTGGTCTGCATCAGATAAGACTAGCTTGCAGTCATCTTCTTTAAAGTGCACCTTTCTCAATATTTTTCAGTTGTGAAATCATTAAACGGGGTGCTCTCCTACCTCATCAGGTGCTCCTCCAGGCTATTTTCTTCACTTGAATGGAGCATCTTTTTCAAATGTCATTTCCTGGTTTTAAACTGGGTTTTGGTACCTATGGATGCCAGGGTTCAAATAATAACAGCCTTATTAGTTGAACCCTGGCATCCTCTGTGACTAAAACCAGATTTAAAAATCTGAAAGTTAATTTGTAAAGGCGATGCCCCGTACTCAACCTATAAAGATGTCACAAAATGTCAGAGCGTGGGGAAGGATCAGAGAGTCAAGAAGCAGAAAGGAATTGTGCAAATTAGCTTGGCAGAAGACACCAGGAGAAAGGACTGCTGTGTGACTGGACTTATCTGCTGGGACTAAAGTAGAAGAACTTTTGTACTTGGACCTTTAATTTAGATAAAAAGAAACTAAAATACAAAAAAAAAGTGTGTGTTTGGGTTAACTGAACTGAATGGGTATCTGAAGAGTTATCTCAGGTGACTGAAAGGACTTAACTGCTGTGAGGTTTGTAGAAAGATCTGGTAAGTAGGGGGGAGTGGCTTAGCTAGCAGGAAGCTACATTTAAAGACTACCTTAGAAAGATTCTGCTAATAGCTTGGCAGAAGACACCAGGAGAAAGGACTGCTGTGTGACTGAACTTCTCTGCTGGGACTATAATTGCCCTCCTGCCCATCCAAAGCTAGTTCTACTTTTATAGGCACAGAATTTGACTGACAGCAGGAACTTCCTGTTTGGGAGCAGGAAGTGAGTGATCACAGAGCCACCAAAGACCCACCATCCCAGAAGGGCAAGAGTAGCTCTCTGGCCCCCTTTAGCTGCTGGAGGTCTGCCTCTGAGCAAGTAAGTGGTCTACTGAGAAATATAGAATATTCTTGTCTCAGAACAGGACAATCAGGAGCTTAAAGGGCACACAGGCAGAAAGTAAGGAGTGAGAGAAAAAAAACAGAGGAAAGAGTAAGGATTGCAAACAGTTAAGGGGCCAGAAATAAGACATGATTGGAGTGGTGCAGTGCAGTGGCTGTGGAGCAGCAGTCTTCCGGGAGATGTTCTGGAGGATGTGGTGTTGTCCCATCTGCAGGCACCTCTCTGGGCTGAGGGAGGAGGTTGCTCATCTCCAGGCTGAGTTGGCCAGGATTTGTGGGACCTCCTCTTCCATTCAGAGACCACCAGTGCCACTGCCGTTGCCTCAGAGGTTGCCAAGAAAGAGGAGCGGTTGGACCACAGTGGGCTCAGGGAGGGTGAGGGTGGTGGAACAGAGGCGCATCCCTCCAGTTGGACAAAGCAATGGGTCCTGATGGAATTCACCCCAGAATTCTAAAAGAATTAAGGGAGGAACTAGTGAAACCACTGGCTACTCTTTTTAATAAATCATGGGAGGATGGTGTGGTACCCGAGGACTGGAGGAAGGCGGATGTGATTCCCCTTCACAAATGTGGGACCAAGACAGAGGCAGGAAACTACAGACCTGTCAGTCTGACCTCTGTGGTAGGGAAAGTGATGGAGTCACTTCTGAAGGAAAGAACAGTTGAGTACCCTAGAAGCCAGTGGAGCACAGGACCCAAGGCAGCATGGGTTCACAGTGGGAAGGTCATGTCAGACAAATCTAATAGATTTCTTTGACTGGGTGACCAAAGTAGTAGACCAGGGAGGGGCTGTGGACATGGCCTACCTAGACTTTAGCAAGGCATTTGACACAGTCCCACACAAAAGATTACTAGTCAAATTAACCAGCCTGGGAGTGGGTCCCAGGGTGGTAGCCTGGGTAAAACATTGGCTGGACAACAGGACACAGAGGGTAATTGTAAATGGAGTCCACTCTGAAGAAAGGGGGGTTACTAGTGGGGTACCGCAGGGTTCAGTATTGGGTCCAGTCCTTTTTAATGTCTTCATCAGTGACATTGCAGAGGGACTGGAAGGAAAAGTATGCCTTTTTGCAGATGACACAAAGATCTGCAACAGGGTTGATGCACAAGGAGGCGTGGAAAGGATGAAAAGGGACTTGGCAAGGTTGGGAGGAATGGTCAGAAGTATGGCAGCTAGGATTCAATGCAAAGAAGTGCAAAATAATGCACCTGGGAAACAAGAACCCAGGGGAAGAATACACAATGGGTGGGGAGGTAGTAACAACAACAAAAAAGGAAAGAGACCTGGGGGTAATCATATCAGATGACCTTAAGGTTAGCAAGCAATGTGAGAAGGCAGTAGGGAGGGCTGGGGGTATACTGGGATGTATAGGGAGAGGCATCATCAGCAGAAAACAGGAAGTTGTTATCCCTCTGTACAGACAGTTGGTGAGACCCCATCTGGAGTACTGTGTCCAGTTCTGGAGACCACATCTCTGCAAGGACATAGACAAGATAGAGGTAGTCCAGAGGAGGGCAACTAAAATGGTGCAGGGTTTGCAAGAGAAGCCGTATGAGGAGAGACTAAAGGAGCTTAATATGTATACCCTTGAGGAAAGAAGGGAGAGGGGGGACATGATAGAAACTTTTAAGTACCTCAGTGGAATCAACTAAGTCCAAGAGGGTAGCATCTTTCAGAAAAAGAGACTTGCAAGAACAAGGGGACACAATTTAAAGATAGAAGGAGGGCGGTTCAGGGGCAATGTGAGGAAGTATTATTTCACAGAGAGGGTAGTGGATGCATGGAACAGCCTTCCTGAGGAGGTTGTGGGGTCTAAAACTGTGGGAGAATTCAAGAATGCATTGGACAGACATAAGGCAATTCTTGTGGGGGGTAGGAAGAAATAGGCTGTTGGTTAACTAGGATCTGCGGCCTATCCTGTAGGTAGGGAAATGGGCAGACTAGATGGGCCTAGCGGTCCTTATCTGCCGTCAAAGTCTATGTTTCTATATGCAGCCAGCCCCTCGGGGGCAAATTATGATCCCTTACTTTCGGCTGTATAAAAAAATGGAATATAGCCTGGAGGAGTGCCTGATGATGTAAGAGAGCTTCCCATTTAATGTTTTTACAATTGAGAAAGGTGCTCTTTACGCAACTTGCTTCAGTAAACAGAGTTTTTGTGTATCTTGCAGTGTTGGCCTTTCAGAAAATTATGCATACAGAAATTATTTACCTACTGCATAAAGATTATATAATCAGTTCTGTATTACTAAGCATAATGCTCTTTGTACGAACCATCATGCAGTACATTCCAGTTTAGGTTTGTGTATACAACCTTCAAACTGATCCTCTCCTGTTGGCTGCAGTAAAAGCATGCAACAGAAATCATACAATAATGCAAGGTCGACTTGCATTTATTTGACTTCAACCAAAATAAGCCTGAGACTGGTCTGTGAGTGCTTGTACAAGTGGAACATTTTTTGTCTATGGTTTACATTCAGCAGTTCAAAGAAAAATAAGCTGCTAGACAGATGACACTAGGGAGACGCTCTGGGCTGGAGGCTTTAAAAGGATTAACCCAATCAAATGGCAAAAAGAAAAAGGAGTTTGCATTAAAAAAAAACTTTGGTAGGTAATGTAAAATCTATTTATCATTACATAGTAAATAATACATGGAGGGTGTGTATAGCCAGAGTTTTACAAACGTTAAGGTGTGGGGTGCTACTTAAATCCCGAGACAAACTTGAGGGGTTTGTAAAGGAATCCCACACCAAAGGTGTGTGTAACATTCTGGTTTACACACGCCCGCACGTTTTGCTCTTTTATAATTACTACTGAACATTTTTATTTATTTATTTATTTATTTTTAATAAATGTGGTGTCCCACCCCCTTACTCTGGCCACTTGCCTCTCATCTCCTCTCCTCCACATACCTCTGCTCCAGACCCCCAGGACAAGTGAATGGTAAAATCTTTATTAAGGGAAAAAAAAAAACTGCACACTACAACTCATCGATGCCAGCTACTTGACATATGCATCAGCTGCTGCCATCCACTTGCTAAAGGACAAGCTTGACTCTCAGGGAGCCATTATAACCACCTGGTTGTAACACATTTTATTTTTTGTTACACACACCCAAGGTGTGTGATGCCATTATCTCTCTCTCTCTATATATATATACATACATATATATATATATACACACGCACACAGACACACATACATACATACACACAGCTGATGTTTAAAGCATCAGGACAACTAAACTGGGCAAAACTTTTGACCCTGCCTTTTTCCCCCACAATAAAAGATTACAGGCATATTCCAGTTTTAGTTGGTGGTAACATTTTTTAGTTCCACCTAAATTTAGTATTTAATAAATATTTCTCAAGAAATATGATGCCCACCACATTTTGGTTAAAAATAAGCACTGTAGTTCTGACAAAGGTTAAGACTGAGAAACAAACAAAAAAAAAACTTGTGATGCGCAGCATAGGGGAAGCACCTAGAAAAGCAGATCTGACAGGTATGCTAATATTTTTATTAGTAAACTAGTTTTTTGGAAAAACATTTTTGTTGCACTGCTGCTTTAACAAAACAAAAAGCAAAACTGTCAATACAGACACTGTTTACATCTGACCGCCAAAGCTGCGTCACAGTCTCTGGGAATCAGTGTCACTGCTACTCATCAAATCAAACAGGTACACAAATAAAGTTTTTTTTTTTCTTGCAGTGATTTTTTCTGTTTTGCTAACTTGTGTGAGCAGCAGCTTCTGAGGGAAGCCATGAAGTTCAGGATGTGCTGTGTTGGTGCCATACAGAAAGTCAGTTAGTCTGTGACTGACAGCTGAGTTTTGTCTTGTGGCTCCTATTACAACTGACCAGACATAAAAGGACATAGTAACATTATTAGGTTATAACTAGAGCTGGTTAGCAATTATATTGCTGTTAAAGTTATTTGGGTGCTTCCATTTTAACATTAAATGTAGTTCAATTGTGATCTTTTAGAGTATGTCCTCCATAGTAATATTCTTTGGTCACAGAGGCAGAAAAACCAGGACCCTACAAAAACAACTTCTGGGACAGGCAATATTGATACACAGCACCATATAACATACAAAAATCTTTCAGCACCAACCATCTTGGTACTTTTTTTTTTTTAATGAGTGTAAAAAATTAAGCAAAAAATATTTTAAAAATGTGGACGCTGAATAACATGACAAGGGCATAAGAGCATATAAGGGCATATGTAAGAAGAGATGAAAAACAATACTGATCTTCACAGCCCATGGGGAAAGCATAAAAGAGACAAACACAAACAGAACACTAATGTGGCCAGGCAATAGTGGGTGGGTAAGTGTGGTTCTAGAGAGGATATACTCAAGAAGATTAAGCTTCATAGTAAATAACTTTCCTATCTTCTAAGTCTCAAACTCCTCTACAGAGCCTCACTCTGGTTGTGACAAGCAGGCACTTCCCTAGACCGGGGTAGTTGGTGAAAAACAGAGCTCATGGGGGGCAATCCCGAAGCTACAGCCAACCCAAATTCTGCTGGTTTCCTAAAATGTACATACATAGATACATAGACAGTGCCGGCAGATAAGGGCCTATGGCCCACCTAGTCTGCCCATTTGAGCTTGTAAGTTCAGTTTGTTTTCCTAGAAGTCTATTTCCCCTTACCCCTGACCTCTAGAATTCCTTTATGTCTATCCCATGCATTCTTAAATCCCGTGATTGTTTCAGCCCCCACCACTTCCTCTGGCAGGGTGTTCCACTTGTCCACCACCCGTTCTGTGAAGAAATTCTTTCTAATGTTTCCTCTGAATCGTCCTCCCTCCAACTTCATCCCATGCCCTCTAGTCCTGAAACATCTTTTCGCTAAAATAGTGTTTTCCTGCACCCTATTCCTCCCTGTAAGATACTTGTATGTCTCTATCATATCCCCTCTCTCCTCCTCTCCTCCAGGAGTACATGTTCAGTTCCTTCAACCTGTCTTCATAGGACTTGTGATGCAATCCATGCACCATCTTTGTTGCCCTCCTCTGAACCTTCTCTACCCTGTCTATGTCTTACGTGGTATGGTCTCCAGAACTGTACACTGTACTCCAGGTGGGCCTCACTAGTGTCTTGTATAGCGGAATTATGACCTCCCTTTTCCTGCTGGTGATGCCCCTGCCTATACATCCCAGCATCCTATTTGCTTTACCTGATGCCTTGTCACACTGTTTCCCTACCTTGAGGTCATCAGAGATGACAACCCCAAGATCCTTTCCTGCTTGGTGCATGCTATATCCTCACCCCAACTGATATATTGTGCCTGGGTTTTTGTGCCCCATATGCATTATCTTGCACTTCTTTGCATTGAATTTCAACTGCCAAACCCTTGACCATTCTTCAAGTTTCTGCAGGTCCCTTCTCATTCTGTCTACACCCTCTGGTGTGTCTACTCTGTTACAGAGCTTTGTGTCATCAGCGAACAGTGAAATTCTGCCTTCTAGATCCTGTGCAATGTCACTGATACATCTAGGGCATAGTAGCTTTAGTTAAAAATATAATTCTAAGCTGCAGCCCTGAAAATTTTTGCAACAGGAACAGATCTCAGAGACAACACTAATGCAGCCACAGCTTGACTGGAATGAACTCTCACAGAGCCTTCCAATTGCTTCCCTTCTGGTGAATAAAGTGCTGGATACTGCTGACAATCCAGACACTGCTAAGAAACTGTCTCTCCTGTGAGACAGTGTTGAAGGAAACAAATAGCCAAGACACTTGCTCTTCAGTTCTAGCAAGGCAGAAGCTGAGGATTCTTTGGACATCAAGAATGCAGCAGTGCTTCCCCAGGATTTTGCAGTATGGGGGAAATGTCGGCAGCACCAAGAACTGAAAAACATTAAACACGGAAACCCTTTTCAACAAGAAATGTGTGTGTGCAGGGAAAAACTATATGCATATGGAGTAGTGTGTATGGAGAATCAGTCCATAGACCTTCTAGTTCTGAGACTGTGAGCCAAAGTGACGATTACTAGGAAAAACGATTTTTCCACACAAGTCCTTCAACTCCCCTGTGAGAGCTGGCTCGAAAGAACAATGGGTCAGATTTTTCCAGCACTATGCTAAGGTCTCAGCAACTGGACTTTTCAGTGGTAACCTCAAATGTATTTCCGCAAGGAACCTCTTGAAGCAAGGCAAATGCCTGTGGGAAGTCCACACAGTATAGTAGTCAAGTAAGAACTTACCGTAACAGTAGATCTTCGAGAGAGGCTCTTGCAGTAGGTATTCACATACAGGACTGAGTTCCAAGCAGTCTGGAACAAGGAAAAGCACTAGGGAGGAGGAATAGCATGGAACCTCAGGCTGACATGGGTCTCAGGAAAGGAGACCTGGTAGTACAGTCAAACCGAAGCCAGCTCTACGGTGAGCGGCAATGTCCAAACTGTAGTGTTTTGTGAAGGTATGGACAGAAGTCCAAGTAGTGGCTGCTGCTGACACATTCTTAAAGCAAGCTGCAGAGGCAGCTACTCCTCTGGTGGAGTGACCTCTGACTTGACCCGGTAGGGTCTTGTGCTTGTCATAACAGAAAGTGATACAATGAGCCAACCATTTCGACAGGCACTGCTCAGAAACAGCATGGCCTTCCCTTTTGTAAGCAAAAGAGGCAAAAAGCTGATCAGCTTTCCTGAGATCCATAGTCTGAATGGTGTAGTATCTCAGTATTCTGTGGACATACAAAGTGTGCAAGAGGTATTCCCCTTGATTTAAGTGTTGTGTAAAGAAAGCGGGCAGCTCAATGGATTGATTCGGCATAGATTCAGCCATCACCTTAGGGAGAAACTTAGTGTTGCTGCGTAGAGCCACATGTTCCTTGTGAAAAAGTACGGGAGTTTGCACAGCAAGGCCAGAAGCTCAGAAATGTGCCGAGCAGAAGTAACGGCCACTAGGAAGAGTGTCTTCCAGGAAAGGAACTTTAAATCTGCTGTAGCTGCCGGCTCGAAGGGAGGAAGGGTAAGCTTCTCCAGAATAAAATTCAAGTCCCAAGGAGGAGCAGGAATGTGGATGGGGGTCTCAAATGTAGAACCCCTCTGAGGAATGTCTTGGAGACTTCCAACTGAGCAAAGGTCCTGTCCCCAAAGGGAATATAGTAGGCTAAAAAAGCTGCCATGTGAACCTTTAATGAGGAATGGCTGAGACCCAGGTCAAAGAGGTGACGCATGTAGTCCAAGCCTTTGACTGGGCATGAGAAAGGTTTGAGGTCCTTCGAAGAGGCCCAAACTGAAAACCATTTCCACTTCATGGCGTAGGTGGACCTGGTGGAAGGCTTTCTGGCCCCTACCAAGATGTCCCCTACAAGAGGAGAAACGCCAAAGCGGGCTTTTGCTACATCTGCAGGAGCCATGCATGTAGATGAAGGGATTTGAGACCTGGATGAACAAGGGTCCCCCGATCCTGGGTCAACAAATGACGCGACAGAGGAAGAGGAAGCAGAGGTTCCTCTAAAAACTGTTGCAGAGGAGAGAACCAAACTTGCCTGGATCAGAAGGGAGCGATGAGAATAATTCGAGCTCCCTCCGATTCGAGTTTGTTCAGGACCCTCAGAATCAAGGGAAGAGGAGGGAAGACAAACAAATCTGTCCCTCCAAGCGAGAAGCTTTGCGTTTTGGGGAGAAGCGAAGAGGTCTATCTGAGGAGTGCCCCACCGCTGAAAAATGTTGTTTTCGACCTCTTGATCCAATTCCCATTTGTGGGACCTGGCTGGGGACTGACTGAGACAATCCACCAGTGAGTTTTCCACTCCCGGAACGTGGACCGCGGTCAAGTGAAGATGATGCTGGGTTGCCCAAAGCCAGACCCTCATTGCTTCCCGGCAGAGGGTAGGAATGTGTTCCTTCCCGCCTGTTGAGGTACCAGACTACGCACATGTTGTCTGATTGAATGAGGAGATGACAGGGAAGGACAACTGAGTGAAGAGCCTGAAGGGCAAAAAGGACTGCTCTCAGCTTGAGTACGTTTATGTGCCGGTTTCGTTCGAACTTGGACCAGCTGCCCAGAGTCCTGTGAGACCAGAGATGTGCTCCCCAGCCTTCTCCTGATGCATCTGTTGTCAACGTCTGGGGATCGATACTGAATGGGACTCCCAGGCAAAGTTTCTCCTGCACCATACACCATTGTAAGTCCCTGATCATGGGATTGGAAATTAGTACCCTCTGGTCTATATTGTCCAAGGTTTGATTCCATTGAGACCGAAGCGTCCACTGAGAGATCCTCATATGGAGCCGAGAACGCAGGACTGTCAGCTGCCATTAGCCAGAGGAGGCGAAGGACTGACCTGGCTCCGACCTTCCTGCGATTGGATGGAAGACGAGCCTGAGTTTGAAGGGTGTCTACCCTGTCTGGAGGCAAAAAGGCTTTGCAGACGGTCATGTCCAGAATTGCCCCTATAAACTGGAGACGTTGGCAAGGGATCAAATGAGACTCTGCCAGGCTGACGGTGATATCCAGGCTGGTGAAAACCTGCAGGGTAAAGGCGAGAGAATGCAGGAGTTCCTCCCTGGACAAGGCCGCCAGGAGCCAACTGTCCAGGTATGGGAATACCGAACTCCTGGGTACGCAGGTGGGCCACTACCACAGACAGGCATCTGGTAAAAACTCGGGGCCGAGGAAAGGCCAAATGGGAGGGCCCTGAATTGGCAGTAGTCTTCCTGAAAGCAAAAATGGAGGACTTTGCGGTGGGAAGGGCATACGGAGATGTGCAGGTAAGCATCCTGCATATCTAAAGCACACAGCCACAGTCTCTGCTGAAGGAGAGGTAGAAGGCTCTGCAAGGAGAGCATTCTGAAGCGTTTGTACTCCACGAACATGTTCAGGGAACTTAGGTCTAGGATACGCCTCACGTCTCCTTTGGAACTAGAAAGAAATGGAAATAGTAACCCGTCCCCCAAAGATGACTGGGGGCTGGTTCTATCGCTGCCTTTGAAAGAAGGGAGGTGATTACCTCTAGGACCAGAGGAAGACGCTGCAGGGAGTAAGATGACTGGGGGGGGTGGTCTTTGGGGTGGTTTCTATAGAAACTCTATTGCATGTCCTGCTGAAATTAACTGGAACACCCAAGCATCTGACGTTGTCCTCTTCCAGCCCAGCAGACGAAAGGAGGATCTCCCCCCTACCGGTTCCTCTGGGGCCTCCAGAGGCAGTGGGAGAGGCAGGGAGTTGGGAGGTGTGGGGCAGCGCAGCAGTCGAGGCTCCTGCAGCTTTTTTGTTGGGGGGTGTCTTGGTTGCTGGAGGGGCCCGACGCTTGTTGGCCCTTTGGCCTTGTGGCTTTGGTTTCTGACGGTTTCGTCTACGAAAAGGGCGTCACTGTCCCCAAGGGGGCGTGTACATAGAGTCAACAGACTTGAGTGGAGTGCTCTTCTCCTGCAGGTCAGTAATGACGTCCTTGACATCACCACCGAAGAGCACCGAACCCCTGAAGGGGCGTCCTGGATAGCGGACTGCACTTCAGGGACCATACCTGACACACTGAGCCAGGCATGACATCATAAGCCTATGGTGAAAGCTGAGCTCCTTCCAGCTGTGTCCACTGCATCGAAAGTGGCACAAAGCATGTGCCGACTAGCCAAACGAGCAGAGCGGACAAGGTCTGCTACTTCCTGCTTAGTCAGACTCAGGAAGGGAGTCCAACTTAGATTCCACCTGAGGATGGCTTTCTGGAAGTCCCCCATGTGTGCCACATAGTTCAGGGCCCTCATACCCAGGGTAGATGAGGAGTAGATCTTCTTCCCATATTGGTCCAGAAGCCTGGATTCTTTGTCAGGCGGAGACAAGCTGAGGTATTTTGGATTAATGGAATGGCCGTGAGCGGTGCTGAGGACAACCGAGTCCATCTTGGGGTGTAGAGTCAGGAAATCAGCGCCCTCGAGAGCCTGGTATAGCTGATCCACCTTCCTCCGAAGGGAGGCCAACGCTGAAGGTATTTTCCAACTAGTGGAAACAAGATCTGTGTGAGGCTCTATCCAGGGTAGAATCAGTGTTGGAGCAGTTTCAGGTAGATCCAGATATGCAGCGAGTTTTTCATGCTGTGGGTCTGGCTCCAGTGATTGCCACTGATGGACTTCCTGGATTTTCCTCAGTAACTCCAGAAATGAGGAATCCTCCAGAGACGACTTCGGTGGGGTCCTCGGCCTGGGGCGATCTGGAGTATGTAGCTTGTCGTCAGGTCCAGTCTCTGAGTCGTAGTCAGACGATGAAGAGGAAGACTCCTCTCTTGGAGGCGGAGATGCATGGGGCGCGTGTCCTCCCCCTCCGTGGGCGCCAGAGGGCTCTCCCCTGGTGTCGAGTAAGGGGGAGGGAGTCTCCTGCCTCCGACGCAGGGGATCCTGTATAGGGTCTGGCGTTGGCAGATGACTTTCGCCCTCCCTAGCGGGTTCAGCCTTGGCCTCAGCCCACCAGGAAGCCAGTGTCTCCTTCAAGTCCGCTGGCGGCTGGGGAGTGGGTGGCAGAGGAGGAGGGGATACGGATATTGAGGATATCCGTAAAGGGAGTATCCGTAACCTGACAGCGGGTAACCTGGTGTCAGGTACTGCAGAGCCGGGTATGGTGGCACCGGATATAGCGGTGAGGGATACCTGGAAGCCAGGGGCTCTGAGGGAGCAGAGGGAATGCTGGCCCTGTGGGCATCGGGCCCGGCGTGAGTACACCGTCGCCAGGTTCTGAAAGACCCGATGGTAAGGGGACATCAGCCGGCGTCTGAGGGCCCGGCATCAGGGAATCCGATCCTGAAGGAGGCGGCCCTGATAGCAGCATTTCTAAGTCCTCCGTGACGACTGGTGAGGGAGGGTTAAGAGCCCCCAGGGGTCAGCAGAGGAGACGTGGGGGCCTGAGGGCAGCAGAATGGGCTGTGGAGAACCTGAAACGTCGGACTGATCGTTAGGGTCTGACGCAATCTCCTTGGCTGGGTGGGCGTCGGTGGGACCGGCGTCTGACTTAGCGTCCTAAACCGGGTGGGCATCAGAGGAGCCAACGTCCGACTTATCTGAATCCTTGCCTGAGGAAGGCTGCACTGTGGATGCAACCTTGTTAGATGGAGGTTTGGCTGGGTGCCACCCCAAAGGAGCAAGCGGCTTAGCAGCCTTGTCTGGGCGGGCGTCGGTGGTACCGACGTCCGATTTACCAGACCCGCTCTGACCCAAAGGCCGCGTGGTAACAGCAACCTTCCCGAGAGTGGAGGTCTCCTTTTCCCCAGAGGCTCACGAAGGGCCCCGTGAGCCAGACGGGAGGGGCGACGCCTTCTTGGTGGCCACCAAGATGGCTATCGTGGAACAGTCGTCCGGAAGGGACGTAACCCGTAGTGCTGCGACTCTGGCCGGAGCTGCAGCTGCCGTGGAAGTCATTTTCCACTCCCTGTGCTTCTCCTTGTCATGCTTCTTTCTGTGGCCTTTGGGAGAAAGTTGACGCTTGTCATAGTTTCTTTAGCACCTTCTCCATGGATGTCATATGTTTTTTTGAGAATGTGGGCTTCCAGGGACTGCTGCCTTCTTTTCCGGGTAGCAGAGTAAAATTTTTAGCACTTCTCCACGGGGTGGTCTGGGCCCAGACAGAAGAGGCACAAGGAGTGGACGTCTTTGCATGGTAGTTAAGAACCGCATGAGTCGCACTTATTTTTATGTGATTCGGAAGGCCCCGGGGACAACATACACAGCGAATCGACGAGAAAACTGAGAAATAAAGTAAATTAGGTCAAAAATTTCGAGAACTAATGGACCAACAAAAGACTGACGAATGCTATGTTCTACCACAAGGAACTTTCACAAGCTGATGGCAAGAAAGAACAGGAAGGCGGGTGTGAGGGACCGCCCCTTTATATCGATGTCACATGACGCCGGTCAACTGACATGGGAGTGGTCCCCCTCCAGAGATTACTAGCTAGAAATTTTTCCGTGGGGTCCTGATGCCTGGCGGGTCAGTCCTACATGTGAATACATACTGCAAGAGCCCTCTCTAAGTAAGATCTTGTGATATGCTCAGCAGACAAATAAAAAAGTGATGAGTGTTTAAGGCCAGATTCAAGAATGTCCAGAATATAATCCAGAACCTGATCATATGGACAGATGAAGGGATTTCTTTGCACATCAGAATGAAAACCACTTCCACTTGATGCCTCCTCTCTAATGGATGCTCTTGGGACACATCATCAGATACTTAAGAGTCTGCCAATCTCTATATCCCCAGGAGTCAAGCATGGAGATTCAGAGATCAAAGGTTCAGATATGCCAGCTGACCCAGATACTGCAGCTGGAGATAGGATCTAAGCCAGGATACCACTACTTGCTTAACAGCCATCTGGCACACCGATGGGTATCATCTATTCTGGGACCAACACAGTACTATTAGGACCATCTGACCTCTGTTATGTACCTTAAGAAGGCATACGAGAAACTGGCAGGAAGGCAGAGAGAAATCGACATCTCCACTGCAGTCTGAACAACTTCCATGCTCATGATCTCTGGACAGTACAGTGGAAGTGCAGCACTACAGCAGGAGGCTAACAGATCTACTGTTAACACACCCTGATCACTAAACAGGGCCTGCACCACATATTCTGCTAGAGATCTCAGTGCAAATTTTCTACTATTCGAATTAAAACATCTGCTAGGCATTTTGAGGCATGGCTTGGATCTGGACTTTGTACCTCAATGGTCACTCCTAAACATTCATCACTGCCTTGCACAGAAGTCAGGAGTGGATACCACCCTGCCTGTTGAGGTAGGACATGTCATACTTTTCAGTTTGGAGAGGTACTATTTGTTGCAGACTGTCAGTGCTTGTAACCTGTACAGAACTGCTCTCATCTCCCAACACATACATGTGAAAAATTGATCAGCTCTCTGGGTTTGAAGACCCCAACAGTCTGTTCCCCAACTCAGGAACGATGTATATGTCATCGTTATCACTTGAGGATCTGTGGAAGAAAATGGGAACCATCAGAGCAGATTACTCCTTATTGGTACACTACAGCAGAAACATAACTAGAGGGATCTGTCACTTGTGTGGGGCATTCCAACAACCTGAATGCTTGAGAAAACTGATTTCTTTTTGTCACAAATTTTATTTATCCAGTATATAAATTTTTTTTTTTTTATATTCTATTGACCTCTGGAGGTCCAGGGCATCTCTTAGGCGTACCCTCTCAGTCTCTGCCTCTATTCCCCGTCTGAAACCCCCCCTCTCTCCACTGGGAGTACAAGGCCCGAGTATCCCCCTCCCAAGCCTATGGACTCGGTTGGCCACCCAGACCTAAGCCCTCCGGGGCAGGACCACCACGCCTTACCACCTTTCTGGAATTTAGGCGGTTGGTCCATGGCTGGGTTGAGGAGCTTGGGAGGGCCGGTGGCCTGGTTTTGAGAATGTTGGCTTTGTCCACTGCGGTCACCGTCGCCTTCCTGGACCTTCCAGAGGAGTTTCTCTTGCTGTTTCCCCAGAGACATGGCGTTCAGTGACCCTGCGTGGCTCCTCCACCGCCCACGTTCAATGTCCCTGCTCAGGTGCTGCCCCCAAGCTCTATCAGGAGTCGCTACAGAGCGGGGAATCCCCTGTAACCCACATCGGGAAAGGAGAGCAGTCTACCAGATGCTCCTCTCTCTCCCCCGCTGTCCAGAGTCAGTTCACGAACCCGGGTCACTAGTGTGGTATCCAGTGCCTTAACCCTCAGTGCAACCTGGCTAGCCAGTACATACATTTTTAAATAGACATCCTATTGGAAACAACTGCAGCTAGGAAGTGATTAAACACCAAAGCGTAGACCTTGTGGAAGTTCCTTTCGTGCAAATCACTGGGGTGATTGGGTCAAATGTTTTGAATCTAATGTGGTCATGATATTTTATGTGCTGCACTGAGACACTTCAAATGTGAATCGCACTTTGGATCCCCAGAGCTGCAATAAAAACTAAGCAGCAGTACAGACTTCATTCTTTCCTCTTCTGAGCATGCCTATTTCCTGATTCCAGTTCTGTAAGAGCCCCGCCACATATAATGAAAGCAGCTGGGTCATGGACCCTCAAGCAGAGAAAATCTGCCTGAGGGGTGGACCAAAGGGTGCTCTACAACACCCAAAGGGTACCCGTCTTGCATAATTTTCAGGAACTTACTTTCTTTGGCAATAGCTTCCCACTGTTGATAAAGCAGGGGACAAACCATGTCACACTGGAACAGAATGGTCTCCCTTGGGCAGTAAGGTAGACCCAGGGCTGTCACTCCATATGAGGGTTATGCTTGGAGACTGCATCTGCTACATCTTTAGTTGGGCTTTCCAGTTTGGAGAACGGCTTAAACTTAGCTTGTTGCCTGAAGCCTGAAGCATATTTGGTTGGGGTTGCCATGAAAAGACCATTGGTGCTGATGGAAAAATCCACATCCTCTCTGAGGGTTAGCATTTATATTCATGTCTTTCAAGTAGACTCTGTGTCACCGACCTCTTTAACAGCTTTTTCAGCATTCTGGCCAAAGAAGTACATTCCACCACATCGAGAGGCACATTTCATGACTTTTCTCTGAACACTGCTCGCAACTCAGCAACATCTAGCCAGGACTGCTTTTTGATGAAGAGTCCTGCTGCTGCTGCAACTTGGGCTAGAGCATCACAAACATTGAAAGCTGCTCTGATTTAGAGACTATTAGTCCCATGTCTTAAACGACGACCACCAGCAGTTCCTGCTTTTTCTGTATACTCTGTTAGCTATTCCGTAATGGCTTTCAATTTGGATGAGTGAATACTGATGAAAAACTCAAAACGACAAATGCAGTTTAAAATAGAACAAAAGAAAGCACTCATTATGACCTCATGAATATAACAGTGTTGTATAATCTAGTATTTCATTTGTGCAGCAGCTTTTCCTCTTTTCTTTTTGCCTGCACTTTTGTTTCTACCAATTATACCAAACCTGTTGCCACTGTACTCCAGCAGTGTACCCCGCTTCTTGTCAGCCTAGTTCACCTTCCCAGTAAAACACACACACACACACACACACAAAAAAAAAAAACGAATGAATGCCACGTGGGACTAGAAATTCACCACTCTAAGCCCCAACAATCCTAAGGCGAATTACCCTTTTCCCCATACTATTAATTTTGCATGACTCATGGGTCGGTCATTGCACAGATACTTCCTTTGGGGTATTAAGAATTGTCACCAGCAGCTATAATCCTAACAGCTTCTACTGTGTATAATATATAGAATAATATATGGGGTGGTGTGTGTAACAAAATTTTACATACCCAGGTACTGGATACCACATAAACCCGAGGCGAAGTTCGAGGGTTTATCTAAACATCTAAAGAGTATGTAAAATTCTAGTTTCTCCACATCACCCCATGTTTTATATAATTGCTGGGTTTAGCTTTTTCACACCAATTATATAAAATAAGACACTTTCTGTGCGGCTGCGGTCTGGTTGAGTTGGGTTTTAAGACGAGCCGCTGTTGCGTGCCGAAAGAAACCCCCCCAGTAGTTTTTGTGTGTTTTTAACGTTTGTTTAGAAGAGATTATTTTTTAAATAACTTGCTGCAGAGTCGGTGTGGCAGTACAGTCTCCGGCGGCATACAAGGCGGTAAGCGCTCTGAATGGAAGAGCGGAGGTAGGTGCCTGCGCGGAGCAAGGGAAACCCGAGCACATTTGCCGTTATAAACACTCCTTTATAAAGGCAAATTATGCAACAGGTTTTCCTAAGGGAAAAAGTTAAACCTAGTTATTATAAGGTTCATATTTCAGTAAAAGGTATTTTTTATCTGCAATACAGGGAAAGGACAGTTACGCAAGAACTTGCCATAACAGCAGATCTCTGAGGGGCTCAGTCATCAGGTTATACCATAAGAACTTCACCGTCGGTGAAGGGGAATCCACATAGACGATTTTCAGCAGTACAACTGGGACTGCCCACAACACTGACGGCAGCAAACTTCATCAACTCTATAAAGGTGTGGACGGCCATGCTCCCTCCTCAGTCCCCCCTCCCCCGGAGACTAAGGGAGCCAAGCTCGTACCACAGAGGACTGAGAAGAGAGAAAGGTGCCAATGCCCAGGCCTAAAGGAAAGGCTGAATACTCCAAACAGTCAGTTCCTAGACTGGAGCCCCAAGAAGGGGGATGGTAGGAGAGAAAGCAGACCCGATGACTAAGATTCACTCGAAGCTCTACTGTTACGGTAAGTTCTTGCATAACTGCCCTGTTTTCTTCTGGAGGTATCTCAGTCATCACAGACCACAGGAACGAGGCCCAAGCAGTTACAGGTGCAGACAGACAGTCTGGGAGGAGGGCTCACCATAAACATAAGATAGGAGGCCCTGCAGCACATCCCTGCCAAAACCTGCACGGGTCTGTGAGGCAATGTCCAGACTGTAGTGCTAAGTGAAAGTATGGAAGGTACTCCAGGTGACAGCCGCACAGATGTCAGGGGCTGAGACCCCTTGGAAACAAGCCACAGAGGTAGCCATGCCTCACGTGGAATGAGCTTTAACACCACCAGGCTGTTCCTTACTGTACTTGTAATAGAACACAATGCAATCTGCCAACCATTTGGATAAAACATTGCTTAGAAACTGAGGCACCCTCTCTACCCGGGGCAAAAGAAACAACTGCTTCCACTTTCTACATTCCTTGGTGTTAAGCAGGTAGTACTTCAAAGTTCTGCGCACATCTAACATATGGATTAGTGCTTCCCCTGGAATGGCACGCTCAGGAAAATAAACAGGAAGGTGGATAGACTGGTTGAGTGTAAACTCGGAAACCACCTTATGGAGAAACTTGGGGTCTGTGTGCAAAGACAGTCTTTATATATATAAAAAAAAAAAAAAAAATCAAATAAGGCTTCTCACACCAGAGGGTCTAAAGCTCCAAAATTCTCTGAGCAGAAGTAATGGAAAACAAAAAGAGCAGTTTCCAAGAGAGAAACTGCAGATCGCAAGCTGTTATAGGCTCAAAAGAAGACAGGGTTAACTTCTAAACAAAATTTAGGTCCCAAACTGGGACAGGAGAATGGATTGAGGGTTTCAGACGCAGGACACCCCTTAGAAAAGTATGGGAGGCATTCAGCTGAGTAATCATGTGGTCACCCACGGGCACATGAAAGGCAGAATTAGTTGAAATGTGCACCCTGAAGGAGGAGTGCTGGAGACTGGAGTCGGACAGAGAGCTCAGGTAGTCCAGGATGTGGTTCATTGGACAGCTGAAAGGGTCCAAACTGTTTGGCAGCCCAGATGGCAAAATGCTTCCCTTTCATGGCATATGTGGCTTGAGTGGAAGGCTTCCGGGCAGCCACTAGGACATCCACCACTCTGTTAGAGACCCCAAACCTGGTGATGGCTTTGTCCTCATAAGTCAAGCGTGCAGATGTAGGGACCTGCAGCTGGGATGGACCATGGTCCCATGATAATGGGTCGGCAGGTTCCTGCAGATGGGTAGATGGATTGGAGGTTCTTCTGCCAGCTGCTGAAGTAGTGGAAACCATATTTACCAAGGCCAGAATGGAGCTATTAAAATCATGCTGACCCCTTCCATCTGCAATTTGATCAGTACCTTCTAAATTAGAGGAAATGGAGGGAAGGAGCAAAGGGACAACACGTCTCGCCAGAAAACTCCAGGTCCTGGATCTAGTGAGCAGAAATTGGGCAGTTTTGCGTTGAGTGGGAATGCAAAAAGGTCCAACTCTGGATGACCCCATCTGTTGAACAGGTCTTTTGCGACAGATGAGCTCCCATTCATGCATGCTGGTTTGACTCCGGCTGAGACCATCTGCCAGGGTGTTTAACAAGCCTAGCATGTCGACTGCTGAGAGTGTTAGGCCTTGATCCGAGGCCCAGTACCACACTCTCATGGCCTCCCTGCACATGGTGTATGAATGAGTCCCCCACGTTTGTTGATGTAGTACACAACACTTAAGTTGTCAGACTGCACCAGCAGTTGCCCCGGGGCAAGGTGTTAGTGAAAGACCTGCATTTGCGTACAGCACCACCCTCATCTCCAAGACATTGATGTGCAGGGAGGCATCCAACTAGGACCAACAGCCTTGTGTCTGGAGCGGACCCAGACCTGAAGCATCCTTGGTTAGGATCTGCTGCGGGGAGGTGATCTGGAATGGGACGCTGCAATACAAATTTGAGGGGTTCACCCACCACTGCGGCACCTTGCGGACTGGGGATGAAACCAGGACCAGGCGATCTAATTTGTTTGTGCATTGGTCCCACTGTACCTGGAGGGCCCACTGCAGGCAGCGCATATGAAGCCTGGCCAGAGGCACAATGGGTATGGCAGCTGCCATCAGGCCCAGCAACCATAGCTACACCCTTGGCAGGAATGTAGTGACTGACAGACTTCCTGAGCTTCGGCAATAAGGCACTCCTGCCCTGTTTTGAGGCAGGAAGGCCTTTCTTTGCACGGAGCCCAGAACGGCCCCTATATACTGCAGCTTTTGGGATGGTACCACAACCGATTTGGGGAGACTGACCATAATGCCTAGGGAGTGGAAGAGCTGGAGAGTTTGCTCCAGAGACTTTAAAAGCTGCTCCCTGGATGGGGCCTTTAGAATAGATTGTCCAGATAAGGGAAAATATACAGTCCCTCCCTTCTGAGAGCTGCTGCTACCACTGCTAAGCACTTGGTCAAGACTCACAGTGCAGAGGACTGATTATCGCCCTGAAAGGCAAAACAAAGAAACCTCCTGTGAGGAGTAAAGACCAAGATGTGCAGGTAACCATCCTGCATGTCCAGAAAGCAGAGCTAGCAGTCCCGCTGGTTGGACTTCCACTGGCAACCTGGGTTCGGGAACGGACCCAGGTCGTCGGAGGGCAGGCCGGGGAGAAGGATTGAGCATATCCTGGACTTCTCTCCTTCTCCGGGGGAGGGTGGCGTGGGCTCAGCACAGGAGCGACACCTGGCAGAGGCTGAGTCTGTCGCATAGCGCTGATGCCAATGTAATTCTGGGGCGGGGCAGACGCCAGTCATCACTGCATGTCCCTGCCCCAGCCTATGGGGGGAAAATCTCGCTTCCAAACGTATTTGTGAAGCCCTGCCCCGGGCTTTGATTAGCCTTCCAGCTGGGCTCTCCTGACCAGTACCAGTTTCACGGTGCTGAGGGCATGGTGCCTGACCCCACCCTGTTTTTGGGGTAAGCCAAGGGTGACAGGGAGAAGTGCTGGCAATATGGGAGATGGAAGCCCGGGGGCGCCGTGACCAGGATGGAGGATCTGATGGCCAGAGTGGTAAAAAGTATAATAAACAGAAAGCAGAGCCAGTCCCTTGTTTTGAGGAGGGTCATCAGGCTTGGCAGAGCGAGCATCCAAAACTTTTTGCACTGGACATGCCGAATGAGGACCTTTAGGTCTTGGATAGGCCTCAAATTGCCAGACTTCTTGGTGACTAGGAAAAACCTGGAATAGAACCCTGTGTTCCTCTGGGCCTGGGCACTGGCCAGCTTACGCAGAAAGGACTGTACTTCCTCCTGGAGAACGGACAGGTAAGCCAGAGGAGCAGTGGATGGCAGGGGAGGGGTGTCTGGAGGTTGCTCGATGAGCTCTAGGGTGTGGCCCCTGCCCGAGACCTGCAGAATCCTTGCATCCAAAGTTATGATTCCCAACTGATTCAGGAGGGAGAACTGACCTCAGACCACTGTCTCCTGGTCCTGGACCAATGGGGGTGGAGGGTATCCTGGAAGGAGTCAAGCAGAGGTGGAGCTAGCTGCAGGGGCTTGTCCATCAGTTCTAGGGCGCTTGGCTACCGTTCCAACACTGGAGGAGATGGGCATGGTAGCCTGGTCCCTGCACTGGCCCTGGGGTCAGGAGGTCATACTGGGCCTATAGCTGGTTTTACGAATGGTAGGGTGCCTTCTGCCATTTGGTTGTGTATGGTAGAGGGAGTGAACAGACTTGAGCGCCATGCCCGAGGTCTGCAGATCATAAATAATGTCCTAGACATCAGGGTTGAACAGATGAGTGCCATTAAGAGGGCATTAAGCACCTTTTGCTGAACATCGGCAGTGAAACTGGACACACTCAGCCAAGAGTGCCTGCACAGGCACATGCCCGTGGCAGCTGCCCCGGCAATGGAGTCAACCACGTCATAAAGGGCTTTGAGGAGAAGCCTACTGACATCCCCAGCCGCTTGTGGGCACTGAAGCAGCTCCTGCTTTTGAGTGCCATCTGGGAGGGCTTACGCGTTAGCCTTGCCCTTTTTCCAATTGGCATTTTGCTACTTTACCCTGTGAGACAGGTAGTTTGCAGTCCTCAAACCCAGTGTAGAGGAGGAATACACCCGTTTTACCCCAGAGGTCGATTGTACAAGATTCTTTATCTGAGCGAAGGTTAACATGCTTGGGCATCTTAGACCTGTCTTAATGACGACCGAGTCAGTCTCTGGTTGGGCAGCACAGCAGGGGAACATTTAAGGGGCATGACAAAGTTTGCCCGCCCTGCAAGGCATAGCTGGCACTATGTCTGGTCTGTGCCAGGCCACCACAGCTGCATTTTTCAAGGCTGGCAAGATAGGAGGAATGATCTTTGGGGAGATCAACTCTTTCCTGGTGGTACCCTCTTCCTCAGTGTGGAAACCCATGGTTACGGACAACTGCAGCATTACCCAGAAAAATGCGGCATCCTCCGAAGGGCACCCTAGGTGTGTGCACTTCACGGAATCCTCGCTGACAGAGGAAATAGTAGATCTGTCACACACAAGCATTTCCTCCTCGTCGTTGGGAAGAATGAGGTCCAGATGGTAATCCTCCTCAACGTCAACCTCTTCCAGACTCTGGGCAGGTGTTGAATGCGCCGATGACGGCCTGAGGAGGGTTTCACACGTTTTATAAGTAGGTGGTGACGTTGAAGCTGCCATCAACAGCGATGGAGAAGAGGGCCTAAGGGCACCCAGCTGCTGCACAATCGCACTGGTAAATTTAACCAGGATTTCATTCTAGTTGACAGTCGACTCGCCAGCAGGCCCCTGAGAACCAAAGCCTAAAGCCCTGGTGGAATGAGATCCATGCCGAGCGGAGCAATCATGAACTCAGTCTTTTTTTATAACTGTTCCCATAGGATTTCTCTTGGGCCTTGGAGCTCAAAGAAACAGTAGGTGACTGAGGGGCCTGGATCTCGGAGGACCCCCTGCCTGGAACTGGCTACCTGTTGATCCATCAGGAAAGTTTTCAAAGCCTTCCTGCATTGCCTGAGGGTAGTTTGAGTAAATGTATGGCAGAGCTCACAGTCAGAAACATTGTAATCTGGCCCAAGACAGCAGACACAGAAAAAGTGTTTGTCTCTTGAGGCAATCTTCTTTCTGCAGCAGCAGCAGCGACAATGGAAGAGAGATGAACGATGAACTCTCGACATAAACAAGCTGAAAAAATCTCTTTAGAAAAAAAATGCGGAAAAAATCACGAATACTGTGTTGGAGCTTTCAAGGAGACCTTTGCAAGCGAGTTGACGGTGGGAAAGAACTGAGGAGGGACAGGAGCCACCCACACCTTTACAGAACTGATGACGTCAGCCAACGTCAAAGACGTGGGCAGCTCCAGTTGTACCGCTGAAAATCTTCTGTCTGGATTCTCCTACACCAACGGTGACGTTCCTATGGTGTAACCTGATGACTGAGATACCCCCGAAGATCAGCAGACACCGAAGCAGTCCTGTTCTACATTACAACAGTTCCTATCTCCAAGGTAGGTGTGTTGGGGGTGGGGGCAATGGGGCTGGCCATTGATGCAGATGTGGTTGGTACATTAAAATACTCCAACTAGCCAGCCTGTCAGTGTAGTAGTTGAGCTACTATTTGCAACACTTGTGACCGAGGCTCAGGTGGAGTGATTGTCCTAGAAGAGACGCTTTTCTCCCCCTGGAGAGGGAGTGCGTGCAGCAGGCCCCTACTGTGCTACTGCTATCTGGGTGACCACAGGTGGCAGTGCAGTTAAAGCTGCTTTCTGGGTGGGGGATGCTAACTGAAACCACGCTGTATATGCTTGCGCACAGAACAGGGTAAAATGCCCCAACTAGCATGATGATTACCAACCTTCTGCAAGCCCCACATCAGTGATCTGTGCACTGCCTGTAACTAGACCCTAGAGAACTGCAGTTGAGTTTTGCCTCATGCTGCACTTGCTATGAGGGGTCAAGCCATGGCAGAATGAAAAAGCTGGGTAACTCTGACAGAAGCCACATGACAAGACCTGGAAGGCTGGCCTGAAGGGGGTTCATCAACAGCCAACAAAAGTATATATTACATATTAAAAAAAAAAAAAATACTACAACTGGACCTTTTTATTTCATCTAGAGTCACCACCTTAGAATGCAGGGCTTTATGCAGATCTTTTTCCCTCTTCACTGGCCAGGTCCTCCTCCATACTGGCTCCTCCAGCCCAATCACCCAGCTGCTTGGGGCTTACCTTCCAGATCCATACTTCACATGTTGCAACCTTACAGCAGGGGCGATAGAGCTAGCCCTCATGCTGCATGGACCAGGTCTCAAATCAGAGAAGAGCCACGTCGAGGATGTGGGGCCTGCGAGGAGCTAGAATTCATCCTATCTGTTACCATGGCTTTTTTACTTTTTCTGGTTTGGGACACTGGTGGCATGGGCGCACATGTACAAGCACATGTGCAACCATGTTTAACACAGCATTAGTCTGCGTTGTCACTCCCATACATCATTCTGAATGCACCAATACTTCTTGTCACCCAGACTGCAGTAGAGCAGCGGAGCTGGCAATCCTCCTTCCCCGAGAAGTCAAGCATCTTGTGGGATGCTAGATCCTCCTCCCCCGGTCGGCTGTTGACCTGTGCTCGTTTCCAAAATGCAGGTTGTTGCTGTCCGAAGCGGTAGCACTACCACTGTACCAATGGACTGGCTCTCGTGCATATTTCTGATCAAGGTTTGAACTGTGAGGTCCTCTTGTGCAAATCAATGGTGCTGCTGCCCGTGTAAGGGCCTGGGCTCTTAACACAAAATCCAGCCATCATCATCCACCTCAAATTCTTTGAGGTTGGTGCTATATTCAACCTCATCTTTTAGTAATGTTGCTGAGGAAAATGAAATAGGGTCAGGACACGGTACCAAAGTTGCATAGCCTGGGAGCTAGGGAACCAGGGATTATGGTGGCATCAAAAAGGATCATTTGGTTGGTATAGAGATTGGAGTCTCCTCTCTATCACAGCCGTCAGCGCTGGCAGTGAAAGAACAGTAGTACCTCAGATACGGCAACAATGACTGACAACCTGGAAATGGAGTGGTAACACCCAGAATGAGATGTGTCTTCATTTTCTTATGTGACAATGCAAACGTTGACATGTCCCTTCGAGAGGTCCACAACAAGCATGACTGCTGCTTTTTCTTGTGGCTTCTCTCGGATGACACTGTAAGTATAAGTATGTATAAGTGTAAGTATGTATAAGTCTGTCCTTGCAAGCCCATCTACACATCTGGGACCATGCAAGATGCTGTGCTTGATGCAGAGACACACCAAGCAACTGGAGTGGCGGTCCCAAGCTGAAATCTTGTTCTTGCAGCCGAAAGAGCTGACAACAGCCTCACCTGATGTAAAAGTTGTTGGGCGAAGGCTGCCATGGCACTGAGGCTGTGATTTAATGCCACCTGAAAATCACGCTAAATGATATTAACAATGTTGAGAAACTCAAGAAAAAACTGAGAAGGAAAAAAGTAAACGTGCAAAGAACTAGATTTTAAATCTCTTAGATGCAACATAAAGTTCTGGTTCTCAACGAGCCAGACAGATGGCAATGCTTTATATGTACTGAATGTGCACATGATTTGACACAAAGCCATGTTGGTGGCCTGACTCAAAATTTTTGGTTCCTCCAGAGTCCTACTGCCTCCGTCTCCAAGACCAAAGACAGGGTCTCTATGATGGAGAGTAATTCTTTCAAGATTAACTACAAACTAACTGTAAACAGTGCAGTTTTACAGAAAATAAGTTCAATACTACAGAAGAACTTCCTGGTCAATTCAGGTCAGCAGGAAATTCATGATATACGCCTCCTTCCAAAGGGAATGCTGAATTAATCTTGAGCAGTACACATGATGGCAGTGTCACGTAGTTATTCCGACCCAGCCAGCCCCAACACCACTGAACAAATTGTCATTCTGAAATACAACGATAACGCCTGGAGAAAAGATAATAAAAAAGGAAAAAGCATTATTTCACACAGAGGAAGGTTTAAGTGTGAACAGCCTACCTGAAGGAGGAAGGTAAATTCATTTTCAGGCTTTTAAAGCAGGACTAGAGTTACACATGTAACCCCCCTGCAAATGGGGGTTCCCAAAAGACTTCCAGGAGCTTGCTTGAATGCTCCAAGCCTGAATGGTGTTTGGCATTTAAGCCATTTATCAGTGAGTGTTTTTAGAGCCTCTGGTACTGTCTCTTTAAGAGCTGTCTGCTTGCAGACATAATTAGTTTGTATGGGGGACTGTGTGCTTCTCTGAGTACCACTCGAGCTGCTGCCAATTCACTTCATTTTGCAGTCACTAGGAGTGCAAAGGAACCTATCTGAAAGATGTAACTGTTTGCCAGAAATTATTTAGAGTAATAATGAAATTACAGTTTGTCTAACCTGCTTTCTTTGCAGTCAGAACTGTGTCTGCTAGTTCCCCATTCTGGTTTTGAACTGCTGAACTGGACCAATCAGTGTGGGGTAAGCTAGCTCTAAAATGATGCCTTGACCGAATCAGAACTTGGACTCATAATCTGAGCCAGCCACAAGAGGATTGTATGGGCAGTGACTCTGGGAGATGTAGTTTAGACTTCAGTGCCTTTTTGGACCAACAGCAGCAGTCTATTGTGAGTGACAGCCAATCCAGTCAAGAACTGGGAGGAACTCAAAGAAGTGCCAGTTTCGTCAGTTGGAGTTCAGTTGAGCTTTGGCAGTGAAGAAGGAAGGAGCCCTGTGCTTTTTCAGTGTGCAGTTTTAGTCAAAAAGCGTGTATGAGGCCCAGAGTTCCGGTCTGCAGCTTGTGTAACAGCTTGTTAGGACTGAATCATCCTGTGAAAAGAATCAAAGGATCTCTGAAGAGTAGAAACCAGGCTCACCCTGTAGAAGACTGGAGAAATTGCTGAAAATTCCACTCGGTCTGTCAGGAACTGAATCTGCTGTGTGTTCTCCCGGTATTGTGCAGTAATTGCGATCGGATACAGATGCAGCCTGCCTGGTATAGTGCTTTCTTTTATATGGATGTGTGAAGAGGTTTGTGTACCTCAAGTGAGCCCTGCTGACATTGAAGGACCCTATCTTATTTGGAGGTCGTGAGTACTAATTCAGGGTCGCCCTGTTGAATTGCCACATTAAATCCAAATGGAATTACTGTACTGCTGACTGTTTAATTCTCCTTTCTCTGTGTGAAATGGCCCTACCAGCTGCCACGGTTTGGACTAGCCACTAGGGCTTGGGTACCCAGGGACAGTAACTGATAGGATAGGCCTGTGCACAGAGCCATAGGTAGATTATTAGAGTGATAAGCTAATTAACCTGATTTCCTGTCCTTGTTATATCCCCTAAATAAATCAGAGCTGCTTGTTTCAGCAAAGTTATACTGCCTGAGGTATTTGTCTATGTTAAAGTACTGTACTGTGACTGTTGCACTGTATCTCATTTCACAGGAGGTCCCAGTGCGGAACTAGACCTGGGGTAAGTGTATACTGTGAAGGTAATTCTGATATATTGTGTGGGCCACTACTGGGAAGAAAGGGGTTGCAGTGTCCCAGAGGGCTGTGGACCAAGTTAGTTTAACTATTGCAAACCCTGACCTCTGGGTGGAGGCACCCCATTGGATCCAGGCCCCTCAACCTGTTAGTGGCAAATCAGGCAGGGGTAGTAGCCCCTGGGATAGCGCCATCTAGGGGTTACATCTTGGAGGCACCGCTGGGATTGTGTGTCCTCTAGTGGCCATATTTACGAACCACTGTTAAGAAAAAATGGTACCCCGACAGAAGTGGCTGTGCACCGGCTGGTGGAGTGGTGTACTGGGAGGAGATCGACCCTCAAAATGCTATGCTTATCCTGGACATCCCCTGGGTATCAATACGGACACTGTGCAGGGAGTACTTTCCAAGGTGAAGGTTTACAAAACCCTGTGGTGGTGGGTCGGCATGCTAATCTGCTCACCCACACTTTCCTGGCCCTAGTAGAGTTTAAGGATCCCATAGATAGCTCCAAAGTGCCACAGACCATCACCCCAGAGGGAGCCCTCACTGCTTGGAGAGTGATAACTAAGGACAGTAAAGACCCGGGGGGGAATCAGCCCCCACCACTATCTGAAACTTTTGAGGAGAAATTTGCTGAATGGTTGCTGGGAGAGGGGAAAACTGTGGAGGACTTGAAGAAACTATTCTTGCCACCTGGGGGTGTTCCTCCCCCAACACACAGCATGAACAGAATTTATATTCTGGCTGATCAGCTTGGCTCCGGTAGCCATACACAAATTGGGTATAATGTATGTTAGAACGCTGTTAACCTTAGGAAATCATCATTTCCTAAGGTTGTTAACCTATCGATGTGACGTATTAGATATGTTGTTAACCTATCGATCCTACGTCACATCGATAAGTTAACTAACAACCAGTAGTCGCATGTCTTGGCGCTTTTTCGACACGGAAACCGACTGAAGGAAACCACGGAAGGACTGAAGGGCACAAGCGGTGACTTTTTAAAAAACGTAAGCCCTTTTTTTTTTGATAGTGGGACCATACACTATAAAAAATAATGTATGGTCCCTCTATCGGCAACCGGTCAATTTTAACCGTCTCGAGGTTGCCATGGCGACGTAAACCTCTCGAGCTTCGCTCTCGAGGTTTACATGGTCACCCTGGCAACCTCTCGACTGTTAACTGACCGGTTAACGATAGAGGACCATACATTATCCTCTATATAGTCACTGCTATGTGGCAGACAAGGTGGCTAAGATGGACCCAAGGTCCTTTCTGTTGTCACAATACTAGGTTATCAAAATATAATTAGTAGTATGGGAAGATTACAACCTGAAACCAGTACTTAAATGTCCTTGTTACACACATTGTGTTATACACTAGTGCAACACAGAATGCCTTAAGTCTTGTAAGCCCCACGCACGAGACACCACAGGGCTGCAGGCAACACTATTTTCTATTGGCTTTGCCTGGTTCCTTTATCAGTAACTATAAAACAGAAAAAATGGGCAGCAATGAATTTGTTTTTGTTACACACCACTTTGATTCTGACTTCTGTGGTATCACACAACTTGGATATTGTTTGCTTGAAACCTGTCTTACTGCCTTTGTATGTTTGTTCACCCTTCCCCATTGACATAGAACCTTTGTAAATGGGCGCCTTGTGCTCAAAGGTATTGTAATCTGAGACTGAATAAATAAAAATAGTTACACACTTGCCCATATAATTCTCCATGTTAAACATATGAGAAAAGTATGCACAATCATTTTCTACAATTTCTCATGGTTTTTACCGCATGCACTGTTGACAATTTGCACAACGACAGGGAGAAGAGTGTAAAAAAAAGTTAGTAAAAATACTGTGATGAAGGAAGCGACTCTGCTCATCTTGTCTGCCCCCCCCCCGCAGCAGAACAGTGGGTATGAAAAGATTTTATCCAAACAATATCATACTCAACTTATTCATGCATTGTGGAATACTATATATGACCCACTTTGTGCAAGTTCATTCTTTTGTACCCCCACTGTCCTCTAGTCAATGGAGTCACAAGACTTTCTATACGTGATTGGTAAGTGCACAGCAGCCACGTAGGGACATGGGAAGGAGAAGTCATGTTATTGCAAGTATCCACATGGTAACGAGCTGCTGGCATGAGAACCACCAACAAAATAGGCACAAAGTAAAGGGCAAATGGGGGTACTATGGTGTCAGAACCTTTGTCCCAAGGCATGGCACAGAACCAGGCGACTGGCACCATGTCACGGCCCGACCTCTGTAGCTATCGCAGTACAGTAGGTTAGTGAGTTTGCACCCACTAATGTCTGAATCAGCTTATATGCAGTTTGTGAAAAGTGACACTGTTACTTCTAGCAATAGCACACCACCTTTAGGAATATCAAAGAGTGTAGTGGCATTATTGAGTAGCTAGGTGTTCTGGTTGGTGCTACCACTAATCTGGGATCAGCTGCAAGTATGGGTTCAACAGCATAAGCCAAATGTCCTTGCCACTTGCCTGCCAAAACCTGGCTCTCCACAAAAACTCCTGACTCTGCTGCAGCCCTGGATGGATATACCCTCTTTAGAGCAGATAGGCTTAGGAAAAAAAGGGGTGGGTGTATTATTTATCTATCAGACCCATTCCAGGGTCATGCCCTTCTGCCACTGTCCGAAAGGAATAGAGCTCAGGCCCTTGTGGTTAAAATCACCCTCGGCAGACAAGGGAAGTCACTCTATATTCTCTCAATTTACATCCCACCTAGAGATGTAGCTACCGGGTTTGATTCAGTACTAGACTATCCCTAAGCTGCCCAGGCGCTCAGAGGTTACTGCACTAGGGAACTATAACGTCAGCTGGCTCACATAAGCATGCTGCTACAGCGACTGACCTTTCTCAAATGGTTCCAACTAGGTTTAACTATAGAACCGGGTCCCACTCCCTACTCCACCTTATTCTCACCAATTGCCCTGACACGATTCACGATACTGTGGTTTTGCCAGACTCCCTTTAGTGACCACTCCACAATCTCTTGCCGCTGGACAAATCAACACCCCAAATCCCCCAATTAAGACAACCTACTGCCATGACCCAAGAAGAGGGCAGCTCACACTTCTCCAAGACCACCTCTGGCATTGTGACTGGTTCCCTATTGACACCTCCTCCAGTGTGGCCCTTGCCTTAGGACACTTCATCTTCCCCCTTTAATAAAGCCTGTGATCTCTTCGCCCCTTTAAAAATTTTTAATGCAAATCAGCTAGCAATCCCTGGATCACCCCATCACTCCTCAAACAAATTGCCATAGGAGACCAACTCTGGCATGTGGCACATACCACCAAAAGTGCTAGGGACATGTAACACTACAAAGAAGCCAGGAAGGCTTGCCTGCATGCGGTACGTTCTGCTAAAATTAACCATTACAAAACCAGTTCTCCAACTCCTGTGGTAATGGCAAACAGTTCTGGGAGAATATAAAAATTCTCACTGGCAAACTCAGCAAATCCCCCCTCCCTCAATACTCACTCTAAAGGATTGTACCGCTCAGGATCCTAAAGAAATCGCTAAAATTTTCAATTCTGCCTTCACAGATCTAAGTGGCATACTCCCCCCCCCCCCAGCTTTTTCACTGACCCTCCCCATCTTCACAGCGATCTCCATATGGACCCTCCCCGTAGTACCCCTTTCTTTTTAAGGCTGTAACCACCGGACCATATAAATATCTACTAAGGGCTCTCTCCAACACAAGATTATGAGAATACAAATTGGCAGCAGAAACAGGCCACATGGTCGATCGAGTCTGCTGGATTGTGCACTAGCCCTTCAGCATGCAACTGCCCCACCTCCCTCCCCATACTCTGTCCCATCCCTCCTGAAGCCACCCACCGCTCTCACAGGAAACCACCTCCGGTACAGTGTTCCACTTGTCTACAACCTTCTCCATGAAATAATATCCCCTGATTCCCCCCCAACCTCAGTTGATGCCCTCTAGTAGCCCTCTCTCTTCTGATCTGAAATATTGTTTACTGTTTATTGAAAAAAATCAGAATTACAATCCTTTGAGTCATAGACTTTTGCAAAGGCTCCACGTCAGATAAAAATAAAAAAAAAAACACATACAGTATTAAAGTAACAGTACAAGGTTATGCAGTCCTAGCTTAATCTTATTTAGATGGTTACATTATCTGGGAGCATACAAGATGTCCCATGTCAGACAGTACAGGATGCAGTTTTGTAGGATCTTGAGGGACCCTGAGTCAAATATCTGGACAGGGGAAAAAGGAGAGTAGGGGACATAAGAGGGAGGCTGGCACCAACTAAATAATTGTAACAGTAGGCACCTGTGGAACAGCGGGCTCCTGTATAGCATTTCAGGGTGCAGGGGGATAACTAGAGTGTGAGAAGGTTAACTACAGTCACAGGCTGTTGAGTCAAGGAGTAGGGTTTTGAGACCTGTCTTACATAGGTTGATACTATGGGTCATGGAGATTGGGGGCGGTAGGCTGTTAAGCCATACAGGGGCGCGGTAGAGGAAAGATCTTTGCCCAAGAGATGTTCTACAGTGGGGGATAAGGAGGGAAGTGTTAGCTGCGAGCCTTTTTGTCCGCCTGTGGGGGACTGTGCGGATAATCGGGTGGAGGCCAATAGGGGCTTGCTGGAGTTGTATTTTTTTGGCAAGGTTGCAGGTGTGGTACTTGAGCCTGCCCTGGAAGTTTAGCCAACCAGTATGTTTATAAAACTTACGTGTGTGTGTTAACCTGTCACATCCTGTGACTAGATGGCAAGCTTTGTTAAGGGCAATGTTGATGCCGCGTAGGGCAGTTTGATCAGCAGATCCATAAATGATTATTGCGTAGTCCACATAAGGAAAGGACAGAGGAGGAGACAGCGAGATGCATGGCCTTGGGGGGGGTAAGCAGTGCTTAAGCCTATAAAGGATCCCCAATCCAGTGTTGGTAGAGGAGGAGACAAGTTGTATGTGATTATGATAGGAGAGGGAGGTGTCTAATGCGATTCAGAGATATTTAAAACATGAAACCTGCTCCAGAGCAGAGCCATGTGAGTTTTTTTACAACTAGAGGCGCATGACAGTGGGGGCTTTGGCAGTGTGCAAAGAGCATGGACTTCGTTTTCTTGTAGTTGATTACATGGCGGCGTTCACAGAACCATGACTCTAGCTCCCTAAAGTAGTCCTGCAGGGCTAGTTGAAGAGAATTAGGCTGAGGATGTTTCCAGAACACTACTGCTGCATCATCAGTGTAACGTAGCAAGCGACCACTGCAAGACTTAAGGAGGGAGTTTAAAAAAGAGGGTGAAAAGTAGGGGGCCGAGTATCAAACCCTGTGGGACACCAGAACAAACCAGTTTGCATGAGGAGAGAGTTGTGTTAATCTCGACTTATTGCGTCCGCCCTGAGAGGTAGTCTTTGAACCAGGCGGTGACCTCAGGTGCAAAGTTGAGGGGTGGAAGGGCAAGGAGCAGTAGCTCATGACTGACTGTATCAAATGCCTTGGTCAGATCTACATAGATAGCCCCAGCCAATGAGCCTTGTTCTAGGGCCTCATGGATGAATGAAGTGAGTTCAGTAAGGGCGGTTACGGTACTGTGGACCCCTCCGGAAACCATGCTGTTCTTGGCATAGTAGGTCGAGTTTGGTTAGGTAGTCAGTAAGCTGATCAAATATTATTTTTTCAACGGCCTTGGAGAGGGATGGAAGGATTGATATTGGTCTATAGTTGCTTGTGACGGTGGGGTCGCCACTCTTCAGAATAGGGTCAATTACGGCTCTCTTCCAGGCTGAAGGGAACTGACTAAGGCATAAGGACAGGTTGAGAATTTTTGTGAGATGGGGTAGTGTCACATCCAGGGTCAGCCGAATGAGTTTGAGATCCAGGGAGTCACTGCTATAATGAGCGTTAGCCAGGGCTTTGGAGAGATGGCGTTTTGCCTCGGAACAGGAGATGACTCAGCCTAAAGGCTGTAGTGTTGTTGATGTCCAAGGTGTTGGAAGGGGGGTGGGAGGTAGGGTCAAAGAAGTTCGGTGGGAGAATATGAGAGCGGTCCAAGAAGGAGGAGTTAAGGGCATCGGCGATAGCAGTAGGTTCCTGGGTGGAGGCCCCATTTACTATGAGCTGAACAGGGGTAGGGGAGTGAGATTTCCCACAGAGTTCCTTGATATTGCTCCAGAATTTTTTCCCAGAGCCCCAGGAGGAGGTGAGGGTTTGTTGATAGTACGCAGCTTTGGCTTGCTGGGTGGCCCATGTACATTTGTTACGGGCCTCTCTGTAAAGTTGCCTGTCCTGTGGGAGTTGGGAGTGTAGGGTCTTATGCCATAGGTTGTCCCTGTGGTGTAGCTGGCCAAGTAGCGACTGGGAGATCCAAGGGGTGCTTCTGTTTTTTTCTGCTTGTTTGGAAAAGGGTGCGAATATGTCACAGGCCTCACTGAAGATGGCTTTAAAGTAGGTGAGTGCCATGTCCACAGACTGTGCAGTGTCAATGGGGGACCAGTCGCTGGAGGCTAGGTGAGATTTGAGACACGCTAGGGTTCCTTTTTTAAGTCGTCTATGTACAGTGACTTTGGGGGAGCAGGGGGGATTTTAGTGGACCACCAGCAGGTCACTGGGGAATGGTCGCTTATTGAGTCCGGGAGCACAGTGGCTTGAGAGAGAGTCTGAGGCCTGTTAGTGAAGATGAGGTCTATAAGAGCTGAGGTCCCTGTTCTGGAATCCAGTCTGATCGGGGAGTTGACAAGCTGGGTAAGATCGTAGGCAAGGGCTGTGTCTTTGCTGGGGGATGAGGCAGCTGAAAGCTGAATGTCTGTCCTGTGTTGGCCTTGTTTATCCCCTTTCAGGTATTTAAAGGCCTCGGTCACATCTCCCCTGTCCCTCCTCTCCTCTCCTCCAGCGAGTATGTTAAGCATATTCAGCCTTTCTTCGCATGAATTCACTTCCAAACCCTGGATCAGCTTTGTTGCTCTGTGCTGTACCCCTCCAACAGTCTGATGTCCCTCTTCAGAAATGGGCACCAGTACTGCATGCAGTACTTCAGGTGTGGTCTGACCAGTGATCTGCCTAAGGGAAGGATCACCTCACTATGTCTAGAAAAGGTCCCCCTTGCTATACAGCCCAGCATCCTGTTGGCTTTCACTGCTGCCTTCCTGCACTGAGCGGAGTTGTTCATATTCCCGTTATAATCACCCCCAGGTCCTTTTCCTCCTCTGTGCTCCCCAGTTGTGCCCCGCCCAGCTAATAGCTCCTCCTCTGGTTCTTAGCTCCGAAGTGCATTACTTTGCACTTCTTGGCACTGAAATCCAACTTCTATGTTTCCAACCACTCCTGTAGCTTGGTTAGATCCCCCAGCAGTCCTCTCCACCCCTCAATATCACCTACCACAGCTCCCACCTTGGTATTGTCGGTGAACAGACTGATCTTACTCTGGGTCCTATGCGAGACATCTGCTCTGAATATCCTGAACAGCAATGGCCCCAGTACCGATCCCTGTGGCACCCCGCTTCTTACTACTCTTAGCAATGAGAGTTTCTCCCCCACCACCACCCTTTGCTGCCTGCCCTTCAGCCAGTTCACAATCTACCTGACCATCCTTGTACTCACCCCTACAGCTTCCCCCTTGCCTCCCATGCAGTACGGAATCAAAGGCCTTGCTGAAGTCCAAGAAAGTACTTACGCAACTGTAGATCTTCGAGAACAGCTGTTGCAGCAGGTTACACCATTAGGACTGAAGCCGGCAGGCGTCAGGACCCCACGGAAATTTTCTAGCTAGCAGTCTTCAGCGGGGACCACCTCCGACATTGGTCCCGCCCCTGTCAGGCGTAGTACATAAGGAGGCGGTCCCACCAGAATCCCCAGTTCTCCCGCTGGATGACATCAGAAGAGGAGACCGAGGACCCGCCATCAGATGGCCAAGACTAAGGACAGACCTTTCCAATCCGAAAGATGGGTGTTAGGTTAGAACCTACTTCCTCTAAGGGGAATGGTGGCTGGATAGATTTGCTGTAAGAGCTGTTCTCGAAGATCTACTGTTACGGTAAGTTCTTTCGTAACTGTACTATCTTCTTCGAGATACAGCTCTTGCAGCAAGTTACACCATTAGGACTGAATCCCAAGCAATGGCGACATTGTAAAGCCATTGGGGAGGAGGAAGGACGGAGATTAAGACCCCATCTGAGCCTAGGACAGAAGTCCCTGGAGGACGGCTAGGCCGAAACCAGCCCTTCGCCTTGAAGCGATGTCCAGACTATAATGCCTGTTAAAAGTATGCACCGAGCTCCAGGTGGCTGCAGCACAGATCGCTGAAGTGGAAACATTCTTCAGTGCTGCGAAGGAGGTAGCCACTCCTCTGGTGGAATGGCCCTTGACTGCTCCCGGCAAGGGTTTTCTGCGTTTGTCATAACAGAAAGAGATACATTGAATAAGCCAGCGTGAAAGGGTCTGCTTCGAAATGGGGGCCCCTTTCATCCTCTCAACGAAGGATACGAACAGCTGTTCCTCTTTCCGGTGCTGTTTGGTTCTGGTCAGACAATATCTGAGACACCTGTGAACATCCAGGGTGTGAAGCAGTGCTTCTCCTCGATTGGTGTACTTGGGAAAATACACTGGTAAATCGATGTCCTGATTAAGGGTAAGGGCAGAAACCACCTTAGGCAGGAAAGTACAGTTACGTAAGAACTTACTGTAACAGTAGATCTTCGAGAGAGGCCCTTGCAGTAGGTAATTACATACAGGACTGACGCTGGCCGGCGGCAGGACCCCACGGAAAAATTTCTAGCTAGTAGTCCCTGGCGAGGGACCACCCCCACGCCAGGTGACCGACGTCGGTATAAAGGGGCGGTCCCGGACGCCCGCCTTCCAGTTCATTCCAGCCAGAGACCAAAAGAGGCCGGACGAGAGAGAAGCGTATATTTCTCTATATGGAAAAGGAGTTGAAATAGCCTAGGGATGGAGGGTGGAGAGATATTACCTACTGCAAGAGCCTCTCTTGAAGATCTACTGTTACGGTAAGTTCTTACGTAACTGTACTATCTTACTTCGAGAGGGCTCTTGCAGTAGGTAATTACATATAGGACTGAATCCCAAGCAGTCTGGAACAAATAAGAGGCACCGGGAGGAGGAAACTACTCCAGAAAGTAGCAGTAGCCTTGAAGGCCTAAAGACTGGAGGCCTTGCAAAACAGCCAGCCTGACGCCTGCTCTAAGGCGAGAGGCAATGTCCAAACTGTAGTGTTTCGTAAAGGTATGGACGGAGGTCCAGGTGGCAGCAGCGCAGATGTCTGCCGCAGACACATTCTTGAAACAAGCTGCAGAGGCCGCTACCCGGAAGGATCTTGCTGTACTTGTCATAACAGAAAGTGATGCAATGAGCCAACCACTTCGACAGGCATTGCTTGGAAACAGCAATGCCTTCCCTTTTATGAGCAAAAGAGACGAACAACTGATCAGTCTTTCTGAGATCCTTCGTCCTGTCAGTGTAGTATCTCAGAATCTGGTGAACATCCATGGTATGGAGTAATTATTCCCCCTGATTAGAGTACTGCATAAAAAAGGCAGGTAGCTCTATGGACTGATTTAAGGTAGACTCAGCTACCACTTTGGGAAGAAACTTAGGATTCGTGTGAAGAGCAACTCGTTCTTTGTGAAAAATCAAATGGGGGATTTTACACATAAGGGCCTGGAGCTCGGAAATTCTTCGAGCTGAAGTAATGACCACTAAGAAGAGTGTCTTCCATGAAAGAAACTTCAGATCTACAGAAGCAGCAGGTTCGAAGGGAGGGAGAGTAAGTTTCTCGAGAACAAAATTCAAGTCCCAAGGGGGGGCAGGGGTACGGATGGGGGGTCTTAGATGAAGGACCCCTCTGAGAAAGGTCTTAGAGACCTCCAGCTGAGCGAAAGCTTTATCTGCGAAGGGAACATGGTAGGCTGAAACAGCAGCCATGTGAGCCTTCAGGGAGGAGTGGCTGAGACCCAGGTTGAAAAGATGACGTAAGTACTCCAGCAGAACAGCCACTGAACAGGAGAAAGGCTCCACGTTCCTAGAGGCTGCCCAAATAGAGAATCTCTTCCACTTCATGGCATAAGTGGACCTGGTGGAGGGTTTTCTAGCCTCCACCAAAATCTCCGCCACTTTTGAGAGAGACGCCAAAATGGGATTGGGCTAGTTCTGCAGGAGCCATGCATGAAGTTGCAGGGATTTGAGACCTGGATGGACTAGGGTCCCCTGATCCTGGGTCAGCAAACCTCGAGATAAAGGAAGAGGAAGAGGAAGAGGAGGAACCGCCGAGTATTGTTGTAGAAGAGAGAACCAGATTTGCCTGGGCCAGAAAGGAGCGATCAGAATCATTCTCGCTCCTTCTGTGGTTAGTTTCTGCAAAACTCGTGGGATCAGAGGAATTGGGGGAAAAGCATAGATGAATCTGTCCTTCCTGTCTAGAGACAGAGCGTCGTTCCAGAAAGCGCCTCGCTTTGGAACGAGTGAGCAAAACTTGGGAAGTTTTGCGTTTTGGGGGGAGGCAAAGAGGTCTACCTGCGGAGTCCCCAAAGCTGAAAGATATCGTTGAGCACCCTTTGATCCAATTCCCACTTGTGTGCCCGGGCAGAGGAGCGGCTTAGCTTGTCTGCCAGGGTGTTGTCGACTCCTGGAACATGAATTGCCGTGAGGTGAAGGTTGTGATGAGTTGCCCAATCCCAAACCCTCACTGCTTCCCTGCATAGAGGGTAGGGACGAGTTCCTCCCTGCTTGTTGATGTAC
Organism: Neoceratodus forsteri; assembly: GCA_016271365.2. Classification (NCBI taxonomy): domain Eukaryota; kingdom Metazoa; phylum Chordata; order Ceratodontiformes; family Ceratodontidae; genus Neoceratodus; species Neoceratodus forsteri. The sequence continues at coordinate 887,949,581 of CM057450.1, read as the reverse complement.
CACACCACGCACATGCTGTCCGTCTGGATGGCTAGGTGGCCAGGAAGAATATATTGGTGAAGGGCTTGGAGAGCGTATAGCACAGCTCGAAGCTCAAGCACGTTGATGTGGAGAGCTAGTTCCAGTCTGGACCATAAGCCCTGGGTCTGATGAGGGCCCAGATTGGTTCCCCAACCTTCGCCTGATGCGTTTGTGGTCAGAGTCTGGGAGGGGGAAGGATGAAAGAAAGGAACCCCCCGAAATAGGTTCTCTCGAACCATCCACCATTGCAAGTCCCGTGCTATCAGCGAGGAGATCAGAACTAGTTGATCTAGGTCGTCTACAAGTTGATCCCACTGGGAGCGAAGAGTCCACTGAGAGATCCTCATGTGGAGTCGAGCTCGGGGGACCGTCGGAATAGCGGCTGCCATGAGCCCCAGAAGACGGAGAACTGACCACACCGGAACCCTCCTGCTTTCTGATAGCAGGGAAATCTGGGACTGAAGAGAGGCCGCCCTGTCTGGAGGCAGGAAGGCCTTGCTCACCGTCGTATCGAGGACAGCCCCGATGAACTGTAGGCTCTGGGATGGGTCCAGATGGGACTTGGAATGGTTAATGGTAATACCCAGGCCAGTGAAAACCTGCTGGGTGAGGGAGAGAAAATGCAGGAGTTCCTCCCTGGACGAGGCCGCCAGGAGCCGGTTGTCCAGGTAAGGGAACACCTGTACTCCCATTGTACGCAGGTGGGCCGCTACCACAGCCAGGCATTTGGTAAATACTCGGGGCGCCGAGGAAAGACCAAAGGGGAGTGCTCTAAATTGGTAGTGGTTCCCCTGAAACGCAAAACGAAGATACTTGCGGTGAGAAAGGCGAATGGGAATGTGCAGATAGGCATCCTGCATATCCAGCGCACAAAGCCATTGACCCGGCCGAAGAAGGAGCAGAAGGCTCTGCAGAGAGAGCATCCTGAACCTTTTGTATTCCACATAAAGGTTCAAGGAACTGAGATCTAGAATGGGTCTGAGATCTCCCGTCTTCTTTGGGACCAGGAAGAAATGAGAATAGTAACCCGTCCCTCGAAGATGAAGGGGGACGGGTTCTATCGCCTGCTTCGCGAGAAGGGCCGAGATTTCTTCCTGGACCAAGGGAAGATGGTCCCTTGAGTATGACGACTTCGGAGGAGGGTGGCGGGGTGGTTTCTGAAGAAACTCTATGGAGTGCCCTTCCGCTATAAGCTGGAGCACCCAAGAATCCGTGGTTATCCTCTTCCAACCCAGAAGGTGGAGGGAAAATCTCCCTCCAACCGGTTCCTCTGGTGGATCCGGAGGCGGTGGGAGAGGAAAGGAGTCAGGTGGTGTGGGGCAGCGCTGCAGCAGAGGCACCCGCTGCTTTTTTGGGCAGAGGGGGCCTGGCAGCTGCGGGGGCCTGACGTTTAGTGGTCCGCCTCCCTTGGGGTTTCGCTTGTCGCCGAGTCAGTCTGCGAAAAGGACAGCGCTGCTGAGGATGGGGACGGTACACAGAATCCACAGATTTCAGGGCCGTCCCCTTCTCTTGCAAGTCGGTGATGGTGTCTTTGACATCACCCCCAAAAAGCACCGAACCCCTGAAAGGTGCCTCCTGAATAGCGGATTGCACCTCCGGGACCAAACCTGACACGCGGAGCCAGGCATGACACCGTAGACTTACGGCGAAAGCGGAGCTCCGCCCGGCAGTGTCCACTGCATCGTATGTCGCCTGTAAAATGTGGCGACTGGCCGAATGGACAAGATCTGCTAACTCCTGTTTGACTTGAGAGTCAGGTAAGGAGTCCAGTTTAGATTCTGCCTGGGTAAGGATGGCCTTCTGGTAATCCCCCATGTGGGTGACGTAATTCAGGGCCTGAATTCCCAGTGTGGAAGAGGCATAAATCTTTCTTCCATACTGGTCCAGGAGGCAAGATTCCTTATCCAGAGGAGATGAGCTCAGATGCTTTGGATGTGCCGACCGGCCGTGAGCGGCGCTAATCACAATTGAATCGGCACGAGGGTGAGAGTCAAGATAGTCTACACCCTCGCGAGCCTGGTATAGCCTGTTGGACTTCCTGGGAAGTGGGGCTAACGCCAACGGTGGTTTCCAAATCCTGGTAACAAGGTGGGCATGAGGCTCGATCCAGGGTGGCATTAAAGTTGGAGCTGTCACGGGCAGGTCCAGATGTTCGGCGAGTTTGAGACGCTGGGGATCTGGTTCCAAAGAGTGCCACTGGTGAATTTCCTGGATTTTTCTAAGCAACTCCGTGAAGGATGGATCCTCCGGAGGAGACTTCGGAGGGGTCCTCGGCTGGGGCTTAGACGGAGAGCGGGGCTCGTTGTCTCTCTCGGAGCATCCTTCGGAAGAATCCGAGAGGGAAGAAGAAGCAGAAGACGAATAAGACTCCCTTACACGACTAGGAGGAGGAACGGGTTCCTTGGGTGGTACCCGTGAACGTGTATCCTGCCCCTCTTGGGATCCAGAGGGAAGAGCCCTGGAGTCTGGAGGTGGTGAGGGAGTGTGCCGCCTCGGACATACGGGAGCCGGGGGCGGCATCTGTCGTCGTAAGGCGGCTCTCTACCTCCTTGGTGAGTTAAGCCTTGGCCTCAGCCCACCAAGAGGCCAGAGTCTCCTGCAGATCCACCGGCGGCCGCGGGGTGGGGTGGAGGTGGGGAGAGGTACGGTTGCAAATTGTAAGATGAGTATCCTGAACCTGGTGTCGGGTAATGTGGCGCTGGGTACTGCGGCGCCGGAGGGACCGCATCGGGTACTGCGTCCCGGTACAACAGTGTTGGATAAGACGGCGGGTACCCGGAGCGCTTGCCGAGCAGATGGCCCGGTCGGCGGGCCTCACAGGTGGATCCATGTTACATGGGTCCGGGGGCGGAGGGCCCGACGGAAGGGGAACATCCCCTGTCAAGGCCAACAGTACCAAAGGCCGGAGATACCAGCTGCCCGGGGGCGCCAGATCCGGGTTCCGTCAAGGAGGAGGGTCTGACAGAGGTGGAAGATCCCCCGCGTCACCCAGGGAAGGAGGAGAGAAATCCCTGGGGTCAGGCTGGGGTGACTCAGGCGCCCCAGACAGCAGCGAAGGCTGCGGGGAATCGGGTATGACGGATGTGTGTGTGTGTGTGTGTGGGGGGGGGTCTGTCGTCAGTTCCGTCGCACATTAGAGGAGCAGACATGCGGCTTAGGGAGGAGCCGGCATCTGCCTTACAGGAGCCCTCACTGGTGGCGGGCCGAGGGGAAGGGATGGCCTGGTCCGATGGGGAAGTGGTCGTGCGCCGCCCCGAAGTGTCGGGCGTCTTATCGACCCACTCCATGTGGATATCAGAGGAGCCGACGTCCGACTTAGAGGAGTCGCCCATGCCAGTAGGCCGCAGACCTGCAGCCGAACCGGGGGTGGAGGCCTCCATTCGCCCAGAGACATCCGCAAGGCCCAAGCGCGAGCCAGACAGGCGGGCCGACGCCTCCTCCAAACCCTTGGAGGCTGCCGAATGGTCCCCTGGAGGGGATGTTACTTGGGCCGCGACTCCAGTGGGAGACGCGGTAGAGGAGGACTTCTTCCGGTGCCTCTCTTAGTCCTTCTTTTTCCGATGTCCTTCTTGGGAAGTGGACGCCTGCCTCAACTTTTTCAACTCTTTTTCCATAGAAGACATCTTTTTCTTGAGGAGATGGGCTTCCAGGGACTGTTGGCACAGTTTACGGGTAGCAGCGTTGAAGTTGAGGCAATGCTGGCACTTAACCGGGTGATCGGGGCCTAGGCAGAAAAGGCACGGGGAATGGCCGTCCTTGTGTGGCAGTTGGGCGCCGCACGAGTCACACTTGTTTTTGTGCTTGGAGGGTGTAGGGGACGACATACACCGACGATGTACCTGATGATTGAAAAAGAATAACTAATTTTGGTAAAAAACAACGAAGACAGGGCTGACGGCCACGAACTTTATCATGGAGGAGTTGCACGCAGCCAACGTGGAAAGAACTGAAGGCGGGCGTCCGGGACCACCCCATTATACTGAGGTCGCAGGACGCCGGTCACCTGAGTCCCTCGCCAGGGACTGCTAGCTAGAAATTTTTCCGTGGGGTCCTGCCGCTGGCAGTCCTATATGTAATTACCTACTGCAAGAGCCCTCTCGAAGTAAGATTTTAGGATTTGTCCTCAGGGATACCCTATTCTGGTGGAAAACTAAATAAGGCTCTTTGCACATGACAGCATGTAATTCGGAGATTCTTCTCGCTGAAGTAACAGCAACTAAAAACAACGTTTTCCACGACAGAAAACGCTGCTTACAATCCGCAGCTGGTTCAAAAGGTGGCAGTGTAAGCTGCTCCAGGACGAAGGGCAAGTCCCAAGGAGGGACAGGGTCCTTAATGGGCAGCCTAAGGTGGAGGACCCCCCCTTAGAAACGCACGAGTAGCATCCAACTGGGTCACCATGCGATGGCCTATGGGGACATGAATAGCTGAGATTGCACAAAGGTGCACTTTGATCGAGGAGTAAGCTAGCCCGGATTGAAAAAGAGAAAGCAGGTATTCCAGAACCAGCTTCTCAGGACAGTCCAAGGGCGAGAAACCGCGTGTTTGAGTCCACAGGCAAAACCTGCGCCACTTCATGGCGTATGTTGCCGGTTTTCTGGCGGCAGAAAGCATGTCTGCCACCTCTTGCGAGACCCTGTGTCGCATCATGGCTATGTCTCTAGGAGCCAGGCATGTAGGTTCAATGAATGTAAGTCCAGGTGGACTAGTGAACCCTCCTCCTAAGACAACAGGTGGGAGCTGATTGGCAAGGGAAGCGGAGGTTCCCGGGGACAACTGATTCAGATGCGGGAACCAAATTTGCCTGGGCCAAAAAGGTGCTATCAAAATAAGTGTCGCGTGCTCCCTGCAAAGTTTGAGAAGGACTCTATGAATCAACGGGAAAGGAGGGAAGACGTAGAGGAATCTGCCCGCCCAGGAGAGGGACAACGCGTCTCGCCAGAAAACACCAGGCCCTGGATCTAGCGAGCAAAAAGAAAAAATTACTCACCTTAGTAATTGCTTTTCTTCTCATGGAGTCTTGCTATATTAGGACCATTGCAGTCATTCCCCACACTTGAACTGCCCCGGAGAGGAAACGGTTAACTCCAGAGTGATCTGGAGTTCCACAGCGCGCGAGGGCGCTGTTCAAAGCTCTATCTGGCTAGTTTCAAATGAAACTGTCAGGTTCTTTATGGAGCTAAACTAACATAGCAAGTCTGTGTGGAAAAAGTCTACACTAGCCATTGGCTACTTACCATTAGTAGAATAAGAACAATCACAGAATAATAACAATATTTATTGTTAGGATCACCCCTTACAAGCACTAATAGGCCCCCTCTCCCCAAAAGACTCAAGTCCAGAGAGGGGACCATCTACCACTTAACAAAAAACAGAAATACCTAGTTCCCTAACCCAAAGGAAACAAGGGGGGACTAGAGAGACTAAAATGGCATGACACAGTGCTTGCACTAATTTGCCAACCCCATACCCAAGTAGGAGTTCTGAGAGGGGTAGGAGGGAGGGTTGTCCTAATATAGCAAGACTCCATGAGAAGAAAAGCAATTACTAAGGTGAGTAATTTTTTCTTCAAACACCATGAAGTCTTGCTATATTAGGACCATTGCAGATTACACAGCAGTACCTCCATGGAGGAGGGTCAGAACCTACTTAGGAAATAGGCTCTGAAGTACAGCTGTGCCAAAACTAGCATCTGTCCTGGACTGGACGTCCAGGGAATAATGCTTGGTAAAGGTGTGAACTGTTTCTCCAGGTAGCAGCTTGACAAATTTCCAAATGGGAATATCTCCAGCAGCCGCTAGAGATGCAGCTGTACCCCTGGGGAGTGAGCCCTCAGTCCTGAGGGGTCCCTACCTAGTTTTTGGTAACAGAATTGGATACAAGAGACAATCCACCTTGCAATTGTCCTCTTAGTGGCAGGTCTCCCTTGCCAACCTCTCCATAGGTAAGGGAAGAGTTGGAGGATTCGAACCTGTGACCCTTGGTACTGCTCCACATAGTAGCTTAGGGCTCTTTGACGTCCAAGCTGTGTAGTCTCCTTTCACCCGAGGAAGAATGCTCAGTGAAAAATACTGGGAGAGAAATGGACTGGTTCAGATGAAAATCTGAAACCACTTTGGGTAAAAACTTTCTGTTAGTCCTGAGGACTACCTTATCCCTGTGAAAAGAAATAAAATCCTTTTCCACTGAAAGGGCTTGCAATTCACTTATACGTCTGGCAGAAGTGATAGCCACTAGAAAAACAGTTTTCCATGTTAAATACTTGAGATCTGCAGAAGAAAGGGGCTCAAAGGGAGGTTGCATTAACTGAGCAATGCAAACATTCAGGTCCCAGGCAGGGTTGGTTCCTAAAGGGAGGGTTAGTGTGAAGTAACCCCTTAAAAACTTGGAAAACACAGGTGACAGGAAAGAGAAACAGGCTTCCCTCATGGAAACAAAGGCAGAAACAGCTGCCAGATGAACCTTCAAGGTAGCTGGTCTAAGGCCTAGGGAATTTAGATGGGCCAAATAGTCCAGTAAAGTGGCCAAGTCAGCAGATTCTGGTACAATTTGTTTCTCCGAACACCAGAAGGAAAACCTCTTCCACTTAGAATTGTAAGTGGCTCTAGTGGAAGGCTTCTAGAAGCCTTTAAAATATCCAGGACCCCTTGAGAAAGGTGCAAATCAGCAATTCTAATTCCTCAAGAACCAAGCCTTGAGGTGGAGGGATTTGAGGTCCGGTACTACACTCTCCCTGTGCACAGGTCAGCAAGTCGTGGGTCCTGGGCAAGGTCAGGGAGGGTGGATTGTCAGGGACAGGAGGAGAGGATACCAGGGCTGTCTGGCTCCAGTCTGGAGCAATCAGAACCACTTTGCAGGGCTGAGTTCTGATTTTACCAATACCCTGAAGAGGAGAGGGAAGGGGGAAAAGCAATAGGAATTTCCTTTCCAATCCAGCAGAAAGGCGTCCAGGGGACTGAGCCCAGCACTGGAGGCCTGCAACAAAATAGAGGAAGTTGATGGTTGTCTGGGGCTGCAAGGAGATCTATCTGAGGGGTGCCCCATCTGGCAAAAGACCGACCCCAATACCTGAGGATTCAGGAGACCATTCTGTGATGGCCCTGGGAAATCCTGCTGAGAGCATCCAGCCAGGACATTGTCCTTTCCTGGAAGGTGAATTACGATCAGGGAGGTGTTTAGGGAGTAAGCCAGAGACCACAATTCATTGCTTCGGTGCACAAGGCTGATGACTGAGTGCCCCTTACTTGTTGATGTACCACATTGTTGTGGTGTTGTCTGTCCTGATTTGAACTACTTTGTTCTGGACAACAGTTGAAAAAGCCTGAAGAGCTAAAAGAACAGCTCTGAGTTCCAAAAGATTGATGTGGAGCAGAGATTCCTGGGGACGACACTCCTTGGAGTGGAAAGGCTCATTAGTGAGCCCCCACCCTAACAGAGGAGGCATCCGTGGTGAGGGTGAGGGAGTGTAAACGGTATAAAGGAACCCCTTGAGTAAGATTGCTTTGATCCTGCCACCACTGAAGGGCCAGGATCAGGGTTTTGGTCACGGGACTAATTTGTAAGGGGTCCCTCCTTTGAGACCAATAGGACCTCAAGTGGAACTGGATGTCCCTCATCTGAAATCTTGCTCCCTGCACGACAGCTGTGGAAGCAGCCATGTGCCCTAGGAGTTGCAGAGAAGTGCCTTGCTGGTCGAGAGACCCGCAGGGTAAAGGAGGATGCCAGGGCAATGAGCCTGTCCACTCTTTCCGAGGGAGAAATGCCTGGCTAACTTTGTGTTCAATTCTGCACCTATGAAGTTAGAACCTGAACAGGTTCCAGAACTGACTTTGTTAAGTTCAGCAGGAATCCCAGGGAAGTAAGAAGCTGCTGGGTGACTTGCAAGTGGGATTTTACCTGATCTGGAGACTGACCCACTATGAGCCAGTCGTCCAGGTAGGGAAACACAGCAATCCTTGCTCTTCAAATGAGCCACTACCAGCTAGACATTTTGTGAATACCCTTGGAGCCGAGGTTAGGCTAAGGGCATTGCTCTGAACTGGTAGTGGCCAGAGAGCAGTTCGAACCTGAGGTACTTTCGATGAGAAGGCCTGATCATGACATGAAAATAGGCGTCCTTGAGGTCCAGGAAGCTAACAGTCCTCTGGCCTCAGGAAGGCAAAATCATTGCTAGAGTTAACATTTTGAACTTTGGTTTCATAGATGTTTGTTCAGGTACCTTAAGTCTAAGATGGGCCGCCATTCTCCTGTCTTTTTGGGGTAAGAAAATATCTTGAGTACAGTCCCTTGCCCTGATGGCAAGGGGGACCCTTTCCACTGCTTTGCAATCCAGAAGGGAAGAAACTCTGCTTCCAAAGCAAGGGCTTCTGAAGAGTTTGCAGGTGGAAATTGCCTGGCTCTCATCCTTGGGAACTGTTTGAAGCTGAGAACAGGCCCTGGCTTACTACTTCCAGAACCCACCTGTCCGAGTTAGGGACAGCCAGTTCTGGCTGAATAAGCCAACCTGCCCCCACTGGTACAGGAGAATCGGCCTGGGCACCCCATCAGGGTGCCTGCTTGGCAGCAGCTTTAGGCTGAGGGAGGCGACTGTCTACCTGTGCCCCGTCTACCTCTGCCTCTGAAAAACCTCTGTGAAAAAGCAGAGGAGGCTTGAGATTGGTAAAGGGCCTGTGGAAAGGCCTACCCCTACCCCTGGGGCATGCTCTTTGTGGAGTGGCATGCTCTCCTTAGCTTGGGCACTTTTGTAGGTAGTTCTGTATTCATCCATCTTTTTTATATAATTTTCCGTTTGATCACTAAACAGAGAATTCCGTTACAGGAAAATCCATAGCCTTTGACTGAGTATCTTGGGACAGATTAGTGCATCTGAGCCATGCCAACCTACGGAAAGTTACAGAAGTGGCCATGACCCTAGAGGAAACATCATTAACATCAACAGCAGTATGAAATTGAACTTTAGAGGCTTCAATGCCATCAGCAGCCACTTGTTCCAACTCACTAGCCAGCTGGCCCTGGGCCTGCCTGGCTAACTGCAATATAGTGTCCCATCTAGATTTCTGATATCTAGCCACAAAGCCATATAATTAGCCTGCCTGAGTCCCAAAAGAAGCTGCCATATATTGTTTTTCGCCATGGCATCAATCTTCCTGGAATCCTTATCAGGAGGATGTGAGGCCAGGGAATATTAGCCTGTCACAGGCTGCAGCTTGCACCACACCTACATGACTACACTGCTCAGAGGAAGTCTGTATCAGGGCCTGATAAGGTATACCTTCTGTCCATTTTTTTATCTACAGGAGGGACAGAATGAGGATTTTTTAAAATCTTTGTTGTTTGCTTCCTAAATGACTTATGCAAAGGAATAGACAACCTCCTAGACTCTGGAATATCCATCATTTCAACATAATCAGGCTCCTCTTGCTCATCCACAGCCTCTTCTAAAGGAAGCTGGAGGGTTTCTGCAACCTTTTTGTAAAACATAAAAAGAGAAGGGGACTCAGACAGCATAGGGGGAGATTCTAAAGGTCTATCTGGAGAAATGTCCGGTTCAATGGGCACGTCCAGACCTTCCCAGTCACAAACATACTGATCAAATTCTCCTCCCCTCATGTGGTTCATAAAAATCCTCAACACCATAATCCTGAACCACTGGGACTGAACGAGCCACCCTTTTCCCAGATGCAGGGGGTTCGACAGATCCCTGAGACAAAGATTGGACAATCTGAATGGCTTTAGCTATCTCTGCAGCAGTTGGAGAGACAATTTTGTACTCCAGACCTGCTGATTTCTTTGTCTTTTTTGCTGGGACTGGTTCCTCTGAACCAGCCTTCCTTTTGCCCGAGGAAGTCTCGCCCTGGTCAGAGGGCACTCCTCTGGTCCAGTGGGTACTGGACCGGGCTGGCCATCTGGGTCAGGGACTTTTGGCCTCTCGTTCCTGAGCGCCCGAATCTCTTTCCAGGGTGGCTGCAGGGAAATTTTACACACCTGGCAGTCTGACAGGAGGTGGTCAGCCCCAGACAATAAACACAAGTGGTGTGGGTCAGCCTTGGCAAAGGCTTCCCACAGACATCACAGTGTTTGAAACCCAGTGGGCCCGGATTTTCTTTGGGTTTCTCAGACATAATGCCAGCCTAACCAAAAACTTGCCCTTTAGATGGCAGTGCTAGGTAAAGACAATCTTTATCGGTTCCTAACCGTCATTGGTATTTGAAAACCCAAATAAAAGTTAGTTTTTAGAACCGATAAGAACGGAACCGCACTCTAAAAGCCCAACCAAACAGTTTGATACATATATTTTAATGAAACCGATCGGTTCAAAACCGAACCGATAATGAATTTCCACACAGACTTAATTTCTGTACTTATGGTTTACCAGATAGAGCTTTTAACCGAAATGCGGTAAAATAAATACTTTTTGCCAGTTCCAATGAACCGAAAATGCTCGCTTGAACCGAGAAATGAACCGAGCTGAAGGAGCTGATCTCCGGAGCGACTGTTCAGTGAAGCGGAGTAAAGAATCTGACAGTTTCATTTGAAACTAGCCAGATAGAGCTTTGAACAGCGCCCTCGCGCTGTGGAACTCCAGATCACTCTGGAGTTAACTGTTTCCTCACCGGGGCAGTTCAAGTGTGGGGAATGACTGCAATGGTCCTAATATAGCAAGACTTCATGGTGTTTGAATTGGGCAGTTTTGCGTTGGATGGGGACGCGAATAGATCCAGTTCTGGAGTGCCCCATCTGTAAAACAGATCCTCTGCCACCTCCTGTAGAAGTTCCCACTCGTGGACTCTGGCCCGGGAATGACTCAGGCTGTCTGCGATCATGTTGTCCACCCCGGAACGTGAACTGCGATGAGGTTTGCGCCTGTGATCAGACACTCTCCATCCCACACCATGGCCTCCCTGCAAAGGGTAGGAGTGTGCCTCCTTGCTTGTTGAGGTAATACATCACGCAGTATTGTCTGTTTGTAACAGGAGAGTACTCTGGAATCTCCGACTGGAAGGCTTGCAGGACATAAAGGACCTCCTCATCTCCAATATGTTGATATGGAGATGAGATTCCTGGGAGTCCATGTTCCTTGAGACCTCACCCTGTTCAAGTCGCCCCCCAAGCCCTGAGGCGTCTGTGGAGAGTGTTATCACCGGGGATGGTGCTGTGAAGGGAACCCTCCCAGAGAGGGATCCCGGATCTAGCCACCATTGCCAATCCCAAATCACGGCCTTCATGATTCTGACTGGATGCTGCAGATGGTCTTGCCTTTGGTCCCACTGCACTCTTAACATCCACTGGGTTACCCGCGCATGTGGAGTCTTGCCAACGGGACTGTAGGAATGGCCGCAGCCATGTGTCCGAGCAGGCGAAGGACCAATCTGGCTGGGACGGTCTTCTTCGCTGATAGGTCCCTTATGAGGGATCGGATGCGTTCCGCTTGGTCTTCGGGAAGGAAAGCTTTCCCCTTAACAGTGTCCAGAACTGCCCCTATGAACTGCAGTTTCTGGGATGGTACCAGGAGAGACTTCTCGTAGTTGATTAGGATGCCCAGAGACTGAAACAGGGCCCCGAGTATGCTGGATGGCCATCAGCAATGCCTCCTTGGAGGAGGCCATGAGAAGCCAGTCATCCAGGTACGGGAACACATAGTGGCCCTGTCTCCTCAGAGACGCTGCCACGACTGCCATGCACTTGGTGAATACCTTGGGTGCTGATGACAGCCCGAAAGGAAGCGCTCAGAACTGATAATGGTGGCTGAGAAACACGAAGTGCAGGAACCTCCTGTGCGCTTGAACAATAGGGATGTGCAGGTAAGCGTCCTGCATGTCCAAGGATGTCAAGAAAGCGTCGTCCTTCAGCATGGGGATTAGTCCCTGAAGGGTCAACATGCGGAAGCACTTGTAAATGACTGACATATTGAGGTCGCTGAGGTCCAAGATTGGACGGAGGTCTCCTGTTTTCTTTGGAACCAGGAAGAAGTGTGAATAGTATCCTGCTCCTCTCTGGTTCCCTGGAATATGCTCCAAAGCTTCTTTCTGTAGAAGCGTGAGCACTTCCTGCCATATGAGCAGGGCATGCTGACCCGAATAACGGGAGAGCAGAGGAGGCCTTGTGGGAGGGTTGTCTACAAATTCTATATAATGGCCTTTTACGACCAACTGTAGCACCCACCTGTCGGTGGTGATCGACCACCACCCTGGCAGGTGGTCCGCGATGCGACCCCCCCCGACCTTCATTTCCCGTTGATCCTGAGGAGGGCCGGGGGCCAGGAAGGAGTCATGCTGTGGCAGCATTGGACCCTTCAGGTTGGGCCGACTTGGTGGCTCATTGGCCTCTTCCTGAGGATGTCTTAGCCTGGGCTTTCCGAGAGAAGGCACCCCTCTGTTGCTGGCTGGAATGGGGTTGCTGCCTTTGGGTCCAGCTGCGAAAGCGACTCTGGTTCCCACAAAAGGAACTAAGTCTAGATCTGTACATAGCATGAACAGATCTAATAGCCTTCCGGGCTTCCTGCAATTTGGTGATCACCTTTTCCGAGGCTTCACCAAACAGAACTTCGCCATAGTAAGGAGCAACCATGATATTTTTTTGGGCGTCCGTGGTAAACCCAGAGACACGAAGCCATGAGTGTCTCCGGAGACACACGCCTGAGGCTGCCGCTCTGGCTGAAGAGTTCGCACAGTCGTATGCGGCTCTGAGCACCTGGGTCCCCACGTCTGAACCCGTATGGAGGAGTTGCAGGAGTTCCTCCTTTTGGCCACCGTCTGGCAGTTTCTCTGCCAGATCCTGTCCCTGTTCCCACAACACGTTCTGGAACTAAACCATGTGGGTGAGGTAATTCAAAGATCTAATGGCGCAAGTCGCGGCCGCATACGTGCGCCTGCCCAGTGCGTCCAAAAGCTTGGACTCCGGGTCCGGTGGCTGCGTGCTCAAATGTTGCGGTTTCTGAGACCGGTCATGAGAGGCTATAATGACCAGGGAGTCAGCCAGAGGATGGTTAGCCAGGTACTGGTCCTCCCTTGGGGCCTTGTACAGGCAGTCAGCCTTCTTCAGCATTGCCGAGTCGAGATGTGAACGCTTCTCGCTGCCTTGGTGGCGTCCACAAAGGTGTCCACCAAGGGTGCCTTTACATGGCTTGGTCTTTTGCGAAGGTAGCGGGCAAAGCGTAGTCTTTCGGGGTCGAGCTCCTCGGCATCCCATCCCATGTTCTCCTGAATATGCCTCATGATTTCAGAGAACGAGGGGTCATCTGGAGGAGACCTAGGGAGGTCGCGTGGGTCCAGAGTGGGGATGCTGATCGGTGAAGGAGACCTGGAGCATTCAGAGATGCCAGATCTGGAAACCTCCGAGGATGGTAAATACCAACGTCTTCTGGGTCTCTTGGGGCTGGGCAACCCTGAAGAGGATCTTGAAGGAGGCCTTCTCTTCTCCAAAGATCTACCCCTTGGAGGTGCTGCCAACTTCTGGGGGGAAGGTGCTCGTCCTGCTGACCCCCTAGTTGAAGGAGGGGGTGCAGGCGTCGGGGGTGCAGCGGACGCGGGAGGAGGCCGCGTAGTAACCACATCCTTTTTGATGGTGTCCCACCAGAAGGTGAAGAGCTCCTTCGCTTCTGACAAGTTCAGGCCCGACGACGGACCGGGCGCCAGTGGCCTGTCGTCGGGGCCGGGCGTCGGCTCCCCGGGGGTCTCTGGTTCTGGAGAGGGTTCCCGTGGGAGTTCGACGGGTCCGGGATCGCCTGCCTGGTCTTCGGGCTGGGTAGACTCCTCCTCCGACAGTACCTCCCGACCAACGTCGGTAGGCGGTGGTGTGGTCCTCCTGACTGCGGTATCTGACACCGTTCCCCCCGCCAGCATCCTGGTTGGCGACTGCCTGACCGGCGACGGGTGACGAACGGCCGCCGGCTCCCTGGAGTGCTTGTGTACTTTGGCCGACGTCGGGTAGACAGACGTTGGGTCCGATGTCCGCTTAAGGGAGGTCAGCTCCTTGGTCTTGCACTGGGGTGGTGGTGGTAGGGAGACTGACCGGACGTTGGGGGCCGAATGCCGGGAGGATGACTTGTGGGACTCCCCAGACCTGGACGAGGCCTTAGCCGAAGAAGCGGGCCTGGAGGTCTTGGCAGGCCGCAGAGTAGAGGAACCGCTGACCAATTTGACCACAACCGGGGGAGGCTGAGAGCGGGCCCTCAACGGAGAGCGGTCCGACCTGGAGCCGGAGCTGCGGGAGTCCGAGGCCCTGGAGGGGGATCTGGGTCTCACCTTCTCCTGGTGCTTCTCATGGTGCCTGTGTGACTTCCCTGAATGTTCCCCTCTGGAGAAAGGTTCCATGGCCTTAAGCTTTTCTTCGAGGAGGAAAGCCTGGAGGGCCTTCTGTCGGTGGATTCTCGTACAGCTGTTGAAGCCCTGACAGAAGGGGCAAGCCTGGGTGTCGTGGTCTGGGCCCAGGCAACGAACGCAGGCTGAATGAGGGTCTTTGAAAGGAATCTGCTTTCCACAGGCACACTTCGAAGAATGGCCCTCCACTGAAGTTGGAGAGGACATCAGACGAAAAATGACTGAAGAAAGTTGAATTTTTAAAGTTTTAAAGTTTTCCTGGTCGTCGCGCGCTAGACTAACCCAAGAGGTCAAGACATGCAAAGTCTATGGCGGGAAAGAACTGGGGATTCTGGCGGGACCGCCGCTGGAGGCAGTCCCCGTTTAAGACTGCTAGCTAGAACATTTCTGTGGGGTCCTGACGCCTGCCAGCTTCAGTCCTAATGGTGTAACCTGCTGCAATAGCTGTATCTCGAAGAAGATCAGGACATGCACTGCATGGCCCTTGTCCAGTCCCCAGTCACCCAATCATAGTACTCAATCAGGTTTGTCTGGCAGGACCTGCATGAGATAAACCTGTGTTGCTGCCTGTCCTGGACACCACTGTCCTCCAAAAATGTCACCAGTCTCTCTTTAAGGATCGTCTCCATGAGCTTACTCACAATTGAAGTGAGGCTCACTGGTCTGTAGTTATGTAGATCATCCTACGGTCCACCTTTGTGAATGGGCACCACATGGGCCAATCTCCAGTCCTGTGGTATGCATCCTGTGCGCAGAGAGTTATTGAACAGGTCAGCTAGTGGTTGTGCCAGCTTCTTGAGTACCCTAGGGTGAATGCCATCGGGTCCAGGTGCCTTGTCCACCTGCAGTGTTCTCAGCCCCTCCAGTACGATTCCCTCTGTAATTCCTCCATCTGTCACCCCCCTTCCCTGCCCCCTCCACCACTCCCACGAGGTATCTGCCCCCATCGTGAATACAGATAAGTACTCATTCAATGCCTCTGCCTGCCCCTCCCTTCTCTACCCACCCCCTACTCCGTCCTTCTTAATTCTCACTATCTGGTCCTTGTTCTTCCTTCTTTCTCCAAAGTATCCGAAGTAGTCGTCCTATCCCTCTTTAATGCCCCGTACCATCCTCAGCTTTCTGGATGCTTTGGCATCTCTGACTAGTTTTGTAACCTCCCTGAACTTCTTTGTATACTCCTTCCCGTCTTCTCCCCTCCCTGATCTCTTGGATCTTTGGAAAGCTCTCTTCTTGGCTCTCACCCCCTTCACTACCTCTTTGGTCAGCCAACTAGGCTTCTTTGCCCTTCCTTTCTTACTCTGTACCCTACTATATGTCCCAGTAGCCTGTCAGCCCTGCCCTAATAATGCTCCATTTCTGACTGGCATCCATGGTGGGTTGGATTCCCTCCAGATGCCTTATCAGGATTTTCCCCATCTTGTTGAAGTCTGCCCCCCTGAAGCTAATCACCCTGGTATCCAAACCACCAGTTTGCTTCCCCATTCTGAGTGTGAACCACACTGAGCGGTGATCATTCCCAGCCAGAGGGTTCTCCACCTCCAGGTCCCTCAAGGCCTCCCTGTTCGATAGTACAAGGCCCAGAGTTCCTCCCAGTCTATTTGGCTTGTGCACTAACTGTACCAGGAAGCTATCCTGGAATGTCCCCAGTATTACCTGCTCCCTAGCACATCTGGTGGTTGGTGTGCTCCAGTCCATCCTAGGTAGGCTGAAGTCCCCCACCACCACTGTATTTCCCTTCCTGCAAGCCCTCCTAATTTGATCCGCCAACTCTCTGTCCAGCTCCTCCCCCCAAGCCGGTGTCCTTTACACCACCCCCATTCTCAGTACCCTGCCCTTTGGATCCTGAAACTGTATCCACAGGGCCTCTGTCTTGCTTTCCTCCCCCTCTTCCCTTATGCACCTTTTTCCCTCCCTTTCATAGACTGCCACCCCCTCACACCTTTCCTGTTTGCCGTGTCCTTTCTGAAAAGCCTGCATCAGGGACCATCATATTCCAGTCCAGGTACTGGGTGGCCCAAGTTTCTGTTATGGCGGCAATGTCCACCTGCCCCACTACGAAGAGAGCCTGCAATTCAGCTGATTTGTTTCCCAGGACCCTCGCGCTTAGCGACACTACCCTCAACCCTGCTCCAATCCCCTCTCCACCCCAGTGAATCCCCACTGTTGCTCCTACCATGATGCCTTCCCCTACAGCTTGGGGGGTAGGCTCATCTGGCCGCTCCCCTCTTTGGAAACCCTGCCTACCAGCTTTCCACTTGCCACCCCCTTTCCTAGTTTAAAGCTACCCTTGTTGCTATGTAGCCCTCCATCCCCTGCTTCAATACCCCTTCCCCATCCCGCTCAAGTGCAGCCTGTCCCCTGCATACAGGTCAATACTGTCCCAGGTTCTACCCCAGCCCACTACTAACCCATACCCCTTGGTCGGACACCATTCCTGCAACTAGGTGCTGAACTCCCCTATCCTTCCCTTCCTCGCTGTACTTGCACAGGGTATTGGAATCACCTCTAAGGTCACTGATTCTCCCACCTCCCTGCACAGCTTCCCCAGTTCCTTTAATCTCCCATTTACTACCTCCACTGTTTCCCCCGACAGATTGTCCATGCCTACATGCACCACGTGTGGTTTCTTCCGCCCCCTCCCTGTGCACTTGAGAATGACCTGCCCTGTCTGGCCTGCCGTCAGCCCGGGAATAGCCTAGACTGTTATTTGACTATATCTTTCCCCCTTACTGCCCCATATGATCCCTTTCAGTATGGAGTCCCCCAACACTAGCACACTCCCCTGCCCAGTTCCACCCCTCCCCCTTTTCTCTCCTTGTCCATTACTAATGTCTGCCCTTCCTTGCCTCTTTATGTCACTCCGCTTTTCCCCCCTTGAAACCCCACCCTCCCCGGCTGACCTGTTTCCCCATCCCCCTTGGTCCCATGCTATCGTCAACCTTCACCTCTCTCCCCCTTGGCCCCTGTTAGCTATGCGCCCTTTGTCCGACATGTCAGCATTGCCCCTCATAGAAACAGACTTTAACGGCAGATAAGGACCGCCTGGCCCACCTAGTTTGCCATTTCCCCTACCTACAGGATAAGCAGCAGATCCTAGTTAACCAACAGCCTATTTTTTCCTACCCCCCACAAGAATTGCCTTATGTCTGTCCCTTGCATCCCTGAATTCTCCCACAGTTTTAGACCCCACTACCTCCTCAGGAAGGCTGTTCCATGCGTCCACTATCCTCTCTATGAAAAAATACTTCCTCACATTGCCCCTGAGCCGTCCCCCCTCCATCTTCAAATTGTGTCCCCTTGTTGCTGCACATCTCTTTTTCTGAAAGATGATACCCTCTTGGACTTTGTTGATTCGACTGAGGTACTTAAAAGTTTCTATCATGCCCCCCCCCTTTTCCTCATGGGTACACAAGTTAAGCTCCTTTAGTCTCTCCTCATATGGCTTCTCTTGCAGACCCTGCACCATTTTAGTTGCCCCCCTCTGGACCGCCTCCATCCTGTCTATGTCCTCGCGAAGATGGGGACGCCAGAACTGGACGCAGTACTCCAGATGGGGTCTCACCAACTACCTGTACAAAGGGATAACAACTTCCTGTTTTCAGCTGGTGATGCCTCTCCCTCCCTATATATCCCAGTATTCCCCCAGCCCTCCCTACTGCCTTCTCACATTGCTTGCCAACCTTAAGGTCATTTGATATGACTACCCCCAGGTCCCTTTCAATTTTTCTTGTTGTTACTACCACCCCCATTGTGTAATCTTCTCCATGGTTTTTGTTTCCCAGGTGCATTATTTTGCACTTCTTAGCACTTAATCCAAGCTGCCATACTTCTGACTATTCCTCCAATCTTGCCAAGTCCCTTCTCATCCTTTCCACGCCTTCCCCTCTCCCCTTGCTTCCAGCACTTTCCCTTTCAGTTGTGCCCCCCTTGGCTGCCCTCCTCCAACTGCCTGATCCCTTTGCCTTCCCCATTCCCCTTCCCCCTACCTCGCTACCCTGGTGCTCCCTTAACTCCCCCTCTTCCCCCATTGATGCGATCACTGCAAACCTACTGCCCACCACCCCGGACTGTCCTGTGTTGGCTTCTCCCCAGTCCCTTGCCCTGCCTTCATCGCATGACCCCCTATCAGATGTGAACCTGCAATCCCTCCCTGTCCCCTCCACCAACCTAACATCCTTCTCTTGATGTGCCCTCCTGTTACCCCTTGGGAAGGCCCCCATGCCCCCTTCCTTATCCCCCTCTGCCCACACCATCTCCAGCTCTCTACCAAGACACAGCACTCTTTCCTCCAGCCACCTTAGCCTGTGGCAGACTGAACACCCTCCTAGTCTCCATAATAGGTTCAACCCAATAGCTGCCCCACACCCACTGCAGCCTACTATTCTACCAATGATGCCCCCTGTTCCACCCTCCACAGGGTTTTAAATAACTGATTAGCATTTTTTCTTGGGACAATACTAACTGTACAGAAAGTATTTATATAGGTTTTCTACAAGTGATATGTTTGTTAAACACAGTGAGACAAGTGCTATGCATTTTCACAATGTTTTAGAACTTTTATGAGCAAAATGCTAATCAGTTTTTAGAGTTAAATAAAACCCTGCTCCACCCCCATTGCAGCTGTTCCAACCCCTTATGTACCTCTCCATGTACCACTGCATTCTCCACTTCTGTGTTACTCTATCCCGTGTATACTAGTGAGGGTTAATGTTGCTCTCAAGACCTCATACCAGCGTACCTCCCTCAATCTGCAGTGCCTCCTCCTCCGATTAATGGGATTCCTATGCCTTAATACACTCCCAGATACTCACCCCCCATATTGCTAAGCTGGGACTTTAGTGACTGCACCTGGTTGTGCTATCCACCAATAGTACTCCACCGGTAATGTAGCAGCTACCAATGGCCAAGGCCTTATACCCCCATATATCAGGTGTACCTGGAGGAGGGTGGGATTAGGGCCGCCCCTGACTCTGGCGGGAACCAATCAGCCCTCCACTCTGGTGCCCCTTGGTCCTTCCCACATGGCTGCCTCCCCTGATTCAGCCCGATTTGGTGGTGGAGCTGTACTCATCACCCTTGATCATTCACTACATCCCCCTTACAGCAGCCCTCATGCTCCAAATGCCTCCCACTGCTCTCCCTCAGCCAGCCCCCATATACCTCTCTCGCCCTGTTGGATGAAACAGCGCACTCACCTCTTTCAGCTGAACAAACAACGTAAATACTTTATGCAGTCCCACAATCTAACCCCTGTAATCCAATCTTGCCCTGTTGGACGGAGACAAGCACCCTCTCCTAGACACTGCAATACCCTATGACTCAGCACTATGCGCCTCCTTTTCTACCACTCTGCTGGACTAAAGTAATAACCCTTCCAGAGGTCTGAAATAAAAACAAAGGAGGAAACACTGACAATAAGAGAGGAAAATTACTTCCCTTTCTGTCCTGTGCTTTCACAGCTTTCATCATCCTGGGTTGCCTTCTCCGGTCCTCTCCTTCTCTGGAAACACAGCAGCCCTCACTCCCGGCTCCAATTTGTAGTGATACAATCTATCTTAAACTGGTCTGCCTTACCCTGGACGTAGTTCTGACTCCTCTCAGCAAAATTCTAAACCTATCCCTTCGACTTCGCCAGTTCCCTTCGGTCTGGAAAGCTGCGGTGGTAACACTGGTTCACAAGAGTGGCAATAGGGCCCTACACTCAAATTACAGTCCCATCTCCATCTTGCCCCACTTTCCAAAGCTCTTGAGCGTATAGTTATCGAACAATTGACTGAATATCTGGATGCCTATAATGTCCAATGTGCCCAACAGCATGGCTTTAGAAAGGGGCACAGCACCACCACTGCCCTTTTAGAATAC
This sequence comes from Neoceratodus forsteri, assembly GCA_016271365.2. NCBI lineage: Eukaryota > Metazoa > Chordata > Ceratodontiformes > Ceratodontidae > Neoceratodus > Neoceratodus forsteri. Next base: position 887,929,377 of record CM057450.1, on the reverse strand, counting down.
ACCGGCTTTATACACAAGGCTTTGAATTGTGGACACCTTGTGGGGTCTATATACACAGACCTCACAAAGGCATTCGATATGGTTAACCACTCTCTCTCTCTCTCACTTCAGTCTCTACCCTCTCTCATGAAGTCACAGGTTGGTTCAATAGTTACCTTGAAGGCAGAACCCAAAGGGTAACAATCCATGATGTACTTTCACGTAGTCTCCCTGTAACCTCCTGAGTCTCCCAAGGCTCAATCCTTGGCTCCCTCCTATTCAGCCTCTTTCTTAACTCCTTACCAAAAACTTGCCCCACAAACTTACTTCTATATGCAGAAAACGCTGTGCTTTTCACCTCCCAACCAAATCCCCTATTTCTCTGAAATAGCCTACAACAGAGTTTTTCTGCTGTTGAAGCCTGGTTCTCTGAACATAAACTTGTCCTTAACTACAAGAAAACCAAAGTGATGCTTTTCGCTAACCCACACAGTAAGTATTAAAAGGCACTTTTACACATCTCAAACAAACTCAGCTCTCCGCTTGAACAGGTCTACAGCTTTAAATATCCTGGTATCACCCTCGATAGCCACCTCTCCTACCAGGAACATATCAATTCCACATACAAAAATATCTGCATTAGACGTGGACCTCTTTACAGGTACAGGCTTTGCATGACCCCAGAGGAGCTCCGGTTAACTGTCACGAGCTTGATCCTTTCCATTATTGATTTTGGGCTTATTATCTATGGGGCTGCCTCCCATTTCTCTCTTAGGAGAATAAATGTTGCCCTAAATAAGGCATGCCACCTTGTCACTGATGCACACTGCTACACGCACACCTGCAACCTCTATACAGCTGCAAACTGCCTGAACCTTCATGGTAGAGTCTATTATCAAACCTGCCTGCTTGCTAAGGATAGATTGGGCTAGCCCCCAACCCCCTCGCTTTTACTGCTTCTCCATAGGTCCGCGAACCAATGCCAGAACAGAAGCACCTCCAGTCTCATGTTCCTAGTCCCCTTCTGTCACACTGTCCATGGCCTACGAACATTTAAGTACAGGGCTGCCAGCTGGTTGAACAACCTCCCACCTGACCTTCTGGAGGTCTCTAGATTGGGACCTTTCAAAACCAAACTAAGACTGCACTCTCTGAAACAGAACAGCTGTGACTGTCCCACCAAGTTTCCTGACTCTCTTCTACCTATCCTAACTCCTAACTCCTTCCCTACCAGCTGCTCCCCTACTCCTACCCTACCTACTCCTCTTATCTCCTCTGACCCTCTCCCACAGCTAATGCCCCCACCCCTTCAACTCCCATGGGTTTGTGCTATATCCCACTGTTTCTCTGTTAGTGTAATAAGGCCCCTCCTTGCTCCTTCTGACCTCCCTTCCTTCCTTCTCTCCTGTCTACCCTCTCCCTCCGACAGTTCCTTTCTCTCATGTTTCACCCCATCTTACCGCCATGGATACCTTTCTTGGTTTCTTGCTTCTTGTTAAACTTCTGTTACTCTCTACATGGTTCTCATGCCTTACACTCCTCCTGTTCCCCTCTGCACCATATTTGTGGTTGCCATGACACAGGACTGCTCCTGGATTTCTTGGGCTGCTCTAACTTCTCACCCTCCCTTTCCCTTCTCCTGGCTTTTTACCTTTATACATCAACAAGGTCTTCCCATGGCCACTTATTTCACTGTATGTCAGTTTGGTACCAATGTAATCTGCTGAATCCTTAGCAACTTGTACATTTATTTGTGCCATGTAATTTGTTGCAACCTGTAGCATTTAATTTGTATTCTTATACTCTGTCCCCACTGCTATCACCAATTCACATGTGTTCACTGTACCCTGATACTGTCCTTGTTCCTCCCTCAAGTAATGGTGTGGAGCCTTTGTAAATGAGCCCCTGGCTCAAAGGCTGAAATTCCTAAATTTCAATAAATAAAATAAAAAACAGATGTGCTGAATCATGGTTCAGTAATTTGTTCTCTCTAAATGGGCCATTTTGAAAGCACAATAAGCCTACTCCAGTGTGCGTGTGTGACGATGGCATAAACAATCTGTCATGGATTAAAGCACACTTACACACAGAATTGTAAAACACGGTACACATGTATCATGCATTTTATGTATAATGTCAGTAGTAGTTACTGTTGACTAACTGTGAACTTACTCGGGCAATGGCTTATCCTTCAAGTTCCCTTGGTAGTGCTGTCTGTACTGATAATACGTAGTTTGCAAAACCCATTGGTTTAAACACACTCCGTCAAATCCAGGGTGCTTAGTTATACAATCTGGCACTGGTATCTCTGTTCCCATCACATGAAGTATTTTATTTACTTCCCGACAGCAATGACAGTTGGCTCTATCTTCCATTACAACACAGTTGCTGCATGTACACCTTGAAAAACAAAACCAAAAGAAGACACTAGCTTCATACTTAGGAAGTTATCACTGGGTATAGTGCACCACCACTATGGGAATGGCACTGCCCAAACTTTACAATGCTGGGCATATGAGGATTCTATGCAGCAGCGACTCTCCAGTCACTGCTGACCTTGCAGAATCTCAACAACTTATCTAATGGTTTACTGGGTGAGGACACTGATCCCAGGAACTGTTTTCAGGTATGACCCGGGCCATTAAAATGGCACATAAAATAGCAATGACGAGGCAGAAATGACATGAGTGTAAAGATACAATACAGCGATAACAAGTGGTGTCAAATAAAATGCAGTACAGTGCAGCAATATTGCTAACATGAGGGACACTGTGCAGTTATTACTCATCTTTAAAGAAAGAAAGTAGCTGCGTAAGAACTTACTGTAACAGTAGATCTCCGAGAGAGGCTCTTGCAGTAGATAGTAACTTGCAGGACAGCGCCACCTGACATCAGAACCACACGTAGACGTTTGCAGGCAGTGTCTGACGGGGGACCGCCCACCCGACGTCACGTGACGGACGTCAACATGACACTATATAGTGGGAGGTCCCCACGTGCATCCTCCAGTTCTCCCGCCGGAGACCTCCGAGAGTCACGACAGGAAAATGGGAAGAGGCTCCTGAACTCAAAAAAAGGACTTTTGGAAAAGAGCTGCGAATAGTAGCAAGGGGGGAAGATGGGTAGAAAAAAGGTTACTTACTGCAAGACCCTCTCTTAAAGATCTACTGTTATGGCAAGTTCTTACGTACAGTCGTGGCCAAAAATATTGGCGCCTTTGCGCTTTTTCAAATAACACACAATTCCTTTAAACAGAAGTTGAAATTAACAACAGTACAGTATTTGGTCTCCACAATTCTTTATTTCTCTGTTAATATTACAGAACCTTTGTTTTTGATTCAGAATTTAATATATCCTTTTAAATCAGAAAATGAAAAGAAATGGCATTGACAAAATTATTGACACCCTAGACTTAATATTTGGTAGCACAGCCTTTGGTCAAAATAACTGCAATCAACCGCTTCCTATAGCCATAGATGAGCTTCCCGCACCTCTCTACTGGCAGTTTGGCCCACTCTTCTTGTGCAAACTGCTCCAGTTCTCCCAGATTTGAAGGGTGCTTTCTCCCAGCTGCTGTTTTCAGATCTCTCCACAGGTTTTCAATAAGATTTAGATCTGGACTCATTGCTGGCCACTTCAGAACAGTCCAGTGTCTTGTCTTGAACCATTCCTGGGTGCTTTTTGAAGTGTGTTTGGGGTCATTGTCCTGCTGGAAAACCCATGACCTTCGACGGAGACCCAGCTTTCTGACACTGGGTTCAACATGCAGCTCCAAAATGGCCTGGTAATCTCCAGATTACATGATGCCATGCACACGTTCAAGGCACCCAGTGCCAGAGCAGCACAGCAACCCCAAAACATCACTGAACCTCCTCCATGTTTGACTGTAGGGAAGGTGTTCTTTTCTTTGAAGGCTTCATTTTGTTTTCTGTAAACATAGAGATGATGTGCTTTACCAGAAAGCTCTAATTTGGTCTCACCTGTCCACAGGACATTCTCCCAGAAGGAGTTTGGCTTGTTCAGGTGTGTTTTGGCAAACCCCAGTCAGACTTTCTTATGTCTGTCTCTCTCTCAGCAGTGGGGTCCTCCTGGGCCTCCTACCATATAACCCCCTTTCATTGAGTTGGCGACGGATGCTGCAAGTTGAAACTGTTGTACCTTGTGTCTGAAGGTCAGCTTGAATCTGTTTGGCAGTTGATTGAGGTGCTTTCTCCACCATTTGAACAATCCTGTGCTGCAATCTTTGATCAAGTTTTTTCTTGCGGCCACATCCAGGAAGGTTGGCTACAGTGCCATGGGCCTTAAACATCCTGATAACATTACGTACGGTGGAAACAGGAACATCAAGGTCTCTGGAAATTGATTTGTAGCCTTCAGATTGTCCATGCTTGGTTACAATCTTCTGTCTGACCTCCTCAGACAATTCGCTGGCTGCCTTTCTTTTCTCCATGCTCACTGCGGTACACACAGTGACACAAAACAGGAGAATGAGTCCTTTTCTCTATTCAAACTGGTTGTGTGAGTGATTTTTATATTGCAGGCACCTGCAACTCACCACAGGTGAGTTCAATTCCAAAATGAAGGAGAATCACCTGCTTGAAATACAGGTTACTCACCTGTAACAGGAGTTCTAGAAATGGTATATGTTGTTCATCCACACTTATTGGCAGGTTCCTTGCCGCTTTAAATCTTGCCGGAAGGTCTTCAAGCTAGCTCCTCCCACCCACCCGGGTGGTAAAACTCTCTGCTCCGCCCCATGACATCAGATCTAGCCCACTGGAAGCCAGGTTGTGCATCAAAGCCGGGGGGGCCGGGTGGTGTGGATGCACAACATATACCATTCCTAGAACTCCTGTTACAGGTGAGTAACCTGTATTTCTAGGGACATGGATATGTTGTTCATCCACACTATTGGCAGACTCCTAGCAGTTCTCCGGGAGGAGGGAGGCACACACCCCTACTTAGGTAGAAAGACTGGAGAACGAGGCCCCGACCAGCATCCCGGCTGACCCAAGGTCGATGTGGAAGGGAAGCGGTAAGCCTGCTTCCGGGTGGAAGCCCTGCGGATATCCTGGACCGGAGTATCCTCGGAAGCAGCCACCGATGCAGCGGAAGGGCAGGTAAAAATGAGCACTTATCCCTCTGGGAGGCTCCATGCCCGCCCACCTATAGCGGAGACCTATGCAGGAGGTGACCCACCTGCTTGTCGTCCGCTTGGCTGTAGGTTTCCCAGGTGCGGCTTCAGTGTAGATGACAAACAGCTGGCGAACCTCTCCCGAACTTCAGCCCTACGCTCCCTGGGTAGGTGAGCGTTAAAAAGGGTCCCATGGAACCTATATACGGCCTCCGAGGTGAGTGGGGATGAATCCCGGCAGAGACAATACCCGGTTAGGGAAGACTCTGCCGCCGCCTTCGGAAGGAACTTCAGGTGGGGCACAGGACAACCTTGTCCCAGTGGAAGACCAGATACGGAGATTCAAAGGAGTGCCTGGAACTCTCCCCTCCTTCTGGATGGCAGAGTAGCCCCAAGAAGGTGTTCTTCCACAACAGGTGGGGAACTCGCACCTGTGCAAAGGTTCGAACGGCTTGCCCGTGAACTAAGCCCATACCAGCGAAGATCCCACAGAAATGGGAATACTCTCCCCCAAAGGGGAGGTGTGATCGAGGCCTAGAAAAGGGCCAGACCACCTTTTCTGCGCCACCGACTGCCTTCCAGCTCGCGCCCGGAAGACAGAGGTGACCAACAGAAGCACCTAGAGGGTCGTCAGCCGAAGCCCTAGATCAAAGAACGGACTGCAGATGGTCCGGAATGCTCACCCAGGAACAGGAGAGGGGCCAAGCCCTATCCCATCGTCAAATGGAGAACTCTTCCAATTGAAGGCAAGCATGTTTGGCCGACTTCTAGCAGGACGCCTCGAAATCGTCAAGGACCTTGCCGAAGGATCCAAGGCCTGGCCCCTAGCCGCACAGGGACCAGGCCTTCAGGTGCAGGGATTGAAGGTCCAGATGGAAAACCTTCCCCTGAAAACAGAGATCAGGACCGGACGGACTGGAAGCCGCCTCAGGAGCCTGGGGCTGAGACGAAAAAATTACTCACCTTAGTAATTGTTTTTCTTCTCATGGAGTCTTGCTGTATTAGGACTTAATGCAGTCAGCCTCAGCCTCTGAACTGCCCCGGAGAGGATAGGGTTAACTCCAGAGCAGTCTGGAGTTCCACAGCGCGAGGGCGCTGTTCAAAGCTCTATCTTGCAAGTTTCAAATGAAACTGCCAGGTTCTTTACGAAGCTAAACTAATATAGCAAGTCTGTGTGGAAAAGCTCTACACTAGCCATTGGCTACCTACCAGTAGTAGAACAACAAAAACACAACAACAATCATAGAATAATAACAAAATAACCTGTTATTGTTAGAATCACCCATGACAAGCACTAATAGGCCCCCTCTCCCCAAAGACTCAAGTCCAGAGAGGGAGCCACCTATCACTTAACAAAAAACAGAATCACCTAGTTCCTAACCCAAATGAACAAAAGGAGGGGGGAGCTAGAGAGAAATTGAAATGGCATGACAGTGCTTGCACCAATTTGACAACCCCATACTCAAGTAGGAGTTCTGAGCGGGGTAGGAGGGAGGGTTGTCCTAATACAGCAAGACTCCATGAGAAGAAAAGCAATTACTAAGGTGTAATTTTTCTTCAAACACCATGAAGTCTTGCTGCTATTAGGACTTAATGCAGATTATACAGCAGTCCCTCCATGGAGGAGGTCAGAACCTACTTGGGAATAGGCTCTGAAGCACAGCTGTGCAAACCGAGCATCTCTCCTGGACTGGACATCCAGGAATAATGCTTGGTAAAGGTGTGGACTGTTTTCCAGGTAGCAGCTTGCAAATTTCCAAAATGGAATATCTCTAGAAGCCGCTAGAGATGCAGCTGTACCCCTGGTGGAATGAGCCCTCAGTCCTGAGGGAGGTTCTCTACCTAGTTTTTGGTAACAGAACTGGATACAAGAGACAATCCACCTCGCAACTGTCCTCTTAGTGGCAGGTCTCCCTTTGCCAACCTCTCCATAGGTAAGGAAGAGTTGGAGGGATTCGAACCTGTGACCCTTGGTGCGCTCCAAATAGTAGCTTAGGGCTCTTTTGACGTCCAGACTGTGCAATCTCCTCTCCCCTGAGGAGGAATGCTCAGTGAAAAATACTGGGAGAGAGATGGATTGGTTGAGATGAAAACCTGAAACCACTTTAGGTAAAAACTTTCTGTTAGTCCTAAGGAATACCTTATCTCTGTGAAAAGAAATAAAATCTTCTTCTACTGACAAGGCCTGTAATTCACTTATACGTCTAGCAGTAGTGATAGCCACTAGAAAAACAGTCTTCCAAGTCAAAAACTTGAGGTCTGCCGAGGACAGAGGCTCAAACGGGGGTTGCATTAGCTGAGCAATGCAAACATTCAGGTCCCATGCAGGAGCTGGTTCCCGAAAGGGGGGGGTTAGTGTGAAGTAACCCTTAAAAACTTGGAAAATACAGGGTGAGAAGAAAGGGAAGCAGGCTTCCCGCTGACACAAAAGCAGAGACAGCTGCCAGATGAACCTTTAAGGTAGCTGGCCTAGGCCTAAGGAATTTAAATGGACCAAATAGTCCAGTAAAATGGTCAGATTAGCAGATTCTAGGATAATCTGCTTACCAGAACACCAAATGGAAAACCTCTTCCACTTAGAATTGTAAGTGGCTCTAGTGGAAGGTTTCCTAGAAGCCTTTAAAATATCCAGGACACCTTGAGAAAGGTGTAAATCAGCAAATTCTAGCTCCTCAAGAACCAGGCCTTGAGGTGGAGGGAATTGAGGTTCGGATACCACACTCTCCCCTGTGCACAGGTCAACAGGTCGTGGGGCCTGAGCAAGCTGAGGGAAGGGTAGAATGTCAGGGACAGGAGGAGAGGGTACCAGGGCTGTCTGGCCAGTCTGGAGCAATCAGAATCACTCTGCAGGGCTGAGTTCTGATTTTACTAGTACCCTGAAGAGGAGAGGAAGGGGGAAAAGGCATACAGAACTTCCCTTCCAATCCAACTGAAAGGCATCCAGTGGGACTGATCCCAGAACTGGAGGCCTGCAACAAAACAGGGAAGTTGGTGGTTGTCTGGGGCTGCGAAAGATCTATCTGAGGGTGCCCCATCTGGCAAAGACTGACCCCAGCACCAGAGAATTCAGAGCCCATTCGTGATGGCCCTGAGAAATCCTGCTGAGGGCATCCGGCAGACATTGTCCTTCCCTGGAAGGTGAACTGCTATCAGGGAGGTGTTCAGGGAGTAAGCCAGAGACCACAACTTCATTGCTTCGGTGCACAAGGCTGATGACCGAGTGCCCCCTTGCTTGTTGATGTACCACATTGTTGTGGTGTTGTCTGTCCTGACTTGGACTACCTTGTTCTGGACAGCAGTCGAAAAAACCTGGAGAGCTAAGAGAACAGCTCTGAGTTCCAAAAGGTTGATGTGGAGCAGAGATTCCTGAGGGGACCACACTCCCTGAGTGGAAAGGTCGCCCAAATGTGCCCCCCCACCCTAACAGGGAGGCATCCGTGGTGAGGGTGATGGAATGAAGAACGGGTAAGAAGGGGACCCCCTGAGTTAAACTGCTTCGATCCTGCCACCACTGAAGGGCTAGGATCAGGGTTTTGGTCACTGGGATTAACTTGGATAGGGGGTCCTTCCTTTGAGACCAGTAGGACCTCAAGTGGAACTGGATGTCTCTCATCTGAAATCTTGCTCCCTGCACGACAGCTGTGGAAGCAGCCATGTGCCCTAGGAGCTGCAAAAAGTGCCTTGCTGGTCGAGAGACCCGCAGGGTAAAGGAGGATGCCAGGGCAATGAGTCTGTCCACTCTTTCGGAGGGAAGGAATGCCCTGGCTGACTTTGTGTTCAATTCTGCACCTATGAAAGTTAGTACCTGAACTGGTTCCAGAACTGACTTTGGAAAATTCAACAGGAATCCCAGAGAGTGAGAAGTTGCTGGGAGACTTGCAAGTGGGATTTTACCTGATCTGGAGACTGACCCACTATGAGCCAGTCGTCCAGGTAGGGAAACACAGCAACCCCTTGCCTTCTTAAATGAGCCACTACTACAGCTAAACATTTTGTGAAAACCCTTGGAGCAGAGGTAAGGCCGAAGGGCATTGCTCTGAACTGGTAGTGGCCAGAGGGTAGTTCGAACCTGAGGTACTTTCGGTGAGAAGGCCTGATCAAAATATGAAAATAGGCGTCCTTGAGATCCAGGGAAGCTAGCCAGTCCCCTGGCCTTAGGGAAGGCAGAATCATTGCCAGAGTTAACATTTTGAACTTTGGTTTCAAAAGGTGCTTGTTCAGGAACCTTAAATCTAAGATGGGCCGCCACTCTCCTGTCTTTTTTGGGGTAAGGAAATACCTCGAGTACAGACCCTTGCCCTGATGGCAAGGAGGAACTCTTTCCACTGCTTTGCAGCCCAGCAGAGAAGAAACCTCTGCTTCCAAAGCAAGGGCTTCTGAAGGATTTGCAGGTGGAAAATGTCTGGCTCTCATCTTTGGAAACTGTTTGAAACTGAGAACTAGACCTTGGTTACCACCTCCAGAACCCATTTGTCCGGTTAGGGACAACCAGTTCTGGCTGAAATAAGCCAACCTGCCCCCACCGTACAGGAGAATCGGCCCTGGGCACTCATCAAGCGTGCCTGCTTGGCAGCAGCTTTATTCTGAGGAGAGGGTATGGTCTGCCTGTGCCTGTCTACCCCTGCCTCTGAAAAAACCCTCTGTGCAAAGGCTGAAGAGGTCTGAACTTGATAAAAGGGCTGTGGTAGGCCTGCCTCTACCCTGGGGCATGCCTTTGTGGAGTGGCATGCCTCTCCTTAGCTTGGGCACTTTTGCAGGTAGTTCTGTATTCATCCATTTTCTTCATGTAATTTTCTGTTTGATCCCCAAACAGAGAGTTTCCTACTACAGGAAAATCTATAGCCTTTGCCTGAGTATCTTGGGACAGATTAGTGCATCTAAGCCATGCCAACCTACGGAGAGCTACAGAAGTGGCCATGACCCTAGAGGAAACATCATTAACATCAACGGCAGTATGAAATTAAACTTTAGAGGCTTCAATGCCGTCAGCAGCCACTTGTTCCAACTCACTAGCCAGCTGGCCCTGGGCCTGCTTGGCTAACTGCAATATAGTGTCCCATCTAGATTTCTGATATCTAGCCACATAAGCCATATAATTAGCCTGCCCGAGTCCCAATGAAGCTGCCATATATTGCTTTTTCGCCATGGCATCAATCTTCCTGGAATCCTTATCAGGAGGATGTGATGCCAGGGAATATTAGCCTGTCACAGGCTGCAGCTTGAACAACACCTACATGACTACACTGCTCGAGAGGAAGTCTGTATCAGGGCCTGATAAAGTATACCTTCTGTCCATTTTCTTATCTACAGGAGGAAGAGAATGAGGATTTTTTAAAATCTTTGTTGTTTGCTTCCTAAATGACTTATGCAAAGGAATAGACAACCTTCTAGACTCTGGAATATCCATCATTTCTACATAATCAGGCTCCTCTTGCTCATCCACAGCCTCCTCTAAAGGGAGCTGGAGGGTTTCTGCCACCTTTTTATAAAACATAAAATGAGAAGGAGACTCAGACAGCAAAGGGGGAGATTCTAAGGGTCTATCTGGAGAAATGCCCGGTTCAATGGGCACGTCCAGACCTTCCCAGTCACAAATACACTGATCAAATTCCTCCTCTCCCTACTGTGGTTCATAAAACTCCTCAACATCATAATCCTGAACCATCGATCCGAACGAGCCACCCTTTTCCCAATTGTAGGGGCCTCGACAAGTCCCTGAGACAAAGATTGAACAATCTGAATGGCTTTTGTTATTTCTGCAGCAGTTGGAGAGACAATTTGGACTCAGACCTGCTGATTTCTTTGTCTTTTGCTGGAGCTGGTTCCTCTGAACCAGCTTTTCTTTGCCCGAGGAAGTCTCGCCTGGTCAGAGGGCACTCCCTCTGGTCCAGTGGGTACTGGACCGGGCTGGCCATCCGGTCAGCGTGCATTTTTGGCCTCTGCCCCTGAGCCGCCCAATCTCTTTTCCAGGGTGGCTGCAGGGAAAATTTTACACACCTGGCAGTCTGACAGGAGGTGGTCAGCCCCAGACAATAGACACAGTGGTGTGTGGCCGCCTTGCAAAGGCTTCCTCACAGACATCACAGTGTTGAAACCCAGTGGGCCCGGGTTTTTCTTTTGGGTTTCTCAGACATAATGCCAGCCTAACCAACCAACTTGCCCTTTAAACGTCAGTGCCAGGCAAGACACCCTTATCGGTTCCTAACCGTGTCACGGGTATTGGAAAAAACCCCAAATAAAATTAAGGTTTTTTTTAGAACCGATAAGAACCAGGTACCGCATTTCTAAAGCCCAAAAAATCGTAAAATAAGCCACCGATCGGTTCAGACTGAACCGATAATGTATTTCCACACAGACTTTATTTTTTTAGTACTTACGGTTTACCAGATAGAGCTTCTGACCGAAAACGCGGTAATTTTTAACGCTTGCCGGTTCAAATGAACCGAGTAAACTCGCTTGAACCGCGAAATGAACCGAGCTGAAGGAGCTGATCTCCGGAGCGACTGTTCAGTGAAAGCGGAGTAAAGAATCTGGCAGTTTCATTTGAAACTTGCCAGATAGAGCTTTGAACAGCGCCCGCGCGCTGTGGAACTCCAGACTGCTCTGGAGTTAACCCTATCCTCTCCGGGGCAGTTCAGAGGCTGAGGCTGACTGCATTAAGTCCTAATAGCAGCAAGACTTCATGGTGTTTGAATGAGAAGAGCTGGATACCAGAGCTGGCAATCCAGTCTGGGGCTACCAGCATCGCCTGCGCTTAGTCCCTCCTCGCCTTGCCCGTAGGTCAAGGGAAATGGGGGAGAGGCGTTGAAGGGCCCGGGGTCCGCGGCCACAACGGCATCCCCTACAGCGAACCTTGCTGAGGGGGCGGGCATTAAACAGTCTTAGCCGAGCCGGCCCGGTGGGGCTCTGAGGGTTGAGGCGCCGGACACTACACTGCGCCACACCGCGACCCGGTTCGAACAGACTCGGCGCCGGGGTTGGCAGGGGAAGGAAGGATTGAGCGCCCCTGACAGCCTCCTTCCTTCGGGTGGTGAGGATGTATGCGGCGCTGTAATGACACCCAGCGGAGGCTGGGCATAACAGCCATTATCAGACAAGGTGGGAGAAGCCGGCGGACGTCCGCACGCAGTGCGCTGACGTCACTGCACGTCTGGCTCTCCAGGGGTACACAATACACAAAAATAGGGACTCCTCCTCTATGAAGCCCTCCTGGGGTTCCTTCATGTCGCCGATCCCCCAACCAGTTACCAGGACCGTGGGCTGGAATGTGGGGAGCCAGCTTTGCGGCCCCATCCTCTGGGGGGCAAGCCAGGGGTGACCGGGGGATTCAATGGGCGAGAGGGACCTTAGGACCGTGACCAGGGTGGATACTTGGCGAGCATCTCCAAAAAAAAAAAAAAAAAGTCCTCGCCCTCGGGGATTTTCCCTGGAGGGAAGGAGGGAGAAGATCCTGTGCTACCTCCGGCAGGGGAGACCACTCGAGAGGCGCAGCCTATGACCGGCTTAGGGCATCAGCCAGGGTGCTGGAGGCTCTTGCCATTAAATGGCTGGGAAAACCACCTCCGGCTGTGCGAAAAACCCAATGCGGAGAACCTCCTTACGCCGAGGTAAGGGTCTCGACTGAACCTGGCGGGGTAGGTAGCACATGGTTGTGGTGTTGTCCTGTCTGGACTTAAACCACTAGACGCCGTACAAATGGAGCGAGCAGTGCAAGCTAAGCGGACAGCCTGGAGCTCCAGTGGGTAGGAAGGACATCGGGACTCCCGAGAGGACCAGAGGCAAAGCACTCTGTATTCCCCTAGATGGGCACCCCCACCCATCCGAGAAGCATCGGTCGGAGAAGACCGTCGACTCAGGGCGGACGAACAGGATGTTCTCCTGCAGGAGCTGGAATGGTCCGAGAGGGAGCGTTCCCCTAATTCCTGGGCTGTAGTCATGAACTGGTCCGAGGAACGCAGCACTGTGACTGCTGGCTGGCCAGTCCCCACTAGAGGGACGCATGAACCAGCGGGTCCAAGAGACCACGCTGGAGCCGGCCGCCATGAGGCCCACGAGGTGCAGGAGGTCCCGGCAGGGCGCAATTGCCCAGTCAGACCTGACTAGGTAAGGGAGGAAGGACCTCAGCCTGTACACCAAGAGCCGAGCTCGGACTCAAGAGTCGAGCCTAGTCCCGAAGAAGCATCCGCCCCTAAGACACGAGTTCCAATGTGGTTCCGGAAAGGGAGACTAAGCCTGGAAGGGTTGTAATCAGGCCGCCATCCGGGTGGGGTTACGCCAGGACCCCTCAATGCTGCAGAAACTGCTGAGCAGAGAACTAAGGGCCTGGTCAGGAACTCGTAAGGAGATCTCCCGCTTAGGAAAGGGAGGAGTCTCCCAAGAAACGGATGGAACGAGGAGTAAGTACGTCCTGGAGGCCCAGGAAAGAAACCGCATGCCTAGTTCTGAGGATGGGATATCTGAGGCAGAGAGACCATCCAGGCATGCAGAAGGATGGGGCGCAAGCCCCCCGTCCGTTTGAGACCAGGAATACCTGGACACGAACCCAGGGTCAGAAGGAGGGTCCGTCACCTTCCTGATCACCTCCAACTAGAGGGCCAGACAAGTCGGCTCAGCGGGCTGACGAAGAGGCAGTGGACCCAAGATCCCCGTGGGGCAACGGCTCAAAAGGGGAACCTGCTCGCAACCCGCGACAGGACCTACCCTTAGCACCACCCAAGAGGAAGAGGTGCGGAGCTGTCCCCCCACGGGGAAGCCCGGGCTGGGACGATGGGGCCGGGGACAGCGCCCCCGTCACTGAGCAGGTTTGGCAGAGGAAGAGGCCGAGGGAGCTCTCGGATCTCTACCTCCCTGCTTCCTTTTGGAGGAAGACGCTGGTCTGGCGACAGGCCTCCCAGCGCATGCCTGCTAGCCCTCGTGCTGGGCCGGTCGAGCCGCAGGAGCCGGGGGGCAAAGGGGCTTACGCAAAGGCTGTTGGTTGCCCTTGTCCCTCCGGGCGGGAGAGAGAGAGAGTCCGGAGTGGCATCGGACTTCTCGGACCCCTGGAGGTGTCCCTCCACTCCAGGGCCGAAAAAGGTCAGTCCCCAAGAAGGGGATGTCCGCCAACTTGTACTGGGTTTCCAAAGAGAAAGAGGATAACCTCAGCCACACCCTGTGGCGCATGGCCACTGTGGCCGCCACCGATCTGGCACAGGAGTCGCCCAGATCCAGAGCTGTCTGGAGCTGCTGTTTCGCCACCACCCTACCCTGGTCCCGCACCCGCTGGACCATGGTCCGCAGGTCGGTCAGGAGATGAGGGAGGACCTCATCCAGGGAGCCCAAAAGGGCGTGGGAGAAGTGTGCCATCAGTGCCGCCGAGCTGGCCTGACGGAGGCCTACGGAGGACTTGGCATAAACCTTGCGCCCGACATAGTCCATCCTTTTGGACTCCTTGTCAGGGGGCCTATCCACATCCCTAGCATTTCCAAAACATTGGAAAACATTGTCGGTGACTACCCCTTCAACCGAGGGGTGCTCTGAGAAACCGGGCAGAGAACCGACAGGGACAGGGTACTTCCTGGCCACCCTGGCCGAAGGTGCAGGGCAGTAAGTAGGCCGCCGCTAGAGCTCCAAGGCTGGGCCCATGATAGCCTCAGCCACCGGGAAGGCCTCCGAGGGTGAACCCCCTCGGTCTAGAATCTCCATAAAGGGGTAAGGGGCCCATTTGGAAACGGGCTCAAGCTGCATCCTGGTGAATTCCGAGATGAGCCGGAGCAGACCCATAAAGGACAATAGGCTGTCGTCCACAGAATGTTCCGGGGAAGACCACGGGTCCTCCCTGCTAGGAAACATAGCGGAGTCGATTTCGGGCTCCGAGGGGTCTGCAAAAAGCTGCCGCAGGCCTGAGTCACTCTTCGTCCGCCGGGGCGGGCAGGAGTGAGGGGAGCAAATAACCTGCGGGACAGGTCATGGTCTGGCCTGTGATCCACCCGGAGGACGGTGGCAGCAGGGATCGGACGAGCAACCGCCCTGGAGAGGGCACCTTGACTGCCCTCGAGCGCCGCGGCCGGGTCGATCGGGCGGTAGTTGCTTACTAGCTGGAGAATGAATCGGGCCCATTGATTCCCCAGACAACAACAGCTGCTGCCACATAAATTCTCGTAACGCCGGACGCCAACGGGTATCGAAGCTACCTCATCCGGGAGGAGGGGCTGAGGCACAGCAATGCCACTTGACCCGGGTGCCCCGACCGAGAACGCCGAGGTCAGCGTGAGCGGCTAGACCGAGAGGAGGACTGGAGACCCGAACCTGGGGAACCGAGGGCTGGCCTGGGAAGCGACGCCCGCCTCCTCCTTCGGCTCGGAAGAAATGGCTTGGACCGCCGACCAAGGTACCGGGCAGAACTCAGCCTCCGCCTGGGGTACCGCGAAGGATGGTAGCACTAGCAGAAGACAGCCCAGATGACGGGTCGAGAGACTCAGCCACGTTGACGGGGGTCCTGGCTGGCTGACCTGACGGGGACACCGTGAGGCCAGCGGCCAAAGCCGCATCCTCGACCGAAGTCGAGCGTCGGCCGGCAGGGGAGGGGGAACTCTCCTGCTCCCTCCCGGGCCGACGAAGGGACTTAGCCTGCGGCTCCTTGGACTTGGGCAGAGAAGCAGGTCCCAAAGGTCCCTTTCCCTTCAAGAAAAGGGACTGACGAAGCTCCTTGAACGAAGCTGCATGAGGAGAACCCAAGGAGAGCAGGATAAGCGCCGTGACTTAGGGGGAGGGAGGGGAAGCCACCCTCTCCTCGAAGGGAAGAAGATCGAGCTGCTCAGAAGCAGTCGAGTGGACACTGCCCGACAAATCTCCGAGGAATTTTCCGAGCTGGAAAACCATCGGTGCCTAAGCCCCTGCACGGGCCGCGCGATCCTCCAGAGAGCTGGGCCGAAGGGCACAACAAACTCGCAGTTGAGGATCATGATCCAGGTCAAGGCAGTAACGCACGTGGAGTGCGGGTATCTCCTGGAGGAATTAACCGAGTGCCTCCTGGGGCCAGAGAAAAAATGAGCCATCGCCGCAGCGAAGAAGAAAGGATCGAAGTTTCAGAAAAACTTCCAATTAATTTCAAAGACCAAAATTTCCAGGAACCAGTCGAAAACGCAGAGCGCTAAGGAGTGAACCTGTGCTTCCAAGCAATAAAGAAGATCTGGCATCATGGGGCGGAGCCGAGAGTTTTACCACCCGGGTGGGTGGGAGGAGCCAGCTTGAAGACCTTCCGGCAAGATTTAAAGCGGCAAGGAACCTGCCAATAAGTGTGGATGAACAACATATCCATGTCCCTAGAAATCTAATTATTTCTAACTACTTCTAAAAGGTGCCAATAATTTTGTCCTGGCCATTTAAGGATTTCTGTGTGGAATAAGCTAAGACTTAATAAATTTTTCTGCTTTTTCTGTTTTATTCCACTGTAAACCAAAGAAATACATATGTGGATACCAAAATATTTTTTAATTTCAACAATTTTCTGGAAGGAAAGGTGCATTATTAGAAAAAACTACAAGGGCGCCAATATTTTTGGCCACGACTATAACTGTACTATCTTACTTCGAGAGGACTCTAAGTAGGTAATAAGTTCAAGGGGATGGGAAAACATGGGAGGCTGAAGCAGAGATTTGGTAGAAAGCCAGAAAGTTAAGACAGAAGTCCCTGGAGGATTGCTTGTCCAAAACCAGCCCTGCTCCTAGAGGCGATGTCCAAACTGTGGTGTCTTGTAAATGTGTGGACTGAGCTTCAAGTAGCAGCCGCGCAGATGTTTGCGGTAGATACATTTCTGAAACAGGCTGTAGAGGCAGCCATTTCCCTGGTAGAATGTCCTTTCACCTGCCCCTGAAGGACTTTACCATACTTCTGCTAAAAGAAAGTAATGCAGTTGGCCAACTATTTGGAAAGGCACTGTTTGGAAACTGCTGCACCTTCTCTTTTCAGTGTGAAAGAAACAAAAAGTTGATCCGATTTGCAGACAGGTTTACAGTAGCCGCCACAGACACTGCCAGCTATTTCCCGAAATTTCTGTGATATTTCCAGAAATATCTCCTGCTTTCTGCATGTCCACAGTAGGGGCAGCAGAGAGAAAGTCTTCAGAAATTTCACAAACTATCTGGAAATAGCTGGCAATGTCTGTGGCTACCACTGTAGTCCTGTGTGCAATAACGTAAAATCCTGTGAACGTCCAATGTATGCAGGATGGCCTCCCCTCAGATTAGAATTCTCAGGGTAATACACTGGCAATTCAAGAGACTGATTCAGGGTAGTCTCCAAAACAACTTTTGGAAGAAACTTAGGATCTGTGCTCCGAGCCACCCGGTCTCTGTGAAAAATCAAATAAGGCACCTTACACATCAGGGCCTGAAGCTCGGAACGCCTTTGAGCAGAAGTGACAGCAACTAAAAACAGCGCTTTCCATAACAAAAAGCACATGTCACAAGTATTTGCTTGTTCAAAGGGAGGTAAGGTCAATTTTCCTAAAATAAAATTATGGTCCCACGGTGGAGCAGGGTTACAAATCAGGGTTTTAGATACAAGATACCCTCTAAGAAGATTTTTGAGACTTCTGAGTCAGTCTTGTTGCCTATTAAATCATGGTAGACAGAAATGGCCGTTAGATGCACCTTCAGTAACGGGTAGCTCAATCCCAGATCCAACAAATGGAGAAGATACTCCATGACCCGAGGAGTGAGGCATGAGAAAGGGTCTCAAGACTTCACGGTGGCCAAAATGGGAAAGCGTTTCCACTTTATGGCACAAGTAACTCTAGTAGAAAGCTTTCTTGCCACCACCAAAATCTGAGCTACCTGAGGAGAATCCCCGTACTGTGAAGTGACTATGTCTCGAGGAGCCACACGTGAAGGTGGACGGATTTCAATCCCGGATGTTCTAGCATGCACCCCTCCTGGGTCAGGAAGTCATAGGAAAGAAGTAAGGGAACCAGAAGTTCTGCTGCCATTTGCTGGAGCAGTGGGAACCAAACTGGTCGAGGCCAAAACGGAGCTATCAATATCATTTGTGCTCCTTCTGTTTGTAGCTTGATCAACACACTCTGCAAGACTGGGAGGAAATGCATACGGTAATCTCCCTGACAAAAAAAGCAACAGTGCGTCGTGCCAAAAAACACCAGGCCAGAGATCAAGTGAGCAAAACTTGGGAAGTTCTGCGTTTGATGGGGCTGCGAAAAGATCCACCTCTGGACGACCCCAAAGGTTGAAAATGTGATTTATTTAATTTTTAACTTTATGTTTATTAATTTTCTGTTTTGGCAGACAATCAATATACATTTTCTCGTACAAGGTATGGGTAAAGGTTTACATCACATGGTTGAAAATCACATAAAAGGACTCCCTTGTAGCAGAGTACAGAAGGAAAGGGGGGGCAAGTCCCGGACAAAAAGTCCCTTTATTTGATCCATAAGTTCATCAAAACTTGCCAACCTCTTCAATGGTAAAGGTGTATCCTCTAGGTAGAATCAAAAAGGAACAACTAAACACAATCTAAAAAGACTGTTATTTCAACCTGGTATAGTTAGGTAGAGTTCATAGTAATAACTCTATTCCCCTCAATTCCCTCCACCCCTGCAGAAACATCAATATAACCCAGCACTCAGTTGAGATACATTTAGAATTTACCTATTTTAAACAGTAGGCAGTAATGATTTTAATAGTATACAACCAGAACATTTTATAACTTCAAAATTATGTTAAAGAGTCTAATGGTATAAACTCGGGCGTGACCCTTTCTGCATATCAACTGGTGGAGAAAACTTCTAGGGACCATAGAAATGGGGAATCCTGCATGCGTCGAATTAGCTAATGAAACAAACAAGGAAGGCCCCTCTGTAATCCCCTCGTTTAAACAGACCTCCATAAAAGACCCACTGAAGTCCATAGTGCCCTATGGAGTTCAATGGTACTCAAACATTTCCCAGCATGAGATACACAATTAAGGAAAGTCCCGACCTGCTGAAAATGTAAGCTCCAAAATGTCTCTTCAATCATCCTCTGCTTTGGAGCTCTGCGAATCAGTAGGTTCCTTCCTCGCTGCAAATTCAGTTTCCACCTCCGTCCATCTGGCGGCATCCTGAGGGGTGGTAAAGTGCCATGTCTTCCTTCCGTAGATCACCTGCAATTGTGCTGGAAGTAAAAATGAATGGATAATTCCGAGTGCCCGCAACTTATGCCTTACAGCATCGAAGGCCTTCCTCCTAGCACGGGTCTGAAAGGAAAGGTCGGGGTACAATTTAACGTCCATCCCATCGACCTCCAAGGGATATGCTGCTCTCGCTGCAAGTATGATCCGATCTCTGATCTGGGTGCAGAATGGGACCCTGAAGCACAAGGTATCCCTGCACTAGAAGGCAAAAAGGTGCTTGTTGAGCTAGGTTCACTAGATGAAAACCACGGACTTCTTGGCCACTCCAGAGCTATTAGAAGAAAACTTGCTATGGAGTGTCTTATCTTTTGTATGACCCTGGGAAGAAGAGGCAGTGGGGGGAACACATAAGCTCTGCTGAAGGACCACTCCTGGGACAGAGCATCCACTGCCACTGTCTGCAGACACCAATAATGGCTGAAAAACCTAGGAGTCTGAGCACTGCCACCGGACAAAAACAGATCAGCCTGAGGCCAGCCGAGCCTCTTGCACAGGAGGTCAAGGACCTCTGGGTTCAACTGACACGCTCTCCTGGGCAAACATTTTTGGGACTTCGTCAGTCTGCTTGAATGTTCAATTTCCCTGCTAGGTGGACTACTGACAGAGAGAGAAAGTTCTCATCTGCCTCCACCTGAGAAGACCGGAGGCTTCATTTAGCATCTCACTGCTCTTGCACCTCCTTGACTGTTCATGTACGCCACTGTGGCAGCATTGTCTGACCTTATTTTTACTACTCTGGACTGCAACAAACTTTGAAAATGAAAAAGTATTAAGCATACCACCCTCATTTCCTGAACATTAATATAGAGATACTGTTCCTGGACTGACCAAGTCCCCCAAGTGGGAAGCTGATCCAGGACTGCTCCCCACTTGTGAAGACTGGCATCCATTGTTAAAATCAGTTCTTGTGGGGGGAAGAGTTCCAATGGAACCCCTTTGCTCAGATTTTCCACACCTACCCACCAACTGAGGGAGTGACAGCTAAGGGGAAAGGGAGATTCTGGCTTGATAATCCTCCGATGTTGGATCCCAAGCCAACAGTAATCTCATTTGCAGGTGTTGCATATGAAAGGAGCCCAAGGGACAAGATCTATTGCTGCCGTCATGAGGCTCAAGATGCGTAGCATGCTGAGGGCTGAGACCAATAGTTGAGACCTGAGCCACTGAACAGCCTTTGAGAGAGTCTCCATCAGAGATGATATCTTGTCTTGAAGCCTGCCCCAGGTGCTCCAAGAGAACAACGGATCAGAATATCAGTTTTTATTTTTGGCACTCAGCTCTGCCTTTAACCTTGAATCACAAAATTTGCCTAAATCATATAAACAGTAAGACTGGCTCAAAACTTATTATATTATCTATTGCATGCAAGTTCTGGATAACGGTAAACAACGTTTTGTCAAACCCAGTGAAGTCCTCCAGGATGAAGTGCAGCGCTGCAGAATTCTGCAGTACAGTTACTGCAGTAAATGCAATTTTGTCATGCAGTAAACCTGTGACACTACACTTCATCCTGGAGGGCTTATCTGTATGTGCAGAAAAATTTAATTTTTATTTATCTCTGTACAACAATTCCCTATGACTATCAGAAGCGCCAAGTCTCACCAGGTTCTAACATACTAAAATGCCAGCAGAATAGGCCTAACGGTCTTTCGCGTCTGCTCGTTTGGTCAGCCCCAACCATGGGAGCTGACCTTGCTGCCCCCCTCGCCTTCTCTGGCTTCTCCCTTCCCAGTTCCAGATATTCTCGCTGCACTGGATTTTGCTTCCAGAACCCTTCCCCTGTACCTGTCCCACCCCCTCTGGAACCCCTCCACCGTCTCTGCCTCCACTAGCCCCCTAGGCAGCACATTCCATGGCTCCACCACCCTCTCAGTGAAGTAGCACCTCTTCCTTTCTCCCCTGAATCTTCCCCCCCTCCAGCTTCCACCCATGCCCTCTAGTTGCCCTCTCCTCCTTCCTTCGAAGCACCCTGACTGCTCCTCCCCTATTTACCCCCTTCATGTACCTTAAGACCTCTATCATGTTCCCCCCGTCCCTTCTCTCTTCCAATGTGTACATATTTAGCTCTTCAAGCCTCTCCCCATAGGTCCTGTCCCCCAAGCCCCAAATCATTTTGGTTGCCCTCCTCTGGACCCTCTTCAGGAGTTTAATGTCCCTCTAAGTGTGGCCTCCAAAACTGCACACAGTACTCGAGGTGCAGCCTTACCAGGCAGTTATACAGAGGAAGTATCACTTCCCTCCTTCTGGAGGCGATCCCCCTAGCGATGCATCCCAGCATCCTGTTGGCCTTGGCTGCTGCCCTCCTACAAGTCTCCGAGTTGTTCATCTTGACATCCACCACCACCCCCAGGTCCCTCTCAGCCATCGAGACTTGTAGCATCCCCCCAACCCACGGTGTACACTTGGCCCGGGTTTCCGGTCCCCAGGTGCAGTACCTTGCATTTCCCTGCATTGAACCTCAGCTTCCACTTTCTAGACCATCTTTCCAGTGCCTCCAGGTCCCCCTGTAGGGCCACCCTCCCTTCCCCTCCTCCCCATCCACCACTGCCCCCAGTTTTGAGTCATCCGCAAAGAGACTCATCTCACTCCTGATACCTGTCCTTATGTCAGAGACATAGGCGTTGAACAGGAGGAGCCCAAGGACTGATCCCTGTGGGAACCCACTAATGACCCTCATTGGGGATGAGACTATCCCACCAACTATGACCTATGGGTCCGGTCCTGGAGCCAACTGCCTATCCATCTGATCATCTGGTTCCCCACTCCCATTTCTCCCAGCTTATCCAACAGGCCCTCGTGAGGAACAGAGTCAAATGCCTTGCTGAAGTCTAGAAAGAGGACGTCCACTGGTCTACCCAGGTCCAAGGCACTCGTCGCCAGGTCATAGAATTCCACAAGGTTTGTCTGACATGATTTCTCCAGGACAAATCCATGCTGTCTATCGTCCAGGCACCCTGACTTTTCCACATCCCCCAGCCTCTCCTTGACAATGCCCTCCATCACCTTGCCCACCACCGATGTCAGGCTAACAGGCCTGTAGTTTCCTGCCACCTCTCTTGACCCCCCTTGTGGACAGGTACTATATGCGCCACCTTCCAGTCCTGGGGCACCCACCCTGTCCTCAGAGAGATGGTGAAAAGCTCTGCCAGGGGTTTCGCCAGGACATCCGCAAGTTCCTTCAGCACTCTAGGATGTAATTTATCCGGTCTCGGTGCTTTCACCGTCTTGAGGGACCTGAGGGCTTTCTTCACTCTCTCTGCTGAGAGTTCCACCTCCGCTACCTCTTCTCCCTGCTTAGCCTTCCCCCCTCCTGCCAGTGAGGCCTCCCCCTCTCCCCAGACCCACCGATCGGTAAGAGTTCCCCCCTCCTCAGTATCACGGTCTCCTCCCAAGTACGATGCAGCATCCCCATATTCCTTGGTGAAAACTGAGGTGAAGTACTCATTTAGTACCTCAGCCTGCTCCCCCGGGTCTTGTGCCCATCTCTCCCCTGTTTTAATCCTGCTAATCTGCCCCTTCACCCTTCGTTTCTCTCCAATGCATCTAAAGAACCCCTTGTTCCCTTCTCCTAATTTCCCTGGCCAGGGTCTGCTCCTTGCTTGCCTTAGCCGCCCTCACCATCCTAGTGGCCCTTCTAGCCATCAGCTCATACTCCCCTCGATCCTTTTCACCCCTTGAGCACTTGAATTGCCTACAGGCTGCCTTCTTTCCCCGCACCACCTCATGGACCTCCCTGGTCCACCAGCAGGATTTTCGGGCCCTACCGCATTTTTGTCTTACTCTTGCACAGGTGCTGGCAGCATCCTGCAGCCCCCTCCTGATAATTTCCCACCTACTGTCAGCGTCCATGTCTGGACCAGTCCCATTCAAATGCTCCTTAAGGATCCTTCCCATTTCCTTAAAATCCACCCCCCTGAAGTCAGTTACCTCAGTCTTTGTGCAGCCTTCTATCCCTCCTAGGTCCAGGCAGAACCAGACCGTGGCATGGTCACTCCCCGCCAATGGGTCCCTTACGTCCAGGCCCCCAATCTGGACACTGTCTGCCAGAACCACATCCAGAACCTGGCCTCCCTGGTCGGTTCCTCCACCTACTGAGTTAGGAACACGTCTTGAAAGACATCCAACAAATACAGGTTACTCACCTGTAACAGCAGTTCTAGGAATGGTAGATGTTGTTCATCCACACTGTCTGGCAGGTTCCTTGCCGCTTTAAATCTTGCCGGAAGGTCTTCAAGCTGGCTCCTCCCACTCACCTGGGTGGTAAAACTCTCGGCTCCGCCCCATGATGCCAGATGTAGCCCGCTAGAGGCCAGGTTGTGCGTCAAAGCCGGGGAGGCCGGGTGGGTCATGTGAATGAACAACATATACCATTCCTAGAACTCCTGTTACAGGTGAGTAACCTGTATTTCTAGGGACATAGATATGTTGTTCATCCACACTGTCTGGCAGACTCCTAGCAGTTCTCTGGGAAGAGGGAGGCAAAGCTCACACCCCCTACTTGGGAAATAAAGACTGGAAAACCGAGGCCCCAAAACCAGCATCCCGGCGTGACTCGAGGACGATGTGGTAGTGGGTGATGAAAGTGTGTGCTGACTTCCAGGTAGCAGCCCTGCAGATTTCCTGGATAGGGACGTCCTTGGAAGTAGCTACCGATGCAGCGGTTTGGCGGGTAGAATGAGCTCTTATCCCTCTGGGAGGCTACATGCCCACCAACCTATAGCAGAGATCTATGTAGGAGGTGACCCACCTGCCTATCGTCCACTTGGCTGCAGGTCTGCCAGGTGTGGCTTCAGCGTAGGTGACAAACAGCTGGCGAACCTCTCCCCGAACTTCAACCATCCGCTCCTTATAGTAAGCGAGCGCTCTTCTAGGGTTCAAAGTATGGAGCCTATATTCGGCCTCCGAGGTGTGACTGGGGTAAAACACCGGCAGAGTAAACACCTGGTTAAGGTGAAACTCCGACACCATCTTTGGAAGGAATTTTGGTTGGGGGCGCAGGACAACCTTGTCCCTGTGGAAGACCAGATAGAGAGACTCGATGGAAAGTGCCTGGAGCTCTCCCATCCTTCTGGCTGACGTGATTGACACTAAGAAGGTGGTCTTCCATGACAGGTGAGAGATGTCACACCAGTGCATCGCTTCGAATGGCTTGCCCATGAGCTTAGCCAGTACCAGCAGTAGATCCCACGGAGGTGGAGGTTCTCGCACCGGAGGGGATATGTGATCAAGGCCTTTGAAAAAGCACCCGACCACCTTCTCCTGCGCCATCTACTGCTTCCCGGCCCGCGCCCGGTAAGCAGAGATGGCTGCCAGGTGCACCTTAAGGGTCGTCGACCTAAGCCCTTGCTGAGAAAGGAACCAAGGGTAGTCCAGAATGCTTGCCAAGGAACAGGAGGAAGGGTCCAGGCCTTACCCTGACACCAAATGGAGAATCTCTTCCATTTGAAGATGTAGCATTTTCTGGTCGACTCCTTACGGGAAGCCTCAACGACGCTGAGGACCTCGTCGGAAAGACCCAAGGCCTGGAACTCTAGCCGCTCAGGAACCAGGCCGTCAGGTGCAGGGATTGAAGGTCCGGATGGAATACCTTCCCCTGATTGACTGAGATCAGGTCCGGGCGGGCTGGAAGCCGCCTCGGGAGCCTGGTGCCGAGATTGAGGAGATCTGGATAGCAGAACTGGCGGGGCCAGTCTGGGGCTACCAGAATCACCTGCGCCTTATCCCTCCTTGCCTTGAGAAGCACCTTGTGGATCAAGGGAAAAGGGGGATGGCGTGGAAGACGCCTGGGCTCTACGGCCTCGAGAAAGCATCCCCCTGCTGAGGGGGGGTGGGCATTAAACAGTCTCAGCTTCGCATTCTCCTTGGAGGCAAACAGGTCCACCTGAGGCGTGTCCCAGTGGGAGAACAGATCTTGTACTACCTCCGGCAGGAGAGACCACTCGTGGGACGCAGCCCCTATCCAGCTTAGGGCATCAGCCAGGATGTTGGAGGCCCCTGCCACATGGATGGCAAGGAGGTCCACCTCCAGGCTGCGCAAGAGTGACCAAATGCGGAGAGTGTCCCTGCAGAGAGGCATGGAGCGTGTCACGCCCTGGTGCTTTAGGTAGTATGTGGTCGTGGTATTGTCCGTCTGGACCTGAACCACTTGACCCGGTAGAAACGGAGCGAAGGCGGTGAGGGCTAGATGAACCACTCGAAGCTCCAGCAGGTTGATGTGGCATCGGGACTGCCGAGGGGACCAGAGGCCATGCGCTCTGTGCTCCCCCAGATGGGCACCCCAACCCATCAGAGAGGCATCGGTCAATAGAGAGACCGTCGGCTCAGGGCGGACAAACGAGATGCCCTCCTGCAGATATGCTGGAACGGTCCACCACTGGAGAGCGTTCCACATCCCCATGGTCACTGTCACTAGCTGATCCAGCAGATCGAAGTGCTGTGACCATTGGCTGGCCAGCCCCCATTGAAGGGGACACATGAACCAACGGGCCCAGGAGGTGCAGGAAGTCCCGGGCAGGGCGCAACTGCCCAACCCGAAATGATTGGGCAAAGGAGGAAAGAACCTCGGCCCTGTCCGCCGGGAGCCGTGCTCTGGCTCTCAGAGAGTCAAGCTCTGCCCCGATGAATTGGATCACCTGCTTTGGCACAAGTTCCGACTTGGCCTCATTGATGAGGAGGTCAACCTGAGAGCAAACCTGGAGGGCCAGATCTCTGGACCGCTCCACCTACGTTCTGGAGGTGGCTGCAATCAGTCAGTCATCCAGGTAGGGGTACACCCGGACCCTTCAGCGCCGCAGGAATGCTGTCACCACTGCCATGCATTTGGTGAAGACCATGGGAGCTAGGGAAAGGCCGAAGGGCATGGCCCAGAACTCGTAGAGGGATCCCTCTGCCCTGAAGTGGAGGAATATCTGGTGGGACGGACGGATTGGGACATGAAAGAACGCATCCTGGAGGTCCAGAGAACAGAACCACATGCCTCGTTCTAAGGATGGGATTATCTGAGCTAGAGTGACCATCCTGAAGGTCCGAGACCTTAGGAACCTGTTCAGGTCGTGCAGGTCGAGAATGGGGCGCCAGCCCCCCCCTGTTTTGGGACCAGGAAATACCTGGACACAAACCCCGGGTCTGGAGGAGGATCCGCCACCTTCCTGATCACCTCTTTTTCGAGGAGCAGGGCGATATTGGCTCGGCGAGCCAACAGAGGCGCTGCGGACCCCGTAGCCCCCCCGAGGGGCGACAGCTTGGAAGGGCGTGGCCTGCTCAAACTCCAGGGGCAGGCCCTTTCCTACCACCTCCAACACCCAGCGGTCCGTGGTGACAGAGGACCAGACGGAAAGGAAGTGGCGGAGCTGTCCCCAGGGGGTAGTAACGAGGCTGGAAGCGACACCCCTCAACCAGTCACTGGGCAGGCTTGGAGGAGGGACCGGCCGAGGGACCTCCTGGGCCTTTTCCTCCCTGCTTCCTATTAGAGGAAGCCGAGGTCATTGGGGTGCCTAGCGCGAGCCTGCTGGCGCTGTTGGTGCTGTTAACGGACGCCGCAGGCACAGAAGGCTAAAGGACTTATGTTGTTGTTGTTGACGGCCCTTGTCCTTCTGGGTGGAGGTGACCGAATCCAGAGTGGCATTGGACTTTTCGATCCACTGGAGGTGACCTTCCACTCCAGGGCCGAAAAGGTCGGTCCCCAGGAAGGGGACATCTGCCAGTTTATGCTGGGTATCCGCAGTGAAGGTGGATATCCTCAGCCACGCTCTGCGGCGCATGGCCACTGCGGCCGCAACTGATCTGGCACAGGAGTCTCCAATGTCCAGAGCTGTTTGGAGCTGCTGTTTTGTCACTGCCCTTCTCTGGTCCCGGACCTGCCTGACTGTGGTCTGCAGGTTGGCCGGGAGATGAGGGATCACCTCATCCAGGGAGCCCATGAGGGCGTGGGAGAAGTGTGCCATCAGCACGGCCGAGCTGGCCTGGGGGAGGCCACGGGAGGATGCAGCGTACACCTTGCGCCCGGCATAGTCCAGCTTTTTGGGCTCCTTGTCGGGGGGCTTATCCACATCCCTAGCGTTCCTGGAATGCCGGAAAACGCTATCGGTGACCAACCCCTCGGTGGAGGGGTGTTCTGAAAAACCGGACAAAGAGCCGGTAGGGACTGCATACTTCCTGGCCATCCTGGCCGAAGGCGCACGACAGGAAGCAGGCTGCTGCCAGAGCTCCAAGGCTGGGCCAACAATGGCTTCAGCCACTGGAAAGGCCTCCATGGGTGAATCCCCTCGGTCCAGTATCTCCGTTAGGGGATACTTGGCACCCTTGGATACGGGCTCGAGCTGCATCCTGATGGACTCTGAGATGAGCCGAAGCAGACCCATAAAGGACGATGGGCTGTCGTCCATCGACTGGCCCCTGGAGGACTCCAGGTCAATGGGCCTGGAGAACAGGGAGGAGTCGGACTCCGAGGAATCCGCGAAGAGCTGCCTGGGGCCTGAGCCACCCTCCACCTGCAGAGGACGGTCGGGAGTGAGGGTGACCGACAACCTGTGGGGCAGGCCCTGACCCGACCGAGAGTCCTTGGTCGGTGCCCCCAATTTCGGTTGTGGAGGTGGAGGTTCCACCACAATCGGTGGGGCAGCTGGTTTCGGCTGAACAACTGGCCCAGGCTTGGGCACCTCGACTACGGCGAGGGGTTGTTTCGGCCGTTCAGGTGACAGCCACTTGATGGCCGGGGAAGGCGACGGGGTCTGCTTGTTCCCGGACAGAAGTAACTGCTGCCACATCAGGTCCTCACAGCGTCCACGCAATTTGCGCCGTATCCTCTCCTCTTCCGAGCGGCAGCGCCGCTTACCTCGGTGCCGAGACTGAGACTGCCGATGTTGGCGGTATCGGCTGGACCGAGATGATGTCTGAGTCCGAGATCCTCGGTGTTTCCTAGGATGGGTCTGGGAAGGGGCGAGGGACACCCGCTCTTCCCTCGGCTCGGAAGCCTTGACCCAGGACTCCGGCACAGGCAAGTCCTCGGTCCCCACTGGGGGAACCGGTGAAGAAGGGTTGCCGGCTTCACCAGTTGACAACCCGTCCGGAGGGTTGAGAAAAATCTCGACCGCGTCGACGGGTGTCTCGGCCGGCTGACCCGACGGGGACACTGTGAAGCCAGCGACCTTAGCCGCAACCTCGACTTAAGTTGAGTGTTGACTGTCCGGGGAAGGAGACCTCTCCCGCTCCCACGAACACCGACGGTGGGACTTACCTTCCGAGTCCTTCTTTTTGGACCGAGAAGAATGTCCCGATGGCCCCTCTCCCTTCGTGGAAAGGGACTGGCAAAGCTCCTTAAAAGAAGCTGAGTAGGAAGAACCGAAAGAGAGCAGGATAAATGCCGTGACCGAGGAAGAGGATGATGCGGCCTGTGCCACCTCCTCCTTGAGGGCGATCATCTGCTCGAGTTGCTCAGCCGAGCCAGCCGCCGCGGTCACCGTCCAATGGGCCTCTTTCACGACTTCACTGGTGGGTAGCTCTTCCGGGCGCCCAAGCTGTAACCGAACGGCGTGGTCTTCCAGGATGTTGGCGAAAACGAACTGCATAATTCGCGGGCCCTGCGGGTCATGGTTCAGGGGCGTAGCTGTAGACGCAACGGAGTGCGGATCCGCCCTGACATTTTCTGCCACATGGGCACTGCTGAAACCGAGTCGATTTGTCCATCACAGCCGTGAGGGAGTAATTTGACCGAGTCTTGAAAATTTGAGAATAAGTTTCGGGCGAACCGAAAAATTAGGATCCAGTCTACACGCAGAGCGTTAAGGAGGGAACCTGAGCTTCCAAGCGGTAAGGAAGATCTGGCGTCATGGGGCGGAGCAGAGAGTTTTACCCCCCGGGTGGGTGGGAGGAGCCAGCTTGAAAACCTTCTGGCAAGATTTAAAGCGGCAAGGAACTTGCCAGACAGTGTGGATGAACAACATATCCATGTCCCTAGAACCTCTGTTCCCCTGGTCACCAAGGATGTCATAGTCTCCTAGTCTGTTCTTGGCATGTTTAAGTTCCCCAACACCACCACCCTTCCCCTGCCCAACCTGCAGTGTTTCCCAACATCTGCCACCAGACTCTCCTCCAGATCCTCTGCCAGCGCAGGGGGTCTACACACCACTCCTATTTTTACTCTCTTGCCCTCCCTTGTTATCAAGGTGACCCAAATCGCCTCCACGGTTCCCTCCGCCTCCTCTACTCCCCCTGTGCCACTGCAGTTTTTGACTATTATTGCTACTCCTCCTCCCCTTTCCTTCCTGAACATAGTGTAAACCTCCAGGTTCAGGTCTCAGTCATGTCCTGCGGTGGCCCAGGTCTCAGTGACCGCTGCCACATCCACCGCTCCCTCAGTTAGCATCGCCTGGAGCTCAGGCATTTTACTGCCCAAGCTCCTGGCATTTAGCAGGACTACCTTCCACCCTTTCCCTATACTTCCATTTCCCCTGCTCATGTTCCCATGGGGATTCCATTTTCCCCTGGTCTGCACTCTACCAGTCGGACTTTTCCCGCATTCGTCCAGCTCCCCAGGGGGGTGGAGACAGAGTCTTTCCTTTATTGGACCCCCCCTCGTATTGGACCCCCTTGACAGCCTTTTCTCCCATCGCTTCCCCCTTCACAACTCTGAACCCCACTTTTCACCAATGAACCCCTCTATTTTCAACTTAAGGATTCCCCTACCCTCCAAACTGAGACGGAGCCTATCTCTAGCATACAGCTCCTTATCCTCCCAGGTCTCCCCCCAATCCCCCATCAACCCATACCCTCTGGCCTCACACCACTCCCTGAGCCACTGGTTTATCTCCCTAATCTTCCTTTTGTGTTCCCCACTAGCCCTTGGCACCGGCAGGATTTCCGAGAAGGAAAAGTACAGCTACATAAGAACTTACCACAACAGTAGATCTTCGAGAGAGGCTCTTGCAGTAGATAATTACATATAGGACTGACTCCGGCAGGTGGCAGGACCCCATGAAAAAACTTCTAGCTAGTAGTCCCTGGCGAGGGACCGCCCCCATGTCAGGTGACCGGCGTCAGGAGACGTCGGTATAAAGGGGTGGTCCCGGACGCCCGCCTTCCAGTTCTTTCCCGCCACAGGCCAAAAGAGGCCAGACAAGAGAGAAGCGGATATTTCCCTCAATGGAAAAGGAGCTGAAAAAGCCTAGGGGGATGGAGGGCGGGAAGGTATTACCTACTGCAAGAGCCCCTCTCGAAGATCTACTGTTACGTTAAGCTTTTATGTAACTGTGCTATCTTACTTCGAGAGGGCTCTTGCAGTAGATAATTACATAAAGGACTGAATCCCAAGCAGTCTGGAACAAAGAGAGGCACCGGGAGGAGGAAAACTACTCCAAAAGGTAGTTCTGGTTGTGCAAGTCTCAAGATAGGAGGCCTTGCAAAACAGCCAGTCCGAAGCCTGATCTACGGTGAGAGGCAACATCCAAACTGTAGTTTTTCGTAAAGGTATGGACGCAAGTCCAGGTGGCGGCAGCGCAGATGTCTGCTGCAGACATTTCTTGAAACAAGCCGCAGAGGCAACTACTCCTCTAGTGGAGTGGCCTCTGACTTGACCCGGGAGGGTCTTGTTGTATTTGTCATAACAGAAAGTGATGCAATGAGCCAACCACTTAGACAGGCATTGCTAGGAAACAGCATTGCCTTCTCTTTTGTGAGCAAAAGAGACGAACAACTGATCAGTCTTTCTGAGATCCTTCGTCCTGTTGGTGTAGTATCTCAGAATCCGGTGAACATCCATAGTATGGAGTAAATACTCCCCTTGATTAGAGTACTGCGTAAAAAAGGCAGGTAACTCTATGGACTGATTTAGGGTAGACACGGCTACTACTTTAGGGAGAAACTTAGGATTTGTGCTAAGAGCAACTTGTTCCTCGTGAAAAATCAAGTACGGGATTTTACACATCAGGGCCCGGAGCTCGGAGATTCTCCGAGCCGAAGTAATGGCCACCAAGAAGAGAGACTTCCACGAAAGGAACTTCAAATCCACGGAAGCTCCAGGTTCGAAGGGAGGGAGAGTAAGTTTCTCGAGAACAAAGTTCAAGTCCCAAGGAGGAGCAGGAATACGGATGGGGGGCCTCAGATGGAGGACCCCTCTGAGAAAGGTCTTAGAGACCTCCAGTTGAGCAAAAGCCTTGTCTGCGAAGGGAACATGATAGGCCGAAATGGAGACCATGTGTACCTTCAGAGAGGAATGGCCGAGACCCAGGTCAAACAGATTACATAGATACTCCAGCAGAAACCCCGCTGAACAGGAGAAAGGTTCCACGTTCTTGGAAGCGGCCCAAATAGTGAATCTTTTCCACTTCATGGCATAAGTGGATCTGGTGGAGGGTTTTCTGGCCTCCACTAAAATCTCCGCCACTTTGGGAGACACTCCAAAACGGAATTGGGCTAGGTCTGCAGGAGCCATGCATGCAGTTGAAGGGATTTGAGGCCTGGGTGGACCAGGGTCCCCTGATCCTGGGTCAACAAACCTCGAGAAAGAGGAAGAGGAGGATCCTCTAAATACTGTTGTAGAAGAGAGAACCAGATTTGCCTGGGCCAGAAAGGAGCGATCAGAATCATTCTCGCTCCTTCTGAAACTAGTTTCTGCAAGACTCGTGGGATAAGTGGAACTGGGGGAAAGGCATAGACGAATCTGTCCTTCCAGTCTAGAGACAGAACATCACTCCAAAAAGTGCCTCGCTCTGGAACGAGCGAGCAGAAGATGGGAAGTTTTGCGTTTGGGGGATGCGAGCAGGTCGACCTGTGGTGTTCCCCAAAGTTGGAAGATATTGTCTAGGACCCCTTGGTCCAGTTCCCATTCGTGAGTCAGAGCAGAAGAGCAACTTAGCTTGTCTGCCAGGGTGTTGTCAACTCCCGGAACGTGAATTGCCATGAGGTGAAGGTCGTGTTGTGTTGCCCAATCCCAAACCCTCATTGCCTCCCTGCACAGAGGGTAGGACCGAGTCCCTCCCCTGCTTGTTGATGTACCACACCACGCACATATTGTCCGCCTGGATGGCTAGGTGGCCAAGAAGGATGTACTGGTGAAGGGCTTGGAAAGCGTACAACACTGCCCGAAGCTCAAGCACGCTGATGTGGAGAGCTTGTTCTAGCTTGGATCAGAAGCCCTGGGTCTGATGAGGGCCTAGATGGGCTCCCCAACCTTTGCCTGAGGCATCTGTGGTTAGAGTCTGGGAGGGGGGAGGATGAAAGAAAGAACTCCCCAAAACAGGTTCTCTCTCGAACCATCCACCATTGCAAGTCTCGCATCATCGGCGCGGAGATCAGAACTGAGTGATCTAGGTCGTCCACTAGCTGATCCCATTGAGCGCGTAGTGTCCACTGAGAGATCCTCATGTGGAGTCGAGCTCAAGGTACCGTTGGGATAGCAGCCGCCATGAGCCCGAGAAGGTGAAGGACCGACTTCGCAGAGACCATCCTGCAGTCGGACAACAGACTTATTTGGGTCTGAAGGGTAGACGCCCTGTCCGGAGGCAGGACGGCCTTGCCCATGGTCATATCGAGGATCGCCCCAATAAACTGTAGCCTCTGGGATGGGTCCAGATGAGACTTGGAATGGTTGATGGTAATACCCAGGCAGGCAAAAACCTGCTGGGTAAGGGAGAGGAAACGCAGGAGTTCCTCCCCAGATGAGGCCACTAGGAGCCAGTCATCCAGGTACGGGAAAACCTGCACTCCCTTGGTACGCAGGTGGGCCGCCGCCACTGCCAGGCATTTGGTAAATACTCGGGGGGCCGTGGACAGACCAAACGGGAGCGCCTTGAACTGGTAGTGGTCCCCCTGGAACGCAAAACGAAGGTATTTGCGGTGAGATGAACGAATGGGAATGTGCAGATAAGCATCCTGCATATCCAGAGCACAAAGCCATTGACCCGGACGGAGAAGGGGCAGAAGGCTCTGCAAAGGGAGCATCCTGAACCTTCTGTACTCTACGTAAAGATTCAGGGAACTGAGATCCAAAACTGGTCTGAGATCTCCTGTCTTCTTTGGGACCAAGAAGAAATGGGAATAGCAACCTGTCCCTTGCAGATGAAGGGGGACAGGCTCTATTGTTTGCTTCAGCCGAAGAGCCGAGATTTCCTCCTGGACCAAGAGAAGATGTTCCTGTGAATACGACGATTTCAGAGAGGGCTGGCGGGGTGGTTTCTGAAGAAACTATCGAATGTCCTTCTGCAATGAGCTGGAGCACCCAAGAATCTGTGGTTATCCTCTCCCATCCTGGAAGGTAGAGGGAAAACCTCCCTCCTACCGGTTCCTCCGGGGAATCCGGAGGCAGTGGGACAGGAAAGGAGTCAGGTGGTGTGGGGCAGCGCCGTAGCTGAAGCACCTGCTGCTTTTTTTGGCGGGGGTGGGGCTTGGCAGCTGTGGGGGCCCGTCGTTTTGTGGCCCGCCTTCCCTGGGGTTTCGCCTTTGGCAGATTCCGTCTGCAAAAGGGACAGCGCTGCTGCTGATGGTACATGGAATCAACTGACTTCAGAGCCGTCCCCTTCTCTTGCAAATCAGTGATAATGTCCTTGACATCACCCCCGAAAAGCACCGACCTCCGGAAGGGTGCTTCCTGGATAGCAGATTGCACCTCCGGGACCAAACTTGACACACGGAGCCAAGCATGACGCCGTAGGCCTACAGCGAAAGCTGAGCTCCACCCAGCAGTGTCCACTGCATCGTTATGTCGCACGTAGCATGTGCCGACTGGCCGAACGAGCAGAGTGGACGAGATCAGCCAACTCCTGCTTGACTTGGGAGTCAGGCAAGAAGTCCAGTTTGGCTTCCGCCTGAGTCAGGATGGCCTTCTAGTAGTCCCCCATAAGGCCGACATAGTTCAGGGCCCTGATCCCCAGTGTGGAGGAAGCGTAAATCTTTCTCCCATACTGGTCCAGAAGGCGTGATTCCTTATCAGGAGGTGACAAGCTAAGATGTTTGGGGTTCGCCGACCGGCCGTGAGCAGCGCTAATCACGACCGAGTCGGCACGAGGGTGAGAATCCAGGAAATCAACACCCTCTGGAGCCTGATATAGCTGGTTCGACTTCCTAGGCAGTGGGGCTAAGGCAGACGGCTGCTTCCATATAGTGGTAACAAGGTCGGCGTGAGGCTCTAGCTAGGGTGGCACCAAGGTAGGAGCTGTCACGGGCAGATCCAGATGATCAGCGAGTTTCAGACGCTGAGGATCTGGTTCCAGGGAGTGCCACTGATGAACCCCCCTGGATTTTCCTAAGCAACTCCGTAAAAGAAGGATCCTCCGGAGGAGACTTCAGAGGAGTCCTTGACCTGGGCTTCGACGGAGAGCGAGGCTCGTCGTTTCTCTCGGAGCAACCGTCGGAAGAGTCCGAGGGTGAAGAGGAGGATGAAGAAGAGAAAGACTCCCTTTCCCGACCCAGGGGAGGAACGGACCCCTTGGGAAGTCCCCGGGGAAGCGTGTCCTGCCCTTCTCTGGATCCAGGTGGAAGAACCCTGGAGTCCGGAGGTGGTGAGAGAGTGTGCCACCTCGGACGCATGGGAACCCGAGATGGCACTATCACCGGAAGGCGGCTCTCGACCTCTTTGGTGAGCTGAGCCTTGGCCTCAGCCCACCAGGAGGCCAGAGTCTCCTGCAGGTCCACCGGCAGCTGCAAGGGTGGTGGAGGAGGAGGGGGGTTTTGTGGCGTCGAGTACTGCGGCGTCTGGAAGCCCGGCGTCGGGTACTGTGGTGCCAGATACTGCGGTCCCGGGTACACCGGCGTCGAATAGGATGGAGGATACCCGGGAGCCGGGGGGGCTGCCAGAGCAGACGGCCCGGCCGGAGGCCTCACGGGCGGGTCCACAGTGGACAGCTCGGAGAGCAGAATGTCTCCCAGGGTCGGTACGGCAGACGGCGGAGGCCCTGGAGGTACCAACGTCGGAGGGGCCGGTGTCCGGGGAGCAGATGTCAGGGCCGGCGCTCCAGGTGGAGGAAGGACTGACAGTGGCAAAACATCCCCAGCTTCACCTGGGGACGGAGGGGAAAAGTCCAAGGGGTCGGGTTGGTGCGACTCTGGTTCCCCAGACGGCAGAGAAGGCTGCGGGGAACAACGGATGTGGAGGGGTCCGTCGTCGGTTCCTTTGCCGCTGGACGTCCGGACGAGCCGATGAGGTTTAGGCAGCTCTCGGCGGGCGCCGGAGGAGCCGGTGTCCGACTTATGAGAGCCATCACCGGAGGCAGGCTGAGTAGAGTGATCGGCCTGGTCCGGTGGAGTGGAGGCCACGCGTCGCCCCGGAGGGTCGGACATCTTACTGGCCCTCTCCGGGCGGACGTCAGAGGAGCCGACGCCCGGCTTACCGGAGTCACCCACAGTGGTAGGCCACGAGCCTGCGGCTGAACCAGGGGTGGAGACCTCCAACTGCCCGGAGGCGCCTGCCAGGCCCAAGCGCGAGCCAGACAGGCAGGCCGACGCCCCCCTCGGAAACCTCCGAGGAGGCCGTCAAGGAGTGATCCCTCACAGGGGATGTTACCTGTGTCCCAGTGACTCCCGAGGGAGATGCGGTGGAGGAGCCCTTGTCCCGGTGCCTCTCCTTCTTCCGATGGCCTTCGGGAAGTGGATGCCTGCCTCAGTTTTTTGAGCTCCTTCTCCATAGAACTCATTTTCTTCTTTAGAATATGGGCTTCCAGGGATTGCTGCCGCCTTTTCCGGGTAGCCGCGTTGAAACTGAGGCAGTGCTGGCACTTCTCAACCGGGTGATTGGGGCCTAGGCAGAACAGGCACAGGCAGTGGCCGTCCTTGTGCTGTAGTTGTGCGCGGCACGAATCGCACTTATTCTTGTGCTCGGAGGGTGTGGGGGACGACATACACCGATGCTAGTACTGACGTTAATCGAAAAAATGATTTTTCGGTAAAAAAAAAAAAACCCACGAAGGTAGGGCTGACGAAGAAAGAACTTTTCCGCAAGGCGCTGCACGAGCTAACGGCGGGAAAGAACTGGAAGGCCGGCATCTGGGACCGCCCCTTTATACCGACATCTCCTGATGCCGGTCACCTGACGTGGGGGCGGTCCCTTGCCAGGGACTGCTAGCTAGAAATTTTTCCTTGGGGGGTCCTGCCGCCTGCCGGCGTCAGTCCTATATGTAAGTACCTATTGCAAGAGCCCTCTCGGAGTAGGATCTGTGCATCCTATGTCATGACAGACCCTGGCAAGCTCCCTGAACCTTGCCTGTATCTCTAGCTCGCTATTTCCCTCAATGTCATTTGTACCCAGGTGGACCAGTATGTCCGGGGCACCCCCACAATCCTTTGCCAGCTGATATATCTCGTGCTTGGCCCTGTGCACCGTTAGTCCAGGGAAGCATTTTGTTTCAACTGGCCAGGCTTCTCCCTCCCTATCCCATTTGATACCCATGATCATAGAATCCCCAAACAGGAGCACTCTGACTGCTCCTTTTCCTCCATCCCCCCCTTCCATGTGCCTCATCCTTTCTACTGGCCCCTCCACCCAGCTGGCTACTTGTTCCTCCTCCTATCTGGGTGCCACATGCCGCCCTCTCCTTATTTACCTTGGCCACCCTCTCGCCTCTGATCTTATGCCTCTCCTCCTCCCGAGTATCCTTCTGTACCTCGCTAACTCCCCCCTCACTGCTCATGACTGGTGCTTCTCCCCCATCCGCTAAACTAGCCTGGCTCATCCTCCCTTCCTTCCTGTCTCCGTTTAGTCCGTCCTTGCTTGTCGTGCTCCCCTGGCCTAAACCCTCAGCTCCCTTTACTGTATCCTCCTTGTACTTCTGGTCCTTCTCCTTGCCCTTTTCTACCAACTGGTCCTTCTCCTTGCGCTTTCCTCCCTCTTCCCCCTGTTCTGATCCACTGCTCCCCCCATTTTCCTGCATTCCAGGTTCCCCCCTGTTCCTCCTGCTATCCGTCCCCCGCCTCTTGCCCCCCACTCCCTTTCCATCTCTAACCACCCCTGTCATGGCTACATCACCCCCTCATCCTCAAGCAGAAGAAGAGAATTGAAGCGGCTACTGAGCGTAAGGGTCCGATCCACCTCCCCACCTTGCTTCCTTCTGTCCAGCCCCAGCCATCTGCCTACTTCCCTGAGAATGTTGTCCCTCTGGCCGCCCTTTGTGAGGGTCCCCAGTTACCTGCCTGCTTCCTTGGTAGTGTCCTCCTTTTGGGCCCACTCTGCCAGGGTCCCTATGTGACCCCAGAGTATTCTCCTGCACTCCTTTCCCTATGCCCCCACCCCTAGTGCTTGGTGCAACCCTTGGCAGATCCCCTGCCCCCTTCCCCAACCATACCTCCCCTTCCCCAGCTGTCTCCTAATTCCTGCAACCTCATCCCTAAGCTGTGCCAGCTGGTAGCACACTGGGCAACCACTGAACTTCCAAACCCAGTGCAGTATCATGGCTGCCCCACACCCTGTGCACCCCACCACCCTCCCAAAGATGCCGGCCCTAATGACGTGTGGTTCCCATCCCCCTCCAAGCAGGTTTCATTGGGTGAGCCACCAGGTTCCTCACTAGTCCAAAATACACCCCTACTGACTAATCAGGTCACCCACTAATCCTAGATACAGTCCCACAGTAAACAGGTAACCCTGTTACTAGGTGCAGTACTACCCAGTAAACTTATAAGGGACGTGAACAACTCCCCAAGTTCCTCTCTCCCAGCCTTTAACTCTACCCCCCAGTGGCTAGAACTACATGAGCTGCACCTGCAGCCTTTTACTCCAATTGCAGGGTAGGTGTTCCTATAAATAAGCAGAGCTCTGGGGAGGGATGGGTGGGATTAGAGCCACACCGACTCTCGAGAGAGTGTATCAGCCCTGTGTCTTCCCCTCCAAGCCCTGCAACCAAAGAACCAGCCCCAAGCAAATCCCACCAAATAGGTTTTAAATCAGAAGAAATAGGCCTCCACCAGCCAAGCCTGTTACACAGTGAAACATCTAACAAATGAGCCCACTTACAGCCACCAAACCAGTTTTCAAACTTCCAACAGCCCCAAAAGCAATACACTGCTAGCACCTTAGAAGCAAGAAAGAAAAGATAGAACCTTCTACCAAGTAAAATCCACAAGAAACCCCGTAAAAACAAAAAGCAGCAGCTACTGTACTGGAACACAAAAGAATGATATTTTGAAATTCTTTCAGGACAATGATAAATGCTCGTGTATCCAATGCTCTGATCATTGGTGATATGTGTATCTCCTGTTACTTTCCACTTATTTTGTCTGTTTCATGCCTGTCTGTACAGCTCCATGTGTTGCATATTGTTCTAATTTCTGTTCTTACCTTGTTTGAGATAATTTGATCAATTTTAATCTTGTGTTTTACCTTTATAAACTGTTGTTGTTTCCCTTTGTCTGTAACCCTCCTGGGTCATGCCTGAAAACAGGTGATGTTCTGTCTTGAGCACCCTCCCCTCCGGTCAACAAAAACTAACTAAATACATAAATTCTAATTAGGTTCATAGGTGAATATAGGTTCATAGGTATGATACGAGTTCAGCGGGTGGGGGGGTCTCATTATAAACTCGTCGCCTATGGGCGAAATTTAAATTTCTTATCATCCATATGATTATCCAGCTCATATTTAAATTGTGCCAGATTATTGCTGGCAACAGCCTCAACAGGTAAGGAGTTCCACACTGGGGCTAACCTTTGTGTAAAATATTTATTTCTCTTAGAGGTGTTTATTTCAGTTTTAAACTTTAAATTATGTGATCTAGTATTATAACCTATTGTGTTTTTTTAGAGACAAACAGCCTCACATAAGGCTGGATCCTTAATAGATCTATATGATGGACACAAATCACCCCTATATTCAAGAGAAAATAAACCTAGTGCTCTCAATCTAGAACTATAATCTAAGTCAGTTAAGCCTTTTATCTTTTTCATAAATTGCCTTTGTACCTTGTCCAAGGATACTATACCTCCCGTAGATGTTGGAGTACAAAAAGAGGCACAATAGTCAATTTGTGACCTTACTAAGCTAGCGTATAGCGGAATCAATACTTTGGGTTCTCTACTCTTAATATGTTTAAAAAATACAAGAGAGTGCACCATGGCATTTTTTAACAATATTATTGTTATGTGAAGTGAACTTTAGATCTTGTGTGATTGTAATACCCAAGTCCTTTTCAATTATAATAGATTGCAAATTACAATTAATTTTTTAAGTTGCTAATAGATGATTTTTTTCCCATATGCATAACCCTGCACTTGGCAGGGTTAAAGGTCATTTTATTTTTAACAGACCACTTTACTAAGTTATCAAGGTTAGTTTGTAGAGAGCACACTGCATTAGAATTATTAACAATACTACCAAGCTTACTATCGTCTGCATATTTGTGAATCCATACATCATTTGTATTTTGCATGCTAGCCATTAGTAAGTTAAACAAGGGGCCTAACACAGAACCCTGAGGGACACCACTGCCTACATCACCCCATTCAGAAAGATGTCCTTTAATGCCAACTTGTTGTTCCTGTAGGTGAGCCAAGAGTTTATCCAACTAGCTATATTAGCATTGACACCTAATTTTACCAATTCCTTGATCAAGATGCCATGAGGTAGAGAATCGAATGCTTTTTCAAAGTCCAAGAAGATTATATCGACTGGAAGGCCCTGGTCCAATGCCAAACTTACTGGTTAAAAAAAAAAATGAATAAGGTTAAGTTGGCATGATCTTCCCTAATTACTACTAATTTGCATAAATATACCTTGTAAACATAATAAAAAGCACTGTAACATAAAACACAAAGGTTTCAGAAAATCAAAACAAATATTTCAGAAAATAAACAAAACAAAGAAATAGAAATATTCAACACAATGAATATTAGCTGTATACACATGCCTTCAGCATGCTTGTATTTAGCATACCCGTTTTGCACAAAACATAAGAACCTGCAAATACTTTACATTACTGTCTTGGATTATATTTCTGTGTAAAACTTATTTCAATACTTTATAGCATGTAAAAATGTGCATCTCTTATTTAAACTCAAGCTTAAACCACATACCCAAGATTTTGTATTTGGAAAGTTAAGTTTACCATGTTACTTCCCCAGCTAAGCCAAATTAAAATATTATGAAAACTAGTTAAAATAATACTTAGACATTAGGTCACATGTAGGGCTTGGCCTTCTTTTAACTTCAAAATCTTGGTGAGAATAGTACAGTTACGCAAGAACTAACCGTAATAATAGATCTTTGAGATAGGCGCTTGCAGTAGGTATTCACATATAGGACTAAGCCGCCCGGCGTCCAGACCCCACAGGAAAATGTCTAGCTAGCAGTCTCTGGCGGAAGACCACCCCCACGTCAAGTGACCGGCATCTGGTGACGTTGAAGGGGCAGGCCCCCATGCCTGTCTTTCAGTTCTTTCCTGCCAAAGGCCAGAAGAGGCAGGATGAGAGAGAAGAGGATATTCCCCTCATGGAAATGAAGCAAAGAAAACTGAGGGGGATGGAGGGCATGAAGGCAATACGTACTGCAAGAGCCTCTCTCAAAGATCTACTGTTACGGTAAGTTCTTACGTAAGTGTACTATCTTACTTCAAGGGGGTTCTTGCAGTAGGTATTCACATATACGACAGCGTCCCAGGCAGTCTGGAACAAGGAGAAAACACTCGGGAGGAGGAATGTCATCCATAGCATGGAACCTCGGGGCTAAACGGGTCTCATGACAGGAGACCTTGTAGGACAGCCAACCCGAAGCCAGCTCTACGACGAGATGCAATGTCCAAACTGTAGTGTTTCGTGAAGGTATGGACAGAAGTCCAAGTTGCGGCTGCACAGATGTCTGCCACTGACACATTTTTTAAACAAGCTGCCGAGGCAGCTACTCCTCTGGTGGAGTGACCTCTGTCTTGACCCGGAAAGGTCTTGTATTTGTTATAACAGAAGGTAATACAATGTGCCAACCACTTGGATAGGCCTTGCTTAGCAACAGCATTGCCTTCTCTTTTGTGAGCAAAAGAGACAAAAAGTTGATCAGTCTTCCCGAGATTCTTAGTCCTATTAGTGTTGTATCTCAGAATTATGTGAACATCTAAACTATGCAAGAGGTACTCCCCCTTGATTGGATTGTTGCGTAAAAAAAGTGGGAAGCTCAATGGATTGATTCAGCATAGACTCAGCCACCACCTTAGGGAGAAACTTAGGGTTGGTGTGTATAGCCACACGTTCCTTGTGGAAAATCAAGTACAGAATTTTACACATCAAGGCCTGAAGCTTGGAGATTCGCTGAGCGGAAGTAATGGTCACTACTAAGAGTGTCTTCCAAGAAAGGAACTTCAGTTCAGCTGACGCTGCTGGCTCAAAGGGAGGCAGAGTAAGCTTCTCTAGAATAAAATTCAAGCCCCATGGAGGGGCAGGAATGCAGATGGGGGTCTCATATGGAAAACCCATCTGAGGAAAGTCTTAAAGACTTCCCAGCTGAGCAAAAGTCCTGTCTCCAAAGGGAATATGCTACGCTGAAATAGCAGCCATGTTGACTTTCAGCGAGGAATGACAGACCCAGATTGAAGAGGTTACGCATGTAGTCCAGGATATTATTGACTGGACACGAGAAGGGCTCCAAATCTTTAGAATGTGCCCAAATCAGAAAATCATTTCCACTTTATGGCGTAGGTGGACCTGGTAGAAGGCTTCCTGGCTTCTACCAAAATGTCCGCTACAAGGAGAGAGACTCCAAAGCAGGCTTTAGGTATGTCTGCAGGAGCCACGCATGTAGATGAAGGGATCTGAGCCCTGGATGAACAAGGGTCCCCTAATTCTGGGTCAGCAATTGTTACGACAGAGGAAGAGGAACTGGAGGTTCCTCTGAAAACTTGCAGAAGAAAGAACCAAATGTGCCTGGGCCAAAAGGGAGCAATGAGAAGCATTTGAGCTCCTTCTGATCTGAGTTTGTTCAGAACATTCGGAATTAAAGGAACTGGAAGGAAGGAAGGCATAAACAAATCTGTCCCTTCAAGCGAGACACAGAGCGTCCTGCCAAAAGCTGTCTCGCCCTGGAGTGAGCGAGCAGAAGGTGGGAAGTTTTGCGTTTTGGAGAGAGGTGAAGAGGTCTATCTGCGGAGTTCCCCATTGCAGAAAGATGTAATTTATGACTTCCTGATCCATCTCCCATTCATGGGGCCTTGCTGAGGGTGCCTGCCAGAGTACTGTCCACTCCCGGAAAGTGAACCGCGGTCAAGTGAAGTTGATGTCGGACTGCCCAATTCCAGACTCTCATCGCTTCCCGGCACAGAGGGTAGGAAAGTGTCCCTCCCTGTTTATTGAGGTACCAGACAACGCATGTATCTGACTGAATGAAGAGATGACTGGGGAGGATGAATGATCGTAGAGCCTGGAGTACATAAAGAGACTGCTCTCTGTTTGAGCACATTTATGTGCAAGCTTTGTTTGAACTGGGATCAGCTGCCCTGAGTCCTGTGAGATCCTAGATGAGCACCCAACCTTCTTCTGACGCATCTGTCATCAACATCTGGGAGGGCAGATCGATGTAGAAAAGAGTCCCCCCAGGCACAGGTTCTCCTGAACCATCCACCATTAAAAGTCCCTGATCATGGGATCTGACACTAGTACCTCCTGGTCTAGGTTGTCCCTGGTTTGGTCCCATTGAGACTGAAAAGTCCATTGAGAGATCCTCATATGGAGCCGAGCGAGTGGTACTGTCGGAATTGCAGCCG
This sequence comes from Neoceratodus forsteri, assembly GCA_016271365.2. Taxonomy (NCBI): domain Eukaryota; kingdom Metazoa; phylum Chordata; order Ceratodontiformes; family Ceratodontidae; genus Neoceratodus; species Neoceratodus forsteri. The sequence goes on along the minus strand of CM057450.1, from coordinate 887,886,441 downwards.
CCATTAGCCCGAGGAGGAGGAGGACTGACCTGGCTCCAACCCTCCTGCGACCGAACAGAAGACGAGCCTGAGACTTGAAGGGTGTCTACCCAGTACAGAGGCAAGAAGGCTTTGCCCGTGGCTGTGTCCAGAATCGCCCTTATAAGTTGGAGGCATTGGCATGGGACCAGATGGGATTTGGCCTGATTGATGGTGATACCCAGGCTGGTAAAAACCTGCAGGGTATGGAAAAGCAGGAGTTCCTCCCTAGACAGGGCTGCCAGGAGCCAATCGTCCAGGTACGAGAATACCTGTACTCCCTGAGTATGCAGGTGGGCTGCTGCCACAGACAGGCATTTGGTAAACACTTGGGGGGGGGGGGCAGGTGAGGAGAGACCAAATGGGAGGGTCTTGAATTGGTAGTGGTCCCCCTGAATGCAAAAATGAAGGAATTTGCGTAGGAAGGACATATGGGGATATACAGGTAGGCATCCTGCATGTCCAGAGCACATAGCCACTGTCCCTGCCGAAGAAGAGGTAGAAGACTCTGCAAAGAGAGCATCCTGAAGCGCTTGTGCTCCACGAATATGTTCAGGGAGCTGAAGTCTAGGATAAGCCTCAGATCTTCCATTTTCTTTTGAACTAGAAAGAAATGGGAATAGGAACCTGTTCCCCAAAGATGCGTGGGAACCGGCTCTATTGCTGCCTTCAAGAGAAGGGAGATTTCCTCTAGGACCAGAGGAAGATGTTGGGGAGTAAGACAACTGGAGGGGTGGGGTGGGGTGGGCCTCATGGGTGGTTTCTGCAGAAACTCTATTGAGTGTCCTGCTGATATCAACTGTAGCACCTAAGCATCTGAAGTTATTCTCTCCCAACCTGGCAGATGGGAGGAGAATCCCTCCCCCTACCGGTTCCTCTGGAACCTCCAGAGGCAGTGGGAGAGGCAAGGAGACAGGAGGCGTGGGGGCAGCGCAGCAGCCAAGGCTCCTGCAGCTTTTTTGCTGGGAGTCTTGGTTGCTGGAAGGGCCCGACGTTTAGTAGCCTGTTTGCCCTGTGGTTTTTGCCTTTGTCGATTTTGGTGACGAAAGGGATGTCCCTGCACATAGAGTGCATGGACTTAAGTGCAGTACCCTTCTCCTGCAGTTCGGTAATGATGTCCTTGACATCTCCTCTGAACAGCACCTAACTCCTGAAGGGAGCATCCTGAATCACGGATTGCACTTCAGGGACCAAACCTGACATGCGGAGCCAGGTATGACATCATAGGCCAACGGCGAAAGCCGGGCTCCTTCCAGCTGTGTCCACTGTGTCGTAAGTGACATGAAGTATGTACCAACTGGCCGAACGGACAAGATCCACCACTTCCTGCTCAGTCAGACTCAGGAAGGGAGTCTAGTTTAGATTCCACCTGACTAAGGCTGGTCTTCCGAAAATCCCCCATATATGCCACATAGTTAAAGGCCCTAATACCAAGGGTAGAAGAGGAATAGATCTTCCCGTATGGGTCCAGAAGCTGGGATTCCTCATCAGGCGGAGACAAGCTGATGATGACAGAGTCCACCTTGGGGTGGAGGCTAAGGAAGTCTACACCTTCAGAAGCATGTTACAGCCTGTTCGCCTTCCTCGGGAGAGGAAACAAGATCCGCATGAGGCTCTATCCAGGATGGAATCAGCACAGGAGCGGTCTTGGGCAGATCCAGATGAGCAGTGAGTTTCTTACGCTGTGGGTCTGGCTCCACTGATTGCCACTGATGCACCTCCTGGATTTTCCTCAATTAACTCCAGAAAGGAGGGGTCCTCCAGAGAAGACTTCAGGGGAGTCCTTGGCCTAGGGTGTTCCAGAGTATGTGGCTCGTCTTCAGGGTCAGAGCGACCAGTCTCTTAAATTAGAGTCAGAAGCATCGGTTTAAGACTCCTCCCTACGAGGGGCATGGACAGCCCCTCTGGGAAGTTCCTTGGGGTGCGTATCCTCCCCTCCTCAGGTGCCAGAGGGCTCTCCTCTGGTGTTGGGAGTCTCCCGTCTTCAATGTAGGGGATCCTGCCTAGGGTCCAGCATTGGCAGACAACTCTTGACCTCTCGAGTGAGCTGAGCCTTGGCCTCAACCCACCAGGAGGCCAATGTCTCCTTCAGATCTGCTGGCGGCTGTGGAGTGGGCGGCGGAGGTGCGGATATCCGTAGAAAGAGAATCCATAACCCGATGGTGGGTAGCCCAGCATTGGGTCCTAAGGCATCAGGTACTGCGGCGTTGGATACTAGGGCGCCGGATACTGCGGAGGTGGGTATTGCGGCACCGCATATTGCGGTGTTGGGTACATGGCTGCCAGGGGCTCTGATGGAGTAGAGGGGCCTGGCAAAGGCATCTGCGGACATTGGACCCGGTGTGGGTATACCTTCGATAGGGCCTGATGGAAGGATAGGCCTATCGTCAGGTAAGGGGATGCTGGATGGAGTAGGATAGGCCAGCGTCTGAGGGTCTGGTCCAGAAGGAGGGTTCCCTGTTGGCAGCGTCCCAGTATCCTCAGTGACGACCGGGGAAGGAGGATTATAATCCCTGGTGGTCAACTGAGGGGACGTGGGACCTCAGAGGGCAACATGGGATGTTGCGAAGAGCCTGGGGCGTCGGACTGTTCCTTGGGGTTCGGCGCAGACTTCTTGGTTGGGCGGGCATCGGTGGAACCAGCGTCCGCCTTATCGGACTCCCTGTCCGAGGAAGGCCGCTCAAGGGATGTGGCCCTGTCGGGCGGAAGCTTGGCTGGGTGATCCCCTGAAGGAGTAAACGGCTTAACAGCCTTGTCCGGTGGGCGTCAATGAGGCCGACGTCTGACTTACCAGACCCACAGGTCACGTGGAAGAAGTGGCCTTCTCGGAAGCAGAGGCCTCCTTGACCCCGGAGTCTCCTGAAGGGCTCAAGCGTTAGCCAGACGGGAGGGATTACGCCTTCTTGGTAACTACCAAGACTGCCGTCGTGGAGCGATCCCCCGGAGGGGACATTACCTTAAGTGCCGCGCCTCCAGCCAGAGTTGCAGCTGCTGTGGAAGCCGGTTCTCGTTCCTGGTGCTTCTCCTTGTCTCGTTTTTTCTTGTGCCCTCTGGGGGAAGTGGACGCCTGCTTGAGTTTCTTAAGCTCCTTTCCCATGGAGGCCATTTTGTTCTTTAGGATATGGGCTTCCAGGGACTGCTACCTTCTTTTGTGGGTAGCGGAGTTAAATTTCTGGCAGTGCTGTCACGTCTCCATGGGGTGGTCCGGGCCCAGACATAAGAGGCACAAGGAGTGGCTGTCCTTGTGTGGAAGTTGGGAACCACACAAGTTGCACTTATTCTTATGAGATTCGGAGGGCATTGGGGATGACACACAGCGAATCGAAAAATAAATCAAAAGACAGAGAAAACAGGTCAAAATGTTCAAAGACTTGGGGACCGATGAATGAGTGACGAGCGCTGTTCTACCGCAAGGAATCTTGGGGTCCTGACGCCTTAGTCCTAGATGTGAATACCTACTGCAAGAGCCCTCTCGAAGTAAGATCTTCTTTTCCCTGGATAGCAAAGTTCTTTTAGCAACTGGATTTTGTGACTGTTTCTGTTTCTACTCTCATTCCTACCTGAACGCTGGAATTTGAACCCACTTGTCATCAACTCTGCAATGCAAGCTTGCTTTTTGGCTGACGGACTTAATAGGCAGTCTATGTCCTTGTCTTGGTTTTGGCAGGAACTTAACACATTACTGCAGTCAAAATATCCAGTACATAAAATAAATAAAGGTATTTGTTTTACCAAAATTGGAAAGCTTCTGCTGTAAAAGGTATCTTCTTGTGGCTGGCTTTCTTGCAATTTTGTCTCCTCTCAGACTCTGAACCTCAGCATCTCTGGTATAAACACACCAATGGTTGGTTCCTTGCTGGTCCAAACATCAACAGAATGGCTTCAGGCCTTGCAGGAGTCTCAAAACAAAATAACATTACCAAGTACACAAGTACAGATGTTGACAGCACGAAAGTTTAGAAGATTCTGGGATGGATTTCAAATTGTAGTCTTATTTCTTTGGCCAGAACATTGCGATGACATTTCCTGCAACTTTTACCAACTATGACTAAATCTTGCAAATGATGTATGTGTGGGTTTTTACCCTTTTCAAGGACGGGCCCTGTGTTCAGAGTTCAGTTTCTAAACATCAAATGGCTTTCCTTCACAACTTTTACATGCAAATGATACAGTCTGCAAACAAACATTTTTGAATTCCTCTCATTAAATGCAGTCTTCTGAGATGCTTTTCAGGTTTGTGGGACAAGTATTTCTTGATATAAGGATTATAACCCTAATTCTCAGCAAAATCTTCAAAATATGAAATAATAGTTTTGTCCCTAAAACTAAGTAGGTCTCACTCCAATCCAAGTTCCAAAAAGTCCTTAAGAACTTCAGGTTCCCCTGAAAGAGCTGTTCCTTTGTCTGTGGGCAGCCAAGCCTGAAACCATGCTATCTAAACTATCAAAGAAATCTCTCCATCTGTGTGACATCTTTCTGCATCCATGCACCCATCCAAAGTCATATTTCTGGGTTGGACATGACATCAGCTTTAACTTAAGACCAAACAACCTTATTTACTTCTGGTAGTTTTGACACCCCAATTTTTTTTTTTTTTATAAATAAGGCATGTAAAGTTGATAAAGTCATGAAACTTGGGTTAACAGATCCACAAACCTTCTATCAGTTGATGTAATTTGGGGCATGTAGCATTTAAAACAGTTTTGCAAAAGGTAAAAGTATTTTACTTCCACTGAAGCTAATGGAACTTTAAACAGACTCTGCACATTTTTGCTTTGAAGACAACTTGTCTGTGCCAGGCAGTTAAGTCGTAAATTTTTATGTCACAAATATCCGGTTACTATGGCCACCATCAGACTGTGTCCTTATCTTCCAGGCAGAGACCTCTAGAGTGCAGGTGATATTGCAATTTAGAGAGGCCTAGTCCAAGGGTATCCCTTAAAGCTGGAGATGGTATATCCCCTTAAGCTTCATTTAAGCAGAATGAAGTGGAAAGGAATTTTCTTTCCTTGCAGACAGCCTTCCTTCTTGCCTTAGAAAATGTATGTAGATAGTATGATGACCAGATACCTAAGTAGGATCTCCCAATTACCCTAATTAATAGTTAAGCATTTATAAAAAAAATATAAAATAGTAATTTAATATAAAATATTTTTTATAATTAGGTTTTGTTCCCACACACCCTGCCATGGGAACTGAGTATCTCCAGCGACCTGAGAACCGACTTCCTTGCAAAGGACGTTGGTGAACAGATAAGCAGATTGTCCAGATGAGGATAAACATTATGCCATTCCTTTTAAAGTTGAGCCACTAGGACAATCAGCACCTTCGAATACCCTGGATGCTGTCACAAGGCCAAAGGGAAGTGCCAACCTAGTACAGAAAAAGAAAAGTTACGCAAGAACTTACAGTAACAGTAGATCTTCGAGCGGATTTCTGTAATCGGGTCACAACGTAGGAACTTCTCAGTCACTGAAGCAGGATCCACATCAGCGGCAGAATTTAATGGAAAAAAGTAGTATTCTTGGCAGATAATCAGTCAGCATTTTGGTATTCTGCCATGAAATTTATTATTCCCCTCAATTTCCATAGATTTTTATATTTTAATGGCAGAATATTTAAATACACAGAATTTCTTTATCAAAACCCCTAAATAAACAATTCTGCTCCTATGAACTCTAGCTCTTTAAACAAGCCGCTTCTGTCTGGGACGTTTAGGTTCAATAGCCCTATCAGACACCAATGACAAAAGAGTGGACATTTCATAAAGAAGGGCATTCACCTCAAATGGAGTGAACCTTCAAACAACGTATACATTTTTTATTGTTTCAAACTCGTATGTCACTGCCTTGGGCAGTTATGTCCCTGTAGAGTCAAAGGTGGCACACATTTGCAGCTTCCGTCTTCCTAAATGATGCAGCAGTGGACAACTTGCTCACCTTATACTCCGACTATTGAACTGACCTTTCCTCCTCACAGTTTCACTCCTGCCTGCTGCTACCTGAGCTGCCTCATAACTAGCACCACCCATCCACTGTCCAAACACTGATCTACACTCCTCAGGCAGCAGCACACCAGGTAGTCTCTAGCCAGCCTTATTTCCCTGAGGTGTCAAAAAAAAAAAAAAAAAAAGGACACCCAACTATTCATCTCAGCTGCATACAATCTGTCCTGTCTGACACTCACAATGAGATGAGCAGATGAAAGGTGCCTAGAACTGTAGTGCTGCCTACTACACACTGGAGCATGTGACACTAGTGGTTCAGTCTCTGTGCACATCCATGGTACACGATATGAAGACAGCGTGAGGACTATGCTAGTGCAGAGGGCCTTGAATTCTCGGAGGGCCCCTGTCAGCTGTAATAGTGTACGCGAATGCAGTAAGATTTTTTTTTTCCTGTTACAGCAGACTTGCAGCCAGGTCAGTGAGCTCTCACACCTGTGTCGGGTGGGGTGGATGGGGGTCAGCCATTCCTCGCCACGCACTCCCTGCCCCCATGGTGGTCACTGGCACAGACACGTCTGTTGACCCCAACCCCCACCAGTGATAAAAGTGAACAGGAATGCACAGGAACTCAGTTCCTGTACCTTTTTTGCAGCAGGAACGGCGTACCTGTACTTCTTCTCACTGACACCGGAACTGAAATTCTTAAACCAGCAACATAATGACAGTTTCTAGGCCTGTGACCTGAAATCAGGGTTTCCAGAACAACATTAGACTTGTACAACAAGAAAAAAATACTCACCTTAGTAATGTTGTTTCTTCTAATGGAGTCTTGCTATATTATGACATATGCAGCGAGTTCCAACCTTCGAACTGCTCCGGAGGTGAAACAGTTAACTTTCCATGCCAGGCATGGAACGCTGAGCTCGAGTTCGGTTGAAACTCTGTCTGTTGTTCTTCAAACTCAAACCGTCAGATCTTTACAAGCTAAACTCACTGAGGTCCTGTGTGAAGCTGTAAACCTACACTAGCCAACTGGCTACTAAACATAAGAACACATTTTTGGTCCCAAAACAAAGACTCAAGTCAGGAGACCAAAAATGAAAAACATAACACCAAGTCACCCCAAAAAAGAGGGTGAAACAACAAAGGTGGGCATCTACTAAGTGCCAACACTGCACTGCCCACCCACATCCCAAAAACAGAGGTTCTAAGAGGGGCAGGCAGGGGGGAGGTCATAATATAGCAAGACTCCATTCGAAGAAACAACATTACTAAGGCGAGTAATTTTTCTTCAAACAACATGAAGTCTTGCTATATTATGACATATGCAGACTACACAGCAGTACCTTCATGGAGGAGGGACAGAACCTACTTAGGAAAAAGGCTCTGAAGCACAGCTGTGCCAAACCGAGCATCACTCCTAGCCTGGATGTCCAGGGAGTAATGCTTGGTAAAAGTGTGAACTGTTTCCCAGGTAGCTGCTTGACATATCTCTAGGATAGGGATGTCCCTGGCAGCAGCCAGGGAAGCAGCTGTACCTCTGGTAGAGTGAGCCCTCAGGCCTGAGGGAGGAACCTTACCCAGTTTTTCATAACAAAATTGGATACAAGAGACAATCCACCTGGCAATGGATCTTTTAGTGGCAGGTTTCCCATTGTCAACCTCACCATAAGTGAGGAACAGTTGGAGGGAGTCAAACCTGTGACCCTTGGTACGCTCTATGTAGTGGCTAAGCGCTCTCTTCACATCCAAGCTGTGCAGCCTCCTCTCGCCAGAGGAGGAATGGTCAGTGAAGTACACTGGAAGAGACAGATTGATTAAGGTGGAAATCTGAAACCACCTTAGGCAAGAACTTCCTGTTAGTCCTGAGGACCACCTTATCTCTATGAAAGGAGATAAAATCAGGCTCCACTGACAAAGCTTGTAATTCACTTATGCGTCTGGCAGAAGTGATGGCTACCAGAAACACAGTCTTCCAAGTCAAGTACTTAAGCTCTGCTGAAGACAAAGGCTCAAAAGGGGGTTGCATAAGCTGAGCAATGCAAACATTAAGATCCCAGGCAGGGCAGGGGCCCTGAATGGAGGTTGGTGTAAGCAATCCCTTAAAAAACTTGGAGAATACAGGATGAGCTGAAAGAGAAGAGGGGTTACCTGCTGAAATAAAAGCAGACACAGCTGCCAAATGTACTTTTAGGGTAGCTGGTCTCAGCCCCAAGGTATTTAAATGGACCATATAATCCAGGACTGTGGGTAAATCAGCATATTCTGGGGAAATATGCTTCCCAGAGCACCATATGGAAAACCTCTTCCATTTGGAATCATAGGTAGCCCTGGTGGAAGGCTTCCTAGAAGCCTTTAGTATATCCATTACACCTTGGGAGAGGTGTAGATCAGCAAACTCCAACTCTTCAAGAGCCAGGCCTTGAGACTGAGAGATTTGAGGTTCGGGTACCAAACCCTCCCCTGAGCACAGGTTAACAGATTGTGACTCCTGGGAAGACACAGGGAAAGATGGACTGCTAAGGACAGTAGGAGTGGATACCAGGGTTGTCTGGCCCAATCAGGATCATCTTGCAGGATTGAGATCTGATTTTGACTAACACTTTGAACAGGAGAGGGAAGGGGGGGGAAGCATAGAGAAACTTCCCTTCCCAATTGAGAACTAAGGCATCCAGAGGGACTGAGCCCAACACTGGGGGCCTGCAGCAAAAAAAAAGGGAAGTTTGTGATTGTCTGGGGCTGCAAAAAGATCTATCTGCGGGGTGCCCCATCTGGCAAATATCACCTCCAGGACCAGGGGGTCCAGTGACCATTCGTGATGGCCCTGGGAAATCCTGCTGAGAGCATCTGCCAGGACATTGTCCTTGTCTGGGAGGTGAACTGCCGTAAGGGAGGTGTTCAGGGAGTAAGCCAGAGACCACAACTTCATTGCTTCGGTGCACAAAGCCGTAGACCGAGTGCCCCCTTGCTTATTGATGTACCACATTGTGGTGGTGTTGTCTGTTCTGACCTGTACAACTTTGTTCTGAACAGATTTGGAAAAAACTTGAAGTGCTAGAAAAACTGCTCTGAGTTCCAACAGATTGATGTGGAGCAGAGATTCCTGAGGGGACCACAATCCCTGGGTAGTGAGGTCGCCCATGTGAGCTCCCCACCCCAAGAGGGATGGATCTGTAGTAAGGATTAAGGAGTGAGATTGAGTGACAAAGGAACCCTTGTCTCAGATTGCTCTGATCCTGCCACCACTGTAGGGCCTGGATCAGGGTTCGAGTTACTGGGATCAATTTGGTTAGAGGGTCTTTCCTTTGAGACCAAAAGGCTCTCAAATGGAACTGGAAGTCCCTCATCTCAAATCTTGCTCCCTGCACTACTGCTGTAGAAGCAGCCATGTACCCCAGGAGCTGTAGAAAATGCCTTGCTGGTCGAGAGACCTGCAGGGTGAAAGAGGAGGCCAGAGAGACCAGGGTCCTTGCCCTGTCCAAAGGAAGGAAGGCTCTGGCTTTCTCTGTGTTCAGCTCTGCACCTATGAAGGTGAGGGGCTGGACAGGCTCTAGAACTGACTTTGAAAGATTCAGAAGGAAACCTAGAGAGGTGAGCAGTTGCTGAGTTATCTGTAGATGTAACTTGACTTGGTCTGGGGACTGGCCTACTATGAGCCAGTCGTCCAGATAAGGGAAGATGGCAATTTTTTGCCTTCTCAGGGAAGCAACTGCTATTGCCAGGCATTTTGTGAATACCCTTGGAGCAGAGGTGAGGCCAAAGGGCATTGCTCTGAACTGGTAATGGCCTGAGGGCAGCTCGAACCTGAGGTACTTTCAATGGGAGCTTCTGATGAGAATATGGAAGTAGGCATCCTTGAGGTCCAGGGACGCTAGCCAGTCCCTGGCCTTAGAGAGGGTAGAATAATTCCAGAGTCACCATTTTGAATTTTGGTTTTAAAAGGTGCTTGTTTAAATATCTGAGATCCAGGATGGGCCACCATTCTCCTGTCTTTTGGGGTAAGGAAGTACCTGAGTACAACCCTTTGCCCTGGTGTAGGGGTGGAACCCTTTCCACAGCTCTGACAGCCAGGAGGGAAGAGACCTCTGCCTCCAGGGCAAGTGCCTCCGGTGGATTTGCAGGTGGAAAGGATCTGGTTCTCATCTTTGGAAATTTTTTGAAGCTGAGAACCAGTCCCTGGCTTACTACTTCCAGGACCCACTTGTCTGATGTCAGAGACTTCCAGTCCTGGACAAAGTAAGCCAGCCTGCCCCCTACATGTAGCTGAGAATCGGCCCTGGCATCCCAATAAGGGTGCCTGCTTGGCAGGGGCTTTGGGCTGAGGGGTGGAAGCAGGCCTGTTTGTACCCAGTCTGCCTCTCCCTCTAAAGAACCCACTCTGGGCATAAGCAGAATAGGAGGCCTGGGCCTGGTAAAAAGGCCTATGAAAAGGCCTGCCCCTGCAAAGCTGCCTTTGAGGAGTGGCCTGCCTTTCCTTGGCCTGTGCACTCCTATAGGTGGTCCTATACTCATCCATTTTCTTCATATAATTCTCTGTCTGCTCCCCAAACAAAAAATTACCCACAGCAGGAAAATCCATGGCCTTAGTCTGGGTATCCTGTGACAGGCTAGTACATCTGAGCCAAGCTATTCTGCGAAGTGCCACAGATGTAGCCATGACTCTTGATGACACATCATTAGAGTCCACTGCAGCATGGAACTGCACCTTGGATGCCTCAATACCATCAGCAGCCACCTGCTCTAGCTCCTTGGCAAGCTGGCCAGGAACCTGTTTTGCTAGAGCCATAACAGTATCCCATCTGGATTTCTGATATCTAGCAACATAAGCCATATAATTTGCCTGTCTGAGTCCCCAGGATGCTGCCATGTACTGTTTCTTTGCCATGGCATCAATCCTCCTGGAGTCCTTGTCAGGGGGGTGTGAAGCCAAGGGAATATTTGCCTTGTCACAGGCTGCAGCCTGCACTACCCCAACATGGCTGCACTGTTGTGTAAGGAACTCCGTATCAGAGCCTGACAATGTGTACCTCTTGTCCATTCTCTTATCGACAGGAGGTATAGTGTGAGGAGTTTTTAGAATTTTAACTGTCTGTTTCCCAAAAGATTTATGCAAAGGAATAGACAGCCTCCTTGACTCTGGGATATCCATCATTTCCACATAGTCAGGCTCCTATTGATCATCCACAGCTTCCTCCATAGGGAGCTGGAGGGTTTCAGCCACTTTCTTATAAAACATAAAATGAGAAGGGGACTCAGAAAGCCTAGGAGGAGACACTCGTGAAGGTCTGTCTGGGGAGATGTCCGGGTAAATGGGCACATCCAGACTTTCAAATCCACATTCACTCTCCTCATACTCCTCTTCCCCCTCCTCTGGTTCATAATATTCCTCTACATCATACTCTTGAACCAGTGGAACCGGCTGAACCGGACGCTTACCTGATGGTGCTGGTTCGGTCGGAACCGGGGAAAGCAACTGGATAATTTTAATCGCTTTGGCTATTTCTTCAGCAGTTGGAGAGGAAAGTTTTGACTCCACACCAGCTGATTTCCTAGTCCTTTTTGCTGGAACCGACTCCTCGGAGTCGGATCTCCTTTTGCCTGAGGAAGTCTCGCCCTGGTCAGAGGGCACTCCCTCCAGTTCGGTTGGAACTGAACCGGGCTGGCCATCCAGTTCAGCGGACTTTTTGGCCTCCCTTTCCCTGATCCTACCAACTCTCTTTTCCAGGGTAGCTGCTGGAACATTTTTACAAATCTGGCAGTCTGCATTGAGGTGGTCAAACCCCAGACAATAAACACAGGTGGTGTGGGGGTCAGCCTTGGCAAAGACTTCCCCACAGACACTGCAGTGTTGAAACCTAGTGGGCCTGGTTTTTCTTTTGGGTTTCTCAGACATAGTGCCAGTCCTAACCAAACTTACCAGTTTATGGCAATCCGCCAGGTAAGACCCTCTTATCGGTTCCCAACCGTGTCACAGGTCGTGGAAAAAAACGTAAGAAAATCTGTTTTTTTTAGAACCGATAAGAACCGGTAACCACACTCTAAATGACAGATTAATATATTTTAAACAACCTGATCGGTTCAAACCGAACCGATAAACCGTTTACAAGTTCCACACAGAATAGAAATCAATGTAAAACCTATCTAGTACTCACAAATACCACAGACAGAGTCTGAACTGACCGGTTGTGGTTTAATTTCGGTCGAAAACCGAGAAAAACAATACTTTAACCGACAAAATGAACCGAGCAGAAGGAGAAATCTCCGGAGTGACTGTTCAGTGAGGCGGAGTAAAGAATTTGACGGTTTGAGTTTGAAGAACAACAGACAGAGTTTCAACCGAGCTCGAGCTCAGCGCTCCATGCCTGGCATGGAAAGTTAACTCTTTCACCTCCAGAGCAGTTCGAAGGTTGGGACTCACTGCATATGTCATAATATAGCAAGACTTCATGTTGTTTGAATGCTATTTTCCTAGAAATACTTTAATATATCTTAACTGAATCTACTAGTGTCGAAACAGATATGTCTTGACACATCATTTTTTTTTCTCCAATTGTTTAACCAGGTGAGACACACTAAGCTGAAAGCTTGTTTACAGGTGCAACCTGGGAGCACAGGGAAGTTAAGTGACTTGCTCAGGGTCACACAGTATGCAAGCGGTGGTTGTGGGATTCAAACCCAGGTCTCCAGATTTGCAGCTCAGAGCCATAAACTGCTGCTCTATACTGCCTCCCTACAGCTATCCTTCAGATTGAGGATATTTATTCTGCATTTCATACTTGCCAGTGCCCAAGTTCCTGTATTTCTTGCCTACCACTTGCACCATTGCCCCCCCGACCCAGGAGAGATCTCACTGAACTGGCTTTGAGTCCGATAAAAAAAAAAAAATCTTGCTGTATTTAAACAAACCAAATCATGGACACATGCCAACTAATCACATAAGAGGAGAACATGAATGTCATATGCCAAGGTACTAGCCACGTAAGCAAACAAAATATAGAGCACTGTGCTATAAAAGGCACATGGAGTTTACTGGGTAGCAGTGTAACTGCAAACTGAAAGCAGCAGCCAATGGTTTGTGAAAGCTACGGCACAGAAAACTTACCAAGTGGTTGTTAGAGAGTGCTTGGACCCTGAAGCAGTGGAGCCTGCATGAATGAAAATAAAAAGCACAACTGCAGCAGCACTCTGCAGGGGAAAAAAAGAAAAAAAAAACCCAAAAAAACAGTAAAAGCCTCTGAAAAGTAGTAGTTTATTGAGAGCACGACACAAAGCTTGGTGTCGTACTCTCAATAAACTACTAGTTTTCAGAGGCCTTTTACTGTTTATTTTTATTTCCCCTGCAGAGTGCTGCAGTGGTTGTGCGTTCTGTTTTGTTTTCAGCACACAACCTCTTGTTTAGGAGCGTGTCAGCCATGTTGTGATTAAGTTTAAAGAGTTTGCCGGAGAGCTGCCGTTATGCAGTAGATGTTGAGCACTGGTAACCGAAGGGTGAAGAAAATGGGAGGGGGAGGCTATGGTGAAATCAGTTTAGAGGTCCTGTTAGGAGGTAAAGGTCGGTCTGCAACAGCAGCTGAATGCAGGAAAAAGGTCATGAGCCACACTAGTTTTGGAAGGCACTAGGACCCTGGAGCCACTCACCTCTCTCTGCATCATCTGAACACCAACCTGCAGGAGACTGTCTGCTGACTGCCTAGGGTAGGGCTCAGAGTCCATGCTCCTTTCCAGCCTTGCTGCTTGGCTCAGTCGACCCTCACCTAGACCCTGTAGTACTCTTAACTCGGACACAGTATACGCTCAGGGGCAAGGGGCTGCTGCATGACAAACCCTGGTGTCCCACTGACCGTACATTCCGTGTCTGCCTGCCTTACCCTGCTGCTGTTGTAAACTGTCTTCCTCTGTACTTTGTGCTAGCTCAGTTCCAGAAGAACTCTTGATCTCTGCTCTAAACAGTGATGTTGCAATAAGGAAGGAGTCACAACCTTTAAAAAAAAATTTGGAAAAGCGTCACCTCATGGCTGGGAGGTGGTACTACATCTTCCAGCTTGGGGAAGGGGGGAAGAAAAAAATGGTGTTCTTGGCAGGATACCAGGGCCTGAATTTTGGTATTCTGGCATTAAGTGGGATCCCATACGTGCCGGAATGCCATTAAATTCTAGCCCTGCACGTGAGAAAATTTTCAGCAGTACCAACTGGGCGGCTCACTATTGACGCCTGCCGATGTCATGAAATCTATAAAGGCTTGAGCAGCCTCGCTCCTCCTCCTCAGTCCCCGGTGACAAGGGAGCATATCCCAAACCCTGGGGACAAGAGAGAGAAACATAGAAATAGAAACCTAGACTTTGACAGCAGATAAGGACCACTTGGCCCACCCAGTCTGCCCATTTCCCTACCTACTGGATAAGCTGCAGATTCTAGTTAACCAACAGCCTACTTTCTGCCACCCCCCACTACAATTGCCTTGTGTCTGTTCCATGCATGTTTGAATTCCCCCACTGTTTTAGCCCCAACAACCTCCCCAGGAAGGCAGTTCCACGCATCCACCACTCTCTCCGTGAAAAAAGATTTCCTCACATTACCCCTGAGGCGTCCTCCCTCTATCTTTAAATTGTGTCCCCTTGTTCTTACACATCTCTTTTTCTGAAAGATGCTACCCTCCTGGACTTTGTTGATTACCTTGAGGTACTTGAACATTTCTATCATGTCCTCTCTGTCCCTCCTTTCATCAAGGGTACACATATTAAGCTCTGTCTCTCTTCATGTGATTTCTGATGCAGACCCTGCACCATTTTAGTTGCCCTCCTCTGGACTGCTTTCATCCTATGTCCTTGCGTAGATGAGGTCTCCAAAACTGCACACAGTACTCCAGATGGGGTCTCACCAACTGTCTGTACAGAGGGATAACCACTTCCCTTTTTATGTTCGCTTGCGCGCATGCGCAGGGGACGTCTTGGGAGAATAGGACTTTTTAGAGGTGTGACTTTCCTGTGCAATGCAGTGCTCCGTTGAGCAGGCGCGGCCGTCCTGCACCAATGGAGGCGGGAGCTGTGTATGACAGCAGTGGTCTTCAGTTCAAAGAAAACCACCGCTGCAATCAGTGGTGGCAATGTAGGTGTTCACCACGCACAGCCTTTAAGGGGGAAGCACTATTTAGCAAGCAAAACCGTCAAACTCATTTTAGTTAGATCGTTTTATTTTAAAAAACTGTTATTGTGTGCTATTGTCAGCTCTGAGGCCAAAGGTAAAGCTGCAGATCTTTCAGTAAACATCAAGCTTTTTCAGTTCTACCAAGCGACGTGTGTTCATTGTTTTTTTTTTTTTATGATTATTTGTTGGAAGAAATCATCAGGGTCCTGCTTTTACCTAATTTTGCAGCTAGGTAGACCGAGCTGTTTAATGACATGAGCACGGTCCCATATCGAGTAAGGTGCTCTGGAAGGATATATTCTGAACCCGAGTCTTTTGGTTCTCATGCTTCCGAGTCAACCGCTATAACTGACTGCCCTTCCAATTACGCCTACAGGACAGCATACAGTGTACTTTTTATATCGCAACCAATGGTGTGTAAACCAATTATTTTGATCTAAGATAATTCACACAGGGCCAAATCGATTCCCGACTCAAAACCAAAGTTCATTTATGGCTATGCTCCAGCCGCTGTGATAAAAACACCTTGAAACGACCGCTTGTCAAAGTGCAATAGACCTTTAAGAAAACATTCACTGCAACGCAAACATATTCTGCCAAGTTTGCAAGTGTATTTCCTATACTAAGTTTGTCAGGTTATATCTTTCAGCACTGCTGACACATTTTTTTCTGATATCCTATGACTAACCACCTGTGCATTTCAGGAGCTGATAGGTCTGGAAACATTTGTACTACACATCAGCACTGGATCCTGAATTATGTATTAAAGATATAGAGATTATAATCCGGTTTTGATTGCATTTTTAGAATTTTCTATCATATGGCATTTGTTACATGCCTGTTCCATTTCGTTTTAAATCATAAACTGACACATTTCGGAAGACTTCAAACGCGCATGCAAAACAACTCTATTATCATTTACAGTTTGTCTGACTGTACCGTCAGACGCTGACTCTGGAATAACTTCTTGCGAAATATATAAACTAGCCCCTGTTCATTCAAGATAGTAAGAGAATTCTGTTACATAAAACATGCTTCTGAGTGTATATCTCTGTGACACACACACCACTGTTGACAGGTGAAATTGTATCTTCTACATGTATGATTGACTCGGGATGGAGACCTCAATCTCTCTCTCACACACACACACACACACACACACACACACACACACACTTTCAAGACAACTGTGAAAATTAAAATTACCAAAATCAGCAGATGATGGTGGGGTTTGGAACTGATCACTAGACAATTACTGCATATCGATTGTGCAGGATCTTGCAGGTTTCTAGGTAAAACAAACCTCCTGCAGCTATAATAAGGGCAATTTAAGAAAGTTATACACCCACTTGGGAGGCACAAAGAAAATACACGGACACACAACTGCAGGGTATTGTGAATGCAGGAGTTTATTCTCGGGTTCTTAATTCATTAATCTTGTCTGAGTGGTTTGTACGTTGTTGGAATGCGGACAGATGGGGTTCGCCAAGAAAAGCTCGATCCAAATTTCACTGGTTTCCAGATGATGCCTCATTTATTAGTGTAGGCAGCTGTGTGTCTCCAGGGATCCAGGAATGAACTGCCTCGAATGAGTGCCTCCAAGAACAGGAGGAGCCGCGGAGTCTGTAGCTCCATAAGTCAAAACATCAGCTGAAGCCCTACTCATTCGGTACAACTCACACTCACATTTTTTTTAACATATCCTTTAAACAAAAAATATTGTTATGCTTTTTTTTTGTTCATAGAGGGGTCAGAGCTGGACACTGTATTTATAAGCATATTGTTGGTAATATTCTTTATAGGCTATTACCTTTTCAATAGATTTTGGTGAGCTCATATTTGTGGGTCCTCTCTTTTCTTACATAGTAACATATATTAATTTTATATCTGAGGGGATTTTAGGTCCATCTGGTGCCCCTCCGCCCTAATAAACGCACAAGAAAATACTGTGCAAACTCAAACAATGGAAGTCCTACTCTACCACTAGTCTACCCTCTGATTCCCTTGGTAGACAGAAATTTACCTAGACTTTATTTACCTTATTGCTTTTGTTTATTGACAGTGTTTATTGTATGCAATGTACGTGAGGTATGCTTTAAATAACATTCACCAATAGAGAGGAACAAAGTCCATGTTTTTAAATGTGTTTTATTGTACATCCATCCCTGGGTGTACCCATATGTCATTTCTTCTGCTACACAATCTACATATGAAAGATACGTTGGCCCAAGTGATGGATCATTTCTTTATAAACATGCTTTGAATGTGGTTAATTAAAAAGAAAAATAATACACCAAGGAGATTTAAGCGTGGCTTTAATTTGTGCTCAAATGTCATTTCCGAATAAAGGAAAAAATAAAAATGTCAACATCAATGCTCTTCTCTTTTTTCCATGATACACTGTATTTACCCAGGAGGATAGCCGAACTGAGGTGCAGCATCTTTTTTTTTTAACTTTATTTATTTATATATTTTTATAAACAGAATACATTCAAAACACATTCACACATCCGGTATAAACAGTTACAGAGGCAATTTCATAAACAGAATCATACAATTCCTTATCTGCTAGTGGATATCATTAGGGAAAGTGGCAATCTAAGCGATTATCCGACTATATATTTGATGAGGACCAGTCAACCTGTATATGGCTTCAGATGATTATTGTTCTTTTCTCTTTTCTTTTCCTCTCCTTTCCCTTTCCCTTCCCCTTCTTTCTCTTTCCCCTTTCTCCTTTCTTTTTTCTTCTCTCCTTTTCCCCTTCCTTCCATCCATCCCATTTTCCCCCTTTTCTCCTCTTACTCCCGAGGCCAGGGGACCCAGCAGGATCTAGTGTCAGCATCCCCCTGCCTATCAGGCAAGTGAGGAAGGCCAAAGGTATCAGTGACCGAAATGGCCCATTTGAAGGGAGAAAGAGAAAAAAAAAAAAACAACACAGGCAAGAGGGACAACAGCAGCTATGGAGCAAAAGAAAAAATTACTCACCTTAGTAATTGCTTTTCTTCTCATGGAATCTTGCTATATTAGGACCCTTGCAGTTAGCCCCTGGCTCTGAACTGCCCCGGAGAGGAAACAGTTAACTCCAGAGAGATCTGGAGTTCCACATCGCGAGGGCGCTGTTCAAGGCTCTATCTGGTCAGTTTCAAATGAAACTGCCAGGTTCTTTACGAAGCTAAACTAACATAGCAAGTCTGTGTGGAAAAGCCCTACACCAGCCATTGGCTAACTACTAGTAGTAGAACAACAAAACACAACAGCAACAAACACAGAATAAAAACAATATACCTATTATTGTTAGGATCACCCCTGACAAGCACTAATAGGCCCCCTCTCCCCAAAAGACTCAAGTCCAGAGAGGCCATCTACTAACAAAAACACAGAATTACCTAGTTCCCTAACCCAAATGAAACAAGGGGGGGAGAAACTAGAAAGGCTAAAATGGCATGACACAGTGCTTGCACCAAATTGCCAACCCCATACCCAAGTAGGAATTCTGAGAGGGGTAGGAGGGGGGTTGTCCTAATATAGCAAGACTCCATGAGAAGAAAAGCAATTACTAAGGTGAGTAATTTTTTTCTTCAAACACCATGAAGTTTTGCTATAATTAGGACCCTTGCAGATTATACAGCAGTACCTCCATGGAGGAGGGCCAGAACCTACTTAGGAATAGGCTCTGAAGCACAGCTGTGCCAAACGAGCATCTCTCCTGGACTGGGACGTCCAGAGAATAATGCTTGGTGAAAGTGTGGACTGTCTTCAGGTAGCAGCTTGACAAATTTCTAAAATAGGAATATCTCTAGCGGCTGCTAGGAGATGCAATGTACCCTGGTGGAATGAGCCCTCAGTCCTGAGGAGGTTCTTTACCTAGTTTTGGTAACAGAACTGGATACAAGAGACAATCCACCTTACGATTGTCCTCCTAATAGCAGGTCTCCTTACCCACTTCTCCATAGGTAAGGAAGAGTTGGAGGATTCGAGCCTATGACCCTTGAGTACGTTCAAAATAGTAACTAAGAGCTCTTTTGGCGTCCAAACTGTGCAATCTCCTCTCACCAGAGGAAGAATGCTCAGTAAAAATACTGGAGAGAGATGGATTGATTAAGATGAAAATCTGAAACCACCTTAGGTAAAAACTTTCTGTTAGTCCTGAGGACCACTTTATCTCTGTGGAAGAAATAAAATCCTTTTCCACTGACAAGGCTTGTAATTCACTTATACCTAGCAGAAGTGATAGCCACTAGAAAACAGTCTTCCAAGTTAAAACTTGAGATCTGCGAAGATAGAGGCTCAAAGGGGTTACTAGCTGAGCAATGCAAACATTCAGGTCCCAGGCAGGAGCTGGTTCCCGAAAGGAGGGTTATAGGTGAAGTAACCCTTGAAAAACTTGGAAAACACAGGGTGAGAGGAGAGGAAACTGGTTTCCTGCAGAAACAAAAACAGAAACAGCTGCCAAATGAACCCTCAAAGTAGCTGGTTTGAGGCCTAATGAATTTAAGTGGACCAAGTAGTCCAATAAAATAGCCAAGTCAGCAGATTCTGGTACAATCTGCCTCTCAGAACACCAGAAGGAAAACCTCTTCCATTTGGAATTATAAGTGGCTCTAGTGGAAGGCTTCTAGAAACTCCTTCAAAATATCAAGACACCTTGAGAAAGGTGTAAATCAGCAAATTCTAGCTCCTCAAGAACCAGGCCTTGAGGTGGAGGAATAGAGGTTCGATACCACACTCTCCCTGTGCACAGGTCAGCAGGTCGTGGGTCCTGGGCAAGGTCAGGGAGGGTGAAATGTGAGGACAGGAGAAGGGGTACCAGGGCTGCCTGGCCCAGTCTGGAGCAATCAGAATCACTTTGCAGGGCTGAGTTCTGATCTTTACCAGTACCCTGAAGAGGAGGGAAGGGGAAGGCATACAAGAACTTCCTTCCCAATTCAACTGAAGGCGTCCAGAGGGACTGATCCCAGCACTGGAGGCCTGCAACAGAACAGAGGAAGTTGGTGGTTGTCTGGGGCTGTGAAAAGATCCATCTGTGGGGTGCCCCACCTGGCAAAGACTGACCCCAGCACCTGAGGATTCAGAGCCCATTCGTGATGGCCCTGAGAAATCCTGCTGAGGGCATCCACCAGGACATTGTCCTTCCCTGGAAGGCGAACTGCTATCAGGGAGGTGTTCAGGGAGTAAGCCAGGGACCACAGCTTCATTGCTTCGGTGCACAAGGCTGAAGACCGAGTGCCCCCTTGCTTGTTGATGTACCACATTGTTGTGGTGTTGTCTGTCCTGACTTGGACTGCCTTGTTCTGGACAGTATCTGAAAAAACTTGGAGAGCTAAGAAAACAGCTCTGAGTTCCAACAGGTTGATGTGGAGCAGAGATTCCTGAGGGGACCACACTCCTTGAGTGGAAAGGTCGCCCAAGTGAGCCCCCACCCTAACAGGGAGGCATCCGTGGTGAGGGTGAGGAATGAAGAACAGGTAAGAATGGGACCCCTGGTTAGGTTGCTTGATCCTGCCACCACTGAAGGGCTAGGATCAGGGTTTTGGTCACTGGGACTAATTTAGTGAGGGTCCTTCCTTTGAGACCAGTAGGACCTCAAGTGGAACTGGATGTCCCTCATCTGAAATCTTGCTCCTTGCACGACAGCTGTGGAAGCGGCCATGTGCCGGAGTTGCAGAAAGTGCCTTGCTGGTCGAGAGACCCAGGGTAAAGGAAGATGCCAGGGCAAAGATTCTGTCCACTCTTTCCGAGGAAATGCCCTGGCTGACTTTGTGTTCAACTCTGCACCTATAAAAGTTAGTACCTGAACTGGTTCGAGAACTGACTTTGGAAAGTTCAGCAGGAATCCCAGAAAAATGAGAACCTGCTGGGTGACTTGCAAGTGGGATTTTACCTGCTCTGGGGACTGACCCACTATGAGCCAGTCGTCCAAGTAGGGAAACACAGCTACCCTTGCCTTCTCAAATGGGCCACTACCACAGCTAGACATTTTGTGAAAACCCTTGGAGCAGAAGTGAGACCGAAGGGCATTGCTCTGAACTGGTAGTGGCCAGAGGGCAGTTCGAACCTAGGTACTTTCGTGAGAAGACCTGATTAAGATATGAAAATAGGCATCCTTGAGGTCCAGGGAAGCTAGCCAGTCCCTGGCCTTAAGGAAGGCAAAATCATTGCCAGAGTTAACATTTTGAACTTTGGTTTCAAAAGGTGCTTGTTCAGGAATCTTAAATCTAGAATGGGCCGTAATCTCCTGTCTTTTTTGGGGTCAGGAAGTACCTCAGTACAGCCCTTGCCCTGATGGAAGGGGAACCCTTCCACTGCTTTGCAGTCCAGAAGAGGCGAAACCTCTGCTTCCAAAGCACGGCTTCTGAAGGATTTGAGGGGAAATGTCTGGCTCTCATCTTTGGAAACTGCTTGAAGCTGAGAACCAGACCATGGCTTACACTTCCAGAACCCATTTATCCGAGTTAGGGACAACCAGTTCTGGCTGAAATAAGCCAACTTGCCCCCAACCGGTACAGGAGAATCGGCCCTGGACACCCCGTCAGAGTGTCTGTTGCAACAGCAGCCTTAGGCTGAGGAGAAAGGAGAGGGCCTGCCTGTGCCCGTCTACCTCTGCCTCTGAAAAAACCCTCTGTGCAAGGCTGAAGAGGCCTGGGAATTGGTAAGAAGCCTGTGGTAAGGCCTGCCCTCACCCCTGGGGGCATGCCTTTGTGGAGTGGCATGCCTCTCCTTAGCTTGGGCACTTTTGTAGGTAGTTCTGTATTCATCCATTTTTTTTTTTCCATGTAATTTTCCGTTTGATCCCCAAACAGAGAATTTCCTATCACAGGAAAATCTATAGCCTTTGACTGGGTATCTTGGGACAGATTAGTGCATCTGAGCCATGCCAACCTACAGAGAGCTACAGAAGTGGCCATGACCCTTCCCATCTAGATTTCTGATATCTAGCCACATAAGCCATATAATTATCCTGTCTGAGTCCCAACGAAGCTGCCATATATTGCTTTTTCGCCATGGCATCAATCTTCCTGGAATCTTTATCAGGAGTATGTGAGGCCAGGGGAATATTAGCCTTGTCACAGGCTGCAGCTTGAACAACACCTACATGACTACACTGCTCAGTGAGGAAGTCTGTATTAGGCCTGATAAAGTATACCTTCTGTCCATTTTTATCTACAGGAGGGACAGAATGAGGATTTTTAAAATCTTCGTTGTTTGCTTCCTAAATGACTTATGCAAAGGAATAGACAACCTTCTAGACTCTGGAATATCCATCATTTCTACATAATCAGGCTCCTCTTGCTCATCCACAGCCTCCTCTAAAGGAACTGGAGGGTTTCTGCCACCTTTTTATAAAACCTGAAATGAGAAGGGGACTCAGACAGCAAAGGGGGAGACTCAAAGGGTCTGTCTGGAGAAATGTCCGGCTCTATGGGCACTTCCAGACCTTCCCAGTCACAAATACACTCATCAAAGTCCTCCTCCCCCTCCTGTGGTTCATAAAAATCCCCAACATCATAATCCTGAACCACTGGACCTGAACGAGCCCCCCTTTTCCCAACTATAAGGGGTTCGACAAGTCCCTGAGACAAAGACTGGACAATCTGAATGGCTTTAGCTATCTCTGCAGCAGTAGGAGAGACAATATTGGACTCCAGACCTGCTGATTTCTTTGTCTTTTTTACTTTGACTGGTTCTTCTGAACCAGCCTTCCTTTGGCCTGAGGAAGTCTTGCCCTGGTCAGAGGCACTCCTCCTGGTCCAGTATGAGCTGGACCGGGCTGGCCATCTGGGTCAGCGGACTTTTTGGCCTCTCGTTCCCTGAGCGGCCCAATCTCTTTTTCCAGGGTGGCTGCAGGAGATTTTACCACCCGGCAGTCTGATAGGAGGTGGTCAGCCCCAGACAATAGACACAAGTGGTGTGGGTCAGCCTTGGCAAAGGCTTCCCCACAGACATCACAGTGTTGAAACCCAGTGGGCCCGGATTTTCTTTTGGGTTTCTCAGACATAATGCCAGCCTAACCAACAAACTTGCCCTTTAAACAGCCGTGCCAGGCAAGACACCCTTATCGGTTCCTAACCGTGTCACAGGTATTGGAAAAAAAAAAAAAACCAAAAATTAAAGGTTTTTTTTAGAACCGATAAGAACCGGGAACCGCACTTCTAAAGTCAGTAAAGTCAAAATAAGCAAACTGATAATGAATTTCCACACAGACTTTAATTTTTAGTACTTACGGTTACCAGATAGAGCTTCTGAACCGAAACCGCGGTAATTTTAAAACATTGGCCGGTTCAAATGAACCGAATAAACCGAAAACGAACCGAGCTGAAGGAGCTGATCTCCGGAGCGACTGTTCAGTGAAAGCGGAGTAAAGAATCTGGCAGTTTCATTTGAAACTGACCAGATAGAGCTTTGAACAGCGCCTCGCGACCAGAACTCCAGATCTCTCTGGAGTTAACTGTTTCCTCTCCGGGGCAGTTCAGAGCCAGGGGCTAACTGCAAGGGTCCTAATTATAGCAAGACTTCATGGTGTTTGAATCAGGTCTTTCCCCTGCCATATATAAGACCCAACACCTCTACAATAATTCAAATTGGGGCACTCTTTTATTCAAGGAAGCCGTCAGTACTTCCATTCTGTATATGTTTATCATAATTTCCTGCCATTGGCCTATGAAGATAGGGAGGTGTGACTTCCAACTCCTGGTTACAGCCTTCTGAGCGGCTAAGAATGCTATTTTCAGAAATCTGGTGGTAAGTGGGTCCCTATGCCCCTCTGGAACTTCTAAGAACAAGAAACAAGTAGGTGAAATTATATCTGGTGTGAGAATTATTCCTAGGGCCTGTTGCAACTCCTGCAAGAAAGTGGATAGTACTGGAGAGCTCCACAACATGTGGAAATATGTTGCCTGCAACTGTCCACACCCCCTCCAGCACTCTGCCCTGTCATCAGTTGAAGCCTGTCCCAGGCACCTTGGCGTGCGAAAGTACCTGATGAAAATTTTCCAGGCAAAATCTTGCCAGCTGATTGCCGCTAGGCCCCACTGTACTGTAGAGCGGGCCCTATTCAAAACTTCCTCCTGAATTTGCCTCCCCAGGTCCCTCTCCCATGCTCTTCTTATGGAGTCTGTAGTGTCCCCTTTCCAAGCTAGCAAATCCCTGTATAGACTAGAAATAATGTGGGTCTTGGTAGGTGCTTTCTTTATAGCATTTTTAAAGAAAAGGCAGTTTGGGTGAGGGTCATCAGCCCCTGATTAAATTCCGACAAAAGCTTCCTTGTTAGGTTCCTAACTTGAAAGTATCTAAATCTATCCTGCCAGGAGATGCCATGTCTGTGCACTAGAGCCTCAAAGGCGATAATCTCTCCTCCTTCCACAAAATGCCATATTAGATGCAGGCCCCTCATCTCCCACTTCCTGAGCCCACTGTCCCAAATCCCTGGTGAAAGTGTGTCCAGATATGGAATAGAAAAGAAAAGGAATTTCCAATTCTTAGCCCTTTTGTCACTCAGGATGTTATGCCACATCTCGAGTGTAAACACTGTAAAGGGATTTTCCTGCTGGTCCAGGAGAGGTTTTCTCCTCCTTCCAAGCAGCATGTTGTTTAAGTTAAGAAGAGTACCCTCTGAGAATTCCGCATTTTTCCATTTGGACATGTACAGCTTATCCAACCAAAAAAAGGCCGTTCTCAGATGTGATGCATAATAATAAAGTTTAAAGTTAGGTAACGAGAGCCCTCCATCTTTCTTTGGTATCTGGAGAACTGAAAGCCGGATCCTTGGCTTGTGTGGGCCCCAAAGGAACAGAGAGACCACCCTGTTTAAAAGGTTAAAATATGAATCTGGGACCTTAATCGGAATAGTTTGCACCAAATATAGGAGTTTGGGAAGGATTATCATTTTTATGGCCTCTATTCTTTGGGTTAAGGGGATAGGGACAGATAGCCAGAGTTCCAATTCGGTCCTGATATTCACTAAAATAGGGGAGAAGTTAAGCGAGAATAAATTGTCAAACTGGAATCCCAGCCGTACTCCCAAGTATTTAAAATTGGTCAGATTCCATTTAAAAGGAAACCTCTGTCTAACTCGGTCAGATGGCTCATAGTGTTTATTTAAAACCTCTGTCTTAGATAGGTTTAACTTGTATCCGGCTAAAAGGCTAAATTCTGATAAAGTGCCCCACAGTTTCTCCAGGGATTGTTCCAGATCTCTGAGGTAAATCAAGAGATCAACAGCATATAGGTCTAGTTTATGCATCTCCCCTCCCAGTTCCCGTCCCCGAATTTCCTCCTCCTACCTCAATGCCTGTGCTGACGGCTCGAGATACAGTGCAAAAAGAAGAGGGGAGAGGGGGCAACCCTGCCTGGTACCTCGTTGTAGTGATATTGGTTGGGAGACGTTGCCATTAATTTTTATATATGCCTTTGGCTTAGTGTAAATTTTGGATAGGATCCTCACAAAGGCCTCTGAGAACCCAAATCTGCTCAAGGCCAATTTCAAAAAATCCCATGCCACCCGGTCAAAGGCCTTCTCCGCATCCAAACTCAAAACCATGCAGGGGGCCCCCGACCAAGCGGCATGGTACATTACATGTAGGGTTCTTTTAACAGTGTCTTGTGTCTGCCTACCTGGTATGAACCCTGTCTGATCATTGTTAATCAATTTGGGCAGAATCTCTTCTAGTCGTTTTGCAAGAATTGAGGCATATAGTTTATAATCTATATTTAACACTGATATAGGGCGGTAGGACCCACACTGAGTTGTATCTTTCCCGGGCTTGGGGATACTCGAGATTACTGCGTAATTCCAGGTATCTGGTAGGTCCCCTCCCATTTGTGCCAGCTTACAGGCTCTCAGTAATGGACCGCTTATTTCTTTTCTAAAAAATTTAAAGAATTCAGGGGTGTATCCATCTGGGCCAGGCGCTTTCTTTGTTTTCAATCTTCTAATTGCAGCCTCTAATTCAATTGAGGATATGGGGATGTCCAAGGCAACTCTATGTTCTTGGTTTAGTTCTGGAAGTTTTAGTTTCTTTAAGTAGGCATTGATTGGTTCACTCCCTGAAGAATGATCCGAGCTGTATAAATTTATATAAAAATCTCTAAAACCCAAAAGAATTTTCTCCGTAGATCTCACGAGTTTCCCCAACTTGGGGTCCCTAATTTGCATAATTGTGTTCTCTGCATTCTGTTGTCTAAGTCTATGGGCCAAGAAGCGGGAAGCTCTGGGTCCTGATTCATAATACCTCTGCCTCAGGTGTTGTAGTGCCTGCTCTGTTCTAATGTCAATAATTCCCTGTACCTGTTGTCTAGTCTTCAGTATTTCTGGTTGTACCGAGGTCACCCCAGCCGCTGCCTGCCCCAATAGGTTATGAAGCTGTGCCTGAAGTTGCTCCATTTTTTTATTTTGTTGCTTTTTAAAATATGTGGCATATTTAATGCAATCCCCCCCTGAACACCGTCTTAATAGTGTCCCATATTATGGTATCAGGAATTTCTGTGGACTCATTGTCCTTCAGAATTTGTGTTATTCTGCTCTTAGCCATATCTGTAAAATCCTTCAGGTTTAGTAGATAGTTATTAAATTTCCAAAGGGATCGTCCATTTCTAACTTCCCATTTCATGACTACAGACACCTGTGCATGATCCGATAGGACCGATGAGATGTGTCTCTGCATTCCAGCATCTGGTCCCGGTGCTCGCCTGAGACTAGTATATAGTCGATCCTGGCATAGGAACCATGTGGGAAAGAATAGTGGGTGTATTCCTTTTTATTGGCATTCTGGTGTCTCCAAGCATCCAGCCAAAATGCACCCCTCAAATGCCTCTTGACTAACTTGCCTACCGGAGTCTGCCTAAAGTTCTGCTTTCTAGAGGTGTCTCTGGGGTCCCATATCTGATTCAGGTCTCCACCCGCCACCAGTGCTCCTACCTGGTATTCAGAGATTTTACGGAGTAGGGAACTAAAAATCTCCTTCGTGGAACCTGGCGGAGCATACAGAGAAACTAATGTGATAGGTGTGCTGTCTAAATTGCCCACTAAAATAGCCAATCGCCCTTCCGGGTCCAAGTAACTATTAGTTTTCTGAAATGGAGTCCCTCTAGCGACCAATACCACCGCACCCCTTCTCTTCCCTCCCTTAAAGGAGGCCACCACCACCGTGCCAAAGCCAAATCTTGCCAATTTCAGATGTTCAGCTCTGTTAAGATGCGTTTCTTGTAATAAGATAAAGGTGGGGTTTTCCCTCTTCAGGGTCGACATAATTTTGTATCGCTTTACTGGACTATTTAGCCCATTTACGTTATGTGAAATAATTTTAATCTTTTTGCTATCTGCCATTTTCATATATAGATGTACTAAACTTTGAATATGAGGAGGATAAACCTCTCAATGCCCCCGTTTCTTTTATCCTCCTCTGAGTTCTTCCACTCCCTCTCACCTCTACCTCTTCTCTCAGGCATGTTATTAAGTGCAACAAACCCTGGGATTTTATATGGTGAGTGCGAACAGCTTGCCAATGTAACTGACCATAGTGTATTAAGGCAAATAACCAGACTATCATAACGACATAACACATAAACATATAGAATAACTCAAAAGGTACCCTTAACTGAGCAACCAGTACCTTCTGTAAAACACTATTTACAATATGACTCCCAAGGTAGGGGAGCAAAGTATTCTGCTCTCTGTGAAATCAAGTAAAACCTACTCGATTGGAGGGGAAGGAGCCTTAAATACGGCCCGTTCCTCCTGGACTCCACAGTAATTGAGTCCTTGCCAGTTGTTATGGCAAATCGTCATCAGTAAACATTCTAACAGGAAACGTAGTATGGGTATGTTTA
The DNA here is from genome assembly GCA_016271365.2 of Neoceratodus forsteri. Lineage (NCBI taxonomy): Eukaryota > Metazoa > Chordata > Ceratodontiformes > Ceratodontidae > Neoceratodus > Neoceratodus forsteri. The sequence continues at coordinate 887,858,507 of CM057450.1, read as the reverse complement.
CCACGCCCCATCTACTGTATTTAGCGTTGGGCTTACTCATCTACCTTTCTACTTCCCTTCCTACAATCCAGAATCCCTTAATACAAAATTTGGAATGGAGATCCCCATTGTCTGGAGGAATTTCGGCTTGGTAATGTATCTCGGGGGTCCCATGCTGCCCTCCCACCATTATTCCCAGACCCCTCCGCATGATACCGGGAGATAGCTCATATATCCCTTATTCTGTAGTGGACTTATTGGTTAACCCACTCTAATAATGGGGTTATTTAAGAACATAGCCCCTCCTCCTGCAATATGGGGAAGAGAACCAGGGACAGAGGTGAAAAGGTCAACAGCCACTCCTAGAGATCTCCAGACCGGTTCCTTCACAGTCCTCTCTCATTAAGCTGAGGGCGTTAAATTAAGGGAGAATCTCCTCTATTCCTCAATTCGTGACTTGTAATCTGCGAGAGGATCTCCCACCTCCAACCGCTGTGACAATGCCCTGCCCGCAGGCCCACCCTATAACTTTCCATTCATAGATTACGCATTAGCGTTAGTCGTGGTGGAGATTCGAGGAAGAGTATGACCCCCCCTGCATCTGGGCGCAACTTCCGGATTTAACAGTGCAGCGGTCTCTATATATCCCGAACATTGTAAGTGGGATCCCCTCAGTCCCCTCCCCCTTCCACACAGCATCTTATTTTAATAGAGTCCCCTTCTACTTATTTCAACAGTTGGGCAGACTGGAGCACAAGGAAATTAACGTGGTTTTTCGGGGTCCCACTAGGCTCTGGTGGGGTTTGAATGTGTGGTCTCCTGCCATTTCCAAGACTGCACTCTAACCACAACACATTGCATCTTACTATATGTACACAGATATCATAGAAACAGAATTTGTCGGAAGAAAATTACCCCTTGATAGTTCCGTGTTTGTCTGCAAATTGCAGTAAAACACATTTGAAAACATACATTATTTCAGAATTCAAATATGGCATTTCTATTACACATCTCTCTCTTTCGCATCTGTCTGTCTGTCTGTCTATCTATCCATCCATGAATGTCCAGCAGGATCCTAACTGAGACCACTTGCGCATCCAGACTGTTAAGTCGAATTTTACAAGATTTTCTGTTTATATTCATCGCCTTCTTTATGAACAATCATTGCCCCATGAACTTTTACTATGAAGGATAATACAGCACACTGAAAACGAATACCTCAACCACTATTTCTGATGTTATTTTATGAGCCCGAGTGGTACTGACATGCCATTTATTGGACAGCCGTTGGCATTTACTATAAATGGCAGATCCAGAAGCAAATGATTTGATGCCTTTTAATGGACCAACATGGCTGTAATAACTAGAACAGGAAGAGCTTGTTGGATCAACCAGTCCTTCTTCAGAAGCCTAAAGAAGGACTGGTTGGTCCGAAAGATAGAGCACTTTGTTCTTGCTGTTACATCTATGTTGGTCCATTAAAAGGTATCAAATCATTTGCTTCTGGATCTGTTCTTGCAAGGACCAATACGGCAAATACTAAATCTAAAGAGTTCTATAAATGGCATGCATTCTAATGTACCAAACTTTTTAGTAGTAAACTTTATTTTAATAGGGCTAAATCCCAGGGGCCCTGAGCGGTTAACGTAGAATAAACAAATGAAAATATCAAATAAATAGTCAGATACACAAAGAACAAGTAGGAACTAGTCAGTAGGTGAAATTCCGGCAGGACCAATACATTTCAGAAATTATAAAGTGCCATATGCCTCTTGAAAGACAAAGTTTCAGGCTACTTAAAATCGTCCAAGGAAACCCAAAATAAAATGTTAAACTGTGTACTAAAATGTTACAAAGCCATTTCCTGGATTATTGTTGATTACTTTAATTATACGCCTGTATAGATCAAAACAATGTTAAAAAAAAGTTTCATGCACCATGAAGAAAAGCAATTTAATCTGTTCATATTAATACTGTATCCAAATAGTAGTAGTTAATTTCTCTTATTTATTTTTTTGCCTGTATGTGTTTTTATTTCGCAGATCTTATATGTTACCCCTCCAACGTCAGTAGTACAGTACTTTCGGGTTTAGCAATGGGTGGATTTAAGTAAAGAGAAGTCAAGGGACTTAACTGAGGTCACAAAAGAGTGAGACATCACCATCTATTGAAAGGGTCCAGTGGTTAGTTCTGTAGGTCCATGGCCTTACACGTTGCCTTGAAACTATTTTTTCACCCTTAATTACAGCCTACAGTAATAAATTGTTCCATCGCGAGTTACATGGTGCAGCTTATCAGTTTGGCTCTGCTTTTCACTATAATCATTTACAATCTAGTTATTAGATGAATCTAGTATAAGCCGCTCAGGAAAGCACATACAAGACATCACTTGTAAAAATATAACCCTGCACATGAATTGGACTCTATTTAGTTGAAATATATTCTGGAGTGTGGTATGAGAAGGTTTCACATCGGAGGTCTACTGACAATCTTGACGAGGAAGGGTTGGGCGGTGCAACACAAGACACTAGCAAAATAAAATGATTGCATCTAATGAGGGAGACACTATACAATTATTACATCTAAAGAGGTAGACACTATTTACAGGGGACCCCACTGCAGGTAAAAGTGACACTGTCATAAAACAAGGGAGGCGTCATTCAGATTAAGGTCACTTAAAAGAAGGAAAGGAGATCATTACATTCTGGCACGTGGAAGTAAACATAAGTTCCACTGGTTCTGATTTGGAATTCATTCCAATTTGGGGGAAGTCAAAATACCCTATAGAGCCCACATTTTGATAGTCAGTATTCTAAGACAGAACAATTTTTTAACATTAATATCAAATACTAAAGCCATTTTAGGAGATATGTTTTATTAACACCGTGCTTTTCTGAAGTATACAGTATTGCAAGCACATGGTCCAGAAACCAATCAGCATAATTTCTACTTCAAAGTTTGATATCACCTTAATTTATTTTCTCCTTTTATGACTCATATATATTTCCTGTAATTGTTTGGACGTTTACGCTCTATTTTCCGAAGTAAAATACTTCCTCAGTTGAATTAATTTGCGCTACTCTTACTTTACCTACTTGACCTGCTATCATTAGCACATGCCATTTGTTCACCTGCCTATGACTGTCTTTCTGTCCAGTGCATCTACTGTAGCATAGCATACTGTAATCTCTGTTTATTGCACTGGCATGGAAACCTACTCACTTCATCTGTTGCTTGTGATGTTTCCAGCTTGGAACGTAGCAGGGGTCAGACTCGACATAAAACTCAGTGGTCTGCAGATATCGCTCAACATTCCTGAAAATGACACCAAAGTAAACAGAATCTCCTCAAAGGTCACTCCTTAATGTTGTACCTCGTACTGTCAAAGGAAACTGTGATCATTTTTCAGGGCCCGAAATGCCAAGATTCAAAAGCACTGAGTCACAACTTTCCAACGTTTTCCTGGTGTATTGTGAGCCACTTAGGAGGCATTTCCTTGCCAAGTAGAGCTGCTGTTTCTGCTTGAACCCTGATAGACCCCCAACAATCTTTGAGATATCAGGTCAGGGAATACTGCACTTGGAAAAGTTAATGTGTACCCTTATTTGTCCCCTGCAAGCATACAGTCAGCACTTACTTAAGCAGTAGCCCCGCTTTCAATCAGTTATTGTGTTTACAGTGGACAATGATCCACTAGTATTTTTTCTTTCCAGTAGGCGAGACTTTTTTTTTTACATTCCCTGTTATAGTACAGCAGTTGCAGTTTATATATATGCTGCTCACTTACAGTAGTTCTGTTTGTGTGATGCATGGCTAAGTCTTTGTTCTGCCCCACAAAACATAATGGGCAGTAAAACTACAAACAAAAAATAAAATATTATAGATCCCAGTTGTCAATGTGATGTGATCTGTTGCAGTCTATGGGCATGCCAGTGCTGGGAACGGGTACTGTCAGCAAGCTACCACCACACTTGTTTGCTTTATTTATGGTATTTTGTTTGGGGGGGTGTTCTTGTGGAAACTGCGGTGGGACAGGGCTGCTGGCGCTTCTGTACATTTTAGAAACTCTTCAGAAAAACACCTGCTCCTCTTAAGTAGGCACATCACTAGAATATCTTAACAACGCTAAATTGTGGTGGTTGTGCCCTTTGAAATTCAGGCACAAAAGGAAAGGAATGAATTTTGGTTTAATATAGTGTCTTTCACACAAACTGTATCCCAGTGTGTTTTACAGTCTAGCTGAGGAAGGGTGAGAGGAAAGGACATTGCTGTTGCTTTCTGTGCACAGGGCAATTCAAACAGCACAGAGAAACTCAGAAACCTGTCAGCAGGAAATGACTCATAGTCCATGTTGTCTATTCATTTTCCTACCTGAGCTGACTGTACCAACTACTACTACAGGTGTGCCCAGGCCAAATGCCTCAGTGTCACTTCAGGAGCTAAATTAGGGCCACCCTCTTTCTAAGGAAACAGCGAGATTAAAAACAGAATTTGCCATTTTTAAACACTGCTTAGAGTCATTTGTCCTATGAAAAAGCTATTTACACATCATTTACAACCACACTTGGCACCACATTTGTGTCTCCTCCACCCTATTTTCTGTTACATTCTGTTGTGCAAATATGCTGATATGCATTCAGTATTTGGGTGGGGGAGTGGGAGACGACAAAACTAACAAAAAAAACTTAGGTATGAACATTTTGTAAAATGAAGTTACCCATTTTTAAAAACAGAAAATCAGTGGCTATAATACATTAGAGTGCAGTTACACAAGGAACAGAGTATATGCAAGTGTACATAAGGCTGTAATGGCACTGACGGGTTTTGGTGGCATTTCTTAACCATGAAAGTCAAGCATGGGTTGGATTACATTTGCCACCAGATCCCCAAGATGCCACACCAGTCTGATTTATATATATATATAAGCTACTGTATATTTGATATGTTACAGTTTTTTTAAATTGTTGTTTACCTGTCCCTGTTTTTTCTCCCCCAAGAAAAGCCCCAAAAACTCACTGAAGAGCATGTAAACCCCCTAGAGTGACCCCCAGCCTTGGTGTAGAAATATTTCACAGTATATTATAAAAAATGCATACGGGTAGGTGTTTGATGGCACTGTTTGACAGTCAGTTGTCCCAACCATTTAAATTGCAGACTGTAATGCCAGCCAGAGCCTCCAACACTCTGATTCCATTGGAGGCATTTCTCTGAAAATTAGTAGGCAAGATGCAACAAAACTGCGAATTCAAGAAAAAAAAACACAAAACTCACCACAGAGCATGTAAACCCCCAGAGCTTCTGGGGCTGGACCCCAACTTTTATTTCTCCTTATTCATAAATATCATATCCAGCACCCTCCAAAATAATTCTTGCCTACGCCCCTACCTGTTGTTATAGTTGGGATGGGAGGGACTCAGGAGGAATGGAGTTGACAGACAGATGGGGGCAACTCAATGAACTGTGGGGACTGCAGAAAGGTCTATAGTGCAACTTACTAGGCATGGGGAGGGGGTAACAGGGGTATCTAATTCTGTTTCAGATTACCCCCAAAATGCACCAGAATTCACCAGGACCCCCGGCCTATAGTTTAGATTATTGGTGCGTACACTTTTTTTAAGGCTGGTTACTCCACTGGCTGCTGCAGATACAAGGTACGAACATCGGATCCACCGCAGCTGCCATCGAACTATCTGGAGCATTGCTGAGGAGACTCACACGTAGGCAATTAAATTAAACAAGCCCTCGCATTCAGAACAAAAAAAATTAATTACAACTCTCATCAAGCCTTTGTTCTTTTCTCCAGACACTTTAGACTGCGACTTTTTTTGCAGGGCCCGCTTTTCCCAGGTATTCTGACACTCCATAATCCTCTCGCATCAGTCCTTTATCCTGTAGGGCACCAATTGCAGCTTCAAATTCATTGTAGATCAGTGGCCCCTCCGGTAAAATAATTTTCAAATGGGCAGGATACAACAGAAGAAAAAATTACTCACCTTAGTAATGTTGTTTCTTCTAATGGAGTCTTGCTATATCATGACTATTGCAGTTTGTCCCACCATTAGAACTGCTCCGGAGGACAAAGAGTTAACTACCATGCAGGGCATGGAACTTAGAGCGTGAGCTCGGTTAGAGAAGCTCTGTCTGGGATATTTCAAACCGAAACTGCCAGATCTTTACGAGCAAAACTCACTAAGGTTCTGTGTGGAAGCTGTAACCTACACTAGCCAACTGGCTACTAAGATATTAACACATTTTCCTGGTCCCAACACCAAGACTCAAGTCAGGGGACCAGAAAAAGATAAGATAAAATAAAATAAAAATACAACACCCAAACATCCCAAAAAGAAGGGGTGAAAAACAAAAAAGGGGCATCAATTAGTGCCAACAGTGAACTGCCCACCCCATACCCCAAGTAGAAGTTCTGAGGGGGGAAAGGCTGGGGGGGGGTCATAATATAGAAAGACTCCATTAGAAGAAACAACATTACTAAGGTGAGTAATTTTTTCTTCAAACAACATGAAGTCTTGCTATATTATGACTATTGCAGGCTACACAGCAGTACCTCCATGGAGGAGGACGAACCTACTTAGGGAATAGGCTCTGAAGCACGGCTGTACAAACTGAGCATCACACTCCTGGCCTGGATATCCAGGAGTAATGCTTGGTGAAAGTGTGTACTGTTTTCCAAGTAGCTGCTTGACATATCTCTAAGATAGGGATGTCTCTGGCAGCAGCTAGAGACGCAGCTGTACCTCTGGCAGAGTGAGCCCTCAGGCCTGAAGGGGGAACCTTACCCAGTTTTGATAGCAAAATTGGATAAAGAGACAATCCACCTGGCAATGGATCTCTTAGTGGCAGGTTTCCTTTCCCAACCTCACCATAAGTGAGAAATAGTTGGAGGAGTCAAACCTGTGACCCTTGGTACGTCTATGTAGTAACTTAGGGCCCTCTTAACATCTAAGCTGTGCAACCTCCTCTCACCAGAGGAGGAATGGTCAGTGAAGAACACTGAAATGAAATAGATTGATTAATGTGAAATCTGAAACCACCTTAGGCAAAACTTCCTGTTAGTCCTGAGGACCACCTTATCCCTGTGAAAGGAAAAAAGTCAGTCTCCACTGACAAAAGCTTGTAACTCACTTATGCGCCTGGCAGAAGTGATGGCTACTAGAAATACAGTTTTCCAAGTCAAGTAATTAAGCTCCTGCCAAGACAGAGGTTCAAAGGGGGTGCATCAGCTGAGCAATGCAAACATTAAGATCCCAGGCAGGGGCAGGGTCCCTGAATGGTGGATTGGTAACAACCCCTAAAAAACTTGGAAAATACAGGGTGAGCAGAAAGAGAAGAGGGCCCTGCTGAAATAAAAGCAGAGACAGCTGCCAAATGCACTTTCAGGGTAGCTGGTCTCAGGCCCAAGAATTAAGATGGGCCATATAGTCCAAAATAGTGGGCAAATCAGCAGATTCGGGAAATATGCACCCCAGAACACCATATGGAAAACCTTTTCCATTTGGAATTATAAGTAGCCCTAGTGGAGGCTTTCTAGAAGCTTTCAAGATTGAGAACACCTTGAGAAAGTTGTAGATCAACAAGCTCTAACTCCTCAAGAGCCAGGCCTTGAGGTTGAGGGATTGAGATTCGGATACCAGACTCTCCCCTGGGCACAGGTTAACAGATTGTGGTTCCTGGGGAGACACAGGGGAAGATGGACTGCTAAGGACAGAAGGAGTGGGTACCAGGCTGCCTGGCCCAGTCTGGAGCAATCAGGATCATCTTGCAGGGCTGAGATCTGATTTTGACTAGCACCTTGAACAGGAGAGGAAGGGAGGCATAGGAAACTTCCCTTCCCAATCGAGGAGAAAGGCATCAGGGGACTGAGCCCAACACTGAGGGCCTGCAACAAAAAAGTGGAAGTTGATGATTGTCTGGGGCTGCAAAAATATCTGTCTGAGGGGTGCCCCATCTGGCAAAAACTATCCCCAGTACTTGGGGATCCAGTGACCATTCGTGATGGCCCTGGGAAATCCTGCTGAGAGCATCTGCCAGGACATTGTCCTTGTCTGGGAAGTGAACTGCTATAAGGGAAGTGTTCAGGGAATAAGCCAGAGACCACAACTTCATTGCCTCGGTGCACAAGGCCGAAGACCGAGTGCCCCCTTGTTTGCTGATGTACCACATTGTAGTGGTGTTGTCTGTTCTGACCTGTACCACTTTGTTCTGAACAGATGCAGAAAAAACCTGAAGTGCTAGAAAAACAGCTCTGAGTTCCAACAGATTGATGTGGAACAGAGATTCCTGAGGGGACCACAATCCCTGGGTGGAGAGGTCACCCATGTGAGCTCCCCATCCCAGGAGGGACGCATCCGTAGTAAGGGTCAAGGAGTGAGATAGAGGGATGAAGGGCACCCCTTATCTCAGATTGCTCTGATCCTGCCACCACTGAAGGGCCTGGATCAGGGTTCGAGTCACTGGGATCAACTTGGATAGGGAATCTCTTCTTTGAGACCAAAAAGGCTCTCAAATGGAACTGAATGTCCCTCATCTGAAATCTTGCTCCTTGCACTACAGCTGTGGAAGCAGCCATGTGTCCTAGGAGCTGTAGGAAATGCCTTGCTGGTCGAGAGACCTGCAGAGTAAAGGACGAGGCCAGGGCCACCAGGGTCCTTACCCTTTCTAGGGGAAGGAAGGCTCTGGCCTGCTTTGTGTCCAGTTCTGCACCTATAAAGGTGAGTACCTGGACAGGTTCCAGAACTGACTTTGGAAGATTGAGAAGAAAGCCCAGAGAGGTAAGCAGCTGCTGGGTAACTTGCAGGTGTGATTTGACCTGGTCTGGAGACTGACCCACAATGAGTCAGTCGTCTAGGTAGGGAAAGATGGCAATCTTTTGCCTTCTTAAATGAGCAACTGCTACTGCCAGGCATTTTATGAATACCCTTGGGGCAGAGGTAAGGCCGAAGGGCATTGCTCTGAACTGATAATGGCCTGAGGGCAGTTCGAATCTGAGGTACTTTCAGTGGGAGCTTCTGATAAGAACATGGAAGTAGGCATCCTTGAGGTCCAGGGAAGCTAGCCAGTCCCCTGGCCTGAGGGAGGGTAAAATCATTCCCAGAGTCACCATTTTGAATTCTGGTTTTAAAAGGTGCTTGTTCAGATATCTTAGGTCCAGTATGGGCCGCCACTCTCCTGTCTTTTTTGGGGTAAGGAAGTACCTGGAGTACAGACCCTTGCCCTGGTGTAGGGGGGAAACCCTTTCTACAGCTCTGAGAGCCAGGAGGGTTGAGACTTCTGTTTCCAAAGCAAGAGTCTCTAGAGGGTTTGCAGGTGGAAAATACAGGTTACTCACCTGTAACAGGAGTTCTAGGAATGGTATATGTTGTTCATCCACACTTATTGGCAGGTATCCTTGCGCTTTAAATCTTGCGGAAGGTCTTCAAGCTGGCTCCTCCCACCCACCGGGTGGTATAACTCGGCCTCCGCTCCAGCGCCAGATCTGGCCCGCTGGAAGCTCAGGTTGTCTCGTCGGCAAAGGGAGGTCGGGTGGGTCTGTGGATGAACAACATATAACATTCCTAGACTCCTGTTACAAATGACGTCATATATTCTAGGACATGGATATGTTGTTCATCCACACTTATTGGCAGACTCCTAGCAGTTCTCCGGGAGAGGAAGGCAAGACGCACCCCAATACTTACTTGGGAGAGACTGGAGAACCTGAGGCCCCAAAAACAGCATCCCGGCGTGACTCAAGGTCGATGTGGTAGTGGGTAATGAAGGTGTTTGCTGACTTCCAGGTAGCAGCCCTGCAGATTTCCTGGATAGGGACATCCCTGGAAGCAGCCACCGATGCAGCAGTATGGCGGGTAGGAATGAGCTCTTATCCTCTGGGAGGCTCCATGCCCGCCAACTTATAGAGAGATCTATGCAGGAGGTGACCCACCTGCTTATCGTCCGCTTGGCTGCAGGTCTGCCAGATGCGGCTTCAGCGTAGGTGACAAACAGCTGGCGAACCTCTCCCCAATTTCAGCGCTGCGCTCTTTGTAATAAGCGAGCGCCTTCTAGGGTCCAAAGTATGGAGCCTATTCTCGGCCTCGAGGTGTGATTGGGGTAGAACACCGGCAGAGTCAACACCTGGTTAAGGTGAAACTCCGACACCACCTTCGGAAGGAATTTCGGGTGGGGGCGCAGGACAACCTTGTCCCTGTGGAAGACCAGGTAAGGAGACTCGATGGAAAGCGCCTGGAGCTCTCCCATCCTTCTGGCTGACGTGATAGCTACCAAGAAGGCGGTCTTCCACGACAGGTGAGAGAGAGCACACCTGTGCATAGGTTCGAATAGGCTTGCCTATGAGCTTTGCCAGTACCAGCAGTAGATCCCACGGAGGTGGAGGTTCTCGCACCGAGAGGAAATGTGATCAAGGCCTTTGAAAAGCGCGACCACCTTCCTCTGCGCCATCGACTGCTTCCCGGCCCGCGCCTGCAAGCAGAGATGGCTGCCAGTGTACCCTTAGGGTCGCCGACCTAAGCCCTTGATTAGAAAGGGACCATAAATAGTCCAAGATGCTTGCCAAGGAACAGGAGGAAGGGTCCAAGCCCTTGTTCTGACACCAAATGGAAACCTTTCCATTTGAAGGCATAACATTTTCTGATCGACTCCTACGGGACGCCTCAACTACATTGAGGACCTCGTCGGAAAGACCCAAGGCCTGGAACTCTAGCCGCTCAGGAACCAGGCCGTCAGATGCGAGGATTGAAGGTCCGGATGGAACACCTTCCTCCTGATTGACTGAGAGCAGGGTCCGGCGGGCTGAAAGCTGCCCGGAGGTCCTGAGCTGAGGCTGAGGAGATCTGGGTACCAGAACTGGCGAGCCAGTCTGGGGCTATCAGAATCACCTGCGCCTTGTCCCTCCTCGCCTTGAGAAGCACCTTGTGGATCAAGGGAATTGGGAAAGGCGTAAAAGAGCCGGGGTCCACTGCCTCGAAGGCATCCCCTGCAGCGAGCCCTGCTGAGGGGCAGGCATGGAACAGCCTCAACCCAGCGTTCTCCTGAGGCAAACAGGTCCACCTGAGGTGTGCCCCAATGGGAGAACAGATGCTATACTACCTCGGCAGGAGAGACCACTCGTGGGATGCAGCCCCTATCCGGCTTAGGGCATCGGCCAGGGTGTTGGAGCTCCTGCCACATAGATAGCTGGAGATCCGCCTCCAGGCTGCTACGAGTGACCAAACTGGAGAGCTTCCTTGCATAGAAGCATGGAGCGTCCCGCCTGGCGGTTGAGATAGTACATGGTCGTGGTGTTGTCCGTCTGGACTCGGACCACTGACCCCGGAGGAGCAAAAGCGGTGAGAGCTAGGCGGACCGCTCGGAGCTCCAACAGGTTGATGTGGCATCAGGACTCTGAGGACCAGAGGCCGTGGGCAGTGTTCCCCAGATGGGCACCCCAGCCCATCAGAGAGGCATCGATCGATGAGACCGTCGGCTCGGGGCGGACCCGAGCGGGATGCCCTCCTACAATGACCTGGAGCGATCCACCACAGGGCGTTCCACATCCCCTGTGTCACCCGACTAAGCTGGTCAAAGGATGTGGCGTTGTGACCACTGACTGGCCAGTCCCCATTGAAGGGGCGCATGTTCCAGCAGGCCCAGCGGACCCACGCTGGTGCAGGCCGCCATGAGACCCAGGAGGCGCGGGAAGTCCGGGCAGGCGCAATTGCCCAACCAGAAATGATTGGGCAAAGGAGGAAAGAACCTTGGCCCTGTCCGCCGGGAGCCGCGCTCTGGCTCGAAGAGAGTCGAGCTGCGCCCCGATGAACAGAATCATCTGCTTCGGCTCGAGTTCCGACTTGGCCTCGTTGATAAGGAGGCCCAGTTGAGAGCAGACCTGGAGGGCCAGATCTCTGGACCGCTCCACCTCCTGCCTGGAGGGAGCTGCTATCAGCCAGTCGTCCAGGTAAGGGTACACCCGGACCCCTCGGCGCCGCAGGAATGCTGTCACCACTGCCATGCATTTGGTGAAGACCCTGGGGGCTGGAGACAAACCGAAGGGCATGGCTCGGGAACTCGAAAGGATCCTTCCGCTCGAGGCGAAGGAATCTCTGGAGAGGCGGATGGATAGGGACGTGAAAACGTGTCCTGCAAGTCCAGAGAGCAGAACCACACGCGCGTTCCAAGGATGGTATTATCTGAGCCAAGTGACCATCCTGAAGGTTCGAGACATGGAACTTGTTTAGGTCGTGTAGGTCGAGGAATGGGCGCCAACCCCGTCTGTTCGGAACCAGGAAGTACCTGGACACAAACCCTGGGTCTGAGGGGGTCCGCTACCACCTGATCACCTCCTTTCGGAGGAGGAGATGTCGTCGGCTCGACGGCCGACAGTGAAGCTACGGACCCGAGGCCCCGAGGGCAGCGGCTCTGAAGGGTGGGGCCTGCTCGAATTCCAGAGGCAGGCCTTTTCCTACCACCTCCAGTACCCACCTGTCCGTGGTAACAGCGGACCAGACAGAAAAAGGAAGTGTCGGGCCGTCTCCCCCAGAGGGAACCAGGGAGTAGGTGGCGGGATGGGCGACACCCTCAGCCCATCACTGGGCAGGCTTGGAGGAGGGACCGGCCGAGGGACCTCCTGGGCCCTTCCTCCCTGCCTCCTGTTAGAGGAAGCCGGCGGCTTGGGTTTGGGATGCCAAGGCCGAGCCTGCTGGCCCTGACGTTGCTGGGTCGGGCGCGCCGAAGGACGAAAGGGCTTATGCTGTGGTTTTCGGCCTTTGTCCTTCTGAGCGGAAGAGACAGAGTCCAAGGTAGCATTGGACTTCTCGATCCTCTGCAGGTGACCTTCCACCCCAGGGCCGAAGAGGTCAGTCCCCAAAAAGGGAACATCCGCCAACTTGTGCTGGGTATCCGAGTAAAGGTGGATATCCTCCAGCCAAGCCTGCCTGCCATAGCCACTCGGCGCCACCGACCTGGCACATGAGTCCCCAATATCTAAAGCAGTCTGGAGCTGCTGTTTGGCCACTGCCCTGGTCCGCACCTGCTTGACCGTAGTCTGCAGATCAGCGGGAAGATGAGGATGACCTCATCCAGGAGCCCAACAGGGCATGAGAAAAATGTGCCATGAGGACGGCCGAACTGGCCTGGCGAAGGCGAGAGAGGACGCAGCATAGACTTTTACCCGACATAATCCAATTTCTTGGATTCCTTGTGGGAGGTTTATCCACATCCCTGGCGTTGCCCGCTATGAAAACACTGTCGGTAACCAACCTCAGCCGAAGGGTGCTCGAAAAACCGGACAGGAAGCGGTAGGGACCGCATACTTCCTGGCCATCCTGGCCGCAGGCACAGGAAGCAGAAGCGCTGCAAAGCTCCAGGCCGGACCCACTATAGCCTCGGCCACGGAAAGGCCTCCGTTGGAGAATCCCTCGGTCCAGAATCTCCGTGAGGGATACCTGGCCTGTTTGGAAGCGGGTTGCTTCATCCGGTGGACTCCGAGATGAGCCGAAGCAGTCCTAGGAAGGACGACGGGCTATCGTCCATTGACTGTCCTCCTGAGGACTCCAAGTCCAGTCGCTTGGAGAAAAAGGAGGAATTATCCTCGGACTCGGACGAGTCCTCGAAGAGCTGCCTCTGGCCTGAGCCACCCTCTACCTGCCGAGGTCGGTTGGGAGTGAGGGTAACAGACAGCCTATGGGGTAGACCCTTAGCCGACCGAGAATCCCTGGTCAGAGCCCCAAATAGTGGCTGTGGAGGCGGAGGTTCCACCGGAATCGGTGGAGCAGCTGGTTTGGCGAACACCGGCCTGGGAACAGGCTCCTCGGTAAGTCGGGGGTTGTGTCGGCCGCTCGGTGACAGCCACTTAATGGCCGGGAAGGCGACTCGTCGCCGGCTTATTCCCAGTCAGGAGGAGCTGTTGCCACATGAGGTCCTCGTGCCCGCTCGGCGTAACTACGCCAAGCCTCCCTACGTCCGAGGAGGGCGAGACGGGCAGCGGCGCGCGCTTGCGTGCGAGACGAGACCGCCTATGGCGGCGGGATCGGCTGGACGCGAAGGTCCGAGACCGAGAGCCTCGGCTTTTCCGAGGTCGGTGCGGGGAAGTGTCGGCAGGAACCGGCACTCCCTTCGGCTCGGAGGGTTCATCCGAGGGCTCCGGAACCGGAGGCACAGGCAAGCCCACGGGATCCTCAACTCCCCCCGGGGGAACCGGGGAGAGGGGAGTCTCGGCTTCTATAGGCGACAACCCGTCCAACGGATCGAGAAAAATCTCGACTTGATCGATGGGAGTCTCAGTCAACTGACCTGGACGGGGACACCGTGAGACCAGTGGCTCGGCCGAGGCGGTCGACCAAGTCGACGGTCGATGACTCGGGGAGAGGGACCTTTCCCGCTCCCAAGAGCGTCGACGGAGGGATTTACCTTTGTCCCTCTTTTTGGACCGAGAAAAAGGTCCAGCAGACGTTGGCCCTTCTCCCCTAGTGGAGAGGGACAGACAAAGCTCCTTAAAGGAAGCTGTGTAGGAAGAACCCAGAGAGAGCGGGATAAATGCCGCGGCCGAGGAAGATACGGCCCGCGCCGCCTCCTCTTCGAGGGCGATCATCTGCTCGAGCTGATCCGCCGAGCCCGCCGCCCATGGACACCGGCCGACCGGCCTCCTTAGACTTCACCGGAGGGAACGCTTTCTCGGACGGCCCAGATGCATCGGGCAGCACGGTCTTCGAGGACGTGGGCGAAAAGGAAGAGCATAAGTCGCAGTCCTGGGTCGTGCTCAAGGCCTAGACAGTAGACACCGCTGGAGTGTGGATCCGTCCGAGACATCTTCTGCCCGCGAGAGCATCTCAAAAACCGAGATCGATTTGTCCATCGCAGCATGAGGGGATCGAAGACTGAAGTCTTTTTAGCAAAACTTTCAAATTCGAGAAAACGGAAGAAATAGGAACCAGTCTCAAACGCAGAGCGTTAAGGAGGAAAACCTGAGCTTCCAAGCGTAAGGAAGATTCCATGCCATGGGGCGGAGCCGAGTTATACCACCCGGGTGGGTGGGAGGAGCCAGCTTGAAGACCTTCCGGCAAGATTTAAAGCGGCAAGGATACCTGCCAATAAGTGTGGATGAACAACATATCCATGTCCCTAGAAATGACATTACATCAGGGGAAACACATATAGTCAATAAATATTTTAACCAGGAGAGGCACACTAAGCTGAAGCCGGAGTCCAGGTGTGACCTGGGAGCACAAGAAAGTTACATGACTAGCTCAGGGTCATACAATAATACAAGTGGGGACTATGGGATTCAAACCCAGGTCTCCAGGTTTGTAGCTCAGAGCCTTAAACCACTGTGCTAAACTGCCTCCTTGAAGGGCAGAGGGACTGAAACACAAAATGTTTTTACCCAGTCCATGGGGCTGTCTCTAATCTTGAAGGGGTTGGTATAAACAAAAGTTGTATACTGCCAGTGCCAACAGTTTCCGAGCTCCTTTGGGGTTTATATTACTTTGTACAATGTTTCTGACATCTCCGTTTAGTAAAATGTTTAGTGCCAGTGTGATCTGCAGAATATTCTGCTTCTGTGGTAACACTATAAACAATTTTTATTCCTGTACCCATTTAGTTCCAGTATTTGTTAGTACTGAAGTAGCTGCGCTTAACTTTTTTCTGCTGGCATCACGTTCTGTCATTTGTAGGCGTGTGATCTAGTGGCTAGAGCACAAGCTTGGGGCCCAGGAGAGGAGGGTTTCAAATCAAAGAAAAAAGCTGCCCCACCCGGCCGAGTATGCTAATGAACGCAAATATCAACCACACACTGAAACTCCAGCACTACTCACTGCAGCAAAGGACAAATAAGACCCAAAAGAGGAAACAAACCACTCAACAAGCAAACTGCAAGTTGACAAATAATTAAAGTTTTAGTCAGTACTTACACACATAGAAAATAGTCAGAGAGACGACACATGCCTTCTGAAAAAGGGGGCTCAGATGAGACACACAAGCCTCCTACCGGTTTCACGTCAGAGCATCATCAGGGAGTGTTCAAACAGGTGATGCACTCCACTTTTAAATACAGAATGTTGAAGTGACAGTGTACCTTAACCAAATCGATCTCACTTTAGAGTGACATACAACCCTAATAAAATATTTACTACAATGTACAAAAATACATATATAAAATAGCACACTACAAATACAGATGAAACAAACAATTCCTATACTAACAACAACATTTAAGAGTCACCTGAAAATGTACATTCATAAATATCACATATATTCCCTCAGTCAATTATGGCAAAATCAAAATCAGAAACAAGAATGTGACTAGATCTTAATATCCAAATATATATACTATGGAATAATCACAACCCTCTGTAGCAGTCAAATTGTATTAAGGAAGCATAGTATCAAAAAAAATTCTTACATAGTGTAAAAAATGCACATATTTTAATATTATATGTGTATATAATCATAAATCGATCTTTGTTTTCTAATTTTATGACTTAATTTCTCAAAATGTCTACAGTCCTCAGATCGTCTGCTGTTAAAATATTTCTGAAAAGACTCATATTTGCGGATAGCATACTTTCCGAAAATAAAAATTATTATATGTATATAGTGAAATGTGATTAAACAACAAACATAAGGAGAAATAACTATGCAATCCTAAGCATGACCCACCAAATGCATCTTATTTTTTAGTAAACAGGCCAAACAATGACATACAAATATCATCAAGTTCATCAATAATCCATTTCTCCATATAATTATTTAATTGTTTCAAAAACGGTGTCAATTCAAAAACATCATTTAGCCCCGAATAACATAGTCTGTGTATCCAAAACAGTTCTCTTCGAGAAAGGAGCACATCAAGGTCCCCACCCCCCGGGGACTAACCTTATCCTTTCTGTTCCACAATACAGAAACTGATGCTGTTGCATGTCCTGTTGAAACTCAACATGACAAAATAAAGAATTTCCATAATCTCTACTTCTAATAGCACTGAGATGTTCACCCACCCTTATCTTGAATGCTCTTACTGTTTTCCCCACATAAAAAGCGCCACAACCACACGTGGCCAAATAGACCACACAAGCGGTGCTACAATTAATGAAATCCCTAATGTCAAATACAGTTGTAACATTTGCAGACAAGTTTTGGCATATCCTTGACACTGAGCCAGCTTTGAAATGAATTGTAAAACAAAAACCACAAATCACTTTCAGAAGAACTAAGAAAATCATCAGAATATTTAGTTCACAGTTTCTTGCCAGTCCAAAAAAAAAAAAAAAAAACGTCCCTGGCAGCCAGCACCACCATTGGGATGTTATCGGTGCGGTAGATGTATGTACTGTGACAAAATACAACAAATGAAAACCTTCACATCTGCAAATGTTACAACTGTATTTGACATTAGGGATTTCATTAATTGTAGCACTGCTTGTGTGGTCTATTTGGCCATGTGTGGTTGTGGCGCTTTTTATGTGGGGGAAACGATAAGAGCATTCAAGATAAGAGTGGATGAACATCTCAGTGATATTAGAACTAGAGATTATGGAAATCTTTTATTTTGTCATGTTGAGTTTCAACAGGACATGCAACAGCATCAGTTTCTGTATTGTGGAACAGAAAGGGTAAGGTTAGTCCCCGGGGTGGGGTGGGGGGTGGTGATGTGCTCCTTTCTCGAAGAGAACTGTTTTGGATACACAGACTTCGTGCACTATGTTATTCGGGGCTAAATGATGTTTTTTAATTGACACAGTTTTTGAAACAATGAAATAATTATATGGAGAAATGGATTATTGATGAACTTGATTTTTTTATATCATTGTTTCGTCTGTTTATTAAAAAATAAGATGCATTTGTCGGGTCATGCTTAGGACTGCATAGTTATTTCTCCTTATGTTTGCTGTTTAATCACATTTCAATATTTACATATAATTGATTTATTTTTCAAAAAGTATGCTATCAGCAAATGAGTCTTTTCAGAAATATTTTATTAACAGCAGACGATCTGAGGACTCTAAGAAATTGAGTCAAAATTAGAAAACATAGATCAATTTGTGATTATATACACAATATTAAAATGTGTATTTTTTACGCTATGTAAGAATTATATATTTTTTTGTCATATTTTTTATTCGTTTTTCACATGGGGGGGATACAGGGTATTAAGAGTCACAAATTCATTGTTATACACTAAGTTACAGTGAAGCCATTCATCTAGGCAGTCCATTTAGTGATTCACCAATTACACAGTCACTTAGCATAGATATATGAATGGTATAGACCCAGAACTGGTTCCCCTCAACACACAACATAGTTTAAGATAGGCAATTTCCATATACATCTCCCCACTCTCCGGTTCCTCTGAACCCACGTACACCTGGATCCAGAAACAGTACCCAGCTCCTTGTGCTGACTGGTATATCTTACAGCTTAGATAATCCCTTTATCTGAGGGTCAGGGAACAAAAGTCCCATCCTTTATCGTAATATACAAAATCCATTTGGTCCACTTTAAAGTAAACAAGTCGGATGTTTTGTTTAGATAAGACATTTTTTCTGATTTATAGATGCGGATCATTATCTCCCTCCATTTTAGTATTGTGGGGACCTTAGGCGTGATCCAACGAGTCAGGGCCTTCTTAGCTACCAGCAGGGATATCCCCAGCAAGTAACGTGTGTGAGTATCTCTGACTCCTTGGGGAAAAATGTGCAGGATAAATAACTCAGCAGTGAGGGTAACTGGAATGCCAAATAACTCACACAGTTCAGATTGCAGGGAGCCCAAAAAGGGTTGAACCTTTGGTCATTGCCAAAATATATACGTGTGATGTGCTGCAGACTCACCGCACTAGTGCCAACATGTCCCTGAATGGGCTACCGACAAGTGGGCAGTTATTACCGGGGATCGGAAGTACCTAATCAGTACTTGCCAGAAGAATAATCTCCAACTGTATGAGCAACTATGTTTGCATAATGCTCGGCAGCCCCAGTCCCACTATTGTGGGGAAATAACAAACCCGAATTCCATGCCCCACTTTGCACCAATCCCTTCTGTGTTTAATCCCTAGTTGTCTATAAGAGCCGAAATGACATGAGGGACCCCACTGGAGATCATGCTTTGCTGAAGGCAGGTGACCAGGGAAGGGGAGGTCTCCGGGTTGCGTATTTCTGAAGGGAGAGATAGTAGTAGAAATGTCTTAGTTGTAGATAACGATAAAAGCCTGTGTGCTGTAGGCCATGAGAGTGACTTATCTCCTGGAAGGACTTAAACTCTCCTCCATTTAGAAATTGTATAAGATAGGAGAGTTTGAGACGTTCCCAGGATTCAAATTTATGGTCAAGTACGGCAGCGGGAAAGTTCTCCAGGAGAGCTATTCGGCTTAAAAAGGGTAAATATGGGGTGAGAGATAACTGCCTACGGATTACATTCCAAGTTTTCAGATGGTGTAGAATCCAAGGGTTCTGGGTCGTCCACTCATGTGGGTAAGAGGTGGAGCAGTGCAGTGCCACCCTGACCCATTTTCGAAACGGCATAAGTCCCTCCTCAATTTCTCTCCAAAGGGCAGGGCTGGTTTTCATGAGCCGGCACAAAAAGAACTACAAGTGCGAAGCCCGATTATAGTATCTAAGATTTGGGAGAGCCAATCCTCTTGATTTTCTTGGGAGGGTCAAGATAGAAAATTTTATTCTAGGATGTTTCCCGGCCCATATGAATCTGCTGATGTTTGTGTTCCTTTGTTGGAATGTTTTAGCGGGGATATATATAGGGACATTCTGGAACAAACAGAGAGCTCGAGCTAAAATTACCATTCTAATGACATCTACTCTCTGAATGAGGTTCAATGGGAGGATTTTCCATTGTGCAAGATCCGACTGGAGTTGTGTAAGGAATGGGTCATAGTTATTTCCCTTTGCATCGCCTGCCTGGTGGGAGAGGTAGATGCTCAGATATTTTAACCTCTTGAAATCAGATAGGAAGGGAAACTTTTGTGTCAGTGATATGGAAGGAGTGAAATTAAAGGTTAACACCTTTGTTTTGGTAGTGTTAAGTTTATGTCCTGAGCATCTGCCAAAATGTTCTATTATATTGAATATAGCTGGGACTGACCTTGAGGGGTTGGACAGAAAGAACAAAACATCTGCATAAAGGGCTATTCAGTGTTCTATTCCTTCGACCTGCACTCCTCCCTTTTGACGTGATCCCCTGATGGCCTGTGCCAAAAGTTCAATGAAGATAGCAAATAGGCCAGGAGACAGGGGACATCCCTGGCGGGTTCCCCTATACAGGGTGAAGTAGGAGGAGTGATGTCCAGAGACTTTAACACAAGCTTTGGGTGAGGAGTAGAGCGTCTTAATCAAGGAGATAAAAGGGGAAGGGCAGGGCTCCAGACAAGGTGTGCACCAGCCTATTTTACTCACCTCATTTTAGGAAATACTCTTCAGAAATTTTTTAATGAGTACCAGTACTCACCCAACATTTTTAAATACTCCACACACCAAAGAATAGTGCCTCATTACATAACTGGTGATTCAAAAGGAACCGTTTTTTGCCACATTTACAGCGCTTGCATGCACTCCACTTTTGTTTTACTCACTATGTTTTAAAACTGGTGAGTAAATTCCTACCTGCCAACATTTGGAGCATTGTTGGCACCTGAACTTATGTAGAAAAAAAACTAATTTTTTTTAATAAATGTACTCCTCAGTCCACTCTAGCAAGACATTTGTAAACATCTGAATTTCGTTTTTACTCACCACACTTTCAAAATGAAGAGTACAGGTACTTGTCCTAAAAAATCTTACCTAGAGCCCTGGGGGAGGGAAAGCCCATTCCAGACACGGTGGCGAACAGAAAGGACCAAGCAACCCAACTGAATGCCTTCTTGGCATCCAAGCTGAGAAGGACAGAGGGCGTCTCATGGGATTGCATTTCTTGTACCAAATGAAGTGCCCTTCTCGTGTTGTCTGTGTTGGATCTAGCACTGACAAATCCATTCTGGTCTAGGCTGATTATGGAGGGTAGAACGGTATCTAAATGTTTGGCCAAAATGGACACAAGAAACTTATAGTCTACATTAAGAACTGAAATTGGGCGGTATGATGTACAGAACTGTGGGTCCTTGTCTGGTTTAGGAATCAGAGATACCACTGCACATGACCAACTGGGTGGGGTGGGGGGTTCTGCTAATCCCTGCACAACTTCATTATATACCTGCACAAGGAGTGGAGCAACCATCTGTACGGAGCGTTTATAAAATTCAGTGCCATATCCATCCAGGCCAGGAGCTTTCATAGTTTTGGAGCGAGAAATGGCAGCTGTGAGTTCTATATGTGTGATAGGAGAAACCAACGAAGTCTGCTGGTCTCTGGATAGCCTGGGGAGGTGCAGAGGTAAGAGAAAAGCCTTACTGTCATCAGGATTTGAAGGATGGTCTGGCGTGTACAATTTTTTATAATATTCGCTTAAGGCCTGGGTGATTTGTCCTACCCTTGTGCAGAGGGTGCCAGAGGTGGGATCCTTAACAGCAGCTATGGTTGAGAGCCGCCGTTGTTTACGCAGCCGGAAGACTAACAGGCAGGACGCCCTGGGGCCTATCTCACCATATCGTTGCCTCAGGAAGGCTAAGGCCATTTCAGTTTTCTGCAATGCCAGTGAGTCTAACTCTTGTCTCGTCTGTTTAAGCTGTGCTAAAACTGAGTTATCCCCCCTGCTGATGGGCTGTCTGGAGAAAATGAAGGTTCTGCTCCAGAAGGGACTGCCTTTCCCTACGTTGTTTCACCAAGGTAGATGAAAACTGTATTGAATGACCGCGAAGTACAGCCTTCAATGTGTCCCACCTAACTGCGGAAGTGATTCCAATGTCCGGGTTATCCTCTAGAATCTCTTGTATTTTTTCAACAAGAAATTCCTGGAAGGGGGCACTTTTAAGGTGGATAGGGTTGAATCTCCACATTGTATTTCGTCACTCCAAGCCTAACTCCCATTTTGTGACTACTGGAGCATGGTCAAAATAAGCAATATCCCCTATAGACACTTCTCTAAGTAAGTCCAAACATTCCCTCTGTGTATAGCAGTGATCTATCCTAGAGTAGGAACCATGAACAGTTCAGTAAAACATGTATCATCTGTCCCTGGGGTGAAGGGTGCGCCACACGTCCAGGAAGCCCACTTCCTGAACAAAGCGTTTCAGAAATTTATGCACAGCAGGTTGCTTGCCTCTAGCAGCCAGACTAGTATCTGAATTAGGACTGGGGCGATACTGAAATCACCGTGCAACACAAGGGTGCTCTTAGTCAATTGAACCACTTTATTCAGGAGGAATCTAATTGTCTGAATTGTTGACCCCGGGGGGATGTATACGTTTGCCAATGTAATTTCTTTGTCCTGCAACACACCCTGTACCACCACTAGGTGTCCCTCTGTGACAGCCCAGTCATGTGTAGCTTGAAAAGGGGTGTAGCTGGAGACCAGTATGGCGACCCCCTCCTCCTTCCATTTGCAAAGGAGGAGGAAAACACCCAAGTGAACCCTCCCCAGGCCAACTTTACATGTTAATTCCTAGTCATATGCGACTCCTGTAGATATGTTATTCCTGCTTGGGTCTTTTTAAACAAAGAAATCATTCTAGATCCTTTTACAGGACTGCCCAGACCATTAACATTCAAAGACGATATCTTAAGTGGTGTTTTAGTCATTGAACATAAGATTCTGCACAGAGGTATTGTACTGAGTACACACAACTTCGTAAGAACCGCCAGGCTCCAACTCTGTTCTTGAAGAATGCGACTGCCTGTATGGGGGAAGTGAGGAACAACTCCCTCCAACTGTAAACAACCTAAGTTAAACAGTAACCAAAGAAACATTTTAAAACAGTAACACGCCAACCGGGCAGGTACTGCTGAACTATTATGGGCTTCCAGGAGGTCAGTCGCTTAAAAACCCAAGAGAGCAGCCTCTAAGGTATGACAAAGATTTCCTTTTTGGCAGGGTCTTTCAAAGGAAGACCAGATGTAATATGTCTCTTTGTGTGTGTGTGTGTGTGGGGAGGATGAGGTGGTCTTGCCTCTCGTTCCACCAAGGAGTTAAAGTAGGTTATTGGACCTAATTTCCCCCCGCAAGTGGTTGTGGCTTCTGAGTGTTCTGCTCCCGGGAGAACCAGCCATTCAAAATAAACAATGTGCCGTGCTATACGGATAATACTGTGCCTTTTCAGCTCCCCAAATATCCACTCGGGCATAAAAGTGAGTGGGCTTGGAGGGTCCGTGGGTCTCCAACCCAACCCACCTGCTCAGTGTATGGGGGGGTAGAACCAAGGGATTGGGGACACCTACCACCAGTTAATGTACTGTATAAGGAGAACGCAGTGCCCATTTGAGGATAAGATCATTTTATTAGAATGGCCATCGGGAAACTAAGATCTCCACTTGCACATATTAGGGAGCAGGGCCTCTCAAAGAGTAACTGATGGGGAACATATAAAATTGCTTAAATAAGTAGCGGAGGTGCCTCCAACCTGGCTCACAGTCATTAGTTGGCGTGGCCTAGGAGACACTACTAAGGGTGTCCCTCCTGTACCCCCCCATTCCCCCGCAACCGAACAGTGCCCAGATCCTCAATCCATGTCCCTCCCCTGATCCCCAGGCCCTCCAACCTAAACGTCCTCAGATAGGCAGCTACCCTAGACCGCAGGCGACCTAAGCCGCAACTAAGATCCTCAGGCCATGCGGCATAGGGAACTGGGAGACACCCAGGGAGAACAAAATCCATCCGGTGAGGGCCTGCAGGAGAAGAAGGGAGCCCTGGACAGGAGGGGGACAGCTGGTTAGTCGCTGGGGCGATTAAAGCACATGGGGGCAAACAAGACGGCCTATCTTGTGGTCGAAGCAAGCAAACACTGGATTGTTCAAAGTGTCTCTTCATTTCCCTCCTGGATTGACTGTGGAGGTCTCGGGGGTATCCATCGCTTGTTGTCTTAGGCCTTCAATTATCTGCTGAATTGCTATAGCTCTCTCTTTCTGCCGTTGTTTCCTCGGGGGTACTGCAGACCATGCTTTTTGGGCCAACTTAGCTGCCAGAGTCATGTCAGTCTGCCTCTGTGTGAGTGAAACATTTATTCTGACCTTGGCCAGCTCACAAGCTGCCTTTTCCACCAATTCAAAAGACCTAGAACCCTCTGCCAGCTAAACTACCAACTTCGCTGGGTAGGGGGTTCTAAATTTGAGCTTGGCTTCCTTTAGTTTTTTTGAGGATAGGTGAGTATGCCCTACGTTTCACTGCAATCGCAGTCGGGTAGTCGTTGTCTACGTATATTCTGTGATTCTGGAAGTTCAAGTCGCCTTGTTGCCATGATTTACGTAGTACCAGTTCTTTTTCTTGGTAACGAAGAAAACGGATCAGCATGGCTTCTGGGAGAGTACCCGAATGTGGGCCTAGAGTTCGGTGGACCCTATCCATTTCCAGGGAGCAATTATCTGGTAAATCCAACTTAGATTTGAAAAAATTTTGTATGAATTGTATCAGGTTATTGCCCTCAGCGCTTTCAGGAAACCCATTGACCCTCAAGTTGTTCCTTCTGCTCCTTGCCTCAGAAGCATCGGCCCTGTCTTGTAGGCCGTGCACTGCCTGGTGTAACTGTGCTATGGCACGCTCCGTGCAGTCCACCCGAGAGTCAGTAACTGTGGCCTGCTCCTCCATACAGTCAATTCGCTTTTCCATGTTGCCCAAGTTCGTACGTATTGCAGAGAACGTACAGAGAGTTTCCCTTCTGAAGTCTTTTATTTCTTGAAGATAGATATCCATTTGTCTGCTAACATTTGACGGTAAGAAGCTTTCATCCACTGTAGCCTCGCCTTTCCCGGAGATTTGCGAGCACTCGCTGTGGAGCCTCCTCCGTCCAGATCGTCGGTGTCCTGAGCAGATTTTTGTTTGTCGGGTTTCCTTCTGGGCATATTTATCAGGCACCCAGATCGATTCAGCCTAAGTTTAGGTCTAATTTCAGAGATTCTAGCAGTTTTGAGCCTTGGTGGAGACAGAGCTTGAGATTCAAGCTGCTTCCTTAGGCATGACATCACCGGAAGTCCATTAGAATTATTATTTTTTGATATGCTTCCTTAATACAATTTGACTGCTACAGAGGGTTGTGATTATTCCATAGTATATATATTTGGATATTAAGATCTAGTCACATTCTTGTTTCTGATTTTGCCATAATTGACTGAGGGAATATATGTGATATTTATGAATGTACATTTTCAGGTAACATTTTCTTAAATGTTGTTAGTATAGGAATTGTTTGTTTCATCTGTATTTGTAGTGTGCTATTTTATATATGCATTTCTGTACATTGTAGTAAATATTTTATTAGGGTTGTGTGTCACTCTAAAGTGAGATCAATTTGTTTAAGGTACACTGTCACTTTAACATTCTGTATTTAAAAGCACAGTGCATCACCTGTTTGAACACTCCCTGATAATGCTCTGAAGCAAAACCGGTAGGAGGCTTATGGATCTCATCTGAGCCCCCTTTTTTTTTTTAAGAAGGCATGTGCTATGTCTCTCTATTTTCTGTGTGTGTAAGTACTGAATAAAACTAATTATTTGACAACATGCAATTTGCTTGCTGAGTGGTTTGTTTTCTCTTTTGGGTCTTATTTGTCCTTTACTGCAGTGAGTGGTGCTGGAGTTTTAGTGTGTGGAGGAGTGTTTCAAACCTCAGTAAAGTCAAATACTAACTGCGTGACCTTCAGTAAGTCACATAACCCCCAGTGTTCCTGTCCACCTAGCAGCAGAAATAGATAGCAGCAGGACCCCACTGGAAATGAGGTGGCACATCTCAGCAGCACTACTCTTGGTAAATAAGTTGCAACAAAATAATTGCTTTGTGTTGGTGTGTGTGATAAGATAGATGGCTGTCAATACAGAACCCTTCTAAACATAGATGTCAGAACCTACAGGTGTGTGTGGAGGGTGGACATCCCCCACATCTGCCCACGAGCATTCCAAGTGCCCCTAAATGCATGCAATGTCAGAATGGAAGCAATCATGGTCTTTTATTACTACAGAGCCTCCCAATACACAATCACTTTTCTCCATGTTCCAGCACTACTCTTTCTGAAGGTTGAAACATAAAAAAAAAATCTCTGAACACCATCCAAAAATAGGTTTCCTTTCACCAAAGTAAAAGAAAAAAAAAAAACACAGCAGATTTGTTTTTTCATTTCATGATTCCAACTGTTTCACTCTGTCTTTCCAACAGGAAATCGCCAGTAGCCCCTTCTTTTTGAGATAAAACCTTTTCACTTCCCTGATGCTCCTAGGTGCAATCACTAAACTATTAAGTGGCTGGCTGGGACAGCTCATCAAGAGGCCTAACCATTCTTTTCCTCTTACCTTGAAAGAGGCAGTACAGTGCAGTGGTTTAAGGCTCCAAGCTGCAAACCTGGTGATCTGGGTTTGAATCCCACAGTCCCCATTTGCATTACTGTATGACCCTGAGCAAGTCACTTAACTTTCTTGTGCTTTCAGGTCACACCTGGACTCAGGCTTCAACTTAGTGTGCTTCTCCTGGTTAAAATATTTATCGACTATATGTGTTTCCCCAGATGTGATGTCATTTCCTGTGCTTGTGATTTAGAAAATGGATGCCTGCAGCTATAAAGGGAGGGGCAACTGAATGGGTTATAATTCTGGCCTTAAAAGTGTTACAGGTTTGGTCAATAGCTTATGTAAAGCAGATTTCCATTGGTAACAATATTAATTTAATCCAAGATGGACATTTCCCTTTAATTTCATCTTGTCCTAGAAAAAGAAGTGTAGATTCATACGAACATACTAAATTGCCAGCAGAAGGCCACTGTAGTCTACAAAGTGTGCCTGCTGTGGAGCTCATGCAATGTGTGCTACATGGTGCTCCATGCCACCTCCCCCCACACCCTTATCCTTCCCATTCTGACTTTATCCCAATCCCAACTTAAATCCCCCAACCCTTCTGGTTGGCAATTCCACCCTGCTACCACTCCCTCATGAAGTGCCTCCTTACAGAATCTTCTTCCTGCCAATTTGCAACAGTGCCCCTTGTGTTTTTGCTGAACCTAAAAAGGTCACCTAGATCAACCTTGTTGATATGTTTGAGATACTTGTCTCATGTCCTTTCACTCCCTTCTTTAATTTACATGTTTAGATTTTCCAGCCTTTGTCTGTATGACAGTCCCTGCTAACTCTGAATCTTCACTGTAGCTCTTCTCTGTACAACCTTCGGGCCCTCCAGCTATCTGATGTCCTTCTTGTAGTAGGGGCTCCAGTACTGCACACAATACTCTAGGTGTGCTTGCGCCATAGATATGCACAGTGGCATTATACCAGCTTTCCTTCTGCTGGTGAGCTCCCTTGTTATGCAACCTAGCATCCTATTTGCTGCTGCCACTGCCTTGCATAAAGGGTTTCAGATTGCTCGTTACAGTAATTTCATCTTGCTTTTCCTCCAACACCATTACAGTGACACCATCTAGTCTGTACTCTGCTCTGTGATTCTCGCACCCTACATGCATAACCCTGTACTTTTCTGTGTTGAACCCAGCAGATTCCAGACTAGCTTTTTAACCTTGCTAGGTTCTCCCACAGTTCCAGACTCCTCATCCATGCCCACCCTCCCAAAGAGCTTTGGCATCTGTACATAGATTTTTCTCTTTATGCGGTCTCTATGTGCTGTATATAAAACACAATGAACAGCACCATACTGAGCCCTGTGGAACAGAGTTAGCAACCTGCCTTATCCCAGAGTGCTCCCCATCACCACATCTTTGGTTCATGCCTGCCAATTTGCCTCCACCCGGTCAGCTTCTCACCAGCTCCTAGGTCCTCCAGCTTCTTGATAATCTCTTGTGGGGGACCAAGTCAAAGGCTGTGTTGAAGTTCAAGTAAAGTGTGTCTACCGTCTTACCCCTGCCCACTGTCTTTGTAATACAGTCAAGAAACCAATTAAATTTGGCATGACCTCCCCGACATAATCTATGGAGCCCATTCCCATCATGGAACTCCGCCATCCATTTGTTAAGAATGGTTTCCATCAGCTGGTCAACTACGGATGTCAAGCTGACTGGTCTTTTTTCTGGTTTATCCCTCACTCTGCTTTTGTGCAGGGGTACTGCATCAGTGGTCCCTTACTCTTGTGGCACCATGCCTATATCCAGGGAGCAGTTGAACAGGTCAGAACTGACACCAGCTCGATCAGCACCCTGGGGAGCATGCCATCTGGTCCAGGGGATATATCCACGTTGAACATCTTAAACCTCTTAAGGACGCTGTCCTCTATAATCACTTCCTCACTCGTCTTCTCCCGTAACTCCATCCCTGTTGTTTCTTGTGAACTGGTCCATCTTTCTGAATACTGAGCAGAAATATTAATTTAAAGGGAAATGTCCAACTCTGATCAGGCCCCACCCTCCATGTGAAGCAGGGCCCGATTAGCAGTTTCATAAATAGTAGTATTTATTTTTTTAAACTTACTGTGCCATATTTTATTTTACATTTATCCGGTTGATATTGTGCCTTCCCATCGGCATTTTACAAGTCAGAGCTCTTCCCAGCGTGCCCACAACCACCTGCGGTTGTCCCCAGTATGACATTTCATGCGGGGAGCAGCCGGGGCCTGTCCATAGGCTTACGATATTGCCATACCTTCAAACGGCTTGGGTCTGGAGCTTATGTGTGCCCATGCTATACCAAGACCAGGTACAGGCTAACTGGCACCCTTGCTAATTGGTACCTGATCTTGGTATAGCACAGGCACATGTAGGCTCCAAACCGGAGCTATTTGAAGCTATGGCAATACATACTGTATTGCCGTAGCTTCAGAAAGTTTCGGTTTGGAGTCATGAGCCCATGTTATACCGAGTCAGGGCAGATTAACAGACATCCTGCCAGCCTGTGCCTGGTCTTGGTATAGCACTGGCACACACCAGGCTCCAAACTGTAGTCATCTGAAGATACGGCAATAGAGTAAGCCTATGGACATGTCCTGGCTGTTCCCCGCACAACACATCATACTGGGGACAGCCGTGGGTGGTTGTGAGTGTGCTGGGAGGAGCACAAACTTGTAAAATGCCAGCAGGGAGGGCACAGGATCAACCAGATACAATTTAAAATAAAATATGGCACAAGAAGTTAAATACTACTATTTATGAAACTGCTTATCGAGCCCTGCTTTTTATGGAGGAGGGGCCCCACAGAAAGTGGATGTTTAACCTTAATACTCGTTCCTCTCCTCTGCTGTCTTCCTCCAACTCGGTGGGGGGGGGGGGCCTTCTCAGCTTTGCAATACCATCTTTCTTTTTCCAGAGATGCACAGAAAGAATGCCTGGTCTCATACTCGGACCATCATCCACTATCCTTACCTTAGTACCTGCTTATCTATGTAGTTAATACTGTCCTCTTCCCGCCTGGCTCTTCCTTTTTTTTTTTGGGCAGGAAACCTTTTCTCCGCCCCATCACTGTACTGCCAAACTCCCCTAGAAACCATTTGTTTCCTGTGCCTAAACATTCTTCTCCTTTTGCTTTAGCCAGAATTCAGTGAATGCCTTGGCCTCATCTCAAATTAAGGATCATTTCTTGGTCAGTTCCATGTCCACCCTGAGCTTTGCCAGGTTCACTACCACATTTACAACCATTTTAGTATAATCTACTCTTCTAAAGTCCAGAAAGCAGTTACGTAAGAACGCACCGTAACAGCAGATCTTCGAGAGAGGCTGTTGCAGTAGGTACTCACAAATAGGACTAAGCCACCAGGTGTTAGGACCACACAGAAAAATTCTAGCTAGCAGTGTCC
Organism: Neoceratodus forsteri; assembly: GCA_016271365.2. NCBI lineage: Eukaryota > Metazoa > Chordata > Ceratodontiformes > Ceratodontidae > Neoceratodus > Neoceratodus forsteri. The sequence continues at coordinate 887,828,732 of CM057450.1, read as the reverse complement.
GGAGGCAGCCCCCCAATCACGTGACGGATGTCAATGTAATGATATACAAGGAGCGGTCCTCGCACCTGCCTTCCAGTTCTCCCGCCGGAGACCTAAAAAGGTGTGAAAGGAGAAAAGGAGAGGGCTCCTGTTGCCAAATAATGTCTAATATGAAAAACCACAGAAGGAAACTCAGGGGAAGGTTGGGTTAGGAAAAGCAGCACCTATTGCAAGAGCCTCTCTCGAAGATCTACTGTTACAGTAAGTTCTTCCGTAACTGTACTACCTTACTTCGGAAGGGCTCTTGAAGTAGGTACTCACAAATAGGACAGAGTCCCAAACTGTGACCTGAGAGAGGTCTGAGACATAGGGAGGCAGGAGAGAGTTTCCTTGCCTTTCTAGGGGACTCATGAAAGGAGCCCTTGCAGGACAGTGAGGCCAAAGCCTGCTCTGTGCCTTGACGCAATGTCCAGGCTATAATGCTTGGTAAAAGCATAGACAGAACTCCAAGTTGCAGCTGCGCATAGGTCTGCAGCTGAAACATTCCTGAAACAAGCAGCAGAAGCAGCCATGCCTCTGGTTGAATGGCCTTTAACCTGACCCGGAAGGGTTTTGTTGTACTTCTGGCAACAGAAGGTAATGCAGTTTGCCAACCATTTGGAAAAACACTGTTTAGAAACTGCTGCACCCTCTCTTTTGGGTGCAAAGGAAACAAACAATTGGTCAGATTTACGGAGGGGCTTAGTTCCGTCCATATAGTATCTGAGAATTCTGTGTACATCCAGAGTATGCAGAAGAGCTTCCCACCTGCTGGAGTATTCTGTATAGTACACTGGTAGGTCCAGGGATTGATTCAAGATGGATTCAGAAACCACCTTGGGTAGGAACTTGGGACTGGTCTGCAGAGCCACCCGGTCTCTGTGGAAAATCAAATAAGGCACCTTACACATGAGGGTTGGAAGCTCAGAAATTCTTCGAGCTGAAGTGATGGCCACTAGGAAAAGTGCTTCCCTTGAGAGGTAGTGCATGTCCGCACTTGCTGCCGGCTCGAAAGGGTGGCAGGGTGAGCTTTTTGAGAATAAAGTTTAGGGCCCAAGGAGGAGCAGGGCTCCTAATTGGGGGTTTCAGATGGAGAATCTCTTTCAGAAAGGTTTTGGATACCTCCAACTGTGTCAAAGTTTTTTGTTCCATCAGAATATGATCGGCAGAAATGGCCGAAAGGTGGACCTTCAGGGTCGAATAACTAAGACCCAAGTCATAAATACCAGCACCTGAAGCCCGCAAGCTGCAGGCTTGAAGTGGAGGTCGCGAGGGTGACTGCACCGGCCCTCCCCAACCCCCCCGAATACCAGCACCTGAAACCCGCAAGCTGCAGGCTTGAAGCGGAGGTCGCAAGGGCGACGGCACCAGCCTTCCCCCACGTCCCGAATACCAGCACCTGAAGCCCACAAGGTAAAACTGAACGTATGCCAGGAACTGATAAAAAGAAATAAAAAGCCGTACTGACTCAACGCTGCAATTTTATACTCAACCGTGGAAAGCAGCGTTTTGGAACTATTCTTGCTTGCTGCTCCTCTCGCTCCTTCCAGCTGCCGCGCTGAGGAATATCCCTGCTGGCTTCACTGGCTGCCCCACACTTCCACCACCACCCTTGGTTGGCTTCTGTTTATATAGCGCCGATCAAGTCATCGGCTGACGTGAGGCTAATAACTCCCATCAGCCTTCTTTCCCATTAGCAGGTTATAACGACCCACCGCCAGGGGCATCAGTCTCTTGTACCTGCCAAACTTCTCCCGCAGAACCTATCCTCCTCTTACAGTGCTGGTTTTATAAACTGGCTCTCAGCTCCTTGCTCTGATATTAATGCGTTACAGCTGGGATACCTTATAGCTGCAACGTTTGCCCTGCGCCTCTCAATCTCCATGCTCCTCCTTGCTCCGTGATCTAACGGTGCTACAGTATAGCTGCAACACTTGTTCTTGCCCGTCTTAACCTCCTGCCTCCTTGTGCTCCCCCCTCCCATCATTTCCCTCTCTCCTCCCAGAAATCGGGGGCCCCTGCCCTCTCTTCCAGACGCGAGCCTCCCATCCTGAGGCATTCCCGTGGTCATCGAATTGATCACCCATCATGGCTCCCCTCTCAGCCAGCTGCCAAGGGCCCCCGATTTCACCTCCTCCTTACAATTCCTCCCCCCGACCTGGCAAAACGCCAAGGGTCTATAAAAAAATTGCCCACCTAAACATTCACAGCATCCTATGTAATCTGGCAGACTTACGGCCTGGTCTGCCTACTACAATCCGGATATTTGGGCATCACTGAAACGTGGCTCAAACCCTGCACCCCTGACCACGCCTGTGCCCTACCGGGATACAGCGTTGTCCGGCAGGATAGGGCTGGCAGGAAGCAGGGTGGGGGTGTGCTTATATACTTTAAGTCTCACCTCAATGTTACGACTGTGTCTCACGCTCTCCCCTCACCCCCAGTCTGTGAGTTCCTCCATTCCCTCCTACTGCTGGGGAACACAAAGAAGGTGCATCTCGTCTGTGCCTACAACCCCCCAAAAAGAGGTGTCCCTGGGCTCTCCTCTCTACTGGAACTGATCCGGGATAAGGTGGGTGCAAATGAACTAATAATACTGGGGGACCTCAACCTAAATTGGCAGGGACCCAATGCCAAGCAGTTTGAGCCGATTCTCTCTAGTCTTTCCCTCAGTCAGCTGATCACGCATCCTACTAGGCCTTCCTTCCGGGGGTTGGGATCGCTCATTGACTGGGTCATGAGCAACAGACTGGATACTATCATCCACTCTGGGATCCTCCCCGATGCAATTACTGATCACTCCCCCACTTACTGCATCAGTGGTTTCAACTCTCCCAAAGTCCCCAGCAGAGTGATCCATATGAGGGACTATTCTAAATTTATCCTCTACGACTACCCTGAGGATCTGCGACGGGTTGACTGGTCTGGGCTCCTGGCCATAAGTGACCCCGACTCGACTCTGGATCTCTTCCTGGCCGCCCTCATCCCCTTGCAAAACTGGCACGCACCCCTCACCAAAAGGAAGGTGCGAGGCACTGTCACGAAATGGCTCCATGGTGGCCTTTACTCCCTCATGAGGGAAAGGGACAAATGCTGGGTAAAATTCAGAATCTCCCAAGATGACCATGACCTTGCTGAGTATCAACGACTTAGAAGCATCTGCAAGCGTGCAATACGTACCACCAAGAGCGAGTATTGCAAGTCTTCCCTACTCGCCTCGGCTTACAACCCCCGTGGTTTCTGGAAAAATGTTAGAAACCTTGTTGGTGGGATGGCTACGGAACAGCCCCCCCGACATGTATGTTGGAGGGGCTCACTGCAATAACCCCCACACTATTGCCTCTGCCTTCAATCGTGCCTTCTCTGATCTGTCAGCCCCATCTCCCTCCTGTCCCCATGCCACCATACCACCTCGGGGGCCCTCCCCACGTCCGCCCTTCTACCTCAAGAGGATCTCAATTGGCGAGACCCAGGCACTCCTGGCGGGGCTGCCCCACCACATGGGTGTGGGCTATGACGGCCTTGAACCCAAGCTCCTTAGCCTTGGAGCTCCCCTCCTTGCTAGACCGGTCGTGCACATCTTTAACTCCTCACTCATCTCGGGATCCATTCCGGAGATATGGAAGATAGCCAAGGTGGTCCCTGTCCACAAGCAAGGTGACCCCAAAGACATTAGCAACTATCGCCCCATTGCTATACTGTCTGCCATTAGCAAGCTCCTCGAACGGGCAGTAGCTTCTCAACTTTCCCACTACCTTGAGGAATACTCCATTCTCTCCCTGGCCCAACACAGCCTTAGAAAAGGGCACAGCACATCGACGGCGCTTGCTGTGGTCACTTCCGTGATCAGATCCGCAACTGATCAAGGTCTCCTGACGGGGGCCATATTCGTTGATCTTTCCAAGGCCTTCGACCGGGTGGATCACTCCCTCCTCCACACTACGCTGCGCTCCCTCGGTCTCTCTCACCATGCCCTTGAATGGTTCTCAAGCTACCTGGCGGGTAGACAGCAGTTCACCTGCTACAACCGTACAAACTCAGCCTTATCCCCTGTTAACTGCAGGGTCCCCTTCTGTTCTCTCTGTACATTAATGGATTGCCCTCCAAACTTACCCATGGTGTTCCTATCTTATATGCGGATGACCTTGCTGTCCTGGCCAGTTCCCGTGAAATCAACACCATCAACTCTCGGCTAAACTCCGACTTCGAGCTCATTCAAAACTGGCTCAAAGGCCAAAAGCTCATCATCAACTTGAAGACGACCCATGCCATGCTATTTGGGTCGTCGACTCACACCTCTTCCTGCCCTACTCCCCTAGAAATATTTGGGGCCAATGGCGACCTACTTCCAGTCTCTGACTTAGTCAAATATCTCGGGGTCACCCTTGATCCCCTACACGATCTCACCACCCACATATGGAACATGTGCAATGCATCTAATGGCAAGCTCAGCCTTGCCTACAGAGCCAAGGACTGCCTCACCCCTGCCGACCGGCTAGCCGTAGCTAGGGGGATACTTCTCCCCACACTATGATACGGGCTCGTCGCTTTTGCCCCGGTCTCCAAAGCTCATCTCACAAAATGGGACACTGCATATAACAACATATGTCGCTTCGCTCTCTCTGCCCCCGCCTAACGCATCGATGCAAGCTCTACTCACGTCTGGAGTGGCTCCCCCCTGAAAAACATCGTACCTTCATCCTTAGCAACTTTGTTGACAATATAGTCCGAACTGCCACCCCCTCGGTACTTGATCTCCCCCTAATCCCCCCACCCTACCATCTCCGTTCCTGCGCCTCTCAGGTCTGACTAGTCCCTAGGACGCGCACCCTCACCGGTGACCGGGCTTTCTCAGTCCACACTCCCAAAATGTGGAACTCCCTTCCAGCGCTCGTGCGTGCCTCGCCCTCCCACCACAGCTTTAAAGCATTCCTCTGGCGCTTTCTCAAGTCTACTGTGGCCTGCCTTTGCTCCGCCTAGGCCTGGCATACCCTCTATCCCTCCTGTCCCAGTGGGAAGGGGAGCTGCTACATTATTTATCTGTACCCTCCCCCAGTTTAGTTCTTACTACCCCCCCTTGTTGTTAGTTTATTAAACTCTGTCTTGTCCTAGTTTATGTATTATCTTGCACTGCCGTCTGAGCTGTGTCTCAGCATTTTTGACTTGGCAGAATACCTTGACTCCCGATGTGTTTATTTCTATGTTGTTTGCTTGCCTAGCCTTGCCTGTGCCTGACCTGTACCTCTCACCCATGTAGAGACCGTCGCTCCTGACTGTAATATTCACTTTGTACTCCAGTTTCCTTGACTTGTATTACGATACCTGTATGCTCTGTAACTCTCCCGGGTCACATCTGAAAATAGGCACTTGGTTGTCTCGTGTGCTTACCTGGTTAACAAAAGCAAATAAATAAATAAATAAAGGTGCAGCATGTAGTCTACGACAGTCATGATTGGACAGGAAAAGGGTTCAATCCTTTTTGAATCTGCCCAGACGGAAAACTTTTTCCATTTCATTGCATATGTGGCTCTGGTGGAAGGCTTTCTGGCCTCTACCAATATCTGTGCCACCTCCGGGGAAACCCCAAAGCGAGCAGCTGCTATGTCAGAAGGAGCCATGCATACAGATAAAGGAACTGGAGACCTGGATGAACCAGAGTCCCTGTTCCTGAGCCAAAAGATCTTGGGAAGCCGGTATTGGAAATGGAGGTTCCAGTAGGCAGCTGTTGCAGTAGAGATAACTGAATTTGTCTCGGACAGAAGGGAGCTATAAGGATCATTCGAGCTCCTTCTGCCTGCAGTTTCATTAGAGCACTCATGATCAACTGGAGTGGAGGGAAGGCGTACACGAACCTCCTCTTCCAGGAAAGAGACAGCGCATCTCACCAGAAAACACCAGGCCCTGGAGTGAGTGAGCAGAAGGTTGGTAGTTCTGCGTTGAATGGGGAGGTGAACAGATCTATTTGAAGTATTCCCCACTTTGCAAAGACTTTGTTTACCACCAACTGTCTGAGCTCCCACTCATGCGCTCTGGCTTGTGTGCGGCTGAGTGCATCTACCAGGATGTTCTGGACACCTGGCACATGTACTGCTGTCAGGTGAATGTTGTGGTCGACCGACCAGTACCACACTCTCATTGCTTCCCTGCAAAGGGGGTAAGAGCAGGTTCCACCTTAGGTACCAGACTACGCACGTCTGTCTGAATCATAAGATGACCCAGATGAATGAGATGTCGAAAGGTCTCGCGTGCATTCAACACTGCTCTCATCTCGAATATGTTGATATGAAGAGAGAGTTCGATGTGGGCTCCCCAACCCAGACCTGAAGCATCTGTCGTCAGGGTTTGTGAGGGATGTCAGAGCGAAAGGGAACCCCCTTGGAGAGGTTGTCCTGTTTTAGCCACAAGAGATTGTTTGCCACTGGATCAGAGATCATAATCTCGTGGTCCAGTTTATCTGCCCTCTGGTCCCACTGGACTTTGAGGGTCTACTGAGAGACTCTCGTGTGGAGTCTGCCTAGGGGAACTGAAGGAATGGCCGCTGCCATGAGTCCCAAAAGTTGCAGGATCGTTTCTGGCTGGTACTTTCTTCTGTGAGGCTACCACTTGTGCCTGGTCCTGCAAGGAAAATATCCTGTCTTGTGGTAGGAAAGCCTTGCCCTGTGTCCAAAACTGCCCCAATGAACTGGAGCTGATGGGCAAGGACTAGGTGGGATTTAGCATAACTGACCGTAATTCCCACCTGATGGAAAGTGTCCAGGGTAAGGTGCAGATCCGTTACTAGGGATTCCCTGAAGAGGCTGATTTCAGCCAGTCATCCAGGTAGGGAAAAACTTGGATCCCCTGCCTGCGCAAAAAGGTTGCCACCACTGCTAGGCATTTCGTGAATACCCTGGGGGCAGAGGAAACGCCAAAAAGTAGTGCTTTGAACTGGAAATGCTTTCCCTGAAAACAGAGCTGGAGGAATTTGCAGCGTGGCGGACAAATCGGGATGTGCAGGTAAGCATCCTGCATGTCCAGGGCACAGAGCCACTGACCCTTCTGTAAGACAGGAAGTAGGCTGGGAAGAGACAGCATTCTGAACCTCTTGTAGTGAACAAAGAGATTCAGAGAGCTCAGATCTAGAATAGGTCTGAGGTTGCCTGTCTTCTTGGAAACCAGGAAGAAATGAGCGTAGTACCCTTTCCCCTGATGTTTTACAGGAATGGATTCTATTGCTGCCTTTGCCAGCAAGGAAGAAATTTCCTCTCTCACCAAGGGTAGGTGGGTAGAATGAATGACCCGGAGGTTTTCTTGGGGGTCTTTCTATGAATTCTACTGAATGACCTTTTGCCACCAGTTGAATAACAGAGTCTGTTATTTTCTCCCACTCTGGTAGTTGACTGACGAACCTGCCCCCTAACAGCTCCTCTGGAAAGCATATCAGTGGAGGTGGGAGGTTTAAGGAGTCAGGAGGTGGAGGGCAAGGCCGAAGCCGCTGCTCCTGTGGCTTTATGGGACTTGGCCAGGGGGCTCTAGCGGCTGAGGCTGCCCGTTTGTTCCAATTTGATCTTTGTTGGCGACGTTGTTGCCTCCGAAATGGCTGTTTCTGCTTCTGTGGAGGCTTGTACATAAACTGTACCAAGTGCAGTGCCTTGCCCTCACATCTTGGAGGTCAGTGATATCCATTATGTCCCCACCATAAAAGACCAACCCTCTAAAAGGAGCATCCTGTATGACTGATTGGACCTCTGGTGCCAGGCCTGAAATCTGCAGCCAGGCGTGACATCTTAAGACTAACCGCAGTAGCTGAGCCCCTACCTGCAACATTCACTGTATCGTAGCTGGCACGCAACATGTGGTGACAAGCAGATCTAGCTGATCGGACTAGATCTGCCATTTCGTCTTTTGTGGCAGAGCCCTGAAGAGAGTCTATCTTGGCCTCCAACTGACCTAGGACAGATTTTTGGTAGTCCCCCATATGGGCGACGTAATTCAGTGCTCCAATTCCTAAGGTGGAGAAACAGTAAATCTTTCTCATACTGATCCAGAATTTTAATATTCTTTATCCGGGGGGGGGGGGCACGAAGGTGTTTGGCGGACCTGTTATGGGTCACACTAATGATCACAGAATCGGCCTTAGGATGAAGACTGAGGAAGTCGATCGTCTGGAGAAAGATAAAGTCTATCTGCTTTTCTGGCTACTGGGGTCAGAGAAGAAGGTTGCTTCCATACAGTGGCGACCAAGTCCTCTGTGGTTCAATCCAAGGAGGCATGAAGTTTGGGGAGGAATCAGCCAAATCTAAATGAGCTGCCAGTCTCTGCCTCTGTGGGTCCTGTGCAACTGTACGTCACTCATAGCCTGATTAGATCTTTCATAGAATCTCCAAGAAGGAAGGATCCTCCAGCAGGGATTTGGGAGTGTCCTTTGTTTTTTGATAATCTGGTGTGGGTATTTCCACGTCGGAGTCTGAATGGCCCACGTTGCCATCCAATTCTGTGGAGTCCTGGTTGCTGGGAGAGCTGACGGCTGGAAGCAGCAGTTCTACTGACCTAGAAAATTCTGTAGGCCTGGAATACTCCCAGGGCCTGAGATTAGAATCTGAATGATTGGCCTGCGTCAGGCCACTAGGGCTGCACGATGGTGAAGGATCCGACGAAGGAGGCCTTGAGGCCATCGGCAGCAGACGCTTGTTCAGCTCTGAAGTGAACTGTGATTTTGCTTCTGCCCACCAGTTCTTAAGGACTGCTTGAAGATCCACTGGAGGCTGGGGTAGAGGGTTATTAAACCCCGTAGCTAGGGACCAAAGTCTGGTTTGACAATGGCTCTGGCAGAGGGGGTGACTAAACCCCCACTGGTGGGCGAGCTCCTGCCTCCATGTCCCCCATGGGGGGAGCCGAAGGTACCCTTTCTGCTGGTGGTAAAGGAGAGGAAGAAGTCTCCTTCGTCAGCTGCGTATCAGACGTCAGGTTGGCCATCATCTCTGTCAGGCCTGCTGTTGGGGCCTGACTGAGGATCCAGGGCTGGGCGTCAGTCAGAGGAGCCGGCGTACAGCTTAGCATCCACAGCCGTGCGAGAGCCAGCGCAGCCAGAACATGACTTATTGGTCCTACTCATACCACTTGGCCTTGAAATCTTAGGCCATAGACTGCATTCAGGAGTGTTCGGCTCCTGCTTGCCTGTGGTATCACACTGTCTCTGTGTACGTCTCCTACTATAACCCCCCCTCTCCTTTCTCTGCAGACTTCCTGATCTTGTTCCTTAACTCCCAGTATGTGATATCACTCTGATTTGGTTGCCGATAGCCAACACCTACCCTTATTTTTCTCCCCACCCTCATCTAAACAGGGGCAGAGAAAAACAGGTGTGGGAGTAGACAATGGTCCAGTCCCATCTGGATCTGCACTTATACTGATATGGTGCGATCCACTGCTTGATGTAAAGCAGTACCACTCCCCCCTTCCTCCTGCTCTGTCCTTTCTGTAAAGGGTGAATTCCAGAATAGAGAAATCTCAAGTATGGCAGCTAGGGTTCAAAACAAAACAACAAAAAAAAAAAAAAAAAATGCAGGATCGTGCACATAGGGCACAAGACCCCCAAGGAAAACTTACGAACTAGGAGGGCAGGTGATGAGGGAAGAAAGAGACCTGTGAGTTATTATTGCAGATGATCTAAAGAAGGCTAGGCAGTATGACAAGATGGTGGGAAAGGCTAGCCGGATGCTCGGATGCATTGGGAAAAGACAATGGCAAGACCACACCTCAAGTACTGCATCCAGTTCTGGAAGCCCCATCTAAATAAGCATACAGGGTAGAGGTGCTGCAGAAGAGGGCAACTAAAATGGTGTGGGGACTGCAGGAGATGACCTATGAGGGAAGACTGAAGGAGTTAAGTATGTATTCTGTGGGGGGGGGGGGTCTGAGACATGAAAGCGACATACAAATATCTCACAGGTATAAACAAAAGTACAGGAAGGGAGCGTCTTCCAAGAAAGAGATGCTCTAAGGCTAGGAGGTATGGTATTACTCTGGTGCGTAAAGGTGGAAGGAGACACTAGGTCCATCTAGACCACCTTCCCTACACTTGTAGCGTTTACTGTAGCAACTATCCCAGTAGAAGCCCATCTAATTCAGCATTAAATGTTTCAAAATTTGTAATATTAATATCATATGGCAGTCCATTCCAAAGAGCAGCTGCTCTGATTGAGAAGTAATGCTGACATGTGTTAGTCTGGACTCTTGAAATATGGATGTGTTTGTTATGACACCTTAAGTTTTCCAGTTTGTCCACCAAAATGATATTAGTGTCTTTCATAAGAGATTGGTCACCCAATGTTTTACATAGGAGATGTTGGAAGGGAAGAGGGGTGGCTCAGGGGTAACATGAGAATATTTTTCACTGAGAGGGTAGTGGTTGCTTGGAATGGCCTCCCCAAGGAGCTGGTGAGGGCAAAAACGGGCACAGGATTTAAGGAAAGGTGGGACACACACGGTAAAGCGTGAGGGGCTCCAGAGCTCAGTTGCGGCACAAGGCCTCATACTAGGTAGGGATAAATAGGGTTGACTGGGTGGGCCAAAATATTCTTGTCTGCTATCAACTTCTATGTATGTGTGGTTCATGGCTGCCCAGGTCTCTGTAACAATCACCAGTTCCTCATCTCCTCGTCCCTCTGTCTCTGTGGCTTGAAAGTCTTCCTGCTCATTTGTGCCAGACTGCTTGCGTTGATGGACACTATCCTCCACATCTCCTGTTCCTACCCTTCCGTTTGTTCTCGTCTCTTCTGCTGCGTGGCTGAACTCCCCTATGTGACAGGGTTGAATATGGCCCTGTCCCAGTTGTTATGGAGAAAGAGTTTGAATATAAGGATCTGTTCTGTTTTCTCCTTTTCTGTCTCGTCTGTCTGGTTGTACAACCACATTTTCTTGTGAGACCTAGGATATGATCACCCCGAAGGTCTTGCAATTCTCTGCCTCTCGCTATCTCTCTGCCTTACTTTGCTGTTCAGTCTTTTCTTTCCCCTCGCATATCAGCAGGTATAAAAATATACGTGAATCTTTTTGTAAAAATGTAACCGATACTGGGATCCCTTTCTTTTGAAATGTATATTGTTTAACTGTTGAAATGTATATAGTTATACTGTTGAAATGATTGCAAAAAGCTGTTTGGAACTCAAGAGGTTAGTTAACCTGTTTGCAAACCCTGAGAAGCTGTAAGCAAGAGGTCAGGTCTGGGTCACAATGTTCTTTTTTGCTACACTTGTTGAAACTTACAATACTGTGTGAGAAGCATACTTTATTCTTAATGAGCTCCTGCACAGACTTATAAAAAGGAGCTGCAATGTTTTACAGAAGAGACACAGAGACAGAGAGACTGAGATTGGATATGGAGAAAAAACCCAGATGGACTTTCTCTGTTTATACTGCCTTTGTAAATAGTTATACTGCACAATTTTTTTTTTATTTTACTGTTCATAATAAATCACTTGCTGCAAATTTTACAACTGCTCCTGGTTTTCCTCTGCTTCCTGACCTGTGCCTCTTCGACACCCTGTTCACGAACTGAAGGTGGCTATTTTGTTGCAGAAGCTGGAGGGCTTCCCACAAGATGAAGCTAGAGGGAAGCCGGCCTGCCAGCGCAGCGGTAGGGCTACCGCTTGCGACACCAGTGACCCAGGTTCGGGAAGATACTCTGGAGGCTGGAGGGCTGGCCGGGGGGGGGTAGGAGGATTGAGCGCCCATGGGCTGCTCTCCTTCTCCGGGACAGGTGGGTTTCATGTTCCACTGCTATACCGTCACCTGGGTGACTGCGGGGGGAAGTGCAGCAGGACAGCATGCAGCAGAGTGGGAGGACGTTGTCCAGGAGCTGGAGCTCTGGCACGTTACGACGTGCTCCACCCCTTGGCTCCCCTAGTGTGCCAACGTCCTGAGGGATGGCACCAAAAAGAGGAAAACCCTGCAACGGATGCCTGGAGATGGGACCCAGTTGCCCAAGAGAAATCCACAACCAGGTTTCACATGGAGCCTGTGCAGTATACCAGACGCACATTCATGGACCAGGGGGGACTATGGGGAGGGGGCAAACTGAGGCCAAATGGGGGCAGTGCTGCCAGGACTCGAGAAGAAGACACCTGGAGAGGACCTACGGGAGCACTCACAGCCTAGTGATCCTCGAGGAAAGGGTCCGGAGCAGTGAGTAGGGTTCAGAGCAGTGAGTAAGGTGGCATAAAACAGAGAATATATATATAAAAAAAAAAAGATTAAGCTAGAGGAAAGCACTATTGCAAGGAGAACTTCACCTACTGCAGGGTAAAACCTAAAGCAAAAGTTCTACATCCTCAGAAGCCATGCATGAAGGTACAGTGTAAGGATTGCAGTTCTGGGTGAAACAGAGAAATCTACTCCTGCGGTAGGACACTTTTTCAAACGGGGAGCAATATGGGTGGTTCCTTTATCTGCTGCTGCAGCACAGGTAACAACGTCTGTCTGGATCAGAACAGGGCTACCAGAAGGGTGGCTGGTACCACCTGCAACCTGACCAGAACCCTCTAAATTAGAAAGGAATGTGTAAGGTACAGTTAAAGAACTCACTGTAACATATATCTTTGAGAGTATCTCTTGTATCAGGCCACACCTGTAGAACAAATGCCAAGCACTAGGACCACATGGAAACTTTTCTAGCTAGCAGTCTACAAGGGGTCGCACATGACAATGTCAGATGTAGCAACGTCCATCTAATATAAATGTGGGCAGCCCTGCACCCAATTCAGTTATCTTCCTGGAGACCCCATACAGAGGATCTCTGGCCAGGGAACCAGAGGTTCCTACCAGAAGAGTAGGTGAAACAGAAAGTGAACTGTCCTGGAGAGACACAAGAGAGCTTAACAGCCAAGGGGTAAAGAGGGTGGAACAGCATGGCCTAGTGCACAAGATCCTCTTGAAGATCTACTGTTATGGTAAGTGTCACAAATGCACTCTGCAGATCAGGCCCTCTGCTCCCACAGTGCCAACCTCAGAGCATAACAGTGTGAACAGGTAGACAAGGTAACCCTCCTATCTGCTTTTTGGGTCCGAATCACCTTTAGTCTCAAGTTCTGGGGGGATTCAAACTGTGAACCTTATGCTACCATACCCAAATGTACAGGCTCAGATAATATTCTCTTCAGGGGGATGCAATATATCTTTTGCCTAAGGGCACCTAACCAGGTATCCAAAATCACCCCTTAAACCACTATAAGAGAACTTGGGTATATTCTTACTTTTTTTTTTTTTAATTTCTATTTATTCCTCCTCCTCCCTAGCCTGCCACCTCCGACCCTTCAGGGGGGACAACTGGACATCCCACTGCCCGGAACCCTACCCAAGCAGACCCCTAGGCCCCATGGAGCCGCGGATTACCCCCAGGCGGGGAAGAGGCGGGGGGCTCAAACCCTGTTACTTACGTTTCATCGGTCTGAGGTTTGCTGGGCGGGCACAGGCAAATCGTGGGCACGGCCATGGTCCTCCCATCTTCCCGGTTGAGGCAGGCTTGTTTCGCATTTTTCTCCCTCCCCGAGCAGCAGGTAACCTCCCCCGACGTCATGACGCACGCGCCGACGTCCATGCTGCTCAATGGCTGCCCATCCCCAAGTGGAGCTTGCAGTTCCTCGAGCCTCTGCTCGGGGTCATGCAAGCGTCGGGCATCGGCCGAATCCCTCCCCGGAAAAGGCAAGCTGTCGTTGGACGCTCCAGCCCATCTCCCCCCGGCCGACCCATATTCTTACTTTTTACCAAGCTTAGTAACACCATCAAGCTGTTTAACAGTTGTCAGACTTAACCACCTATATGTCACATGCAAAAAAGAACTGAGAGACACCCAGGCAGTCTTTCAAAGAAAAGGTTCTTTATTAAAAAATGATAAAAATATGAAAAAAAATGTAAACGCAGAACAATACATCAAATAGCTCACAATCACATAAAAGAACAAGGGAAAATTACAAAGCAAAACTCCTACCACAATACATTTAGATATTTGCTATGTAAGGTATTACTTCAGGAAGTGCATTTAGTTAGATCAGAGAACTGTTTCTCTCGGAGTCCCAAAATAATGACATACATTTCAGACACAAGTATCAGTTTAAACTCTGTCTCCACACCCCTTCTGTGAGTCATCTAGCTCATCCTTTTAGAATTAAAAAATTAACATAATTTACTATCAGGAGGTATTTTAAATAAGGTGACAGAAGAAAAAGACGTATCCTAAATTTTGACAGTCTTTAATCAAGCATTTCCTTTGAACTGGTGACTGGTTCCTGTTAAGACGTTATAAAAGTTGATTAGGCTCATCCTCCGGCAGACTCAAAGTCAGATTTGGTTTTCAACTTCAAAAAGCCAGAGTAGGTTTTCAACTTCAAAAAGCCAGAGTATCTCATACAAAGGTAATAAAATGCCATTCTGAAGGAAGTCAGTTGATCAAATGGTTCCTTGTCAGTTTTATTTGCCTCCTGTAGTTTTCAGCATCTGACACTTGAATGTTACAGGCCAAAAACTCCTCACACTGAAGACGTCATACACAGACCATGTATTTATAATACAGATATCATACAACAATCATAACCAGCTGGCCAAGAGTCACACTCCTCCCCACCTAGACTGAATTTGGGGGCTCGATCCCCAGCATGGGATGAGTTCCCTAAGTCAGTTCACTCCTCATATAGTAGCGACAAGCCATCTGCGTTTTGATTGGTTGCTCCAGTCCTATGTAAGATCGTCATGTCATACCCTTGCAAGGCAAGACTCCATCTTAATAGTCTACCATTAGTTTTTCACATTTGTGTTAGCCAAACCAGGGGGGTTGTGGTCAGTTTGTACCTCAAAATGCTGCCCATTTAAGCATGGCTCTAACTTCTTTAGGGCCCAGACTATGGCAAGAGACACTTTTTCCACAGTAGAGTAAGCTTGCTCCCTGGGAAGTAACTTTTTACTCAGGTATACTACGGGGTGATCTTTCCCTTAGTTGGATATCTGACTCAGTACTGCCCCAATACCCACGTCTGAGGCGTCAGTCTGGACTATAAAGGGTCCACTATAGTCAGGACTTAACACAGCAGCACTGCACAGTGCCTCCTTCAGTGTGGTAAAGGCTGGTTCCCAGGTAATTTTCTTAGGCATCTTTTTCTTTACCAGGTCAGATAGGGGAGCAGCCAGGGCACTGTAATTGTGTACAAATTTCCTACAGTACCCTGCTGTCCCTAGAAAACTCCTGACCCGCTTCTGGTCTGGGCCATGCCTTGATCACCTCTACTTTTACTTGGTTAGGACGGAGCTGTCCCCGGCCTACAACACATGCCCGGGGTATGCCACTTCAGCCACGGCCACCTGGCACTTCTCAGCTTTGACAGTGAGCCCAGACCCCTGTATCCTGCCCAGCACTTTCCTATGGTGGGACAGGTGTTACTCCCAGCTGGCACTAAAGATGGCAATGTAATCCAGGTACGCCACGGTGTACTCTTCAGCACTATTTAACACCTGGTTCACCAACCTTTGGAAAGTTGCCGGGGTGTTCTTCATTCCGAAAGGCATTACTTTAAAATTCAAATAAGCCTATAGGAGTGATGAAGGCCGACCTCTCCCTAGCTGTCAGTTAACTACCCTTTGTCAGGTCCATAGTCGTAAGGTAGGTCACCCCTACCAACTTGTCCAGGAGTTCGCCTGTCTGTCCGGGACATCGGGTGGGCATCTGACTTTGTGACTGCATTAGTCCACGATAGTTCACACAGAAATGAATAGAGCCATCTAGCTTGGGCACAAGGACTACAGGTGAGGCCCAGGGGCTGTGGGATCTCTGGATTACCACTAAACCCAGCATTTCCTCCACCTCCCTCCTAATGTCCTTTTGGACAGCCTCTGACACCCGACATGCTGTCTGCCGTATGGGCGTCTCTGTCACTGTGCGTCACTAAGAGGGTTAGTCTAGGCTTGGCGCTAAACAGTGGGGCAAAGTTTGCTAAAACTTCCCTTACCTTCCTGGATCTTGTCTGGGGCCAGCTGGGGTGACAATTTAACTGCCTCCACAGAGGACTCCCGCTTGCTTTCTTCCAGCAAGTCCAGAAGGGGGTCTTCGTCCGTCCCCTCCCCAGGACTGCACACTGCAAATACCATGTCAGCCCTATTAGCATACGGCTTCATTATGTTGACATAGTACATTCTTTCTGTATCTCTTCTGTCAGGTAACCATGATATAGTTCATGTCATTTACCTTTCTAACTACTTTGTACAGTCCTGCCCACTCAGCCTGCAGCTTGTCTTTCCGGACTGGTATAAGGACCATGACTTCCTGACCCACCGTGTATGAGTGAGCTCTGGCTCTGCGGTCATACCACACTTTTTGTTTCTTTTGGGCAGCTGCCAGGTTGCTCTGGGCTGTCCCCATCAGCTCCTTCAGCCTTTCCTTAAACCTAAGGACATAATCCATTATGGGAGTTCCTTGGGTGGCGTGCTCGCCTTCCCAGTCCTCCCAGATCAAGTCTAGGGATCCACGTACCCGGCGTCCATATAAGAGCTCAAAGGGGGGAAATCCTGTCTACTCTTGGGGCACCTCCCTGTATGCAAACAGGTGAGGAAGGTATTTTTCCCAGTCCCTCCCATGCAGTTCAGCAAACACTTGGAGCACTGACTTCAGGGTACCATTAAATCTTTCCACAAGCCCACTGGCTTGCGGGCGATAAGGTGTCGTGCGCCTCTGCACCACTCCACACTTCTCCCACAAACATGTCATAAGGTACGACATGAAGGAACCCCCTCGATCGGTGATAACCTCCTGTGGAAACCCAACATGGGAGAAAATCCCAAGTAAGGCATCTGCCACTTTGTCCTCAGTGAGTGAGGATAGTGCGACTGTCTCTGGATACCGGGTGGCATAATCCACCACAATCAGGATGAACCTCTTCCCGGAGGAGCTGGGGGTACTTAAAGGCCCCACAATATCCATTCTCACCCTCTGGAATGGCTCCTCCACTATGGGCAATGGAATTAGGGCTGCCTTCCCCATTTCTTGGCACAGGTGACGAGACCTACAATACTCCTTCACCTGCTGGGTGAAGTTGGGCCAATAGAAATTCTGGGCCAACTGCTGCGTAGTGCATGCGATTCCCAGATGACCAGACAAGGGAATATTGTGTGCAATCCTGAGCAACTGCTCACGATACCCTTGGGGAATGACAAGCTGCCTGCCTATCACCCCTCTGTCTTAGCATCCTACGAATACATCAGTCCATTGTCTCAATAAACCCTATGTTTTCCGTCACCTCCCTGTACTCCGTCAAAGTCTGCCCAAGCCCTCAGCTTCTCTAGACTAGGGTCACTTTTCTGAGCAGCTGCAAACTCCTTACACATTCCCAAAGCATGAGACAGGTCCCCGTCAGTATCTAAACTAGGGTCCCTAGCTCTAGCGTCAGGGCACTCAGGAACACTTATCCCTAACCCTCTGACAACGGGTCACCCCTCCTTCTTCGGAATAACCCTTCGCAGCTGTTTGGTTAACTGTTACTGGGGAAAATTTCTACCCCCTTTTCATTAGTCTCCATATCAGGAGACACAGGCTGCGGAACCAGTCTCCCACTGGTTTCCACAGTGGCTTATATGGGGTCCAGGGAACTACAATTTTACCTTGCCGCTTGGCTAAGGTTAATTGCACACACCATCCCGTTTGAGATTGTTACCAAGGATGATGTCATCTGCTAAAGTTTTGGCTACAGCCACCTGTTGCACAGTTCCCCGTTTCACCCCAGTCTAGGAGAACACTAGCGAGGGACAATGTTTTCTCCTCCTTAGTGAAGCCTTGTACAGTTACAAATTTATTGGGTATAAGCTGACCAGGCTCTACCAGATCCCCTTTTACCAACGTCAGGGATGCCCCTGTGTCTCTTACCTCTTGTGTCTGTACACCATTCACAGTGACTGGGTGCATGTATTCCCTCATGTTCACAGGCATGCTGTCAGGGACACACAAACAACCCACTTCTTTCCTAGCCCCATTTTGCATACTGCTCGTTTTTTTTGGTACACTGTCTGGCAATATGCCCGCTGTCTTTGCAAACTCAACATTCGTTTCTTTTCTGAGAAAAATCTTTTCTTTGAAACCTGGGACTAACTGGTTTTGGTGGAGGCAGTGAGGGTTTTAGCTGCCCTGAAGGCGCACTTTTCCCTTTCTGCGCTGCCATGCCTGCCCCAATTGCTCTCAAAGCAGGACTGCTCTTCGGCATATTGGTCCGAGAGTTCAGCAGCCTCTTGCACTGTTTTTGGATCTCGGTCCTCCAGCCAGGTTTTCAGCTCTGCTGGGCATGCCCCAAAAAACTGCTCTAACAATATAGCATTTGAAATTTTATCTATAGAAGTTGCTTCAATTCCTTCCCACCGTTTTAAACATTGACGTTGTTTCGTGACTAGCTCCTCGTAGCTGATGTCAGGGCTTCTTCTGAGCTTACGGAATTTAGCTCTGTGTGCTTCTGTTTAAAAAAAAAAAACAAAACTTTTTTAAAAGTGCAGCTTTCAGTTTACTGTAATCATTACTGTCCTCATTGTCCATTTGACGCAATGCATCCCGAGCTTCCCCTGTAAGTAGCGGGGATAGCTGGAAGCTCCAGGACCCTCTAGGAATCTTTGCCTGAATACAAACTTTTTCAAAGAAATTTAAAAAGGCATCCATATCCTCTCCCTCTTTAAATTTAGCTATCAATTTGGAATTTAATTCGTAACTCATTCCTGTATTTCCAGTTAAACCCATGCCACTTACCTGCTCTGGTGCTGGTGGCTGGGAGTTGTAGCTTCTCCCATTCATGTTGCCTCTGGCACTCACGCTCAGCCTCTCACTGTTCACGATCCGCTTCTCGCAGTTCTCGTTCAGCTTCTCGCTGTTCTCGCTCCCTCTTCTCCTCCGCAGCTTGTTTCTCTTGCTCTGCTTCTGGCCCAGCCTCTCTCTGGAACTCCAGCTCCATTCTGCGCAACTCAGTCTGCAGCCTGATTGCTTCTGGCTCCAGAATGCTGGTGACCTTCCCCTGCTGCTGTGGCCCTTGGCTTGCACTGGCCCTGCTGTCGTCCTTACTGGAAGTGTATACTGCACTGGCCGCTGGCCCCTCCATGCCCAAGGTTTGGTCCTTCACAGTCACAGTCTGTGACTCGATGCTCTGGGCATCTGCTGCCATCAGGGCATCTATGAGGTTCTGCTTGTTGACTTTCCCCTCATACTGGACTCCTCTGTCCTGGCACAACTGCCTCAAGTAGTCTGCAGTGTATCCGCTGTAGTTGGAAGTCATCTTCTTCCCTAACTATGGCTACTCTAACTTGCACTTTAGAAAAAAAAAAAAACAGGAACTTTGACTATAAGCAAAATGATATTGTTCTGTTTTCTCTTTTAAAAATAAATCACTGCCTTATTTTGCAAGTGAGCTGTACAGTATTAAGCTGACACACTGAACAGTTAAAGTTTGTGTTACCAAATTTATCGCACCGCTGCCAACCAAATCTGTCACAAACACGCTCCGCAGGTCAGACCCTCTGCTCCCATAATGCCAACCTCAGAGCGCAACAGTGTGAACAGGTAACAGACAGGGTAACCCTCATGTCTGCTTTTGGGTCTGAATCACCTTTAGTCTCAAGTTCTGGGGGGATTAAAACTGTGAACCTTATGCTAACATGCCCAAATGTCCAGGCTCGGATAATATTCTCTTCGGGGGATGCAATATATCTTTCGCCTAAGGGCACCTAACCAGGTATCCAAAATGAACCCTCAAAACTCTATAAGAGACCTTAGGTATAATTCTTACCTTTTACCAAGCTTAGTAACACCATCAAGCTGTTTAATAGTTGTCAGACTTAACCTCCTATATTTCACATGCAAAAAAGAACTGACAGACACCAAGGCAGTTTTCAAAGAAAAGTTTCTTTACTAAAAGATGATAAAAATATGAAAAAAAATGTAAACACAGAACAATACATCAAAGAGCTCACAATCACATAAAAGAACAAGGGAAAATTACAAAGCAAAACTACCACAATACATTTAGATTTTTGCTATCCAAGGTATTACTCCTGGAAGTTCTTTTAGTTAGATGAGAGAACTGTTTCTCTCAGAGTCTCAAAATAATATGAGATATATTTCAGACACAAGTATCTGTCTCCACACCCCTTCTGTGAGTCATCTAGCTCCTCCTTTTAGAATTAAAAAATTACAAACATGATTTCCTATCGAGGTATGTTAAATAAGGTGACAGAAGAAAAAAAACATTTCCTAAATTATGACTATGTTTAATCAAGCATTTCCTTTGAACTGGTGGCTTGTTCCTGTTAAGACGTCATAAAAGTTTATTAGGCTCATCCTCAGGCAGACTCAAAGTCACATTTGGTTTTCAACTTCAAAAAGCCTAAGCACGTCATAAAAAGGTAATAAAATGACATTCTGAAGGAAGTCTGTTAATTAAATAGCTCCTGGTCTATTTTATTTGCCTCCTGTAGTTTTCAGCCTCTTGACACTTGGATGTTACAGGCCAAAAATTCCTCACACTGAAAAAGGTCATACACAGACCATGTATTTATCATACAATAATCATAATCAGCTGGCCAAGCGTCACAGTAAGTTCTTATGTAACTGTACTATCTTCATCGTGGGTATCAGGCCACACCTGTAGAATGAGTCCCAAGCAATTATAAATATAAAGTCTGAGTGGCTGGAGGTTATAGGCCTAAGACAGGAGGCCTTGAAGCACAGCTAGACTGAAATCTGCCTTTCTCCTAAAAGCAATGTCCTTACTGTAGTGTTTAGTCAAAGTGTGGACAGAACTCCAAGTTTGCAGCAGCACAAACCTCTACAGTTGAAATTTTCCTTGAACAGACAACTGAAGTGGCCATGCCTCTGGTTGAATGACCATGAACAACGCAAGTAAGTCCCTTATCATACTTCCTGTAACAAAAGTAATACAGCTGGCCAACCACTTGGATAGGCACTATTTAGAAATGGGTAAGCCCATGTCCCAAGGGCAAAAGAAACAAATGGCTGCAAGGACTTTCTGCAGTCCTTTGGTTTGTATAATAATGCGCAAAATTCTATGTACATCTAAGGTATGGAGCAATGCTTCCCCTGGATTGGCATGCTCAGAACAACAAACATGTAGGTGGATGGTTCAATTTAAGTAAACTCAGACACCACCTTAGGAAGAACAGTATTTATTTATTTGATTTTGGTAACTGGGTAAGTGCATTAGGCAACAATCCTGTCTATTTTCAAGCACAACCTGGGAACTTACAGTAACAGCAGATCTTCGAGTGAGACTCTTGCAGTAGGTGATCACCTTGATGACTGCACCCCCTGGTGTCAGGACCACACAGAAACTTTAGCTGGCAGTGTCTGACAGGAGACTGCTCATTCGAAGTCATGTCAGACATCAGCATGACCCTATATAGTGGGCGGTCCCCACGCCACCTTCCAGTTCTCCCGCCAGAGACCTCCAAGGAGGGCCGACAGGAGAATGGGAAAAGAGGCTCCTGGAGCCCAGAATGAGCTCACTGAAAACAACAGCAAAGAAATTCGGGGGATGGAGTCAGGGGAAAAGGTTACTTACTGCAAGAGCCTCCCTCAAAGATAGACTGCTATGTTAAGTTCTTGCGTTACTCTACTATCTTACTTACAGAGGCCTCTTGCAGTACGTGCATAACCTTGAGGATTAAGTCCCAAGAAGTGTGAATCAGAAGAAACTGAAACACGGGAGGCAGGAAAAGATCTGCAAGAAGGCAGAAAGTTTAGGACGGGAGTCCCTGGAGGACAGCTAGGCCAAAGCCTGCCCTGTGCCTAAAGGCAATGTCCAGACTGTAATGCTTTGTGAAAGTGTGGACAGAACTCTAAGTAGCCACAGCACAAATGTCAGCGGCTGACATATTCCTGAAACATGCAGTAGACACAGCCATGTTTCTGGTGGAATGTCCCTTAACCTCCCTCAGGAGAGTTTCACAATACTTCTGGTAACAGAAAACAATACAGTTATCCAACAATCTGGATAAACACTGTTTGTAAACTGCTGCACCTTCTTTCTTTGGTGTGAAAGAAACAAAAAGTTGGTAAGATTTCCAGACAGACCTGGTCCTGCTGGTGTAATATCGCAGAATTCAATGAACATCCAAGGTATGCAGAATCACCTCCCCCTGAATGGAATGCTTGTGGTAGTACACTGGCAGCTGAATCTACTAGTTCAACGTGAATTCAAAAACCACCTTCAGTAAAAACTGAGGGTTGGTACGCAGAGCCAGCCGGTCTATGTGAAAAATGTAACAAGTCTCCTTACACATCATGGCCTGAAGCTCGGAAATCCTCCGAGCAGAAGTGACAGCAACTGAAAAGTGTGCTTTCCATGACAAATAGCACATAAAACAAGAACCAGCTGGTTCAAACAGAGGGTCAACTTTTCTAAAATAAAATTAAGGTCCTAAGGTGGTGCAGGACTATGCACCAGGGGTTTTAGGTGAAGGATTCCTTTCAGGAAGGTTTTGGAAACCTCCAGTTGAGCTACTGTTTTACCTTCCACCAAAGTGTGGTAGGCTGAAACAGCCAACAGATGGACCTTCAGTGAGGAGGAGTAACTCAGACCCAAGTCATAAAGGTGCAGAAAATACTCCAGGACTTGAAGGACAGGGCACGAAAAGAGGTCCCAACCCGTAGAGATGGCCCAAATGGAGAAACGTTTCCACTTCATAGCATATGTCGTCCTTGTAGATGGCTTTCTAGCCTCGACCAGAACCTGCACCACTCTGAAGAAAACTGCAAAACATGAAGCAGCTATGTCATGAGGTGCCACACATGAAGGTGAAGGGACTTCAGCCCTGGATGGACTAACATGTCCCTCTCTTGAGTCAGGAGATCGTGACAGAGGGGCAGGGGAACCGAAGGTACAACTGCTGGCTGCTGAAGAAGTGGACAATGCCAATACAGTGCGATCAGAACCATGTGGGCCCCCTCCACTTGATGCTTGAGCAGCACCCTCTGCAGAACCGGAAATGGAGGGAAGGTGTACAAAAACCTTCCTGTCCAGCAAAGAGCCATCACGTCTCATCAAAAAAACACCATGCCGGCAAGCGAGCAAAACCTGGGTAGTTTTGCGTTGTATAGGGAGGCAAACAGATTAAGGTCTGGATGACCCCATAGGTCGAAAATGTGGCCAGCTACCTCTTGCATGAGCTCCACCTCGTGGGCTTTGACTCTGGTGCGGCTGAGACTGTCTAGGATGTTGTGCACGCCTGGAACGTGAATGGCTGTGAGGTGAATTTGACGCAGAACTGCTCAATTCTACACTCACATAGCCTCTCTGCAGAGGAGAAACGAGCAAGTGCCTCCTTGCTTGTTGATGCACCATACTACACACATACTATCCGACTGAACAAACAGAGTGCCCTGGCAAAGCAGGTGCTGAAAAGTCCCAAAGGCATACAGCACTGGCTTCCATCTCCAACACATCTGTGTGCAGACTGATTTATGACAGACCATAGTCCCTGGGTTCTGCAGTTCCCAAGATTAGCGCCCCAACCCATCCCTGATGCATCTGTGGTCAGGGTCTGGGAGGGAGAAGGGGACCCCTCTGGTGAGGTTGATGAGATCCTACCACCACAGAACATCCCATTGCATCCAACTGGAGACCATGACCATGTGGTCCAGGTCGTCCAACCTCTGATCCTACTGTGCTCTGAGCATTCACTGCGAGATTCGCATGTGCAGTCTGGCTAAAGGAACAGTGGGGATGGCCACTGCCATAAGGCCAAGCAGTCAAAGAATCGACCTGGCCAGTACCCAACTGCAGGAGGCTACCAGACTAGCCTGCCTCTGCAATGTTTCCGCCCTGTCCAGAAGGAGAAAAGTCATATCCTGGGTTGTATCCATCACAACGCCAATGAAGTGGAGGTGCTGGGAAGGGACAAGTTGGGATTTTGGGAGCTTTACAGTGATCCCAACCTACGTAAAGTCGTCCAGGGTATCCGAGTGGGAAAGTTCCAGCTGCTCCCTCAACGGGGCTGACAGAAGGCAGTCATCGAGGTAGGGGAACACACAGTGGCCCCGACATCAGGGCCACTGCCACTATTGCCAGGCACTTGGTAAATACCTGAGGTGCCGAAGACAGGCCAAAGGGGAGGGCCTTGAACTGCTAATGTTCCCCTTGAAAGGCGAATCGGAGGCAGCGGCAATGGGGCTGAAAGACTGGGATATGCAGACAGGCATCCTGCATATCCAGAGCAGAGAGTCAAAGTTATATTTATTTATATGAACTACTTTTCAAATTATCAAAGCGCTTGTACAGCAGAATAAAACAACTGAAACAATAATAAGAGCAGTAAACAGAAAATCCATAGCAATCAATTCAAAAGCATCTATAAAGGCTGAATCAAATAAATATGTTTTCAGGGCAGCCTTAAAAGCCTCAGTGGACACGCACTCTAAAATCTGATGAGGTAGAGAGTTCCACAGGGTCGGGGACATAAATAACAAAAATCTCGCCTCTGAGGTCTTTAAATGGACCCTGGGAACCTCTAGCAATCCCTCGTCAGTGGAACAAGGTGGATGGAGGGGGCAGCAGGGATGCAAAAGGTCTTGCAAATAACGTGGTCCCTGTCCATGTAGGG
Source organism: Neoceratodus forsteri (assembly GCA_016271365.2). Lineage (NCBI taxonomy): Eukaryota > Metazoa > Chordata > Ceratodontiformes > Ceratodontidae > Neoceratodus > Neoceratodus forsteri. The sequence goes on along the minus strand of CM057450.1, from coordinate 887,804,108 downwards.
CCTTATCAGTCAGCAAACTGACCTTGAAGGTGATTCTCCACCGTACCGGCAACCAGTGCAGTTCGCAGAACACAGGCGTGATGTGCCTAGATCAAAATTATCCCATCAACAGCCTGGCAGACACATTCTGCACCAGCTGCAGGCAGCAGATGTCCACTCCCGGATGCCTCAAGTAAAGAGCATTACAGTAGTTAAGGTGAGAGGTCACAAAGGCATGGATCAGAGTAGGAAAGTCATCAGGCAGAACAAGTTTTATCTGGGTGATATTCCTCAGGTGGTACAAAGAGGACTTGATGGCTGATACCTGTGATGTAAGCATCAGCTCGCCATCAAAAACAACACCCAGATTCCGCACCCGTTCAGAGAACCCCAGCTGCTTGTCCCCCCCAGAACAAGCCCAGAGGGCCGAGCAACTGAGGACCCCTCTACCAGACGACTAATGTCCACAATCAACACCTCAGTCTTATCCGGGTTCAACCTCGACCAGCTGGCAATCATCCAGTTCTGAATCTTGGCCAGGCAGTTAAAGACCAAGACAGCATTATCCTGCTCGGGCACAAAGGACATGTACAGCCAAGTATCATCTGCATAGCAGTGAAAAATCACCCCATACTGCCTTATGTCATCTCCCAACAGCGGTATGTACACCATGAACAACACAGACTACACAGAGCCGTGCGGCACCCCACAGACGGGGCAATGGGGCCAAGGAAAAAAATCCCAGACATCACTCTATGCGTACTGCCTGTGAGGAATGGAACCATCTGAGGACCGTACCAGACAGCCCGCAGATCAGCCGCAGGTGCTCCAGCAGTAACCCATGGTTCATGGTGTCAAATGCTGCAGAGAGATCAAGGAGAACCAAGATTGAATGGCTCTTCCTATCTCTCGCCATCAGGAGATTAAGTACTCGAACAAGGGCTGTCTCGGTACTGTATCTTTTCCTAAATAAGTACTGGAGAGTATCACAGGCCTTGCGGATGCTAAGCTGGTCCTTGAGCTGCAATGAGACTACCTTCTCAATAACCGTACCCACAAAGGGCAGGTTTAAGACAGGCCTGTAGTTTGCAAAACAGTCTGGGTCGAAGGAAGGTTTCTTCGAAAAAGGGGAGAGGGGTCACAACCGCCTCTTCCAAGGGGTCAGGAAACACTCCCTCCTCCAACAAACTCCAGACTATCTCAGCAAGGACTGGTCTGATGACTTCCACACACTGCACCAGGAGGCAGATAGGACCAGAGCCACTGTCCCTTGTGCACCCATTTGTACTCTGTGCACAGGTTCAGAGCACCAAGGTCCAAAATGGGATGCAAGTCTCCCATCCTTTTGTGGGGACCAGGAAGACGTGGGAATAATAACCCTTTCCTACCTGGCTGGATGGAGCAGGCTCTATTGTCTATTGTAACAAAGACTCGATTTCTTCCCTTAAGAGAGAGGTGTGTGCCTTTGTATAACTGGATACTAATGAGGGCCTGTCTGAAGGTTTCTCCAAAAACTCCTGGATGTGGCCCTGTTCGACTAACTGAAGGACCCATAAGTCGGTAATCACAGCCCGCCACCCAGCAGATAATTGGTGAACCTTCCCCCCATTGGCTCCCACGAGGGACAAGGGCAGACTGCAAGTCAAGCGAAGGAGGGGGGGTTGGGGAGAGCCTGGGCCTTTGCAGTATGGGTGGCTGTAGCCGACGTAGCCTGATGTTTTGGCTGTCGTCTCGCCATCTGTTGCTTCATCTGGCGCTTTGCTTGGTGACGAAAAGGCTTTTTGGCCAGAAACTTAGGGCAGTACATTGAGTGAACTGACCTAAGGATCTTGCACTTATCCTGTAGACTGGTGATGATGTCTTGGGTATCATCCCCGAAAAGGACTGAGCGTCTGAAGGGAGCATCCTGGATGGCTGCCTGAGCGTCTGGTTCCACTCCCCCGATATACTTAACCAGGAAAACTCCTGAGGCTAACCACTGTGGCAGCGCCCCTGGCAGAGAAGTCCACAGCATCATAGGTGGCCCTTAAAGAATTCCTACAGGCAACCTTGGTGGATTTAATGGAGTCTGCCAGAATGGATTTGGACTCTGAGGCAGGCAGCGCCTCGATGGCAGACTCCAGCTGACTTAAGAGAGACCTTTGGTAGACCAACATATGGGCTACATAGTTTAAGGCGCACACGGCCAATGTTGATGAGGAATAAAAATTCTTCTCGAATTGATCTAGCTGTCTTGACTCCTTATGAGAAAAGGTGCTTGTAGGTCTCAGTTTGGATGACCCATCATGGGCCACTGCGATGACTACTGAATCTGCCTTGGGATGGATGCTAAGATGGTCTTCCCCCTCTGGCGTCTGATATGTCTGGTCGGACTTTTTGGCTACCGTCGGTATTGAAGAGGGCATCATCCAAATAGTGGATGCCAGGTCTTTGTGTGGCTCCAACCAAGGGGGAATGAGGACAGAAGCCGCTTCCTGTATGTCCAAATACTCCGCCAGTCTTTGGTGCTTAGGATCTTGAGCATCGGACTTCCACTCAAAGACCTCTGCAATCTTCTTGAGAAAGTCTGTCAAAGAAGGGTCCTCAGGAGGCTATTTTGATGACTCTTAGGTCGAGGTTCCTCTGTGGGAGAAGTCGCATCAGAGGAGAGGCGTCAGAACCAGAGTCTGGATTGGAATTCGAGGATTGGACCTCAGGTCAGGAAGGCTCCTGGGTGTCAGAGGATGCTCTACCTGGCACCCGCCCTGATGAAGGCTCTTTCTGAAGGTACGACAGTGACTGACACGAGTCCAGCGAAGTAGAAGACCTGTGTGGCTGATCCACCGGATCCCAGGGAACCTCCTGAGTGGGGTGGTGGCTATCCAGCTCCGACACAAGCTGCGCCTTAGTCTCTGACCATCATGACTGTAGGATACCCTAGAAGTCCGTCTGAGGCTGAAGAGGCTGGTAGGCCGGCGGGTATCCTGCAGGAAACCCCGTCGCCGGATAGCCCGGCGTATGACAAACGCACAAATATCCTGGAGTCTGCTATCCTGACAGCAGGTAGCCCGGTGTGGTTTATGTTGGAAAAATGAGGCATTGGGTAACCTGGAAGGTAGCCCAACGGAAGACCCAACAGCGGTGCTGGAGGGCCTGAAGAGGGACCCTGAAGGGCCCTCAAGCCCGACGGATCTGGAAGAACTGGGTCGAATATCGGACCGGTCAGTGGTAGATGTGGCATTGGAGTCAGTGACACAGTCAGAAAATCTGGCACCATGGGTCCCTGAGGGTTACCTGGGATGACCGTCAGATCTGGAGGTGAGCTGGGGAAGGTGTCACCTGACAGATGACCCCTATCATCCACATCTCTCTTGTCTGGGGAAGGCGGAGGAAGCTCTTCCACAGGGGAGTGGGGGTGGACCCGGTGGGAGGACCCAACCAGAGAGGGCTGTGGCAGATCTGGCAACTGGGAATCATCGGGGCCTTCTACGGACCATCGACGCCAGGAAAACCGACGCTCAACTTATCGACCGGTCTGACTGGGCAGACGTCGGTGGTACAGATGCCGGACTTATCAACCATAGCCAAACGGGCCCTGGAGACTCCAGAGCCAGACTAGTGACTTATCAGCCCCGCCAGGCAACTCAGTCCCACTGGTGGAAAGGGGCCCAAGATTGGTGGAAACAGGGCTCCAGATAAGGCGAATACCAACCAATTTTACTCCCCTCATTTTAGGAAATACTCTTCAGAAAATGTTTTTAATGAGTACTAATACTCACACAACATTTGCAAGTGCTCCAACACTCCAAAGAATAGTGCTCCATAATATCCTACTTGCCAACATTATCTGAAGCATTGTTGGCTCCTGATCAATACTTACTTGCAAAAAATTGACCTTTTTTTTTTAAATGTACTCTTCACTCCACTCCGTAAAGACATTTGTACGCATCTGAATTTGCTTTTACTCAACTCACTCCGAAAATGAGTACAGTACTCATCTCAAAAAATCTTATCTAGAGCCTTGGGCGGAAGCCTCGATCATAGCCCAGGCACCTGCAGCCATTGTGACCAATGGTGGCGGGAGGTCCAAGGACTGCTCATGGAGCGGGGTAGGCTTGGCCACAGCAGCAGACTTCCCAGAGGAAGAAGGCCACAGCAAGGGTGAGAGGCAGACCTGTCCTGGTCCTGATGTTTCTCCCTTTTCTTCTTATGCCTGGTGATATCAGTCAGGGAGGAGGAAGCACTAAAGAGTTTTTGGGCTTTTTTCCCCATCGAGGTCATTCTTTGTTTTAGCAAATGGGCCACAAGGGCTGGCTGGCAATGCTTCCATGTGGCTTGGCTGAAGCTGTAACAGGCCTCGCAATCCTCGACCTTGTGCTCCGGGCCTACACAGAAGAGGCAGAGGGTGTGACTCTTTGTGCAGTAGCTGCACGCAGCACATTTTTATGTGACTTGAAGACTGCAACGACATGCACAAAAACTAAATAAACAATTTTGAAGAAGGAAAACAGATACTTATCCAAATAAAGTGATCGAACTGCGGTGTATGATCTCTGTGAGGTCCGTGCGCAGGTTGATGGTAAAGAACTGTAAGGCAGGCGTGGAGACCGCCCACTATACAGGGTCATGCTGACGTCAGTCACATGACGGGTGGGTGGTCCCCTATCAGATATTACTTGCTAAAGTTTGTATGGTCCTGACACCAGGGGCTCAATCCTCAAGGTTATTACCTACTGCAAGAGCCCTATCGAAGAAAGATATGAAAAAGATGTACCTAACTGCAATTCTTGATCCTTCTGTGTGTCTTCACCATTCATCACTGGTGGGCTCTGGCTGAAGGAACAGGGCCCTACAAGGGCATTTTTTTTGGTAGGAGCGGATGCCGTGACAGAGCCGCCCTCAAGGCCACCGCACTGCATGGTGCTCGCGGGTTAGCCAGTAACCAAGGCAGACTCCTCCTCCATACCAGTTCTGCATGCTGGAGAGGAAGTTAGGAAAAGAAAGAAAGAGGGTGGGGCAAGGGAGTCCGAGGGATAGGAAAAGGAAAGGATATAAACCAAGGAAGAAATAATGCCGGTCAAGAGGACAGATGGGGGCGGGGGGGAGAGAGAGAGAAAACCTAGGTGTCTAGGACAGGGGGCCCCAACTTCTGGGCAAGGAAGGGAGAAAGAGGATAGAAAAGAACAGAAAGAAGAGGAGGAGGAGGAGGGAGACACGGCACTGTCCTAAGCCACATTTCTTCTCTCAGACGAAGGGAGCAGGAGAAGAAAAACCTCAAGTCTAAGGATTATCCAGAGGGATATGGCTGACTGAGGAAGTCCAGGACACACTGGCAAGACAAGGCACCAAATCTGAAGTGCCCTCTCCGACAGTTCAAGATGAGCAGGAGGCCAATGTCTCCACCTCCTGTCTTGAGAGAATCCTGGGGTGGGAACAGGACCCACCCCGCTGCAGGGTCCTTCTGACAAAACAATTCCCCATTGGTTTAGAAATGTCATACCTCCGAAATCAGGGAGGTGATGATGCCAGACGGGGATCTCCCTAGAGGATGTGATTTTCACAATCCAGAGGGGGACCCTGCAAGGAGAGATAGCTGGATTCAGCAAAAAGGGGAGTCACAGCTCCCAGAGAAGGGATTAGGGGTCACCAGGGCCCCTCTAAATAACCGTCCCAAAGAGGACCCCTATGGTTCAAAGACCAAGCAAACAGGTAGAACCCAAAAGGCTGTTCAGACCAAAACCGGAGAGGGGGATCTCGTCAGGGATGATAGAAGAGGCCCTAGTGAGCTCTCATAAAGGGAGGGGCGACCCCGCTAGTCTCCCTCAGAAGAAGGAGCAGAGCCAAGAGGTACCAGCCGGAAGTTCACAAAGGCCTCAACTTAGTGAAAACCAAACAGGGAGGAGGCATCGCCCAAAGACTGAGGCCCAAGAGGTGAAGGAGGGTGGGAAACAGTGATGAAATACAGAAAGATCAAGAATTAGGGTAGGTACGTAATTTTCATATCTCTGTCAATCTTCACCATTCATCACTGGTGGGTGATTAACAAGCCCCGCTGAATGGGACCGGATACCTCCCTGAAGGAGAAGTCCCTCAGCCTCCTGTGAAGGAGGCACCTGGGGGAGAAGAAGACCCTTACAGGCCTAACTAGTGAGGCGGGGTCTCACTCTGACTGGGAGAAGGAAGTCTCCCCTGAAGTTCCCGCCTCTCCCTGAGGGGAAAAAAGGTAGATTCCCTGAAAAGAGGAGGCAATCACCCTTCACTGGGCCCCAAGCGATAACCAGGATATACGAAGCCATGCTGTCCAGTCTTATGCAGATCGGGGTCCCCGCTAGCCTGGACGCCACCTTACTGGCATCATACAATGCCCTTGCTTGGTGCCTCACAAGCTCCAGGCCACATGCGGAGAGGGTAACTGCTTGTCTGGTTGCCTCTGAATCAGGTATAGATGCTAGGATTTGCTCTAGCAAAGACCATAAGTGCCTGTTGTAGGCAGCATGATGGGCCTGATGCGCTGAGAGATAATGAGAGACGTGCCGTAAAACACCCTCCCACCCCAGGTCAAACTCAGCAGAGTCTGCATCCAGGGGCCAGTCACATCTTGGGCGTCTGCCCAGAAGGAGTGTCCATGATCATCATGCCGGGGAGATAAAGCTCCTGGAGACCCTAAAGGTGCACAATACCTGTGCCGGTACTCGATTGGGGCGGGGAAGGGGACTGAAGCATGCCTCCAAGGGTGGGACAACGCCTCCCTAAAGGAGGAGGGCCAAGCGGGTACCACCAAGTTACCTGCACTGAATTTGCATAAAAAAGCATGTGCCACATGTCAGTCTAGTGATGTGGAACTCGAGCAACCCCGAAAGGAAACGCAGATAACTGGTTTCGTCAGCACCTGAGGAGAGGTGGACTGAGGGATTCTCTCCGTCAAGTGAGGAAGACGAGTCTGGAGAGTCAGGCACCGGCTGCGCAGGAGAATGGTGAAACACCTGTTCATCCATGGATCTCACAAAGGCAGGGAATAGAGCAGCCATGACTCTGAACTGTTCCCAGGTCAAGGGCCCCGAAGGACCAGAGTAGCCCGAGGGAGAGGCCGGCAGAGGGATTAGACACCTCAGAGGAAGAGGGCGACCTCTGCCAGGGCTGGGGGACCGAACAGGCGACTTAACACTTAGGGAGGATCTGTTGGTCGAGGCAATCAGCGCAGTTCAACCAGACTGAAACGAACCGGACTGAGCCCTAAAAGGGATTCCCGTCTGAGAGGCGACTGGGGCCACGTGGTTCCAGAAGGGCAGCCCTAGCCTCGAGAGGTGAGATCCCTCCCGGGTAGACCTCAGGGAAGGTGCACCTCTAAGCCATTTTAGCCTTCCATGTGCCCGTCGATAGCAATCAGGTGGCACAACTAGAGGTGTCTTGTACATTTTTGAGACATTCTCCATTTGAAGCCCAGACCCTCTTCACTTTCTGACAGATGGTAAGAGTGAGCCCCCACTGATTGCTGATGTAGTGCACAACACTGATGTTGTCAGTCTACACCAGCAGATGGCCCGGGGACAGATGAATCTGGAAGGCTTATAGAGTATACCAGATAGCCCTCACCTCTAGGGCAATGATGTGGAGGGCAGCCTCCCACTCTGGACCATGACCCCAGATGAGCCCGCCAGCCCAATCCCCTGGTATCTGTGGCGAGAATATGCTGAGAGGAAGGAAATACAGGTTACTCACCTGTAACAGGAGTTCTAGGAATGGTATATGTTGTTCATCCACACTGTCTGGCAGGTATCCTTGCCGCTTTAAATCTTGCCGGAAGGTCTTCAAGCTGGCTCCTCCCACCCACCCGGGTGGTAAAACTCCCGGCTCCGCCCCATGACGCCAGATCTGGCCCGCTGGAAGCTCAGGTTGTGCGTCGAAGCCGGGGAGGTCAGGTGGGTTGTGTGGATGAACAACATATACCATTCCTAGAACTGCTGTTACAGGTGAGTAACCTGTATTTCTAGGGACATGGATATGTTGTTCATCCACACTGTCCGGCAGACTCCTAGCAGTTCTCCGGGAGGAGGGAGGCAAGGCGCACACCCCCTACTTAGGGAATAGAGACTGGAGCACAGAGGCCCCAAAACCAGCATTCCGGCGTGACTCAAGGTCGATGTGGTAATGGGTGATGAAGGTGTGTGCTGACTTCCAGGTAGCAGCCCTGCAGATTTCCTGGATAGGGACATCCCTGGAAGCAGCCACCGATGCAGCAGTATGGCGGGTAGAATGAGCTCTTATCCCTCTGGGAGGCTCCATGCCCGCCAACTTATAGCAGAGATCTATGCAGGAGGTGACCCACCTGCCTATCGTCCGCTTGGCTGCAGGTCTGCCAGGTGCGGCTTCAGCGTAGGTGACAAACAGCTGGCGAACCTCTCCCCGAATTTCAGCCGTGCACTCCTTATAGTAAGCGAGTGCCCTTCTAGGGTCCAGAGTATGGAGCCTATATTCGGGCCTCCGAGGTGTGACTGGGGTAGAACACCGGCAGAGTCAACACCTGGTTAAGGTGAAACTCCGACACCACCTTCAGAAGGAATTTCGGTTGGGGGCGCAGGACAACCTTGTCCCTGTGGAAGACCAGGTAAGGAGACTCGATGCAGAGCGCCTGGAGCTCTCCCATCCTTCTGGCTGACGTGATAGCCACCAAGAAGGCAGTCTTCCACGACAGGTGGAGAGAGTTCACACTTGTGCATTGGTTCAAATGGCTTGCCCATGAGCTTTGCCAGTACCAGCAGTAGATCCCACAGAGGTGGAGGTTCTCGCACCGAAGGGGAAATGTGATCAAGGCCTTGGAAAAAGCGCCAGACCACCTTCTCTTGCGCCACCGACTGCTTCCCGGCCCGCGCCCGGTAAACAGAGATGGCTGCCAGGTGCACCTTAAGGGTCGTCGACCTAAGCCCTTGCTGAGAAAGGGACCAAAGGTAGTCCAATATGCTCATCAAGGAACAGGAGGAAGGGTCCAGGCCCTTGCCCTGGCACCAAATGGAAAATCTCTTCCATTTGAAGGCGTAGCATTTTCTGGTCGACTCCTTACGGGACGCCTCAACTATGTTGAGGACCTCGTCGGAAAGACCCAAGGCCTCGAACTCTAGCCGCTCAGGAACCAGGCCGTCAGGTGCAGGGATTGAAGATCCGGATGGAATACCCTCCCCTGATTGACTGAGAGCAGGTCCGGGCGAGCTGGAAGCTGCCTTGGGAGCCTGGAGCTGAGGCTGAGGAGATCTGGGGGCCAGTCTGGGACTATCAGAATCACCTGCGCCTTGTCCCTCCTTGCCTTGAGAAGCACCTTGTGCATCAAGGGGAACGGGGGAAAGGCGTAGAAGAGGCCCGGGGTCCACGGCCTTGAGAAGGCATCCCCCTGCAGCGATCCCTGCTGAGGGGGGGGCATGGAACAGCCTCAGCTTCGCATTCTCCCTGGAGGCAAACAGGTCCACCTGAGGTGTGCCCCAATGGGAGAATAGATCTTGTACTACCTCCGGCAGGAGAGACCACTCGTGGGATGCAGCCCCTATCCGGCTTAGGGCATCGGCCAGGGTGTTGGAGGCTCCTGCCACATGAATGGCTAGGAGATCCGCCTCCAGGCTGCGCACGAGTGACCAGATCCGGAGAGCTTCCTTGCATAGAAGCATGGAGCGCATCCCGCCCTGGCGGTTTAGATAGTACACGGTCGTGGTGTTGTCCGTCTGGACCCGGACCACTTGACCCCGAATAAACGGAGCAAAGGCGGTGAGAGCTAGGTGGACCGCTCGGAGCTCCAGCAGGTTGATGTGGCATCGGGACTCCCGCGGGGACCAGAGGCCGTGTGCTCGGTGTTCCCCCAGATGGGCACCACAACCCATCAGAGAGGCATCAGTCAATAGAGAGACCGTCGGCTCGGGGCGGACAAACGGGATGCCCTCCTGCAGATGAACTGGAACGGTCCACCACTGGAGAGCGTTCCACATCCCCTGGGTCCCGTCACTAGCTGGTCCAATGGATCGCAGCGTTGGGACCATTGGCTGGCCAGCCCCCACTGAAGGGGGCGCATGTTCCAGCAGGCCCAACGGACCACGCTGGTACAGGCCGCCATGAGACCCAGGAGGCGCAGGAAGTCCCGGGCAGGGCGTAATTGCCCAACCAGAAATGACTGGGCAAAGGAGGAAAGAACCTCGGCCCTGTCCGCCGGGAGCCGTGCTCTGGCTCGAAGAGAGTCGAGCTCTGCCCCGATGAAAAGAATCACCTGCTTCGGCTCGAGTTCCGACTTGGCCTCGTTGATGAGGAGGCCGACCTGAGAGCAAACCTGGAGGGCCAGATCTCTGGACCGCTCCACCTCCTGTCTGGAGGGGGCTGCTATCAGCCAATCGTCCAGGTAAGGGTAAACCCGGACCCCTCGGCGCCGCAGGAATGCTGTCACCACTGCTATGCATTTGGTGAAGACCCTGGGAGCTGGAGATAAGCCGAACGGCATGGCTTGGAACTTGAAAAGGGATCCCTTCCGCTCGAAAGCGAAGGAACCTCTGATGTGATGGATGGATACGGACGTGAAAGAACGCGTCCTGCAGGTCCAGAGAATAGAACCACACGCCGTGTTCCAAGGATGGTATTATCTGAGCCAGAGTGACCATCCTGAAGGTTCGAGACCTTAGGAACTTGTTTAGGTCATGTAGGTCGAGAATGGGGTGCCAGTCCCCTGTCCGTTTCGGAAACAGGAAGTACCTGGACACGAACCCCGGGTCTGAGGGAGGGTCCGCCACCTCTCTTATCACCTCCTCCTCGAGGAGGAGAGCGATGTCGGCTCGGCGAGCTGACAGTGAGGCTTCGGTCCCCGAGGCCCCCCGAGGTGTGACGGCTCTGAAGGGTGGGGACTGCTCGAACTCCAGAGGCAGGCCCTTTCCCACCACCTCCAACACCCACCGGTCTGTGGTGATAACGGACCAGGCGGAAAGAAAGTGGCGGAGCTGCCCCCCCATGGGGGGCACCTGGGGTGAGGCGACGGGGTTGGGGGCGACACCCCTCAACCCGTCACTGGGTAGGCTTGGAGGAAGGACCGGCCGAGGGACCTCCAGGGCTTGGGTTTGGGATGCGAAGCTCGAGCCTGCTGGCCCTGACGTTGCTGGGCCGGACGTGCCACGGGCGCAGAAGGACGAAAGGGCTCAGGCTGTGGCCTGCGGCCTTTGTCCTTCTGTGCGGATGAGACTGAGTCCAAGGTAGCATTGGACTTCTCGATCCTCTGCAGGTGACCTTCCACCCCAGGGCCGAAGAGGTCGGTCCCCAGGAAGGGGACATCCACCAACTTGTGCTGGGTATCCGAAGTGAAGGTGGATATCCTCAGCCATGCCCGACGGCACACAGCCACTGTGGCCGCTACTGACCTGGCACATGAGTCTCCAATGTTCAGAGCAGTCTGAAGCTGCTGTTTGGCCACTGCCCTGGTCCCGCACCTGCCTGACCGTGGTCTGCAGGTCCACCGGAAGATGAGGAACTACCTCGTCCAGGGAGCCCAACAGGGCATGAGAGAAATGTGCCATGCGTACAGCCGAACTGGCCTGACGAAGGCTGAGGGAGGACGCAGCGTAGACTTTGCGCCCGGCATAGTCCAATTTCTTGGACTCCTTGTCGGGAGGTTTGTCCACGTCCCTAGCGTTCCCGGCACGCCAGAAAACGCTGTCGGTAACTAGCCCCTCGGCTGAGGGGTGTTCCGAAAAACCGGACAAAGAACCGGTAGGGACCGCATACTTCCTGGCCATCCTGGCCGAGGGCGCAGGACAGGAAGCAGGGCGCTGCCAGAGCTCCAAGGCCGGGCCCACTATGGCCTCGGCCACCGGAAAGGCCTCCGTAGGGGAATCCCCTTGGTCCAGTATCTCCGTGAGGGGATACCTGGCCCGCTTAGACACAGGTTTGAGCTTCATCCCGGTAGACTCCGAGATGAGCTGAAGCAATCCCAGATAGGACGAAGGGCTATCGTCCATCGACTGACCTCCAGAGGACTCCAAGTCTATTCGCCTGGAGAAAAGGGAGAAATCGACGGACTCTGAAGAGTCCGCAAAGAGCTGCCTCGGGCCTGAGCCACCCTCCACCTGCCGAGGTCGATCGGGAGTGAGGGTAACAGACAGCCTATGGGGCAGTCCCTGAGCAGACTGAGAGTTCTTGGTCGGAGCCCCAAATAACGGCTGTGGAGGCGGAGGTTCCACTGGAATCGGTGGAGCAGCTGGTTTTGGCCGAACAACCGGCCTGGGAACAGGCTCCTCGGGTAAGATGAGGGGTTGTTTCGGCCGCTCCGGTGACAGACACTTAATGGTCGGGGAAGGCGATGGCGTCGGCTTGTTCCCGGTCAGAAGGAGCTGTTGCCACATGAGGTCCTCGTATCGTCGACGTAACTGACGTCGAAGCCTCTCCTCATCCGAGGACGAGGATGAGCGGCGCGCGGCTTACTGCGGTGCCGAGACAGAGACCACCTATGGCGGGGGATCGGCTGGACCGCGAAGAAGTCCGAGACCGAGACCCTCGGCTTTTCCGAGGACGGTGCGGGGAGGGGACGGGTGGAACCGGCTCCCCCCTCGGCTCTGAGGGTTCACCCGAGGGCTCCGGAACTGGAGGCACTGGCAAGCCCACGGGATCCTCAACTCCCACCGGGGGAACCGGTGAGAGGATTTTTGGCTTCGCCGGTCGACAACCCGTCCAATGGGTCGAGAAAGATCTCAACTGCGTCGACGGGAGTCTCGGGCAACTGACCTGACGAGGACACCGTGAGACCAGTGGACGAAGCTGAACGATCGACCGAAGTCGATGGCCGACAACTCGGGGAGAGGGACCTTTCCCGCTCCCAAGAGCGTCGACTGAGGGACTTACCCTTGTCTTTCTTCTTGGACCGAGAAGAAGGTCCAGCAGACGTTGGTCCCTCTCCTCTAGTGGAAAGGGACAGACAAAGCTCCTTAAAGGAAGCTGTATAAGAGGAATCCAGGGAGAGCGGGATAAATGCCGCGGTCGAGGAAGATGCGGCCCGCGCCGCCTCTTTTTCGAGGGCGATCATCTGCTCTAGCTGATCCGCCGAGCCCACCGCCGCGGAAACCGCCGACCGGGCCTCTTTTGACTTCACCGGAGGAAAACGTTTCTCAGGGCGCCCCAGTTGTAAACGGGCAGCACGGTCTTCACGGACGTAGGCTGAGAAGAAAGAGAACAGGTCGCAAGCCTGCGGGTCGTGCTCAAGGCCTAAACAGTAGACACCAGTGGAGTGCGGATCCGTCCGAGACATCTTCTGCCCGCAAGGGCATCTCCGAAAACCGAGTAGATTTGTTCATCGAAACAAGAAGGGACAGAAGACCAAGTCTAGAATGCAAAACTTTAAATTCGGAAACCGAAAAATTAGGAACTAGTCTTATACGCAGAGCGTTAAGGAGGGAACCTGAGCTTCCAAGCGGTAAGGAAGATCTGGTGTCATGGGGCGGAGCCGAGAGTTTTACCAACCGGGTGGGTGGGAGGAGCCAGCTTGAAGACCTTCCGGCAAGATTTAAAGCGGCAAGGATACCTGCCAGACAGTGTGGATGAACAACATATCCATGTCCCTAGAACTGGGGACTATCTTTCAACAGGTTGCTGGGTTCCATCAACCAAAGCAGCACCTTTTTGACTGGAGAGCAACACAGAACTAGTTGTTCTAGGTTGTTGTTGCGCTATTCCAACTGGACCCTCAGTTTCCACTGGGGAATCTGCATATGGAGCCTCAAGAAAGTTTTGGCTGTGTCTCACCTACTGCTGTAAAACAGCTGGGCCTGGACCATCAGGCTGCCCTGCCCTGTGGCTGAAATGCAAAACCCTGAGCAGTGTCCAGTAATGCTCTAATGTACTGGAGGCAATGGCAAGGGGTCAAGACTGACTTGGGCAGATTGACCATAATTCCCAGGGCACACAGCAACTGCCTTGACCATTCCAGGGTCCGGAGTAGTTGCTCCCTGACCTGTGCCTTGAACAACCAGTCATCCAGGTAAGGGAAGACATACAAGCCCATTCCCCCTGAGGGCAGCTGCTACCACCACCAAGCATTTAGTAAAGACTCAAGGCACATAAGACAAGCCAAAGGGCAAAGCCCGGAACTGGTAAACAGAAACACAGAATTTGATGGCAGATGAGGACCTCTTGGCCCACCTAGTCTGCCCATTTCCCTACCCAACGGATAAGCTGCAGATCCTAGTTAACCAACAGCCTACTTCCTCCTACCCCCCACTAGAATTGCCTTATGTCTATCCCATGCATTTCTGAACCCCCCCCCCCAATTGTTTTTGACTCTATCACCTCCTCAGGAAGGCTGCTCCATGTATCCACAACCCTCTCTGTGAAGAAATACTTCCTCACATTACCTCTGAGCCGTTCCCTCTCTATCTTCAAATTGTGCCCACTTGTTCTTGAACATCTCTTTTTTTGAAAGATGCTACCCTCTTGGACTTTGTTGATCCCCTTGAGGTATTTGAAAGTTTCTATCATGTCCCCCCCTCTCCCTCCTTTCCTCGAGGCTATACAGCTTAAGGTCCTTTAGTCTTTCGTATGTCTTCTGGTGCAGATCCTGCATCATTTTGGTTGCCCTCCTCTGGACAGCCTCCACCCTGTCTATGCCTTTGTGGAGATGGGGTCTCCAGAACTGTACACAGTACTCCAGATGTGGTCTTACCAACTGTCTGTACAGAGGGACAACAACTTCCCGTTTTCTACTGGTTATGCCTCTCCCTATGCATCCCAGTAACCCCCCAGCCCTACTTACTGCCCTCTCACATTGCTTGCTCACCTTTAGGTCATCTGATATGACTACCCCCAGGTCCTTTTCCATTTTTGTTGTTGTCAGTATCTCACCCCCCACTGTGTACTCTTGTCCTGGGTTTTTGTTTCCCAGGTGCACTTCTTTGCGTTGAATCTAAGCTGCCATACATTTGACCATTCCTCCAACACTGCCAAGTCCCTTTTCATCCTTTCCAACCCACCTTGCATAGCAACCCTGTTGCAGATCTTTGTGTCATCTGCAGAGAGACATACCTTCCCTTCCAGTCCCTCCGCAATGTCACTTATAAAGACATTAAAAAGGACCGGCCCCAGTACTGAACCCTGTGGTACCCCACTAGTAACCCTCCTTTCTTCACTGTGGACTCCATTTACTATTACCCGCTGTATCCTGTTGTTCAACCAGTGTTTTACCCAGGCTACCACAGTGGGACCCACTCCCGGACTGGCTAATTTGTTTATTAATCTTTTGTGCGGGACTGTGTCAAATGCCTTGCTAAAGTCTAGGTAGGCCATGTCCACAGCCCCTCCCTGGTCTACTACTTTGGTCACCCAGTCAAAGAACTCAATTAGATTTGTTTGACATGACCTTCCCCCTGAAACTGGAAAGTACAGTTACGTAAGAACTTACCGTAACAGTAGATCTTTGATAAAGGCTCTTGCAGTAGGTAATTACTTGTAGGACTGCACGCCCTGTTGTCAAGACCACACGAAAACTTTAGCTAGCAGTGTCGGACGGGGGACTGCCAACCTGTTGTCATGTGACCGGCATTGGCGTGACACTATATAGTGGGTGGTCCCCACAATCGCTCTCCAGTTCTTCCACCGAAGACGACCTAGAGGCGTGACAAGAGAATGAGAAAGAGGCTCCTGGAGCCAAGAAAGTGTCAAGGAAAAATAAATACAGACTAACTGAGAAGGAGGGAGGAAAAAATTTTACTTACTGCAAGAGCCTCTCTCAAAGATCTACTGTTATAGTAAGTTCTTTCGTAACTGTGCCATCTTGCTTCGAGAGGGCTCTTGCAGTAGGTGATTACTTGTAGAACTGAGTCTCAAGAAGCAACAGTCCGAGGGACAGCAAAAAATACGGGAGGCTGAAAGAAACCTGCTGTGAAGCAGTAAGAGCTTTAGGGCAGGAGTCCCTGGAGGACAGCCAGTCCGAAACCAGTCCTGTGCCTAGAGGCAATGTTCAAACTGTGGTGTTTCGTGAAAGTGTGGACAGAACTCCAAGTGGCGGCTACGCAAAACTTTCTGCATCTAACATTTCTGAAATGGGCTGTAGACACAGCCATGCCCCTGGTAGAATATCCTTTAACCTTCCCCTGAAGGACTTTACCATACTTCTCGTAACAAAATCCAATGCAGTGAGTCAACCATTTGGAAAGGCATTGCTTAGAAACTACTGCACCTTCTCACTTGGGTGTGAAAGAAACAAAAAGTTGGTCCGTTGGGGGTTTCAGAGAGCACACCTACAGAGCAGATGCGTTTTCCTTGGCTCCTGCTTTTGATGGATTATTTCCATATACTTTTACTTTTTATTCTTATTTTAGCCCTTTGCAACTATTGGCTGTCTATAGCTGGAATCCTGAAGAGCAGTTTGGTGTGCGCCGACACTATGGGCAGAACACAAAAAAGTGGACAAAGCAGTGCCAAAATTTCAAACCATCCAGATCAGCAGACCGCAGTCCTCGGTACAGATGCTAATGCAGCAAAGCCCCCGTGGTAGGCCTTGCAGCTATCAATGCAGGCCGCCGATTCTAAAGTGGAGACTATTTGTAAGAGGATCACGGAACAAGATTTAAAAATTGAGGTAGTGACAAAGTCGTCTGCTACCTCAGAAGCGCAAGCTACACAAGCCTACCTGACCACCTCATAGATGGTGCAAGAAAATTCCCAGCTGCAATATCGGTTGGAGGCACTTGAGAATGCCCAGCGTGTCTCCAACATCAGAACAATTAGCTCCCCAGAAGGCCGTGATAATCCTGACCTCTTAACAGCTTTACGGGAATGGCTACCACGGACGCTCCATCTAAATCAGGACTTTGCTTTTCACTTCCTGCGGGAATATCGGATTACCCCCAGATCAGCAGAAGCTCAGCAGCACCTGCCTAAAACAATCCTGATGGCTACAGAAGGGGCTGCTTGCCAAGACCAGGTACTACAGGCTGCTCAGGTGACAGAAAACCTGAATTTTGAGGATAAGACTGTGCATTTGTTCCCGGACCTATTGTTTGCCACCCGGGCATGCAGGAAGAAGCTTGTCGGGGTTCGGGCTCGACTGAAGAGCCTTGGTGTGTCCCACTATCTTCTAATGCCAGCATGACTTCATATCTTTTATGGCAACAAACCGTACTGACCCAGCTGAGGCTGGGAAATGGGTTGAGAGCTCATACAGAAGGAATTTGAGGTAGTTCGGGGAACTGTTGCAGGAGACTGTATTTCAGGTGATGAGGATCCTGAAACCTGACTTTATGGGACTCTAAGTATTACGAAATACAAAGTTCAAAAAAAAAAAAAAAAAAAAGGAGTTGGTCCGTTTTCCAGACAGGTTTTGTCCTCTTAGTGTAGTAATGTAAAAGTCTGTGAACATCTGAAGTATGCAGAATTGCCTCCCCCTCGTTAGCATGCTCAGTGAAATAGACAGTCAGTTGAAGAGACTGATTTCGGGGAAAAAATTAGGATTAGTGCGCAAAGACACCCGATCTCTGTGAAAAATCAAATAAGGCTCCTTACACATCAGGGCCTGAAGTTCAGAAATCCTCCGAGCAGAAGTAACAGCAATTAAAAAGAGCGTTTTACAAGAAAAAAAGCATGTCACATGTACTTGCAGGTTAAAAAGGAGGCAAGGTCAATTTCTCCAAAACAAAGCTGAGGTACCATGGTGAGGGCAGGGTTACGTACTGGGGGGTTCAAATGCAGAATCCCTTTTAAGAAGATTTTAGAAATCTCCAACTGAGTCAGAGTTTTTCCCTTCACCAAAATGTGGTAGGCAGAAATGGCCACCAGATGCACCTTCAAAGATGAATAGCTCAGGCCCAGGTCAG
Organism: Neoceratodus forsteri; assembly: GCA_016271365.2. NCBI lineage: Eukaryota > Metazoa > Chordata > Ceratodontiformes > Ceratodontidae > Neoceratodus > Neoceratodus forsteri. Next base: position 887,786,337 of record CM057450.1, on the reverse strand, counting down.
ATAGGTGGAGGAGATAATCCATGACCTGAGGAACGGGATACGAAAAAGGTTCCCAACCCTTTGAGGTGGCCCAGACGGAGAAACACTTCCATTTCACAGAGTATGTTATCCTAGTAAAAGGCTTTCTGGCCCCTGCCAAGACTTAAGTTACCCTAGGGAAAACTCCAAATCTGGAAGCAACTATGTCTTGAGGAGCCATGTAGGAAGGTGAAGGGACTTCAGGCCTGGATGGACCTGCCTGCCCCATTCCTGGGTTAGGAGACTGTGACAAAGTGGCAGAGGAACTGGGGCTCCACTGCCAGTTGCTGAAGAAGCGGAAACCGTATTTATCAAGGCCAAAAAGGGGTGATCAGGATAATTCAAGGCTACCAGCTGGGTCTGCCTCCGTAGAGCCTCTGCCCTGTCCAGGGGGAGGAAGGCCTTACCCTGAACAGTGTCCAAAACCACCCCAATAAACTGCAGGCGCTGGGAAGGAGTGAGCTGTGATTTGGAGTAACCGACAGTGATACCCAGTCATTCAAAAACATGCAGGGTAGCTGACAGATGCCTCCAACCCCTCCCTCGACGGGGCTGCAAGAAGCCAATCGTCGAGGCAGGTAAGATGTAGTGCCCCTGCCTCAAGGCCCCTGCCACAACCGCAAGACACTTTGTAAAGACATGCGGTGCTGAAGACAGGCCAAGGGGAGGGCTCTGAACTGGTAATGCTTGCCTTGATACCTGACCCTGAGGAACCTGTAGTGGGGGGGTCAAAACACTGGAATGTGCATGTACATGTCCTGCATGTCCAGGGCGCAAAGCCGCTATCCCTTGGACAAGAGAGGCTGCAGGCCTTGGACCATCAGCATCAGAAACCGCTTGTATTCAACAAATAGATTTAGGGTACTGAGGTCCAGTATCAGGCGCAGATCTCCAGTCTGTTTTTGGAATCAGAAAGAAGTGGAAGTAGTATTCCTTGCAGGTACCAGCTCTACTGCTTCCTTTTGAAGAACCACCATGATTTTGTCTCAACTGGGGAATATGCGCCCTTGGATAGTGGGGAAAACCCCAAAGGCCTGTTTCTCCCTGCCCCCCCGGCAAAACTTGAATGTGTGATCAAGCTTGACCAGCTGTATGACCCAGGCATCTGTCGTGATGGATTCCCAGTCACCTTGCAAACCATCCGCCCACTGGTTCCTCTGACTGGCAAGAAGGGAGGGCGGGCAGAGAGTCAGGAGACGGAGGAAGGGTTAGGGAGAGCCGCCCCTTCAGTTTTCTGGGTTTTGGCTGGAAGGGTGGCGACTATGTTAGGAGCTTTATGCTTGAACTGATGCCTAGGTGCCTGCTATGGTTTCGTCTGGTGTCTGTTTTGCAGACGAAAAAGATGCTTAAGTGGAGGTTTCCGGCGATACATACCTGAGAGCTATGCCTTTATCTTAAAGGCTAATGATAATGTCCTGTGCATCTCCACCGAACAGGACAGAGCCTTTGAGGGGGCATCCTTAACAGCAGCCTGGACATCAGGTGCCAGACCAGACACCCTTAACCATGCGAAATGACACAGGCTCACGGCCATGGCTGTTCCTCTGGCCAAGGAGTCCACCACATCGTAGGTAGCCCTAAGAGAATGACGCCTGGCCACCTTGGCAGACCAGAGGGTATCTGCCAGGGCAGTTTTAGTCTCAGTCCAAAAGGGGCCCAGACAATGGACTTGAGCTGGCAAAACAAAGATTTATGGTACACTAGCATGTGTGCCACATAATTAAGAGCACGAATTGCGAGTGTTGAAGAGAAGCAGAATTTTCTCCTGAAGTGGTCCAATTGTCTGGACTCCTTGTCAGGAGGGAAAAGTACTGAGGTGCTTAGGTTTGGCGGACCTATTGTGTAGCACAATGACGACCACTTATTTGACCTTCGGATGTACGAAGAGGTGGTATTTGCCCTCTGGTGTCCTGTAAACGCAGTCTGCCTTTTTGGCCATAGCCAGAATAGAGGAGGGCATTTGCCAAATGGTGGAGGACAGATCCTCATGAGGTTCCAGTCAAGGAAGGCTGAGAACTGGACTAGTTTCCGGAAAGTTTAAATGCTCAGCTAACCTCTGACATTTGGGGTCCTGAGCATCTAATTTTCAACCTTGCGCCTCCATTTGCCTCAGGAGGTCCACAAAGGAAGGATCCTCCTGGGGGAAGGGGGGTTACTTGGGGCATTCTCTAGGGATAGGTTCCTCTAGAGGAGGGGTCTCAAATCCTAAACCCTTTGAGGACGACCCAAAATCAGATTTTGAATCAGCAAAGTCCGAAAGTCCTCTGTTTGGTGGAGCAGGCTCCTTCCTTAAAAGGGTTGCTTCTAACATCAGGGCCTGCACACAGCCTTTTTGCCAGGCCCCCCCCTTTTTTTTCCAGTTGTTGAACCAGGAATAGCACACTAAGCTGAAAGCTTTTTTACAGGAGCAACCTGGTAGCACAAGGAAGTTAAGTGACTTGCTCAGGGTCACACAGTATGCAAGTGGAAGCTGTGGGATTCAAACTCAGGTCTGTTCTACTGGATGTCACCAGATTTGCAGCTCAGAGTCTTAGACCACTGCGCCATACTGCCTCCTGGGGCCTGATGTCAAAGCATGAGGTGCGACTGGCGGAACCGCCCTAGGGGTCTGATCTTGTCATCCTACCTCCAAGGAACATGGCTGTCTACTGTCCAATTCTGAGACTAGCTGCGATTTAGTCTCAGACCACCAAGACTAAGCTCTCTCTGAAGTCTACCTGCAACTAAGTAGGAGGTGGGGGTGGCTGAAAGGCCCGACACCCCAAATGGTTGCCTTATCCCATAGCTTGAGTTCCTTGTGTCGGGATGCCCGGTGTAGGATAATGATGGGCATAGCCGAACAGCTGGAAATGAGGCATCTGGAACCCCGGAGGATACCCAGGGTAATAAGAATAACCAGCCAGGAAATGGTCTGGCATTGGGCCCAATGGAGGATAGCCTGACAGGGGCCCTGATGGCACAAAGCCAGAAGGAGGCCCTGATCGCGCAAAGCCTGACGCCGGTGGGGCAGGGTACCCCAGGGTAGGGCCCAAAGGCAGAAGGCCTGGAGGAGGCCCAGACAGTAGAAAACCTGATGGGGCCCCGACAGGGGAACCAAAGGGGCTGACTAACGCCGAGGAGGAGCAGGCTCTGGCACCCCTATCGTGGGAGCTCCAGAGTCACGGACTCCCGAGAGAAGGTCTCTGTCCGCCGGGTCCTGTGGTTCTGGGGACAATGGCACAGGCTCCCATGGAGGAGATGGGGGCTCCCCGTGGCAACCCTTGCTCCCCAGCCGGGACAGAGCCGAGATCTGGCTGGGTGTCGTCAGGACCACCAAGAAGGTCAGACAGATGTGAAGTGGTTGAGCAATTACTGAGAAGCCCAACGACCAACTTAGCGACCTCAGTTGTGCAGGAGTCAGAGACACTGACCCGGGCCAAGCTCTCGCCGGAGGGGCTGGTGAGCGAATTATCAGCCGCGTCTTCCAACCTAGAGCCCATGGTTGTGATGGGCCTAAGGACAGCAGAGACCTCGAATGCATTTGAGGCACTCGTGGTCACCGTTACCACTGGAGGCATGGGGGCCGGGGCTGCCAAAGCCCACTCTTTAGGCAGGAGCACAGGCTTGGCCACGGTGCTGGTCTTCCCGGTGGAAGAGGGCAGCTGCTCACCCGAGGTGTCCAAGAGCAGCTTTGGGTGAGAGGAGGACCGCTCCTGGTCCTGGGGCTTTTCTTTGCCCCTCTTCTTGTGGGAGTCGGCTGATGAGGAAGAGGCACTCTTAAGCTTCTGTAGCTCCTTTTTATTCAATGCCGTTTTGACCTTTAGAAGGTGGGCTTCGAGGGACTGCTGGCGCCTTTCCCATGTGGCCTGGCTGAACTGGGAAGCAGGCCTCACAATCCTCAACATTATGGTCTGGGCCCAGGCAGAAGGAATGTTGATCTTCATCCGGTAACTGGACGCCACACAAATTGAACTTTGTTTTTATGCTATTCTACCGAAAAAGTGGAAGACATACACAAGGATGGAACAATAAATGACTAAAGAGAAAAAAATGGATACTCATCCAAAAATAAGGCAACTGAACTGCTGCGATGAGCTTCAGAAGGTCCACCATGCACAGGCTGAGTGTGGGAAAGAACTGGAGGCGGATGTGGGGACTGTTCACTATACACAGTACAGTGGCAGATCACCTTTAAAGTCAGACTTCTAACTTACTAAGTCCTACACGGACTTGGCCCAGACTACCTGAAGGAGCTTCTGGTGCCATACTGCTCCAAGCGATCACTCTGCTCAGCTGATGAGGGGTTGCTAGAGATTCCAAGAGTTTCTTTAAAATCTTCGGGGGCCCGAGCATTCTTGTATGTGGTCCCAGCCCTTTGGAATTCTCTACCTCGTCAGCTCTGGGAGTGCGCAACCGTGGAGGGATTTAAACAGGCCCTAAAGACCTATTTGTGGCATCAAGCCTACCCTACTTGATATTTTACTGGATTTGTGAAACCCTGTATTTGCTGTATGTGTGTTTTATAGCACTCTGTTTTATCTTGTATTTTATTGTTGAGGCATCTTGGCTTTAGAAAGGCGCGGTAAAAATAAATATTATTATATAGTGTTATGCTGACATTGGGTGAGTTGTCCCCCATCAAACACTGCTAGCTAAAGTTTCCGTTTGATCCTAATGCCACAGAGTGCAGTCCTACAAGTAATTACCTACTGCAAGAACCCTCTCGAAATGCGATCAAGAGGTACTGTATGTGGGGAGCACACCCCTTGAAATGCAGGTATGCATCCTGCATGTCAAGACAGCATATCTAATCTCAATGGTGCAGCAGTCCATGGAGTGCCACCATTCTGAACTACTTGTACTAGATATAGAAATTCAGATTCCTCAAGTCTACGATAGGCTGTACATCCTCTGTGGATTTGGAGACTAGAAAAAAAAAATGGAATAGAACTTCCAGTTCCTCTGATCCACGTGGACAAGTTCTATGACCCTTTTTTCCAGCAGCATACAAATTTCTGCAGGCAGCACTGGAATGTGGTCTGGAGGGTAGCCTGAATTACCTGGAGGATAATTTGGAGGCCCCCTCCAGAGATTCTACATGGTGACCTCATTCTATAAGCTGCAGGACCCATAAATCTGCTGTGATCTCCCATCACTTGCCCAGGTGGAGGGAGAAGAGACCCCCCCCCCCCAAAAAAAAACACTGTCATCTGCAGTGCTGAAGGCTGGGGATCTGGCAAGGAGTTATGCTCAGGCAGTCTCTGAGGCCGGGGCCACACCACCTCCTCTGGGGGCATTCCTACTGGTGGAGGTAGGGTCGGGGGGGGGCTGTTGCTACCCGGTACTTGCCCTGGGACCTAGCACCCTGACAAGAGGGAAGCCTCTGGCCACTTTTTGGCTGGATGTGGTAGAGAGTATGAATGGACCACAGAGTCCTACCCAAGAGGCCTGCAGGTCACAAAGGATGTCCTGCACATCAGCCCCAATGAGCTCACAGCCTCTGAAGGGGACATTCAGAATACACTTTAATTTTCATTTTTATGACTGTGTGCGGAACCACAATGCTTTAGCTTGAAAAAAGGTGTTTCCGTGGAACACACTTTTTTGTAGTTTTCACTGTGTTCTTCCATAACTGTGAATCCTTATAACAGATAAAAAAAATACTCCCTTTTGTCCTTTTAGAATGATGGTCACAGAACTCCAAGCTACTTTTCTCTGAAAGCAAATGTGCACACCTTCCAAACAAATCTAAATAACTTTAAAACTATTCCACATGCACAAAAACAACCAGTGTGAAAGTTGTTCAGGACAAAAAGACCTTTCACATGGGGGTAGTCACTAATCTGAATTCTTTATCATTTGTAAAATATGGTCTTCCAAACAACCTCACTTTTTTCTCTCTGAGTGAACACAGTAGGAGTCATGCCAAACAAATATAAATATATCGGAAAGTATACAAGTTAGCAATACACAACCAATATGAAAGTTGTTCAGGACAAAATGACCTTTCAAATGAGGACAGTCACTTATCTGAATTCTTTTTTTTTTTTTTTTTAAATATAGTCATACGAAAAGTGAACATTTTGAAAAAAAAAATGAAAATTCAGGTAATCAGATGGCCATAGTTTAAAAAATATATTTAGTGCAGCTTAATGAATAGGCTCATTGGAAAGGCATTTTTGTCCTATACAACTTCCATACAATAGTCTGTGTAATGCATATACTTTTAGAGATATTTACATTTGTTTGGCGTAACTCCTATGAAAATTCAGATAATCAGTTGGCCATAGTTTAAAAAGCTGCCAACGCCTCCAAGATAACTTTGAAAAACATAACTAGGTTCAAGTCAGCCTGCATTCCATACATATCCTACAGATTTCTCCTCCCATTTATCACTGAGGAAATTTGCATGAAAACATGATCTTTATCCCTTAGAGTTCATCTGCCTCTATAACTTACTCCCTACTTCAAGTCACAGTCCTCTGTTACATCACAATCTGTTGCCATGGGAGTGACTGTGATGTCACAAGCAGTACATTATGACTCCAGGTAGGTAGAAAGCAACTGGAATAGATGACATTTTCAAGAGCAAAGTTCCTGTTTTCATGCAAATGTCCTCTAATAAATACTGGGGAGGAGACATACAGAACTAATGTGAAATAATAGCTGAACTGTGTCTAAACATCTGCTGAAGGCGTCGGCTGCTCTTTAAAAAATATAATTAGTGCAGCTTAATGAATAAGTGGATTTGAAGGGCCTTATTGTCCTGAACAACTTCCACACTGTTTTTTTTTTATCTGCAACTTGTATGCTTTGAGATATTTACATTTGTTTGGCATAACTCCTATTGTACTTTTAAACAGCCTCAGTTTTACAAATTACTATGCCACTTAAGTGAAATTCTAAATCGGGCCACCTTGTTCATCTCTCATCATGCCTAGTTTAAAGGGTACAGGAATGGATTATTATGTGCAGCTGTTTGAACCGTTTATTTTCATAAATTATATTCATACCTCTAAAAGGATCCCTATTTAACTGTGCCTGACTAAAAGATGAAACTGTCAGTTGTGTTTTGTATTGTTTTCTTTGTATGGACAACATTCTGTGCAGTTCCTTTCCTGTAACCAAGAATTTGGAGTTATGACTATGTCAATTCACGGTTTCAGAAATGTGAGCATGAACTGGCATTTACTCACCTGGTACAGGTGATAATTTGAGTACCCTTTATAGTACTCCTCAATCAAAACCACTGGGTATTTCCAGTTCCTCCTACAGGTTGATGCACAAACCAATCAAAATTGGGCTGGCTGAGGACAGCCCCCTTTCCCATCCGAGAATCTCCAGCGTGAGTCTTCCTTAGCAATTACAGACAGTGACTGAAAATAACAGAGAGAAAGACAAGACACGGGAAAAAAAAAAAAGAACAGTATCCCTTATGCATGCTGTCCTCTCAGATGCATACCTCTCAACCTCTTGCCTTATGAAGCAGGCACAAGGCTTAAAAAAATCAGGGACAAAGACCCCAAATCAGGGACACATTTTAAAAACTGGTACCATTCACTCAGAAAGCTGATGGAATAAAGGGATTTGTGTTAAGATGCATTTTCTGAAGAACAAGTCTAACTTTAATGTCTGATATTATTGTATGCCTTTAATCCCCACTGTTCTGTCACAAAAACACAAATTTTACGAGGGACAGGGGAAAATTCTGAGGCAAAATCAGGGACAGTTGAGAGGTATGGCGATATGCCTGGTAGCCCTGACTGTGAGCTGTAGCTTAGAAGTAGATTATCTACAGAGATGGTGTCGGTGATCATCATTCTTATTTATTCAATAAAAACAACATACATGATATTGAATCTGTTGCATTATACTTTGGAGAAACAGGTTATCCATACATAACATTGTAACCTTTCACCTAGTAACAGGTACAATGACCGATTTGTTGATATCTAGAACCAACTACATCTGCTGCCCTGGGTGGGGCTGCTGAGTACTACAAAGGGTACTCAAATCACCTTTACCAGGTGAGTAAATGCCATTATATTTCGTAACCCTTTAGTACTTCGCAGTCAAAAACATTGGGACCTTAGTAGCAGTGGGGCAAACAAATATATATCAGGTTAGTTAATAACTGAGCTGAATCACCAAAATAATCATTTCAATATAAAATATTTATTTCATCAAGGACTGTATCCATTGATGCAAAAATGCCTTGTAATCTGTAGTGCATTTATAATGTGAACTGGAAATAAAATACAATCTGAATAGCCAACTTTGAAAGTAATTACCAGTTTTCTGTCATAATAGCTCTCATGCTTAAGTTCTCCAATAAATACTGTGTAATCCAAACCACATTTCTCGAAAGTACAAGCAGAATGAAAGAAAAATAAAATCTCCTTTCACAAAAATGCTCACAGTAATACATATATTCATAATAACATTGTCATCCACAAGACATTGTAAAATAGTGTACACCTGTGAGAATACATACACCAGGAGTGTCTTTATAAGCTGCACTTGAATATCTTATCTGTGTTATTCCACTTCACAAAAGTGGGAGCAAGGCAGCAGCAGGAAACTACAGACCTGTTAGTTTAACCTCAGTGACAGGGAAAATGATGGAATCACTTCTGAAGGAAAAAACTGAGTACCTAGAGGCCAGTGGGGCACAGGAACCAAGGCAGCATGGATTCACAGCGGGAAGGTCATGTCAGACGAATCTAATAGATTTCTTTGACTGGGTGACCAATGTAGTAGATCAGGGAGGGGCTGTGGACATGGCCTACTTGGACTTTAGAAAGGCATCTGACACACTTCCACACAAAAGATTAACGTACAAGTTAGCCAGCCTTGGAATGGGTCCCAGGATGGAAGCCTGGGTAAAGAATTGGCTGGAGAACAGGACACAGAGGGCAACAGTAAACAGAGTCCACTCAGAAGAAAGGAGGATTACTAGTGGGGTACCGCAGGGTTCAGTACTAGGACTGGTCCTCTTCAATGTCTTTAAGAGTGACATTGCAGAGGAACTGGAAGGAAAGGTATGTCTCTCTGCCGATGACACAAAGCTCTGCAATGGGGTTAATACACAAGGTGGGGTGGAAAGGATGAGAAGGGATGTGGCAAGGTTGGAGGAATGGTCAAATGTATGGCAGCTTAGATTCAGTGCTAAGAAGTACAAAGTAATTCACCTGGGAAACAAAAACCCAGGGGAAGAGGACACAATGGGGGGTGAGATCCTAACAACAAGAAAAATGGAAAGGGACCTGAGGATAGTCATATCAGATTACCTAAAGATGGGCAAGCAATGTGTGAGGGCAGTAAGGAGGACTGGGGGGATACTGGTATGCACAGGGAGAGGCATCGCCAGTAGAAAACAGGAAGTTGTTATCCCTTTGTATAGACAACTTGTGAGACCCCATCTGGAGTACTGTGTGCAGTTCTGGAGACCCAATCCCCGCAAAGACATGATAGAGGCAGTCCAAAGGAGGGCAACTAAAATGGTGCAGGGTCTGCACCAGAAGACATATGAAGAGAGACTTAATATAATATGTATATCCTCGAGGAAAGGAGGGAGAGGGGGGCATGATAGAAACTTTCAAGTACCTCAAGGCAATCAAAAATGTCCAAGAGGTTAGCATCTTTCGGAAAGAGGTGTGCAAGAACAAGGGGGCACAACTCGAAGATAGAGGGGGGATGGCTCAGAGGTAATGTGAGGAAGTATTTTTTCACAGAGAAGGTTGTGGGTGCATGGAACGGCCTTCCTGAGGAGGCTGAGGAGTCAAAAACAGTGGTAGAATTCAAGAATGCACGGGACAGTCATTAAGGCAATTCTAGGGGGGGGGAGGTGTGGGGGGAAGTAGGTTGTTGGTTAACTAGGATCTGCAGCTTATCCATTCGGTAGGGAAATGGGCAGACTGGGTGGGCCAAGCGGTCTTTATCTGCTGTCAAATTCTATGTTTCTATCTGTTCCTAAATGCCTTGTCCTTGTATAGTTCTGCAAAATACAGTATATTAGTAAAAAACTGTCCAGAGATAAATATCCCAGTTCTCGTTAGTGATGCGGTGCAAACACAGGGGAGTACTCACAGAATACAATCATAAAGTGGCCGTGTCCTCCGCTCTGTTACTGGAGGCATGGTCAGCGTCTTGCGCAGCATATAAATAGTCTACTCCAACTCGCGGGAGAATCGGGCGCAGGGTTATGAGTGTGTCAGCTGACAGACTCCAGAAACCCGGACGCCCGACCCGCCCAAAGGGGTGGCACCTAGCAACATGAAAACAGGGAATGCTTGGTGTCTCCACGGGTTGAGTCCCTTTTAAAGAGAGCTCTGCTATTTAGTCACAATCTTGAACAGATAAGATATTCAGGTACAGCTTATAAAGACACTCCTGGTGTATGTAGAGATGCTCTTGCAGTAGGTAATTATAGATAGGACTGAAGCCAGCAGGTGTCAGGACCCCACGGAAAAATTTCTAGCTAGCAGTCTCTAGCGGGGGACAGCCCCCACGTCAGGTGACAGACGTCATTATAAAGGGGCAGCCCCCCCATGCCCGCCTTCCAGTTCTTTCCTGCCAAAGGCCAAAAAGGCGAGACGAGAGAGAAGCGGATGTTTCCCTCACTGGAAAAGGAGCTGAAAAAGCTAAGAGGGATGGAGGGCGGGAAAGTATTACCTACTGCAAAAGCCTCTCTTGAAGATCTACTGTTACGGTAAGTTCTTACGTAACTGTACTATCTTACTTAGAGAGGGCTCCTGCAGTAGGTAATTACAGATAAGACCGAGTCCCAAGCAGTCTGGAACAAGAAGGAGCAAACGGGAGGAGGAAAACTACCCAAATGTAGATCCTCAGGCTGTGAAGGTCTTAGGAAAGAAGACCTTGCAGAACAGCCAACCGAAGCCTGCTCTACGGCGAGAGGCAATGTCCAAACTGTAATGTTTCGTGAAGGTATGGACAGAAGTCCAAGTTGCGGCCGCACAGATGTCTGCCGCAGAAACATTCTTGAAACAAGCGGCAGAGGCAGCAACCCCTCTGGTGGAGTGGCCTCTGACTTGACCCGGCAGGGTCTTGTTGTACTTGTCATAACAGAAAGTGATACAATGAGCCAACTATTTAGATAGGCATTTCTTGGAAACAGCATTGTCTTCCCTTTGACGAGCAAAGGAGACAAACAGTTGATCAGTCTTTCTGAGATCCTTTGTCCTGGTGGTGTAGTATCTCAAAATTCGGTGAACATCCAAAGTATGCAAGAGGTACTCCCTCGATTGGAGTGCTGCATAAAGAAAGCAGGCAGCTCCACGGATTGGTTCAGCGTAGATTCCGCTAATACCCTGGGGAGAAACTTAGGGTTGGTACGCAGAGCCACCCGTTTGTGAAAAATCAAATAAGGGATTTTGCACATGAGGGTCTGGAGCTTGGAAATCCTTTGAGCAGAAGTAATGGCTGCAAGGAAGAGAGTATTCCATGAAAGGAACTTTAGGTCTGCTGAGGCTGATGGCTTGAAAGGAAGCAGAGTAAGCTTCTCAAGAAAAAAATTCAAATCCCAAGGAGGGGCAGGAGCATGAATAGGGGGTCGCAAGTGGAGAACCCCATTAAGGAAAGTCTTAGAGACTTCCAACTGCACAAAAGTCCTGTGTCCAAAAGGAACATGGTAAGCGGAGATAGCTGCCATGTGAACCTTCAGAGAGGAATGACTGAGACCCAGGTAAAACAGATGGCGCAAGTAATCCAAAAGCCACGCAACAGAGAACGAGAATGGCTTGAAATCTTTGGAGGCGGCCCAAACAGAGAACCGTTTCCACTTCATGGCATAGGTGGATCTAGTGGAGGGCTTTCTGGCCTCCACCAGAATCTCAGCTACCGACGGAGAAACCCGAAGCGAGCTTGAGCTACATCTGCAGGAGCCACATGTGCAACTGAAGAGACTTGAGGCCTGGATGGACCAGGGTCCCCTGATCCTGGGTCAGCAAAAGTTGCGAAAGAGGAAGAGGAGGTTCCTCTGAATACTGTTGCAGAAGACAGAACCAAACTTGCCTGGGCCCAAAAGGAGAGATTAGTATCATGTGAGCTCCTTCTGAGCTGAGTTTCTTTAAGACCCTCGGGATCGGGGGGGAAGGCATAAGACGGATCTGCCCTTCCAGTCTAGAGACAGAGCATCTCTCAAAAAAAATGGTGTGCCCTGGAGCGAGCGAGCAGAAGTCGGGAAGTTCTGTGTTGTGAGGGGACATGAACAGGTCTACCTGTGGTGTCCCCCATCGTAGGAAGATATCGTCTGCTACCCCCCGATCCAGTTCCCACTCGTGAGCATGAGTGGAAGATCGACTGAGGTGGTCTGCCAACGTGTTCTCGAGCCCGGGACGTGAACTGCCGTGAGGTGAAGGTTGTGCTGCACTGCCCACTCCCAAACTCGCATCGCCTCCCTGCAGAGATGGCAGGAATGAGTTCCTCCCTGTTTGTTGATATACCAGACCACACATGTCCATCTGGACAGCCAGATACCCAGGGACCATATACAGATGCAGAGCCTGAAGAGCTTACAGCACAGTCCGAAGCACGAGCACACTGATGTGAAGAGATTTCTCGAGCTTGGACCAGGAGCCCTGGGTCCTGAGATGGGCTCCCCAACTGTTGCACAAGATGTCCGTAGTCAGTGTCTGGGAGGGGGGAGAGAGAGAGACAAAAGGGAACTCCCCGGCAAAGGTTCTCCTGAGCCATCCACCACTGCAAGTCCTGAGTCATAGGACTGGGGACCAGAATTAGTTGATCTAGGTCGTCCACCTGCTGATCCCACTGAGACTGAAGCGTTCACCGAGAGATTCTCATGTGGAGCAGAGTGCGAGGGACTGTCAGAATCGCAGCCGCCATGAGCCCGAGCAGGCAAAGACCGACCTGGTGCTGACCCGCCTGCGACTGGACAACAGGCTGACCTGAGCCTGGAGTAAAGCCGCCCTGTCCAGTGGCAGGAATGCCATGCTGGAGGTCATGTCCAGGATCGCCTCGATAAACAGAAGCCTCTGGGACGGGATCAGGTGGGACTTGGCCTGGTTGACGGTAATACCCAGGCAGGTAAAAACCTGCAGAGTAAGGGAAAGGAATCGCAGGAGTTCCTCCCTGGACGGGGCTGCCAGGAGCCAATCATCCAGGTACGGGAAAACCTGCACCCCTTGGGTACGCAGGTAGGCCGCTACCACTGAAAGACATTTGGTGAACACTTGGGGTGCTGAATAAAGACCAAATGGGAGGGCCTTGAACTGGCAGTGATCCCCCTGAAACGCAAAACACAGGTATTTGCGGTGGGAAGGGTGAATAGAGATATGCAGGTAAGGATCTTGCATGTCTAAAGCACACAGCCACTGTCCCAGCCGAAGAAGTGGCAGAAGACTCTGCAGAGAGAGCATTCTGAACCTTTGTACTCCACGAACAAGTTCAGGGAGTGGAGAGCGAGAATCGGCCTCACATCTCCTGACTTCTTCGGGACCAGGAAGAAATGGGAGTAGTACCCCGTCCCTCGAAGTTGTGTGACGGGACAGGCTCTACTGCCTCCAAAAGAAGAGAGGATATTTCTTTCTGAACCAGAAGATGTTCTGGGGAGTAAGATGACCGGGGGTGGTTCGAGGAGGTTTCCGAAGAAACTCTATTGAGTGTCCTTCTGCAATCAGCTGGAGCACCCAAGTGTCTGAAGTGATCCTCTCCCAGCCTGGTAGGTGGAGGGAGAATCTCCCTCCTACCGGTTCCTCTGGAAGGCCCAGAGGCTGTGGGAGAGGAAAGGAGTCAGGAGGTGTGGGGCAGCATTGCGGCTAAAGCCCCCGCTGCTTTTTTAGGCAGGGGGAGCTTGGCAGCTGCAAAGGCCCGTTTATTGGCCCTCTTTCCCTGAGGTTTTGCCTTTTGCCGAGTCCGTCTGCGAAAGGGACAGCGCTGAGGCTGAAGGGGTCTGTACATTAAGAACAGTACCCTTCTCCTGCAGATTGGTGATGATGTCCTTGACATCTCCACCGAACAGCACTAAACCCCTGAAGGGTGCATCCTGGATAGAAGACTGCACCTCCAGGACCAAACCCGACACCCAGAGCCAGGCATGCTGCCGCAAACCCACAGCAAAAGCTGAGCTCCGACCGGCAGCATCCACTGCATCGTGCGTGGCATGAAGCATGTGCCGACTGGCCGAACGCACAGACCAGACTAGATCAGCCACTTCCTGCTTCGTCTGAGACTCAGGAAGGGAGTGCAATTTTGCTTCCACCTCGCTAAGGATCGCCTTCTGGTAATCCCCCATGTGACCAACATAATTCAGGGCCCTTATACCCAGAGTGGAAGAAGCGTAGACCTTCTTCCCGTACTGGTCCAGAAGGCGGGATTCCTTGTTGGGTGGTGACGAGCTCAAGTGCTTGGGGTTAGCCGTCCGGATGTGAGCGGAGCTAATCACGACCGAATCAGCTTGAGAGTGTGAATTTAAAGAGTCAACACCCTCCGGAACCTGAAAAAGCCTGTCCGACTTCCGAGGAAGGGGGCTAATGCCGACGGTTGCTTCCAAATAGTGGAAACAAGGTCGGCATGAGGCTCAATCCAGGGTGGCACCAAGGTAGGAGTGGTCTCGGGCAGATCCTGGTGCACAGCGAGTTTCTTATGCTGTGGATCAGACTCCAAGGAATGCCACTGATGAACTGCCTGGATTTTACACAGCAACTCCCTAAAGGGAGACGACTTCGGAGGAGTCCTTGGCCTGGGCTTGTCCGGAGTGCACGGCTCGTCGTCTGGGTCAGAATGACTGTCGGAATCTTCCAAGGTTTCAGAGGAGGATGAAGAGAAAGAAGACTCCTCCTCCTGCCCGGCGGAGGAATGGACCCCTTGTGAAGCCCTCAGGGAAGCACATCCTGCCCTGCCCCGGAACCGGAGGGCTCGCCTCTGGTATCCGGAGGTGGGGAGGGGGGTCTCTCGCCTCTGATGTAGGGGGTCCAGAACCGGCGTCAGAAGACGGCTCTCCACCTCCCTGGTGAGCTGAGTCTTGGCCTCAGCCCACTAGGAAGCCAGAGTCTCCTTCAAGTCTATCCGGCGGCTGAGGGGGCAGTGGAGAAGGAGGCGGGATACAGATACTGAGGGTATCCATAAGGCACATATCCGTACCCAGACGGTGGGAAGCCCGGTGTCGAGTACTGGAGCACCGTGTACTGAGGCGTCAGGTACTGAGGTGCTGGATACTGCAGGCCCTGGTATGACGGTGTCAGATAGGACGGTGTCAGATACCCAGGGACCGGGGATCTGTGGGAACAGAAGACCCCGGAAGCGGCCGAGCGAGGGGCAGGCCTGGCATAGGGGCGGCGTCCAGCAATGTGATATTGTCGGGCATCGGGTAGGCCGGCGTCCGAGGATCCAGCGTCGGGTCATCCGGTCCAGCGAGAGGGAGGCCAGAAGGCAGCGCACCCACCTCCTCTGTATCGCCCGGGGAAGAAGGGTTACCATCCCTGGAATCCAGCAGAGGAGATGTTGGCACTTCCGAGTGCAACAAGCATTGCGGCGAGCTCGGGACGACAGATAGGCCCGAAGGGTCCAGCGTCGGCTCTAACAATGAATGGACGTCGGAGGAGCCGGCATCCATCTTATAGACGGGATCCGGGCGGACGTAGGAGGAGCCGGTGTCCGACTTATCGGAACCAGTGCCTGAAGGCCGTGATGGAGGTGCAGCCTTGGTGGGCGCTTTGGAGGCCATACGTTGCCCAGGAAGGTTGGGCGTCTTAACGGCCTTACCTGGTCGGCAGGGTGGGACAAATAGGGTCGCCAAATGCGACCTGGCTAATCATTTGGCCACCAGATTTGTCTAAAAACTCGACGCCGCATCACTGGCGCGCATGCGCGGTAACTCAGCATCCCGTCAATGAATTTCATCTGAGCTGCCGTCATCGTGCATGCGCGGGATTGTCTTTTACGGCCAAGAGAGAGCAGGAGCGTCATATCTGGGTGGGAGCCAGAGGAGGAGGAGTCGGGACTCGAGTCGGGAGACCAGTGAGTCTGCGCAGCACAGTATCCTCATCACGAGGTGAGCAGTTGGGTGGAATGGATGCTCACATGGGTGTGGGAGTCGGGAGGAGGGGAAAGGATTTGCTCACGCCTTCAATCTCCATTGATTTCAGGCGGTGAGCGGGTGAGGGAGACTTGGTGTGAGCTCTCTCAGAGCATAACTTTGCCGTGAAGTTCAACAGCCCTTTTAAGGGCTCAGTAAATAAAAACTACCAGTAGTACCCGTACTGCTTTTTTTTTTTTTTTTTTTTTTAGGAGTCTGTGTCTACTCTAGTCCATCCTTATCTGTAGTATACTTAAAAAGAGCAGTTTACTTTTCTCAATTTGGGGACGACGTGCTGACTGGGGGGAGGGGCCGGTGCTTGGTGGTCCTGTTGTGGGGATTGGGGAAGGAAGCTCTGAATCACTGCAAAGGGGCAAATTGGGTGGGTAAATAAGTATTCTTTCTGAATTTGCAATTGCTGCAGCTCAGCTGCTAGCACATTAGTCACTGTGCTGAGTGAGTCTGACGACTGGGGGAAGGGAGGGGGACAACAGATACCCTGCTTTGTGGACGTGGTGGTACAGGGGGAGCTGTAAGCTGCATCTGATTTTGCTTGTCTTCAGTCTTTTTTGGGTGGGATTGGGGCTCTTGGACCCAAAACTGAAAAAAATACAAGCTACAATAATTTAAAGTCCGGAGTCTGGACTACCACTTGTGTGCATATTAGTGGTTGTTTGTGTCAGGTTTTTTTGGGGGGCCAAACAAAAAAAAAATCAGAGCTTGCCACAATTAATGAAAAGTCCATACTAGTGCTACCTGTGTGCATATTATTGACTGCGTCTTTTGTTGTTTGGCTATCCACTTGTGACTGTCTCATCCAGTCCTCTTGAGTTTGTGTCAGGCTTTTTTGAGGGGACCAATTTAAAACAAAAAAAAAAATCAAAGCTTGCCACAATTAATGAAAAAGGCATAGCTATTATAACCTGTGTGCAAGCATATTAGTGACAGCCTCTGGTTGTGTACTATAAATATCAGTCCATCCCAGACAAGTCCATCAGTCTCACTCACAGTCACAGCTACAGCCAGTCCTCCTGGTTCTGTCAGGCTCAGGCAGGCATCCAAAAACTGTCTGCTGCTGTGCTGCTGCCATTACCGGCAACCACTCGTTTTTCATACTGTTTTGGGACTGGAGTAATAAAACTGTCTGGAAAAAAGAAACAAAAACAACAACCTAATTTGTTTTCCTTTGACTTTATTAAACCCAGTGTATGCGCTGTGGAAAAATTACGTAACAAAACCATTCAAGTCATCAGTGACACTGACAGTAACATTGTCGATGTTGCTGCTGAGGAGGAACATGTGAAATTAAATCCTCCAGTTGGTAACGCTGCTCCTGCTGCTGTTTGTTCTTCTATTTCTGGAGGAAGGGGCAGCCAGGTTGACTGCTGTGAGTCCTACCATATTGACAGACCATCAGTAATGGTTACTGATATTGTTCCGGTTCCTAGTGTTTCTGCTACTTCTAGTAGTGTTTCCGTTGCAGATAGTTCATCTTCCTCAAGCTCTCTGCTCAGAATAAATCCTACCAACAGGAAAAAAGATTCAGTGAAACGCAAATTCAGAGTTGAATGGTCATGGGAATTTGACTGGCTTCAGTATGAGAAGAAAAGCAACACTATGAGTTGCAAGGAGTGTAGGAAGCAACCACATCTGGCAGATCATACATCTGTGTTTTTTGTTGGTAGCAGTACTTTTAAAATGGAGTCTATAAAAATTCATGATGCAAGCAGTTCCCATGTAAAATGCATTCTGGCTGAAAGGGCTCAAAGGGTGCCTGAATCCACACCTATGGCTTTTTGTTTTCAAAAGATGAATGTTGCAATGACAGAATCCATGCGGTGTCTTTTTAATGTTGCCTACTTTCTGGCATCAAGGGATAGGCCATTTCGGGACTTTCTGTTTCATACCTCACTGTTACGCAAATGCAATATAAAAGTGATTGAACAGTACACAAATCACAAGAGGTGCAGAGAGTTTGTGCATCATATTGCAGCAGTAATACGCACAATTACAACTGAAGAGATAAAATCTCCTGCTGTTGGACTGTTAATAGACGGAAGCACTGACAGAAGTGTGAGGGAATTTGTGAATGTGTTCATCAATTATGTTGGTGAAGATGGTACTCCAAATACCTCCTTTATTGGTACCGAGCTACTAGGGAAAGCAGATGCCGATGGATACATTGCAGCATTAGATTCACTCTTTAACAAACTTAACATCCCCTTGTGGAAAACTCTTCCATGGATTTGTGGGATGGCCACTGATGGTGCATCAGTCATGCGAGGTCAACATGGCGGAGTCACGGCAAAGTTACAAAACAGTGGCCTGCCTTGGTTAATTGCTACACACTGCATCGCACATCTTTTACAACTGGCCATTCTGGATGCCCAAAAACATATGCCAGAAGTTCACGAAAATGAAAATGGCTTGCGGGCCCTGTACTCATTTTATCATTCTTCTCACCAAAGAATGAGAGCCTTGGAGGAGGCTGCTAACACCCTTTCCATTGAATTGAAAAAACTGGTCAGCAATTTCACAGTGCGCTGGGTCAGTTCGCACCACAGTGCTGTGTCAGCTCTTCTCCACAACCTGCCGGCAATAATTGCACACTTAGAGAATACTGCAACACAGCACAGTGAGAGTCCTGATGCAGACAGCGCTAAAGGACATTTGAACTTTGTAAAAAAAAAAAAAAAAAAAAAATGTGGTTCTTGGCCTTTCAACAAGATTATCTATCTATTCTTGGAAGGCTTTCTCAAAATTTCCAAAAAGAGGGTCTTCTTACTCAGGTACAGCCACGAGTGGAGAGCTGCATTTCGGAGCTCATGAAGTTGAAGACCAATGTGGGCCCTGCTGAGGCACAGTTTTTAGAGTATGCCAGTTCGGAGGGCAGTCTCCTTACTGGTGGTATGGATGGCAGCAGCACTCCTCTAGCTCCTCCACCAGGCATGACTGAAAATGCTAGTGATGTAGTACATAAAAATAGGAATAAAAGGCAAAAAAAGAACCAGGCAGGCCACTGCTTCAGACCAAGCAGCCAAGGAGATTGTTTCCAGTGAAAATGCCCGCACACTGATCAAGGAGAAAATATGCAACAGTGTGGTTGGATTCTTATGCGACAGATTTGAGCCCATGTGGCAGTCGGAAGACTACAAATGATTTTCAGTATTTGACACAACTGTTTGGCCTTCTCCTGATGACCCTCTCTTTCTAAATTTTGGTCAGGAATCCATCACAGGGCTTTGCCAGATGTACATGCCATTCCTGAAAAAGAAATACGGTTCAGGGCAACTTTTATCTGATCCAGAGCTACAGGATGCTGAACTTTAAAGAGAAATTACACAAAAACTTTTGGAAGAGTGACAAGATTTCAAAAATGCTGTAAAAAAAATCAAAATACAGAGCATGTATTAAGAAAGGTTCACCAAAATTTAGAGAGATTTGGTCTGTTACGGTTGTTGATCACAATTTTTCAGGTAATGCCAGTGACTACAGCTGCTTGCAAAGGGATTTAGTGCTCATAATAGGATTAAAACAATATCTCATAGCAATCTTATTGATAGCTCTATGGACGATTTGCTGATGATCAGTTTAAATGGACCAACAATAGCGGACTTTAATCCAGACCGATCAATTGATCACTGGTACTCATCACCACCAGGATATCAGCATCTTTCTGGGCATAAAGTCACACATCCAGAATCAGATGTAATGGACTTGGAAGCAGAAATAGATGAGAAGTCGGACTCAAGGAGTTGAGTTCAAAGGACACAGACAATGGTTACGTTGGAGTGGGACGTGGGAGGTGGACCGATTTTGAAGAAGACAGTAACAGCAATATAAATACTGTTAGTAATCTGTCAGCCATAGTTTTTAGGAAGCATTTAAAAATTATTTTCTGCCCTTGCCCTCAAAATCTAATTTTAGTGATGATGACCCTACAGTGGTGGTGGATTGGAGATGGTAACAGCATAGCAGCAGCACATGTCTGGCCATGTCATGAAAAAAAAAAAGTCACAAAAAGTACCCCAAAAAAAAGAACACACAAGACAATAAGAGAATCACAACATCTGAAAAGTTTTATTGGTTTATTTAACAAAAAAAAAAACTGTGTACACTTAGCACTAGGAGAGGACTTGTTTTCACTTGTAAATCAGCAGGTTCTGGTCAGTCAGAGTCAGACAGACCCCAGTACAGTCACAGTGTTTCTCCACTGGTCCCATCTTCAGTTGTTGATTTTCGTCTCATTTGCTCATAATTGTGCCACCCTTCCCTTTTCTGATCGGTCATGGAGGTAATTCTCCGATGGTCCCATCTTCAGTAGTTCCTCTGTAGTGACTGGTGATTTCATTTTCATTTTCTCATAGTTGTGAGTGCCACCCTTGCTTTCCTTTTTGTATTAGACAGGCAGGACTTTCAATTTGTATTTTATAAACTCTCCCTCCTGTGTATACTTGATGCTGTTCTGGCAGGCTAATTCTCATCAGAATCTCTGGTAAACACATTCCCAAATGTAGGTTAATAGACAATTCCTCATCTGAAAGGCAAGTTAAAAAATGGCTACCATATTTCATAGGCTAGCGACCATAAAAAAAAAAAAAAAATGGCCACCTAAAAATATTTTTGGCCACCAGATTTTAAGATATGGTGGCCAAACTAGCTACCAGGCCAAAATGTGATTGTCCCACCCTGCTGGGCAGGCGTCGGAGGAGCCGACGTCTGACTTAATCGGGACCGCTCGAACCAGAAGGCCGCATGGCTGCCACCTTACTGGAAGCGGTTGCCTCCTTAGACCTGGAGGCTCCAGAGTGTGAGCCCGACAGGAGGGTTGATGCCATCTTGGAGGCCTCCAAGACGGCCACCACGGAGCTGTCTTCTGGGGGAGGCGTTACCTGCAGCACCGCAACCCCAGCCGAGGCTGTAGCGACAGATGAGGAGTCCCGGTCCTCCTTCTAGTGGTGGTCCTCCGAAGATGAAGCCTGAAGTTTTTTCAGTTCCTTTTCCATGGAGGTCATTTTTCGTTTAAGAATGTGGGCCTCCAGGGACTGCTGCCTCCGTTTACGGGTGGCAGAGTTAAACTGCTGGCAGAGCTGGTATTTCTCGACGGGATGATCAGGGCCTAGACAAAAAAGGCACTGAGAATGTCCGTCCTTATGCGGGAGCCGCAAGAATCGCACTTGTTTTTGTGCTCAGAGGGAGTCTGGGATGACATACACGGCAGCTGAGGTAAGGCTGACAAAAATCATAAAAAGAAGTAAACAGGCGGTAAAACTACAGATGACTGGCTGCGAAGCAGTGAACTTAACCGTGAGACGCTGCACGAGCTAACGGAGGGAAAGAACTGGAAGGCGGACATGGGGGGGGGCTGCCCCTTTATAATGACGTCCGTCACCTGATGTGGGGGCTGTCCCCCGCCAGAGACTGCTAGCTAGAAATTTTTCTGTGGGGTCCTGACGCCTGCTGGCTTCAGTCCTATCTGTAATTACCTACTGCAAGGGCTCTCTCGAAGTAAGATCACAGTTTTTAGAGTGCACCAGTGTAGTGTCTCTTGTTGGAAAGTATGACCTTGTAGTGTTTCTAGCACTATATTGAGCTGCCAGGGTGCACATATTTGTTTTACCCATGGGGAAGCTAAAGTCACTGCTTTGAGCAGTCTTGCTACATCTGGGTGTGAACCTATAGATCCTTCCCCTGGTAGTGTGCCCCGGAAGAAATTGCTTAAGTCTGAACTCTCAGTGAAGCTGGGCTGAGGCCTTTATTTGCTCAGTCATTGAGAAAGTCCAGAATTTGTGGTAGACCTGCCACTGATGGAGATGTTCCTTTTTCCATGCACCATTTGTGAAACATTTGCCATTGTTTTTGATAAGTTCCATTGGTGGAGTGTCTTCTAGACTGAAATAAACGGTCCACCACCTAGGTATGGTAGCCCAGAGTCAGCAGTCTGTTCCTTTCAGCAACTAAGCCGTCAATTTCAGTGTTGCTGGATTCGGGCGCAGGATTGGCCCTCGGCTAAGTAGATTGAGCCAGCGAGGTAGAGGCATTGGCTGGTTTACTGCCACTGCTTGCATCAGTGAGTGCCATGGTCTCCTGGGCCAGTGCGGTGCAACCAATACTACTGATGCTCTTGTGATCCGTATCTTGTGTAGTATTTTATGTATCATGGTGGTCGGGGGGGGAGACACATAGGCTCATCTGTATTGTCAAGGCACTGAGTGCGTGTCTACTTCCAGCAACCTGCAGTCTGAGAATCTGGAGTAGTAGTTAGCAGCTGGGCATTCTGTTAGGAGGTCATGAGATCTATTTGCAGTGGTCCCAATTTCTCCTGGATTTTTGAAATACCCTTCTGCTGAGTTTCCATTCCACTGCTACCGCCATATCTCCTTTTCCTACTGCCCCCCCCCCCCACTCCGATCCACAGACGAGGAGGGACTGCTAGAGATTCCCAGGGTGCAACTGAAGACATCTGGGGCCAGATCTTTTGCATCTGCAGCCCCTACCCTGTGGAATTCTCTACCTCGTCAGGTTAGAGAGTGCCCGACAGTCCAGAGTTTTAACTCAGCCCTTAAAACTTATTTGTTTAGCCTAGTGTTCCCGGATGAGTCTAACTGATGGGATTTTAATATCTAATACTGTTGTAAATTATAAGATATGTGTATGATTTTATTAATCTGGATTTTAAGACTTTTTTGTGTTTATTTATATGTATGTATGTACAGTGCCTTGATCTCTGGAAAGGCGCTTTTAAAAATAAAATTGATTTGATTTTGGTTTTTAGTTACTCTGCTCAGCCAGTCTGCCTCTGTGTTGGATGAGCTCACCAGACAGACTGCCGTGATTGACAGTACATTCCGCTCTGCCCAGTGTAGCAGTTTTAGCGATTCCACTATCATTACCTTGCTCCGTGTGCCCCCCTGTTTGTTTAGATAGATCACGGTCTCCAGGTTATCGCACCGCACTAGAGTTGCCCCATTCGCAGTGAGGGGTTTGAAAAATGCCAGAGCTAGTGGCACTGCTTTCATCTCCAAGTATCGGAAGTGTCACTTCTCCCTGTGACCAATGACCCTGTGGGATATGCTTCAGGTATGTTGCTCCCAAACCTGTCAGGCTCTTAACAGTTGGGACTACTGCAGTGGGGGGTTGTGTTAGGGGGCGGCCCCGTATTATGTTCTTTTGTAGAGTCCACCACCGCAGGGTGCTGAGTATTCTAGCTGGTGGTGTCATTCTGAAGCTGAAGCTTTGTGTAGTCTGGTCCCATGTCTCGATTAGGTACTGTTGTTGCACTCATGTGGAGTCTGGCCCATGCTACAATGTCTATTAAAGCTGTCATTACTCCTAGTAATTGGATGTAGTCCCGTACTACCCCGTTGGGTCTGTGTATAATTATTTTCACCAGACTGCAGATGTTGTGTACCTTGTCCTCTGTTGAGATCACTGTTGAGCTGTGTATTTATTATGGCACCTAAGTGGGTGAGGGATTGTGAGCATGTCAAGTGACTCTCTGCCATATTAATTACCCACCCATGATTCTGTAGGCATTGAACCGCTAAACTGGTGTTGTGTTGAGCCTGTTCTGCTGTTCTGGCCCTCAACAACCAGTCATCCAGATAGGGGATGATGTGGACCCCTTCCTTCCTTCCTTATGTGTGTTGCCAGCACTACTAGCGTTTTGGTGAACACATGTGACGTGCAGGCCAGTCTGAATGGAAGGCAGGTATACTGATAGTGCTCCCCCTGTATGTTGAAACAAAGATACTTGTGGTGTAATCTCCTAATTGGGATGTGAAGATAGGCGTCCTTCAAATCTACTGATGTCAGATAGTCCCCTGGCTGGATCGCTAGCAGTGTTGACCAGAGTGTCTCCATCTTGAACTTCCTACATGCCCAAATCTGTTTTTTCTTCCGGACTACAAAGAATAAGGAGTAAACTCCTGTGTCTCTCTCCTCTCCTCTATAGGGACTTGCGAAACAGGCCCATTTTGTAATTGGTCGAGTACTGCTAGAGTTATTGCTTGTGCCTTCTCTGGACACTTTGGTATTAGGGAGACCAATGGTCTGTGTTGTAATGGTTTGGTGCTGAACTGTATTGTATATCCCTTGTCACTACTTCTTTCCTGCTTGTGGGACGACTTCTTGAGAGCCACCGGTTGCAAACTTTGCAGTCTCCTACTATAGGTGGGTTTGCTTGATCTACATGCCCTCATTGTTTTTGACCTGATTTTTTAAGTTTGACTTCCATCCACTGTTGGCATACTGTCTACCAGTGTTTCTCATTTATGTTGCTGTATGCTCTGTGCTGAAATTTGGGTCTCTGATTCCATTGTCTGGAGCCCTGGGGGTTGTAGCTCTGGTTTCAGGGTCTGAAGTTTTTCCCTATAGGGCGAAAGGACCTGTCTGTAGGCAAATAGATGTCCTTGTTCCCTTGTGCTTGCTTGCCGCCTTGGTTTTTGAGCTATGGGATTAAGCCCTCCCCGAATAAGGTTCCTTCTTTGAATGGCAACTTCATTTATGTGGTCTTGGATTCATTGTCCGCCTGCCACAGTTTAAGTCACAACGTCCTCCTGGCCCTGTTTGCTAGGACTGCTGTTCTGGACCCAAATCTCAGGATGTCCAAGGATACATCTATAATGTATTTTACAACTCGTATTGCGCATTCTACTGCATCCTCTTTTGAGGAGTTCTCTGGGACATCCTTGGTCAGGATGTCTACCCATCTATGTAGGGCTCTACTTGTGAACCACAGAGCCACATTGGCTGATCGTAACATGCCCGATACTTCATGAATCTTTCTGAAGTGTCGATTATTTTGTTCATGGTCTCTTTAAGTGCTGCTGTGCTCTCTACTGGAATGGCGGTACGTTTGGAGAGTTCAGAGACTAGTTGTTCCACTTTTGGTGCTTTTCCCCAGTGATCGCTTCTCACCTGCGATAGGGAGTACCAGTTGTGTACCATATTCCTTTCTAGGAGTCTGGTGGGTTCGGACGCATCGTTTTCTTTATTGAGAATTGTTTCTATGGTCTTGTAAATTGGGAAGTGGATTCTTTCTTCTGGTTCCCCCACTGACAGCAGTGGGTCATCTGATGTGGAGGGCTGCTCCTTAATAAGCTTGTTGATGTTTTCCCTGTGGCACATCCTGGATGACTTGTCTATGGTGTCCTCGTCCGATTCCCTCTGGGATTTCAGCTGTGGTACTGTCCATTTCCCAACATTGCAGTTTCCGTGTGGTATCCCCGACTATCTATTTGGTGCTGCTATGGGGTTGCCAGCCTTAAAGAATTCAGGAGCTGGAACAGTAATTGTGCTTAGCTAGCATCCAATGCTACTGGAGCCGTCGGTGATGGTGGAATATCGGAGTTCGATAGCCCTTCGTCTGTCGACTAGGTGCCCCTGTTGACCGTCAGCATGCACACTGCGAAGGCTGTGTCCTCCTTGTCTACTTCTGGAAAGATGCTCCCACATTCTCTGCATTTCATCATGTCATTGATTTTAGATGCTGATTTGTTGATTTGATACAAAGAGAACTGCATCAGATATGGGCTTTGAATCCTAACACGCCCCACAGATTAAATGCAGATTGCCCCAATAATCAGAATTTTTCTACTCCCCAGTTGCTGGTGTCCAAATATTTAAAAAAAAAAGGTGCGTTGCCCCTTTAAGAATTATCGCTGGCTTATGGGCACTGTGATTACAGTCCCAGGCAAGATGGCCACCGCAAATCTTGCGGGATCCGGAGAGATTTGGGATCAACCTATATCACACATGTATCCCCAGCCAAGATGGCCACTGCGAGTTCCCTGCATGTGTTGTATGCACTGCAAATAGTTCTCCAGTCTCGTGGGATCCACACTGCATTCTGGGATGGGCTGAGTGGAGCAAGGGGTCAGTATGACCACTACAGGTCTCAGTGGGTGGAGAAGATGTTATTTTATTGTCCAGGGAGGACAGAATAGGCTGGGGAAGGGGCGGCCCACGCAAGGATCTTGCGGGTCTTTTCCCAGGCGACCCCTGACACAGAATTTGACCCTCTGACGTCAAGGAGGCTGGGGGACGAGAAGACAGCAGTTGCAGGTACTGGATTTACTGCACAGAGACAAAGGGAGATGGTGCCTGTGTTGGGAGAGGATGCTACAGGAGGACCTCTCCCCCTTAAGCTCTGATATTGCCAAGCTGGGTGCTTGCTGTTATGAGGGTGCTAAAGGAGGGACCTCAAATGCTGGGCTTGATCATTAGGGCACTATACCAAAAACTTGTGCCTCAGGGTAGATGACCTCATCAGGGATGGTTCTTTTTAGTTATTAGATAACGTGGTGGGGTGCTTGGATATCAGGTCATGCTGCAGGAGGGAGACCTGTTCCGGATTTGATTATTACAACAGCAATCAATTATTTCTTGAATTTTAGGATGGCTAATCGTGACGACTGAACAGACACAACATTCTACATATTTAATAGCAATGTAGTACATTTAAAAAAAGGGGGTATGACCCCTGGCTACAAGGCTGTATTATGACATTTTTTTAAATATTGTACCTTATGGGAATGAGTTGTTAGTTGTTGGGAGCAGATCTGGATTGCAACCAACCTCTCGACGCATGAAGTAAACTAGAGATTCTCAGATGGGACAAAAGAGCTGTCCTCAGCCAGCCCAATTTTGACTGGATCGTGCATCACCCTATAGGATGGACGGGGAACACCCAATGGTTTTGACTGCGGAGTACTATAAAGGGTTCGAAATATAATCAGTACAGTGCCCACAGTACTGAAACCATGAAGTGACAGTCAAAACTCCAAAGTCTTGTTTGAATGAAAGGAACTGCACAGAATGTTCATACAAAGAAAACAATACAAAACAACCGACAGCTTCAGCTTTTATTTAGGTGCAGCTAAATAGGGATCCTTTGGAGGTATGAATATAATTTATGAAAACAGACATTACAAGCAGCTGTACATAAGTAATCATTTCCTCTAACTTTAAAATGGACAGGAATTGATTACTTAGGTGCAGCAATTTGAAATGTCTAATTTCTCAAATTATATTTATATCTCTAAAGGATCCCCACTTAACCGTGCCTGAATAAAAGCTTAAGCTGTCAGTTGTGTTTTCTTTGTATGGACAACATTCTGTGCAGTTCCTTTCATGGAACCAAGAATTTGGAGTTCTGACTGTCACTTCAGGGTTTCAGAACTGTGGGCACTCTACTGATAAGTTCATGCTAACATTTCTGAAACTGTGAAGCCACAGAAAAACTTGTTGCTGTATTGGTTCTTGTTGCACAAGATCCACAGAAACAGATTTTTAAAATTTTTTTTGCATTATGCGCTTCCCCCCCCCACGTGCTCCTGGGACCTGCCCCTTTTTCGAGATGCCATGGTCCTCTGACAACCTCCTACTACCCTCTCTGAGCCTCCTCGTGGTAGCCCAGTGTAACCCTTCGCCCGATGGGTCTCTCTCTTCCAAGGGGGAAGGCACCAGCTGGGGGGTATCCAGCATTCTTTCAGTCCCGGGCACTGCTGAGGTGGACATGGCTCCATCGGGGGTCTCGGAGGTGTTGTCGGGCCTGTAGCAGTTATCCAGCCAATCCCGGAGCGGTTTCCGCTTTTCTTTTATACCTTTTATTGGCTCAACAAAGTTGCTACAAAAGAACGCACATGCTTTCAGCTTTCGGATTACACAAAATCCTTCATCAAAAAATAATGGCAGTTTTAGAAGAACGTACTTTCTCAAAATCATGCACAAAAAAAAAAAAGATGAAAGTCATTAAGGACCCCATTGGTTAAAACTGCATTCAAAAAAACAACATACCCATAATAAAGACAGCAAAAGTTCCAAACGAAAGCTATCCCAAGGTCAAATGTCACTGACTCAAAAGTTCACTCCCTGAGAAACAATATAAACCAACTGAAGCTTCATTTTAAAACCGTCTGTGCTACAATCAGTAAATGACCGTGATTAAAAAACACAAGGAAAAATAAGCTTAAAGAATAGCTGACACCTTCAGGAGAACTTTAACAAAACATAATATTTAGATAAATGTTCAGCTTGTATTTCACACTAGTTCTTTATTTCTCCTCCCCATTATTTATTGCTGAAGTCAACTGCATGAAAACAGGATTTTTTGCTCCTGAAGAGTTCATCTATTTCTGTTGTTGTCTCCCTACTGGAGGTCATAATGCACTGCTTGTGACCTCACAGTTACTCTCATGGCAACAGATTGTGATGTCACAACAAAGCATTATAACAAAGTAGGGAGTAAGCTATAAAGGCAGATTATCTTTAAGTAACTGTAAGGAACAAAAATCATGTATTCATGCACATTTCCTCAGTAATGAATAATGGGGAGGAGATGTCTACAACATATATGAAATACAAGCAGAACTGTACCTAATTATGTTTTTCAAAGTTTTCTTTTGAGGCATCAGTAGCTCTTTAAGCAATACATAGTAAATAATGTTAAAAGTCTTATAAATATGAAAATATCTATGTGTTAAGTAAAAAATAGGTTAGAAGGCAACCTGCCCTAGTGTAAATTAAGCATTCACCAGCTGTTTCACATAGTAGTGTCAATCAAATGTTACACCGTTCAGATACATTTTTCTTAAACTCTGAACAATAAGTCTGTATTACTCATGAATAGTTAAACGTACTGTCTTAAACATGATATATCTGCAATTCTGCAACTAGTGACTGGTGTATGTGTGCATTCAAAACCCAAACCTAACACAGCCATCCTTGTAACTGAAATACTATAATCCTAATATGTCCTTGGCTATATCAACATGTGTCCATATGTGCCTAATCTGCTGTTGCATTAATAATAGTTCTATAAATCTAAAACCAAAACACAACTGATGACTTCAGCTTTTATTCAGGCACAGTTAAATAAGGATCCTTTAGAGGTATAAATATAATTTATGAAAATAGAGACCTTTCAAACAGCTGCACATAAGTAATCAATTTCTGCCCCCTTTAACTCATTCAGACCCACTGTGTGTTTAGAATGTTGGAGATAGAACTCCAAACTGCTTTTCTTTGAAAATCTTCTTAAGGCACTGCAGAATTCACAGCAAATGTGCACACATGCCAAACAAATCTAAATATCTTTAAAACTATTCCAGGTGCACAAAACCAATCAGCCTGAAAGTTGCTCAGGATAAAAAGACCTTTCAAATGAGAATAGTCACTAATCTGAATTCCTTATATTTTGTCAAATACGGTCATCTTATTACCATACATGTGATATGTCCAACTTGCTTAAGAGGGAAATTTGGGTCAAATTAGTAGGGAGATTGGCCTACTAGTAGGGAGATGCATAACGTTATGAGTTTGTCCTTAAATGGCATCAAAAAATAAGGAAAAAAGCATTTAAAATTATTTAATATATTTCATTTTGTCAAGAACAAGCACTAAAAAGAATCAGCAACTAGTTGTATAAAGTTATCACTTACATTGTTCATCATTAATTTACTCGATATGTGTCTGTCTGACAAAAAAAAACATGAATAGAGATTTTGGACCTAATTTTAATAATTACCTGTATTTCCATTTTCGCTTTTACAAAATTCACATTTCTGATGGTTATTTAAAAAAACTATGAAGCATTTAGATTAGCGACTACCATCCCCCCATCGAAAGGCCTTTTTGTCCTGAACACAAAAATGTAAAGTAATGCACTTGGGGCACAGAAATCCAGGGGCAGAGTGCAAAATGGGTGGAGTGGTACTGACAACATTAAGAAAGCACATATTAAAAAAAAAGTTTACATACAGTTAATTACTGTTTAACAATAGTATGCATCTATGGCTGCCACTGTACATCTGATGCAAACCCATAATCATGTTCCGCACTTAGGCGGGGGATAACTGACTCCGTGCTTTTGTCTTATAGGGATTCGTTTTTTTTTTTTTTTTTTTTTTAACAGCGAGAACAAGAAAGACAGTCATTTCTAAAATGTGCAGACAAACATGGGGCCACTTTTTTTTTTAAGAGCATGCCACCACCACCAGCTACCACTACCCCCACCTAAAAGGAGGCAGTAGCACAGTGGTTTAAGGCTCTGATATGCAAATCTGGAGATCTGGGTTTGAATCTGACAGCCCCCACTTACTCTCAGCAAGTCACTTAACTTCCCTGCACTCCCAGGTCGCACCTGTTAGTGTGTCTCCTGGTTAAACCATTTTTTTGGGAAATCAGGAAAACCGAGTGGTCTATCAACATTGAGATCAATATGGTTGAGGCACATTTACCAGAAATGACTGCTTAGAAAATAATGAGAAAGTGACTGTGGTGACGAGCAAATCCCAGACCAGATCTCTAGTTTGTTAATAGTCTCCTCCGGAGTCTGATTTTTATGGCTATGTGAGCCAAACTCCACAAATGTTATGCCATCAACAGATTTGTATAAGAGCACCGCAGAAGCACGTAACTGGACCGCTATCTGATGTTCTGCCACAGTTCTCCAGCATAGTTTCCAGTGTTTGTTTATGAAGCCCTTCCCCTTTGCGAGCCACATTAACATACCCACCTTCTGGTGCGCTACTTTTCCTTTCCACAACTGCAAAAGTGACTGCTGCCATGTGCATGCACATGTATCGTGCATACGTATTTAACCCCCATGTCACCTCTGGCTATCTGGCATCCCCTTTAAAAGGACCACTGTCCACTACATGGCATACAATTTTCTTTTGGCAGAACTACACTCATGGTACCACCCCTAGCATTGGAGTGTATACCAGGCTCATTATCTAGAGAATATTGGGGAGGTACATACTAAAATGAACCGTTTACAACCAGGTCCAGAGGATAGGATGCTAGGCAAATGCTAGACCTAATTGCTGAGGGGCCCCAAATAACATTTACACTAGAAGCAACAAGCGAATGTCCAAAACAGTATCTGGGATTCTGCAGTATGGCTTTATTTACAGATGCTACTCAAAGCAAGGGTGGTCCCCCAAAGATGTGTCATTGCAATACAGGCATACTCTCTTTTGCAGGACACTTTGCTAGGCAGTACCATTTTCCACAAAAACATCTCCATTTCTCTTCGGAATTGTATATCTATGGGATTTGCCACACACTTTAAAATCCTCCTGGTGCATGGTCTTTGCCCAGGGGAACAGTGGAGCTCATCCATGAACCACTTTGCCCTGCCTGAAACTCCAGATGGTGTTCCTCCCACCCTTTGCCCCAGACTGCCTCTGCCATTCCTTCAGAGTTACACCAGATGAGTCTCCAATCCCCAATGAATTGCTAAAGACTCCTAACTTTAACTTACTTTAAATTCGGCACAGTTGTGGTGAAGGGAGTCCTGACCGGTGTGAGCTAGCCTTATTTAGGGTACACACACCTCAGAGAACAGTCTCAAATTCTGTACTCACAGATTAGTTGTTTCTTCCCCCCCAGTGACGGAAAAAACAAAAGGCACTTTTCTTTATCTGGTAGCTGTGAGATTCTACTCCTTGTTCTTCCTTAAGACAGCTATGAACTTCAGGGGATTGCCCCTTGGATTCACAAGAATTGCATTCCCTCTCACTCCCCTTGGAGTGAAACTGAAGTGTCCTGCAGACAAACTGGAGATTTTACCAAACTAGGGTGAGAAATACCAGGGCTCCCTTTGACAGAGCCCCAATGGCAGACTCCTGCCACTCTGACTGCCACACACAAACTTTCTGACGAACACTCTAAGCTCCCCGAGAGCAGCAGACTCAAATGGTTATGCTGCTGTGAGAGTTCTAAATGACAACCATCCTCTCAGGATAGCGGAGTAAACAATGTCATTATATAGAAAGCCCCTAATGAGCTCCCCACCAGCTGCCTTTTCTACCTGCCTAAGACTAGTACTAATGGGATTCTAGTAACCCGAAGGGACTGGGTTGCTACAAGTAGTTATGTCAGCACCGCCATGTTGAGCAAGGTTGACTATGGGGCAAAGTGCACACGTGCGAGTACCACACATGCACAGTACGGTAATCGCTGCAGTATTACGACTGACTCTGGTGCAGCAAGAGCACAGCATATTCTTTTCACCACACTTGCCACTCCTAAAAGCTCTGCACAGCCATATTAACGCTGACCAGAGTTTGTTTATAACTTGTAAGTCAATGAGCATAAATGCCTGCTTTTGTCAGCGCCAAGTTTAACAACCATATAACAAGAAACCACACATTTTAGGTACAAATAAAACTGCATATCTAATCAAAGTATTTGAATCGACCTTGAAGAAGGCTGAAAACTTTTCGGGGAGTAAACCAAAAGAACTTTTGTGCATTAACATATTTATAACTGGGGAGCCGTTTCTCCCATAGGGAAACCCAGTTATAATGTCAAACATATGCCGGGTTCCTCGCTCACAAATGCCTACCACCGCTCTACCCAGTGCCGGAAAGTTGACTGACCGCCTCGCTCTATCTCAGTGGTAAGTTAACTGGACTAAAAATGCCCATCTGCAGTTGAGATAGTGGAGAGTATTGCCAATGAAACGGACGATTCATGGTTAAACCCCCCAAAAAGTTTCAGTCTCCCTCAGAAGTACAGACTGCAGCCAGGGACTGGAGACCACGCTTCATCTTGACTGGACCGTGGCTATTTTATTTTATATAGTTGCTGCAGTGAGAAAAGGTTCCCCAGCAATTATATAAAATAAAACATGGGGTGGTATGTTTAACTTGAGATTTTATACACACCCCTCAGTGTAGGATGCTTAAATAAACCCCTCGAGCTTTGCTCTCGAGGTTTATGTAGCATCCAACACCTCGCGGTGTGTGTGTAAAATATCATTAAATACACCACTTCATGTATTATTCTCTATATATTTAACTTAAATCCACCATCCGCAAATCTGCAGCAGAATACAAATCGCATAGGTGTATATGACTGGGTAAATCTGTAATGAATTTGCAAATAATATTATAGGCTACTTTCAGTTTTGAAACAGTGGAATCATTATCTGAATAATAAACAGCGAGTCCGTAATTCATCATAGTTAACAGGAAACGTTTAGCTAAAAGCCTTCTGATCTCTGGTATCAAACACTTTCTGATCCTAAATAGGGCACCCAATCTCTGGTGGACCTTCTTTATCATTGTTTCAATGTGATTTTCGAAGGTTAAGGCTTCACCTATGATCACCCTGAGACACCTAAAGTTACTCACTCTTTCGAGTAAATTACCATTGAGATCACATATCTCTTTCCATACGATTAAATGTTCTGGAACTGGAGAAAATCATATACTTAGTTTTTCTGGTATTAAGTACCATCTTTGTATTTAATAGCTATACCTGTAATGAATAAAAATCAATTTGAGCATGTGCAATGGGCTTTAACATCTGAACTGATGTTTAATATAACAGCGTCATCCATGTACAATATTACTTCTGAATTCCTGTTGCACACCTGCAGCAAAGCCAGCCACCCTAAGCCAAGAATGCCTTCTCATACAGATGCCTGCTACTGCTGTTGTCCTAGCGAAAGCATCACAGGCAACCCGTAAAAGGTGCTTGCCAATGTTGGCCCCAGACTGGAGGGTCCTAAGCAGTTCCTGCCTCTGGGGACACTCTGGAAGCAGCAGCATTGGTCTTCTTCCAGAGGGTTATTCTGGAATTTGACCACGTGGGCAACATATTTCAAGACCCTACGGGCCAGCTTAGCTGAGGCAAAAGTCCACTTCCCCATGAGGCTTTCTGGACTCCTTATCGGAGGAAGGGAGGCAGAGGTGCATAAGCTTCTTGGTCCTATTATGGGCAGTATTTATCACCGCCTAGTCTGCCTTTGGCTTCTTAGCAAAGTAGGGTTCCCCTCAGGGAGCCTGGTACAATCTGTCTACCTTCATAGGCTTGGCATAGTTCAAATTCAGTCTATACCAGGCAGCCAAAGCAGAATCTTTGAAGGTCGCTGGGAAGCATAATAAAGGGAAGAGAATCTGGCAATTCCAGGATGTCTGCCAGTTTCCTCTTGGTGACATCTTCTTCAGTGCTGAACTTCATTACAGTTTCTAACCGCCTCTTCACTGAGATGGAAGAGGTGTCATCGGGGGGACCTCGGGGTATAGTCAGCAGAGTCTTCACCCCTAGAAGAAACAGTGGTGGTAGAATGGGAGGGGTTAGCAGCCCCACCATCCACATCCTCGCCATCCTCCTCTTCATCATGGGGTGGGGGAATTAAGATGGTATTCATCATCACCAGGATCTGTAATGGGCACAAACTGCATCGAGGAGTGCGGATGAGCAGGAAGTGGCACCAGTGGCGTTTGGGCAAGCCTAGTAGGCCCCAGTGGAAGACTGTGCATAAACTCCTAAAAGAAGTATAGCACAGCAGAGACATTGATGTTAGGCAGAGTGGCACCAGCAGGGGAGCCTGGAGTCCCGGCACTGGCGGTACAGCTTGTGGCACTGACTTGAGTGGGCCATGGCCTTAGCATCAATGGGTTGGCCTGGGTCAACAGGGCAGGCAGAGACCATGATGTCGATGAGAAAGCAGAAATGACGGGGGAGGATGGGTCTTTGACTTCAAAGTGGAAGCCAAAGTACAGTCCAAGGACATCATCGGGATAGGAGGGAGCCCCAATGACGATGTACCAATGCCGGTCAAAGCCACTCCAATTAAGCACCATGTCTGGTGGCCCATGGAGAATAGAGGCCAGAACAGCAAGGGCTAAAAGGCTGGTGAGGGCAGGAACTCTTTCTACATATTGCGAGACCACATCTTGTGGTGAGAGAGGTCTGGGAGAGCAGCGTTTTGATAAAACATTTGCCTGTGCTGTTTGAAGCTGTATTATTAGCCAGGGAGACGACTGCAAGAACCCTGGGAACTGTAGTCCAGTGTGTTGGAGGACTGCAACCCTGTTTCTAAGCACACACAAAATGTCTGTGGGTGAATTGTTTGTTAAAATTAGGACTACATAGCCTGTTCCCTGATTTGTGTGTCAACAGAGGGGCTCATCTGAGCTTTCCTCCTATTTTACCTACCCTTGACCCCCATCTGCCATCCCTTGCCAACCCCCTCTAGCTCCCTCCATATTCCAACACCTCCCCTTTCCACCCACTCTCCCCATCCCTTTCTCTCTCTCTCTCTCCCTCCCTCATCCTCTCTTTTTCTCTCTCTATAACCTACCCCTTGTCCGCACTCTCCCCCCTTTCTTTCTCCTACCCTTTCCGATACTTTACCTTGACAGGCCCCCCTGGGGCAGCTATGCTGTATGTTGCTAATTGAGAATCTCCTCCCGCTGTTTAATTTCAGTTGTCTAGGTTACTCAAACATATTATTTATCTATTTTCAGCATTACATAGCAATCTTGTGTTTTGTGCTGTCAAGCTTTTAAGACTCTGCTGTTTTATAACCTGACGTGGAACCTTTGTAAAAGAGTGTAAACTCAAAGGTTGTTTCCGAGCATACAAATAAATAAAATCATTTTTAACTGCACTTTGAGAAGTTTTAACAGTTTGCCCACACAAAACTAGGTCACGTGACCAGCACTTTCTGGTTGCTGTCAATACAACTAGCTGCCCCCAACGAGCGGTGTCCGGCGTGAACAGTGGGAACAAGGGCCCACCTCTGTACATACTTTACTGTACAAGTAGTTGTAGTATGGTGATTATTTTGACCTTAATGCTTAGTGACTACTGTGTGAGTGTCTATAGCTAGTGACTACTGTGTGAGTGTCTATATCTAGTGAGTGACGTGCTTTTGTGTTAGTTTTGGCTCTGTTACCCTTTTTTTAGTCACATAACAGTACTGCTCCATAAGCATTGTTATAATTATTTCTATATAACAGTAGCTGAACATGGCAGATACCCATAATTACCTTAGATAGTGATGTTAAGTTAAGTGCATTTCATGCAACCATGTACCACCTTATGAAGAATTAAAAAGTTAAAGGGGAATCTGTATGTGAAAAATGCGACATGAATAAACTACTTATGGAAATGAAGAGTCTGTGTTCCAGGCTAGATATATTAGTAAAATTACAAAGGGAAAATGGAACAAAAACTCAACCACCTGAATTCGATTCCAATAAACCCTAGACCAATCAAACGAAAGAATGTGGATGAACCACAACCTTTGGACAATGCCTGGTCCTTGATCACTTCACTGCCAAGGAAAAGACATGCTAAACCTCTACAAATCAATAAGGATGATTTTGATGCATCACTAACTGATATTCAATACTGCAGCAACAAGACAAATCCCCTGAAGACCTCCCCATTGAACTTCCTTCCCCTAGCACAGACCCTGTTCCTACATTTTTATTCTGTCAGCAGCAACACTGATTTGTATAATGAAGGTACCCCCACTAATGAAATACCAACTGACAGCAATCTGCCTCCCTCAATTTCAGTGCCACCACCCGAAATTAATATTTTAATCTCCAACGAACAGCTTACTACCAATAACAACCTTCTACCTATTCCCATGTTAATCGATTTACCCACACCTACCAATATACCATCAAATTCTAATTATATTTTCTAATGGTATTAATGTAACTAATGTAGACAACCAGTGTCTATCTAGTCCCATAATGCCCTCAATTACAACTGCCAACTTGTCACCCAGAAATGTATTTCAAACACTCCGACCCCCATCTGCTCCAACTCTTCCTACAAAAAAACTTCACGGATGCTGAGGCCTGGTTTGCAGAACACCGCTTAGTCCTAAATTACCAAAAAACTAAAGTTATACTGTTCGCCAACCACCAGAACAGACATAAGGACCACACCCTCCATATTCTCAACTTCCAGCTGCAGCCACTGGACCAGGTAGCCTCCTTCAAGTACCTCGGCATCACCCTTGATCCAGCATTTAACTTCCACGGACACATACACCACCTCTGCACTGCTATCAACGCCAGAACTGGTTTACTTTACCTAGTCAAACACTGCCTCATCCCAGATGCTCTCCGTCTTGCTGTCTATGGCATCCTTGTTTATGGTGCCGTCAACAGCACGTCCCTCCAGAGAGTTCAGGTAGCTCTCAATAAGGCCTGCCGCCTTGTCCTTGGCTCTGACTGCATCACACACACCTGCACCCTCTACCTGCTGTGCAACTGGCTTAACTTCAACAGCAGGCTCAAATACCATACCTGCCTCTTGGCCAAAAAGATCTCTGCAGAGCTGTCCTCCCCCGGACTCTCTGCCCTATTGCTACCGGCTCCCCTAATAATAGCCACCCACAGCTCCACTAAATCCCCTTTCTTTGTGCCCTGCTTTAGAACCTCCCTTGACTAGAGGACCTTTTCCTACAGAGACCCTCTGTGGATGAATGCCACGCCTTGTTCCATTACCTCCGAACGTATGCTCGGCTGATTCAAAACCCTCCTCAAGGATCATCTTCAGACCACTAATGTCTGTGACTGCCCATAGGCCCCTTAACCTCTCCCTGGTTGCCCACCCGACAGTGACAGTGAGGTCCCCTACAGCGACTACAGCGCCATGCCACTGTTGGGAACCTGCTGGAACCTGGCACTGTTTGTCGGGGGGTCCTGAACCCCCCCCAAATCAGCTCCAACTTGGAGCTGATAATTCTTAAGTGTGGGGTGAGGGTGCAGGTGGCACAGCCCCACGCGTGGGGGGTTCGAGAAAACATATACAAGCCTCTGAAAATTGGCAGTCGACTGCAAAACGCAGTCGACCTGTCGGTTTCGCTGTCAGGCGTTCAACAAATATTTTGTTGAACACCCGTCGTGGATCCACCCCTCCCTCCCGACAAAGGATCTCCTCTCCTGTACCTTCCCCCACCCATTGCTCCTGTTTTGTTGCATTAAGATTGTTGCCACTATCCCACCCATTGGCTGGTAGTAGCTTGACACTGCTTGTCCTTGAATCTCTGTTATGTAACCTCCTACAGTTTTATTCCATCAGTTGGCTGTTCTCTTGAAACTCTGCTGTATATTTAATTTATGTTGCCTTCATTTGCTGTGTAACTTGTCTTATGACGTGGAGCTTTTGTAAATTAGTTGCTGACTCAAAGGTTTGAAATTCCAAAATGTTCAAAGGTTGCCCCTGAAAAAGGGACCTTCGGGGCCCAGCGGGCCTACCCGGTCATCAAAATTCAATAAATAAATAAAATAAAATAAAAATAAATAGTTCATAAAACGGAAAATCTACTTGCAGATGAACAGGGATACTAGACAAATATTTGTCTTGGGCGATTCCATCATTAAATACTGTGACTCATTTATATGCAAAGATGATAAAAATCAATTGGACCTGCAGTAGTTGTAAAGGTACAAAGATCTCTGATATTACCTAACAAGTAGACATGCAGGGTCTAAACCAAAAGTTATAATCCACGCAGGTACCAATGCCATTCATGTAGTTCACACCAAATCAAGAGAGAGTTTAAACTCTAAGCTAAAAAAAAAGTATGGAGTCGAAGTGTGTTTCTCAGAGATCCTACCAGTTCCAAAATTCAATCATGACAAAAATAATAAAATAAAGGAAATTAATGACGGACTACACAAATGGACACTAGAGAACAAACTTGGCTGTCTAACACACTGGGAAATGTTAGAACACTACTATAGATTTTACTGCTGGGATGGTCTTCAGCCGACATAGAAAAGGTAGAAGTTATTTAGGTAAAAAAATTGATCAATACCATAGCCGTTGCCGGGGGGGTTCTTATGGTTTGAAAGAACCCCCCTTTTTTCAATATTTGTAACATTTTTTGCAATATTTCTGTTTATTTTGTGACTGACACAGAGTGCTTATGCACACATGAAGAACCCCAGCACTTTCTCTCTGCATGCGTCCCCCCTCCTCATCTGCTGTTAATCAGTTTCCTCAGTGCCAGTAAGATGACTGGAGCTGCTTTTTGAGTCTTTCTCAGCACTGTCCCTCTATGGCTGGCTGGCTGGCCAACTGCAGCTCACATCAGCATCATGAATGTGACCAGAATACAGCACGGCTGCTGCCCACAATTCACACTGTCAGCTGGCACTCAAGGAAGATGGAGCATGGCAGCAGGCTCAGAGAAGACATCTCCAGGAGCACAAAAAAGTAGTAGAGGACCTAGACTTATAATATTACCAGTCACTGGCAGATACATTTTGCTGGCCATAACTGCCAAAGATGTGTCCCTTATTAACTGTATGTCAAGGGATAGGCTGTGTAGAACTGGGCAAAGGAGCTTTTCAGGTGGGTGGGCTGAAGATTTAGAAATAAATTACTTAAATCCTCCTCTATACAAAATTCAAAGTTGTCATGTTTCATATGCCTGTTTTAACTTTTCATAAATTAAGAAAAAGAGGTACACAGTGGAAAGGCAATGCAAGTGTTTTGAAGGGTCTGGCTGGGATCCACACTGGCACCTCATTTATTGTGCTGTTCAGAGAGGTCTTCACTGTGGTCCCATTTTTATTGACATTCAGTTCCACTTTTGTCTGTGCCATCTGTGCCAGATGCAGTTAAAACAAATACGTTGTGATAAGCATTTTCTCCAGATGATCTCATGTGTCAAGAGAATGACATTTGTTGCTACAGTTCAGTGTCATGATCATACCCACTATACTTTTGGAAGTATGGTGGGGGTGGGGGTAGGCATTTAGGAGATGGTAACTTTGCACTGGGAATCCCTGCCAATGTCAAATTACCTTTCCTCTCACTCCCATTGTCATGCCTACCACACTGGAGAATGAAGTGGGGGCAACAAGTGTAGTACCCAATAATGAACTAAGAATTATGTTACAGATATTTTTTCAAGCAGGGTGCTTGGTATAGAAACAGACAGTGATGGCAGAAAAAGAGTTCCATCCAGTCTGCCCAAGTTCCCTATAATCCCTGCAACCTACCATTTCTCCAGGGTACTAACCCTCCCCATCCTCTCTCTATTCTCCTCCTTCTTCCTGTTGCCCCTGGTAAATACAGGTTACTCACCTGTAACAGGAGTCCTAGGAATGGTATATGTTGTTCATCCACACTTATTGGCAGGTTCCTTGCCGCTTTAATTGT
Source organism: Neoceratodus forsteri (assembly GCA_016271365.2). Lineage (NCBI taxonomy): Eukaryota > Metazoa > Chordata > Ceratodontiformes > Ceratodontidae > Neoceratodus > Neoceratodus forsteri. The sequence goes on along the minus strand of CM057450.1, from coordinate 887,746,346 downwards.
TGCCGGAAGGTCTTCAAGCTGGCTCCTCCCACCCACCCGGGTGGTAAAACTCTTAGCTCCGCCCCATGATGCCAGATCTAGCCCATGGAAAACAGGTTGTGCGTCGAAGCCGGGAGGTCGGGGGTCGGTGGATGAACAACATATACCTTCTAGAACTCCTGTTACAGGTGAGATAACCTGTATTTAGGGACATGGATATGTTGTTCAATCCACACTTATTGGCAGACTCCTAGCAGTTCTCCGGGAGGAGGGAGGCGACACCCCATACTTACTTGGGAAAGAGAGACTGGAGAACCGAGGCTCCAAAACCAGCATCCCGGTGTACTCGAGGTCGATGTGGTAGTGGGTAATAAAGGTATGTGCCGACTTCCAGGTAGCAGCCCTGCAGATATCCTAGATAGGGACATCTCTGGAAGCAGCTACCGATGCAGCGGTATGGCGGGTAGAATGAGCTCTTATCCCTCTGGGAGGCTACATGCCCGCCAACCTATAGCAGAGCTCTATGCAGGAGGTGACCCACCTATCGTCCACTTGGCTGCAGGTCTGCCAGGTGTGGCTTCAGCGTAGGTGACAAACAGCTGGCGAACCATTCCCCGAACTTCAGCCGTCCGCTCCTTGTAATAAGCGAGCGCTCTTCTAGGGTCCAAAGTCCGGAGCCTATATTTCGGCCTCCAAGGTGTGATTGGGGTAGAACACCAGCAGAGTCAACACCTGGTTAAGGTGAAACTCCGACATCACCTTTGGAAGGAATTTCGTGTGGGGGCGGACGACAACCTTGTCCCTGTGGAAGACCAGATAAGGAGACTCGATGGAAAGCGCCTGGAGCTCTCCCATCCTTCTGGCTGACATGATAGCCACCAAGAAGGCGGTCTTCCACGACAGGTGGGAAATATCGCACCTGTGCATCAGTTCGAATGGCTTGCCCGATACCAGCAGTAGATCCCATGGAGGTGGAGGTTCTCACACCGGAGGGGAAATGTGGTCAAGGCCTTTGAAAAAGCACCCGACCACCTTCTCCTGCGCCACTGACTGCTTCCTGGCCCGCGCCCGGTAAGCAGAGATGGCTGCCAGGTGCACTTTAAGGGTCGTCAACCGAAACCCTTGCTGAGAAAGGGATCACAGATAGTCCAGAATGCTTGCCAAGGGACAGGCGGAAGGGTCCAAGCCCTTTCCCTGAAACCAAATGGAGAATCTCTTCCATTTGAAGGCATAGCATTTCCTGGTCGACTCCTTACGGGACAACTCAACGACGTTGAGGACCTCGTTGAAAAGACCCAAGGCCTGGAACTCTAGCCGCTCAGGAACCAGGCAGTCAGGTGCAGGGATTGAAGGTCCGGATGGAATACCTTCCCCTGGTTGACTGAAATCAGGTCAGCGGGCTGGAAGCCGCCCGAGGAGCCTGGAGCTGAGGCTGAAGAGATCTGGATACCAGAACTGGCGGGGCCAGTCTGGGGCTACCAGAATCACCTGCGCCTTGTCCCTCCTCACCTTGAGAAGCACCTTGTGGATCAAGGGAAATGGAGGAAAGGCGTAGAAGAGGCCTGGGGTCCACGGCCTCGAGAAAGCATCCCCCTGCAGCGAGCCTTGCTGGGGGCGGGCATCAGGAACAGACCCAGCCGCGATTCTCCCTGGAGGCAAACAGGTCCACCTGAGGCATGCCCCAGTGTGAGAACAGATCTTGTACTACCTCCAGCAGGAGAGACCACTCGTGAGACGCAGCCCCTATCTGGCTCAGGGCATGGGCCAGGGTGTTGGAGGCTCCTGGCACGTGAACGGCTCCGAAATCTGCCTCCACTGCGCATGAGGGACCATATGCGGAGAGCTTCCTTGCAAAACAGCATGAAGCGTGTCCTGCCCTGGCAGTTCAGATAGTACATGGCCGAGGTATTGTCCGTCTGGACCTGAACCACTTGACCCCGTAGAAACTGAGCGAAGGCGGTGAGAGCTAGACGGACCGCTCGGAGCTCCAGCAGGTTGATATGGCATCGGGACTCCCGAGGGGACCAGAGACCATGCGCTCTGTGCTCCCCCAGATGGGCACCCCAATCCAAAGATGCATCGGTCGATAGAGAGACCGCCGGCTCGGGGAGGATGAACGTGATGCCCTCCTGCAGATGTGCCAGAACGGTCCACCACTGGAAAGCATTCCACATCTCCTGGGTCACTATCACAGGCTGGTCCAATGGATCGCAGCACTGTGACCACTGGCTGGCCAGTCCCCATTGAAGGGGATGCATGTACCAACGAGCCCAACGGACCATGCTGGTGCAGGCCGCCATGAGGCCCAGGAAGTCCCGGGCAGGCACGATTGCCCAACCAGAAATGATTGGGCAAGGAGGAAAGAACCTTGGCCCTGTCCGCGGGAGCCGTGCTCTGGCTCGAAGAGAGTCGAGCTCTGCCCCAATGAAAGTATCACCTGCTTGAGCACGACTTCCAACTCCTCTGATGAGGAGGCCAATCCGAGAGCAAACCTGGAGGCGGATCTCTGGACCGCTCCACCTCCGCTCTGGAGGGGGCTGCAATTAGCCAGTCGTCCAGGTAGGGGTACACCCGGACCCTCCGGCACCGCAGGAATGCTGTCACCACTGCCATGCATTTGGTGAAGACCCTGGGAGCTAGAGAGAGGCCGAAGGGCATGGCCCGGAACTCGTAAAGGGACCCCTCTGCTCTGAAGTGGAGGAATCTCTGATGAGACGGACGAATCGGGACGTGAAAGAACGCGTCCTGGAGGTCCAGGGAACAGAACCACACGCCTCGTTTTAAGGATGGTATTTTCTGAGCCAGAATGACCATCCTGAAGGTCCGAGACCTTAGGAACCTGTTCAAGTCGTGCAGGTCGAAGATGGGGCACCAGCCCCCCGTCTGTTTGGGGACCAGGAAATACCTGGACACAAACCCTGGGTCTGGAAGAGGATCCGCCACCTTCCTGATCACCTCTTTTTCAAGGAGCAGGGCAATATCGGCTCGGCGGGCCGACAGCGAAGCTGCGGACCCCGTGGCCCCCACAAGGGGCGACGACTCGAAAGGGAGGAGCCTGCTCGAACTCCAGAGGCAGGCCTTTTCCTACCACCTCCAACATCCAGCGGTCCGCGGTGATAGCGGACCAGGCGGAAAGGAAGTGGCGGAGCCGTCCCCACACGGGGGGAACCCAGGGAGTGATGAGGCTGGGGGCGGCACCCCTCAACCCGTCACTGGGCAGGCTTGGAGAAGGAACCGGCCAAGGGACCTCCTGGGCCTTTACCTCCTTGCTTCTTGTTGGAGGAAGCCGCCGGCTTGGGTTTGGGACACCAAGCGCGAGCCTGCTGGCCCTGCTGCTGGTGCTGTTGGGCCAGTCGAGATGCAGGGGCCGAAGGACGAAAGGACTTATGCTGTTGCTGACGCCGGCCTTTGTCCCTCTGGGCGGAGATGACAGAGTCCAGTGTGGCATTGGACTTTTCGATCCGCTGGAGGTGTCCCTCCACTCCAAGGCCGAAGAGGTCAGTCCCTAAGAAGGGGACGTCCGCCAACTTGTGCTGGGTATCTGCCATGAAGGTGGATATCCCCAGCCATGCCCTGCGGCGCCTGGCCACCGCGGCTGCTACTGACCTGGCACAGGAATCACCTATGTCCAGAGCAGTCTGAAGCTGCTGCAGCCACCGCCCCTGACCCGCGCACCTGATGGACCGTGGTCGGCGGAGATGAGGACAACCTCATCCAGGGAGCCCATGAGGCGTGGGAGAAGTGTGCCATCAGCACGAGCCAAGTTGGCCTGTCGGAGGCCGAGGAGGACGCATAGCGTACAACTTGCCGGCAAGAGTCCAGCTTTTGGACTCTTTGTCGGGGCTTATCCTCGTCCCGAGCGTTACCAGAATGCCGGAAAATGCTGTCGGTGACTAACCCCTTGGTAGAGGGGTGCTCCGAGAAACCAGGCAAAGAGCTGGTAGGGACCGCATACTTCCTGGCCATGCTGGCCGAGGGCGCAGGACAGGAAGCAGGCCGCTGCCAGAGCTCCAAGGCTGGGCTGACAATGGCTTCAGCCACCGGAAAGGCCTCTGTGGGGGAATCCCCTCGGTCCAGTATCTCCGTCAGGGGATACTTGGCCCATTTGGACACGGGCTCGAGCTGCATCCCAGTGGACTCCGAGATGAGTCGAAGCAGACCCAAGAAGGACGGTGGGCTATCGTCCAATGACTGGCCCCCGGAGGACTCCAGGTCGACCTGCTTGGAGAACAGGGAGGAGTCGTCGTCGGATTCCGAAGAGTTTGCGAAAAGCTGCCTCGGCCCTGAGCCACCCTCTACCTGCCGAGGACGGTCGGGAGTGAGGGTGACTGACAACCTGTGGGGCAGGCTGTGACCCGACCCAGAATCCTTGGTCGTTGCCCCAGACTTCGGTGGCGGAGGTTTCACCACAATCGGTGGAGCAGCCGGTTTCGGCCGAACAACCGGCCCTGGAATGGGCATCTCGACTGGGGCGAGCGGTTGCCGGTGTTCGGCGACAACCACTTGATGGCCGGGGCTGAACGGTCTGTTTAGTCTGGACAACAGTAACTGCTGCCACATAAGCTCCTCGTAACGTCGACGTAATTTACGTCGAAGCCTCCCCTCATCCGAGGAAGAGGACGAGGAGGAACGGTGTCGCCGCTTACTTTGGTACCGAGACCGCCGATGTCGGTGGGAACGGCTTGACCGAGATGAAGTCCGAGACCGAGGGCGGATCTGGGAAGGGGCGGGGGACACCCGCTCTTCCCTCGGCTCGGGCACTTTAGGGACTGCGGCCCCGAAGGCGCAGGCAGATCCTCGGTCTCCACCGGAGGAACCGGTGAAGGTGGGTTGTCGGCTTCACCAGTAGACAGCCCGTCTAACAGGTCGAGAAAAATCTCGACTGCGTGAGGCGGAGTCTCGGCAGGCTGGCCTGACGGGGACACCGTGAAGCCAGCGGCCTGAGCCGAACTCCGACCGAGGTCGACGGTCGGCTGTCCGGGAAGGAGACCTCTCCGCTCCCACGAACGCCGCCGGTGGGACTTTCGCCGCTCTCCTTCTTCTTGGGCCAAGAAGAATGTCGAGCCCCTGTCCCTTTGTGGAAAGGGACTGACAAAGCTCCTTGAACGAAGCCGAGTAAGAGGAACTCAGAGACAGCGGGATAAATGCCGCGGCTGAGGAGGAGGAAGATGTGGTCTGGGTCGCCTCCTCCTCGAGGGCGATCATCTGCTCGAGCTGCTCAGCCGCCGCGGACACCGCCCAACGAGCCTCTTGATTTTACCGGCGGGAAACGCTTCTCAGGGCGCCCGAGCTTCAATCAGGCAGCGCGATCATCCAGGACATTGGCCGAGAAAGAGCAGCACAACTCGCAAGCCTGCGGGTCGTGATCTAGGCCTAGGCAGTAGACGCACGTGGAGTGCGGATCCGTCCTGGACATTTTCTGCCTGCAAGGGCACCTCCGAAAGCCGGGAACAGATTTGTCCATCGCAGCCGCGAAGGAAGATGAAGACCGAAGTTTAGAAAACTTCAAAACCAGTGTCGGACAAACCGAAGAGTTAGGATCCTGTCTAAAACGCAGAGCGCTAAGGAGGGAACCTGAGCTTCCAAGCGGTAAGGAAGATCTGGCGTCATGGGGCAGAGCAGAGAGTTTTACCACCCGGGTGGGTGGGAGGAGCCAGCCTGAAGACCTTCCGGCAACAATTAAAGTGGCAAGGAACCTGCCAATAAGTGTGGATTGAACAACATATCCATGTCCCTAGAACCACTATTCCCTTCATTATGTCTCAGCCCTGCTTGAATCCTCTGATTGTTTTTGCACCCACCAATTCAGCTGACAGACTCTTCCAAAGTTCCACCACCCTTACCGTAAAGCAGTACTTCCTCACATCTCTCCAGAACCTACCTCCAGTTAATTTCCATTCATGTCCATGTAACCATGAATTGGTACTCAGGCTAAATAGTACCCCGCAGTTCACTTTAATTCCTTTAAAAAACTTGAAGGTCCCTATCACATCTCCCCTCTCCCTTCTGGTCTCCAATGAGTACATATTTAATGCCTTGACGTGCTCCTCATAAGATCTGCCCTGCTGTCCCTGGATCATTTTAGTTACTCTGTGCTGCACTGTCTCCAATTTATCCTTATTCTTTCTGAGGTGAGGACTCCAGAACTGGGCACAGTACTCTAGGTGAGGCCTCACCAGGGATCTGTACAGGGGAAGTATCTCCTTTCTTCTGCTATCAATACTTCTACCAATACAGCCCAGCATCCTGCTGGCCTTGCTATAGGCCATGTTGCACTGACTCTATTGCTTGAATGGTATATTGAGTTGGGGAGGGTGGGGGTTACAGCAAGCGGTAGAGGGAGCTCAGATATGAGTTATATAGGCTTAAAATAAGCCACGAAAGTGCACCACAGAGCATACCATAGCCCATAGTTTCTGGGGGACATACTATATCTGAGACAATGCCTTAGGTATATTACAGTGGCAGCATCTTGCTGCACTCTAGTACTGAATACATATATGTATTCACCCTGCAGCCAGCCAGATAATAATTTTGCTTACAGCAAGGGGTGTAGGAGGTCTCAGATATGACTTCAAAATAAGCCCTTGTAACCCCCCTGCAAATGGGGGTTCCCAAAAGACTTCCAGGAGCTTGCTTGAATGCTCCAAGCCTGAATGGTGTTTGGCGTTTAAGCCATTTATCAGTGAGGGTTTTTAGAGCCTCTGGTACTGTCTCTTTAAGAGCTGTCTGCTTGCAGACATAATTAGTTTGTATGGGGGGACTGTGTATTTCTCTGCTTGAGTACCACTTGAACTGCTGCCAATTCACTCCATTTTGCAGTCACTAGGGTGCAAAGGGAACCTATCTGAAAGATGTAACTGTTTACCAGAAATCATTTAGAGTAATAATGAAATTACAGTTTGTCTAACCTGCTTTCTTTGCAGTCAGAACTGTGTCCCTAGTTCCCCATTCTGGTTTTGAACTGCTGAACTGGACCAATCAGTGTGGGGTAAGCTAGCTCTAAAATGGTGCCTTGGACGAATCAGAACTTGGACTCATAATCTGAGCCAGCCACAAGAGGATTGTATGGGCAGTGACTCTGGGAGATGTAGTTTAGACTTGACCTTCTTGGACCAACAGCTAGTCTTTGTGAGTGACAGCCAATCCAGTCAAGAACTGGGAGGAACTCAAAGGAAGTGCCGGGTTTTGTCTGTTGAAGTTTTTCAGTTGAGCTCTGACAGTGAAGAAGAAAGGAGCCCTGTGCTTTTTCAGTGTGCAGTTTTAGTCGGGAAACATGTGTAAGGTCCAGAGTTCCGGTCTGCAGCTTGTGTAACTGCTTGTTAGGACTGAATCCGTCCTGTGAAGAGAATCAAAGGATATCTGGAGCGTAGAAACCAGGCTCACCCTGTAGAAGACTGGAGGAATTGCGGAATTGCACTCGGTCTGTCAGGAACTGAATCTGCTGTGTGTTCTCCGGTATTGTGCAGTAATTGCGATCGGGATACAGATGCAGCCTGCCTGGTATAGTGCTTTCTTTTGCCATATAAATGTGTGAAGAGGTTTGTGTACCTCAAGTGAATCATGCTGCCATTAAGTGACTTTTGCCTGTGACTGTTTACCATATAAATGTGTGAGAGTCTCTTGGAGCTCAAGAGTAGCCCTGCTGACATTGAAGGACCCTATCTTGTTTGGAGGTCAGAGTACTAATTCAGGTCGCTCCTGTTGAATTGCCACATTAAATCCAAATGGAATTACTGTACTGCTGACTGTTTAATTTTCCTTTTCTCTGTGTGAAAGGGCCCCTACCAGCTGCCACGGTTTGGACTAGCCACTAGGGTTTGGGTACCCAGGGACAGTAACTGATAGGGATAGGCCTGTGCACAGAGCCATAGGTAGATGAGTAGAGTGATAAGCTAATTAACCTGATTTCCCCCTGTCCTTGTTATATCCCCCTAAATAAATCAGAGCTGCTTGTTTCAGCAAAGTTATACTGCCTGAGGTATTTGTCTATGTTAAAGTACTGTACTGTGATTGTTGCACTGTATCTTATTTCACAGGAGGTCCCAGTGCCGGAACCAGTCCTGGGGGTAAGTGTATACTGCGAAGGTAATTCTGATATATTGTGTGGGCCACTAGTGGGAAGAAAGGGGGGTTGCAGTGTCCCAGAGGGCTGTGACCAAGTTAGTTTAACTATTGCAAACCCTGACCTCTGGGTGGAGGCACCCGCCATTGGATCCAGAAAGGTTGCAGACTGCATAAAAAGAACCCCCCCTTGTGAAAATCCTGGCAACGGCCCTCAATACACTACAAAGACTTTCACTTCTGGGGGGCAAGGGAATTTACCATCCTCTCATAAAATTAAAGCCTCAATTTATAAACCAAAAATCCTAGTAACAATGCACACAACCTCAATATACAGTACTCAAAACAGTTGAACTAGAAATTCTTGTTTCACAGAGGGTATTGACATTATCTCAGTTGTCGAAACATGGTGGGACGAGTCCACCTTATGGTCCAGAGAAATCAATAACTTTACATTATGCTATAAAAACACATGTAACAAAAAGGGAGATGGTGCACATTTATATATAAACAGTAAGTATCAAAGCTTTGAAACTACCCAAACATTTTAATTTTTTATTTTATTTCTGATCTCTGATTAACCATTTGAGCTCAGAGCTCTTTACATAGGTTCCACATTAGTACATTTAGAACAAGTATGTGATTGTACAGTGGATTGAGACAAGGCAATAGAATTAGAATGAGAACATTTAGATACATTTGGTCTTTAAACAAAGGATGCAAAAAATACAGCAAAAACTAAAACTGGAATAAGTAAACACATTCAGATATATACAGGAACAGACTAAATAACTGTGCCCAGCAGGGAGCCTGTTAGTTGTCAGCAACACAAGGGGGTTAGCGCATAGAAGTGCTGGAGAGACGGAGTGAGGGGTTGAGCCCCAAGTGCAGGGTGTCCGAGAGAGAGATGCTAATGCTTATGAACAAACATCTGGGTTAATATCAAAGTATCACACACCATTTCAGTTGTAATAGGCTCCTGTTATAGGCCTCATTCAAGCTCAGCAAACTACAATAATAAACTTATACAAGAAATAACTGATGCTGCTGAGTCAGCAAACATCATTTCAAAGCATAAAATAAGCAGGTTCGCATCGCAATTTGCAAATCAAGAACTAGCAATTGCTAATCAATTTTGTTACTGATTTGCAGTAGGTGCTAATTGAATTTCCCAGGACCAAAGGGCTTTGTAATGTACGAATGGCACTATTTTTAGCCATCTTCCCACATTTTGAACCCCCCCCACTGCTAATCAACTTTGACCAATTGCTAATCATTTTTCATTTTGATTAGCAAAGGCAGCTAATCAAGTCTCCAACACTAATTTATGCCTTGCATTATTTTAGGTGATTTCAACTACCCAGGCATCAACTGGTCCATTCACTCAGCCTCAAATTTACACGAACAAACCTTTCTTGACTCCATGCTATTGGTGGGACTACAGTAACTAGTTAAAACTCCTACAAGAGCAGAGAATATTCTTGACTTAGTGTTAACCAACATACCTAGTAGCTTCTCGCATGTTTCTATCAATAGTCCATTAGGCAACAGTGACCATAACACCATACTTTGTACTGTTTTAGAAACTAGATCAATCATGCTAATAAAAAAAAAATATATTTTTTACCACAAAGCAAATTACCCTGCTGTACAAAAGGTATTGGATACAATTAACTGGGATAACATTCTTTCCAGCCTCTTGGTACAAGAATGCTGGCAAACCATAAAGAACGTCATCCTTAAAACTGTAGACTGGTTTGTACCAATAAAATCAACAGTAAAAAAGGTAAAGACTCACCTGGGAGGACTGAAAAACTCAAAATACAACTCAGAAAAAAGAAACAGCTTATAGGAAATATAAACAACAAGTGTCAACAATCTTACTCAAATTACAAAAAGGAGGTTAAAATAACCAAACAATTGATAAAGATAGAAAAAAGTAACTCAGAATATCCATGAGTAAAGTTAACAAATCCTGCTACCCTTGGCGGTTATTGAGTTGATAATGTTTTTTCCCTTATTAGATGATTTACATAGGAATAGAAGGCTTTGTTGTTACATTTACTCATGGATATTCTGAATTCTAAGTTTCTTTTTTTCTAAGTAAGGGAAAAAACACTAACTCAACCACCAATGACGAAATTACAAATGTTCTGCTTGAAATTGGTACAGTTTGTTGTCCAGTTTGAATGTTCTCCTAATTATTCTATCCCCCAACTATTTTCACGCACCTTTGGTCTGAGGCATCTCACAGAGGTGCCTACTTAACTCAGCCCTGCTACTGCCCGTCGAGACTCCTCCCAGTGGTCCCCTCCTACAGAGACTTCTCAGTCCCCAGATCACCTGCCAGGGAGGGCCCGCCACTCTTACCTTGGTGGTGTCTTTCTGAAATTAGAGGGTCCACCTCTGCAGGTGGCCCAGGGACCACTGGGTGGCAGTCTGGCATTGTGTATATGCAGGCTGGTCCTAGGAGCCCTTGTGCATCTCCTCAGTCCTCTTGGGATTTTTCTTGTATTTGTCCCCAAGGCGGGCGTGCCATGGCGTCAAGGCACAATGTTGCGCTGCTCCACCCCTGCAATGTGGCGCCACATCCCTGCTTTGTTCCTGAGCTCCTCCAGGAGCCACTACAGAGCGGTGCAAGTCCCCATCCCTCTCCAGAGAAGGGAGAGATGTCCTATGGAAGCTCAATCCCTTCCCTCCCTGGCTGACCCCCAGCGGCCCAGGCTCATTCCCGAGCCCTGTTCACCAGTGTGGCGCAAGGTGTGGCGTCTGGCGCCTCAACCCCAGCACCACCAGGCCGGCTACTAACTATTCTATTTAATAAATCTATAACTCAAGGCCAAATACCATCAGAATGGAAAAAAGCCAACATATAATCCCCATCTTCAAAAAGGGTAACAAACTTCTACCCGAAAACTATAGTTCGAGAAGTATAACATCGCTCCCGTGTAAGGTTCTTGAAACCTTTATTAAAAACAGATTTGAAGAAGCAGCTTCAAGACTAGGGCTTAGTGATACAGCCCAACATGGATTCAAAAAAGGGAGATGTCCTACTAACCTTATTGTTTTCTATGAATTAATATTTAAAAACCTAGATAAATGTACACCATGTGACATTATTTTAATTGATTTTAAAAAAGCCTTCGACAAAGTATCCCATATTATACAATGGCACTTTTCCAACTAGAAATCTAATTGGCTAACTGGGTTTTTTTATCTGTGAATAAATCTCAGTATAGCTCACGGATATAGATCCAGTCATCCATATCTGCCATGTCATTGAAGAAATCCTTCCGACTCCCAACAATCAAAACTTAGGATTCTTTGTGACGAAAGTGATAAAAAGCAATGAAAAGCCTGCATTCCAAACCAGTATACTGCCCCCTGAAACAAGTAAAAATCAACTGGAAAAACCATTGATTTGTCTCACCTCTGTTTAAAAAAAAAAAAAAAACCTACAGTAGTTCAACATCTGCAAACAACATGATGCACCTCGGAAACGGCCCGATTCAGACAGCGGTTTTCTGTCCTCTATCATGCATTCTGAACTAGATGGGGGGTTACTGCCAGCTCCTCTCATGTTGGCTCCCTCCGGCTTCTGTTCGTGTCAGTGCTGGGCTGCTCCTAAAACATTACCCCCCCATTCTAGTACCACACTGCCCACTGTATCCCAGCTGTTCGGAAACTGAAAAAAACAAAACAAAATAACAAACCCCAGCTCCCAATCGGGCTACAGGCACAGCACTGCTCACTCGCTGTACACTGTCACTCAGTCTGCCAGTTGCCAAGTCTTGCCTGCCACAGGTCTTGTATCTTGCTCGGTTCATGTTGGGGAGAAAAATGTTACCTTTATAACAAGGGTGTGTGTGTGTGTAGTGGGGGGGTGGAGGAGATGGGCTACCACCATCTCAAGAGAATATTCTGCCTATCAACAGAGGGCTTTTTAACAGAGGAAGAATCTTACACAAAAAGCTTTTTAAAAAGTTTCTTTTGAACTAAAACCATTTTTATCTTTAAATTCCTATCCATTGTATAATTGCAATAATCCACTCCAGGGTGTGGGTTATGCTGGGATTTACTCACACCTGGTATGGATTTGGTCACTCGGCCACACCACTAGGCATTAGTAATCCCAGCATAACCCACACCCTGTCGTGGATTATTGCTTAAATATACTCATTGACTATCTAGTATGTCGTTCAGTCCCTACCTCATCACTTAGGTTAACATGTGGATAAACAATAGATTATGATAGGTTAGACTACATGGTATGTCATCCTCGGTGGAAATGGCTAGCGGGGTTCCACAGGAGTCAGATCTGGGGCCATTCTTATTTAGTTGCTTCATCTTTGATCTACACCTTGGAGTTTCATTGAAAATCATTAAATTTGCTGACACCAAATTAGCAGACAAAGTAAATTCTCTTTCCAATCACGTATCACTCTCTTCTAGTCTTAACATTGTAAAATGGAGTTGAACTTAAGACAAACGTGCAGTGTTACATCTATGAAAAAACAACCTTTTACATCCTTATATTACTGACTCTACAATATTATGTAGTCGACTCTGAAAAAGACTTGGGTATTATAATAGACAATACCTGTAGAGATACACTTCATATTAGATAGATGGTCCAAAAGGAAAATATCAATAATATTATTAAAAAAATCATTTATAACTCTGGATTAACACAGCATTTTAAATCTTTATAAACTATGTACGCCCTTCATCTAGATTATGCTTCCCCTTTCTGGTCCCCCTACCACAAACAAGACATCAACCTAATAGAAAGGGTACAGCATCGAGCCACTAAACTTATTCCCAGACTGCGTACTCAACCTTACCTGATCCGGCTTAAGCACCTTCACCTTATACCTGTGGATGTCAGAAGACTTAGGGGTGACTGTCTCCTGTTTCATAACATCCAGAAAAATAATATACTAATGAACCAAGGTGGCATCCAACCTAATACTAGGAATCTAAATCAAAGATTGCATAAGAAATGGTTTGAATTCCCCAAGACTAGCACAACAGAAAGGGACAGCTACTTTGCCTTAAGATCAGTAGCTTTCTGGAATAAACTTGCAAAGGAATTAGTTAATACAACAGATTCTGCAAAATTAAAAAACAGCTTTGGATACCTACTTGGGATATTAGGACTGTCCCACAAAGAGTGGGAGATGGACTAGATGGACCAAGGCCTAATTCCGTCCTAATGTTACAAAGTACAAAGGAGTAAGTAGTATGTCTAGGAGCCACCACCAGCCACAGCTAGACTGGAAGGAGGTGCTGCCAAAACCAACCCTGTGGATCATGGGGTGTGGGTGGCAGAGGGTTACGCCAACAAAGTGGAGGACACGAGTGAGTTGAGCAGGACTGCTCCTTACCCTAGTCCTTATCCCAGTGTTTGTGGTTCCAGGCTAACTTGTATCGTAGAAGAATGGGGCCCTATGGGCGGGGCCATGGAGGAGGACCTTTCGGCCTGGAGCTCCTTCTCTATTCGGGTGGCTTTCTGTTCCAGTAGGAAATTTTCCAGAGCCTTCTGATAGGGCTGCCAGGTAGCTTGGTTCAATCCACAGCAGACTCTGCAGGCCTTAACGCTGTGGACCAGGACTAGGCTGCAGATGCAGGCTTCGTGGTCATCCTTATCGAATATCTTTTGGCTGCATTCGCAGTAGCAGAAACGTTTTTAAGGATGGGTAGGCATAAATTAGAAAAAAATCCAAAATCACTTTAAAATAAAGAGATAGCTGAAACATGGGAGAGAAAGAAAAAGAAAGCAGAAGTTAGACAATTTGGGGGTCAACTGAAGAAGCGTACAATGCAACGAGTGAAGGTCAACAGCTGGATAAGAAATGAGGAGGGTGCAGGCAGCCCATGTTCACATGCGAAGTACATCATTAGTGGCCCCTTGTAGACTACTACCTAGGAAAGTTTCCAGGCGGTCTTAGTGCCAGGCGGCTGTAGTTCTACGGGGTGGCCTGATGCAAAACATACTCTCAATGAAGATCTTCCCTTTCTAGGAGGGGGGGTAACATCTCACCAAAAAACTCCCAAGTTCTGAAGTAAGCGAATAGAAATGCTGCAGTTCTGCATTGTATGAGGATGCAAAAAGGTCAAGCTCTGGACAACACCATCTGTTAAAGAGGTCATCAGTAACAGACTCCAAATGTTTCTACTTGTGAGAGCACAGGCCCGAGTGAGATCATCATCCAGGACGTTGAAGGTGCCCAGCAGAAATGCAGACATGAGAAACACATCATGTTCCACTGGTCAATGCCCGACCTTCATCGCTTCCTTGCTGAGGGGGCTGGAGTGACCAACTCCTTGTTTGTTGAGGTTATATATCATGGAATCATTGTCAGAGAAACACAATGCAGGCAGAAAAAGACCACTGGTCCATCTAGTCTGCCCAGTTTCACTCCACCCCGTCACCCATTATCACGACAGACTTTTCTCCCCCTCATTCCCTGACTTACTGCTAACCCCCAAAGCAAAGTACAGTTACGTAAGAACTTACCGTAACAGTAGATCTTCGAGAGAGGCTCCTGTAGGAGGTAATTACTTGTAGGACTATGCCCCCTGGCATAAAGACCACATAATAGTGTCTGATGGGGGACCACCCACCCGATGTCACATGATTGTCAGCGTGACACTATGTAGTGGGCAGTCTCCACATCTGCCCTCCAGTTCTCCCTCCAGAGACCTCAGGCGGTCATGACAGGAGAATGGGAAGAGGCTCCTGAACCCAGAAAGGGCTTTTGTAAAAAGCTGTGAATAAAGAGGGGAAGGGGGGTGGGTGGGAAAAGTTTCCCTACTGCAAGAGCCTCTCAAGATCTACTGCCACGTGCCCACGTAACCGTACTATCTTACCTCGAGAGGGCTCTTGCAGTAGGTAATTATTTGTAGGACTGAGTCCCAAGCAATCAGAGTCCAAGGGACTGGAAAATACGGGAGGCTGAAACAGAGGTCTGGTAGACAGCCAGAGTTAGGACAGAAGTACCTGGAGGACTGCTAGTCCAAAACCAGCCCTGTGCCTAGAGGCAATGTCCAAACTGTAGTGTTTCGTGAAAGTGTGGATGGAAATAGAAATTACGTACTTGCCGTAATTATGATCTTTCTGTGTATCTTCACCATTCATCACAGATGGGTACTGGTTGGAGGTCAGGACCCCTCGGGACCTTTTTTTTTTTTTTTTAAAAGGGCAGGTGGAGCCGACGCAGCATCAGCGCCGCCCTCGAGGCCGACATACTACGTGGCGCTCGAGGATTAGCCGTTAAGCTGTGTCGACTCCGCCTGACTACCAGTTCTGAGTCGCCGGAGAGGTAAGAGGAAGGGATGGAGGGTGGGACAAGAGAGTCCAAGGGACAGAAAAAGGAAGGAAGAGCTGAACCAAAAGGAGAAATAACGACTGAGAGGACAGCAGAGACAAGATGAAACTAAGGGGACTGGGTAGGGGCCCCAATCTCTGGAAGAAGGGGGGGGGGGAGAAATTTCAGGAGAGAGTGAGAGAAAACAAGGATCCAGGACCCTTGTCCTTCATAGGAACTGCAAGGAGTAGCAAAGCTTACTTGCCAGTATTCAAGGCACAGAATATATGGCAATACCCCAAAAGCAGAGTTGGCTATACTGGAGAAGGACAGGGTACAGGGATTAGTACTCTCTCTGAAAGAAATCTGGTGAAAAAAAGGGGGTTCTTTTTTTTGGATGACAGGAGGAGGGCAATCAACAACTCCCACCCTGCTAGGGTGGAGATATGCTGTATAGAAGGAATGCCACTCGGGCTGTACCCATTTTAAGGAAAAATTACACCCCTGTGTGTCCCTACTTTACCCTACTCAAGAGAGGAGAGCACAGAGGAGGGGACCCAGAGACTGAGGCCCCAGGGGATGGTGATGAATGGTGAAGATACACAGAAAGATCATAATTACAGTAAGTACGTAATTTCTATATCTTATCTGTGTCAATCTTCACCATTCATCACAGATGGGTGAGTACCAAGCCCCCTGAAGGGGGTTGACTGATTGCACCCTAAGGGACAGTGTCCCTTAGCCCTCAGTGGGTGACACACTTAGGGGGAAACCTTCTGGGCCTGGGGAGGCCCGAGAGTGGGGAGAGTGAGACGGGGTCCCCCCGGAGGGGGAAGGAAGTTGCCCCGACAAATGCCATCTCGCCCTACGGGAAAAGAGATAGGTTCCCTGGTGAGCGGAGCAAATCACCCTACGCCGGGCCAAGGGTGACAACCGGGAAAGGCGAAGCCATGCTGATCTTCTGGTGCAGATCGCTGTCCCTACCACCCTGGCAGCTACCTCGTTGGCGTCATAAGACGCCCTTGCTTGGTGCCTTGCTAGCTCCAGGCCACGTGCAGAGAGAGCGATGGCTTGCCTGGTTTGCTCCAAGTCAGGCAAAGCAGCTAGGATCTGACCCAGCGCTGACCACAAGAACCTGTTGTAGGCTGCATAGTGGGCCTGATGAGCGGAGATGGAGAGAAGCAACCGTGCGAGTAGAAAGTCCTCCTCCCCCAGAAATCAAAATCCGAAGAGTCTTGATCAGGGGGCCGGTCACGGTGGAGGGCGCGAAGCCCGTCAGGAGTGTCCAGGTGCGTCAATCCGGACTGCGGATGAGGCATGGAACCTGGAGACTCCGGGGGTGTGCAATACCTCTGGCTGAGGTCCCTAGGGGCAGGAACTCCGGAGAAGGGCCTCTGCCAGAAACGCATGAATGCCTCCTGAAAAGGAGCAGGCCAGGGGGGCACCACAAGGGTGGCTGCCCTGAAATCACCTAGAAAGGCGTGCGCCGCATGCTCTGGATTGCTCGCGGATAGAGGGGAAAGGTGAAGGTCCTCCAACATCCTCGCGAGGAAACGCCGATACTCCGAGAGATCAGCAGCAGGAGAGATGTGGACAGAAGGTTCCTCACCCCCAGAAGAGAGGGATGAGGAGCTGGAGATCACTATCTGCTCCGAGGGTGGCTGCTGGGGGGGAGGTTTTAAAACCTGACTGTCCAAGGCCCTAACGTAAGCAGGGAACCGAGAAGCCACCGCTCACAACTGCTCCCAGGTGAGAGGCCCGGTAGGACCAAGAATGCCCAGGAGCGCTGGAGAATGTGGCAGAGGGTGAGGGGCAGAGCCGAGGGAGGAATCGGCTGGCCTCTGCCAGGGCTAGGAGGCGGACCATGGACACCGGGGAAGGTGTCAGGAGACTCCATGGCCGACAGCTGTACAACCACGCTGGTACTGCCTAGGCTGCGCCCAGAAGAATCCCCAGTGAGGCGACTGGGGCCGTATAGGTCCAGAAGGACGTCCCCTGCCTCCAAAGAATAGGACCCTCTCAAGGAACCAGAAGGGAAGAGGCGGAAGTCCTGCCAGCTTCGTCAGGGCCAGGTGGACCCCAGAGAAGGCGGCCAGCGCCCCACCTAGACCCCTCAGAGTCGAGAAGGTCCTGGTCCCTCGGAAGGGTCAGCCTAGGTAACTGGCAGCTCTGGCGGATGTCCCGGTAGCGGAGAGCCAAGCACCCTCCCAGCCGTAAGGCTTCCTGATGGGCCCCAAAGTTGGGCGATCGAGACACACCACGGGAGATACGCCTGCTGAAGGTCAAGACCCTCCCAGACCAGGATGCAAGGCTATAGTGGCACACACTACAGCTTGCTGGTCAGTGCCACTGACCGCGATCTGGAGGGAACCGATGCTCTTCAGCAGGGGCTGACTCCAACCTCGTCCGAAGAGACCACCGGCTCACCCTCCTGTGCAGTCAACCCCGAACGGTGTGACTGCCCATCTGACTCTGAGCCGGACTCCGACGAGGTGGAATCCGAGGTCCTGAGCCAGACAGTAGGAGGGCGAGGAAAAACGACCTTCGCGAAGGGCCCGGAAACCGTGGCAGTGGACAAGGCCACCCCCGCGCCCTCCACGGCCCCGGGGGCGGAGCTGGCAGAAGGCGGTAGGGCAGCCGAGACCAAAGGTCTGGAGCTAGGGCCAGCCACGGCGCCGCCAAGTCCATCGGCACCGGGCGCGGCACAGGGGACAAAGACGGCACCAGCGGCAGCCCCAACAGCGGCTCGGAGCGCAGACACCGCCAGGCCCCGCAGCGCACCGAGAACCAAGGTGGCGTCGACTGCCCTGAACGGACCTGGCGCCACCCGCAGCGCCGAGAGCAGAGGTGGCGCTGCTGACCGACTCTGAGGTCCCACAGGCGCGTGCTCAACCTCGGTGCAGGCGGGCGGTGAGACATAGCAAAGGTGGCGCGGATCCAGGGTCGCCGGTGCGAGCAGAGTCGCCGCCGCCTAGCGGTGCCGACAGGGCCACGGCACGAGAGGCAGTCAGCACCGCCAAGGCCCTCGGCACCGCGAACAGCGCCCGGCCTCCGCGACACGGCCAGGCGTCGAGACTGCGGACCGGGCCCCGCCTGCGAACGCGGGAGCGCACGGGGGGCCTTCACCGGCAGGGGTGATTGCCATGGCGGGCGCCTCCACCCGCTCCCCGGGGAAGAAGGACGGGCCTCCTGCGCCGCAGGAGAAGCCTCGACCAAGGCTAGGCTACGGGAGGTTGAGGCTCCCTCCTCCATGGTCCATACAGAACCGGGAGGGACCTGGAGGAAAGGCCGAGAGGCGCTTGGCCCGACGAGAGCGAACCCGCCCCAAAGTCGGGCGGAGCTTGTCCAACTTTCCACGCCGCTGTTCGAGAGCCGCGCGTCCATAGAGAAGCAGGCGTCGCACTAATCCATGTCGTGAAGCAGGCCAAGACACGTGAGACACCGGTCATGCTGGTCGGTCACGGAGAAATGCGCGCCGCACACCGGCGCCGCGAGGGGGCCGCCTGCCTTAGAGAACTTGCCTCCGACCGCGGCATGACCTACGGAAAAACAACACCAAAAAAGACTCAACGTCGCTTAATGTTAATAAAAAGGAAAGATCTTACCGGCGACGTCGAGTGGAGGCGGAACCCAGAACTAGCAGACCGCGGACTGGCGACGGAAATATCGCAGGCGTAAGGCCTAGAAAAACTGACAGACTTCTTCAAACTTCAGGCTTCCACGAGGCAACCTTGCGATGGGAGGCGAAGGGCAAACAGTCAGGCGGGTGACACAGCTTTAACAGGTATCACGGCGCCCACGTGTACGTCGGCCTCGAGGGCGGCGCCAATGCTGCATCGGCTCCGCCTGCCCTAAAAAAAAAAAAGGCTCCCGTGGGGTCCTGACCTCCGGCCAGTACCCATCTGTGATGAATGGTGAAGATTGACACAGATAAGATCTCCAAACAGCAGCTGCGCAGATGTCTGCGGCAGATACAGTTCTGAAACAGGCTGTAGAGGCAGCCATTCCCCTGGTAGAATGTCCTTTCACCTGCCCCTGAAGGACTTTACCATACTTCTGGTAACAGAAACTAATGCAGTTGGGCCAACCATTTGGAAAGGCACTGTTTGGAAACTGCTGTACCTTCTCTTTTCGATGTGAAAGAAAAAAAAAGCTGATCCGATTTGTGGACAGATTTAGTCATGTTTGTGTAATAATGTAAAATCCTGTGAACGTCTAACATATGCAGGATGGCCTCCCCCAGATTAGAATGCTCAGGGTACTACACCGGCAATTCAAGAGACTGATTTCGGGTAGTCGCAGAAACAACTTTTGGAAGAAACTTAGGATCTGTGCACAGAGCCACCCAGTCTCTGTGAAAACTCAAATAAGGCACCTTACACATCAGGGCCTGAAACTGGGAAATTCTTTGAGCAGTAGTGACTGCAACTAAAAAGAGCGCTTTCCAGGACAAAAAGCACATGTCACATATCCTCAAATGGAGGTAAGGTCAATTTTTCTAAAAGAAAATTAAGGTCCCACGGTGGAGCAGGGTTATGAACCGGGGGTTTTAGGTGCAAGATACCCTTTAAGAAAGTTTCTGAAACTTCTAACTGAGCCAGAGTCTTGCCCCTACTAAATCATGGTAGGCAGAGATGGCCGCTAGATGCACCTTCAGTGACAAGTAGCTCAAACCCAGGTCCGACAGATGGAGAAGATACTCCATGACCCGAGAAGCGGGCCACGAGAAAGGGTCCCAAGATTTCAAGGTGGCCCAAATGGAAAAGCACTTCCACTCCATGGCACAAGTAGGTCTAGTAGATGGTTTTCTTGCCTCTACCAAAATCTGAGCTACCAAGGAGAAATTCTGTTACATGAAGTGACTATGTCTTGAGCAGCCACGAGTAAAGATGGAGGGATTTCAGTCCCGGATGCACTAGCGTGACCCCCTCCTGGGTCAGAAGGTCGTAGTAAAGAGATAGAGGAACCAGATGTTCCACTGCCATTTGCTGGAACAGTGGGAACCAAATTTGTCAAGGCCAAAATGGAGCTATCAGTATAATTTGTGATCCTTTTGTTTGTAGTTTGGATCAGCACGCTCTGTAAGACTGAGAAGGGAGGAAATGTGTACAGAAAGCTCCCTGTCCAAGAAAGCGACAGTGCGTCTTGCCAAAAAACACCAGGTCGGGAACTGAGTGAGTGAAACTTGGGAAGTTTTGCATTTGATGAGGCTGCGAAGATATCCACCTCCGGATGACCCCAAAGGTTGAAGATGTGATCTACTATTTCTCATTTCAGCTCCCACTCATATGCCCATACCCTGGTGTGGTTGGGACTGTTCATGAGAACGTTCTGTACACCTGTAGTGTAGACCGCCAGCAGATGGACCTTGTGCAGAACTGCCCAATTCCAGACCTGCATCACTTCTCTGCAGAGGATACGAGCGGGTGTCCCCTTGTTTGTTGTTGTACTACATCATGCACATGTCTGATTGCATCAACAGGGCCTTCTGCTGAAGAATGTGCTGAAATGTCTGAAGAGCACAAAGCACCGCTCTCATTTCTAGCACATTTATGTGCAAGTGTAGTTCCACAGGCCCTGGGTCCTGTGATGTCCCAGATGGGCAACCCATCCCATTTCAGACGCATCTGTGGTCAGTATTTGGGAGTGAGGAGGGACCTTGAAAGGGACTCCTTGAATCAAGTTGTTGGGAGTCCTGACACCATAGCAGATCCTGTTGCACTGGGCTGGAGATGAGGACCTGACTGTCCAAGTCATCCTGCCTCTGATCCCAATGGGACCTTAAGAGTCCTCTGCAAGATTTGAATGTGGAGTCTGGCCAATGGGACCGTAGGGATCGCTGCTGCCACAAGGCCAAGAAGACGGAGAACTGCTCTGGCCGAAATGTGTCGGTTGGAAGATACCAGCTTGGCCTGCCTCTCCAGGGTGTCTATCCGGTCCAGGGGGAGAAAGTCCATTCCCTGTACTGTGTTCAGCACCGCCCCTATAAATTGACGGCACTGGGAAGGAGCAAGCTGGGACTTGGGGTAATTGACAGTAATATCCAGGCACTCGAAAAGGTGCAGGGTAGCTGATAAGGAAGCTTCCAACCCTTCCCTTGACGGAGCTGTGAGGAGTCAATCATCGAGGTAAGGAAAGACATAGTGCCCCCAACTCCTCAAGGTACCTGCCACTAACGCTAGGCAATTGGTAAAAACCTGTGATGCTGAGGACAGCCCAAAAGGGAAAGCTCTGAACTGGTAATGCTCCCCTTGGAAAGAAAACCTGACAAGGAGGAGGGAGGGCGGACAGCAAGTCAGGAATGATGGGGTGGGGTTGCGGAGGACCGCTCCTGAAGCCCTCTGGGTTTTCGCTGGAGGGGCGGTAGCTGTATTGGGAGCCCTACGTTTTAAACTTGAGTAGCTTTTATTGTTCATATAAAAATCCGATAATTCAGATCTAAACAGATATACATTAGAAACACAGTATCAAATGTATCACAGCATTAAGTCTCTACTATTACAATAATGTAAATATAACAGTGTCCTCTCATACTTCAGCCCAAGATATTCCCAGAGGTAGTTGGGAGACACCATGGCCAGCACCAAGTCACTGACTCTTCAAGGTGGTTACAGTCTCTGTGCTAGAAAACCAAGTCTCTTTCTGTCCCATCTTGAGTCCTGTGCCTGGGTTCCAAGGATTATGTTGATCCAAAAAATTAGAGGAATGGTCAAACTTGTTATTTGAACTATAACTTTCAGGCACATCCTAACAGAACTAATGTGCTTTCTTTATAACTTAACTCAATAGTTATGTACATGATTCATCTACCTGTAACAAAATTATACTGTTATAATATATTGCTAAATGGCTGTCATCACCATCTCCCAGTATTGAAGAGTGTACAAACACCAGGACCCATTACAGTGCAGAAGCCCCTTCTGGCTCCCATTATTAGTTTGTCAGCCCTTCGCCTCCATCTGCCTCCCTCTCCATTGTTCCTATGCTCTCCTCTCCCTTTCCTCCCTGTGTCTCCCTCCAGATATGCCATGGCTGCCAAATATCCAAGAACTTCTCTCTATCTAGGTGTATTGTATATGTAATGCTTTCTATCCTCTCTACCTCCACTACCCTAGTGATCCATTGTTCCCATGAGGGAGGTTCTGGTTTTAACCATCAGGTCGTAACACATTCCAAGGCTACTACCTGCAAAGCCTGGCCCAGTTCTATCATTTTTCTTCTTTTCTTGGACGACAGAGTTGGCAGGCCCAACACCAACTCCTGGAAGGTAAGAGGGATGGGGAACCCCAACACTTGTTCTGTGCTTTGGTGTATCTGCCCCCAAAAGTGACGCAGGAGCCCTACAATTAAACTGGCACTTGGGCGCTTGCTGATTTTTCGTCTGGCATCTGTTCTGCCGATGAAAAGGATGTTTTTGTTGCTTCGGGCGGTACATGGCGTGAACAGACCGAAGTACTGTGCCTTCATCCAGCAGACTTGTGGTAATGTCCTGGGCATCTCTGCCAAACAGGACAGAGCCTCTGAAAGAGGCATCCTGGATAGCCGACTGAACATCAGGGGCTAGGCTAGAGACTCGAAGCCAAGAGTACTGGCGAAGGCTCACAGCTGTGGCTGTACCTCTAGTGGAGCAATCTATCGCATCGTAGGTGGCATGTAAAGAATGTCCCACCACCTTGCCCATTTTTAAGGTGTTTGCCATGGTGGACTTTGTTTCAGAGTCCAGCAGGGCCTCGACAATGAGCTCGAGCTAACGGAACAAAGACTTCTGGTACTCTAGCATGTACGAGATGTAGTTCAGAGCACATATAGCTATAGAGTAGCAGAATAAAAAAAACTTTCTCCCAAACTGGTCCATCTGCCTGGATTCCTTGTCGGAGGGGGGGAGTACTAAGGTGCTTTGGCTTCACAGATCAATCATGGGCTGCAGTAATGACCACCGAATCAGCCACAGGACGCACGCAGAGGCAGTCCTTGTCTTCAGAGGTCCTGTAAACTCGGTCGGCTTTCTTGGCCATGGCCGGGCTGCAGGAAGGTCTCTGTCAGATGGTCAAGGATAAATTCTCGTAAGGTTCCAGCCATGGGGGTGTGAGTACCAGACTAGTTTGCAGGAAATCCAGATGCTCTGCCAACCTTTGTCGTTATGGCTCCAGAGCCTCTCACTTCAAGCCTTGGGCCTCCGCCATATGTTTGAGGAGGACAAGAAAAGAGGGATCTTCAGGTGGGAATTTGGGAGACTCCCATAGGACTGGTTCCTCATTGGGAGGTGTCTCAAAACCTGAACTGGCAGATGAGGAATCAGAGTCCGCTTCAGAATCGTCTGAATCCTTCGGAATTTAATCAGGAATTGGGGGTTCTGACTCCCTGGTGATCCCTTCGGATGTCAGGGGCTGCTACGGGCTGACGAATGGCCTGATGTTGAGGTGCGAAGAACGACCGGTGAGGGCGACCTAGGGGTAGGATCTGGGCAGCCTGTGTCTGGAGATAGCAGATGCCTGTTGTCCTGTTCTGAAACCAACTGTGATTTGTTCTCAGACCACCAAGATTTCAGAATCTCCCTAACATCCACCTGAGGTTAAGCAGGAGGTGGTGGAGGGTGAGGGAAACCAGTTCTGGGTCTGTGTCCCAAGAAGCTAGAGGACGGTAAACGGTGCAGAAAACCTGGTTGAGGATAATAACCAGGGTAGCCAGAGTAATAAAAGGCCATCTAAAAGGGATAGAAACAGACTTTGACAGTAGATAAGGGCCCACCCAGTCTGCCCATTTCCCTATCTATTGGATAAGCTGCAGATTCTAGTTAACCAACAGCCTACTTCCTGCAACCCCCCCACTATAATTGCCTTATGTCTGTCCCATGCAGGTTTGAATTCCCCCACTGTTTTAGACCCCACAACCTCCCCAGGAAGGCAGTTCCATGCGTCCACCACCCTCTCCGTGAAAAAGAATTTCCTCACATTACTCCTGAACCGTCCCCCCTCTATCTTTAAATTGTGCCCCCTTGTTCTAGCACATCTCTTTTTCTGAAAGATGCAACCCTCCTGTACTTTGTTGATTCCCTTGAGGTACTTGAAAGTTTCTATCATGTCCCCCCGTCCCTCCTCTCATCAAGGGTATACACATTAAGCTCTCACAGCCTCTCTTCATATGATTTCTGATTCAGATCCTGCACCATTTTATTTGCCCTCCTTTGGACTTCTTCCATCCTGTCTATGTCCTCGCGTAGATGGGGTCTCCAAAACTGCACGCTGTACTCCAGATGGGGTCTCACCAACTGTCTGTACAGAGGGATAACCACTTCCCTTTTTCTACTTGTGATGCCTCTCCCTATGCATCCCAGTATCCCCCGGCTCTCCTTACTGACTTTTAACATTGCTTACCCACCTTTAGATCATCTGATATGACTACCCCCAGGTCCCTTTCCATTACTGTTGTTAGTACCTCCCCTGCCATTGTGTACTCTTCTCCTGGGTTTTTGTTTCCCAGGTGCATTACTTTGCACTTCTTTGCATTGAATCTAAGTTGCCATACGTCTGACCATTCCTCCAACTTTGCCAAGTCCCTTCTCATCCTTTCTACTCCCCTTTGTGCATCAACTCTGTTACAGATATTTCTGTCATCTGCAAAGAGGCATACATTTCCTTCCAGACCCTCTGCAATGTCACCTATAAAGATGTTAAAGAGGACCGGACCCAGTACTGAGCCCTGAGGTACTCCACTAGTAACCCCCCTTTCTTCAGAATGAGTTCCATTCACTATTACCTTCTGTGACCTGTTGTGCAGCCAATTTGCTACCCAGGCTACAACCCTGGGACCCACTCCCAGGCTGGCTAACTTGATTATTAATCTTTTGTGTGGGACTGTGTCAAATGCCTTGCTAAAGTCTAGGTAGGCCATATCCACGGCCCTTCCCTGGTCTATTACTTTGGTCACCCAGTCAAAGAAATCAATCCAGTGTATGGGCTGATGAAAGATAGCCTGACGGCAGATATCCCGACAGAGTCCCCATAGTCATAAAGCCAGGTGGCATTCCTGAAGGAGGGTAGCCCGACAGTGGCTCTGAAGGCAGATAGCCTGAAGGGGAGCCTGCTGGAGGTCCTGCAGGGTGGAACCCTGGCAAAGGACCCGAAGGCGGACATCCCAAGAGGGGCCTGGAAGGCGGAATACCTGTTGGGAGCCCCAGTGGGGGAAGGCCTGTTGGGGGTCCTGATGGAGGTAAGGGGATCTATGGGCGAAGAGGAGGAGGAGCAAGGTCTGGCACTACTATTAGTGGTAGCAGAACCACCATAAGACCTTTTAGAACCCTGATGCTGGGTAAACCTAGCAAAGGGTCTTCTTCTGTCGGGACTTGCGAGGTTGGCAACAGAGGAAAAATCTCTGTTGGAGGAGACGGGGGCTCTTCATGGATGAAGACCCAGAGTGAACCATGCCCTCCAACCGGGACAGAGCTTATGTCCAGTTATGCATCTTCATAGCCTGACTGATACAAAAGAATTGTGCACTTGTCGGAGGGCTCGATGACTGGCTGTTCGACCTGGGTCATGCAGGAGTCGGAGGCCCCAACTTACCAACCCCATCTGGGTGCTTGGGGGGGGTCGGCGAGTGGCTTATCGGTCGTGCCTGCCGACTTAGAGCCCAGGGTAGTGATGGGACTAAGTGCGGCGGTGGCCCTGGACGAATCTGAGGTGCTCGCTGTCGCTGTAACCAGTGGTGGCAGGGAGGTCAAATTCTGCTCTGTAGGTGGGAACACAGGCTTGGCCACGGCACTCACTTTACCAGAAGAAGGGGGCCGATCCTCTGCCAAAGAGCCCATGGGCGGCTTCAGTGAGTGGGTGGGGGACTGGTCCCCGTCCCAATGTTTTTCCGTGTCCCTCTTTTTCTTGTTATGGAGATTATTAGGAGAGGAGGCGGCGCTTTTCAGCTTCTTCAGCTCTTTCTCCATCAAAGCCATTTTTTGTTTTTCGAGATGGGCCTCGAGTGACTGTTGGCGCCTTTTCCGTGTGGCCTGGTTGAATTGAGCACAGGTCTCACACTCCTCCACGTTGTGCTCTGGTCCCAAGCAGATGAGGCAGAGGGTATACTGGTCCTTATGCAGTAGCTGGACGTCGCAAGAACTGCACTTGTTTTTATGCGATTCCGTGAAAGAAGAGGACAGCATACTAAACTATTAGAACAATTTTCAGTTAAGAGAAAAAACAAATACTTATCCGAATTAGGCATTTGAACTGCTGAGATGAGCTTCAGTCTGTCTGACGTGCGAAGGTCGACAGCGAAAGAACTGGTGGGAGGACATGGGGACAGCCCACTATATAGTGTCACGCTGACATAGGTCATGTGACATCGGGTGGGCGGTCCCCCGTCAGACACTACTAGCAAAAGTTTCCATGTGGTCCCGATGCCAGGGTTGCAGTCCTACAATTATTTACCTACTGCAAGAGCTCTTGTGAAGTAAGATAGTACAGTTACGTAGGAACTTACCGTAACAGTAGATCTTCGAGAGAGGTTGCTTCAGAAGGTCATCACATATAGGACTGGCGTCACCTGGTGTCGGGCTGCACGGTAGACTTTTCTAGCAATACCTGACGGGGGACCGCCCACCCGACATCACGTGACTGTATATAGTGAGCGGTCCCCACGCCCGCCCTCCAGTTCTCCCGCCGGAACCAGGAAGTGGACATGCAGCAGGAGCGAACAGGAATTGGAGTCCCTGTAAAACATAAAATGAGGGGGAAGGAGGGAGGGAAAAATACGACCTACTGAAGGAACCTCTCTCGAACATCTACTGTTACGGTAAGTTCCTACATAACTGTACTATCTTACTTTGAGAAGGTTCCTTCAGTAGGTCATCACATATAGGACAGAGTCCCACAGTCCCTCCAAAGAAAGACCAACAGAAACTAGGGAGGAGGAAGCTAACTCCAACAGAACAACTGAAGTCCAGCATGGACCCATCCTAGAACAAAAGGCCCTGCAGGACGGCTAAACCAAAGCTGGCCCTCCACCTAGAAGCAATGTCCAGACTAATGTTTGGTAAAGGTGTGGACAGAAATCCAAGTAGCGGCAGCACAAATATCTGCTGTGGAAACATTCCAAAGGAAGGCCACAGAGGTAGCCATGCCCCTAGTAGAATGATCTCTTATGGAACCCACAAGAGGCTCATCGTACTTTTGGTAACAGTACCGGATGCAGTTTCCTAACCATTTGGAAAGGCCCTGCTTAGAAACCGGTTTGCCCCTCAACCTCGGGGCAAGGGAAACAAATAACTGATCGCAAGAGAAGAGCTCTTTAGTTCGTTAGTATAGCACTGGAGGATCCGATGGACATCCATCGTGTGAAGGACTGCCTCACCCTTATTAGAAGGGGATGGGTAGTAAACCGGAAACTCTGACTGGTTCAGTGTGCATTCCGCCACCACCTTGGGAAGGAACCTCGGATGCGTCCTAAGGACCACCCAGTCCCTGTGGAAAATCAAATATGGCTCCTTGCAGACAAGAGCATGAAGCTGTGAAATCCTTCAGGCGGAGGTGATAGCCACCAGAAAAAGCGTCTTCCATGAAAGGAAGTGCGGATCACAGCTCATAGCCGGTTCGAAAGGAGGAAGGGTGAGCTTTTCCAGGATGAAGTTCAAGTCCCAAGGTGGAGTTGGGCTGCGGATGGGGGGTTTCAGATGGAGGATGCCTTTCAGAAAGGTCTTTGAGACCTCCAACTGAGCCACAGGTTTACCATCCACTAGCTCGTGGTACACAGAAATAGCAGAGATATGGACCTTCAAAGAAGAATAGGACAGACCAGAGTCTGATAAATGGAGGAGGTATTCCATGACTTGAGGGGCTGAACAGGAGAAAGGGTCACAACCCTGAGCAGTAGCCCAGATCGAAAACCGCTTCCACTTCATGACATAAGTGGAATGGGTGGACGGTTTTCTGACCTCGATGAGGACCTGAGCCACTACAGAGCGAGAAATCGCTGTGTCTGAAGGAGCCATGCATGAAGATATAGAGTCCTGAGCCCCGGATGAACCAGCCTGCCCTGATCCTGAGTCAGGAGGTCGTGAGTCAGTTGAAGTGGAACCGATGGTTCCCTGGAGAGCTGCCGTAACAGCAGGAACCAAATTTGTCTCGGCCAGAGAGGGACAATAAGGATAATTTTTGCTCCCTCGGCTTGAAGTTTGAGGCGAACCCTCAGCAGAATGGGAAAAGGAGGAAAAGCGTGAAATTTCCCTGTCCATGATAGAAACAATGCGTCATTCCAGAAAGCACCGTGCTCTGGAATGAGCGAGCAAAACATGGGAAGTTTTGCAATGGATTGGGAGGAGAACAGGTCGATTTCCGGACGCCTCCAATTCTGGAAGATGGAATCCGCCACTTCCTGATGCAATTCCCATTCGTGGGCGAGGGTTAGAGTTCTGCTGAGACTGTCTGTCAGGACGTTTAGAACGCCTGGAACGTGCACGGCCAACAGGACCACAAGGTGCTGGACTGCCCAGTTCCACACCCAGGTCACCTCCCTGCAAAGAGAGTACGACTGGGTTCCTCCTTGTTTGCTGATGTACCAAACTACCGACATATCGTCCATTTGGATCAGCAGTGTTCCCTTGGGTAGCAGGGTCTGAAAAGCCTGCAAGGCATATTGGACCGCCCTGAGCTCCAGAACATTGATGTGGAGAGAAGTTTCCAGTCCTGTCCAAAGGCCTTGTGCTTGATGGTCCCCCAGATGAGCCCCCCACTCCATATTCGAGGCATCCGTGGTGAGGGTAGCTGCTGGAGCAGGGTTCAGGAACGGAAGTCCCAGGGAAAGATTGTGAGGATCCTCCTACCATTGTAAATCCCTTTGGACCACTGAAGAGACCAAGACCGGATGGTCCAGGTCGTTTAAGAGCTGATCCCACTGCACCCTTAATGACCACTGAGTGATTCTCATGTGTAGCCTTGCTAGGGGAATGGTCATGATGGAGGCTGCCATTAGTCCCAAAAGACGAAGGACTTCCCAGGCAGGAATGGTCCAGAGAGAGGCTACTTTTCGAGCCTGGCTGATTAAGGTCTCCACCCTGTCTGGAGCTCTGCAGTGGACTGTATCCAGAACTGCCCCAATAAACTGCAGTCTCTGGGAAGGTACTAGGGACGACTTGGGGACGGTGACCATTATCCCCAGTCAGTTGAGATCCAGTGTGAAAGACAGAGTTTCCAATAAAAGATCCCTGGATGGAGCTGAGATCAGCCAGTCGTCCAGGTAAGAGAACACCGCAAAACCCCTGCAGCGTAGAAGAAAAAATTACTCACCTTAGTAATGTTGTTTCTTCTAATGAAGTCTTGCTATATTATGACAATTGCAGTATCACCCAATCTTGGAACTGCCCCGGAGATGAAATAGTTAACTTTTCCATGAAGCATGGAACTCTGAGCGCGAGCTCGGTTAGGAAGCTCTGTCTGTTGTGCTTCAAACAAACTGTCAGATCTTTACGAGCTAAAACTCACTAAGGTTCTGTGTGGAAGCTGTAAACCTACACTAGCCAACTGGCTACTAACCTAAACACACCTTTCCTGGTCTCAAAGAAAGACTCAAGTCAGGAGCCCAGAAAAGAAAACACAACACAATTCACCCCAAAAGAGGTGTAAAAACAACAAGGTGGGCATAAATGAGTGCCAACCCTGTAAGCCAGACACACCCCAAAGCGGAGGTTCTGAGAGGGAAGGCATGGAGGAGGTCATAATATAGCAAGACTCCATTAGAAGAAACAACATTACTAAGGTGAGTAATTTTTTCTTCAAACAACATGAAGTCTTGCTATATTATGACAATTGCAGACTACACAGCAGTACCCCCATGGAGGAGGGACAGAACCTACTTAGGGAATAGGCTCTGAATAACAGCTGTGCCAAACCGAGCATCACTCCTAGCCTGGATGTTCAGGGAGTAATGCTTAGTAAAAGTGTGAACTGTTTTCCAGGTAGCTGCTTGACATATTTCTAGAATAGGAATGTCTCTGGCAGCAGCCAGCGAAGCAGCTGTACCTCTGATAGAGTGAGCCCTCAGGTCTGAGGGGGGAACTTTACCCAACTTTTGTAGCAGAATTGGATACAAGAGACAATCCACCTGGCAATGGATCTTTTAGTGGCTGGCTTCCCTTTACCAACCTCGCCGTAAGTGACGAACAGTTGGAGGGAGTCAAACCTGTGACCCTTGGTACACTATGTAGTAACTAAGGGCTCTCTTCACATCTAAGCTGTGCAGCCTCCTCTCACCAGAGGAGGAGTGGTCAGTGAAGTACACTGGAAGAGAAATAGACTGATTAAGGTGGAAATCTGAAACCACCTTAGGAAGGAACTTCCTGTTAGTCCGGAGGACCACCTTATCTCTGTGAAAGGAGATAAAATCCGACTCCACTGACAATGCTTGTAATTCACTTATGCGTCTGGCAGAGGTGATGGCTACCAGAAACACAGTCTTCCAAGTCAAGTACTTAAGCTCAGCTGAAGACAAGGGCTCGAAGGCGGGTTGCATAAGCTGAGCAATGCAAACATTAAGATCCCAGGCAGTGTCAGGATCCCTGAATGGAGGGTTGGTGTGAAGCAACCCCTTGAAAAACTTGGAAAATACAGGATGAGCTGAAAGAGAAGAGGATTTACCTGCTGAAATAAAAGCAGACACAGCTGCCAAATGCACCTTCAGGGTAGCTGGTCTCAGCCCCAGAGAATTCAGATGGACCATATAATCCAGGACTGTGGGTAGATCAGCAGAGTCAGGGGAAATATGCTTTTCCGAGCACCATATGGAAAACCTTTTCCATTTGGAAGTGTAAGTAGCCCTGGTGGAAGGCTTCCTTGAGGCCTTCAATATATCCATTACACCTTGAGAAAGGTGTAAATCAGCAAACTCTAACTCTTCAAGAACCAAGCCTTGAGATTGAGATTTGAGATTCTGATACCAAACCCATCCCTGGGCACAGGTTAACAGATTGTGATTCCTGGGAAGGCACAGGGGAGGATGGACTGCTAAGGACAGTAGGAGAGGATACCAGGGCTGTCTAGCCCAATCCGGAGCTATCAGAATGACTTTGCAGGATTGGGATCTGATTTTGACTAACACTTTGAACAGGAGAGGGAAGGCATAGAGGAACTTCCCTTCCCAGCTGAGGGCTAAGGCATCCAGGAGAGTGAGCCCAACACTGGGGCCTGCAGCAAAAATGGGAAGTTGGTGACTGTCTGGGGCTGCAAAAGATCCAATCTGCGGGGTGCCCCATCTGCAAATACTACTCCCAAGACCAGGGGATCCAGTGACCATTCGTGATGGCCCTGAGAAATCCTGCTGAGAGCATCTGCCAGGACATTGTCCTTGCCTGGAAGGTGGACTGCCGTAAGGGAGGTGTTCAGGGAGTAAGCCAGAGACCACAACTTCATTGCTTCGGTGCAAAGGCCGTAGACCGAGTGCCCCCTTGCTTGTTGATGTACCACATTGTAGTGGTGTTGTCTGTTCTGACCTGTACAATCTTGTTCTGAACAGAAAAACTGCTCTGAGCTCCAACAGGTTGATGTGGAGCAGAGATTCTTGCGGAGACCACAGACCCTGGGTGGTGAGGTCGCCCATGTGAGCTCCCCAACCCAAGAGGGATGCACTTGTAGGAAGGATTAGGGAGTGAGACTGAGTGACAAAAGGAACTCCTTGTCTCAGGTTGCTCAGATCCTGCCACCACTGTAGGGCTTGGATCAGGGTTCGAGTTGCTGGGATCAACTTTGTAAGAGGATCCTTTCTTTGAGACCAAAAAGCTCTCAAATGGAACTGGATGTCCCTCATCTGAAATCTTGCTCCCTGCACAACTGCTGTGGAAGCAGCCATGTGCCCTAGGAGCTGCAGAAAATGCCTTGCTGGTCGAGAAACCTGCAGGGTGAATGAGGAGGCCAGGGAGACTAGGGTCTTTGCCCTGTCCAGAGGAAGGAAGGCCCTGGCCTCCTGTGTGTTCAGTTCTGTGCCTATGAAGGTAAGAAGCTGGACAGGCTCTAGAACTGACTTCGAGAGATTCAGAAGGAAACCTAGAGAGGTAAGCAGTTGCTGCATTATCTGAAGATGTAAATTAACCTGTTCTGGGGACTGGCCTACTAAGAGCCAATCGTCCAGGTAAGGAAAGATGGCAATCTTTTGCTTTCTTAGGTAGGCAACTGCTACTGCCAGGCATTTGGTGAATACCCTTGGAGCAGAAGTGAGGCCGAAGGGCATTGCTCTGAACTGGTAATGGTCTGAGGACAGCTCGAACCTGAGGTACTTTCAATGGGAGCTTCTGATGGGAATATGGAAGTAGGCATCCTTGAGGTCCAGGGAAGCTAGCCAGTCCCCTGGCCTTAGAGAGGGTAAGAAAGTCCCAGAGTCACCATTTTGAACTTTGGTTTTAAAAGGTGCTTGTTTAAGTATCTGAGATCCAGGATGGGCGCCATTCTCCTGTCTTTTTGGGGTAAGGAAGTACCTGGGTACAAACCTTTGCCCTGGTGTGAGAGGAACCCTTCCACGGCTCTGACAGCCAGGAGGTGAGACCTCTGCCTCTAGGGCAGTGCCTCTGATGGAGTTGCAGGAGAAAGATCTGGTTCTCAGCTTTGGAAATTTTTGAAGCTGAGAACCAGTCCCTGGCTACTACTTCCAGAACCCACTTGTCTGATGTTAGAGACTTCCAGTCCTGGACAAAGTAAGCCAGCCTGCCCCCTACAGGTACAGAAGAATCGGCCCTGGCAACCCCATCAGGGTGCCTGCTTGGCAGGGGCTTTGGGCTGAGGGGTGGGAGCAGGCCTGCTTGTACCCAGTCTGCCTCTCCCTCTAAAGAATCCCTCTGGGCATAGGTGGAAGAGGAAGCTTGGGTTTGGTAAAAAGGCCTGCCCCTCCCTTTAGGAAGCTGCCTTTGAGGAGTGGCCTGCCTTTCCTTGGCCTGTGCACTCCTATAGGTGATCCTACATTCATCCATTTTCTTCATGTAATTCTCTGTTTGCTCCCCAAACAGAGAATTGCCCACAACAGGAAAATCCATGGCCTTAGACTGGGTATCCTGAGACAGGGTAGTACATCTGAGCCAGGACATCCTGCGAAGAGCCACAGATGTAGCCATGACTCTTGAGGACACATCATTAGAGTCCACTGCAGCATGAAATTGCACCTTGGATGCCTCAATACCATCCATAACCACCTGTTCCAGTTCCCTGGCAAGCTGGTCAGGGGCTTGTTTCGCTAGAGCCAGCACAGTATCCCATCTGGATTTCTGGTACCTAGCAGCATAAGCCATATAATTTGCCTGTCTGAGTCCCAAAGATGCCGCCATGTACTGCTTCTTTGCCATAGCATCAATCTTCCTGGAGTCCTTCTCAGGTGGGTGTGAAGCTAGGGGAATATTAGCCTTGTCACAGGCTGTAGCCTACACTACCCCCACATGGCTGCATTGCTGAGTGAGGAAATCAGTGTCAGAACCTGATAAGGTATACCTCTTGTCCATCCTTTTATCCACAGGAGGTATAGTGTGAGGAGTTTTTAAAACTTTTACTGTCTGTTTCCAAAAGGATTTGTGTAAAGGAATAGACAGTCTCCTAGACTCTGGAATATCCATCATTTCTACATAGTCAGGCTCCTCTTGGTCATCAACAGCTTCCTCAACAGGGAGCTGCAAAGTTTCAGTAACTTTCTTATAAAAAATGAAATGAGAAGGGGACTCAGAAAGCCTGGGAGGAGAAATCCCTAAGGGTCTATCTTGAGAGATGTCCGGTTCAATGGGCACATCCAGATCTTCAAAACCATATTCACTCTCCTCATATTCCCTTCCCTTCCTCCGTTCATAAAATCCTCACAATCATAAACTTGAACGTGTGAACGGCCGAACAGCTGCCTACCTGATGGTGTCGGTTCGGTCGGATGGGAAAGAGACTGGACAATTTGAATTGCTTTAGCCATTTCTTCAGCAGTTGGGGAGAGAACTTTTGGCTCCAAGCTAGCTGACTTTCTAATCCTTTTTGCTGGAACCGGCTCCTCAGAACCGGCTCTTCGTTTGCCAGTATTCGCCCTGGTCCAGAGGGCACTCCCCTCAGTTCGGTTGGTACCGAACCGGGCTGCCCATCGGTCAGCAGACTTTTGGCCTCCCTTTCCTGAGCCTACCAACTCTCTTTTCTATGGTGGCAGCAGGAAATTCTTACAAATCTGGCAATCTGAACTGGGGGTCAAACCCCAGACAATAAACACATGTGGTATGTGGTCAGCCTTAGCAAAGCTTCCCCACAGACACTACAGTGCTGAAACCAGTGGGTCCAGTTTTCTTTTGGGTTTCTCGACATAATGCCAGCCTAACCAAACTTGCCGTTTATGGCAATCCGTAAACAAGACACCGTATAGGTTCCCAACCGTGTCACGGGTCGTGGAAAAAAACCGTAATGAAATCCGTTTTTTTTAGAACCGATAAGAACCGGGAACCGCACTCTAAAAAAGGACTAGCAATTTTACAAACAACCTGATCGGTTCAAACCGAACCGATAAATGTGTACAAGTTCCACACAGAGATTTCAATGTAAAACCTATCTATTACTTACGTTACCACAGACAGAGCTTGAACCGACCGGTTGCGGTTTAATTTCGGTTAATTTTTACTGAAAACTGATAAAATAACACTTTTTAAACCGACAAATGAACCGAGCAGAAAGAGAAATCTCCGGAGCGACTGTTCAGTGAGGCGGAGTAAAGAATCTGACCGTTTATGTTTGAAGCACAACAGACAGAGCTTCCTAACCGAGCTCGCGCTCAGAGTTCTATGCTTCATGGAAAAGTTAACTATTTCATCTCCGGGGCAGTTCCAAGATTGGGTCATACTGCAATTGTCATAATATAGCAAGACTTCATGTTGTTTGAAATGTTGCCACCACCGCCAGGCACTTGGTAAAAACCTGAGGTACCGAAGACAGACCAAAGGGGAGTGCCCGGAACTGGAAATGCTCTCCTTGGAAACAAAAAACACAGGAAACGGCGGTGGCTGGGGAAGATAGAAATGTGCAGGTAGGCATCCTGCATGTCCAGGGCGCAGAGCCAATGATTCTCCACCAGGAGAGGAAGAAGGCTCTGGAGCGCCAGCATGCGGAACTTCTTGTACTCTACATACTGACTGAGTTGACTCAAGTTGAGGATGGGTCAGAGAAAGGGAACTGACTCGATTGCTTCTTTGAGCAAGAGCACACTGACCTCCTCGTGAACGAGAAGGGCCTGGTCCTGGGAGTAAGAGGACTTCCGTGGAGGAGTATCTGGAGGGATCTCCAGAAACTCTATGGTGTGTCCAACGGACACTAGTTGCAGGACCCACTCGTCTGAGGTGATCGCCCTCCACTCCTGAGCGTGGCAGGTGAACCTTCCCCCCACCTGCTCCCCGTCGTGAGACTGAGGGTGAAGTGGGGCTGGAGAGTCAAGAAGTGGCGGGACATTCTGGAGGAGGTCCCCCCGAACGTCGCTGATTCTTGGGAGCAGGGGGAGTAGCGGTACCTGTGGCCTTACGCTTACCTTGGCGTCGCGCCTGAGCGTTTTTCTGCTGCCTCCCGGTCCTTTTCCGAAATGGCTGCTGCTGCTGTTGTTGGGTGCCCGATCGGTACATGGACCTAACGTATCTAAGGGCCACACCTTTGTCCTGTACATCCATTATGATGTCCTTGGTATCTCCCCCAAAAAGGACTGAGCCCCTGAAGGGGGCGTACTGAACTGCCGACTGGACTTCGTTGGTGAGCCCAGAGAGACGAAGACAGGAATGCTGTCTAAGGGCAACGGCAGTTCCTGAGGTATGGGCCATCGAATCGACAGAGTCGTAGGTGGCTAGAAGAGCATGCCTACAGGAGATCTTGGAGAGGCGGAGATCCTTGGCAAGTTCCTCATTAAGGGGGTGAAGGGTCCATAGACTGGACCTTTGCCTCTAGCCTGGCCATAGTCTGCTTTTGGTGAGATACCATGTGGGCCATGTAACTAAGGGAGTGAAGGGCGCACATGGCCGACAAGTAGACCTTCCTCCCAAACTGGTCCATCAGCCTCGACTCTGTCAGGAGGTGTCGTGCTCATGTGCTTGGGAGCTGTGGAGCAGTCACAAGCAGCCGAGATAACCAGAGTCTGCCTTAGGATGAGCCTTTAAAAAAGGTGCGTTCTTTGGCACCCGGTAGAGCCTGTCCGCCCTCTTGGGGACAGCTGGGATTGAATGAAGCATCTGCCAGATGGTGGTGGTGAGGTCTTGATGAGGACCCATCCATGGGAGGACCGGAATAGACGGCAGAGACTAAGTCAAGATGCTCCGCTAGTCTCTGCTGCATAGGATCAAGGTCCTCAAGATTCCCAATAGAAGTGTTCTCTTAATGTCCTCAGGAGGTCAGAAAAGGAAGGATCCTCTGGAAGGGATTTAGGGGAGGTTCTTCCTTTCGTATCCTCTGGGTACTCCACAGGTTCCTCCTCCTCCTTGGAGTCCTTCCTCCCATCAGAACTGCCTTCCGCCTCCTCAACAGGACGACAACTGAAATCCCGCAAGGGAACGTCCTGCTGAGTCTTCCCCAAGATGTGGATGGGGGAAACAGAACTGCTTGGGGAAGAGGATCTAGGAAGCTGCGGGAGTCTGGCTTCCAGATCTGTAACCAGCTCTGACCTGGCCCCCTGCCACCAAGACTGAATCATGGTCTTGAAATCCAGAACCACCGGTGCGGGGGACAATACCCCTGGAAACCCATATAAGGGGAATATGGGTCGAATCCCTGGTGGAACTGCCCAAAATAGCTCCAATCAGGAGTGGACCCCCAGTAGGGATCCCCAAGATACCCAAAAGGGGTAATGGGGACAGCTTGGGGTCTAGAACAGATCCCGATGGATCAGCGTCGGGGAGATGACCCACGTCAGACTCGCTGTTGTGTATATTGGAGGAGGGTCCGGCATCGGGACAGCCCACGTCAGAGGGACCGACTTCGACACCGGTGCAGCGCGATCCAGCGCTGGAAAACAATCTGGCATCGGAACCAGACGAGGGAGCTCCAGCGTTGGGGCCGGGTCTGGCATCGGGGCCAGAGGCACGGGCCTGTTGGCCGGTCCCGGATGAGGGACTGTCGTCGGGATCACTGGCATCGAGGTAGGCACTAGTGTACTGCCAGAAGGAGGAAGGGCCTCCACAGGAAGGCCAGACAGCTGTGAAGGAGCCTCCTGATCCGGGACCCCCGCGGGAGAATGCGGAGATGTGCCCACATCGAGAGGCTCGATGGGGTCTCTGATACCATCGCCGGACGCGTCCGAGGAAGAATGAGAGGACGTGGGCGCAGTAGGAGGAGGAGGGAGAGGGACTTTCTCCTTCTGGTCCCGCCGGATGTCAGGTGAGGCGCCATTAGGTCCCGACGGGGGAACCAGGCCCATGTGGTCATCCGAAACGGCCAGCTTAGTGGGCAAAATTGGGCGGTCGGAGGTGGAGCCCCTGGCCGGCTTATCGACCGTGGCCGGGCGACTGCCCCTCAGCCGGGAGTTGACTTAGTGCCGCCATGGGTCCCCCAGAGTGAGCCGGGCAGACTTCTCCGCTGGAGTCTTGTCTGACTGCTTCTTTGGCGGTAGTTGGGCCTTGCTTGTGGATGGCCTGTCGTCGTCCGTGGAGCGAGCCCGCTCCCTAGACTTCTCCTTGTGTTTTTTCGAAGGGGAAGATTGTTCGGACGAGTCCCTAAGGCGCTCCATCTTTTTCTCCAAGGAGGCCAGACAAGATTTAAGAAGGTGGGCATCCAATGCCTGCTGCCTCCATTTTTTTGGCGGCCTGGTTGAATGACTGGCACTCTGGGCAGGAGGAGATAGGATGGTCTGGGCCTAGGCAGAAAACGCACTTCTGGTGACTGTCTTTGTGCGGCATCTACACGCCACAAGCCAGGCACTTTTTCTTCGGGGAAGACATCAATAGAATGACAGAAAAAATAACTGAGAATTGTGAGAGATAGAAACCTGAAGCGATAGAACTTTCGACAATCGGCTTATGGAAGTCTCTGATCACGACCGGACGGTGGCGGGAAAGAACTGGAGGGTGGGCGTGGGGACCGCTCACTATATAGTCACGCGACGTGGGGGGGGGGGGCGGTCCCCCGTCAGGTATTGCTAGAAAAGTCTGCCATGCGGCCCAACGCCAGTCCTATTTGCTATGACCTACTAAAGGAACCCTCTCTAAGATCTATTATTCCCTTTTCTCTGTCCCAGCCATTCTTGTAGCCACTGCTGTTTTTTGTGGCCACCACCTCTGCTGGCAGGCTGTTCCACTGTCTGAACAAAACAGTTTACCAAGGAGGACAACAAAGGCCTGTAACTGCAAGCAAAGAAGAACAGCCCCCATCTTCAGAGTGTTACTGTGGAGAGAGCTGAGGGAGGCCCACAGACCCTGTGTCCAAAATTTCCAGAGGTGACCACCCCAACCAGAGTCAGAGACATCCACTGTCAGGACTATCAAGGTTGTGGGACGGAGAAATGAATGCTTTGTGTCAAGGCTGGAGCAGTTCAACCACTGAAGAAGGGCACAACATAGTGGTGTCATCATCTGAATGAGACATTCCAGGTCATTGAAATGCTGAGCCCCTGCACACGGAGGAACCCTCATGTGCACGCATGCCAGGGGTACAGTGAGGATGGCCTCAGCCATCAGCCCTATCAACCTGAGAAGGCATTTTGCAGGGGTCAAAACCGACACTGGCCCGCTAGCCAAATGCTGGTAAGATTTTTTTATAGGGCTAGTAACATTTTTATTTAGCAAGCCCTGTGGGCTTGTACTGGAGAGGGCAACACTTCAGTGCATACACCAACTAGGCAAGTGGAAATGTCTGTGGGGCCAGTGGATTTTCCCAGCTGGCTAGTGTTGGCTAGTGGCTGCAAAATATAGATTACTCACCTGTAACAGGAGTTCTAGGAATGGTATATGTTGTTCATCCACACTTATAGGCAGGTATCCTTGCCGCTTTAAATCTTGCCGGAAGGTCTTCAAGCTGGCTCCTCCCACCCACCCGGGTGGTATAACTCTCAGCTCCGCCCCATGATGCCAGATCTGGCCCGCTGGAAGCTCAGGTTGTGCGTCGAAGCCGGGGAGGTCGGGTGGGTTGTGTGGATGAACAACATATACCATTCCTAAAACTTCTGTTACAGGTGAGTAACCTGTATTTCTATGGACATGGATATGTTGTTCATCCACACTTATTGGCAGACTCCTAGCAGTTCTCCGGGAGGAGGGAGGCAAGATGCACACCCCATACCTAGGAAATAGAGACTGGAGAACCGAGGCCCCAAAACCAGCATCCCGGCGTGACTCAAGGTTGATGTGGTAATGGGTAATGAAGGTGTGTGCTGACTTCCAGGTAGCAGCCCTGCAGATTTCCTGGATAGGGACGTCCCTGGAAGCAGCCACCGATGCAGCAGTATGGCGGGTAGAATGAGCTCTTATCCCTCTGGGAGCTCCATGCCCGCAACCCAAAACAGAGATCTATGCAGGAGGTGACCCACCTGCTTATCGTCCGCTTGGCTGCAGGTCTGCCAGATCGCGGCTTCAGCGTAGGTGACAAACAGCTGCTGAACCTCTCAATTTCAGCTGTGGCGCCTTTGTAATAGGTGAGCGCCCTTCTAGGGTCCAAAGTATGGAGCCTATATTCGGCCTCCGAGGTGTGATTAGGGTCGAACACCGGCAGAGTCAACACCTGATTAAGGTGAAACTCCGACACCACCTTCGGAAGGAATTTCGGGTGGGGGCGCAGGACAACCTTGTCCCTGTGGAAGACCAGGTAAGGAGACTCGATGGAAAGCGCCTGGAGCTCTCCCATCCTTCTGGCTGATGTGATAGCCACCAAGAAAGTGGTCTTCCACGACAGGTGACAGAGAGCACACCTGTGCATTGGTTCGAATGGCTTGCCCATGAGCTTTGCCAGTACCAGCAGTAGATCCCATGGAGGTGGAGGTTCTCGCACCGAAGGGGAAATGTGATCAAGGCCTTTGAAAAAGCGCCAGACCACCTTCTCCTGCGCCACCGACTGCTTTCCGGCCCGCACCCGGTAAGCAGAGATGGCTGCCAGGTGCACCCTTAGGGTCGTCGACCTAAGCCCTTGATTAGAAAGGGACCATAAATAGTCCAAGATGCTTGCCAAGGAACAGGAGGAAGGGTCCAAGCCCTTGCCCTGACACCAAATGGAAAACCTTTTTCCATTTGAAGGCATAGCACTTCCTGGTGGACTCCCTACGGGACGCCTCAACTACATTGAGGACCTGTCGGAAAGACCCAAGGCCTGGAACTCTAGGCAGCCAGGAACCAGGCCGTCAGGTGCAGGGATTGAAGGTCCGGATGGAACACCTTCCCCTGATTGACCGAGATCAGGTCTGGGCGAGCTGGAAGCTGCCTCGGGAGCCTGGAGCTGAGGCTGAGGAGATCTGGGTACCAGAACTGGCGAGGCCAGTCGGGGGCTATCAGAATCACCTGCGCCTTGTCCCTCCTTGCTTTGAGAAGCACCTTGTGAATCAAGGGAAACGGGGGAAAGGCGTAGAAGAGGCCCGGGGTCCACTGCCTCGAGAAGGCATCCCCCTGCAGCGAGCCCTGCCGAGGGGGGCGGGCATGGAACAGCCTCAGCTTCGCGTTCTCCCTGGAGGCAAACAGGTCCACCTGAGGTGTGCCCCAATGGGAGAACAGATACTGTACTACCTCCGGCAGGAGAGACCACTCGTGGGACGCAGCCCCTATCCGGCTTAGGGCATCGGCCAGGGTGTTGGAGACTCCTGCCACATGAATGGCTAGGAGATCCACCTCCAGGCTGCGCACGAGTGACCAAATGCGGAGAGCTTCCTTGCATAGAAGCATGGAGCACGTCCCGCCCTGGCGGTTTAGATAGTACATGGTCGTGGTGTTGTCCGTCTGGACTCGGACCACTTGACCCCGGAGAAACGGAGCAAAGGCGGTGAGAGCTAGGCGGACCGCTCAGAGCTCCAGCAGGTTGATGTGACATCGGGACTCCCACGGGGACCAAAGGCCGTGAGCCCGGTGTTCCCCCAGATGGGCACCCCAACCCATCAGAGAGGCATTGGTTGATAGAGAGACCGTCGGCTCGGGGCGGACGAATGGGATGCCCTCCTGCAAATGACCTGGAACGATCCACCACTGGAGAGCGTTCCACTTCCCCTGGGTCACCGTCACAAGCTGGTCCAAAGAATCGCAGCGTTGTGACCACTGACTGGCCAGTCCCCATTGAAGAGGACGCATGTTCCAGCAGGCCCAACGGACCACGCTGGTGCAGGCCGCCATGAGACCCAGGAGGCACAGGAAGTCCCAGGCAGGGCGCAATTGCCCAACCAGAAATGATTGGGCAAAGGAGGAAAGAACCTCGGCCCTGTCCTGGGAGCCAGCTCTGGCTCAGAAGAGTCGAGCTGCACCCAATGAACAGAATCACCTGCTTGACTCGAGTTCCGACTTGGCCTCGTTGATGAGGAGGCCCAGTTGAGAGCAGACCTGGAGGCCAGATCTCTGGACGCTCCACCTCCCTGTCTGGAGGGGCTGCTATCAGCCAGTCATCCAGGTAAGGGTACACCGGACCCCTCGGCGCCCGCAGAATGCTGTCACCACTGCCATGCATTTGGTGAAGACCCTGGGAGCTGGAGACAAGCCGAAGGGCATGGCTCGGAACTCGAAAAGGGATCCCTCCGCTCGGAAGCGAAGGAATCTCTGGTGAGATGGACAGATAGGGACGTGAAAAAACGCGTACTGCAGGTCCAGAGAGCAGAACCACACGCCGCATTCCAAGGATGGTATTATCTGAGCCAGAGTGACCATCCTGAAGGTTCGAGACCGTAGGAACTTGTTTAGGTCGTGTAGGTCGAGAATGGGGCGCCAGCCCCCCGTCCGTTTCGGAACCAGGAAGTACCTGGACACAAACCCCGGGTCTGAGGGGGGTCCGCTACCACCCTGATCACCTCCTTTTGGAGGAGGAGGCGATGTCGGCTCGGCGAGCCGACAGTGAAGCTACGGACCCCGAGGCTCCCAGAGGTGCGACGGCTCTAAAGGGCGGGGCCTGCTCGAATTCCAGAGGCAGGCCTTTTCCCACCACCTCCAGTACCCACCTGTCTGAGATAATAGCGGACCAGGCGGAAAGGAAGCGTCGGAGCCGTCCCCCCATGGGGGGAACCAGGGGTGAGGTGACGGGGATGGGGGCAACACCCCTCAGCCCGTCACTGGGCAGGCTTAGAGGAGGGACCGGCCGTTACCTCCCTGCCTCCTGTTAGAGGAAGCCGACGGCTTGGGTTTGGGATGTCAAGCCCGAGCCTGCTGGCCCCTGGCGTTGCTGGGCGGCGGCGGCGGGCGCAGAAGGACAAAGGGCTTAGGCTGTGGCTAGCGGCCTTTGTCCTTCTGGCGGAAGAGACCGAGTCCAAGGTAGCATTGGACTTCTCGATCCTCTGCAGGTGACCTTCCACCCCAGGGCCGAAGAGGTCAGTCCCCAAAAAGGGAACATCCGCCAACTTTGCTGGGTATCCAAAGTAAAGGTGGATATCCTCAGCCAAGCCCGACGACGCATGGCCACTGCGGCCGCCACCGACCTGGCACATGAATCCCCAAGGTCTGGAGCTGCTGTTTGGCCACTGCCCTGCCCTGGTCCCGCACCTGCTTGACCGTAGTCTGCAGATCCGCGGGAAGATGAGGGATGACCTCATTCAGGGAGCCCAACAGGGCATGAGGACGGCCGAACTGGCCTGACGAAGGCCGAGAGAGAATGCAGCATAGACTTTTAGCCCAACATAATCCAATTTCTTGGATTCCTTGTCGGGAGGTTTGTCCACATCCCTGGCGTTCCCAGCGCTGTGACTTGTCGGTAACCAACCCCTCAGCAGGGTGCTCCAAACCGGACAGAGAACTGGTGGGACCGCATACTTCCTGGCCATCCTGGCCGGCGCAGGGCAGGAAGCAGGCGCTGCCAAAGCCCAAGGCCGGACCCACTATGGCCTCGGCCACCGAAAGGCCTCAGAATCCCTCGGTCCAGAATCTCCGTGAGGGATACCTGGCCCATTTAGAAACGGGTTCGAGCTTCATTCCGGTGGACTCCGAGATGAGCCGAAGCAGTCCTAGGAAGGACGAAGGGCTATCGTCCACTGACTGTCCTCCTGAGGACTCCAAGTCCATTCGCTTGGAGAAAAAGGAGGAATCATCCTCAGACTCGGAAGAGTCCTCGAAGAGCTGCCTCTGGCCTGAGCCACCCTCCACCTGCCGAGGTCGGTCGGGAGTGAGGGTAACAGACAGCCTATGGGATAGACCCTTAGCCGACCGAGAATCCTTGGTTGGAGCCCCAAATAATGGCTGTGGAGGTGGAGGTTCCACCATCGGTGGAGCAGCTGGTTTGGCCAAACAACAGGCCTGGGAACAGGCTCCTTGAGGTAAGTTGAGGGGTTGTATCGGCGCTCGGTGACAGCCACTTAATGGCGGGCGGCGTCGGTTTATTCCAGTCAGGAGGAGCTGTTGCCACATGAGGTCTCGTATCGTCGGCGTAACTGCGAAACCTCCCCTCATCCGAGGATGAGGACGAGGGGCGATGCTGCTTACCGCGGTGCTGAGACCGAGACAGAGAACCTTGGCTTTTCCGAGGTCAGTGCGGGGAAGTGTCGGCAGGAACCGGCACTCCCTTCGGCTCGGAGGGTTCGTCCGAGGGCTCCGGAACCGGAGGCACAGGCAAGCTCACGGGGATCCTCAACTCCCCCCGGGGGAACCGGGGAGAGGGGAGTCTCGGCTTCCACAGGCGACAACCCGTCCAATGGGTCGAGAAAAATCTCAACTGCGTCGTCGGGAGTCTCGGTC
Organism: Neoceratodus forsteri; assembly: GCA_016271365.2. NCBI lineage: Eukaryota > Metazoa > Chordata > Ceratodontiformes > Ceratodontidae > Neoceratodus > Neoceratodus forsteri. The sequence continues at coordinate 887,702,210 of CM057450.1, read as the reverse complement.
AACTGATCTGACGGGGACACCGTGAGACCAGTGGCCGAAGCCGAGCGGTCGACGACTCAGGGAGGGGGACCTTTCCCGCTCCCAAGAGCGTCGACGGAGGGATTTACCCTTGTCCTTCTTTTTGGACCGAGAATAAGGTCCAGCAGACGTTGGCCCCTCTCCCTTAGTGGAAATCGGACAGACAAAGCTCCTTGAAGGAAGCTGTATAGGAAGAACCCAGAGAGAGCGGGATAAATGCCGCTGCCGAGGAAGATACGGCCTGCGCCGCCTCCTGTTCGAGGGTGATCATCTGCTCTAGCTGATCCGCCAAGCCCGCCGCCGGACACCGCCGACCAGGCCTCCTTAGACTTCACTGGAGGAAACGCTTCTCGGGACGGCCCAGTTGCAATCGGGCAGCACTGTCTTCGAGGACGTAGGCCGAGAAGGAAGAGCACAAGTCGCAGGCCTGCGGGTAGTGCTCAAGGCCTAACCAGTAGACACACGTGGAGTGTGGATCCGTCTGAGACATCTTCTGCCTGCAAGGGCATCTCCGAAAACCGGGAGTCGATTTGTCCATCGTAGCCACGAGGGATCGAAGACCGAAGTCTTTTTAGCAACAAACTTTCAAATTCGCAAAACGGAATGAATAGGAACCAGTCTCAAATGCAGAGCGTTAAGGAGGGAACCTGAGCTTCCAAGCGGTAAGGAAGATCAGGCGTCATGGGGCGGAGCCGAGAGTTATACCACCCGGGTGGGTGGGAGGAGCCAGCTTGAAGACCTTCCGGCAAGATTTAAAGCGGCAAGGATACCTGCCTATAAGTGTGGATGAACAACATATCCATGTCCCTAGAAACACAGGTTACTCACCTGTAACAGTAGATCTTCTACGGAATGATCTCTTGCAGTAGGTCATTACTTCTGGGAGTTCCCAGCAGGGGGCGCAGATACACGGCAGCTTCTTCCAGCAGTCTTTCACCAGGGACCACCCGCACTACATCATTTCCTTCCTCTGTCTATTAAAGTGGGTGGTCCCTGGTATCCTCTGTTCACTTCCCCACCGACTTCAGCTCGCACAGCAGCTAGCTCAATCTTCTGTGTAAGCAGTCATCGACGAGAACTGAACAAACGAATGTCAAGGAAGGAAACTTCAAGAAATAGTCATCCTTATTTCGTTCCTGCTCTTGTAGCAGGAAAATCTACTTACTTGACAATCATTTATACTGCTTGAGGTGTCTGGGCCCCACACACTACACCACTACCTGTGCTTTTTGCCAGGAATTTAACATTTCAACCAGAAAGAAACGGTTGCAACAACTTCAAACTTATTTAATGGAAGAACAAATTTCCCTGTTTCAGACTCAGCGGGCTTGTACCAAGAGCCCCAGATCTACTGAGTCTTCTTTCAAAACAAAAAAAGGACAAGGAAAAACCTTCCTCTCAAGTCCTTCCACACCGCACTTCAATGGCAACTTTAACAAAAACTGTCTCATCAACAAGACGTTCGTCATAGACAGATACCCTCCTGTCGACGACGTGCATACCTCTATATTTATCATTGACAGGGCACAGGATTTTAGCCTCTTCATCCATGGAAGTGCTTCCCCGTAGACAGAGCATCACTTTTTTGCTCCCCCGTCAATGGAGATCCCTCTCCTGTCAGCGGAGCATGTTTTCAGCCGTAACACAACATATTTAAAGACTTTCTCACCCTCAACGGAGATCACTACCTTGACGACCACCCCCCAGGAGCTCCGACTTTCACCAGAAAGACGTCTTATTTCCTCCTGCTTACACTTACGGGGACACCGCATCGAAGAGTGTGGGTTCACACCCCATGATGAAAAGGGGCAAACCAGCCTCGTTTACCTTAATGAATACTCCCCCTCCATCCCAACCTTCATCATATAGGGGAGAACTCCCTTATCAAAGGAACCCAGGATTATATTACCAAGGGGCACAGCTTGACCCACTGCAGCGCCCATTGCCATCCATTACACCAATTATTATGGTTTCACAGCCTAAAACTGTTGACCTGCCACCCTCACAGGTACCCAGCATAGAGCACATTATCAATACAGTTTTACAATCTTTGGGATTTGATCATCCACCTAACCCTACTTCCTCCCAGATGTCTCCGCCTCCCCCTAAGAAGGCACGTCCTGAGCTGGATGTCTCTCCCTCCTTACCCCTTCCCTGAATCTATGGAGGAGTACTATTCAGATAATGAACCAGACATAATGGAGGACCCTCCAGAGGAGGTTTATTATGAGGAATTCCCTGATACGGACTGTCAGGAGGCAGACTCTCCTTATTCCATACTGTCCTCTCTTGATGAAGATATGGCTCAACCTTCCAGGGCTGTCTCACCCCGATGACCCTTCTTTTGCAGATATGATGATGCAAATACAAAAAGTAATGGGGTTCTCTGCCACAGAACAAGATAAACAAAGAAAGGACATGGCGGAGTATCTCGAACTCCTAGAGAAGCCAGTCCTGGTTATGCCACCCCTAATCTCTACATACCAATATGCGATCACAGATGCCTGGCGCCAACCTATAGCTGCCCTCGCTCTACCTCGCAAAGTGGACTGTCATTATCAGGCTCCATTAGACCATCAATATTTGTCTAATATACCGGCTGCCGATTCAGTGATTATCGCGGCGGCCCATGATTGCACTAATAAACCTAAACATACATGCTCCTTACTCCCAGACAAAGACTCTAGACGCTTTGATTACATGGGGAGAAAGTATTTGCCTCAAATACTCTGAATATTTGAATAATGAACTATATGGGCCATATGCTAAAGTACCAAAGTACTTTGAGCACTTCTACCTTGGAACTTACTGACAAACTACCTCCTCCTTCTTCTGAAAAGGAACAACTGACCCCGATAATTAACACTATTACATCCTTTTCCCACCATCTTTTAAGGTCGGGCTATGATGTGGTAGATACTTTGGCCAAACCTTCGGCCACAGGTGTGCACATCCGTAATCAGGCCTGGCTTAAGAGTTTCAGGCTTTGAACCCGACATACAACATTAGGTGGCTAGCACCCCATTCTCGGGCGATAAACTGTTCGGTCCCAGAACACAAACAATTCTGGATGACCTGCAAGCCTTGGGCAGGCAATCATGCACAGTGCAACGCTTGTACTACAAATAGCATAACAAGTATAAATATTTCAACAGGAGAGGAAATTATTATAACCAAAGGGGTACCTTTCGGGGTAAGGGTCGAACAATAAGATGTACATCTACTACCTCCAGACCTCCCTGGGTCCATTCTTCCAGCGGTGCCGGTCCCTCCATCTCTCAATGACTTCCCATGGCTGGCCCCCCGTCTCCTCGATCAGGCCTCGTAGGCAGTTTTGCCTTACATCCAGAGGCCAGGAAAAAGATCATAAAAAACAAATTTTGGGTACTTCAGATCATTCAGACTGGACATACATGGCACCCAACGGTAATACCATTGTATTGCCCTCCAAGGTTGGTCCATCATCCCATGGACCATATTGTCATCCTACAGGAGGAAGTGCAAGCCCTACTAACAAAAATGGCTATTATACCAGTCCTCATATACCAACGGAAACAAGAATCTTATTCCCAAAAGTTTCTGGTACCCATAAAAACTGGGGCTCTACGTCAGTTTTTGGACCTCCATCCATTAAACACCATTCCCCGTCTCACCCAGCCGCCCCTACATTTAGGGAACACTGTGGGAATTACATTTTTTTTTCTTTTTTAGTCTTCGGTAACCGGGTAAGGCCCACTAGGTACAAGTGCCTGTTTTCAGGGGTGACCTGGGAGCACTGGGCGGTTAAGTGACTTGCTCAGAGTAACCAAATAACCAAAGCCTTTTCCCACTGACATACCAAAAGACTTTAATGCACCAGCCTACTCAGATTTAGTTAGAAGAAATAGCCTCAGCATGATACATGCTCCGCCTTCTAGGCCTCGTGGCAGCATTCATTCAAACAATGGCATTGTCACGACAAAAAACAACACATGCCATACAGTGAGCACTTCAAAGACAATGGTGCCAAAGCATGATCACATTCAGATCACTGCTACCCTTCATCGAGTCCTTCTGTGGTGGACGCTTTATTCCAACCTCAACCAGGGCACACCATGCCAACAGGTTCAGACAACAGATGCATCTTTAATGAACATGGATGTAGTACTACGGGTTTCGCATCTAACTATCATGGCCACACATCTTCTGGGCCATCTCAATCTACTAACAGATTACCCGAGTCAACATTCCATGTCACATGCATGGCCACTACACGACTCAGTCCCAAACAACCTCTTTCGGCACTGGGGCACCACACTGATGCATCAGTTTGCCTCCCCAGTCAACCACAAACTCCCCAAATACCTCTCCATTATCCTGAACATAAAAGAAAACTATCAATGCCCCTTCCCGACCTTGGACAGGACCCTTCTTATCTGTTTTTCCTCCACTGTCACCACTCCCCAGATTATTACTGAGACTCCTGACGGAGCTGACCAGTCTGCTCCTCATAGCCCACATGTAGCCTCAACAAACATGGTCTCCTCTGCTACAACAACTTTTAGCAACAACTCATGTCCATTTAACATTCAGACCAGATCCTCTGACACACTGCCAAGGCTCCTTGAGAGAACACAACCTGAAATACTTAAATCTTCAGGCCTGGCTCCTGAAACCATCCTTATAAATAGACTACAAGTATTCGACAAGGTAGCAGATATTCTTCTTGCCGCCCGCAAGAAGACTACCAGAGAAACACACAACTTTAAATGGAAATGCTTTGCCAGTTGGTCAGCGTCCCAGTCACTGGATCCATATTCTTGCCCGCTCATATGGGTCTTCGACTATTTGGCCAATCTGTTTGCTGAAGGCCTCAGCTATCCCTCCATTAAAGTCCACATGGCCGCTATTTCTGCTTTCCACGTGCCATTGGATGGCCATCTAGAATATCAACACCATTTGGCCAGAATGTTTTTAAAAGACATGCTGCACTTGAAACCACCTATTTGCAGAGCCATTCCACCTTCAGGTCTGAATTTTATGATTGAAAAACTAACGGCGGAACCGTTTGAACCAGCGGCCACTTGTGACCTTCATTTTCTTTCATGGAAAACATTATTTTTGGTTGCTATTGCATCCGCAAGATGCATATCCGAGCTTCATGCTCTCATGTGCAGAGAACCATACCTAATATTTCATAAAGACCGGTTAGTATTTCCCACAAACCCTTCTTTTCTTCCAAAAGTGGTCTCAGAAGAAACCAAACCAAACCCTGGAATTACCAGTATTCTACCCAGAATATTCCAATCCAGGGGAACATTTTACATACAACTGATGTTCAATGCATCCTACGTTATTATACTGACCAGACAAAAAAGTCTCTCCGCAAAACCTCGCAACTCTTTGTCACCCTTGCCCCGGGTCAGCAAGGCCTCCCGGTAGCCAAATGCACACTTTCGTGCTGATTAGCCCATTGCATTGCTTATTGTTATAAGAAATACAACAAACCTTTACCAGGTCAAGTCAAAGTCCACTCTACAAGAGCCATAGAGGCTACAGCGGCTTGTTTCAAAGGTGCCTCCATTACTGAAATTTGCAATATGGCCACCTGGTCTACCATCCATACCTTTACCAGACACTATAACCTAGATAGTGCCTCTAGACACAGAACGGCCTTTGACCACACAGTGCTACAAGGCATACTATTATGATTGTCCTCCCCATCGGGACATAACTGCTTGGAATCTCCCAGAAGTAATGACCTAATGCAAGAGACCATTCCATAGAAGACAGTACAGTTATGTACGATCTTACTGTAACAGTAGAGCTTCTAGGAATGTCTCTTGCAGTAGGTAACTTCCCGCCTTCTGTCCCCCCTGCCTTCTCTAACAGGGAACTCATAATATAAGGACTTAGGGTTGGGACTCACTGGTACCTCGGTTTCCCTCGGTCCTCGCCTCTACGAACTGAAACTGGTGGGGAACAGAAGATACCAGGGACCACCCACTTTTATAGGCAGAGCAAGGAAATGTCATATGTGGGTGGTCCCTGGTGAAAGACTGCTGGAAGAAGCTGCCGTGTGACTGTGCCCCCCTGCTGGTAACTCCCAGAAGTAATGACCTACTGCAAGAGACATTCCTCGAAATACTGTGTAGTAAACAAAATCGGGAGTTACCATAACTAGGGCCTAAGCGAGCGCAATGGACGAAAGTTTTCTCTGCTCAGTAACTACCTATTATACCCATGATCTACTGTTATTGTAAGATCTTACGTAACTGCACTTTCTAAGAGTGGTATATGTTGTTCATCCACACTTACTGGCAGTGTTCTTTCCCCTTTAAATGTTGCCGGAAAGTCTTCAAGCTGGTATCTCCCACCCACCCAGGTGATATAACCCTCAGCTCTGCCTCGTGATGCCAGATCTTGCCCACTGGAAGCAGTGCTGTGCACCGAAGCCAGGGGAGGTCGGGTGGGTTGTCTGTGTGGATGAACATCATATTCCTCTCCTAGAAAGTACAGTTACTTAAGAGTTTACTGTTAACAGTAGATCTTCAAGGAATGTCTCTTGCAGTAAGTCATTACTTCTAGGAGTATCCAGCAGAGGGCGCTGTCGCACAGCAACTTCTAGCAGTTTTCACCAGGGACCACCCACACGACATCACATCCTGCTTCCTATATAAGTATGGGTGGTCCCTGGTATCCTCAGTTCCATCCATTGGATTCAGCTCGCAAAAGCGAGGACTGAGGTACCAAGGAACCCACTCCTACTTCTGTTAGAAGGAGGGGGTCAGAGGGAGGAATTACACTTACTGCAAGAAACATTCCTCAAATATTTACTGTTACGTTAAAATTTTACGTAACTGTACTATCTTCCACAGAATGGTCTCTTGCAATAAGTCATTACATTTAAGAGATTACCCAGCAGTAATGTCCAGAAGGGTGGACAATTATGATAAGAGACCCTGTAGGACTGCATGGCCGAATGTCGTCCTATGTCTCGAGGCTACATCCAGACTGTAATGGCGAGTGTGGATCATGGACTAAGTGGCCACATTACAGACTTCTGGAATGGAGGCACCCTTGTAAGAGGCATTGCTCTTGTGGAATGGGCTTGGACTGGACCAGGAAGGGCCTTTTTATACTTTTTCTAGCAGATGTTATACAATTTGCCAACTATGAGGACAGAGTTATTTTAGCAACGGGAAGTCCTTCTCTGCCGGAGGCAAAGGTGACGAACAATTGAGACGTCTTTCTGATGTCTCTGGTACGATTAGTATAGTATCTTAAGATATGGTGAATCATCCATTAGATGCAATAGATGCCCACCTCGGTTGGAACGCACCGGGAAGAATATCAGGAGTTCCATGGATTGATTTATGATCAGTTCAGACACTATTTTTGGTAAGAAAGAAGGGTTAGTACAGAGTACCACCCAGTCTTTATGGAAAATCAAATATGGTTCCTACACATAAGGGCATGGAGCTCGGAAATGTGCTGAGTGGAAGTAACAGCCACCAGAAAAAATGTTTTCCAGGAAAGGAAAGGAAATTCACAAGTGGCTGTAGGCTCAAAAGGTTCCAGAGTCAGCTTCTCTATAATAAAAATTGAGATCCCATGGTGGCATGAGTCTTCGGATAGGAGGCTTCAGATGAAGCATTCCTCTTAAAAACATTTTGAATAAATGATGTTGATACAGTAATTTACCATCCAGAGGTTCATGAAAGCTGAGATGGCTGCCAGATGAACTTTGACGGATGAATAATGGAGACCTGACTCAGATAATGAGGCCAGGTAGTCTAAAACTAGTAGTGAGTGGACAAGAATATGGGTCCATGTTATGAGAGGCAGATCAAATGGAAAATCTCTCATTTGGTGTTATATGTCGCAGGCCTCCTAGAAGCTTAGGAAAATATTGGCAACAGAAGAGGACACCTGGAGTCTATTTATAAATGTGTCCTCAGGAGCCAGGCATAAAGACGTAGTGTCTTGAGGCTGGGATGCAGAAGGGACCCTGATTCAGGGTCAGGAGGTCTGGTCTGGATAGCAACTGAATGGGATCCTTCACAGACAGTTGGTGGAGGAGGGGGAAACCACAGTTGCCGGGGCCATGTAGGTGCTATCAGTTATCATGGAGGTTGGCTCCAGTTGAAGTTTTCAAGAGAGTCCTTAGAAGGAGCGGGATGGGAGGGAATGCATACAAGTAAAGTCCTGTCCAAGGCTGGGACAGAGTAACAACAGACTTTCTCCTGTTGTTCGGGATAATGGAGAAGTAACTGGGGAGGCAAACAGATCCAGCTGTGGAGTCCCCCAGAGCGCGACAATGTCGTGTACGACATCCTCATGACGTGTTCATTCGTGAGTGGACGACTCAGGCTGTCTGCTAACTGACTGTACTGTCCTAGAATGGCTGTCAGTATTAGTCTTTGTTTGACTGCTGTCTGCCAGACTGCAATGATCTCCCTGCAGAGGGTTTTTTCGTAGAGCTGGAATGCCTGAAACGCAAGACGGGCCGCCTGTATCTCCAAGAGATTGATGTGAGATAGAGAGGACCATCGCCTCTGGGTCTGATAGGGACCCAAGGGGGCACCTCACCCTTCCAGGGATGCATCTGTGTGGAAGGAAGGGAGCGGAAAGGTATTCTTTGACGAATTAATTTTGACTGACCTCCAGGTTCAGGGCTGACACTAGGTAGGGAGTGACATGAATTTGGTTGTCGAATTGTCCAGTTCTCTAGGACCACTGATTTTGTAGAGTCCACTGGACAGGTCTCCTATGGAGATGAGCGAATGTCACCGTGGGTTTAATGGCAGTAGACATGTAGCCCAGTAATTTCAACATTTGTCAGGCTGTGACAAGTGGTTGAGACTGTATCTTGTAAAGCCAGTGATAGAGTGTCCTGGCAGGATGGCGGAAGGTACGCCTTCATATGAATAATGTCTAGAACAGCTGCGGTGTATTAGATACTGGGAGATGTAGTGCCTTTTTTTTCTTTAAGACTGCTGCTATCACCGCTAGGCATTTGGTGAAGACTCTCACGGTTGATGAAAGGTAAAATGGGAGAGCCCGAAACTGGTAGTTTTGGCCCAGGAGGTGGAAGCGCAGAAATTTGATGAGCAGGGTGAATCAGTATATGTAGGTAAGCATCCTTCAAAATCAGGGCACACATCCAGTCTCCTTGTTGTAGGAGAGGCATAATAGCTGGCAGAGTGACCATGCGGAATGCTTGATCTGAATGTATAGACTCAGACATCTCACATCAAAAAATGGGTTTGAGATCTTTGGTTCTTTTGAGTACTAGAAAGAAATGGGAATAATATCCATTCTGTTGTTCTGCAGCCGATACTGGTAAAATAGTTTGTTTGACCAGAAGTGTTGACAGTTCCTCTTGGAGAATAGCAACAGATTGCGGAGGACATATAATTATCCAGGGAGGAGGGACAGAGATAAACTCCAGTCCAGAGTAGGTCCCATTTAGATAATTTAGAGTTCCCATTTGTCTGAAGTGATTATTTGCCAAGCCTCTGGATGGAGAGCAAAACGACACCCGACTGCCTCCGAGGCTTAGGCAGTACTGGGGAAGTCACTGAGCAGTAGGCTGATCGTCCCTTCCTGAGGGATGGGCACAGCAGCCATAGGTGGCCGAGGGAGTACCTCTGGCAGGTTGGTAACGTCCTCTGAAGCCACCATTTATTAGAGGCGTTATATTTTCTACCTCTTTTTAAAGTAGGAGGAACATTTGGGTACGGTAGGTATAGTGTGGAGTATGGTACATATTTTGAACCATACAAAAGGTCCTACAAGATGTTTGTAGATCATCTAAAAGGGTCTGTATACCTGGCCGAGATAACATGAACCCTTTAAAGGGAGTACTGGTTATTTTATGCTGTACATCGGAGTAAACCTAGACATATGTAGCCAAACATGGCAACGTGAGGCTACTCCAATAGCTGAGAGTCGGGCAGAGGTATCTACAGCATTGTAGCCTGACCAGAGAAGGTGGCGTGAGACAGAATTAGTGGTAGTGACCATAGTCAATAACTGGTCTGTCTCCTGAAAGGGAGGAATTTTATTGACAGTTTACAGAATAGCAGTCCCCAGGATACATTGATATTTTATCAATGGACCCATGTAATTCAAAAATATGACTATTTATAGTACCTGATGCTAAAGCCTTTTTGTCCAGGTAATCTGTATTTTGGGACTTTGTATCAGGAGGCAAGGAGCTCACATGTTTTAGGTTTTTTTAGAACAATCATGAGTGGCAGTAATGACCACAAAATCTGCCTCTAGTAGAGAGGAATGGGTGGTCTAAAGGAGACAGGTATAATCTGTTAGCCTTAGGAGGAACCGCTATGTCTGAAGGCTGCTGCTAGGCAGCTAGTAAGGCACTTTGATATGTAGGTATTAGTGCTGGAACCACCAACACGGATTCCTCAGGCAATTCTAAGTAATCTGCCATGTCCTTACGGTGTTTATCATGTTCCGTAGTGAACTATCCCATCACCTTTTGTATTTGAAGCATTGTATCGCTAAAGGTGGGATCATCTGGAGGAGAGGTAGCCATGGGAGGAGGCAAATCTTCATCCAGAGAAAAGATGTCTGAAAAAGGTCTGGCAGTAAAGCCTAGAGGAACGATGTGTAAACAAGCTTGATACATCCAGCAGACCAGACCTGAGTTTGATTCTGGAACAGACAGAACACCAGGAGGAAGGAGCTACTGGTATAACTAAACCTTCTCTACTGGGACTATATTGCCCTCCTTCCCTCCCCCGCCACCCTAAACCAGTTCTACTTTTATAGGCACAAGATTTAACTGACAACAGGAACTTCCTGTTTGGGAGCAGAAAGTGAGTGATCACACAGCCACCAAAGACTCACCATCCTAGAAGGGCAAGAGTAGCTCTCCGTCCCCCCCAGCTGCTGGAGGTCTGACTCTGAGAAAGTAAGGATATTACTGAGAAATTTAGGAACTTCTCGTCTCAGAACAGGAAGATCAGGAGTGAAAAGGGCACAGAAACAGTAAGTAAGTAGGGAGAGAAAAAAAATAATAAACAAACAGAGGAAAGAGTAAGTATTCCAAACAGTTAGGGGGCCAGAAAAAGACATGATAGGAGTGGTGCAGTGCAGTGGCTGTCCAGCAGCAGTCTTCCAGGAGATGTTCTGGAGGATGCAGTGTTGTCCCATCTGCAGGCACCTCTCTGGGCTGAGGGAGGAGGTTGCTCATCTCCAGGCTGAGTTGGCCAGGATTTGTGGGACCTCCTCTCCCACCCAGGGACCACCAGGATCACTGCCGTTGCCTAAGAGGTTGCCAAGAAAGAGGAGCAGTTGGACCACAGTGGGCTCAGGGAGGGTGTGGGTGGTGGAACAAAGGCGCATCCCTCCAGTTGTATGTCTCCACAATTTCGATGCCGTTCTGGAAACATGTGGTTCCTCTATGGAGACACCTACAGTAGAGACCAAGGAGGATGCTGGGAACCTCCACAAAGGAGACCCACAGGAGGGTGGCATGGGACCCCACAGGGGAAGGAAACAACTCCTGGTGGGGGACTGCATTGTTAGGAAGGTAGAACTGGGGGAGGAAGCGGAGAGGGAGGTAAGGTGCCTGCCTGGCGCCATGGCTTGGAGGGACAGGGAGCGAATCCTCAGGATCGCAGGAGCAGCTGCACAGGGGAGGGAGCTGGATGTCACTGTCCACCTAGGGACAAATGACCTGGCTAAGAAAGGGATCAGAGCAGTGCAAGAAGCGTTTGTGGAGATGGGAGGGGCCTTAGACAAATAGCACACCGGTAACCTTTCTCGGAGGTGCTGCCTGTCTATTGGCACGGTGAGGCTAGGGTGCTCCACACCATGAGATTCAATCAGTGGTTGAAAAACTGGTGCAGAGCTCAGGATTTGGCTTCACTGGGGACTGGGGGTCCACCTGGAGGATGCAGGCCTACATGGCATGATGGTCTGCATCTGTCCAGGAGGGGAACCAGGATCCTAGGTGATAGGTTTAAATACTTCATTGGCAAGCATTTAAACTAGCCAAGGGGGGAGGCACTGGAAAGGAGCAGGGAACTCCGAGCCCCCTCCAAAAAAATCAGAGTACTAAGTGAGGTAGACACCAACATGGAGATGTCAATAGGGAGAAGCGCAGGGGTAAATGGAGAAAGTGACAAACGCAATAAGGACAGGGATGGGGCAAAAAGGGGTAAGGCCATCAAGAAATGGAGGGCAAAGAGTACCAACGCCCGTAGTCTGGGCAACAAGCTCCCTGAACTGGTGGCCTTGATGGAAGAGGGATGCCTGGATATCGAAGCAGTCACAGAAACATGGTACACAGAGAGCCATGACTGGGATGTTAACATACCAGGGTACACAACCTACGGGAGGGGGGTAGCTCTCTATATAAGGGAAGGGATAAAAGCAACTGAATAAAAAGAGTAAACAGGTAGGAGAGGAGGCACTGTGGGTCACCTTAGAGACTGGAAATGGCACCACAATCCGCACAGGGGTTGTATACAGACCACCATGTCAGAGAATGGACAAGGATATGATAGAAGGCATACTTAGGATGGCAGAGAAAGGGGAGATACTGTTGATTTGATGGGGGACCTTAATATCCCAGATGTTAACTGGAGCACCTTTGCTGCAGCCACATCCAAAAGCAGGGCCATTCTTGATGCCCTTCAGGTGGCATGCCTCAGACAGCTAGTTTTGGAACCTACTCGTGAGGAAGCAATCTTAGACCTCGTACTCTCAAATGGGGACAGTGAGAGGATCTCAGATCTAGAAGTGGGTAGCCATATGGGAACAAGTGACCATCAAACAGTGTGGTTCACGATAAACTCAGCTACAGAGTTAAGCCATACAGAAGTGAGGGCTGACTTTGGCAAGATGGGAGAGTGCCTTAGAAAAGCACTAGCAAACAGACTAGAAGGAGGGGTGGAGCAACAATGGGGAAATATCAAAACAGCCATCACAGAGGCAACAAGCCTTTGTGTGAAACAAATAAATCAAAACAAAAGGAAAAGTCACTATGGTTCTCAAAAGAGGTGGCGGTGAAGGTTAGGGAGAAAAAGATATCATTTAGGAAGTATAAGGAAACAAAGAAGGAGCAGGACAGAGAACTGTACCAGTTAAGGCAGAAGGAAGCAGGGAGGGTAGTCAGAATAGCAAAGGCCAAAACTGAGGAAAAGCTAGCCAACTCGGTTAAGAAGGGGGATAAAACCTTTTATAGATATATCAAGGAGCGTAGAAAGACAAAGGGAGGGATAGTGAGGCTAAATAGAATGGCTGGTGGGTGGGCAGAGCGACAGTGAAAAAAGCATGGCTACTGAATGAATACTTCTGTTCAGTATTCACAAAAGAGGAAGTGGGGGAGGTGCCTAATCCAATTAACAGAAGCACTCTGGAGAGGGGGGTCGATCCCAGTCCTTTCACAGAAGAAAGGGTTCTGAAAGAATCCTAAAACTGAAGGTGGACAAAGCAATGGGGCCAGATGGAATTCACCCCAGAATTCTAAAAGAATTAAGCAGAGAACAAGTGACACCTGTGACTACCCTTTTTAACAAATCATGGGAGGATGGTGTGGTACCCAGGGTGGGACAAATCACTTTTTGACCTGGTGGCCAGTTTGGCCACCATACCTCAAAATCTGGTGGCCAAAAATATTTTTAGGTGGCCGATTTTCTTACGGCCGCTAGCCTATAAAATATGGTAGCCATTTTTTTAACTTGCCTTTCAGATGAGGAATTGTCTATTAACCTACATTTGGGAATGTGTTTACCAGAGATTCTGATGAGAATTAGCCTGCCAGAACAGCATCAAGTATACACAGGAGGGAGAATTTATAAAGTACACAGTGAAAGTCCTGCCTGTCTGACTGACCAGAACCTGCTGATTTACAAGTGAAAACAAGTCCTCTTCTAGTGTTAGTGACAGTGTACACTGCGTTTTTTTTTGTTTTGTTGTTGTTGACTTATTAAATAAACCAATAAAACTTTTCAGATGTTGTGATTTCTCTTATTGTCTTGTGTGTTTTTTTTTTTTTTTGGGGGGTACTTTTTCTGTGACTTTTTTTTTCATTACATGGCCAGACATGTGCTGCCGCCTGCTGCTATGCTGTTACCATCCCCAATCCACCACTGTAGGGTCATCATCACTAAAATTAGATTTTGAGGGCAAGGGCAGAAAACAAGTAAATGCTTCCTAAGAACTATGGCTGACAGATTGCTAACAGTATTTATATTGCTGTTACTGTCTTCTTCAAAATCGGTCCACATCCCACATCCCACTCCAATGCAACCACTGTCTGTGTCCTTAGAACTCAACTCCTCGAGTCCGACTCCGACACCTCATCTATTTCTGCTTCCAAGTCCATTATATCTGATTCTGGATATGTGACTTTATGCCCAGAAAGATGCCGATATCCTGGTGTTGATGAGTACCAGTGATCAATTGATGGGTCTGGATTAAAGTCCGCTATTGTTGGTCCATTTAAACTGATCATCAGCAAATCGTCCATAGTGCTATCAATAAGATTGCTACGAGATATTGTTTTAATCCTATTATGAGCACTAAATCCCCTTTCACAAGCAGCTGTACTCACTGGCATTACCTGAAAAATTGTGATCAACAACCGTAACAGACCAAATCTCTCTAAATTTTGGTGAACCTTTCTAAATACATGCTCTGTATTTTGATTTTTTACAGCATTTTCGAAATCTTGCCACTCTTCCAAAACTTTTTGTGTAATTTCTCTTTCAAGTTCAGCATCCTGTAGCTCTGGATCAGATAAAAGTTGCCCTGAACCGTATTGCTTTTTCAGGAAGGGCATGTACATCTGGCAAAGCCCTGTGATGGATTCCTGACCAAAATTTAGAAAGAGAGGGTCATCAGGAGAAGGCCAAACTGTTGTGTCAAATACTGAAAATCGTTTGTAGTCTTCCGACTGCCACATGGGCTCAAATCTGTCACATAAGAATCCAACCACACTGTTGCATATTTTCTCCTTGATCAGTGTGCGGGCATTTTCACTGGAAACAATCTCCTTGGCTGCTTGGTCTGAAGCAGTGGCCTGCCTGGTTCTTTTTTGCCTTTTATTCCTATTTTTCTGTACTACATGATATTCACTAGCATTTTCAGTCATGCCTGGTGGAGGGCTTGAAGTGCTGCTGCCATCCATACCACCAGTAAGGAGACTGCCCTCGAACTGGCATACTCTAAAACTGCCTCAGAGGGCCGCATTGGTCTTCAACTTCATGAGCTCAATGCAGCTCTCCACCCATGGCTGTATCTGAGTAAGAAGACACTCTTTTTGGAAATTTTGAGAAAGTCTTCCAAGAATAGATAGATAATCTTGTTGAAAGGCCAAGAACCACATTTTTTTTTTGTTTTTTACAAAGTTCAAATGTCCTTAACGCTGTCTGCATCAGGAGTCCCACTGTGCTGTGTTGCAGTATTCTCTAAGTGTGCAATTATTGCCGGCAGGTTGTGGAGAAGAGCTGACACAGCACTGTGGTGCGAACTGACCCAGCGCACTGTGAAAATGCTGACCAGTTTTTTCAATTCAATGAAAAGGGTGTTAGCAGCCTCCTCCAAGGCTCTCATTCTTCGGTGAGAAGAATGATAAAATGAATACAGGGCCCGCAAGCCATTTTCATTTTCGTGAACTTCTGGCATATGTTTTTGGGCATCCAGAATGGCCAGTTGTAAAAGATGTGCGATGCAGTGTGTAGCAATTAACCAAGGCAGGCCACTGTTTTGTAACTTTGCTGTGACTCCACCACGTTGACCTCGCATGACTGATGCACCATCAGTCGCCATCCCAGAAATCCATGGAAGAGTTTTCCACAAGGAGATGTTAAGTTTGTTAAAGAGTGAATCTAATGCTGCAATGTATCCATTGGCATCTGCTTTCCCTAGTAGCTCGGTACCAATAAAGGAGGTATTTGGAGTACCATCTTCACCAACATAACTGATCAACACATTCACAAATTCCCTCACACTTCTGTCAGTGCTTCCGTCTATTAACAGTCCAACAGCAGGAGATTTTTTTATCTCTTCAGTTGTATTTGTGCGTATTACTGCTGCAATATGATGCACAAACTTGCTGCACCTCTTGTGATTTGTGTATTGTTCAATCACTTTTATATTACATTTGCGTAAAAAGTGAGGTATGAAACGGAAAGTCCCGAAATGGCCTATCCCTTGATGCCAGAAAGTAGGCAACATTAAAAAGACACTGCATGGATTCTCTCATTGCAACATTCATCTTTTGAAAACAAAAAGCCATAGGTGTGGATTCTGGTGCCTTTGAGTCCTTTCAGCCAGAATGCATTTACATGGAACTGCTTGCATCATGAATTTTATAGACTCCATTTTAAAAGTACTGCTACCAACAAAAACACAGATGTATGATCTGCCAGATGGGGTTGCTTCCTACACACCTTGCAACTCATAGTGTTGCTTTGCTTCTCATACTGAAGCCAGTCAAATTCCCGTGACCATTCAACCCTGAATTTGCGTTTCACTGAATCTTTTTTCCTGTTGGTAGGATTTATTCTGGGCAGAGAGCTTGAGGAAGATGAACTATCTGCAACGTAAACACTATTAGAAGTAGCAGAAACACTACGAACCTGAACAATATCAGTAACCATTACTGATAGTCTCTCAATATGGTCGCGGCCGTCACCCCGGCTGCCTCTTCCTCCAGAAATAGAAGAAACAGCAGCAGCAGCGTTACCAACTGGAGGATTTAATTTCACATGTTCCTCCTCATCAGCAACATCGACAATGTTACTGTCAGTGTTACTGATGACTTGAATGGTTTTGTTACGTAATTCTTCCACAGCACATAGACTGGGTTTAATAAAGCCAAAGGAAAACAAATCAGGTTGTTGTTTTTGTTTCTTTTTTCCAGACATTTTTATTACTCCAATCCCAAAACTGTATGCAAAACAATGAGTGGCTGCCAGTAATGGCAGCAGCACAGCAGCAGACAGTTTTTGGATGCCTGCCTGAGCCTGACACAACCAGGAGGACTGGCTGTAGCCGTGTGACTGTGAGTGACTGAGACTGATGGACTTGTCTTGGATGGACTGATATTTGTAGTACACAACCAGAGGCTGTCACTAATATTTGTGCACACAGGTTATAATAGCTATGCCTTTTTCATTAATTGTGGCAAGCTTTAATTTTTTTTTTCTTTTAAATTGGTCCCCTCAAAAAAGCCTGACACAACCTCAAGAGCACTGGACGAGACAGGTGGATAGCCAAACAGCAAAAGACGCAGTCAATAATATGCACACAGGCAGCAGTTAGCACTAGCATGGACTTTTCATTAATTGTGGCAAGCTCCAATTTTTTTTCTTTTTAATTGGTCCCCTCAAAAAAGCCTCACACAACCTCAAGAGCACTGGACGAGACAGGTGGATAGCCAAACAGCAAAAGACGCAGTCAATAATATGCACACAGGTAGCAGTTAGCACTAGTATGGACTTTTCATTAATTGTGGCAAGCTCTAATTTTTTTTCTTTTAAATTGGTCCCCTCAAAATACCCTGACACAACCTCAAGAGCACTGGACGAGACAGGTGGATAGCCAAACAGCAAAAGACGCAGTCAATAGTATGCACACAGGTAGCAGTTAGCACTAGTATGGACTTTTCATTAATTGTGGCAAGCTCTAACTTTTTCTCTTTTAAATTGGTCCCCTCAAAAAAGCCTGACACAACCTCAAGAGCACTGGACGAGACAGGTGGATAGCCAAACAGCAAAAGACGCAGTCAATAATATGCACACAGGTAGCAGCAGCACTAGTATGGATTTTTCATTAATTGTGGCAAGCTCTAACTTTTTTTCTTTTAAATTGGTCCCCTCAAAAAAGCCTGACACAACCTCAAGAGCACTGGACGAGACAGGTGGATAGCCAAACAGCAAAAGACGCAGTCAATAATATGCACACAGGTAGCACCAGCACTAGTATGGATTTTTCATTAATTGTGGCAAGCTCTAATTTTTTTTCTTTAAATTGGTCCCCTCAAAAAAGCCTGACACAACCTCAAGAGGACTGGACGAGACAGGTGGACAGCCAAACAACAAGAGACACAGTCACTAATATGCACGCAGGTAGCACTAGTATGGACTTTTCATTAATTTGTGGCACGCTCTAATTTTTTTTTTGTTTGGCCCTCCCCCCATAAAAACCTGACACAAACAACCACTAATATGCACACAAGTGGTAGTCCAGACTCCGGACTTTAAATTATTGTAGCTTGCCTTGTATTCTTGTTTTGTCAGTGGGCCCAAGCCCCAATCCCACCCAAAAAAGCCTAACAAGCAAAATCAGATACAGCTCCCCCTGTACCACGTCCACAAAGCACGGTCTCTGTTGTCTTCCTCCCTCCCTTCCCCCAGTCATCACACTCACTCAGCACAGTGACTAAACAATGTGCTAGCAGCTGAGTGGAGCAATTGCAAACACAAATTCAGAAAGAATATTTATTTACCCACTCAATTTGCCCCTTTGCAGTGATTCAAAGCCTCCTTCCTCAATCCCTACAACAGGAC
Organism: Neoceratodus forsteri; assembly: GCA_016271365.2. Classification (NCBI taxonomy): domain Eukaryota; kingdom Metazoa; phylum Chordata; order Ceratodontiformes; family Ceratodontidae; genus Neoceratodus; species Neoceratodus forsteri. The sequence continues at coordinate 887,683,659 of CM057450.1, read as the reverse complement.
CACCAAACACCGGCCCCTCCCCCCAGTCAGCACGTCGTCCCCAAATTGAGACGTAAAAGCTCTTTTTTAGTATACAGAATAGATCAGGAGTCGAGTCGTACAGGCTCCTAAAAAAACAGTACTCGTAGTTTTTATTCACTGAGCCCTTAAAAGGGCTGTTGAACTTGCAGTAACCTCGGCAAAGTTATGCTCTCTGACAGCTCACACCAAGTCTCCCTCCTCACCCTCTCACTGCCTGAAATCAATGACTGCAACTTGGCGCGAGAAAATCCTTTCCCTATCTGTGCTGCTCCAGACTCCCCCCACCCATGTGAGCACCCAACTGCTCACCTCGTGATCTCACTGGCGGCTGGTCCGCTGGTGTCTCCTACTGCTGCGCAGACTCGCTGGTGGTGAGGTGTGCCGCGTGCGCCAGATGTCCCAATGTCAAGTCTCAACTCCTCCTCTGGCTCCAGATATCTCCTGCTCTCATGGCCGCGCAGCTGTGACGATCCCGCGCATGCGCGATGAAGGCAGCTCAGCTAAATTCATTGACAGGGGATGCTGAGCTACCACGCATGCGCGCCCGAGATGCAGTTTACTACTCGCCAGAATGGCGAATTTTTACAGTAATCTGGTGGCCAAAAGGATTAGCCAGGTCGCATTTGGTGACCTGGCGACCCTATTTGTCCCACCCTGGTGGTACCGGAGGACTGGAAAAAGGCTGATGTGATTCCCCTTCACAAAAGTGGGACCAAGACAGAGGCAGGAAACTACAGACCTGTCAGTTTGACCTCTGTGGTAGGAAAAGTGATGGAATCACTTCTGAAGGAAAGAATTGTTAAGTACCTAGAGGCCAGTGGGGCAAAAGACCCAAGGCAGCATGGGTTCACAGTGGGAAGGTCATGTCAGTCGAATCTAACTGATTTCTTTGACTGGGTGACCAAAGTAGTAGAACAGGGAGGGGCTGTGGACATGGCCTACTTAGACTTTAGCATGGCATTTGACACAGTCCCACACAAAAGATTAGTAGTCAAATTAACCAGCCTGGGAGTGGGTCCCAGGGTGGTAGCCTAGGTAAAACATTGACTGAACAGGACACAGAAGGTAACTGTAAATGGAGTACACTCTGAAGAAAGAGGGATTACTAGTGGGGTACCGCAGGGTTCAGTACTGGGTCCAGTCCTTTTTAATGTATTTATAAGTGACATTGCAGAGGGACTGGAAGGAAAAGTATGCCTCTTTGCAGATGACACAAAGATCTGCAACAGAGTCGATGCACAAGGAGGCATGGAAAGGATGAAAAGGGACTTGGCAAGGTTGGAGGAATGGTCAGAAGCATGGCAGCTTGGATTCAATGCAAAGAAGTGCAAAGTAATGCACCTGGGAAACAAAACCCAAGGGGAAAAATCACACAATGTGGTTGGGGGGGAAGAGATAGTAACAACAACAAAAATGGAAAGGGACCTGGGGGCAATCATATCAGATGACCTTAAGCTTGGCAAACAATATGAGAAGATGGTAGGGAGAGCTGGGGGGATACTGGGATGTATAGGGAGAGGCATCACCAGCAGAAATGAGGAAGTTGTTATCCCCCTGTACAGACTGTTGGTGAGACCCCAACTGGAGTACTGCGTCCAGTTCTGGAGACCCCATCTCTGTAAGGACATAGACAGGATGGAGGTAGTTCAGAGGAGGGAAACTAAAATGGTGCAGGGTCTGCAAGAGAAGCCATATGAGGAGAGACTAAAGGAGCTTAATATGTATACCCTTGAGGAAGTCCAAGAGGGTAGCATCTTCCAGAAAAAGAGATGTGCAAGAACAAGGGGATACAATTTGAAGATAGAGGGGTGTCGGCTCAGGGGCAATGTGAGGAATTATTTTTTCAGAGAGGGTGGATGACGCATGGAACAGCCTTCCTGAGGAGGTTGTGGGGTCTAAAACTGTGGGAGAATTCAAGAATGTATGGGACAGACATAAGGCAATTTTTGTGAGGGGGGGGGTAGGAATAAATAGGCTGTTGGTTAAATAGGATCTGCAGCTTATCCTCCAGGTGGGAAATGGGCAGACTAGGTGGGTCAAGCGGTCCTTATCTGCCGTCAAAGTCTATGTTTCTATATTTCTATTCTCACAACCTCCACTTGCATACTGTGTGACTCTGAGCAAGTCACTTAACCGCCCAGTGCTCCCAGGTCACCCCTGAAAACAGGCACTTGTGCCTAGTGGGCCTTACCTGGTTACCAAAGACTTAAAAAAGGTGAACCCTGGCCCTGAAATCAGTGCCGAGGAACTCCTCGTTCAGATCATCAGGGAGCTCTCCATGATGCTCCTACTCAGAGTAATTCTCATTGTAAGGTTTTCTGGAGGAGAACAGGCCGGTTTAATATCATAGTAGTCATCATGACAATGCTTGTGAGACGAAAGGGCCTATCCCCCCTTCCTGGGTCGGGAGGGGGTCATAATGTACGTTATGCAAGACCTGCTGCATAATGTTGGTGATGTCCCGTTTTCAGGGGATAGGGAATGCAGAGAATTAAAAAAAAGGGAGGGGGGGACGGGACGTGCAGTATTTGCAGGTCTTGTACCTGGGTAATAATAAGCAGGGTTCTTTGTCTTGATCTGGTAGACCTCTGTGTGAGCCCACTTGTGTTTGAGGAGGGGCATGTTCAAGGGCAAACGCCAATGATTTACTTTGAGGTCGTTGGGTCCTTGTAGAGGATCCTGTTGAAGCATCACGCAAATTTCCTGCCATTATCGATGGGGCAGAAGCCCCCATCGATGGAGCAACCTTGGGTTCAGTTGCTGTAAAGACGCTTGAAAGCATCGAGGACAGGTTAAAGAACTCCATTGACTGAGCAGGTATTTCCTGCACCGCAGTGGCAAGTATCGTCGACGACAGAATGGAAGTCGTTGACGAGAAAGCTTGTTTAAAGTCCTCTGTTGACGAGAGAGGAGCTCCCATCGACGAGGAAGCATGGCCAGAGCCGGTCGTCGAGAGAAGAGCTCCTGTCGACGAGGAAGCGTGCTTTAGAACCCACTGTCGATGAGAGAGCTCTCCGTCGACGAGGAAGCATGGCCAAAGCCTGCTGTCGACGAGGAATCATGCTTTTAGAACCCACGGTTGACAAGAGAGGAGCCCTCCTCGACGAGGAGGCATGCTCCAGGTGCTCCGTCAACGGGGTAACCAGTGGAATGGTGTCAGTCGACGAACATTCAGGGTAAAGGATTTATTGGGTTAACTTTCTTTTTAGTTTTTGCCCAGAATGAGAACCAGATGCTGGGAAGCCCTTGGAACGGACTCCCTGGTTCTCCGATAGTGGCGTATATGCAGACATAGAAATAGATGAAGGTCAGGCAACTGTCGATCAGTTGGTGGAGTAAAGTTTTAAGAAAAACTTACAGGAATTGGTGTTATGTTTTCCAAACACCTTATACAAAGTTGATGATTATCAAATCAAAATCTTCCACCCACAGTGGCAGGAACAAAAATAAAGTTTGCTTGGTTGAAGAATCCAATTTCTCGCCGATGACTTCTACACAGAAGTTGAACTAGCTGCTACTCCAGCTGAAGACAGTAGAAAAACGAACTGAGGATACCAAGGACCACGCACACTTGTACAGGAAGGAGGATGTGATGTCATGTGTGGCTGGTCCCTGGTGAAGACTGCTAGAAGAACCTGCTGTGTGATAGAGCCCTCTGCTGGATACTCCCAGAAGTAATGACTTGCTGCAAGAGACCATTCCGTGGCAGATCTACTGTTACAGGTGAGTAATCTGGTGTTTTTAGGACATGAATATGTTGTTCTATCCATGCTTACTGGCACACTCCTAGCAGTTCCCCGGGAGAAGGGAGGCAAGGTGCACACCCCCTACTTAGGAAATAAGGACCAGAGTCCTGAGGTCCCAAAACTAGCATCCCGGCATGACTGTCAAGTCAATGTGGTAATGGGAAATGAAGGTGTGTGCTGATTTCCTAGATAAGGACATCCCTAGAAGCAGCAGTATGGCAGGTGGAATGAGCTCTAAGCCCTCCGGGAGGCTCCCTACCCACCAACCTATAGCAAAGACCAATGCAGGAAGTGATGCACCTGCAAATTGTCCACTTGGCTGCAGATCTGCCAGATGCAGCTTCAGTGTAGGTAACAGCTGGTGAACATCTCCCCGAACTCCATCCCTGCGCGCTTTATAGTAAGCAAGCGCTCGCCTCAGGTCCAGAATATCGAGCCTGTGTTCAGTCTCCGAGGTGTGATTCGAGAATAACATCGGAAGAGACATCACCTGATTCAGGTAAAAGTCCAACACAACCTTTGGGAGGAACTTCGAATTGGGGCACAAAACAACCTTGTCCCTGTGGAAGACCAAGTAAGGAGCCTCCATCATTGATCCTTCTGGTTGACATGACAGCTGCCAAGAAGGTGCTCTTTCACGACAGGTGAGACATCTCACACCTGTGCATCAGTTCAAATAGCTTGCCCATGGACTTTGCCCAAACCAGCAAAAGATCCCACAGTGGTGGTGGTTCACACAACGGAGGGGAAATGTGATCTAAGCCTTTGAAAAAGCACCACATCACTATCTACTGCACCACTGACTGCTGACCAGCCCACGGCCAGTAAGCAGTGTCGAGGCACAGGTCAGAAAACATAGGAAAAACGAGCAGCAGTTGTAGAATTCACAAAAGTGTTTTATTAGTACTAGCAGTAACAAAAAAATAAACCTGTTCAGTATAACTATTTACAAAGGCAGAGTGTGACAGGGTAGAATAGGACCCTGTCCCATTTGTTATGGAGAAAGGGTTTAAATGCAAAGATCTAAACTTTCTTTTTCTATCTCTTCTCTATTTGGTTGCGCAACCAGGTTTTCCTGTGAGACTTTGTGCTTGATCAACCCAACAGGCTCGCAGTTCTTTGCCTCTCACTGTCTTAGTTCTCTCTTCCTGTGTTTTTTTCTCCCTTGCATATCTGCTAATATAAACATAGGTGCAAATCACTGTATGGAAATGTAACTGATATTGGGATCCCTTTTGTTTAGAAAATATATAGAACTACTGATGAAATGTATATAATTGTATTTTGAGATGATTGCAGAGAGCTATAGAAAACTCGAGAGGTTACCAGAGTTCAATTTTTAGGCCTTTTTGCAAAAGGGGACCTCATGGAGCTACTGTGTTCATCTTGCCTGATACGAGAACACAACACTTTGCAAGAAAGATGCTTGAATTAAGAGTGGGGATTGAAATGACTTCTAAGAGAGCTGTGCTGCAATTTCTGGGAGATTTGAAGAAAAAAAGGACAGAGACTGAAAGAAAAAAACTATTTCATTCCTCCTCTGTACATAGTTATTATGAACAAGTTTATTTTTTTTATGTTACTGTAAATAAATATTTTTGGTGAATTCTACAACTGCTCCTGGTTTTCCCTATGCTTCCTAACCTGTGCCTCGACAGAGAATAAACAGAAGATCCATCCATGGAATCATCCGTCCCAGCAATATGCACTGGGGCGATCTATAGACCTCCAGCGCAGAGGGAGGAAGTAGACAGGGAACTAGGGAAGAACATACACGACATGGCAGCTAAGGGCGAAATCCTGCTACTGGGGGATTTCAATATGCCAGACTTGGATTGGGTCACCCAGATGGCTGTTTCAGCCAGAAGCACAGCCATCCTAGAATCCCTGCAGGGAGCTGGATTCAGGCAGCTGGTGCATGAGCCAACCAGGGACAAGTCAATTCTGGACCTGGTATGAACCAATGGATACAGAGTCAAAGAAATACAGGTGGAAGGGCAGCTGGGGTCCAGTGACCACCACATGGTGTGGTTCAGCATGAAGACATGGACTCAATCAAGCCATACAAGGGCAACAGCATTAGATTGCAGGAGGGCAGATTTCATTGAAATGGGCAGATGTATACCAGCAATCCTGGGAAATGGAGAGACAGTAAAGGGGAGTGGAAAAACAATGGGAGAAACTGAAAGGAGCCATAGTGAATATAACAAACCAATGCATTAGGATAGTGACCAAAGGAAAAAGAATAAGCAAACCACTATGGCTCTCCAAAGAGGTGAGGGACAAAGTCAAGGTTAAAAAGCTGAGTTTTAGGAAATAAGGTGAGCCAAAGGGAGGAAGACATGGAGGTGTAACTTAATTGTCTAAAGTAAGCAGGGAAGGCTGTTAGGAGGGCGAAGGTGCAGGCAGAAAAGAGCTTAGCACAGTCTGTAAACAAAGGGGATAAGGCATTTTATAGGTACATTAGTGAAAGAAGAAAAACGGGGGGATTGTGAGACTCAAAGGGAGAAGGGAGAGTGTAAGGAGGGGGATCTGGACAAGGCAGAAATACTGAACAAATACTTCTGCTCAGTATTCACTAAGGAGGGGCAGGTCAAGGACCACAGCTGGGTTGCAGAGGCAATGGGCGGGGGGGGGAGAAGTGAACACCAGTCCATTCACAGTGGAGAGAGTTCTGGAAGAACTCACAAAGCTGAAGGTGGTTAAGGCCACGGGGCCAGACGGCATCCACCCAAGGATATTAAAGGAGCTGCGAAGGGAACTAGCAGCGCCTCTGGCAGCCCCTGTTCACAGAGTCACTCAACACTGGTGTCATTCCAGAGGACAGGAGAAGGGCACATGTAGTCCCACTGCACAAGAGTGGCAGTAGGGAGGAGGTGGGGAACTACAGGCCAGTCAGCCTCACCTCAGTGGTGGGAAAGATCATGGAGACACTGCTGAAAGAAAGGACAGTGACGCATTCGGAATCCAGGGGTGCGCAGGATCTGAGGCAGCATGGATTCACAGCAGGAAGGTCATGTCAAACGATTCTAATCATTTTTTTTGATTGGGTGACAAGGGAACTCAATCAGGCAGGGGCAGTAGATATCACCTACAGGGCTTGCGTTAATGCGCTACTGACGTCCCCCTCGGGCAAAAATCCCATTTTTGATGCACTATTTTGAAAGCACTGCATCTGCTTTGATGCAGCCCTTCTTAACTTAATTGGTGCTGCTGTCACTTTAAACGCACTGTCCTAAGCTTCTCCGTGGGACACAGTGAGAGGGGCGGTGATGAGCGGTCCCTTTTTTTTTTAAACGTATATCGGAGGCGAGCTGTGATTGGTGAGGCGTCAGTAAGGTGGTGGGGGACCCAGCTGAGTAGGAGTGGCCCAGTAATCAGCATGGGTAGCGATTTGTTAAGTCTGGGGGAGGAGTATGTGGGCTGGCATTACTTTGCTTGTTGACTTGATCTGTGGCAGATGAATCAGCGAGGAAAAGTCTGTAGCCCTTGTCTGTGTGGGTCAGGGAGAAGAGCTGGCGAAATGGGTGAACTGAGTACGGAGGAGCCGGGGTGATTGACGTGACAGCGGCTTCGAGGAGCAGCAGCTGAAGACGGTGCCCAGTTCGGCGGATCCCACCTAAGAGGTAATGGGGTCAGACGAAGAAAAGGAACCTGTGTTCCTTCTGTGTGTGGGTCTGCTGGTTTGGGGAGTGTGTCAGGATAGTGCCGTATTGGAGACTGGGTAAAGGTCATAGATTGTCGACATTAATTCAAAGGGAGACAGACTGTAACCGTTACTGCAGTGAGGGGGGAGGGTAAAGCCAAGGATTCTGTTACTCTACTCAGTGCCTACAGTAGTACAACCCTCCCCTGCTGCGTGACGGAAAAGTGGTGATTGAGAGACTAACTTCCTGCATTTGTTATGGCTGCTAGATTAATGCCTATGGCTGCCCCATCATCTTTAGGAAAAGTAGGGGTACTTTCTCTGTTTGACCTGGTAACCAAAAACAGCATTTGTTTTGGTAGACTGCTCCACAGACCGCCTCGCACGGAATCCGATTCAGTCTGTGGACCAGTTGGGTAGCCAAGGCAAACAGAGATTGTACCTCCACTTTTACTAATATGATGTGGCAACTGCATGCATTTACATCTAACAGCTGGTAACTTGCATTTTTTTTTATTCCTCGACAGCTTGACACAACTGAAAACACAAGGAGGTCTCTCATATCACTTTTCCATGTCATGCAGGGCAGAGTACTACTGTACTGATGAGGCATGGCAGTAACTTCTGTTTTGTTACTATAAAGGCAGTTTAGTGGTGAGGAAGGCTTCCTAAGAGTATCGGGAGTACAAATGAGGCGTCTAAGCATTCGCTTCAATCTCCCATCATTCAGCCTGCCTATAACTTGGATCAGTGTACCACATAGTGTGTTCTTATGCTGCACAGGTGGTACACTGATCTGGAACTTAATATAGCCGTTCAGAGCACAAGATATCAATTAGTTACTGGCAGACAGACAGTTTGGATAGTCAAGCAGCTTTGATCTACTTTGTGTTATACTTGTTCACGACTTACAGACCATTTAAAAAAACCTTTGTTTTGATGAAACATTCTCCAGTTGTGGAGAACTATGCTGTATCCTCATTATTACTAATTTCTGGTGGGGCAAAGTGAGCTTTTGAAGGAGAAAGGAGCAGTTAGTTTGTCCAGCTACACAGCCTGAAAGGGCCACGCGGTCTGTGGGGCTAGAGGGCTGTATTTTTCTCGGGGACCATCTGGCGTTCAACTAATCTGCAATTTAAAACAAATACAAACTAGAAAAAACACTTGTGGCTACAGATTTCAGCCCTGAATATCATTACTGCAGAGTGCAAGCAGCAGATAGTACCCAACAAAAACCTATCTCAGGCCATTTTTCTGGTAGGGGAAGGGGAATACAAGAAATCTTGAATATCTGAGAGAGCGCTCAGCTTCAGTCTGCCTTGAAAATGTGGTTTCAGCTCAGCAACCCAGTACTACTGTGGGCCAGTGGCGAAACAGGACACTGCTTTCAATTTTTCTTCTGAATTTGAATTAAATAGCATTGCTTGCCTTTGCAGCTGTAGCAGGGCAGTGACTAACCAGATATAACTGCTGCAATCTTGGGGGGGGGGGGCAGGACATGATGGAAGGGTTCTAAGGCCCCATTCACACTACATCTCTGAGGCACGGTAACGGATGCAAACCATTATGGCTGGGAAGCGGTGCAGTGTGACCACACTGCGGCGGTGTCCATTATGGGACCGGTACCGCTGGTCCACACTGTGGGAGCTGGGCGACCGTTATGGCAGCACCCGATCCCACAATGCATCTCACGCTGAGCTAGGGGACCATTGCCGCGCGTCCACACTACGGCCAGTGACGTTACCAAGGCGTAACCGGTTTCATAACTGTTGTTGAAACCACCTTCTATATGGTTTCAACAGCGGTTACTGAAAATGCTTCTGTAACGTTACAGGTGTAGACGCAAACCGTTGCGGTAACGGTTTGGGCCCTCTGTAATGTTACAGAGGCGTAATGTGGACAGGGCCTAAGTGAGTGAGCTTAGTATGTGACACTTGATAAACAAATCTACCTACTCTTGCTCAGATAAATAAATAGTTTATTTACCAACTTCAACTTGGTAGCACTAGTTGTACTAGCTTGTTCCGTCTTATAAATAATTCTCATTAAGCACTCAGCTTTCTGTTGGGGGCTCAGGTCTAACAGTCTATCCTTCTACTATTACCACTGCATTTTGATTTACAAAATATTGTAGTCTCTGTTCACTAAGAGCCCAGCTTGCTGTTTTGGGGGGCTCAGGTGGTCTAAAAATTATTCCTAGTGTACTGCTTCTACATTTTGACTTTAAAACATAATTATCTACTTCAGCTGTTATTGGGGGGCTCAAGAGTTCTTAAAAACAAACACTACATACTGCTGACAGTACAGGTTAAATTTTCGGTAAAAAAACAGTATATTTATACCTTCTGGCAAGCTGATATACCGTATAAGCCTTTTAAATAAGTTATTTTTGTTTTTCATGGACATTTATAATTTTGGTGCAGTAATCCCCAACTTTTGGCTTCTGACCCCCTACTTTGGAAGCAGGGGGTCAGACTGACCCCTTGATTTCCGACCCTAACGCAAGGCCTGCACCTACCTGGATTTCAGCAAAGCCTTCGACACCATCCCACACAGAAGGCTGATTAACAAGATGGGTAGTCCGGGCATGGGAGACAAGGTGGTAAACTGGGTTAGGAACTGGTTAACAGACAGGAGACAGGGTTGTGGTAAATGGGGTACAATCAGGGGAGAGGGGGTGATTACTGGGGTACCACAGGAATCAGTACTAGGACCAGTCCTGTTCTATGTCTTAGTTAGTGACATTGCAGAGGGGTTGGAAGAAAAAGTCTGCCTGTTTGCAGATGACACCAAGATCTGCAACAGGGTGGATACTCCTAAAGGGGTGCAGAAAATGACGGAGGACCTTGAGAAGCTTGAAAGATTTTCATTTCATTTATTCTTTGGTAACTGGGTAAAGGCACTGGACCAAAGGTCCCTTTTCAGGCCCGACCCAGACAAAAAAAACATGCAAAATACAGATACAATCAACAACGATGCAAAACCAAAACATACAGATTACAGATTACAGTTACAAACAGATCTATGTAATAAATAGCTTTTTAACCTAGTTTAAAAATTGAAACTGAGGGAGCAATCCTAACAACAAGTTGGAGTGAATTCCAATATAATGGTGCTGCAATTGAAAAAGCTCTGGAGACAGATTTGAGCAGATACCTGGGGACAAAATATAAGGGTTTGCCAGCTGACCTCAGACTGGGAAGCAATTCTCTCATTACAAAGAGATCAGAAAGAGGAAAAAGGGGACCAAAATGTTGACATTTGTACATCAGGCAGCCAACAAAATATTCTATTCTACAACTAGGGGAAAACCACCCAGCCGAGAATAAAGATTACACCAATGTGTCCTATTGGGGGCTCCTAAGATAAAATCTACAAATATTGTTACAGACCACAGTTAGTGCATAGATTTCTTTTGCACCTATATGTTTATACAAACAAGAGTTATAATCAAAATATGGAAGAGAACCAATAGCAATTGTTAATCTAGTTTCTAGTGAGAAAAATGATTTAAATTTATATAACAGCCCAATTCTTTAGTTTACTTTCTTAACCACTGATTGCATCTGAACTGAAAAGGTCAAACTTGGATCAAGAAGTGTGCCCAGATATCTAAATTGAGACACTTGTTCAAGGAGACCACCCCGAAAATCAAATATCCTCAGCTCCGGGGTATCCACCAACATAAATTGTGAACCAAATAACAATTTGTTTTAGCTGAATTCAAAACAATAGCATTTTAAGTAAGCCAAGAGCAATCACCAAAGTCCTTTTTTAAGGAAGAGAGTTCAAACACAGAGTCTGACTGAGCACAAATTACAAGATCACCTGCATAAAGCAATGATTCACTAAGCTTACAAACCCCAGGAAGTTGACTAATAAAAATAGAGAACAACAAGGCTCCTAAAATGGACCCTTGAGGCGCACCACAACTTGTTGTCAAAACATCAGAAACCACAGAACCTACTTGGACAAATTTTTTTAATTTTTTATTTAGTTGTTTGTTAAATTGACACCTGTTACTCAAATAATCATAGAACCAAGAAGCAGCAACATCAGAAAATCCCAGATCTTTTAGTTCTGTACAGGCCAGACTATGATCAATCAGATCAAAGGTCTTGGTTAGGTCCACGAACACCGCCCTGGTCATCGAACCCTTCTCAAACCCATGCAGGACAGTGTTCGTGAGCCCACCCAAAGCCGTCCCCGTACCAAAATGCTTACGGAACCCGTGTTGCTGCCTTGAAAACAAATCATGGGTAACCAAACAGGCATCAATTTGCTTAGCCACTAATCCCTCAAGCAATCTGTTAAGGGGATTCAAAACTGATATTTGCCTATGCTCATCCAATGAAATAGCACAACTCTTTTTCGGAATCTGAACCACCTTAGCTTTCCTCCAGGACAAAGGAAAAACACCTGTAGCCAATGACACATTAAAAATGTAACAAAGGGAATCAGTAATAAAGGGAATAGCCAATTTTAAGAAACAAGCGTCCAGCCCATCCCTACAATCGGTCCCTTTATCAAGGAGAGACTGCAGAAGATGAGCAACTTCGTTAGATGTTACTTCTTTAAACAAAAACTTATGTCCATCTACCAAAAAAACAGAAAAAGAAGAATTAGTATTACCAGCCTGGGAAAAAGAGGATCTAAACTTGGACAGATCTGAAAATTTAGAGTTCAACAATTTAACAATTTCGGACAAGTCACCAATTTCCTCACGGTCAACTTTCATTTTCTGAATGTCAAGGTTCGATTTGGGAGAAAGTAGAGAATTTACATTATTCCAGAACTTCCTTGGCTCTGCCCAACTACCTTCAAAGCGATCCCTAAAATAAATGTTTTAGCATTCCTGACAGTTTGAGAAACTAAATTTCCGAAGACCACAGTAGAGATCCATTGAAACCCCACTGGGTGATACTTTAAATTTAGTCCAAGCACTATCCCGCTCCTTAATTAATTTCTTAATGTTGGGACTAAACCATCCAGAAGGAGAACCTCTACACAGAATGGTCCACAGACGGAAGAGGGATTCCTGAATGGGAAGAAGTTGACTGCAGAAGAAATCTAGTGCCTTGTCCACATCTGGAATATATTCGAGAAATGACCAATCATTCAACCTTAGAGAAGAATATAATGGGATAATCCACCAATTTACATGATCTAGTCTGAAACACACAAGGAGGGGGTTTAGGACAACGGAAATTTAAGACACAAAAGGTGGCCATGTGGTCGCTCATGGAATCTGCTAAGACACCAGAGGCTCCCACCCTCCCCACTCTATTAGTCATTACCCAGTCCAACAGAGAGTGATTCTGTGATATGGGATTAAGACGGGCTGGCTCATTTATACACCGAGTCAATCTGTAAGAGAGAACAAGAGATTCGAGCCCCATGGTGTCATTTGCCCTCCAATTCAAATTTGTATCTCCAACAACAGAATCACTCTGTTTTAAATAAACTTCACAACCATCCAAAAGGTTTTTAAGCCCTTGAAGACTGCATTGGGGGGGGGGTTATATAAACAGCCCACATTTAGCTTCTTTTTTCCTCCAAGAACAAATTGCAGAACCAGCCAATCAGTATTACAACCCAAGTCCTCACTGGACCTTAAAAGGTTAGCTTCTAAATTATCTATAAAATAAATCAAAACCCCACCACCATTTTTCGACCTTTCCGGTCTACCCTAAAAGTTTTATAACCCCCAATATGATGCACATTATCGGGCACCCCTGGTTTCAACCACATCTCTGATAAAGCAACAATATCAGGCTGATATAAAGCAGTAATCTGTTCAATCTCAGCAATCTTGGAGATTAAACTCGAACATTTAGATGAATAATTTTAAATCCATGATGGGATTTCAAACAGTCATTCAAGGACGATGGTCGAGAGGAAGACAGAGTTTAAAAAGCAAGGCCCAGGGTTCAATTCAACATCACTGTATACTAACAGAAAGGTGGTTGAAACACAGTTGCCCAATTTAAAACAAAGTAACATGCCATGATGCAAACAAGTTAGGTATCCCCTGTTCCCACATTGTCTTATGGGCATGGGGCTACCCAACAACAGTTGCCATGAATCAGTTACAACAACAACAACTAAGCAATCTGAGAAGTGAAAATCACTTGTCTCATATGAGGCAGTGTATTCAGCACCAAACCTATATATTTCAATATGAACCACATAAACCAACCCCCCTAGAGTAAACACACCCAAATAAGAGAACACTTTGTGTCCCACATACTTAATATAAGCAGTACTTACAGTACCAATGATATTACAATCAAATACTCCCACTTCCCTACCTCCCTTGGACTCCCTAAGACTCCCGTACATATACTGCACTTGGTGCACCTTGCTGCCATGCAAACGCCGCTGCATTTGGCGGACAGACCTTTTACAGACCTCAACTACCTCAGACTGGGCTGCCACCACCAATCAGGGGGGGAGGGGGCACAGCAAGCTGCAGATAGACGTGCCTGCAAGGTACAGAATGTCTACAACAGTTAATGAGCCAAAACCCAAGCAGCAGCAGCTGAGTAGTATTTAATCAGCCAACTCTGATGGGAGCTAAACAAGCACCCTATTCAGCATAGCACAAAGTTCTTGAAACAGCACACACACTTCAGGCCACTGTAAAATGTAAATCAAATAGAGTCATACAATCAGAAAGATGGTCAGAGATGCAGCAACTGAGGTTCTATGTAAAGAAGTGCAAAATAGTGCACCTGGGTAGAGGGAATCCTGGAGAGAGCTACAGGTTGTGGGGGAAGAGAAGCTGACCATCACCAAGGAGGAAAGGGACCTAAGGGTTATCATCTCTGATGACCTTAAGGTATCAAAGTAGCAGGGAGGGCTAGTGGTATGCTGGGGTGCACAGACAGAGGCATCACTAGCAGGAGGTGGTGATGCCATTGTATAAAACACTGGTAAGGCCTCACCTGGATGCCCCTTATGACACACAGCATTGTATCCTCTATTCTTCCATAGGCTGGAGCTCCCTTAGCTTCATGGAGGCAAAAGAATGCAATTCTATGGACATATAAGGCAATCACTCATAAATTACCTCAGTACCTCAAAGCTGCCTAACTCCCTGCATCCCTAGTGCCTATACTCTCAGAAGTCTTACCATCTGGCCAACCCTAAAGTTAAAAAGCACTTTGGTAGAGCCACAATAAGCTTCACTCTTCCTACACTCTGGAATAAGATCCAGAAAACCTTAAGGCTAGCTTCCCCCATCACGTTCTCCCTCTTCAAATCCTTGTTCCTGAGGACCTTCTCAGAGGTCTGTCATTGCTTCAAGTCAAGGTCTTAACATCACAGTTTGTTACTGCTTTAAATTCTGGACTTAAACTTCAACCACTGCCTGAAGCGTCATTTGAGTCCTCCCTTCTGTCATTGTCCAAATTAAGGTCCCAACATAACAATCTGTCTTTGCTTCAAATAGTGGACTTAAACCCCAACCATTGCCTGTGGCATCTGTCGTGTTTCTTCCTTAGAACAGTCCTTCCTCCCTAGGCCATCATGTCTAACCCTCTATCTTTCCCCACTCCTATACCCCCCACCCACTTGCCAGGCCATGCCTACAGTACTTAAAGAACTCTTACATCTCAATCTTCTTAGCACTTTGACGCTGGAGGAACTGCCACTCCTACTCACTAGGACTCCTCCAATGATGTTTACCATATAAACTTTAGCTCATTACCTTACGTCCATATATCTGTTATCTGTGCAATTGTATTTAAGTGGCACTACCTCCTGTTTAACCTACTGCTATGTTCTGGTGGAAGTATCTTGTTAAATGTGATGGTTATATGTTATTATTACTAAGTAATAGTAATTGTTATGTAAGTTCTCTCAACCGGTTATGTCTTAAGCCTGTTGGCAACTGTTTTGCCCCAGTTCCATCTTGTAGATGAGCTTGTCTCAATGATGTTCCGCCTGGCAAAATAAAGATTTTGATTGATTGGAGTACTGCGTGCAGTTCTGGAGACCACACCCGTGCAAGGACATAGATAAGGTGGAGACTATCCAGAGAAGGGCAACAAAGATGGTGCAGGGCTTACGCCACAAAACATACGAGGAGAGACTACGGGACCTCAATATGTACTCACTGGAGGAGAGGAGACAGCAGGAGGACATGATTGAAATTTTCAAGTATCTTAAGGGCATAAGCAAGGTGCAGGCGGGGGAGCTTTTCCAATGCAGAAAAAGTACTAGAACAAGGGGACACAATATGAAATTGGAGGAGGTAGGTTAAGAGGTGATGTGAGTAAGTTTTTCTACACAGAATTGGTGGGGACACATTGAATGGTCTGCCACAGGAGGTGGTGGGGCAAGCATAGTGGAGGGGTTTAAGCATGCTTGGGATAGGCACAAGAGAAGCCTCAGAGGAGAAAGAGAGTGATGACAAGCCATTGATCACATAGGGTCAATGGCCACATACAATGTATAGGGCCTACTTGCAGACTGGGTGAGCCTAGCGATCATTATCTGCTGACAATTTCTATGTTTCATCTGAGTTTTCCTTCAATCTCTGTAAGTCTCCCAAAACACTGCAGCTCTCTCTTATAAGTCCTTGCAACCCCCTCTCCTTAACAAGCATCCTGTTTTTTTTCTAAAAGTTCTTGTAAATTTCAGGCAGGTGCAGCAAGAACACAATGTCCCAGAACTGAGGCCCCTTCTCCACAGCTTCTGAAAAATGGCTCAAAAACTGCTCTCAGGTTAACCCTGAGTTCCCAATAGCTTTCTGCGATAATCTCAAACTATAATTATAAACATTTCAACAGTAACACTATATAATTTCTAAACAAAGGGATCCCAATATCAGTTACATTTCCACATAATGATTTGCATATATTTTTATGCCAGCAGATATGCAAGGAAGGAATAGACAGAAACAGCAAGTGAGGGTAGAGAGATAGCGAGAGGCAGAAAAGTGAGAGACTGTCAGGGAGATTAAATCCTAGGTCTCGCAGGAAAATTTGGTTGCATAGACAAGAGACAGTAAAGGAAAAGAACAGAACAGATCCCTGCATTAAAACTCTCCATAATAACTGGTACAGGGTCATAGTCAGCCTTGTCACATACACCCCTCCCTTTAAGAATGAAAGTACAGTTACGTAAGAACTTACCCTAACAGTAGATCTTCGAGAGAGGCTCTTGCAGTAGGTATTCACAGACAGGTCTAAGCTGCCAGGACCCCATGGAAAACTTCTAGCTAGCAGTCTCTGGCGCGGGACTGCCCCCATGTCAGGTGACCGGCGTCAGACGACGTCAGTATAAAGGGGCGGACCCCATGCCCGCCTTCCAGTTCTTTCCTGCCAAAGGCCAAAAGAGGCAACGCATGAGAGAAGAGGATATGCCCCATGGAAGAGACTTAGGGGGACGGAGGGCAGGAAGGTAATACCTACTGCAAGAGCCTCTCTTGAAGATCTACTGTTACGGTAAGTTCTTACATAACTGTGCTATCTTATTTCAAGAGGGCGCTTGCAGTAGGTATTCACAAATAGGACGGAGTCCCAAGCAGTCTGGAACAAAGAGAAAACCAGGAGAAGGATTGTCATCCACAATGTAACCCTCAGGACAGAGGTCTCATGAACGGAGACCCTGCAGCATAGCCAACCTGAAGCCTGCTCTATGGCGAGAGGCAATGTCCAAACTGCAGTGTTTCATAAAGGTATAGACCGAAGTCCAAGTTGCGGCTGCGCAGATGACTGCCGTGGACACATTCCTGAAACAAGCAGCAGAGGCAGCTACTCTCCTAGTGGGGTGACCTCTGACCTGACCGGGAAGGGTCTTATTCTACCTGTCGTAACAGAAAGTGATACAATTGGCCAACCATCTGGAACGGCATTGCGTGGAAACAGCACTGCTTTCTTGTTTGTGAGCAAAAGAAACAAAAAAACTGACTGGTCTTCCTGAAATCCTTAGTCCGATTGGTGTATCTCAGGATTCTATGAACATCCAGAGAATGTAAGAGGTACTCCCCTTGACTGGAGTGTTGCGTAAAGAAAACTGGTAACTCAATGCATTGATTCAGCGTAGATTCAGCCAGAACCTTAGGGAGAAACTTAGGGCTAGTGCATAGAGCCACACGTTCCTTGTGGAAAATCAAATACGTGATTTTACACATCAAGGCCTGGAGCTCGGAAATATGACGAGCAGAAGTTGATTGCCACTAGGAAGAGTGTCTTCCAAAAAATGAACTTTAAGTCTGCTTCCATTGCAGGCTTGAAAGGAGGCAGTGTGAGCTTCTCTAGGATAAAATTCAAGTCCCGTGGAGGGGCAGGATTGCAGATGGGGGGGCTCTCAGGTGAACCCCTTTAAGTCTTAGCGACTTCCAATTAAGCAAAAGTCCTGTCTCCAAAGAGAATGTGGTAGGCTGAAATAACTGACATATGGACTTTTAAAGAGGAATGGCTGAGACCCAGGTCGAAGAGGTGATGCATGCAATCCAGGACTTTGTTGGCTGGGCACGAGAAAGGCTCTGAGTCTTTAGAATATGCCCAGATGGAAAACAGCTTCCACTTCATAGCGTAGGTGGACCTGGTGGAAGACTTCCTCACTTCCACCAAAATGCCCACTACTAGAGGACAGACTTCAAAGCAGGCTTTAGCTACGTCTGCAGGAGCCACACATGAAGATGAAGGGATCTGAGGCCTGGGTGCACAAGGGTCCCCTGATCATGGGTCAAAAAGTGCTGCAAGAGAGGAAGAGGAGGTTCCTCTGAAAACTGTTGCAGAAGAGAGAGAACCAAACTTGCCTGGGCCAGAAGGAGGCAATGAGAATCATCCAAACCCTTTCTGATCCAAGTTTGTTCAGGACCCTAGGAATCAAAGGAATGGGAGGAAAGGCATAAACTAATCTGTCCCTCCAACAGAGAGAGCGAGTGTCATGCCAAAAAACATCTCGGCCTGGAACGAGCGAGCAAAAGGGGGGGAGGGGAGAAGATCTGCATTTTAGGGGGAGGCAAAGAGGTCTACCTGAGGCATCCCCCACTGCCGAAAGATAGTTGTTTTTGACCTGTTGGTCTAACTCCCATTCGTAAGCCCTGGCTGAGGATCGACTGAGTTTGTCTGCCAGGGTGTTTTTCATTCCCAGAACATCAACTGCAGTCAGGTGAAGGTTGTGCTGAGCTGTCCAGTACCAGACTCTCATCGCTTCCCTGCATAGGAGACAGGAGCGTGTTCCTCCCTGTTTGTTGAGGTACCAGACTACACACACGTTGTCTAATTGGATGAGAAGATGACTGGGAAGAACGACGGGAAGAAGAGCTTGTAGGGCATACAGGACTGCTTTCAGTTCGAGCACATTTATGTGCAGTTTCTGCTCGAAAAGGGACCAGATGCCCTGAGTCCTGTGAGACCCTAGGTGGGCACCCCAGCCCTCCCCTGACGCATCCGTTGTCCGCGTCTGGGAAGGAGAAGCGATGCAGAATGGAACTCCCAGACACAGGTTCTCCTGAACCATCCACCAATGCAAGTCCCTGCTCATGGTATCCGACAGTAGCACCTCTTGGTGTAGATCGTCCATGGTTTAGTCCCACTGCGACCGAAGCGTCCATTGAGAGATCCTCATATGGAGCCGAGCGAATGGAACTGTCGGAATGGCAGCCACCATGAGCCCGAGGAGGCAGAAGACTGACCCATCTGCGACCAGACAGAAGACTAGCCCGGTCTGAAGGGTCTCGACCCTGTCCGGATGCAAGGCTCTGCCTATGGTCGTGTCCAATACTGCCCCTATAAATTGGAGGTGTTGGTAAGGGACCAAGTGGGACTTGGCCTGGTTGATGGTTACACCCAGGCTGGAAAAGACCTGCAGGGTGAGGGAAAGGGAATGCAGAACGTCCTCCCAGGAAGGAACTGCCAGGAGCCAATCGTCCAGGTACGAGAAGACCTGCACCCCCGGGTATGAAGGTGGGCCGCTACCATGGACAGGCATTTGGTGCCTCGGGGAGCCTAGGAAAAACCAAATGGGAGGGCCTTGAATTGGTAGTAGACCCTCTGAAAGCAAAAATGGAGGTATTTGCAGTGGGAAGGGCATGTAGGAATATGCAGGTAAGCATCCTGTATATCCAGAGCGCATAGCCACTGACCCGGCCGAAGTAAGGGTAGAAGGCTCTGCAGAGACAGCATTCTTAAGTATTTGTACTCCACGAACAATGTTCAGGGAGCTGATGTCTAAGATAGGCCTCAAGTCTCCTGTCTTCTTTGGAACTAGAAAGAAATGGGAATAGTAACCTGTCCCCCAAAGATGAGTGGGGACTGGTTCTATCGCTGCCTTCGACAGAAGGCATAGGATTTTTTCTAGGACCAGAGGAAGATGTTGCGGGGCGTAAGACAACTGAGGGGGTGGTTTTTGAGGTGGTTTCTTAAACTCTAGGAAGTGTCCGACTGATAAGAGCTGGAGCACCCACGCCTCCAATCTTATCCTCTCCCAACCCGGTAGATGGGAGAAGAATCTCCCCTGCACCGGTTCCTCTGGAATGACCAGAGGCAGAGGCTGGGAGTCAGGAGGTGTGGGGCAGCGCAGCAGAAGAGGCTCCCGCTGTTGCGGAGGGGCCTGATGTTCGTTGGTGTGCTTGCCTTGCTTAGGTTTTTGTCGGGACTGGTGACGAAAAGGACATCGCTGCCCTGAGGGGGCCTGTACAAAGTCTGGACAGACTTAAATGCAGTGCCCTTCTCCTGCAGTTCAGTGATGATCTCCTTGATATCACCCCCAAACGGCACCGAACCCCTGAAGGAAGCGTCCTGAATAGCAGACTGAACTTCAGAGACCAATCCTGACACACTGAGCCAGGCATGACGCCGTAAACCTACAGTGAAAGCAGAGTTCCTGCCAACTGTGTCCACCGCATCGTAGGTGGCACGGAGCATGTGCCTACAGGCCAAACGAGCGGAACGGACCAGGCTTCCCAGTTCCTGCTTAGTCTGACAATCAGGAGGGAGTCTTGGATTCCATCTGGCTAAGAATGGACTTCTGGAAATCCCCCATGTGGCTGACGTAATTGAGGGCCCTGATGTCTAGGGTTGAAGAAGCATAGATCTTCTACCCGTACTAATCCAGAAGTCGGGATTCTCTGTCAGGTGGGGACGAGCTCAGGTGTTTAGGGTTGGCAGAGCAGCCATGGGCGGTGCTGATCACGACTGAATCCGCCTTGGGGTGAAGACTGAGAAAGTTTTTACCCTCCAGAGCCTTGTAAAGCCTACCCGCTTTCCTCGGAAGGGGGACCAGAGTGGATGGTTGTTTCCAAATAGTGGAAACAAGATCGACATGAGGCTCAATCCAGGGTGGAATCAGTGTAGGAGCGGTTTCGGGCAGATTCAAGTGAGCAGTGAGTTTCTTATGCTGTGGGTCTGGCTCCACTGATAAGTCTCCTGGATCTTCTTTAAGAGCTGCAGAGAGGAGGGGGACTTCGGAGGGTCCCTCGGCCTAGTACATTCTGGAGTGTGAGGCTCGTCTCCATGAATGGAGAGATCTGACTCTGATTCCGAGTCGGAAGGCCCTGAGGGAGAGGAAGAAGAAAGCTCCACCCTAGAAGGGGAAGGAACGATGCCTCTGTGGAGCTCCCAGGGGGTGCATGTCCTCCCCACCCTTGGAGCCAATAGGTTCTGCTCTGGCGTCGGGTGAAGGGGATTGAGTCTCCCATCTCCAACACAGGGGGTCTGGTACTGGGACCAGCTGCAGAGGGGGGCTCGGATACGGGTAATGTGGGTACCCGTAAAGAGAGTATCCGTAGTCTGATGGCAGGAAGTCCGGCATTGGGTACTGAGGCATCTGGTACTGTGGCACCGGGTATTGCGGCGTTGGGTACCCTGGCACCAGGGACTCTGAGCAGAGGGTCCTGGCAAAGGCCCTGCTGGCGGACCGGATGGAGGAAATGTTGGTCCCGCGGACATTGGGCCTGGCGTAGGGAGATCGCCAAACGGGTCAGACTGTCCTGTCGAAGGAACAGGTCTTCTGTCGGGTAAAGGGATGCCAGAAGATGGCGTTGGGTCTGGCGTAGGAGGGGAGACCCCTGACGGCAGCGTCCCCAGGTCGTCGGCCTCAACCGGGGAAAGAGGGTTAAAATCCTCAGGTGAGAACCGAGGGGACCGCTGTGCGCAACAGGGTTATCTGTTGCAGAGAGCCTGATGCGTCAGACGTGATGATAGCATCTGACACAGGCAGGTTGACAGGGCGGTCGTCGGAGGAGCCACTGGTCGTCTTGTCAGCAGTGTCCGGGTGGATGTCAGAGAAGCCAGTGTCTGACTTATCAGACTCCCTGTCCAAGGAAGGCCATGAAGGAGGGGTGGCCTTGTCAGAAGGGGGTTGGGCTGAGCGATCACCCGAGGAGATGAGTGGCTTAGCAGCCCTGTACGGGCAGGCAGTGGGACAGACATCTGACTTACCGGACCCACTCAGACTGGAAGACCGTGATGGAGGAGCGGAGGCTTCCGAATGGCCCGAGCCCGATGAGTGGGGCGACTCCTCCTTGGCAGCCACCAAAACGGCCGTCGAGCACCGATCTCCCGGAGGGGATGATACCTGCGACTCCAGCTGAAGTTGTGGCTGCTGTGGATGACTAATCCCGCTCCCGGTGCGTCTCCTTCTCACGCTTCGTTTTGTGGCCTTCAGGGGATGCTGACGCCTGCCTAAGTTTTTTCAACTTCTCCATGGATGCCATTTTCTTTTTAAGGAGATGGCCTTCCAGGGACTGCTGCCTCTGCTTGCGGGTAGCCGAGCTGAATTTCTGGCAGTGCTGGCACTCCTCCACGCGGTGGTCTGGGCCTAGACACCTGGCGGCTTAGTCCTATCTGTGAATACCTACTGCAAGAGCCCTCTCGAAATAAGATCCTATTTTATCACAGGTTTCCAAAACCTTCTACTAATTGTCTACTAATATTACCTTCTAACTTTCAGAAATTAAGCGCTTATACAGTATCCTTTTTTTATAACACTACAGCAAACAGTAAAATTTAAACTCACATTCGTTTTTCAAACCGTCAGAACCCTCAATTACTGATCCATATCTTGACAGAAAATCACCATTGCTATTCTCTACCAGATTTGTGCATCTCCTTGAATTTAAATGGCTGTAGTGCCAGGTACCACCTTGTAATTCTGGAATTTTTATCTTTCATTTGGTTACGCCAACAGAGAGGATTGTGATCTGTTATAAGTACAAAGTCAGTTCCTAGCAAATAAAACTTAAGGGACTCCATGGCCCACTTTGCTGCTAGACATTCCTTTCTAATGGTGAAGAACCTTTTCTCTCTGTCATGCAATTGCCTACTTACGTATAGAGTAGTATGTTCTTTCCCATCTATATGCTGACTCAAGACTGCACCTAGGCCTATCTCTGGTGCATCTGTTTGTAACAAAAATGGTTTCTCAAAATCTGAGCTTTTTAAAACAGAGGCTGAACATAATATAATGCAACCTTAATGGTTTGAAAAGCTTCGTCACACTCTGGTGTCCATTTCACATTGTTTGGGTACCTTTTTTTTTTTGTGAGTTCAGTGAGGGGAGTAGCTAACTCAGCAAATTTGGGAACAAATCTCTAATAACCAGCCAGCCCTAAATATCACTGGACATGTTTTTTTGTTTTAGGGACAGGGCTGTTAACTACAGCTTCTATTTTAGAAATTTCTGGCTTAACTTCTCCATTTCCTAACACATAGCCCAAATAGCTGGTCTCCTGCATGCCCAATGCACATTTGGTAGGATTAATAGACCTGTATTTTTGACAGCTTGGATAACTGCTCATAGGTATTCCAGGTGGCTTTTCTTGTCTGGACTGTACACCACATCATCCAGGTACACTGCACAATTACCAGAATGAGGTGATAAAATTACATCAATGTATCACTGGAATGTAGCTAGTGCACCACGTAAACCAAATGGCATGGTTGTGAACTGATAGAATCCAACAGAGATGGCAAATGCAGTTTTGTCTCTGGATTCTATAGCTAAAGGGATCTGCCAGTAACCCTTGGTGAGACTGAGGGTACTGATATACTTTGCACCCCCCAGTCTGTCCACCAAATCATCTATTCTGGACACAGGATAACTGTCAAATTCTGACACTTGATTAAGTTTCCTAAAATCAAGGCAGATTCTAACACCCCCTTCTTTTTTGTTTACAATTACCATTGGAGATGACCAAGCATTCCTAGATTCTTCTGAGAGACCCAATTCATTCATTTTTTGTATTTCCTTAACCACGTCAGCTCTGGTTTACTTATAGCACTGCAACATCTGCAGCGCCAACATCCCCGACAGCGACAGCCGCAGTGTCGGCATTGCACTGTTGAGAATGTCTCAGTGTTGCAATCTGGGGAGGGGCTGCATCCCCGAACCCCCCATGTCCCACACACCCCAGTCTCTAGGGTTACAACTCGAAGTCGGAGTTGTCTTGGGGAAGGGGGCGAAACACTGGGTAAGGCAGTCCCGATGACAGCAGAGAGAATCCTGTCACCGTGATGGTCTTCGCGCTAGGGGGTTTGCTGTACTGTTGGCATACCATCACCTCTTAACTGCTCTGGTAAACTATATGTCTTTTGCCTAATAGGGCAAGCATTCCTTGGCACTATTACATACTCGACCCTTTTTGCTTGGCCTGGTACCATGGTAAAAATACTGTTAAATGTCTTTAGCACATTACAAATTTCTGCAGTTTGTTCTGAGGTTAAGGAAACATTCACCTTTACAGCATCAGCAGTTAGTTTGTTCCAATTTTTTTTATAGTCCACTTCTTGAAGAGGTTAGCGTGCTATATCTTAGTAGGATTTTTCATGTCAGGGGTCTTAATCTCGTAGTTAACAGTACCAGTACATCTAAGCACTATAAAAGGCCCTTGCCACTTCATTAACAGTTAATTTTTGGTTGTGGATAACAGTAGCAAAACCTTTTCACCAGGCTCAAAAAAAACAACAAAAAAAACACAAAAAACAGGTTACTCACCTGTAACGGTACTTCTAGAAGTGGTATACTTTGTTCATCCACACTTGCTGGCATGTCCCTTTCCCCTTTAAATCTCACCGGAAGGTCCTCAAGCTGGTTCCTCCCACCCACCCACCGGGTGGTATAACCCTCAGCTCCGCCCCATGATGCCAAATCTTAGCCCGCTGAAAGCCAGGTTGTGCGCTGCAGCTGGGGAGGTCGGGTGGGTCATTGTGGATGAACATATACCACTCCTAGAACTACCATTACAGATGAGTAACCTGTTTTTCTAGGGATGTGGATATGTTGTTCTTATCCACACTTGTTGGCAGACTCCTAGCAGTTCTGAGGAAGAAGGGAGGCAAGGCGCACACCCCCTACTTTGGGAACAGAGACTGGAGAACCAGCATCCCTGCGTGACTCAAGGTTGATGAGGTAATAGGTGATGAAGGTGTTTGCCGTCTTCCAGGTAGCACAGCAGATTTCCTGGATAGGGATGTCTCTAGAACCAGCCACCAACGCAGCGGTATGGCAGGTGGAATAAGCCTTTAGCCCTATGGGAGGCTCCTTACCCGCCAACCTATAGCAGAGATCAATGCAAGATGCAATCCATCTGCCAATCAATCGCTTTGCTGCAGGCCTGCCAGGTGCAGCTTTAGCGTAGGTGACAAACAGCTGGCAAACCTCTCCCCGAACTTCCGCCATCCTCTCCTTATAGAAGGAGAGAGTACGTCTCAGGTCCAGACTATGGAGCTTGTACTCTGCATCCGAGGTGTAGTTCAGGTTTAACACAGGCAGAGTCAACACCTGATTAAGGTGGGGCACAGGACGACCTTGTCACTGTCGAAGACAAGATAAGGAGACTCCAACGAGAGCACCTGGAGCTCCCCAGTCCTTCTGGCGGACATGATAGCCACCAGGAATGTCGTCTTCCATGATAAGTGTGACATCTCACACTTGTGCATTGGTTCAAATGACTTGCCCACGAGCTCTGCCAAAACCAGCAGTAAATCCCACAGTGGTGGAGGTTCACGAACCGGATGGGATATGTGATCGAGGCCTTTGAAAAAGTGCCAGACCACCTTCTCCTGTGCCACAGCCTGCACACGGTAAGCAGAGATGACGGACAGGTGCACTTTAAGGGTCGAAGCTCGAAGACCCCCCTTTGGACAGAGAACAAAGGTAGTCTAAAATGGTCGCCATAGAGCAGGTCAGGGGGTCCAGACCCTTGCCCTGGCACCAAATGGAAAACCTTTTCCATTTGAAGGAGTAGCACTTTCTGGTTGACTCCTTTCTGGATGCTTCCACTACTGTGAGTGCATCCTCAGAGATGCAAAGCCTGAAACTCTAGCCGCTCAGGTACCATGCTGTCAGGTGCAGGGTTTGAAGGTTCAGATGGAATACCTTCCCCTGACTGACTGACATCAGGTTGGCTGTGCTGGAAGATGCCTCGGGAGCCTGTTGCTGAGGCAGAGGAGATACGGATACCAAAACTGGCAGGCCAGTCTGTGCCTACCAAGATCACCTGTGCCTTGTCCCTCCCCACCTTGAGAAGCACCTTGTGGATCAAGGGAAATGGACGGAAGGTGTAGAAGAGGCCTGGGGTCCACAGCCTTGAGAAGTCATCCCCCAGCAGTGATCCCCACTGAGGGGGCCGGAGTAAAACAGCCTCAGCTTGGTGTTTTCCTTGGAGGCAAACAGGTCCACCATTGGTTTTCCCAGTGGCTGAACAGGCAGTGGGCTACCTCTGGATGGAGAGACCACTGGTAGGATGTCTTGCCTATGCGGCTGAGGAAATTCATCAGTTGATTTGAGGCTCCTGCCACATGGATGACTAGATGATCTAGCTCTAGTTGGCTCACGAGTGTTCAGATGTGGACTGCTTCCCTGCACAGCAGCCAGGAGTGCATGCCACCCTACTTATTGAGGTAGTACATGGTTGTGATACTGTCCTTCTGGACTTGACCCCGCAGCTGCTGAGCGAATGCTGGCAATGCCAGTCTGACCGCTCTGAGCTCCAACAGGTTGATATGATATCAGAATTCCTCAGAAGTCCAGAACCCATGGGCATGGTTATTCCCCACATGGGCTCCCCAGAGCGTGAGAGGCGCATCGGTCTTGAGGACGACTGTCGGCTCGGGGCGGACAAATGAGATCCCTTGTTGCAACTGGTATAGGATGGTCCACCACTGGAGAGCATCCCACATCTTATGTGTTACAGTGATCAGCTGGTCAAAATGACCTAGGCGCCGAGTCCACTGGATGGCCAGCTCCCACTGAAGGGGGTGCATATGCCACCGGGCCCAACGGACCACAGTGGTGCAGGTCACCATGTAACCCAGAAGGCGCATAAAGTCCCCAACCAGAAATGACTGAGCAAAGGAGAAGAGAACCTCCGTCCTGTCCACCGGGAGCAATGCTCGGCAAGAGTCGAGCTCTGCCCCGATGAAGAATATCACCTGAGAAGGCACAAGCTCCGACTTGGTTGATCAGGAGGCCAAGTTGGGAGCAGGTCTGGAGGGCCAGGTCTCTGGACCTCTCCACCTCTTGCTGGGTGGAACCTGCCAAGAGCCAATCATCGAGGTAAGGGTACACTCTGACCCCTTGACACCTGAGATGGGCTGCCACAACTGCCATGTAACCCCACAGGTGGTATGCCGTTTGATTCTGACAGCAATACCAGGTGGGCTGGGTTTGGAGAGGAATAGGTCATTCAGCACAAAGGCTAGGTTTGGCTACTCTGCACAGGGGCACCCAAGTAACTCCGAACACAGAAAGCAATAGCTGTAATGTCCAATACCAGAAGTGGGATTCTAAGGTGTGGCTTTTTATTCACATCCAAACAGAATAAACAAAGCATAGATGGACCCCAACGGGGCTACACTCCTGGTAATGCAGATTAAAAGAAACAAGAACACTTCCTCAACACTTTAGCCCTCAGGCTCTGAACCCACCGGGCACACAACCCGGACTTGCACGCTGCTTTGGGTACACAGCCCGAACTTGTACACTGTTCTGGGTTTTCCTTGGCTCGGCTCCCTTGCCAGCCACTCGGACACCTTCCATATTTCATGGAAATATTTTCTGGTGGCTCTCTAAACCATCTAAGAGCACACGGCTCCATCAGGGAATTCTTCCTTTCAATCCCACGGCTGGGTACTTTCCTCAGGCACTGGCCAAGTACCTGAGAGAAAGTAAAAGGTGTCTCAGAGCAAATCCGTAGAGGTGAATTTGGTTACTACTGATGGGGGGGGGGGTCTCCCATGTCTCACTACCACAATTCATACCCGGCCATTTCTCTGGACAGTAAGAAAAAATTACTCACCTTAGTAATGTTGTTTCTTCTAATGGAGTCTTGCTATATTATGACATATGCAGTGAGTCCCAACCTTTGAACTGCTCCGGAGGTGAAAGAGTTAACTTTCCATGCCAGGCATGGAACCTTGAGCTCGAGCTCGGTTGAAAACTCTGTCTGTTGTTCTTTAAACTCAAACTGTCAGATCTTTACGAGCAAAACTCACTAAGGTTCTGTGTGGAAGCCGTAAACCTACACTAGCCAACTGGCTACTAAATATAAGAACACATTTTCTTGGTCCCAAAACAAAGACTCAAGTCAGGGGATCCAAAAATTAAAAACACCCAAACAACCCAAAAGAGGGTGAAAAATAGGTGGGCATCTACTAAGTGCCCACAGTGCCTACCACCCACATCCCAAAAGCAGAGGTTCTGAGAGGGGCAGGCGGGGAGGTCATAATAGCAAGACTCCATTAGAAAAACAACATTACTAAGGTGAGTAATTTTTCTTCAAACAACATGAAGTCTTGCTATATTATACATATATGAACTACACAGCAGTACCTCCATGGAGGAGGGACAGAACCTACTTAGGAAATAGGCTCTGAAGCACAGCTGTGCCAAACCGAGCATCACTCCTAGCCTGGATGTCCAGGGAGTAATGCTTAGTAAAAGTGTGAACTGTTTTCCAGGTAGCTGCTTGACATATCTCTAGGAGAGGGATGTCCCTGGCAGCAGCCAGAGACGCAGCTGTACCTCTGGTAGAGTGAGCCCTCAGGCCTCAGGGAGGAACCTTACCCAGTTTTTCATAGCAAAATTGGATACAAGAGACAATCCACCTGGCAATGGATCTTTTAGTGGCAGGTTTCCCTTTACCAACCTCACCATAAGTGAGGAACAGTTGGAGGGAGTCAAACCTGTGACCCTTGGTATATTCTATGTAGTAACTAAGGGCTCTTTTTACATCTAAACTGTGCAGTCTCCTCTCGCCAGAGGAGGAATGGTCAGTGAAGTACAACGGGAGAGACATAGATTGATTAAGGTGGAAGTCTGAAACCACCTTAGGCAAGAACTTTCTGTTAGTCCTGAGGACCACCTTATCTCTATGAAAGGAGATAAAATCAGGCTCCACTGACAATGCTTGTAATTCACTTATCGCCTGGCAGAAGTGATGGCTACAAAAACACAGTTTTCCAAGTCAAGTACTTAAGCTCTGCTGAAGACAAGGGCTCAAAAGGGGGTTGCATAAGCTGGGCAATGCAAATATTAAGATCCCAGGCAGGGGCAGGGTCCCTGAATGGAGGGTTGGTGTGAAGCAACCCCTTGAAAAACTTGGAGAATACAGGATGAGCTGAAAGAGAAGAGGGTTTACCTGCTGATAAGAAAGCAGACAGCTGCCAGGTGCACTTTTAGGGTAGCTGGTCTCAGCCCCAAAGTATTCAAATGCACCATATAATCCAGGACTGTGGGTAAGTCAGCAGATTCTGGGGGAATATGCTTGCCAGAGCACCATATGGAAAATCTCTTCCATTTAGATTACAAGTAGCCCTGGTGGAGGCTTCCTAGAAGCCTTCAAGATATCAATACACCTTGGGAGGTGTAGGTCAGCAAATCTCTAACTCTTCAAGAGCCAGGCCTTGAGACTGAGAGATTTGAGGTTTGGGTGCCAAACCCTCCCTGGCACAGGTTAACAGGTTGTGATTCCTGGGAAGACACAGGGAAAGTGGACTGCTAAGGACATAAGGAGTGGGTACCAGGGCTGTCTGGCCCAATCTGGAGCAATCAGGATCATCTTGCAGGGTTGAGATCTGATTTTGACTAGCACCTTGAACAGAAGAGGGAAGGGGGGAAAGCATAGAGAAACTTCCTTTCCCAACTGAGAAGGATGGCATCCAGAG
The DNA here is from genome assembly GCA_016271365.2 of Neoceratodus forsteri. Taxonomy (NCBI): domain Eukaryota; kingdom Metazoa; phylum Chordata; order Ceratodontiformes; family Ceratodontidae; genus Neoceratodus; species Neoceratodus forsteri. The sequence continues at coordinate 887,654,122 of CM057450.1, read as the reverse complement.
GGACTGAGCCCAAGACTGGGGGCCTGCAGCAAAAAAGGGGAAGTTGGTGATTGTCTGGGGCTGCAAAAAGATCTTATCTGCGGGGTGCCCCATCTGGTAAATACTACCTCCAGTACTAGGGGATCCAGTGACCATTCATGATGGACCTGGGAAATCCTGCTGAAAGCATCCGCGAGGACATTGTCCTTGCCTGGGAGGTGAACTGCCATAATGGAGGTGTTCAGAGAATAAGCCAGAGACCACAACTTCATTGCTTCGGTGCACATAGCCGTAGACCGAGTGCCTCCCTGCTTGTTGATGTACCACATTGTGGTGGTGTTGTCTGTTCTGACCTGTACAACTTCGTTCTGAACAGATGTGGAAAAAGCTTGAAGTGCTAGAAAAACTGCTCTGAGCTCCAACAGATTGATGTGGAGCAGAGATTCCTGTGGGGATCACAAACCCTGGGTAGTGAGGTCGCCCATGTGAGCTCCCCACCCCAAGAGGGATGCATCTGTAGTAAGGATTAAGGAGTGAGACTGTGGGATGAAAGGAACCCCCTGTCTCAGATTGCTCTGGTCCTGCCACCACTGAAGGGCCTGGATCAGAGTTCGAGTCACTGGGATCAATTTGGTTAGAGAGTCTCTCCTTTAAGACCAAAAGGCTCTCAAATGGAACTGAACGTCCCTCATCTGAAATCTTGCTCCCTGCACTACTGCTGTAGAAGCAGCCATGTGCCCCAGGAGCTGTAGAAAATGCCTTGCTGGTCGAGAGACCTGCAGGGTGAAAGAGGAGGCCAGAGAAACCAGGGTCCTTGCTCTTTCCAGAGCAAGGAAGGCTCTGGCCTCTTTTGTGTTCAGTTCTTCGCCTATTAAGGTGAGACGCTAAACAGGCTCTAGAACTGACTTTGGAAGACTGAGAAGGAAACCTAGAGATGTGAGCAGTTGCTGAGTTACCTGAAGGTGTAGTTTGACCTGGTCTGGAGACTGGCCTACTATGAGCCAGTCGTCCAGATAACGAAAGATGGCAATCTTTTGTCTTCTTAAGTGGGCAACTGCTACTGCCAGGCATTTTAAGAATACCCTCGGGGCCGAGGTGAGGTCCAAGGGCATTGCTCTGAACTGATAATGGCCTGAGGGCAGTTCAAATCTGAGGTACTTTCGATGGGAGCTTCTGATAAGAACATGGAAGTAGGCATCCTTGAGGTCCAGGGAGGCTAGCCAGTCCCCTGGCCTTAGAGAGGGTAAAATAATTCCCAGGGTCACCATTTTGAATTTTGGTTTCAAAAGGTGCTTGTTTAGGTATCTGAGATCCAGGATGGGCCGCCATTCTCCTGTCTTTTTTGGGGTAAGGAAGTACCTGGAGTACAACCCTTTGAGCTGGTGTAGGGGTGGTATCCTTTCCACAGCTCTGAGAGCTAGAAGGGTAGAAACTTCTGTTTCTATGGCAAGTGCCTCTGATGGATTTGCAGGTGGAAAGGACCTGGCTCTCATCTTTGGAAATTTTTTGAAGCTGAGAACCAGTCCCTGGCTTACTACTTCCAGGACCCACTTGTCTGATGTTAGAGACTTCCAGTCCTGGACAAAGTAAGCCAGCCTGTCCCCTACTGGTAGTGGAGAATCGGCCCTGGCCACCCCATCAGGGAGCCTGCTTGGCAGGGGCTTTGGGCTGAGGGGTAGAAGCAGGTTTACTTGTACCCCGTCTGCCTCTCCCTCTAAAGAACCCCCTCTGGACATAAGCAGAAGAGGAGGCCTGGGCTTGGTAAAAAGGCCTATGAAAAGGCCTGCCCTGCCCCTAAGATGCTGCCTTTGAGGAGTGGCTTGCCTTTCTTTGGCCTGTGCACTCCTATAGGTGGTCCTATATTCATCCATTTTCTTCATATAATTCTCTGTCTGCTCCCCAAACAGAGAATTGCCCACAACAGGAAAATCCATGGCCTTAGACTGGGTATCCTGTGACAGGGTAGTACATCTGAGCCAAGCCATTCTGCGAAGTGCCACAGATGTAGCCATGACCCTAGAAGACACATCATTAGAGTCTACTGCAGTATGAAATTGCACCTTGGATGCCTCAATACCATCCGCAGCCACCTGTTCCAGCTCCCTGGCAAGCTGGTCAAGGACTTGTTTTGCTAGGGCCAGTACAGTATCCCATCTGGATTTCTGGTACCTAGCAGCATAAGCCATATAATTTGCCTGTCTGAGTCCTAAGGATGCTGCCATGTACTGTTTCTTTGCCATGGCATCAATCCTCCTGGAGTCCTTTTCAGGAGGGTGCGAAGCTAGAGGAATATTTGCCTTGTCACAGGCTGCAGCCTGCACTACCCCCACATGGCTGCATTGCTGTGTGAGGAACTCCGTATCAGAGCCTGATAATGTATACCTTTTGTCCATCATTTTATCAACAGGAAGAATAGAGTGAGGAGTTTTTAGAATTTTTACTGTCTGTTTCCTAAAAGATTTATGCAAGGGAAAAGACAGTCTCCTAGACTCTGGAATATCCATAATTTCTACAAAATCAGGCTCCTCCTGATCATCAACAGCTTCCTCAACAGGGAGCTGGAGAGTTTCAGCAACTTTCTTATAGAACATAAAATGAGAAGGGACTCAGATAGCCTGGGAGGAGAAACCCTAACGGTCTGTCTGGAAGATGTCGGCTCAGCAGGCACATCAGACCTTCAAAACCACATTCACTCTCCTCATACTCTTCTTCCCTTCCTCTGGTTCATAAAATCCTCAAAATCATAATCTTGAACCGGAGGAACCAGCCCGAACAGAGGCTTCCCAGATGGTGTCGGTTCGGACAGAACCGGAAAGTGACTGGACAATTTGAATGGCTTTAGCTATTTCCTCAGCAGTTGGACAAACTTTTGGCACACTAGCTGACTTTCTAATCCTTTTAGTTGGAACCGGCTCCTCAGAGCTGGCTCTCCGTTGCCAGTAGTGCAGCCCTGGTCAGAGGGCACTCCCTCTGTTCCAGGTTGGAACCCGAACCGGGCTGGCCATCCGGGTCAGCGGACTTTTTGGCCTCCCTTTCCCTGAGCCTACCAACTCTCTTTTCCACGGTGGCAGCAGGAAAATTCTCACAAATCTGGCAGTCTGCATTGAGGTGGTCAAACCCCAGACAATATACACATGTGGTATGTGGGTCAGCCTTAGCAAAGGCTTCCCCACAAACATCACAGTGCTGAAACCCAGTGGGCCCGGTTTTTCTTTTGGGTTTCTCAGACATAATGCCAGCCTAACCAAACTTGCCTGTTAGTGGCAATCCGCCAAGCAAGACTTTCTTATCGGTTCCCAACTGTGTCATGGGTCGTGGAGAAAACCGTAATGAAATCCGTTTTTTTAGAACCGATAAGAACCGGGAACCGCACTCTAAGTAAGGACTAGAAAGTTTTAAAAGCAATCTGATCGGTTCAAACCGAACCGAAAACACGTTTACAAGTTCCACACAGAGAAAAAATAAAATGTAAGCCTATCTATTACTTACAATACCACAGACAGAGCTTGAACCAACCGGTTGCGGTTTAATTTCGGTCAAGAAACCGAAAAATAGCACTTTTTACCGACAAATGAACCGAGCAGAAGGAGAAATCTCTGGAGCGACTGTTTAGTGAGGCGGAGTAAAGAATCTGACAGTTTGAGTTTAAAGAACAACAGACTGAGTTTTCAACCGAGCTCGCGCTCAAGGTTCCATGCCTGGCATGGAAAGTTAACTCTTTCACCTCCGGAGCAGTTCGAAGGTTGGGACTCACTGCATGTGTCATAATACAGCAAGACTTCATGTTGTTTGAAACACCTCATCCTGGAAAGCTTTGCAATGTAGATTCTTGCTAAATGTATATCACATTCCATCTACATGTCTTGCTTCCAACTTGTGCTGGACTTGAACATACTTTTAAGTGGCATTGTCCATTTCACTAGAACCCCCACTGAGTTAAGCAGTCCAATTCCCACTTTCCAACTGTTCAGGTGAAAAGACACTTGGCCCTTTTTCAGAGCGAACTCGCCCTTTGGTTGCAGGTGCCCCACAGGCGATTCCTCCACAAGGAATTCCTCTCTCAGAGCTTCTGGTGCCTCACCACAACTTGAATAGGCAGCTTCTTTCCCTTAGCCGGACCCAGGAGGGTTGCTCCTGGAAAATAGGCAAAAACCTTCCCCCCATCCGCTCAGGGATTGGGCTCTTGAACCATTGAAAGCAGTCTCCACCACTTCAATTACCAGTTCCTGTGTTCCTCTTATGGTGGAAACACATACCTTCCAAAAAAAGTAGCTCTAAAAACAGAGCTTAAAGCTCCGAGATCCTGCACACACTCAGCTGTTCTACTGTCTCTCACTCAGACTGCACACAGACTGAATTCAAAACCCCAACGTTCTACACTAACCTCCAACTGCAACATTCCAGTGTGGCTTATGCAGCTGCGAAAGTTCTATGGTGATGTCATCCCTCAGTCTCAGCTGAGAGAGAGAACAGAGTGAGACAGTGTGAAATCCATTTAACTGGAGTTTCACAAGCTGCCTTCCCTGCCTACCACTAGGTCCTACTGGGATTCTAGTAACCCCGGGTAATGGGGGGGGGGGGTGTTACACATGCATTTGGTGAAGACCTGTGGGGCCGATGACCGGCCGAATGGCATGGCTCAGAACTTGTATAGGGTTCCATCTGCCCCTGAAGCGGAGGAACTGCTGGTGGGAAGGATTGATTGGGACATGAGAGAACGTGTGATAGAGAGCCACTGAGCAGAATCACATGTTTTGCTCCAGGGATGGTATGATCTGTGACAGAGTTACCATCCTGAAGGTGCGTGGCCTGAGATACTGATTCAGGTTGTGCAGATCTAGAATGGTGCACCAGCCTCCCCATTTGGGACCAGGAAGTACCTGGAAATGAACCCAGGGTAGACTGGAGGATCTGGGCTATGTTGTCTCTCAGAGCCGACTGAGTGTGGGCTGATACTCTCTTCTCCTATGGGGCGCGGGCTCGGCTGGGAGGGTACTGCTCAAATTCCAGAGACAGACCCTGGCCGACCACTTCTAAGACCCATCTGACCTTGGTGAGACCCCATCTGGAGTACTGTGTGCAGTTCTGGAGACCCCATCTCCGCAAAGACATAGACAGAGTGGAGGCTGTCCAGAGGAGGGCAACCAAAATGGTGCAGGGTCTGCACCAGAAGACATACGAAGAAAGACTAAAGGAGCTTAATATGTATACCCCTGAGGAAAGAAGGGAGAGAGGGGACATGATAGAAACTTTCAAGTACCTCAAGGGAATTAAAGTCCAAGAGGGTAGCATCTTCCAGAAAAAGAGATGTGCAAGAACAAGGGGGCACAATTTGAAGATAGAAGGGGGACGGCTCAGAGGTAATGTGAGGAAGCATTTTTTCACTGAGAGGGTTGTGGATGCATGGAACAGCCTCCCTGAAGAGGTTGTGGGGTCAAGAACAGTGGGGGACTTCAAGAATGCATGGGACAGACATAAGGCAGTCCTAGTGGGGGGTAGGAGGAATTAAGCTGTTGGTTAACTAGGATCTGCAGCTTATCTGTTAGGTAGGAAAATGGGCAGACTAGGTGGGCCAAGCGGTCCTTATCTGCCGTCAAATTCTATGTTTCTATGTTATCTGTTCGTGGTAACAGCAGACCAGGTGGAAAGAAAGTGGCAGAGCCGGCAGCCCACGGGAGGACACAGAGCTGGCGTGATGGGGATAGGGGTGGCAACCCCTATCCCGTCACTGGGCAGGCTTGGAGGAATAGGGTCCAGCCTGAACTCCAACCTCCTTGTCTGCAGGCCGGTGGAGGCCCAGACTTGGGCCGAGGGCGCCAAGCTTGTGTCTGCTGTTGCTGCTCACCATGAAAGGAGGGCTGCTGGGCTGCAGGAGCAGGGTGCCAAAAAAGCTTTTTCTTTTTCTGCTGCTTCTTGGCACCAGGAGCGCTTTGAGCAGAAGTGGCTGAGTCCAAGGTGGCACTGAACTGCTCAATTCGCTGAAGGTGACCATCCACATCTGGGCCGAAGAGATCGGTACCCAGGAAAAGAACATCAGTGAGTTTGTCCTGGGTATCCTCCGTAAAGATGGAAAGCCTCAGCCAAGCCCTACAGCATGAGGCAACCACGGCTGCCACCGAACGGACGCAAGAGTCCCCAAGGTCCAAAGCCGTGTGAAGCTGCTGCTTGACCATAGTCTGAAGGTCCATGGGGAAGTGTGGTAGAACTTCATCTAAGGAGCCCAATAGGGTAAGAGAGAAGTGCACCATCATTTCTCACTCCCTGTCTCTCTTAATCCCCATTTACTGACCTTCTCCAACCCCCTTGCAGGGTAACCCCCCATCCTGAAGGGTTCACTCTTGGGTTAGGTCCTATTCCCCCTTCTAGCATTAAGTCACACCTCCTCCTCCTCCCTCTTTAAATCTCTACAGCCTTATCCCCCTTTCTATCTAGCCCCACAGTCCCCCTGCAGGGTTCCCCACATCCTTAAGGGGTCTCTCTGGGACACTGCCTTATCCGCTTCTCTCTGCCCCCCTGCAGGGTTCCTCGCATCCTAAAGGGGTCTCCAGGGACACAACTCTTCCCCCCCTTCCCCCTTTTCTTCCACGTAAGCAATTGTTTATTGTTGTCCACTCTTTCTACCTATTATGCGCAACACTGCTGTAACACCTGCCTTACAACTATATGTTAATGTTGATTTTGTAACAAATGTTTAATGTCCGATTCCTACTGTACCCCTTCCCCCCAGGTCGCATCAGGAGACTAGCGACTTGTCGCTCAGTGTGCCTTCCTGGTGAAACATTTCAATAAATAAATAAGTCTTGTGCTTGAAAGCCCCTCTTAGCTGCTGGCCCTTGAACTGCTGTCTAGGTTGCCTGTGAATGGACTGATGTTGGAAGGACTAGGGTTGCGACTGGTACAGAGAATGTACCGATCTTAAGGCTTTGCCCAGTTCCTGGAGGCGAGAGATAATGTCTTGGGTGTCTCCACCAAAAAGTACAGAATCCCTAAAAGGGGCATTCCAGATTTGCCCCTGAACATCAGGGGCGCACACCGACACCCGTAGCCAGGTGTGACGAAGGATGCAGACTCTTGCTGCTACCGCATGCCTGGCTGCATCAACCATGTCATAGACAGCTTTAAGTACATGGGTGCCCACATCCAAGCTTGACTTGAGCAGCTGGACCATTTTGAATTTTGTGGAGTCCTCGGGGAGGGCCTGCACCAAGTCCCTCGTCTGGGTCACACAGGGCATTTTGATATTATACCACGTGAGCCAGGTAATACTGGGTTCGAATGGCCAGAGTGGATGAGGCATAAACCCGCCTGCTAAATTGGTCAATTTGGTGTAACTCCTTGTTCGGGGGAGGGTGGTGGTGGTGGATGCTGAGGTGCCGAGGCTTCTTGGTGCGGTCATGGGCCGCATTCATAACCACAGACTCTGCCTCTGGCTGTTCGCCCAAGTAAGTTTATGCATCGGGGCATGGTAAAGGCAGTCAGCCTTCTTGGCCAAGGCTGGAAAAGAAGAAGGATGCTGCCAGGCAGCCTTAGTGATATCCTCATACAAGTTGATGAGGGAGGCACTACAAGAAGAAGGGTCTCTTTCATGCAGAGGTAGATAGCCAAGCGACAGCGCTCAGGGTCTAACTCCTCCATTTCCCATCCCATCAGGGACTGTATGCATCTCATGACGTCCAAGAAGTAAGGATCAGCTGGGGGAGACTTGGGGGTCTCCTTGAGAGGCTCAGCATCGTCAGAGTGGCCCCTGGAATCCTCTGAGCCTTCCAAAGGGAAGGAGTCCTCCCAAGATGGATCATTTTCTGGGGCCAGTGTCGGCAAGTGACATTCCTCCTTATGGCTGTTCTTGTGACCAGGAGAAAGCTCTGGAGACCAGGTACGGCTGGGTCCTGCCCAGTCTGTTTCAAGGAGGAGGGTCCCAGAGGAGTAATAATCGTAGTAGTAGCGGGCCTCCCGAGGGTATGCTTATCCTTCACAAAAGCCTACCAGGCTGAAAACAGCACATTATAATTCATCGAAGGAGGTGGATTATATAGTGGGTAAGGATACTGAGGACCTATTTCCCACCAGGGCCCACATACGGGGACTACCAGTCCTTTTTCTTGTTGGTGCAGGTGTGGAGAGCCGGGGTTCTGATATGGGGAGGGGATTTCAACTTGGCCTTTAATCCTGCTGTGGATATGACTTCTGGTATCCCCAAACGGGAACATAAAACAGCCAAGCAGGTGGGTAAATTTGCTGGGAGAGATGGGTATGCTGGATGTCTGGAGGCAGTTCATAGGGGAAGAAGAAGAGACCATACGTTCTATTCATCTCCTCACAAGATGTATTTGAGATTAGCTTATTTCTTCTCATCTAAAGAAGAGTTTTATAGAGTAAGAGATTCCTGGATGGGGGACATGGTCCAGTCGGACCACTGCCCCATCTTTCTTAGCGTGGATATGGAAAGAGAGGACAGGAGAACATTATGGCATCTGAATGTGTTCTTTGCTGCAGGACTCGGAAGTAAGACAGGCATTTAAGTAAACACATAAGATTGTGACAGGGAACAGCCCTGTCCCTTGATTTGGACCCGCTTCTTTTAAAAAAAAAAAAAAAAAAAACTACTGCCATAACACTTCTATTCTACTCTGAAAAGTATCCTGTTAATTTCTAGTTCAGAAGGCTGGGCACCTCTGGGTGCGCCCCATCTTATTCTCTACGGTCTCATCTGTATTTCCGGTTTCCTTGGTCCAAAGATAGGAAATAAGTAGGTCAAAATAGTGACCTTGAGCTTTGCATAGCTGTGCGATCTTCATTAGTACACAGCTGGTAAATGTACAAGTGGGGGAAACAAAAAGACAAGCAGGAGTGCGTACAAAAATCCAGCAAAGGTCGAATAAAACAATGTAAGCCTAGTATAAGAATAAGTTAATCCCCCAGGAAATGGGTTTTGTTCTCTTAGGAGAGGTGGTGGTTTCAACTGAGAAATGGAGCGGTGTCCCCGTGAGTGAGTTAAGGCATTTAGTTTTGTATTTTATTTTCCTAAACACCACTCCGTAACCCTAGAGGTTCCCTATGTACTTGGTGTTGCATCTTGTTATCTGGTATATGGAGGCAGTCACGGAGCAGAGAGCACTTAGGTAGCTGCTCCCATTTACTTCTCCTTGCTCCTCAAAACCCAAAACTTTGTCCTGCCACAGACGCAAAGTTTTACTTTGACTTGAAGGAAGACCTCATCGGCCTGCGAGACATGCGTGGCGGTACTGTGGAAGGTACTCACTCCAGAGTCTGCGGGTGCTGTACAAAGCTCTCCTGCAGTACCCTTCTCAGTAATACTGAAGGCACTGGGAAGCCTGGCAAAGCGAGGAAACAAAAGATAAAATCCTGCTTTGTGTTTCCATAAAATGTCACACACTGTAAAGTCAGTCCAATTCATAAACTCTAGCAAGAGCCACTACGGCTGCAGCTGAGGTCAGGTGGAACACGGAGCACTATGCCACTGTCTACAGTGTCAGTTATGGGTAGTACCTCAAGTGCCTGGTGTTGGGCTAGGACCCATGATCATCCAATCATCCGGCCCCAGAGGCAAGTGTGCTACCTACTGATCCAATGACACCAACTCATTTGGCCATCATGCAAGGAGTTACAAAACCTCACTTAGAAATTTCACGATTACATGGCCTTTGGGTTTGGGGTTTAATTTAAAAGACTTGCTTTACTTGTTTAAGTGCACCACTGCCGGCCAACCAGTTATAACACTAACAGGCCTACACGGTTTACACAGCTGGGTAACTAGTAAAGGGACAGCAAGCTCCTTAGTAGTTTTAAAGGGTAAAAACACTGGATCAGTGGGGAGAAGGTAATGCCTTTAGTACAGGTCAGCTAAGAGTGAGGGACTAATACTGCACTGTACACTGTGGTGTTGGGGCAGTCTAGAGTGGAGGTCTGTGCCCAGCTGGGCCTTTTTAGTTACAGCCTTGGAAATATTTTATTTAGCTCTGCCTGCGTAGAACACCCAAGAGTGGTAACTGCTGTGCCCAGCGTATGTAGAGCACCAGAACTATGTAGGGCACCAGAAAACTGGCTAGCTTACAACTACCCAAGTCTTTTTCTGGCAGCTAACTCTGTTCCCTCCCAAGAGTACTCTGCCCTAATAAATCTTTAATTTTGTTCATACTTCTGACCCATGAGCATATTATTTGTGAGCTTATTATTATTAATATACAAATAATTGTATTTTTTTCTTACTGCTCTTACTTTGCGTGGTTAAGTGAGACTGTGGGGTGCTGCTGGGCAAATACTGCAACCCAGGGAGTGATACAGTACCAGCACCAGGCCTGACATAAAACCTCTCTCTATGTGTGGGCACTCTAGCAAATAAATGTCCATTTTTCAAGAGTGACCTGGGAGGCTACAGAGTAAAGGCAGACAAGACAACCAGGGTTACCACCTGTCCTGCTTTTCACAGGACAGTCCTGATTTGGACAGCTGTGTCCTGCAAAAAAGACATGAAAAATACTACATGTCCTGACTTTATAGTAGCAAAAAAATTTTCTAACTTTCCACTAAATGTTGCAGAAAACTATAATACTTTAAAATGATAAGAAACAATAGAAGCTACTAGGAAACTACAGTACTTAGCCTTAATTCTGATTATATAGAGGAAACAAGTCTGTTGCATTGGCTGAGGTTACATACCGTCCTGCGAAAAATCATGTTTCAGTAACAAATGTCCCACTTTGGGCTTCTTAAATGGTGGTAACCGTAAAGACATCACCACTATATACAGCAGTACAGAAAAAATGGGTTCAGTGGTCCAGGACCCTCAACCTTTTCTGAATCCAAAAAGCAGGGGCAGTAACTACAACAGCAACAGGAACCCGGTTACACTTCAGGACAGAGATGGCCACCAGGCTGGATGTGTTGCAAGTAGCTCTCTGTAACGGAGTTCCAATTTTTTTTTTTTTTTAAATTCATGTTTATTGCATATTTTGGCACTGTTATACAATAGTTAAAGATCATTTTCTGCATTTCTGTTTTTGGAAATACATACACTTTACATCAGAGACATCCTTGTACATAGTCATATTTCATCAGCTGGATCTCTCTCCACATTGATAATCTCTCTTTGTACTGCTAGGAGTTGGTAACTAATCATACCCTTCAGGTGGTCCTCAATAAGGCTCTTATCTCCATATCCCTCTCTTGGTCCTCCCCCCTCCTGCTCTGTTGACCCCAACATCAATGATAACAGCCATTGGGGTCCATCTTCTCACAAAACTTTGTGTCCTCAGGTTTATTCTGTAGGTGATCTCCTCCATGTCTTTTATCTCACCTATAATGGACACCCAGTCTCGGTGGGGACTGTGAGAGCCATTTTTTGTTAGGGCCTTATGGGCCACCGTGAGGACGACGTTCCACAGATAGGTCTTGTCCGTTCCCCTAATTTCATCTGGTTTCACTCCCAAGAAAAAATTACTCACCTTAGTAATGTTGTTTCTTCTAATGGAGTCTTGCTATATTATGAAAATTGCAGTGAGTCCCCATCTTCGAACTGCCCCGGAGGTGAAATAGTTAACTTTCTATGCAAGCATGGAACTCTGAACGCGAGCTTGGTTAGAAGGCTCTGTCTGCTGATCTTCAAACAAACTGTCAGATCTTTACGAGCAAAAACTCACTAAGGCTCTGTGTGGAAGCTGTAAACCTACACTAGCCGACTGGCTACTAACAAACACACTTCTTGGTCTCCATCAAAGACTCAAGTCATGAGACCCAAAAGAAATGAAAAAGATAACACCAATTCACCCCAAAAGAAGGGGAAAACAACAAGGTGGCATAAATAAAGTGCCAACACTGTAATGCCCACCCACATCCCAAAACAGAGGTTCTGAGAGGGGCAGGCAGGGAGGGAGGTCATAATATAAGACTCCATTAGAAGAACAACATTACTAAGGTGAGTAATTTTTTCTTCAAACAACATGAAGTCTTGCTATATTATGACAATTGCAGACTACACAGCAGTACCTCCATGGAGCAGGGACAGAATCTACTTAGGAAATAGGCTCTGAAGCACAGCTGTGCCAAACCGAGCATCACTCCTAGCCTGGATGTCCAGGGAGTAATGCTTGGTAAAAGTGTGAACTGTTTTCCAAGTAGCTGCTTGACATATCTCTAGAATAGGGATGTCTCTGGCAGAAGCCAGAGAAGCAGCTGTACCTCTGGTAGAGTGAGCCCTCAGGCCTGAGGGAGGAACCTTACCCAGTTTTTTTGGAACAGAATTGGATATAAGAGACAATCCACCTGGCAATGGATCTTTTAGTGGCAGGCTTCCCTTTACCAACCTCTCCATAAGTGAGGAACAGTTGGAGGGGAGTCAAACCTGTGACCCTTGGTACGCTCTATGTAGTAACTAAGGGCTCTCTTCACATCTAGGCTGTGCAGCCTCCTCTCACCAGAGGAAGAATGGTCAGTGAAGTACACTGGAAGAAATATAGACTGATTAAGGTGAAAATCTGAAACCACCTTAGGCAGAAACTTTCTATTAGTCCGGAGGACTACCTTATCTCTGTGAAACGAGATAAAATCCGGCTCCACTGATAACGCTTGTAATTCACTTATGCGTCTGGCAGAAGTGATGGCTACCAGAAACACAGTTTTCCAAGTCAAGTACTTAAGCTCAACTGAAGACAAAGGCTCAAAGGGGGGTTGCATAAGCTGAGCAATGCAAACATTAAGATCCCAGGCCGGGGCAGGATCCCTGAATGGAGGGTTGGTGTGAAGCAATCCCTTAAAAAACTTGGAAAATACAGGGTGAGTTGTAAGAGAAGAGGATTTACCTGCTGAAATAAAAGCAGACACAGCTGCCAAATGCACCTTCAGGGTAGCTGGTCTCAGCCCCAAAGCGTTCAGATGGACCAAATAATCCAGGACTTTGGGTAAATCAGCAGAGTCTGGGGAAATATGCTTTTCTGAGCACCATATGGAAAACCTTTTCCATTTGGAGTTGTAAGTAGCCCTGGTGGAAGGCTTCCTAGAAGCCTTCAATATATCCATTACGCCATGTGAGAGGTGTAGGTCAGCAAACTCTAACTCTTCAAGAACCAGGCCTTGAGATTGAGAGATTTGAGATTCGGGTACCAAACCCTTCCTGGGCACATGTTAACAGATTGTGATTCCTGGGAAGGCACAGGGGAGGATGGACTGCTAATGACAGTAGGAGTGGATACCAGGGTTGTTTGGCCCAATCCGGGGCAATCAGAATGACCTAGCAGGACTGGGATCCGATTTTGACTAGCACTTTGAACAGGAGAGGAAAGGAAGGGAAGGCACAGAGAAACCTCCCTTCCCAACTGAGGACTAAGGCATCCAGAGGGACTGAGCCCAAGACTGGGGCCCTGCAGCAAAAAAGAGGAAGTTGGTGATTGTCTGGGGCTGCAAAAAGATCTATCTGCGGGGTGCCCCATCTGGCAAATACCACTCCCAGAACCAGGGGATCCAGGGACCACTCGTGATGGCCCTGAGAAATTCTGCTGAGAGCATCTGCCAGGACATTGTCCTTGCCTGGGAGGTGAACTGCCACAAGGGAGGTGTTCAGGGAATAAGCCAGAGGCTCCAACTTCATGGCTTCGGTGCACAAGGCCGTAGACCGAGTGCCCTCTTGCTTGCTGATGTACCACATTGTAGTGGTGTTGTCTGTTCTGACCTGTACAATTTTGTTCTGAACAGATTTGGAGACAGCTTGAAGTGCTAGAAAGACTGCTCTGAGCTCCAACAGGTTGATGTGGAGCAGAGATTCCTGGGGGGACCACAGTCCCTGAGCAGTGAGGACGCCCATGTGAGCCCCCCACCCCAAGAGGGATGCATCCATAGTAAGGATTAAGGAGTGAGACTGAGTGACAAAAGGAACTCCTTGTCTCAGGTTGCTCTGATCCTGCCACCACTGTAGGGCTTGGATCAGGGTTCAAGTTACTGGGATCAACTTGGTAAGAGGATCCTTTCTTTGAGACCAAAAAGCTCTCAAATGGAACTGGATGTCCCTCATCTGAAATCTTGCTCCTTGCACTACTGCTGTGGAAGCAGCCATGTGTCCTAGGAGCTGCAGGAAATGCCTTTCTGGTCGAGAGACCAGTAGAGTGAATGAGGAGGCCAGGGAGACTAGGGTCTTTGCCCTGTCCAGAGGGAGGAAGGCCCTGGCTTCCTGTGTGTTCAGTTCTGCGCCTATGAAGGTTAGGAGCTGGACAGGCTCTAGAACTGGCTTTGAGAGATTCAGAAGGAAACCTAGAGAGGTAAGCAGTTGCCGAGTTACCTGAAGGTGTAAGCTGACCTGGTCTGGGGACTGGCCTACTATGAGCCAATCATCCAGGTAAGGAAAGATGGCAATTTTTTGCCTTCTTAGGCATGCAACTGCTACTGCCAGGCATTTGGTGAATACCCTTGGAGCAGAGGAGAGGCCAAAGGGCATTGCTCTTAACTGGTAATGGCCTGAGGGCAGCTCAAACCTGAGGTTCTTTCGATGGGAGCTTCTGATGAGAATATGGAAGTAGGCATCCTTGAGGTCCAGGGACACTAGCCAGTCCCCTGGACTTAGAGAGGGTAAAATAATTCCCAGAGTCACCATTTTGAACTTTGGTTTTAAAAGGTGCTTGTTTAAGTATCTGAGATCCAGGATGGGCCGCCATTCTCCTGTCTTTTTTGGGGTAAGGAAGTACCTGGAGTACAAACCTTTGCCCTGGTGTAGGGGTGGAACCCTTTCCACTGCTCTGAGAGCGAGGAGAGTAGAGACCTCTGCCTCTAGGGCAAGTGCCTCTGATAGAGATGCAGGTGGAAAAGATCTGGTTCTCAGCTTTGGAAATTTTTTGAAGCTGAGAACCAGTCCCTGGCTTACTACTTCCAGGACTCACTTGTCTGACGTTAGAGACTTCCAGTCCTGGACAAAGTAAGCCAGCCTGCCCCCTACAGGTAGAGGAGAATCGGCCCTGGCTACCCCATCAGGGTGCCTGCTTGGCAGGGGCTTTAGGTTGAGGGGTGGAAGCAGGCCTGCTTGAACCCCGTCTGCCTCTCCCTCTAAAGAACCCCCTCTGGGAATAAGCGGAAGAGGAGGCTTGGGCTTGGTAAAAAGGCCTATGAAAGGGCCTGCCCCTGCCCTTGGGAAGCTGCTTCTGAGGAGTGGCCTGCCTTTCCTTGGCCTGCGCACTCCTATAGGTGGTCCTGTATTCATCTATTTTCTTCATGTAATTCTCTGTTTGTGCTCCCCAAACAGAGAGTTGCCCACAACAGGAAAATCCATGGCCTTAGACTGGGTATCCTGTGACAGGGTAGTACATCTGAGCCAAGCCATCCTGCGGAGCGCCACAGATGTAGCCATGACTCTTGATGACACATCATTAGAGTCTACTGCAGCATGAAATTGCACCTTAGATGCCTCAATACCATCTCTAGCCACCTGTTCCAGCTCCCTGGCCAGCTGGTCAGGGACTTGTTTTGCTAGAGCCAGCACAGTATCCCATCTGGATTTCTGGTATCTAGCAGCAAAAGCCATATAATTTGCCTGTCTGAGTCCCAAGGATGCTGCCATGTACTGTTTCTTTGCCATAGCATCAATCTTCCTGAAGTCCTTCTCAGGAGGGTGTGAAGCTAGGGGAATATTTGCCTTGTCACAGGCTGCAGCCTGCACTACTCCCACATGGCTGCATTGCTGTGTGAGGAACTCCGTATCAGAGCCTGATAAAGTATACCTTTTGTCCATCCTTTTATCTACAGGCGGTATGGTGTGAGGAGTTTTTAAAACTTTTGTCTGCTTCCGAAAAGATTTATGCAGAGGAACAGACAGTCTCTTAGACTCTGGAATATCCATCATTTCAACATAATCAGGCTCCTCTTGGTCATCAACAGCTTCCTCAACAGGGAGCTGGAGAGTTTCAGCAACCTTTTTGTAAAATATAAAATGAGAAGGGGACTCAGAGAGCCTTGGAGGAGAAACCCCTAAAGGTCTGTCTGGAGAGGTGTCCGGTTCAATGGGCACATCCAGGTCTTCAAAACCATATTTACTCTCCTCATACTCCTCTTCCCCCTCCCACGGTTCATAAAATTCCTCAAAATCATAATCTTGAACCGGTGGAACCGAGCGCCTCCCTGATGGTGCCGGTTCAGTCGGAACCGGGCAAAGAGACTGGACAATTTGGATTGCTTTAGCTATTTCTTCAGCAGTTGGAGAGATAACTTTTGGCTCCACACCAGCTGACTTTCTAGTCCTTTTTGCAGGAACCAGCTCCTCAGAGCCAGCTCTTCATTGGCCCGAGGAAGTATCGCCCTGGTCAGAGGGCACTCCCTCTGGTTCAGCTGGAACCGAACCGGGCTGGCCATCCGGGTCAGCGGACCTTTTGGCCTCCCTTTCCCTGAGTCTAACAACTCTCTTTTCTATGGTGGCAGCAGGGAAATTCTTACAAATCTGGCAGTCTGCATTGAAGTGGTCAAACCCCAGACAACAGACACAGGTGGTGTGAGGGTCAGCCTTAGCAAAGCATTCCCCACAGACACTACAGTGTTGAAACCCAGTGGGCCCTGTTTTTCTTTTGGGTTTCTCAGACATAATGCCAGCCTAACCAAACTTGCCCGTTTATGGCAATCCGCCAAGCAAGACTCTCCTATCGATTCCCAAACCGTTTACGGGTCGTGGAAAAACCGTAATGAAACTGCTTTTTTGGAACCAATAAGAACCAGGAACCGGACTCTAAAAAAGGACTAGCAATGTTAAACATAAATCTGATCGGTTCAACCGAACCGATAAATGTTTACAAGTTCCACAGAGAAAACGAATGTAAAACCTATCTATTACTTACATTACCAGACAGAGCTTGAACCGATTGGCTTATGTATACTTCTGTTGAAAACCGATAAAATAATACTTTTAAACCGACAAAATGAACCGAGCAGCAGGAGAAATCTCCGGAGCGACTGTTCAGTGAGGCGGAGTAAAGAATCTGACAGTTTATGTTTGAAGATCAGCAGGCAGAGCCTTCTAACCGAGCTCGTGCTCAGAGTTCCATGCTTGCATGGAAAGTTAACTATTTTACCTCCGGGGCAGTTCGAAGATGGGGACTCACTGCAATTCTCATAATATAGCAAGACTTCATGTTGTTTGAATATCAAGTTTCTGGGACCCAAGACAGTCTCTAAGGAAAATACCTGTTTTATCGTCTGGTTAATTTCTGCCCAGTAATTCTTGAGGGTCGGGCATGACCAAAAGATATGGAGATAGTTTGCCATAGGTGCCCCACACTCCCTCCAACACCTCCCCGTACAGTTCCTATCCCATTTACATTGAACAGCTGGTGTAACAAAGAACCTCATTCTTATTTCCACTCATACTCTTTCCAGAGTGGGGATGATGTGGTCTTAGAGGTCTGTGCAAGAGCTGCAGTCCATTCCTCCTCCACTAAACTCTCCTCCAGCTCCAATCTGCTTTTAGTTTGAAAGCCTTACTCGCTCCATAAATAGCCGATATCTGCCCTTTGACCTTTGTTAAATTCATTATTTCAGTCATCGTATTTAGCAGCCCAACTGAGGGTTTAGATTGTTTGTAGAGAAATTGTAATTTATGTATGTGGGCTCTTATCTGTAAATACCTAAAATAATCCCCGTCTTAAGGAAAATTTTTCCTTGATCTGGGTGAATTCCATAACAGTACTTCCCTCTATAAACTGATCTAGGGAGTACAGTCCCAGTCTCCCCCATCTTGTGAAGGTAAGGTCTTATCTGGGAGGGAAAAATTGCGGGTCCCATGCAAACCATCGCAATGGCCAGGCCTCACCGTCGAGCCCATGTTTGGCCCATAGACGTCTCAAGGAGCCCAGTGTATTTTTTACTGACAACAGAGGTATCTCCCCATCTATAGTCTGTAAACCTGGTGTCAGGGCTCGCGCCCCTAAAGACACTCCATCCGTTAGGACCTCTTCCATCGGGCAGTATATGTTCTAGCCGACCACAGAAGGGCCCATCTTAACTGGGTGGCCAAGAAGTAGTCCTCCAAACACGGAACATTTCTACCACCATACTTTTTGTTTGTCTGTAATACTGTATTTTTAATTCTGGGTCTCCTATTATTCCAGATAAATTTTGTAAGCAGCCTTTGCCATATTTGGAATTGGTTCTTATGTATTTTTATTGGGAGACATTGGAATAGGTATAAATATTTAGGAAGGATGTTCATCGATACTGATTGTATCCTTGAATATAAGGCTAGGTTCAGGGCCTCACATCTTTTAATGTCATGCCTTATCTGAGTCACTGTTGGGTCGAAATTATATGAGTATAGCATTGCCAGGTTTTTTGGAATTTGGGTGCCAAGGTATTTTATTTTCCCCCATTCCAATTCATGTCCAATAGCTGCCTAATGTTGGGTGGAGGGTTATAGTGGAATTTCAAAACTTCAGTTTTGTTTTTATTTAAGGTGTATCCTGAGAATTGGCTAAACTTATCAATTATGGACCAGATTTCAGGGATGGATCTGCTCGGGTTGGTTATATATAAGAGAACATCGTCTGCATATAAAGAGATTTTATGATCTCCTTCGCCTATCCCTACCCCTCTCACCTCTTTTGCTTCCCTTATCACCAGGGCAAAAGGTTCTATGTATATATCAAAAAGGAGTGCTGACAATGGGCACCCCTGTCTGGTACCCTTCCCAGATCGAACCTCTTTGAGGTGCCCTCGTTTACCCTAACGAAGGCCTGTGGAGAAGCACACAGGGCCTTGATCGCCTCCAAAAACAGTGATGGAAAGCCCATTCTTTTTAGTACCAGGAACAGAAAATTCCAGTCGACTTTGTCAAACGCTTTTTCTGCACCAAGGCTCATAAGACAGGCGGGGATGTGTTGTTTATTAATAATGTCGATTATGTTTATGGTCCTTCTAACGCCCTCAGGGGCCTGCCTTCCCTCTATGAAGCCCGTCTGGTCTGAATGAATTAGGTTTGCGAGTAAGGACTGCAATCTCTTGGCTATTATAGCCGTGAAGATTTTATAATCTACGTTAAGGAGTGAGATTGGCCTATACGAACCACAGTCCTTCAAGTCCTTTCCCTCTTCCGGGATCACGGTTATAGTGGTGTAATTCCATGATGGAGGAAAGTACAGTTACGTAAGAACTTACCATAACAGTAGATCTTCGAGAGAGGCTCTTGCAGTAGGTAACTACATATACGACTGACGCCGGCTGGCGGCAGGACCCCACGGAAAAATTTCTAGCTAGCAGTCCCTGGCGGGGACCGCCCCCACGTCAGGTGACCGGCGTCGGTATAAAGGGGTGGTCCCGGACACCCGCCCTTCCAGTTCTTTCCCGCCACAGGCCCGGAAGGCCCAGACGAGAGAAGCAGATATTTCAATGGAAAAGGAGCTGAAAAAGCCTAGGGGGATGGAGGGCGGAAGGTATAGCTTCATTGCAAGAGCCTCTCTCAAAGATCTACTGTTACGGTAAGTTCTTACGTAACTGTACCATCTCTACTCGGAGAGGGCTCTGTAGTAGGTAATTACATATAGAACAGAATCCCAAGCAGTCTGGAACAAATGAAAGGCACCGGGAGGAGGAACTACTCCAATAAGTAGTAAAAACCTTGCAAACTCTCAAGATAGGAGGCCTTGCAAGACAGCTAACCCAAGCCTGCTTCTACGGCAGAGAGGCAATGTCCAAACTGTAATAAGTCTTCAGAAAGGTATGGACAGAAGTCCAAGTGGCGGCAGCACAGATGTCTGCTGCAGACATTCTTTAAACAAGCCATAGAGAGGCTGCTACTCCACGAGTGGAGTGACCTCTGACTTGACCTGGAAGGGTCTTTGTTGTACTTGTCATAACAGAAAGTGATGCAATGAGCCAACCACTCGATAGGCATTGCTTGGAGACAGCATTGCCTTCCTTTTGTGAGCAAAAAGAGACAAACAATGATCAGTCTTTCTGAGATCCTTCGCCCTATCGGTGTAGTAGTCTTCAGAATCCTGTGGACATCCATGGTATGGAGCAAGTATTCTCCTTGGTTGGAGTACTGCGTGAAAAGGCAGGTAACTCAACAGACTGATTTAAGGTAGACTCCGCTACCACTTCGAAGAAACTTAGGATTCGTGTGAAGAGCTATTTGTTCTTTGTGAAAATCAGATAAGGATTTTACACATAAGGGCCTGAGCTCGAAATCTAAGTAGCAGAAGTAATGGCACCAAGAAGAGTGTCTTCCACTTATAAAAAACTTCATGTTCGTGGAAGCCAGTAGGTCCAAGGGGAGGAAGGGTAAGCTTTCGAGGACAAAGTTTAAGTCCCAAGGCGGAGCTGGAGTCCTGACAGGGGGCCTGAGATGAAGGGACCCTCTGAGGAAAGTTTTGGATACCTCCAGCTGAGCAAAGCCTTATCAGTAAAGGGACATGGTAGGCTGAAATAGCCGCCATATGGACTTTCAAAGAGGAGTGACTGGAGACCCAGGCCTGAAAGATGACGCATGTATCTGCCAGAATGGTCACAGGGCAGGGAAAGGGCTCCATGTTCCTGGACGCAGCCCAGATAGAAAATCTTTTCCATTTCATGGCGTAGGTGGACCTAGTGGAGGGTTTTCTAGCCTCCAACAGAATCTCGCCACTTTAGCAGAAACGCCAAACGGAGATTGGGCTAGGTCTGCAGGAGCCATGCATGAAGTTGAAGGGACTTGAGTCCGGATGGACCAGGGTCCCTGATCCTGGGTCAGCAATCCTGGAGATAAAGGAAGAGGAAGAGGAGGAACCTCTGAGTATTGTTGTAGAAGAGAGAACCAGATTTGCCTGGGCCAGAAAGGAGCGATCAGAATCATTCTCACTCCTTCTAAAGCAAGCTTCTGTAGCACACGAGGAACCAGAGGAATTGGGGGAAAAGCATAGACAAATCTGTCCTTCCAGCTTAGAGATAGAGCGTCGCTCCAGAAAGCGCCTCGCTCTGGAGCGAGCGAGCAAACGATTGGAAGTTTTGCGTTATGGCAAGAGGCGAACAGGTCTATCTGAGGAGTCCCCAAAACCTGGAAGATGTTTTTTAGAACTTTTTCGTCCAATTCCCACTCGTGTGGAAGAGCCGATGAGCGACAGTGTCTGCCAGAACATTGTCGACTCCCGGAACGTGGATCGCCGTGAGGTGAAGGTTGTGGAGAGTTGCCCAATCCCAGACCCTCATCGCTTCCCTGCACAGCGGGTAGGACCGAGTTCCTCCCTGCTTGTTGATGTACCATACCACGCACATGTTGTCCGTTTGGACAGCTAGGTGACCGGGAAGGATGAATTGGTGAAGGGCCTGGAGCGCATAACGCACTGCTCAAGGCTCGAGCACGTTGATGTGGAGAACTATCTCCAACTTTGACCAAAGGCCTTGGGTTCGGTGAGGACCCATATGGGCTCCCCAACCTTCACCTGAAGCGTCCGTGGTTAGAGTCTGCTCGGGGGGGAGGATGAAAAAAGGGGGCCCCCCGGAAGAGGTTCTCTCGAAGCATCCACCATTGCAAGTCTCTTACCATCGTCGAGGAGATCAGAACCGGATGATCTAGGTTGTCTACTTGTTGATCCCACTGAGATCGAAGAGTCCACTGAGAGATTCTCATGTGGAGGCGAGTGCGCGGAACCGTCGGGATGGCCGCCGCCATAAGCCCCAGTAGATGGAGCACTGACTGCTGGACCCTCTTGTGTCTGATAGGAGGGAAATCTGTGATTGGAGGGAGGCCCCCTGTCCGGAGGCAGAAAAGCTTTTATAAAGTTGTGTCGAATTGTTCGATAAACCTGGAGCCTCTGTGAAGGATCCAGATGAGACTTGGAATGGTTGATGGTAATACGCAGGCCAGTGAAACTCTGCCGGGTGAGGGAGAGGAATGCAGGAGTTCCTCCCTGACAGGGCCGCCAAGAGCCAGTCAGTCCAGGTAGGAAAACCTGAGCTCCCAAAGAACGCAGGTGGGCCGCTACCACTGCCAGGCATTTGTTAAAAACTCGGGGAGCCGAGGAAAGACCAAATGGGAGTGCCCGGAATTGGTAGTGGAACCCCTGGAACGCAAACCTGAGGTACTTTTGGTGCGAAGTGCGAATGGGGATGTGCAGGTACGCATCCTGCATATCTAGTGCACAGAGCCAATGGCCCGGCCGAAGCAGGGGCAAAAGGGATTGAAGGGAGAGCATCCTGAACCTCTTGTACTCCACATACAAGTTCAGGGAGCTGAGATCGAGAACAGGTCTGAGATCTCCCATCTTCTTTGGTACAAGGAAAAAGTGGGAATAGTACCCCGTCCCCTAGAGGTGAGGAGGGACGGGCTCTATAGCCTGTTTCGCGAGAAGCGCTGTGATTTCTTCCCTGACCAAAGGAAGATGGTCCCTTGAGTAAGCGGAATTCAGAGGGGAGTGACGTGGAGGTTTCTGAAGAAACTCTATGGAGTGCCCCTCTGCTATGATCTGGAGCACCCATGAACCGGAAGTTATCCTCTCCCAACCCGGAAGGTGGAGGGAGAACCTCCCTCCTACCGGTTCCTCCAGGGCGTCCGGAGGCGGTGGGAGAGGAAAGGAGTCAGGTGGTGTGAGGCAGCCGCAGCTGGGGCATCCGCTGCTTTTTGGGCGGTGGGGCCTGACGCTTAGTGGCCCACCGCGCTCCGCGAAAGGGGACGGCGCTGAGGGGATGGGGGGACGGTACATTGAATCAACGGATTTAAGGCCGCCCCTTCCTGTAAATCAGTGATGATGTCCTGATATCACCACCGAAAAGCACAGAACCTCTGAAAGGTGCTTCTTGATGGCTGACTGCACCTCCGGGACCAGGACCTGACACATGGAGCTAGCGCGTGACGCCAAGACTTACGGTAATGCAGAGCTCCGTCCTGGTGTGTCCACTGCGTCGTAGGTCATCCTCAGAATGTGACGACTGGCTGAACGAAGCAGAACGGATCTAGGTCCGGCCAACTCCTGCTTGAGTTGAGAGTCAGGCAGAGAGTCGATCTTGGATTCCGCCTGGGTAAGGACGGCCTTCTGGTAATCCCCCATATGTGCTACATAGTTCAGGGCCCTAATCCCCAGTGTGGAAAAAGCGTAGATCTTCCTTCCATACTGATCCAGAAGGCGAGATTCCTTATCCGGGGAGACGAGCTCAAGTGCATCGGATGTGCTGACCGTCCGTAAGCGGCGCTAATCACAACCGAGTCTGCACGGGGGTGAGAGTCTAAAAAGTCTACACCCTCCGGAGCCTGGTATAGCCTGTTCGACTTCCTGGGAAGTGGGGCTAAAGCCGACGGTTGTTTCCAAATAGTGGAAACAAGGTGGGCGTGAGGCTCAATCCAGGGTGGCACTAAGGTAGAAGCCGTAATGGGCAAGTCCAGATGTTCGGCAAGTTTTACCCATTGAGGATCTGGTTCTAAGGAATGCCACTGATGAACTTCCTGGATCTTCCTGAACAACTCCGTGAAGGAAGGATCCTCCGGAGGAGTCCTCGGCCGGGGTTTGGACGGAGAGCGTGGCTCGTCGTCTTTCTCGGAACCTCCATCGGAAACTTCCAAGGAGTCAGAGAGAAGGGGAGGAAGAGTCTGAAGCAGAGTAAGACTCCCTAGCTCGTCTAGGGGGAGGAACGGGTTCCTTGGGAGGGATCCTAGAACACGTATCCTGCCCCTCTCTGGATCCCGAGGGCAAATCCCGGGAATCCGGAGGTGGAGAGGGAGTGTGCCGTCTGGGGCGTATGGGAGCCGGGGATGGCACCATCACCGTAAGACGGCTCTCGACTTCCTTGGTGAGCTGAGCCTTGGCCTCAGCCCATCAAGAAGCAAGAGTCTCCTGCAGATCCACCGGCGGCCTAGGAGGCGGTGGAGGAGGAGAAGGGGGATAGTTATACAGAGGAAATCTGTAGGGGGAGTATCCATAACCCAGCTGCGGGTATCCCGGAGTCGGATACTGTGGCATCGTGTACTGCGGCGTCGAAGGAGTCGGCACCGGGTACAGCGGCGCAGGATACTGCGGACCTGGGAAAACCAGCGTCGGATACGACGGCGGATACCCAGGCGCTGGAGGAGCTGCCGGCCCAGCCGGGTACTCCACGGACAGATCAGCCGGGATAGGCCCATGGGGTGGGGGCCTGGAGGAAGAGGAAAATCCCCCGCCGGTGTTGGAACTGGCGTCGGCGGGGCCGGCATCGCAGCCGGCGTCAGGGGAACCGGTGTCAGATCCGGCTCTTCAATAAGAGGATCGGATGGTAGCCCATGGTCCCCAGCCTCGTCCGGGGATGGGGGGAATCCCCGGGGTCAGGAGGGGGGACTGGGGCTCCCCTGACGGCAGCGAAGGCTGCAGAGAGCCTGGAATGACAGAAGTAGAAAGTTCCGCCGTAGGCTCAGAGGCCCGGCGCACGTCGGGGGAGCCGACATGTGGCTTATGGACAGAGTCCCGCGGACGCCAGAGGGAGCCGGGCGCCGGAGTCTCTCATCGGAGGCGGGCCGAGAATGAGATTTAGGCCCGTCCGAGGGGACGCTGCCGCGCGCCGCTCGGGGGTCGAGCGGCTTTAGAGGCCTTTCTCCGCATACGTTGAGGGGCTGACCTCTGGCTTAAAGGGAGGTGCCCGCACCAGTAGGCTGCAGGCCTCGGCAGTACTGGGGCAGGAGTCTCCTTTCGCCGAGATGCCCGGCCGGGCTCGAATCGAACTCCGTTGAGAGGCTAACGCCTCCTCCAAAGCATTGGAGGCTGCCGCTGGGCGATCTCTCTGAGGGATGTTACCTTGCCCGCGACTCCGGCCGGAGTCGTGGAAGAGGAGGCCTTCTCCCGGTGCCTTTCCTTATCCCGCTTTTTATGCCCTTCAGGGGAGGTAGACGCCTGCCGAAGTTTTCTCAGCTCTTTCTCCATCACAGACATCTTCTTTTTGAGGAGATGGGCTTCGAGGGACTGCTGGCGTCGTCTGCGGGTGGCCGCGTTGAACCGGAGGCAGTGCGGACACTTATCGACCACGTGGTCAGGGCCTAGGCAGAAGAGGCAGAGGGAGTGACCGTCTTTGTGAGGCAGATGGGTGCCGCACGAGTCGCATTTATTCTTTGAAGGGGACGACATATACCGAAGTTCACCTGACTAAAGAGTAAAATTTCTGAAACTAATAGGAAAAACCACGGCCAATGTAACAGGACTGGCGATAAGAACTTAACACCGCAAAGAATGCCGCAGGAAACTGGCGAGGAAGAACTGGAAGGCAGGCATCCGGGACCGCCTTTTATACTGACGCCGGTCACCTGATGTGGGCAGTCCCCGCCAGGGACTGCTAGCTAGAAATTTTATTGGAGTCCCAAGCCGCCCAGGCCAGTCCTATATGTAATTACCTACTGCAAGAGCCCTCTCGAAGTAAGATCTGCCTCCCCCTCCAGCCAAACCTGGTTGTAGACCATTTTTAATATGGGGGCTATTTCCCCCACAAATGTTTTATATAGTTCTCCTCCAAACCCATCCGGGCCTGGGCATTTCCCCACCTTGAGGTCCCCAATTGTGATCAGAATCTCCTGCTGGGTGACTGGACATTCCAAGCTTTGTCTCTGGGTCTCCGTAAGCTCAGGGAGACTCAAAGCTTCCAAAAATTCCCAGGCTGCCCCAGGGCACGATTCTGGCTGAGGGTGATATAATTGTTTGTAGTATGTTACTAATGCATCCGTTATTTGTTCCCATTTACATGAGATCTGCTCCGTGGTCGGTGTCAAAGACCAGTATCAGGTGCCCGGGCGGACTGTTGCTTTAACCCGTACGCTAAGAAGCAGGTGGCCCTTGGGCCACCCTCATAATAAGCCTGTTTTGTATACAACAGAGCTTTCTCAGTCTCTAGCAACTGCAGCCTCTGAAGCCTTGTCTTAAGCCCCCTTATTTGGCCTTCTCTATCGCTACAGAATTTTAACTTCTGTTGTCCTTCTAAAGTTTTAAGTTCCTGATTTAGCTGTTCTCTTTGTTTAGCCCTCTCCCGCTTAGAGTTCCAATTTTTGTTTAAATTTGTTTATTCGTTATTTGTTTTTATTCGGAGGTAGCTAGTTCTTGTACATTATTGGATTCTGGATTATCCTCGTAGTGCTTATCCACGTAGTATGTGCCTGTTGTATCAAGGACATCTGATTAGTCTTGCTACCTTCCAGACATAAAAGGGATTTAACGCTCTCGCTTAACACTGTATAACATATCTTGGCATGGATTTGATATGAGTCGAATTCACCGCTTTTTGTTGCTCGTTTATGTGACTAACTTGAGCTAAGAAGAGGGAGTGAGAGTCCCGGGGAAGAAGTTGTGGAGTAGAGCTTATCCATCGGAGGCTCTTTCTGTATTTGTAACTGCCAAGAGTGTGGCTTTCGGGCCGTTTCATGAGATCTAGCCCAAGTACTAAAGCAGAATTTGAGTCGTGGGCTCCTAATTTGATTTCACTGTGGTCAGCTGTGGGGTTGTGAGTGTGCCTGACATCGCCCGGGCCAATAGCTGGATTTACTGCTACACCGGGGCGCTTTGTCCAGCCAGGGAGTGGGCTGATGAGCCCGTAGTTGTTCTAGTTTCTCGGGGGCTGGCCACTGGGTGGTCATCGCCTGGGAATCGAAGTGGGTTGTAAATATTTCTGGTAGTGGCCTCCGTGGATGATGTTTTGCGGGCTCCTGTCTACTCCTAATTGCTGACCCAGAGTCTGGCCATTTCTAACTGAACTGGGCTCTTCATTTGGATTATTTATACTATTTGGATTACTTCCTACCCTGAACTGGACTTATAATCAGATTTGCACTTTGGACAGAAAGAGTGGTTTTGTGGACTTCCTGGTGGTGAGAGGACCTGGGTGTCCATATTTAATTCCTTCTGAAAGAAGATGCTTGGACTTTTAAATTGTTTTGACTTAATCTTATTTAATTTGGTTAGATTTATTTAGTTTTATTGCATGTATGTTGCATACTACATTGATGTTTGAAGGAGGCAGTGAGAGGGCCTTGTTCTGCATAATAGTTAATTTGTGGCAGTGAGAGCTGCATTACATGGACAGATATTTTGCAAGGTGGTTGGTGAGAGCTCCTGCTTTGCACTACAAATATTTTTTTATTTTATGGCAAATTTGATTTGTACTGAACATTTTAATTTATGGACAAATGACGACTGGTTTAGGTTTAGTGAATTATTAAGTTATTTCTCTTTTTAATATTTTAGGGCCCATACGTGAGAGTTGTGGGGTGGGGTTGACTGGGTTTGTTTTAATTTTTTTCTGTTGTGTGTAGACTGGTTACTGGATGGTCACTGCCCGGGAATCATCGTGGGGCTGTGTTTGTAGATTGTGGTTTAATGTGCTGGGAAGGCTTAAGGATGGTCAGGCAGTATTCCCCTATCAGGCTCAGGAAGTTGCGTCCATTTAACTGCCCTCTCTACCAGCAGAAACGTATATACATTGTTGGTCTGTTGGAATTGCTACGAGGAATGGGAACAGGGGCAGGCCCGGGCCTGGTGGAGGGAATGGAAAGGGGGGCGTCTTGGGGTGGTGGGGACCAGGCGACACCCCTGGGGGCGAAAATGGTGTCGAGACAGGGGTAATCCCGGTCTTGTTCCTATACCCAAGGGCCAGGAGTTGAGGTCTTCTCCAGCATCTCATCCAACCCGGTCGGTGTTATGTAATGCTAGGTCTATCAAAAACAAGACTGCTATTATAGCTGATCTTGTTGAAACGGCAGACCTGGCATGTATCACTGAGACCCAGCTGGATGAAAGTGTAGGACCAGTGTTGACTTCTGCAGTTCCAGCTGGGTTCTCTGTGATTCACCGCCTGAGGCTGGATTGTAGGAGTGGGGGTGTAACCATCTTTTTTAAGACCGAACTGGGCCTTGTGGATGTTCCAGTGGGGATCACCAGATCCTTTGAGTGTGTTATGGGTGAGGGTGTAGGTTGCAGGATACTCCTCATCTACCATCCACCAGGTGATGGGAGTTTGTTCCTGCAGGAGATTGCGGACTTCGTCGTCAATATGGTGTTGGAATTCCCCAGATGGATAATTCAGGGGGATTTCAATGCCTGAGTCAACGACAGACTCTTGCAATTTGGTCAAAATCTCCTCCAGCTAATGACAATGCTGGGCCTTACACAGGTTGTTACCTCCTCTACCCATATAGGAGGCCACTCATTGGATCTGCTCTTCCTCCCTGGGGGGTGGAGATCACTGATTTGGGGGTAGAACCAGGCAGCTGGATTCAGTTTTGGTGCTTCCCAAATGGACCTACCCCTTTGGAGAAGGTTCGGTACCGCCCTTTTAGGGGAGTTACCCCAGATGGTCTATTGGCATTGCTGGACCTATCTGGATTGCTGGATGAAAGCACAAGTCCTGGGGATCTGGTACTTGCCTATAATAAGGCAGTGGGAGATGCCCTGGACTTGACTGCTCCTGTTCGTGTTCGACCACCCACTCTTCACCCAAGGTTCATGTCCAGGGAGACCAACCATCTCCTCTGCCCTAACTATTGGTATGTTTAAAACTAGGCCCCGGGACTATCTCACTACCAACAGCTCCTGTGACTGCCCAACTTAACCTTGTTTCTCCACTTCCCTTTCTGCTCTAGTTCTCCCTTCCTCCCCACTGGATTCTACCCTCACATCTTGGTATACCCAATGCTGCACCTTTTCACCCTCTCGCCACTCTTCCTACATTCCTTCTCCCTACCCTCTCTTCCCTCTCCCTATGACTCTGGCACTTATCTGTTGTCTATTTTCTGGCAATGCCGCTGTTGCCTTGTTACAATGCTACCCTTGAACTGCATTAATCTGTACTCTGTTTGCAATGTCCACATTGTTGTAATGCCTGTCTTGATGTTCCCCATAATTTGTATTTCTCCGACGTGGAACCTTTGTAAAAGAGCCATGGCTCAAAGGTATTTATAATCCTAGACTTGATAAATAAAAAAATAAAATAAAAGAACCGACCGGCTCAACTCTTTTGTACTGTGGACAGATTGTGCAATCCAATCTGTCTGCAGTCTTGAGGAGTTTTTTCACTAGTTAAGTGGGATAAGCTAGCTCAGTTTTTCGTGGATAAGGTTGCCAGCCATCAGGTCTGGAATTGGCATGGCTCCTTCCATGAGGGGTTTTGGTGGTCAATGGGAAGTGGTGAGCACCCTGTCTCTCTGGACAGATTTTGGCTGACCGGAATTCATGGACATTGTGAAGATTGTCCAGACTGTGTCCAACCTGTTGTTTTCTGGATCCAGGCCCTACCTCCCTTTTGGTGGGATGCGCAGATGTTATCTGCCCGATCCTAGCTGAAATTGTATGGAGATCCTTGGAGAGGGGAACCTTTCCAGATCCCTTAAAACAGTTGGACCACTCCTTGGATCCCGTCGACCTAGCTAACTACCGACCTGTCTCTAACCTTCCCTTTGCGGGAAAGGTTATTGAGAAGGTGGTTGCGTTGCAACTTGACAGTCACCTGGAAACTCACAGTTTCTATGAAGCTCCCCAGTCTGGATTTAGGAAGAGGCATAGCACGGAGACTGCCCTTGTCTGGGTACTAAATGATCTCCTAATGGCGAGAGATCGAAAGGCTCGCACCATCTTGGTCCTTCTCGATCTCTCTGCAGCTTTTGACAATGTGGACCATGAGGTGCTTTTGGAGACCCTGCGGGTCCTTTGCGGCCTGTCAGGTACAGTCCTCAAATGGTTTCAATCATTTCCAACATGCAGGTCTCAGAGGGTGTTCACTGGAATTTATTCCTCCGATGCCCTCCCCCTGTCCTGTGGGGTATCGCAGGGCTCCATACTGGCTCTCATGTTGTTTGCAGTGTATAGCTGCCTTTTAGGAGATATCTAGGCGATTCGGCTTGAGTTTCTACTGCTAGGCAGATGATGCTCAGCTGTATATGTCCTTTGTGCCCAGACAGGTTGATGCGGTTTCCGTGCTAAATAGTTGCCTTTCTGAGATCAAAGACTGGATGAGCTCAAGTTGGCTGAGATTGAATCCGGATAAGACTGAGGTGCTGGTTGTGGAACCAGGCCGCCCAGGGGTGGGTTTTGGTGCTGGGCACATGTCGGGCCTTTGGCTTGATGGTGTCCAGCTTATTACCTCCGATCGGGTGCATAACCTGGACATTGTTTTTGATGATGGCTTGACCTTGAAGTCTCAGGTGTCAGCTGTGGTCAAATCCTCATTTTACCATCTGAGGAACATCACCCTGGTGAAACACCCGATTTCCCTGGGTGACCTTCCAGCGCTGATCCATGCCTTCGTTACTACCCATCTTGACTACTGCAACACCCTCTACCTAAGGCTGTCTGGGGTTGATATCTGCCACGTGCAGAATGCTGCGGCCAGGTTACTGACTGGTACCTCCAGGTCCAGTCATATTACTCCTGTTCTGCGCGAACTCCACTGGACGCCGGTTCAGTGGCGGATTACCTATAAGGTAGGGCTGCTTACCTTTAAAGCCCTACACAAACAGGGATCCGACTACCTTAAAGATCTCCCGATTCCCTACTCCCGTAATCGCCCTCTCTGATCCGCCGATGAGGGATTGCTAGAGATTCCCAGGGTTCATCTTAAAACATCTGGAGCGTGTGCTTTTTCATTTGCAGCCCTGACCCTCTGGAACTCTCTACCACATCGGTTAAAAGAATGCCTGACCATCACAAATTTTAAATCAATGTTGAAAACATATGTTTTCATTGGCCTTCCCTGATTAACTGAATGTAACTGTGTTGATTTTAATAATTTTTATATTCTGTTTTATGTATTTATAACCTGTGAAGCACCTTGGTTTTGAAAGGTGCTATAAAAATGACGACTGAATTGAATACACAGCAACCAGTATGTGAGACACAACTCTCTTTATGATTGACAGAGGGCAAGGTAAAATGAGGTGCTGTCCCCCATTTATATGCAACAATATACCTCTCAGTTAGGGTGGAGTAAACAGAGATCGTTCAACTAATACTACAAACTGCACCTTGATTTGTGATACAGGAAGTATAAATTTGATTGCTTGGTTCCGTATTACTAATGTGTTTATTGTAAAACGCTCTGCCCTGTTGCTATGACCCCCCAACCTCCCTGGACACCAGGTGCTTCACCTAAATGGAGCTTACCTAAAGAACACACACACACACACACACACACACACACACACACACACACACACACTTACTTAAAGAAAGGCCTAGCTTCATCGGCAGACCTGCCACATAGTCACACTGGTGTTAGCATCTGCTTCCACAGCCCTTGGGTCCCCACCTCCACAAACCCACACGTTCAGGAGTACGAACATGAACAGAAACTTACTCTGTCTGAATCCTGGATGGGCCTTACCTGAAGTCGCTGGAAAATGTATTTAAAAAAAAAAAACTGATACTTTTAAAAAATAAATAAATTACATTAAAAGCACCGCCAGCATACAACTCGTCCTTTCCATGATTTAAAACTAATTTAAAACATCAGTCAGAGTAAAACTCCGCTCATTCCTCCACATACACATACCACGTTTGTACCATGGATTCTGTCACATCGACAGTTCTACCAACAACAGAGATTAGCCAGTGTACAGCAACGCACATAGTGAGTGGATGACCTGTCAGTTGGGTGGGGTTTACAATACCCCTTTAGCCTGTAATTCCGCAGTTATCCTTGCCAGCTGCACCAAATTGCTCTGGCGACTAGTCAGAGGCGAATCTTCAAGAGGGGGCAGTACGTGCTTGTCTAAAACCTAGGTGCAAATGAAGGATGGGCAGGCTTTTTGTGACAGATCTGTATAGGCAGTTGTGGTATAGGGGATCTCAATCAAAAGCACTTTTGGTGGTTTGCTTCGGGCTATAAGAGGGTAGGACTGGAGGCATTTAGTCTTTACACAGTGGGCAGCTGTAACTCGTTTGAAGCAGAAGGGACAAGAGAGTAGCGGAGTCTTCGGCGGTTATTGCTTTCGTGTTTTCTTGCTATCTTTTTCTGACCTGTAATTCATTTGGTGACTGTGCAGGCTTACTGCAACCAATGTTGCACGGGCAAACCAGATGGTTACAATGTTGAATAAATAATGTACACAATGAAGGCTACAGTAGGGATACAAAAGTGTACACAGTATATGGTGGGATACACTATACACACATGTACAAGCATCAGCCTGCCGGACTTCCGGTAACGTCAGCGACCTAATGGCAGCATAGCGCGGCGGCTCTGTCCCCTCCTCGAACAGAATCCAATTACATCACCCATAGAAAACATGTCTTCACCAGCCAAGATCAAGAGAAACAAAGCAAGTAAAACCCCCTCGACTCCGATGCAGAAATTGTGAGAAATGATACAAGAAGAAATCAGATGTGGCGTTCAAGGGGAGGAGGTGCTGGAGGGCCTACAACACCCGGAGACCACCTCAGACGATCCCCCAACAAACTTGAAAGAAATAATCATACAAACAGCGCGCACAGTTGCCAAAATAGATCAAACTCTGGGCGATCTCAAATCAGATTTAAGCAAAATAGACCACAAAACGGAACAACTTGAACTATGTATGACCCAGACTGTTGAACAAACGGACCGCCACGATACACTCTTGCTGTACCTCATGGCTAGGGATCGAGAACTCACACACAAACTAGATGACTTGGAGGGCAGAAGTAGAAGGCACAATATAAGAATATACGGGATCCCTGAAGGATCGGAAGACAAACATCAAAGTGTCAATTTTCCTTCAAGCAACTCTCAAACAAATACTCCCTCTGCCACAAGACCTGGACCTTACTATGGACCGTGCACACAGATCCCTGGTCCCACGGCCCAAAAATCCAGAGGCGAGGCCTTGTTCCATCGTTGCAAGGCTGACTAACTACCAGGCAAAGGAGGAGATACTTCGAGTGGCCTGGAAACAAAGAGCGTTCTTTTATGAGGGCCACCGAGTGAACATTGACAACGACCACACAACACATGTGCAGGAGGCCAGAAAAACTCTTTGGCCAGTAATGAAACAATTGCGGGCCCGTAATATAAAAGGACAGGTTTTGTACCCAGCTTGTCTCAAAGTTGTCTCAGATAAGGGCTCGAAGATTTTCCAGGACCTCCTTGCTGCCTCTCCCTTTCTTGAGTCATTAGGGATTACTGTTCCACCCCTAATGAAAGAGAAGCTGGAAAAGGACTTGCTTACCTCGACCTGGAATGTTGCTCAGAAGAGGGCCCCCGGAAGAGGCTCTGCCCGGGGAGTACAACAGACGACCCTCCGAGCAGATGTCTCCGCGCTGGTTAAACAATTTGGAGACCCTGCTAAATTGGATAAGAAGGCCTCGCATCTGCAGGAGTAAGGTGAGGGACCATCGCAAAGTGGCGAACTAGAGCACGACGCGGAGACCTGAACATGGAATGCGGGACTGAACAGTTCCGATCTACACACTGCCTTTATTGACCAAAGTCTGGTCCTCCTTTGGAATTGTCTCCCCCAACTCTATGTTTGGAGGCCCTACGGTGATGGCAGACCCCCCCCTTTTTTTTGGATTCCCATGGGGATTTTCCCTACAGTTCAGAGACGCTTCCTGGCTGCTCTTGATCTCTGAGTTCCATGCGACTTGCCTGCCCGCGGCGAGACAAGTGCTCTACTCTGCGACCTGACAACTGTGACTGAAAGTCTCTCTGGATGGGCTAAAGGACTCCGCTTGAGACCTAGTTGAAAATCTTGCTACACAGGGGGGCACGAACTCTTCAGAATCATACTTGGGCTGCCAATGTGTTTTTTTTGTTTTTTTCTCAAATCTTAAACGTAACAACATTATGCTAGTGTCCTGATTAAGGGACAGGGGAAGGGGGGATCCAAACGAGCACAAAAGGTACTTTAAACCAGCTTACTGGGCCTTAATCTGGATTTCGATCCAATATGTTTCCATTTGACCTCATCAGTTGCTCACTGACTTAACCATTCCTTTCTTGTCATGGTTGTATAGGAAGAGGTTCTCCATCTGGATTTACCCAGAAGACAACACGAATTTATGCCAGTACCACTATTCTGGAGCCCCCTTCTAAATATTGCTTTTGCGATTGCCCTATGGCTGGGGACCTACTGCCAGCCCTCCCTTGGAAGTACATTATCAACTACTTCAAGCGCGGATGAGGGAGTGCTAAGGGACTCACTCACCCTGCTACTACCCAAGCCCAGGCCCTCATGTGATGAAAGTCCTGCGCATGTATTCCAATCCCACGGTTGGAATTACTGGTTTTACTGTTCACTGGTTTTTAACTTTAATTTGTTGGAAAAGTTGAACGGGTACATCTATAGTTGGGACAAGGTGCACTTACCAGACATGTTTGTATCAGTCTTCCTTCACTTAGTTAAGTTTGTCAAGACAAACGCAAATGAGTAATAATAATATAAAAGTGCTCTCCTACAACATTAACGGCTGCTCCAGTCCGGTTAAAAGAAAGCAAATTCAGAAGTATCTCACCAGACAAAATTGTGAGGTGGTATTCTTGCAGGGGACTCATCTGTCACCATCTGAAACCTTAAAACTGAAGACCAAATCACACCCCCATCTGTTTTTTCGTCCCTTGATGTGGGACGTAAGGGGGGGTGGCCATTTTGCTCGCATCTCTGTTCCCATTTGAGCACGAAGAGACGGTGATGGACCCTGGAGCTAGATATGTTATGGTAAGGGGTAGAGTACAGGATACCCCTGTAACCCTAGTTAATGTTTATGTCCCCCCAGGCTCCCCCACAGCATTTTACGCATCGATTGCTCAGATGGTGGCAGAGAGGTCTAGGGGCCTGCTGATCATGGGGGGACTGAATTTGATATGGGCTAGACACTACATCGAGGGCTCATGCCACCGATCAACATAAGGTAAGGGCGGTCAAGCACGCATTACATCAGGTGGGGCTAGTGGACATTTGGCGAGAGAGATACCCCAGAGTAAGGGACTACACCTGTTATTCGCCACATCACAAGGTTCTCTCTCGAATCGACACATTTTTCATCTTTAAAGACTGAGTGGACGGCTTTCCTTTGATGTGCGTGGGTACTGCCACCCTGTCGGACCATAGCCCCATCTTCCTAGAAATGGCCCTCTCCCTGCCCAAGAAAATAACTCATTGGAGACTTAATACCTCCTTACTCAGGGACAAGGAGGTCTTAAGTAAAATTAAACAACAGATCACAGACACGTTGCAGGAAAACACTACCCCTGGGATGTCCCCACAAATTATTTGGGATACGCTGAAAGCCACAGTCAGGGGACAATTCATACGCATAGCCTCCCAGAAAAAAAAAAAGAGCGTCTCTTGAGGCAACAAAAGTTGCTGAGGGAGCTGGAGTCTAGACAAAAAACGGATTGGGACATGCAGAGAGATTGAGAACTTAGGTCCCTGAGGGCTGAACATCAGAAGCTCCAAAGACAGGAGGTAGAGAGGAACCTCTTTTTTCTCAAACAAAAATATTACGAGGGGGGCACTAGGTTATTAGTGGCTCGCCTGAGACACTTTAGAGCCAGGGCTACAATAACAAATTATATGCCCGACTACAGGCCAAATGACTAATAGGGCAAAGCAGATTACAGAGGTTTTTGTCTCCTATTACACTAAGCTATATACCCCACAGAAGCCGATATCCACCCAGGCAATTATGGAGTACCTTAGGACCCTCCCCTTCCCTAAGCTCACAAGGGAAAAGGGCCAGCTTTTGACCAGACCAATCACGCAGGCGGAAATACTAAAAACTATAAAGGGCCTGAAGAGCAGGAAGTGTCCAGGGCCAGATGGTTTGGGGGCCGAATTTTATAAAGCCTTCACCATAGAAACGGCCCCTATATTGGTAGATGTCTTCTCAGGGGTTTGGCAGGAGGCGAACCCGGTTCCCCCATCATGGCAATACGCCACAATCTCACTCATACCAAAAGAAAACAAGGACCCCTCCCGTTGCGAATCATATCGACCAATTTCACTCGCACTCCGATTACAAGATCTTTACTTCAATCCTTGCATCTAGACTGAACCCAATTCTCCCAAAGCTTATCAACCCAGACCAATCGGGGTTCGTCCCAGGCCGACAGGCCCCAGATGGGGTTAGATCAGCGATCAATATCATTGATGCCATTCACCGCACATGCCTCCCTGCCTGCCTCATGAGTCTAGACGCTGAAAAAGCCTTCGATAAGGTTTCCTGGCCTTTTTATTCATGGTTCTGGAGCAGATGGGTTCCGCAACCTTTATTAATAGTATGAAGTCCCTATCTCAGCCCTGGCGTGTGTCAAGAGTAAATGAATATCTCGGACAGGTTTGCTTTAGGTAGGGGCACCCGACAGGGCTGCCTCTGTCTCCTCTGTTATTCGCTTCCCATACATAGAGCCCTTTGTTGAAGCAATTGCATTCTCCCTGGGGTACAGGGAATTGAGGTCGGAGGCCAGCAACGGAGAATATCACTATATGCAGATGATGTTTTACTTTGTATGTCGATCCAGAGACCTCAATCCCTCGGATATGGTCAATTCTATCAGAATTTGGCAAATATTCGGGGTACGTTCTTAATAAAGCCAAAACTGAGGTTTTGTGCCTTTATTATTCCCCCTCCCACAGGATAATGGAGTGCCTGCCACTTAACTGGCAGGCAGATAAAATGAAATATCTAGGAGCCTACCTTACTAAACATAATTCCCATCTCTTTAGGGCAAATTATGTCCCACTCTCTACCCAGGTGCAAAGAGATCTAGACAGATGGTCCCTGCTGAACCTCCCCTTTTACTCGAGAATTCACTCCATTACTATGAATATCCTACCCAGGTATTTGTATCTGTTTCAATGCTTGCCAACCTTTATATCTAGAACCCATTTTCATGATTGGCACAAAATGATCACAAAGTTCGTCTGGAATAACAAAAAACCTAGAAAAAATGCCCAGATCCTCCAACTGACTAAGATAAAAGGGGGTAGATCCCTACCGGACCTTGAAGATTACTACCTTGCCACACAAATTAAGAGGGTGTTGCAATGGTCTATTCCCATCTACGCAGCCAACTAGAAGGAGATGGAAACATTGGAGGAGGAGGAGCAGGGTCCATTCTTAGGAGCACATGCCATACAGTTGAGTATGGCTAGAGCACTTCCCCTCCCTTCTTTAATGTCCGCCAGGGACACCTTAAAGGCCACCCGTAGGGCCTGGCAGAAATACAAACTAAAAACTTCTCTATGGCCGCTGCACAGGTTGTCATGGGACAATGATTTCACTCTGTCCCTCCTAGACCACACTTTTAGAGCCTGGGAGAAGAGAGGTTTAACTTATATCAGGCAATTTATGGTAGGGGGAGAGGTGGTGGACTTTAGAACCCTGAGCAGAAAACACGGCCTGCGCAATGCTGACCATTTCAGATACCTGCAGGCAAGGGATTATATCCTCCACTGCTGAAGAGGGGATCTCCTAGGGGATAGGGCGACCCCCTTTACAGAGAGCCTACACACAATGTTAACTTCACAGAAAACATCAGGTCTCATTTCCATGCTTT
Source organism: Neoceratodus forsteri (assembly GCA_016271365.2). Classification (NCBI taxonomy): domain Eukaryota; kingdom Metazoa; phylum Chordata; order Ceratodontiformes; family Ceratodontidae; genus Neoceratodus; species Neoceratodus forsteri. Next base: position 887,616,730 of record CM057450.1, on the reverse strand, counting down.
ATAAAGCCCTGGCAGGACTGAGAAAGGATCCCTTCGATAGAGTCAAAAGGAGATGGTTGGAGGAAGGACGGGTGGGCTCACAGGGAATTAATTAGGAGTCAGTATTTAAACTGGCCTCCAAAACCACCTGCTCACCCTTCTGGCAGGAATTCAGCTGGAAGGTGAGGATATGTTACTTTCTCCCTCCTTTGTCATTATGTAAAAGAGCCCCAGATAGGGATCCGAACTGCTGGAGACTTTGTGGGGAGACACAGGCGAATTATCTACGTGTTTTCTGGTTCTGTCCCCGGCTTGGGCCCTTCTGGAGGGAGGTGTCTCAGGCATTTGCAGAGTTGTTTATCCTGGACGCCCTCCTGGACTGGACAAACCTTATACTGGGGGAGCCCCCCAAAACCTGACTGGAGCTGATATGTTGCATCTTTGGTCCCTCCTCTTGGCGGCGGCCCACAAATCCATCACCAGGCTATGGCTGAAAAAGACCCTCCCAACTTAGGCAATTGGATTGAGTTGGTCCAGGAGGTTGCAGAAATGGAAGAAATAACTTATAAGATAAACCATAAGATACCGGTGTACGTTCGGAGATGGACGGGATGGGAGATCTGGCGGGGGACAGATGGGAAAGTTAGGTCCGCCCGGCCTTCCTGAGGTTCCACTCACAGCTTGACACCAGTTAAATTTAAGTAGAAACACCTCCCAAAACGGTCTCAGTGGTGGGCAGCCGCTCAGAGGACGGCCTACTCTGTTGTAGGGAGAGTTTGATGCGACACGTTTTTTAATGACTCTGATGTTATTGATTTGCGACTAGAAATAGAATGGATGAGGGTCACTTTCTTTCTTTCCTATTGTCTACCTTTCTAGATGGACTATATATTTGTAAATGGAACTGAATCTGTCTGGTTCATATTAATTGTACCCGATGGTTACCAATAAACTTAAATTAAAAAAAACAAAAAACACATCAGCCTGCCTTGCAGCTGCCCCCCCCCCCCAAGTTGCTATCTGCTCTGGCTATTGAGGTGGCTGTTAATACAAACCATTTCTATTTTACTTGTGTGGGCCATGGCACGGGGGATCTGCACAGTTGTAACAGGGCACCAATGAAACACAAAGGAATTGCCTCTTCCTTAGGGTCAAGTACAGTAGTAGATTTTTATTCCGTTACACAACTCTCAACCTCAGGACTCCGAAATGAGGAACACTAGCCATTGAAATGAGGGATACCACGAGGGGCATCAGAATTTCAGCACTTTAATGATTTAATGCACTGTTTAAGAGCAGCACAGAGCCTGCAACTCAATGAAATAGCACTAAAGAATAATCATGTGTCATTTATGTGGAAAAACACTTTGGCAGAAGCACACCGTTTCCTGCTGTGTGTGACAGTCTGCTTGGTGACACTGTCCTCCCCCTCCCTTTCTTTTTACTTTTTCAGTATGTTTGTGTGGTAGTCCCTTCCTTCCCTCAGCCTGGCTTCCTTATCTCAGCCCTCTTCTTTTCCATTTTTTTTTATTTCACATATTATTTACCACCAATCAGTACCACCAGTCATCTGTGTCTCCCCACCAATCCTCCCCTTGTGTATGTGCAATGCACAATCATCACTGGCCAGCTCAGACCACAAGTGCAGCAGATTGCAGAGAGTGATCACGCTTAGTCCTGCCCTCTGATCCTCTACCTCTGGACGGGAGAGGACTCCCTGCAGGGCTGTGATATCCAATGACAGAGGTGAGCCTGTGACCACTGACCTCACCATTGACAAGATGGTAGAGCTGTGATGATGACATCCCTGGCTGGGGTATAACTTTAGTCTGTCTATGACTCTGCTGTGCTATCTGACATCAGTTTGGAGCAGATCTGCATCATCACTGGGGCATCAGTAGCCACTAGTCAGGGCGGGCAGGCAGAAACACGTCAGGCTCACTCCTCCACTCCACCCCAACCAAACCCTGATAATGCAGTAACTGAGGATGTCCCCAGAGCCAAAAAGTGTTTCTCAAAAATTAACGTTCAAACATTGAAAGCAACTTTTGAGAAACGTCTAGAACAAAATGTGTTCTCTAAAGTTGTTCTGAAAGATTAAACATTAAAAGAACAACTTTTGAGAAACACTGGAAAAAGATGCTTACCACATATTAGATCACAAACACAAAAAATGATAATTACATCACTTTGTTTATTAAAAACACCGAAGCAGTTTTCCTCTTTTCATTGTTTGTATACAACAGCAAAAATATCCAAGAATTGAGGGAATCCCATTCAGGCTTAAAGTCCCTTATTATTCTTTTAAAACATGTTCAATATAGTATCCCCTTTTTTCTAGAAAATAGTAACTAAAAAAAAAAGTCCCTGGCATGGATGTGCAACATAGAGAATACTGTATGGGTAACTATGCACAACTGGTGTGTTCTGCCAAAGAAGGGTTCCGATTCCCTCTTACCTTGAGAGCGAAGCTCAAGAGGTCTGTGGGAATCGGAACCCCAAGGAGGCAGAACACACCGATTATTCATAAAGTTGCTCAGCCTGCATTTTTTATTAGTATCATGTGAAATGTGTGCACTGTGTTTTTTTCTCTTTCACAATGAGACTTACTTGTGCAGTTTCTAGAGGTTCTAGAATGATGTTCTACCACAGAAGGGTGCAATCATATTCCATGACCTTTGAATTGTGGTACAAAAGCAGTTTGAAAAGGATGTATTTCTATGCAGAACAATGCTCTACTATACACTATAGTTTATTTAATGGTACTGAGTCTTATTTTACCTTGTCATGTTCTGCATTGCCTGTTTCTACTATTCCTGGACATCACAAGAAAGTGTGGAACAGTGTGAACAGACATCACAGAATGCACAGTAAGTATTGAAACTAAAAGTTATAACCAGTGAAGAGTGTGTCTGTAAGAAGCAGTTGACAATATTAAAACTCTAAGGGCATATGGGTTTTAAAACAAGAAAAAACCTTATTAATGTGAGGCAGTTGAGCTGCAGGTCATGGTTTATGTAGTAACTGGCTCCATCAGCCTTTGTCTGCAGTCCTTGCAAAGCTCATAAAAAGTACATTATGTGAACAAATGCTGGGTGGAATAATGAAGAAAAATCCTAAGAAAAGCGCTCACTGTATAAAATACAAAGTAATCCAGAGTGTTAAAAAAAAAAAAAAATTACCTCGTATGAAACCTTTTACCAGGAGTCCATCATCCCTGCATAGATGAGAAAGTTATAGCTAGCTCAGATCTACCCTTGCAAAAGGTATGAGCCTGAAATACATATTTCCGCTCTTTGGGGAGGGGCCACTATCTACAAACAAGCTGCTTAAATACAGGTAGCAGTTTCTCTTTACTAAAATCTATAACAGTTTGTTCTGCGTTTCCATACCCATACTGACACAGCCGATGTTGAACTGAATAGAACAGACAGCTGGGCTGCTAAGCTGCAATACAGACTGGATCGCAGTGTTTAGGTTGCTGTATTCTGTGATGACACACTGCAACAAGCAACACAAAATAAAACAACAATGATAAAAAAAAAAAATAAAAAAATAAAAAAAAGAAGCCATCCACAAACTTAAAACCAGCTAGCAGTACAGTAAAAGAGTAACAAATGGTACGGCACAGCTGACTCTAGTGTATGACCATGTTTCTTGTAGAGCCTGCCAACCACATGTTTCTCTTCTACTGGTTGGCCACCTGCTTTTCTGTCACTCAGACTACTGGACCACAGACTGGACAGAACTGCCTCTGAAGAGGGGACTTCCACCAGTGGCCAACTGGACTTAAGGGGGCTACGAAACCTGACCCTGCCACAGAAGGGAACTGGCCCTGGGAGAGAAAATGGAAATGCTGAACGGAGAGGGAATGAGTGGAGGACTGCAGGGACTGTCAATTCTGGCTTCCTGATAGCTGGTTCAGTACCTCCCACTTCTTTCCACAAGCTGCTACTCTCAAAAGCTGCTTATAGACAGCAGTTTCTCGTTACCAAAAACTATAACAGTTTGTTCTGTGCTGCTATACCAACACTGACACAGACGATGTTGAATTGAATAGAACAGACAGCTGGAGACCAATACCTGGGGGAGGAGTATCCCAGGCTGCTAAGTCAAAATGCAGAAGGGATCACAATGTTTACAGTAGGTTGCAAATGTAATTTTTGGGATGACACACAGCAACAAGCAAATTATATATGAAAAAAGCCATCCACAAATTTAAAACCACCTAGGAGTACAGTAAAAGAGCAACAAATAGTACGGCACTGCTGACTGGGATACAACCAACCGTGTTTCTTGTAGAGCCTGCCAACCATATTTTTCTCTTCTACTAGCTGGCCACCTCCTATTCTGCCACTCTGAGACCACTGGACCACAGACTGGGCCAAAACTGCCACTGAAGAAGGGACTGCCGCCAGTGGCTGACTGGACTTGTGGGGATTACCAAAAGTGACCCCGCCACAGAAGGGAACTGGGGGGAGAAAACGGAAATATCGAACGGAGAGGGAATGAGTGGAGAACTGCAGGGGCTGTCAAACCCTGACTTCTTGTTGGCTGGTCCTGTACATACCATTTCTTTTCTGAAGGTGCTACACTCAAACTACACTAGTCACAGTCCTGCCCTGAACGGCACTGCACTAGACCACCAATGACTGCTTAAAAAAACACTTCCTGTCCCTATATGGCCATTTATGTCCCCCAGTCATGGACTTGGGAGTCCCTGGCATAGCTTAAAGGGACACTATCCCAACACTGTCTCTTTAAATTCGCAGTGTGGAGCAGCCGAAATGTTGATGTAGTTGGAGGTTTGTTAAAAACGCACAGATCACTATGACTATTTTATAATGGTTTAAATCTTATTTTTCATTTGTAGTGAACTGATTCTATTTAAGCAGTCCGCTCCGCTTGTTGACATTTCCACTCGTGTGCGCATGTCTGCCTACCGCTCGACGTTGGTAGCACTCTTCATCCATGCACATCCTGCTCGTCAGTCGTCTGCGCGAACTGCACATCACTTATTAAAAAAAAAAAAAAAGGAAGTAGATGTATTGCCTTTTCGGTATCCTTTTCATGAGTTCTATGTGCAATGAATGGCTGTGTGTCTATGTTGACTGAATTATTTACTTTGTAGATCCTTAAAGTCTAAAGCATACATTTCAGTTGTAACAAAGGTGGTCACTGTGTTTTACTGTCAGATATGAACTGTGGTGTCATTTGGTCTGTACAGGTGACAGTGTTAGGTCACATTGCGTTTTGGGATTTAATCTTGTGTTTTGTTACAGTAAAAAAGAAGAAATAAAATCATCTAATATCTACTTATTAACCTGATTACACACACAGAGAACATGTGTCTTTATGTATAGCAATAAGTTAACGGTCCACCTCGGGCGAGCGATCTCTTCTACTTGATATCATGCCCTGGCTAAGCATGTTACATAGCACCCAGCTGACTATGTGGACCTGCACAATACTGACATTCCTCCAATAATCCACTCAGTTCAAAGGACATGTGCATGTTCATTCAATTGCAATTGTAACTTGCTCTCAGTCATAAACTGACTTTCTTCTGCTGTGTACGCCTTCAGGCTTTTGATTTTTACTCTTAATTTTTGTTGTTGTTCCCATATGGATTTACAGTACTATGCTTCTCTTGACACTGCCTGTGTATGTCTCTTGTTGGCTTGGTTTCGAGTTGCGGTGGCTGGGGAAGCCTTATATCCTTCCAGCCATTAGTACACTGAAGTGAGCAATTGTGAATGAGGTAACCCAGATAATCTGCTCATAACAAAGTTCATTACTTGATAGTAATTTCACCAGCATTAGCTGCTAACTTAAATGAAAAGAACTGTGAATTCATGTGCTGGCTGGCATCGAACGAGCTGCCCCCCAACCCCTTCGAACTTCATTCATGTAGGACAGTGGTCTATAGGCATTCTTTTAAAAAGCAACTATCATGGACATTTAGTATCACGCAAATGTTGCTGAACGTGAATTAGACTACTATTAAATATGACACGATCACCGAGCATGTTGTGTGCACAATTATATTTAAACAGAGCGTTCTCTCATTTACAGCAGCTTGCATCAGAGAGTTATTTAAATCATCGATTAAAGCAGCAAAAGTGTCAGAAAGTAAAATCACTGTCTTATCGACAAGGTACTCTTCTAAATCACTTGAATGTAATTCTGATTGAAGTAGTGTTAATTTAGAATTGGGATGTGATCCATACGGTCATTTAATGTTGGAAAGAATACATGGCCAATAGGGACTGATAAATATATACAGTACAGTTGTAAAACAAAGTAAACAGCAGCAATCAAGTAACTGTAACCCTGATTTCCGTCCACTCACAGTGCTCATTTTTATCACAGAATGGCAATCTAATGACAAATAGCATATTAATCTTCAGTTTCATATAAGTGCCATGCCACATCATTCATGTGTCTGGTATTCACAAACACCGGTCGGCTCAAGAAGGTCTGGTGTATTTGACAAGAGTCTGTTAATTTATGTTTACCTTTGCTTTTTGCCATTAAAGTTGCACATTCAATTGAACAATACTGCTCTCAATACGGACTTCTATATCTCCGATGTAGACATCCAAAGAGAATGTGCTTTTTTATTAGAAGTAAATTAAAAGGACTTTTATGAATGAGGATGGCACCGCTTTAGTTTTATAAGTACAATACCCTCAAAAATAAATTGTAAGGAAAAAAATATGGTTACCAGTCCAATATGTTCAGTACAAAATGTAAAAAAATCTCAGTCCTCAGTATGATGCTTTAAAAATTAACTCACCATAATCGCCTCTCACTTTCTATGCTGTTTTTTCCCCTCATACCTTGAATTGTTTTTCATTATGGCTTGGTTAAGTGTTACATCACATTCATTAGAATAACAGTAACACCTTACTTGTTGTTTTCAGAATTTCACTCTTTGAAAGCAGAAGTTGTATTGTGCCGTCTTGCTCTTTCACTTTTCTACATATTTAATGTCTTATTTATAAGAAAAAATACACAGATGTTTTATAGTACTGTGTAGATATCTGAGTTAATGATACATGGAGGGCTATACTTCTCTTAATATATGATAACGTATCTTGTACTGTAAAGATAACCCTTTTTTATTTGCTTGTGTTGGTGGAGGGGGGTAGACAGATCACCCAACTAATATTGTAACACACATATACATACACACACACTCATGTAACGGTACACATCCATTTGAATATTTGCTAAAGAGACTGCCTACCTTTCACCCAATATCACCTTTTAACCCCCCTTCTGTTATGTTAAATTTAAAAAGCATTTTTTCTTGTAAAGATTTTGTAGCCCAAAATCAAAATCGTCGTGTCTCACTTGATTACTAAAACTAGGTATATGAGAATGTTTCCCTTATAGATGGCATCATTTCTATGAGAATCTTGGAGCCAAGCAATGTCTTTGTTCAGTTGCAAAAGGGCTCCTCATGAGAATAGAAACAGGATGACTGATGGGTAACCCAAGTAATTTTTTTAATGAATGAGTGGTGAACGCAGTGAGACTACACCCAGTCATGCTGGCAAACAAAAGGGGGACTAAACAATGCATGGAATATGAATTAAAGGGACACCGTAGTTATTAAACTAGGGTAAAGACGGTAAATCAAATTTGGGTTTAGAGGATTATCACTATATAAACAGAAACTGGCAGACTTGATGGGCGTAGCGATCCTCATCTGCCATCCAATTACATGCTTCTATGTTTACACTAGTCTGTGTAGAAGTTTCATTATTGTACTTTTTTGTATCATTGCATGTCATATCACATTTTGCCCTCTACATTTAAAACACTGCCTTTTGATTTTTTTTAGTGTGCATCAGTGTGACCTCTACAGTGAAACTGCAGTAAGAAAGAAAAACAATTACTACAAAGGTTCAGAATGTAAGCAGAATCAAACCCTCGTCAAAAAAAAAAAAAAAAGTAATAATGAACAGAGAACATTATCTTGTTATTTTATGAAAAAATCGGTCCCAAGTTGAGCAAAGCGGAACAATGATGGCATAAGCTGATAAGGGAAGAATACTTTATAAGACTGCACCAACCCACGACTGTGTTTCTCTCTGAGCATCACCCTCATACCCTATACCCACTCCCTATAGCCCTCACGACAGGTTGAGTTTCGTTTGCCAGGACAGTCAGCCACACACCCACCCACCAACACGCAGTAGCATGTACTTAGATTTTTATACAATCACCATTCTGGGACTGTACACCTTTTTGTTTTTAAAGCCAAGAGTCATGGAGTGAGTGACAGTGAGCACCAACTCTGCAGAGAGCGAGTTTGTGGCAAGCAACTGCCATTCCAAGGGTATTGTGGTACTTAGAGAAACTAAGAAAATCACAGCAACAGCAAGCATGAGCAGAGTAGTGGGTCAGAGCACTTTGAGCTGCTTCTAAATAAAGATATGCTTTGTCTTTGAGATGCAAACAGAGACTTGGTTTGGTCACATCGTGATTTATTTACTTACTTACTAAACACCATCAGAATTTGTTTGTCAAACAGAGGTAAAATGCACGGCTATCAGTGACACTTGACAGCTGCAACAACAGCTACTAAACACTGTAAAGGGCTTAAAAAAGTAGATGGTGCCATTTCTGTGAAAACACACAAGAAACCATCACAACCAATTCACGAAAGCTAATGATTATATATAGCCCATATTTGTATGCATCTCTGAACCATAATTGTATCAATTTTCGATCAGCAACATGATTCAGTCATTACCCACATCTCAGACATTCATCATAGGCATGTAGCATGTATTATTCATTCGTAGAAAAGAAAACATAACATGGAATGCGGTAAAAGGTGTCTGTGCTTGAATGGCAGATGTTCTCGCACGTGAGGAGATTCAGTCACAAAATGAACATACAAACTGAAGGCATTTTTTTTTCCCCAAACATTAACACAATGGGAAAAAAATGAGAGTCTCTTATTCAGAGTTGTCAAATGAAACTGGCACCAACCAAAATACTTCAGCGCCCGTCACTGCAGTGTTCGCAGCTTGTCAAGGAATTTTTCACTTCAGAAGTTACGTTTTAGTTTTGCCCCATTTATCTGACAGAACAAGCTGTCACTCAAACTAGAAGCTCTGACATGCGTATTTCGTTCGCTGCTTACATGCTTGTGCTTGATGGTAAGAAATGTGACCGCGATGGAAAGTAACATGCTCGTCTGCTTCACCTTAACGTGACTAGAGAGGTTTCAACCCCATGTAATGGTGGACTAATCAAAGGATTAACTGAGACAAAATGTCTGATTAATGAGCTAAAAAGTGGTTTTAGAAACAGATCAGATAATATGAATATTCCATGAGATTCTACTCAGATTTCAATGCCACAGGAATCTAACTACCAAAAACATATTGGTCAAAATGTATTATTTTAAAATCAGGTAGAAGGAGAAATAATGTACCTGTGGTGGACTGTTTCTCACTGCTTTGGAGTTTTGAAAGGATCATTCTGAAACTCCAAAATGGAAGTGTTCCAGGGTTTCGTATTTAGAGATACCACAAAACAGCTGCAGGCTCCTCCTCTGCAGCCAAAAAAAAAGGGGCTGAAATGAAATCTCAGCTGTCGGAAACTGCTGGCAAAACAATTCATTCATTAATTCATTGTGCCACAATACTAGAAGAACCACCTGTATTTTGGGGACAGAATATACGTAATAAGGCCACTTGCTGTTTATTTTATAGTGCAGGAAAAACACTTGTAGTAGACTCCTGTTTATTCTGCGTGTCCTCTATGCTGTTGCCAGGAATGTGTGAGCTGCACTCTATAGGGTGTCAGTGGCCTCTAATGCCCAATTTTATACTGCACTTTCTGTCAATCAAGACAACATAGAGAGTCAGTCTAAAGCTGACTGTGCGAAGTGTAAGACCTCAAGATGCGAGAGCACGTGTCTACACACTAGAAAACCTTGTGTGTTTGCAGAACAAATGGATTTATTTTGGATTTCTGTTACATCTGCTAATCATTTTTTGCCAAGAAAATAAAATTAATGCCAACCTGGCATTTTTTTATGCACTAACCTTTGTTATCTGCCTAAATTTGTCTCCCGAACAAGCAGGCCTACGACCAAGATGTACATGAGAGAGAATGATAACCGGTAAGTCTCAGTGGGAATACTGTGGGATGCACCCAAGGCAGTTCTCAAAGGAAAGTTTATTGAGATTGCTAGTAGACAGAAAAAAGAAAGGGAAGATGAAAGGAGTTCAATTACAAGCCCAAATCAAGCAATTGGAGGACCAACAAAAGTATTATGAGGCAAGGGACGTAGACCCTAAGAAACTGAAAAAAAGGCTGGGAGATTCATTTGATTATTATGTACAGCAAAAAATGTTATTCCTTTGGCAAAAATACTATTGGGGGAGGGGGGCGGGAGACCTAGGTCACTGCAGTTATTAGGTAATAGACTGAGAATGCAGAGAACCAAGACCTCCATGCTAAAACTGCAGCACCCGCACTCAGGACAGTTACTATTGCAGAGGCTTTTAAGGCTTACTATACTGAACTATGTGCCCCAGGACCAGAGGTTAAGGAAGGAGATATGCACGACTTTGTGCGAAAACTAAATATGCCCCGGCTGTCAGAGGAACAAGGGATGGCCTATCTCCTTATTAAACAATAACTACAAACTAATGACCTCTATAATGGCACTGTACCTTCAGGGGATTTTGCCCAGTCTTATCCATATGGATCAGGCTGGTTTCATACCAGGTAGACAAGCCCAAGATAACCTAATAAGAACTGCCCACATTGTAGATCAAATCAATGGGACCAAAATCCAGCCCTGCCGACAAGTTTAGATGCTGAAAAGGTATTTGATGAAGTATCATGGCCTTTTCTGAAACATGTCCTTTCTGGGTTTGGGTTTCCTGAAACCTTTATCAAGACCATATTTTGCTTATACAATAAAAAGGTGCGTCAGAGCCAATGGACACATCTCCACCAGACTTGCACTGGGAAGGGGGACTCAGCAGGGATGCCCCTCTCCCCACTGCTTTTTGCTTGTACATACAGCCAGACAGAGAGTATTGGGTGAAACCCTGGGATTGGAGGGAATTCACCTTGGAAGGGTAGAACACAAAGCTGCACTGCATGCAGATGACATATTGTATTTGTCATCCCCGAGAGGCGTCTCTGGGAAGATTTCAAGCAATTAAAGGAATTTTTCATTTTGTCACGCTATATATGAAATAAAACTAAAACAGAGCTCCTTGCGCTGCATTATCACCCTCCTTTGGCCCTTACCCAGCAGTACCCCATGAGATGGGGCATGATGAAGAGGAGACACCTGGGAATAAACCTACGGACCACCACAGAAAAACAGGTTACTCACCTGTAACAGTAGTTCTAAGAGTAGTATATGTTGTTCATCCACACTCTTTGGCATGTCCCCTTCCACTTTAAGATCCACTGGAGTCTTCAAGCCAGCTCCTCCCACACACCCAGGTGGTATATACCTCAGCTCCGCCCCATGCCACCAGATCTTAGCCCACTGGAAGCCAGGTGTTGTGCGTCCGCAGCCAGGGAGGTTGGGTGGGTCCGTGTGGATGAACAACATATACCACTCCTAGAAAGTGCAGTTACACAAAGACCTTTGCTGCAACAGTAGATCTTCTAGGAATGTCTCTTGCTGTAAGTCATTACTTCTGGGAGTTCCTGATAGGTGGCACTCCAGCACGGAAGTTTCTTGCAGCAGTCTCTATACCAGAGACAACCCACACTACCTCACTTCCTGGGCTGTATCTATAAAAGTGGGTGGTCCTTGGTAAGCTCCATTCCCCACCGGTTTCAGCTTGGAAGCGAGGGACTGAAGGGAGCCAAGGTACTGAAGCTTCCCAACCTTACATCATTTTTCCTGTTACAGAAAGGCAGGGGGATGGAGGGAGAGAGGGAAGGGAAACTACTTACTGCAAGAGACATTCCTAGAAGACCTACTGTTACAGCAAAAGTCTTTGTGTAACTGCACTATCTTCCACGGAATGGTCTCTTGCAGTAAGTCATTACTTCTGGGAGATTCCCAAGCAGTTATATGGCAGTGGGTGGCCACATACGGCATTCTGCCGTAGGTAAAATGTGGTCATGTGACCAATAAATGCTGAAAACAGCATATCAGATGGACAAAGGAATTCATTATTCTCTTGTGTCAATTACATTGAAAAACTAGAAGGAATACCTCAATAACAGCAATTACGGAGCTTCAGTGATCAGCAGCGAAATTACAATCATAGTCAAAAGGCAACTGTGTCTTGAATTGTAACAGTAGCTCGAATAATACAATGTTATTGTTGAGAAGCGCTACAAAGTAGCGATTGAAGACTTTTCTATACAGTAATGAATGTATCCATTTAACATAAGTAGGATACTCAACTAACAGATAATGTAGCAAATGAAACAATGTATCTGTGACCAAACAATATGAAGCAGTGGTCAAAATACATATAATCTCTGCATATGTACTCACCCTTTTTGATATGATCTTTTTTCATAATCAAGGGAAAGCTGTGAATAGCAGTGGAAGAGAGAAGAATATAGTCCACTGTAGGACTGACTGTCTCAGCATGAGTTAATAGTGGATGGACCTGTTCGAGGGAGGGACAGGGCGTCCGGTGCACAACAGGTCAAGAGGCATCTCGATGGAATGGTCGTGATGGTCTATAACAGTGACACATGAGAAAAATGGCTAGATGCATCAAGCCAATGTGAAAAAAGGCCTCAGTCTTATTTGTAGCCCCAAAAGGTCTCTGAGGCCTAGAAGAGGAGACCAGGCAGAGTCTGGAGTCATTAATAAGGGGCAGAAGCCCCGGGCTGGCTGGAGGGGCGGCCACGGGACGGCTCTGTCTGGGTCCTTGTCACTTGTTCTCTGCCCTTAAAGGTGTCACGTGGGGTATAATTAGTTCCACTTTTGTATGAATAATTATACTGAGGGCGTGGTTTTTGGTACATGTATTGCACTGTTTTCAGTTGTCTGTCTGAGGCTTGTAGGTTCTCCAGTATTGTTTCAGCCCCTGGTCCAAAAAGAAGGTCACCTGAAAAGGGTCCATTAGCCACTTTGTGTTGAATATCAGGTGCTAGCCTTGAGAGTCGGAGCCATGCCTAGCAGTGTATAAGAATACCGACTGCAGAAGCTCGAACTGAAGCATCGGCAAGATCATACCCTGATCTTGATAAATGTCAAGACGGTGAAGTAACAGTACTTACTGATGTAAGTTGCTCTCTTTCAGGGGATGCAGGTAGTCTGTTTATAACGCCTCCAGCAGAGGTGCTTACCGTACGCAGGTATTGCAGTATGTGCCCCATATAGTTAAGTATTCTGATATTTAGTGTGTTTACAGCAAACACTCTCTTCCCCATATGATCAAAACATTTAGAGTCTCTCTTTGGAGGGATTGTGCTTTGTATGTTTAGGCTTGCCGGTGCAGTTATGGACAACCGCAATAACCACAGAATCCGCCGCTGGCGCATTAGTTAAATATTGATAATCAAAAGGAGCCTGATGCAGCCTGTGGGACTTTCTAGGTAACTCCTGCGCTGCCAAGGGTTGACTCCAAGCTTCAGTAATAGCATTTCTGAACGTAGGTATAAAAGGAGGGATAGCCCGGACAGGGTCCTCCGGTAGACCCCGATATTCATCCATATCTTTACTTATCGGTCCTGTTCCGTTGTGGTAAACCCCATTGTTTTTTGTATTTGTAGCATCATTTCGGAGAATGAGGGGTCATCCGGTGCAGAAATTACCTTTTGTGGTTGTAACAGCCCTTCGTCCCAGTAAGAGGGCACCTCCAAAGGGGATTCATATCCTCTTGTGTCAGGAGAACCATCACAGGCCCTATGAAGGTCCGGATTCGTATGATAATCTGAAAAATGTTTTTCTGAATATTAGGGAGGCAGGACTGGTGAGCGTTCCAGCTCCATGCGTGCCTGTTTTGATGGAGGAGATACCATTCGTGTTTGAGGGTTACATCCTGGAGTGAGGCTATGGTCAAAACCCATAGAATCCAGGACTCTATTTACTATTTCTTCAATATTTGGAACTTGTGACAATGGAATTGTCATGTAAGCAGATTCTGAATCCAGCGTATGTGGGGATGGGGTATCAATTTGCACCTCCCGGTACAGTGATCTCATGTTTCTTTGGCATCTTTGTTCATCTTCAACGGGGTTGTGAACCCCATGTAGAAATTACAATGAGGGTGGTGGGCCTCTTCGTTCTGAAGCATATAGTTATTTTGTAGAAATGCAGCTCCATATGCATCTTTCAATACATGTTTTTGAGAATATTCTTGGCTTTTCATGGTTGACCTTTCAAAAGGATCAACCATAGCGGTGCTACAGTATATGCAGGCAAGGGTGTTCTATGCAGCAGGGATCGTCTTGATGATGGAGACATCAGTCCCATTGATGGAAGAGGCACAGAGTCAGCAACAGCCTGTTCCGTCGATGGTGGAATATACTCCGTTGACAAGGAGGAAAGCAGAACATGTGTCGTCAACGGGATGTGCTCCATCGATGATGGGATAGTGAATGCATGCTCTGTTGACGATGGGGGAGAGAAGATATGTTCCGAAGACGGGAGAGTGAATACATGTCTAGTCGACGATGGAGCATAGGGAGCATGTCCTGTCGACGGGGGAGGCAGCCCCATCGACAAGGAAGCATGTAGAATGTGTTCCGTCAACAGAGGAGGTATTCTCATCGATGATGCTGCCTTGTAAAGCCCTCCCGTCGACAGGGGTGGTTATGCCCCGTCGATGGAGAAGGTTGCAGGACCTCTGTCATCAATGGTGTAGAAGTCCTGCTCGACGGGGGAGCGGAGGAAAGATGCCCTGTCGATGAGGAACGTTCCTTTTTTTGATGGAGTAGAGCCTGTCGTTGACGGGGGTGAAGTACCCGTCGACGATAAATGTCTTCTTGATGATCCATATTTTGGAGGCATGACCATTGAAAGGCGGTCAGGCAGGACTTTAGGTGAAGGGGTTTCCTTCCCAATGTCTCTCTTGAAGAGGACTCAGTTTTTTGAGCCCTTCAATTGAGCACCCTGTGTGTGAGAGAAAGGGAATCATCCATTGTAGATATATGGTGTCTGTACGAAGCCTAGGCACCTAGGCTATGGGTTCAATCCATGTCATAGACTGCTACTAGAAGAGTTGCTGCCAGAGCGGAAGCTGGCAGGAAAATGAATGGAGCTTACCAGGGACCACCCACTTTTATAGGTACAGCCCAGGAAGTGAGGTGGTGTGGGTGGTCCCTGGTACAGAGACTGCTGGAAGAAACTTCCATGCTGGAGCGCCACCTATCGGGAACTCCCAGAAGTAATGACTTACTGCAAGAGACCGCTCCGTGGAAGATCTACTATTACACAAGAGTAACCCGTTTTTCTAGGATCGTGGATATGTTGTTCATCCACACTCTTTGGCAGACTCCTAGCAGTTCTCTGGGAGGAGGGAAGCAAGGTGCACATCCTCTACTTAGGGAACAGAGATTGGAGAACTGAGGCCCCAAAACCAGCATGGTGTGACTCAAGGTCGATCTGGTAGTGGGTGATGAAGGTGTTTGCAGACTTCCAGGTAGCAGCCCGACAGATTTCCTGGATAGGGATGTCCCTGGAAGCAGTCACCGATGCAGCAGTATGGTGGGTAGAATGAGTTCTTATCCCTCTAGGAGGCTTCTTGCCCGCCAACCCGTAGCACAGACCTATCCCAGATGTGATCCATCTTACAATAGTCCGTTTGGCAGCAGGTCTGCCAGAAGCGACTTCAATGTAGGTGACAAACAGCTGGTGAACCTCTCCCCGCATTTTTGCCGTCCTCTCCTTGTAATAGGAGAGAGCACGTCTCGGGTCCAAAGTATGGAGCCTGTACTCTGCCTCCAAGGTGTAATTAGGGTAGTATACCGGCAGAGTTAACACCTGGCTAAGGTGAAACTCTGACATTAACTTCAGAAGGAATTTCAGGCTGGAGCATAGGACAACCTTGTCCCTGTGGAAGACCAGATAAGGGGAGTCCACCAAAGGTGCCAGGAGCCCCCCTGTCCTTCTGGCAGACGTGATAGCCACCAAGAAGGCTGTCTTCCACGACAAGAGTGACAAGGCACACTTGTGCACTGGTTCGAATGGCTTGCCCATGAGCTTTGCCAAAACCAGCAGTAGATCCCACAGAGGTGGAGGTTCATGCACCAGAGTGGATATGTGATCCAGGCCTTTGAAGAAGCGCCCGACCACTGTCTCCTGTGCCAATATCGGCTGACCAGCCCACGCCCGCTAAGCAGAAATGACTGAAAGGTGCACCCTAAGGGTCGATGACCACAGACCCCCTTTGTAGAAAGACCAAAGATAGTCGAGCATGTGAGCTACAGAGCAGGATAAGGGGTCCAGACTCTTACCTTGACACCAAATGGAAAATCTCTTCCATTTGAAGGCATGACATTTCCTGGTCAATTCCTTTCGAGAGGCCTCCACTACGGTGTAGACATCCTCGGAAAGACCCAGAGCCTGGAACTCTAGCCGCTCAGGTACCAGGCTGTGAGGTGCAGGGATTGAAAGTCCAGATGGAATACCTTCCCCTGGTTCAGTGATATCAGGTCCAGGCATGAGCAAAGCCGCTCCGGGGGCCTGTAGATGAGGCTGAGGAGATCTGGATACCAGAACTGGCACGGTCAATCTGGGGCTACCAGGATCACCTTCGCCTTGCCCCTCCTCATCATGAGTAACACCTTGTGGATAAAGGGAGATGGGGGGAAGGCGTAAAGGAGGCCTGGGGTCCACAGCTTCGAGAAGGCATCCCCTTGCAGCGAACCCTGCTGAGGAGGGTGGGCATGTAACAGCCTCAGCTTGGTGTTTTCCCTGGAGGCAAACAGGTCCACCAATGGTTTGCCCCAATGAGAGAACAGACTGTAAGCTACCTCTTGATGCAGAGACCACTCATGGGATGTCTAGCCTATACGGCTGAGAGCATCCGCCAGCTAGTTCGAGGCTCCTGCCACATGAATGGCGAGGAGATCTGCCTCCAACCGGCTTGCAAGGGTCCAGATGCGGAGCTCCTCCTTGCACAGCAGACGGGGGTGCGTGCCGCCCTGTTTGTTGAGGTAGTACATGGTTGTGGTATTGTCCGTCTGGACTTGAACCACTTGACCCTGGGATTGAGAAGTGAAAGCTGACAGTGCCAGTTTGACTGATCTGAGCTCCAACAGGTTGATGTGGCATCGAGATTCCTCGGGGATCCAGAACCCATGGGCCCTGCTGTCCCCCATGTGGGCTCCCCAGCCCATGAGAGAGGCATCGGTTGCGAGAACGACCGTCGGCTCGGCGCCGACAAACATGATCCCTTCCTGCAACCAGTCTCGGGCGGTCCACCATTGGAGAGCGTCCCACATCTTCAGGGTTACAGTGACCAGCTGGTCAAAATGATCATGGCGCTGAGTCCACTGGGCGGCCAGCTCCCACTGGAGGGGGCGCACGTGCCATCTGGCCCAACGGACCACTGAATTGCATGCCACCAGGTAACCCAGAAAGCGCAGAAAGTCCCAGGCAGGGCACAAGTGCCCAACCAGAAATTTTCGGGTAAAGGAGGAGAGAACCTCCGCCCTGTCTGCCAGGAGCGGAGCTCTGGCTTGACAAGAGTCGAGCTCTGCCCAGATGAAGCCCATCACCTGAGAAGGCACGAGTTCCGACTTGGCCTCGTTGATCAGGAGGCAGAGTTAGGAGCAAGTTTAGAGAGCTCTCCACCTCCTGAAGGGAGGAACCTGCCAAGAGCCAGTTGTCGAGGTAAGGGTAAATTCGAACTCCTTGATGCCGAAGGTGGGCTACCACTGCTGCAATGCACTTGGTGAGGACCCGTGGGGCCGATGACTGGCCGAACAGCATGGCTCGGAACTCATACAGTATCCCTTCGACCCTGAAGCGGAGGAACTGCTGATGGGATGGATGGATTGGGACGTGAAAGAATGTGTCCTGTAGATCCAGTGAACAGAACCGCATGTTTCGCTCCATGGATGGTATGATCTGGTTCAGAGTTACCATCCGGAAGGTGCGGGACCTGAGATATTGATTCAAGTCGTGGAGATCTAGGATGGGGTGCCAGCCCCCCATCCGCTTGGGCACCAGGAAGTACCTGGACATGAAGCCTGGGTCTGTAGGAGGATCCGGCACTGGAGCTACTGCCTTCTTGCGGATGAGCGGAGCTATGTCGTCTTGAAGAGCCAACTGAGTGCAAGCTGAGATCCTTTCCTCCCGAAGGGCGCGGGCTCGGCTGGGAGGGTACTGCTTGAATTCCTAGGGCAGTCCCTGACCGACCACTTTGAGAACCCACCTGTCTGAGGTGATATCGGACCAGGAGGAAAGAAAGTGGCTGAGCAGGACCCCCACGGGAGGACCCAGAACTGGTGTGACGGGTATAGGGATGGCAACCCCTCAACCTGTTACTGAGCAGGTTCAGAGGAGGAGGCGGCCCCTGGACCTGCGCCTCGGCCTCCGTTACGGGACTGCTGAAGACCCTGCTTGGGCCGTGGGCGCCAAGCTTGAGCCTGCTGCTGACCTCCTTGATAGGAGGGCTGTCTGACTGCAGGGGAAGACTGCCGAAATAGCTTCTTCTTTCTTTTCTGCTGGTTCTTGCCTGAAGAACCTTTTGCAGATGTGGCATCAAAGGAGGCATTGGACTGCTCTATGCGCTGAAGGTGACCGGCCACTCCTGGACCGAACAAGTCGGCGCCTAGCAAGGGCACGTCAGCTAACTTATGCTGAGTATCTGTCGGGAAGGAGGAAAGCCTCAGCCAAACCCTACGGCGAGTGGCCACTGCAGCTGCTAAAGAGTGGGCACAGGAATCACCTATGTCCAGGGCCATCTGGAGCTGCTGTTTTGCAACAGCACGGCCCTGATCACGGACCTGCTTGACTGTGGTCTGTATGTCCGCGGGAAGGCGGGGGAGGACCTCGTTTAATGACCACAGGAGGGCATGAGAGAAGTGTGCCATGATAACAGCCGAGCTGGCCTGACGAAGACCTAAGGAAGAGGCCGCATAGACCTTATGGGCAGAGTGATCCATATGCTTGGACTCCTTGTCTGGAGGTCGGTCAGTGTTGGCCAAGCTTCCAGTATGCCTGAACACAGAAGCGGTCACCAGGCTCTCGTTCAAAGGGTGTTCTGTGAACCCCGCCAGGGACCCCATGGGCACCGCATACTTGCAGGCCATGCGGGCAGTGCCGGACAGGAAGCAGGATGCTGCCAAAGCTCAAGGGCCAGGACAACAATGGCTTCGCCCATTGGAAAGGCCTCCATCAGGGTATCCCCCCTTTTGAGGATATCCGTAAGGGGGTACTCTGCCTTTTTCTGGATGGATTCTATGGGCATTCCGGTGGATTCGGAGATCAGGCGGAGAATACCCTGAAAGGAGGAAGGGCCATCCTCCAATCCTGCCACGGACGACTCATCATCCCTGGGATGGGAGTGTAATCTGGTGACATCCGAGTCTGAAGAATAGGGCTATAACAGCCTCCCGCCTAGGTCCCCCTCGATAGGCCGAGGGCGATTGGGGGCGACAGTTATTGACGCACGTCGGGGAAGCCTGGTGTCTGTTCGGTTCTCTTTCGAGGGAGGCCTTCCCTGAGGCTGCTTAGGCGGTGGTTCCACCAGAATCGGTGGAGAGACCGAGGGAGGCTGAACTGGAATGTGGGCAGGCCCCATGGGCGGGGGAACCGAAGGCTTTGGTTCTGGAGGGGTCGGCGTCAGCCTAGGAGGCGGGAGCCAAGTGATGGCCAGGGTAGAAAGCGGAGCTTGCTTCTGTCCGGACAAAATCAGCTGTTGCTACATGAGGTCTTCATAGCATCTGAGTTTCCACCAAAGCCTCTCCTTGTCCAAAGAGGATGAAGACCTGTGGCGCCTCCGTTTTGAATGTTTGTGTTTCCTCGGCTGATAGGTCGAGGGAGTTCTGGACCTAGACCGAGATTGGGCGGGCCGAGCTGGTCGATCACGAGACACCGCTGTCGGTGAAAACAGAGGGTCCGCAACCGGGTCCTGAATTGGGACGCCAGCAGGCTGGGTCGTCTCATCAGGAAAGACAAGGACTGGAGTCCTTTCCAAAGAGTCGGCGACAGAGGGTCGATAATCTCAGCCTCATCAGCTGCTTCCTTGGTCCCCTGGCCAGACAGAAGATCCGTGAAGCCGACGGCCGAGGATGCGATCTCGACCGAAATCGAGACCATGTGTTCCTGGGACTCGGACCTTTCTCGGTCCCAAGAATGTATTCACTTGGATGAAGACCCAGGGTCCTAATCCCTCTTCCGAGGGCGTAAGGATTGCGAGCCCGAGGGCACCTCACCCTGGTGGGGAGAGACTGGCACAACTCCCTGAAGGAGCCCGAAAAGGTGGAGCCAAGGTTAAGTGGAACCAAAAACCTTCGATTGGCCGAAGCTTGAGCTGCTTCCTCCTCAAATGCCTTGATTTGTTTCAGATGCTCGGCGGATCTCGCAGCCACAGAAACCATCCACCTCACCTCCTTCGATTTCACTGGGGGGTTCCTTTTCTCCGGTCTTCCCAGCTTTAAGCGCACCAAGTGGTCGTCCAGGATGTTGGGGTGGAAGGCCAGGCAAAAAGTGCAGGATGAGGTGTCATGTCCGACACCTAGGCCATTAACGTTAGGAGGGGATTGGTGAGCGACATCTTTTGGCCACAGGGGCACCGGCGAAATCCAGGGGAAGATTTTTCCTCCATGTCCTGTATGGCAAAATCGGAATCGTTAACTCAAACGAGTTTTAAAGTAAGTTTCAGCAAAAACCAACGCTTTGAATCCAGGGCTACGAACTGCTGCAAGAGCACGAGGGAACCTATATCTTCCAGCGGAAAGGAAGATCTAGCGTCATGGGGCAGATCCGAGGTATTTACCACCCGGGTGGGTGGGAGGAGCCAGCTTAAAGACTTCCAGCAAGATTTAAGGGAAAAAGGACATGCCAAGAAGTGTGGATTAACAACATATCCACGCTCCTAGAAAGTACAGTTATGTAAGAACTTACTGTAACAGTAGATCTTCGAGAGAGGCTCTTGCAGTAGGTAATTACATACAGGACTGAAGCCAGCAGTTGTCAGGACCCCACGGAAAAATTTCCAGTCAGCAGTCTATGGCGGGGACCGTCACAGCCAGGTGACCGTGTCAGACGACACTGTATAGAAGGCGGACCCCATGCCCGCTCTTCCAGTTTTTCCCGCTCAAAGGCCAAAAGGCAAGACGAGAGAGAAGCAAATATTTCCCTGCTTGGAAAAGGAGCTGAAAAAGCTAAGGGGATGAAGGACAGGAAGGTATTACCTACTGCAAACATTGTTTGGAAACAGCGTTGCCCTCTCTTTTTCTGGCAAAAGAAACAAATAGTTGGTTAGTCTTTCTGAGATCCTTCATCCTGTTGGTGTAGTATCTCAGAATCCGGTGAACGTCCAGAGTATGCAGAAGATACTCCCCATGATTGGAGTGCTGCATGAAAAACGCAGGCAGTTCAATGGACTGGTTCAGCATTGATTCTGCTACCACCTTAGGGAGAAACTTAGGCTTGGTACGCAGAGCCACACGTTCCTTAAGGAAAATCAGATATGGAATTTTACATATCAAAGCCTGAAGCTCGGGAATTCTTCAAGCGGAAATAATAGCCATTAGGAAGGAACTTAAGGTCTGCTGAGGCTGCCAGCTCAAAAGGAGGCAGCATAAGCTTCTTGACAATGAAATTCAAATCCCAAGGGGGGGGGGGGCAGGAACCTGAATGGAGGGTCTCGGAGAACGACTCGCAGGAAGGTCTTCGCGACCTCCAGCTGAGCGAAAGTTCTGCCCCCAAAAGGAACATGATAAGCAGCAAGAGCCACCACGTGGACTTTCAAACAGGAATGACTGAGACCCAGGTTGAAGAGATAACGCATGTAGTCCAGTAGCCATCCTACAGGACAGGAGAAAGGCTCTAGGTCATTAGTCGAAGCCCAAATAGAGAACCATTTCCATTTCATAGCATAGGTGGAGTGAGTGGAAGGCTTCCGGGCCTCCACTAGGATCTCTGTCACTTGTGGGGAAACCCCGAAACAGGCTTGAGCTACGTCTGTAGGAGCCAAGCATTTAGCTGAAGGGACTTGAGGCTGGGATGGACCAGAGATTCCTGATCCTGTGTCAACAGCAGTCGCGAAAGTGGAAGAGGAATCGGAGGTTCCATTGAGTACTGTTGTAGAAGAGAGAACCAAACTTGCCTGTTCCAGAAGGGAGCGATGAGAATCATGCGAGCTCCCTCTGAGCTAAGCTTGTGCAAGACCTTGGAATCAAAAGAATTGGGGTATAGACAAATCTGTTCTTCCAGTGGAGAGACAGAGCATCTCTCCAGAGTTGCCCACGCCCTGGAGGGAGCGAGCAAAAGGTGGGCAAGTTTTGCGTTTATAGGGGACTTGAACAGGTTGACCTGAGGGGGTTCCCCAACGTAGGAAGATGTTGTCTGCTACTTCCTGATCCAATTTCCACTCATGAGCTTGTGCCGAGGATTGGCTCAACTGGTCTACCAAAGCATTCTCTACCCCCGGGACGTGGACTGCCGTAAGGTGAAGGTTTGCCCACTCCCAGACCCAACGCTTCCGACAAAGAGGGTAGGAGCGATCCCTCCCGCTTGCTGAGATACCAGATGACATTCATGTTGTCGGTCTCGATAGCAAGATGACCGGGAAGCAGAAATGGGTGCAGTGCCTGAAGAGTGTACAACACAGCTCTGAGCTCAAGCACACTGATGTGAAGAATCTGCTCGAGCTTGGATCAAGAGCCCTGGGTCCGCTGAGATTCCAAATGGGCTCCCCAGCCCTCGCCTGAGGCGTCCGTTGTCAGTACCTGGGAGGGGGGAGGAAGACAGAAGGGAACTCCCTGGCAAAGGTTCTCCTGAGCCAACCACCACTGCAAATCTCGGAGCATCGGGGTTGAGACCAGAACCTCTTGGTCCAGGTCGTCCACCAACTGATCCCACTAAGACCGAAGAGCCCACTGAGAGATTCTCCTGTGGAGCCATGCGCGAGGAACTGTCTGAATTGCTGCCGCCATGAGCCCCCAGAGGTGAAGGATTGACCTGGTGGGGACCCACCTGTGGGAGGACAACCTGCATGCCTGAGCTTGGAGGGTGGCTACCCTCTCTGGGGGCAGAAAAGCCATATCAGTGGTCGTATCCAGAGTCGCCCCAATGAACTGGAGACGCTGCGATGGGATCAAATGGGATTTTGCCTGGTTGATGGTAATACCCAGGCTGGTAAAAACCTGCCAGGTAAGACAAAGAGAGCGCATGAGTTCTTCCCTGGATGGGGCCGCCAGGAGCCAGTCGTCCAGGTATGGGAAAACCTGAACTCCCTGAGTGTGCAGGTGGGCCGCCAACGCCAAAAGGCATTTGGTGAATACTCAGGGGGCTGAGGAAAGACAAAATGGGAGGGAGCCCTGAACTGGTAGTGGCCCCCCTGGATTGCAAACTGGAGGTATCTGCGATGGGAGGGGCGGATAGGGATATGCAGGTAGGCGTCGTGCATGTCCACAGCACACAGCCACTGTCCCAGCCGAAGGAGGGGCAGTAGACTCTGCAGGGAGAGCATCCTGAACCTTTTGTACTCCACGAACAAATTCAGGGAGCTGAGGTCCAGAATGAGCCTCACATCTCCTGTCTTCTTGGGAACCAGTAAGAAATGGGAACAGAAGCCCGTCCCCCGAAGAGGGGGAGGGATGGATTCTGTCACCTCCTTCAATAGAAGGGAGGAGATTTTTTTCCCCTGAAGAGATGTTCCGGGGAGTAAGACGACCTGGGAGGAGGTTTTCTGGGAGGTTTCTGAAGAAACTCTATGGAGTGACCCTCTGCTATGAGCTGGAGGACCCAAGTGTCGGAAGTGATCCTCTCCCAACCCGGCAGGTGTAAGGAGAATCTCCCGTCTACCAGTTCCTATGGATTGACCAGAGGCTGTGGAAGAGGAAGGGAGTCAGGAGGTGTGAGGCAGTGCCACGGCTGGAGCCCCTCAGTTGTTTGGCTTTGGGGCTTCACGAGGGGCCCGCGCTTGTTGGCCCGCTTTTGCTGTGGTCCGGCCGCGGCACGGCGCATGGAAGCAATGTGATGCTGCATTAGAGGGCTCTGCACATGGAATCAATCTAACGGACTGCAGTGCCCTTCTCTCTCGAGTCCGTAATGATGTCACTGGCTACCACCGCCGGTCACACGCAACCTCGGAAGGGGCAGCCATCCTGGATAGCGGATTGCACTTCCGAGGCCAAAACCGACACCCGGGTTGCATGTCGCCGCAGACCACGTAAAGCCGAGCTTCACCCAGTAGCGCCCACCATATTGTAGGTAGTGCTAAGCATGTGCCTACTGGCCGAACGAGCCGGAATGGACCAGGTCTGCCACTTCCTGTTTAGTCTGTGACTGAGGAAGGGAGTCCAACTTAGCTTCCACCTCGCTAAGGATAGCCTTCTGGTAGTCCCCCATGTGAGCCACGTAGTTCAAGGCTCTAATACCCAGAGTGGAAGAAGCATAAACCTTCTTGCCATACTGGTCCAGAAGACGGTACTCCTTATCGGG
Organism: Neoceratodus forsteri; assembly: GCA_016271365.2. Lineage (NCBI taxonomy): Eukaryota > Metazoa > Chordata > Ceratodontiformes > Ceratodontidae > Neoceratodus > Neoceratodus forsteri. Next base: position 887,592,156 of record CM057450.1, on the reverse strand, counting down.
TGGGGACGAGCTCAGATGTTTGGGGTTAGCCGTGCGGCCGTGAGCGGCGTGGATCACGACCGAATCAGCCTTGGGGTGTGACGTGAGAAAGTCAACCCCCTCGGGAGCCGGATAAAGCCTATCCGCCCTCCACGGAAGGGGTACTAAAGCCAGTGGCTGTTTCCAAATAGTGGAAACGAGGTCGTCGTGAGGCTCGATCCAGGGTGGAACTAATATGGGAGCGACCTTGGGCAAATCCAAATGGGCAGCTAGCTTCTGCCTCTTTGGACCTGGCGCCAGAGATTTACACTGATGAAGAGTCTGGATCTTCCTTAGCAACTCCGTAAACAAGGGATCCTCCGGAGGAGTCCTGGGCCTGGGCTTGTCGGGAGTGCGACGCTTGTCCAAATCGGAGCTGTCATCGGAGTCCCTTGATGAGTCAGAAGAGGAACGAGACAAAGACCCCTCCCCACTAGGGGGAGGAACGTGGCCCCTATGGGGCAAGGTGCCATCCCCAGCCTTAGACCCCGACGACGGGAGTCCGGAACCGGGTCTGACGTCGGAAGGCAGCTCTCCACCTCCCTAGTGAGCTGAGCCTTGGCTTCCAGCCTGCCAAGAAGCCAGAGTCTCCCTCAGGTCCACCAGCCGCGGAGGGGGCGCGGGAGAGATACGGATACTGGGGGTATCCGTGGTCAGTATCCGATAGTCTCGACAGCGGAATCGGCATTGGGTACTGAGGCACGGGTACTGCGTGCTGGATACTGTGGAGCTGGATAAGATGGCGTCAGATAAGATGGCGTAAGATCCTGACACCAGAGGCTCTACCGGGGTAGAGGGCCCAGGAAGTGGCGCTGCAGACAGGCCAGGGGCAGATGGCTCGTGGGCATCGGGTAACGCCTGCAAGGGACGCCAGCTGGTATCTGATGGTCCGAGTCAGGCCATCCGGACCTATGAGAGGGAGGCCTGTCGGAGGTGCTGAAGAGTCCCGAGCGGCGTCCGGTGGAGGGCCGGAGGGATCCCCTGGGTCCAGCTGGGGAAAGGCAGGGGCCTCAGACAGCAGCGGTGAAAGCTGTGGGGAGCCAGCGGCGCCAGACAAGTCCAACAGATCTGCCGTAGGCTCCGATGCAGAGTGGCCGCTGGACGGGTGTCTGACCGGCAGATCCGGGCAGGCGTCAGAGGAGCAGACATCTGACTGATCGGACTCCAGGCCTGATGAAGGCCGCGAGGGAGGTGACCTGATGGGCGGTTTGGCGGGTCAGGCGCAGCCAATGGCGGGTCGAGCGACTTAACGGGCTGCCCGGGATGGCGCCTGAGGAGCCAACGCCCGACTTACCAGAGAGGTTTCACCAGAAGGCCGCGACAGAAACAGCCTTACCGGAAGCAGATGCCTTCTTTGCCCGAGAGGCTCCCGATTGGCCCAAGCGCGAACCAGCCGGGGGCAGACGCCATCTCAGACACCACCAAGACGGCCGTCGGGGTACGGTCCCCCAGAGGGGACGTTACCTGAAGGGCGGCGACCCAGCCGTCGGCCAGAGCTGAGGAGTCCCGGTCCTTCTCCTTCTGCTTCTTAAGGCCCCCGGGGGAGGTGGAAGCCTGCCGGAGCCTTTACAGCTCCTTTTCCATGGAGGACATCTTCTTAAGGATGTGGGTCTCCAGGGACTGCTGCCTTCTTCTGCAGGTTGCCACGTTGAACTTCAGGCAGTGCTGACAGAAATTCATGGGGTGGTCGGAGCCTAGGCAGAAGAAGCACAGAGAATGGCCGTCCTTGTGTGGGAGTTGGGCGGCGCACGAGTCGCACTTGTTTTTGTGCTCAGATGTGGTAGTGGACGATATACATGGCAGGTGTAGTAAATCCTGATGAAAAAAAAAAAATCAAGAAAAAAAACAACGGTAGAATTACTGACGAGTAATGGAACTTAACTGCGAGGCGTTGTCGAGAGCAAATGGCGGGAAAGAACTAGGAGGTGGGCGGGGACCGCCTTTATACAGACGTCGTCTGCGCCGGTCACCTGACGTGGGGGCACTCCCCCGCCAGAGACTGCTAGCTAGAAATTTTTCCGTGGGGTCCTGACGCCTGTGGGCTTCAGTTCTATATGTAATTACCTACTGCAAAAGCCCTCTTGAAGTAAGATCAGGTGTTGCCACATGAGGTCCTCGTAGTGCTGGAGTTTCCGCCGGAGCCTCTCCTCATCCGAGGAGGACGAAGGCAACCGATGGCTTTGCCTCCTTTTACAGGGCTTATGGCTCTTCCTCGACCTGTTGGACGAAGGGGTCCAAGACCTCGATCGAGATCAAGCGGGCAGACTCGGTCACTCAGGAGACACCAGTGGGACCAGTGATTTCCCGGGGATCAGGGACCACATCTTCAACTGGAGTACCAGCAGGCTGGGTCTCCTCATTTGGAAAGACCAGATTAGGCGTTCGATCGAGGGAATCGTTGACCGGAGTGTGCGATACCGGATCGATGGTATCGATCATGATCTCAACCTCAGACAGATAACTTGATCGACTGACCAGACGGCAAAACCAAAAAGCCAGTGGCCGAAGAAGTGCTCTTGATCGAAGCTCTCGGGACCGAGATCTCTCCCACTTCCAAGAACGTCTCTGTCGAAACGGAGACGCTCCTGGATCTTTTCCTCACTTACGGGATCGAGAGGAGTGCGAGCCCACAGGCACCTCTCCCTTGGTTGGGAGAGACTGGCACAACTCCCGGAAGGAACCCGAGAAGGTGTAGCCCAGGTTGAGTGGAACGAAGAAGCTCAGAGAGGAATCCGCAGCACGAGATGCTTCCTCCTCAAATGCCTGCATGCGTTCCAACTGTTCAGCGAATTCCGGGTGGGTGGGAGGAGCCAGCTTGAAGACTTGCGGTGGATCTTAAAGAGGAAGGGGACATGTCAAAGAGTGTGAATGAACAACATATCCACGATCCTAGAACAACTGTTCTCTTTCAACTACACACAGCTGTTAAATTAGTTTAAGAATGATTTTACTAGGTGGACCCTACTGCCTCTGTCCCGGACAGTCAGTGTCCATGCACTGAAGAGGAATGCACTTCCCAGACTACTGTACCTTTTTCAGTGTGTCCCTTGCATAGTCCCAATTAGGATTCTGGCAGCATGGCAGCAAAGATCCTTTGCTTTTTCCTGGGTGGGGAGCTGCCCAAGTGTGAAAAGGAGAATATTATTTCTCCCAAAAAAACAGGGGGGCTCGCGTTCCCAGATCTGGCAGGTTATTGGATGGCACTGCTGTGGAACCACAAATCTTATGACTCAATCTGGAAGAAACTGGATATCTAGACCCATGGGGAACCACCCCTACAGGCCCAGACTTTCCAGAGTCCAAATCAAATACAAATAACACCTTTTTCTGGGGGTCCATGCTGTATTTGAGGGATAGAGGAGGGGAATCTCTAGGGGCAACATGAGAGACCACATAAAATATTTTACATGGTGGATTTATGAACAGGAATTTACATCAGCCAGGCAGGATACCAGGTTCAAAGTTCAAGCTAGACGGGATCTCACCTCCCCCTAGCAGTTGTTTGCTCATAACAATATCATTACCTTTGAGGAGACCAAAAGGAGATCTTGTTAGTCACCCACAGATTTATTTCAATTTTCCAATTTAGAGATTATATTAACACACAATAAAGAGTAGGAACAGAGGTGGTGGTGGGGGGGGGGGGACTTTATCACTCCTCTTTCCTGAAAATATGGCAAACTCCAAATGGAGAGAAGGCAATTATAGTGTTGTACAATAACTGCATTAAGAAGGGAGCAACAACGTCAGGCTTTATTAAGCAGAGATGGGAATCTGAACTGGGTATTTCATTTACAACTAGACAATGGTCCCACATATGGGGAAAGACTTGGGGCACCACCTCCTTACTGCACTGGAGAGAGATTTGTTGGATGGTGAAAATTCGATATTTTCTGTTTCCCTCAAGGGTGACATTTTATTTTTATTTATTTATTTAGTTTTTGTTGACCGGGTAAGTGCACTAGACAAATCCTGCCTATTTTCAGGCACAACCCGGGGGAGGGGTACACAGTTGAATGCCAACTGATCTTGAACCAGATTAAGCTGTTGGGGGTATTTTTAGTGAATGAGGGAAATTTGGCCAGGACACCGGGGAAATTCCCCTACTGCTTGTGAGGGGGCGCTATCCCGAACGTTGCCGAGATGGAGGAGGTCAGTCTGCAGCCGGTCGTAGAGGAGGACGGACGTTTACAGCAAGCTGGTATGGCGGAGGAAGTTACCACAAAGAATGTACAGCTGCAGCAGCAGTCAGTTTCGGGGAAAAAATTTTCCAGACACTTCTGAAGCACCGGAGCTAGCAATGGATGTTATTGAGGATAGTACAGTTGTTGCAATGGTGAAACAACGTGAAATTTTGAAAGCTCAATTACTACAGACGGAAATAGCTCGTACTTCATCACAGGCTGAATTACTAGAAAAGAAAAGAAAATGGCTATTAGGATCATCACCCAATGCTACCCAAAAAGCCTTTAAGTTTGGTCCTGGAGTTAGTGATGATGTACTGGTGGCCGCGCTGGAATTTGCACAACATTCTACTCCAGTAAGGGAGACACCGGCACAGTCAACAGAGGAGTCTTGGTCACCTGAAAGGGCCCTTTCTACAGTAGGACGGAAACAGTCTGAGACTGGAATATGGGTGGTAGATCCATCCAAACCGGATGATGTTCTTGCTCACTCAAAAAAACCTTCGAGAGAGACGGTTGATTCCACGGAGTCGGCAACACCTTTTCTTATTTCAAATGAGGTCCCAGATGTGGCTTTGACTATTAATACAGGTACTGTTTTATCTTCGATTTCTGCTGTAACCCATTCAAATACTGCTGATACGTGTACCCATACCTCTCAACTGTACCACATTAGGAGGAACGTTCCTCATTTTACTTCAGAAAAGGTCCCTGTTCCACATTGTGAGGACTTGTTCCACATTCAGAGTCAACATTTTAAAGCAAATATCCATAGTAAATGATGGAAAAAAATAACATATTCAATTAATAACAGACATTCGCAACATAAATGCAACATTTTAATAGTGTTTTGATCTTCTTAGTTAAAGATTTGATTAAGCGTTCCACATTTTGCCCATTTGTTCCACATTGTGACAGGCAATGTTCCACATTTGGGGGACAAAAGGTTGAGAGGTATGCATGTACCAACAGATGCAAAGGCTCCTGATGTACCCATCGGCCTCTCAAATGATTTACCCAAAACGAAATATGCAGATTTATTTGCAAAACCTTTGGAGCAGGCGAAGCGCAGAAATTCCATTAGACTGAGATATCTAGAAGGGATGGAGGAACTCCCAAATAGATTCTACATGGGCAAAGTTTTAATTAAACAATCCTTGGGCTTCACGCCTGCTGACATGTGCTTATACATGCCCCTGTAGAACAGTCTTTTCATATTAGTTTTAGAACTCCTGCTGTTTTAGAATCTTTTTGGTTGAAGTATGCTTCACTTAAAACTAGCCCTTTTTGGTCTCATTTTCAGGTAATCCCGTTGACAAAACAGCCTTTTAGAGTGGTAATAATTTTGTTTCGGAATGAAAGTGTAAATCTTGCTGACATTCTTTACTGGCTAGACAAAGATGTAAGGTTCAGGGTACACTGGAACCAATTTTGGATGGGGAAGGGTTTTGGAACGGGGGATGGAGAATTAAAATCAAGCTTCATAGTACCCAAAATGAATATGTCCATTTACCTAACTTTTTTTATTGGGCGAGACAAGGGCTTTTTGTTTTATCACGGACAACCATGGAGACCTATAAATGCGGATCTCCAAGACATATTAGCACTACCTGTGAAAAAATTCAGCGTTTTCAATGTGGAGAAATGGGACATTCTGGTTATCAATGTGAAATCTAGATTTAGTAGTTGCCGTATTGGTCCTTGCAAGAATAGATCCAGAAGCAAATGATTTGATACCTTTTAATGGACCAACATAGATGTAACAACAAGAACAAAGTGCTCTAGCTTTCGGACCAACCAGTCCTTCTTCAGAAGCTCAACTTCAACAGTTTGAGCTTCTGAAGAAGGACTGGTTGGTCCGAAAGCTAGAGCACTTTGTTCTTGTTGTTACATCTATGTTGGTCCATTAAAAGGTATCATATCATTTGCTTCGGGTTATCAATGTGAAAATTCTGTTAAATGTAACTTTTGTGATGAACTAGGACATTTATTTCCCGATTGTCCATGGGCAGCTCATAACACAGAAGAATAGGATTATGCAATGCAGGATCTGATTATTTTCAAGGAAGCCAGAGATGCTTTAGATGGTATTAGGTTGAGCCCTCCTTTGGGCCCTAGATTATATTCTGCAGCCCTGGTATCAAGACCACCTGTAGTTCATCTACAATCTAACCCTCCTTTACAAACTTCCCAACTTAATATTTCTGTTGAAAACCAGGCCCAGAGTTCTACATCTCATAAAATTGTTACAATCCCTTTAGGGGCCACTGATAAGTCACAAGTACAACCTTCTACTTCCACAGAATTTATACAAACGGATATTTCGTTTTCCTCGTTAGAAAGGGAACTCCACAAATTCCATCAATGGATTGGGCTCAGTCTCCAGAATCTTTACCAGTTTCCAACAAATACGGGGTATTGGCTTCTGTAGGCCTAGATGAACCGGACTCTGATACAGCTTCTCAAAATCCGTCTCATGTTGAGGGTTGTTCGGACCAAGAGATTATCATGGATCCCAGGGTAGGAAGTAAAGTTAAAACAAAAATTAAAAAGCAGGATAGGTTTACGAAAAAGCAATAGAAAATTGCCCAACCCTTAACCTACTCATTACAATACAACCACAGGATATGATTTCTCACTTGCTAGTCTTAATACTAATAGTATTAGATCTGCATACAAAAGAAGGGCCACTTCTGAAATATTTTCGGATTTAAAACACGATTTTTTTTTCAGGATGCTAGATTATATACAATCCAGGATTTTGCCATTGCTACAGATTCATGGGGGTGGGGTCCATGTTATTGGTCTGGGGGAGATGAACTGTGCACAGGAGTTGGAATTTGTTTCACTTCGCAGAAGGTTAAAACTATTGATATCATTGATATTGTCCCAGGTAGGGCATTGTTGGATGTTGCTATAGATGTTATCCCATTCCGATTAATTAATATCTATGCTCCCCAAAGCAAATGGGCATGGATTCAGTTGTTATAACTAGTTCAGCCATATCTGCATACTAGTAGGAATATTTTATTCGAAGGGGATTTTAACATCCCTCGAACTGCTAAATTTGTAACTTTTAAAGTTTACTGTGACACTCACTGTTTAAACAAATTATTAAAGGTATCTGGGTTGAGTGATGTTTTTGAAGACATTCCTTCCTTTACTTATTTACAAGGTACCCAGAAATCCCGTACAGATTACTGGTTTATATCTCCCACCCTTCAATTTTCATCTCCACAAATTAGGTTGGTTGCTACCTCTGATCATGGGGTTTTGAGTTTATTAATTTCAGATTATGGAAATACCTCTAAAGGGCCAGGGTACTGGAGACTGAATTTATCCTTATTAGATATTCCAGAAGTAATGGTGGGTTTTATGGATGTTTTGGAAGCTTGCAAATCTGTTTTCTTTCTACATGATAGTCACCAAGTGAGGTGGGAAAACTCCAAAAGGGATATTCAGGATTATTTTACACATATAGGACGATTATTTGGTGCATCAGATAAATATGGGAGTTGTAGTGGATACACAAGACATTACAAATGTTAAGGAACAACTGGCACATTTACAGAATACTAAATGACAGCAATTGGAAAGAGAACAAAAATATGGCACCCAAGGTACTTCAGCTTGTACCAATCCATTTGAAAATAATGCACCTCAAAGGAAAAAGAAAGATGTCACTAGTCTAAAAGATCCAGAAGGTAATCGAGCAGCAAGTACTCGACAGGATCTTTTTAAAATACTGGACGCACATGTTTCATCCCTTATTTCAGGTAGAGGAACATGTTACACAAGAGAAGGTGAATGAGTGGCTGGCATTAAGTGTGTTACCAAAAGTACCGGATAGCTTTTTGATATCCTTATTAGCCCCATTTCTTTGGTTGAATTGCGTACTGTAATTTCCAGCCTTCGGAAGGGGAAGGCCTTTGGGAGGGGATGGTCTTCCAAATGAGATTTATGGCTTTATTAGTACAGTTTTGGATCATCAACTAGTTACTAGGTTTAATAGTTGTCTAACACAAGGTTACTTTCCAAAAAGTATGAATGCGGGTCTTCTCATTTTTCTCTATAAAACTTGAGATAGGGAATGTCTTCAAAACTGGTGCCCGATTACACTTTTAAATTCGGATTGTAAAATTCGTACCAAAATTCTCAGTTCTCGGATTTCATGTTTTTTAGATCATATTATCCATCCTACTCAGTTTTGCTCTGTGCTTGGTTGTCATATTACAGATGCACTACTGCTTATTCGGGAGATTTTGGAACGAGGTTCTGTAGAAGAACTCGCTGGCATCTGTATTACTTTAGATCAGGCTAAAGCTTTTGATAGTGTGTCCCATCTTTACTTATGGAACTGTATGGAAAAAAAAATGGGTTTTCCTCCTTTTATTTTTTGGTTAAAACAATATTACTTGCAGGCAGAGGTGGTGCTGTATGTAAATGGATGGTTAGGCTGTATGCAGAAATGTGCTAGGGGAGTGAGACAGGGATGCCCATTAAGCCCTATTTTATATATTCTCTCCTTGGAGCCTTTACTTTCGGTTATTTATCATTCAGAAGATATTAGAGGTCTTTCTCTAGGGTGTGATGATATAGAAATTAAGGTAGTAGCTTATGCTGATGACTTATGTTTTTTTCTAGTGGATGTTCCATCCTGTGATGCTACAGAAGCTATGACTATAGCCTATACGAGGGGAACTGGAGCTACCTTTAATTTGAATAAGAGTAAGTGTTTTTTTGTTACACATAATTCTATACATTCCACAATTATGGGGATTCCTGTTTCATCACATGTTTGTAAAATTTTGGGAATTTTTTTTTTGTGGGATGGAGACAGCAACTTATAATTGGGATAAACTCATTCAGTTTGCTGAACTGAAAGTAGCATCCTGGAAAAGATGGAAGATGTCAAGAAAAAAAAAAAAAGATTTATATGGTTCGAACATTCCTTATTGGATTATTTTTACATTTAAATTCAATTTATGCATTGTCTCCTCCCAGAGAAACAACACTGTTTAGTGTTTTTTTTTCAAGCAATATGGGGTAGTAGGCTGAACCCCATAAAACAGGGTATATAATATCAGCCAGTAAACAGAGGAGAGATTAATATGATTAATCCTATTTTTTTCTGTATTTTTCTTTATACAAATCTCTCCAATATTACTGGGAAAATCCAAAATATGGACCCCATGGATGTCTGATCATATTTCACATTGGTTGGACTATTGGATTAAGGAAGGGGTTATTCCTAAACAAAAACCTATCAGTTTACCTATATATTTTCATTCTTGCTTAAGTAAATTAAAATTTTGGAAAATCCCATACACATTGATTACACAAAATTCTAGGAAAAAAGTTTATAGTTTTCTTCTAGAACAGTATTTTTTGGAATACCCCGTTTTTGGTGATGGATTAGAAAATGATTTGATTCAAATTCAATCCATGCTTACTTCTCATAGCCTCCCAGATTTTATGTGGGATGTTTCTTGGCTGGTAGCCCACGGTAGATTAAATGTTAAGGGAAATCTGAAACATAAGGGTAAAGAGGAGAGATATTGCCCAAGAAGCACGATATGTACAAACTGTATTGAAACCATGACGCATCTTTTCTTTGAATGTCCATATATTTTACAATTTTGGTCTATTCTATATACAAATTGGGCTACGGCTAATTTCCCAGTTATAGAGGCACAAAGTTGGTTTCTCAACATTCTGCCTCATAGTTGGGACACATTTAATTCACACACTATACAACTGACTTTAGGGGGTATCAAATATCACATTTGGCAAGTAAGGTGTATCTGGTCATTGAGATCGCTATTCATTTCTCCAGAACAATTGTTTTGTTGGTTGTTAGGATTATGGAAACAGAATACTCGTACATTGTAATCACACAGTTTTGGTAAGAAATGGAAAGCTATGTCTTGGTTAGATACTGGATAGCTAATTTTTGATTGTTACATTATGTTGCTTTTTCAGTTTTTCGGACCATTATGTAATGTTATTCCAATTCAAGTTATGACTATACATATTTTTTGGTGGTGGAGGGGTTGTTACTTTTTTTTTTTTTTTTTTTAGAGTAAAGTATAGCTTTATCTCTGTATTAGATGATTTTTTATGCAAGACTGAAATTATCTTTTTTTCCGGTGAATAATCACCTACGGATTTTATGTTGTAAAAATAAGAAATTATATTGTGTATGTTTATACATTGTATGTGTCTGTCATTTTTGCATCTGGTAATTTTTTTTTTATGTTTGTATGACATAATACAGTTTTTCTGTATAAACTGTTTTAAGATTGAATAAAACATTCCCCTAACTCTTATAGTGGGGGAGGGTGGGTTTATACTGTTTCTCTTATGTTTAGGGTATCTGTATGAATTAATACTTAATTATGTTTTTTGATTCTTTCCTTATGATTATGTATGATATAATATTGATTTAACTTTATGATTTGTTCAGTTTCAATAACAAATTCCGCTACTCTTTTCGATAAGTGCCATGGGATCTTTAATATCCACCTGAAATAGCACCAATCCAGGCAGATGGGACCTCGGTTTAACGTCTCATCCGAAAGATGGCACCTCAGAAGCTACAGTGTCAGTACTGGGATATTAACCCAAGTGCCAGATGTGGGAACTGAACCCATGGCTCTCTGATCTCTCTGCCTCAAAGGCAAGTGTGCTACCTACTGAGCCACTGACACTAAAAAACATATCCACCCAGCGGTCTCATCCTCTTGCTATAGAAACTGTGGGATGGACCCCACCTCACAATCGCATATATTTTGGCAATATCCAGTAATAACAGACTTCTGGACACAAGTTACAAACTACCTGAAAACCTTGTTTATTACTCAGATGCCAATAGGACCAGAGCACTTGCTTATGGATCTGATCCCAGAGGACCTGAGGGGGAGGGAGAAGTATCTATGGGCTATTTTAGTGGCTGCAGCCCTTTAAGCTATTACTAAAAAATGGTGCCAAAATGACCCCCTGATATGCCCAAATGGGTCAATATAGTGCAAGATATCCAGAGAATGGAAAGACTGACTCAGTTTGCCACAAAACTTAGAAGCTTACAGTAACAGGTGGAACAGATGGGATCTAAGGGGTTCAAAAGATTGACTGAATCTATGATTTTGGGACTCAAAGGCAGATCATATCGGGGACACTGTATGGCAGGGAGGGACTGAGGGGTGAACAAATAAAGAGGGCTCACGGCTGGGCAATGAATTGGGCCAGGAGATATGCAGGAGCATTTTTACCCTTTTTTATTATCTCTAATATTTTAACCCAACTTCTTTTTTCTTCCCTATTAACATCTGTGAAAAAACACTTCAAGAGCTGGTTTCATACAAGATATTTATGATCTTGAGAAGCTCTGTGGTGATATGTTCATATTTGCATATGTTTAGTGATTGATCCTTTTTATTTTTTTCAACCTTGTGGTTTGTAATTCTTATAAAATCAAATGTGAGAATGGAAAAAAATGATATTAATCATAATTGGATGGATTGCAGTGTTGAATATTTCAATAGACTAAGTATTAAAAAAAAAAAAGGATACCGAGGACCGGGCGCTGGTGCCTGAGGTGTCTGGTACCCAAGCGGACTCACAGGTGCCAGCTGGGGGTTACCTGAAGGGCCAGTCGGCGTTGGATGCAGCGATGGTTGAGGTGACGACTGTGGTGTCAACGGTGCAAGTGATGGTAATGCAGGCGTCAAACTGACTGACAGTTAACGCCTGTCTGGCGAAACAGTCGGCGTAGGCCCCGAAGGAGCAGTGTGCATCTGCTGAGGGGAGTTCCCTTGACATGGAGGCAAAGGTACCGCGCAAGTGGAGGAGGAGGGCAGATGCGTTCTTCAGGCGATGCCTGGGAGTGTTGGCCCCAGAAATGGGGACACACTAAGGCAACACCAGGACAGGGGACGAAGGGCGAAGACCCACTTCCCGAGGAGACCACCCCCGTCGAGCCACCTGGCTGAGGACCCATAGAAACAATGGGCATGACTGCCAGGGGACGAGATCCACTGTCCTGAGGAGCTGCACGCGGAACAAGAGTTGAGGGTGGACAGCTGTGAGACTGGCAGTGCTGAAGGGGTAAAGAGCTGCTCAAGGCAGAGGCGCCGACCTCCCACAGGAGGAAGACCCAGAGGTGGCCAATTTGAAAGAAATCAGCCGCTGCAATCAGAGACAAGCTTGTCATGCAGCGGCAGATGACATGCCTCCCCAACGTGCCTTTCCTGGTGAAACTTTTCAATAAACATGGCGGCTCCTGACGTTCACCACACACAATCCACACACCAATATCGAGGGTGGCCAATCCCCCATGTCGGCATGTTCCACCACTCTACCAAACGCACCTTCTATGCCAACGGGACCCAATCCCCATCGACATTTGTTCTTCTCAAAAAAAAAAAACTAATGGGCACTCTGGGAGCCCACCCAAGTGTGCAATTTTTTTTTTACTGTATTTTATCTTGTATGGCACAAGAAAACTTCATACATTATCTAGCCGGATAAAGACTATTAAAGACTTTAGTTACCATCAGTTGCATTCTACTCCATTGATGCAACACTATTCATTAGCAGACAAATTTTAACTCAGGTACAGGTCAATATTTATTTCATTAACATAGAAACAAACTTTGATGGCAGATAAGGGCTGCTTGGCCCACCTAGTCTGCCCATTTCCCTGCCTACTGGATAAGCAACAGACCCTAGTTAACCGACAGTCTATTTCTTCCTACCCCCCCACCAGAACTGCCTTATGTCTGTCCCATGCATTCTTGAATTCCCCAGTGTTTCTGACCCCACGACCTCAAGAAAGCTGTTCCATGTGTCCACCACCCTCTCCGTGAAAAAACACTTCCTCACATTGCCCGAGCCATCCCTCTCTATCTTCAAATTGTGTCCGCTTGTTCTTGTACATCTCTTTCTGAAAGATGCTACCCTCTTGGAGTTTGTTGATTCTCTTGAGGTACTTGAAAGTTTCTATCATGTCCCACCTCTCCCTCCTTTCCTCGAGGGTATACACTTTAAGCTCCTTTAGTCTCTCTTCATATGGTTTCTGTTGCAGACCCCACACCATTTTAGCTGCCCTCCTCTGGACTGCCTCCATCCTATCTATGTGCTTGCAGAAATGGAGTCTCCAGAACTGTACTCAGTACTCCAGATGGGGTCAAAATGGAATAACTTCCTGTTTTCTACCAGTGATTCCTTTCCCTATACATCCCAGTATACTCCCAGCCCTCCTTACTGCCTTCTCACATTACTTACCTTTAGGTTATCAGATATGACAACCCCCAGGTCCCTTTCCATTTGTGTTGTTGTTAATACCTCCTCCCCACAACTGTGTACTCTTCCCCTGGGTTTTTATTTCCTAGGTGCATTACTTTGCACTTCTTTGCATTGGATCCAAGCTGCCATACGTTTGACCATTCTTCCAACCTTCCAAAGTCCTTTCTCATCCTTTCCACCCCATTGTGTGTCAATCCTCTTGCAGATCTTTGTGTCGTCTGCAAAGAGGCATACTCTTCCTTCCAGTCCCTCTGCAATGTCACTTAAATATATTAAAAAGGACCAGACCCAGTACTGAACCCTGCAGTACCCCACTAGTAACCCCCCTTTCTTCAGAGTGGACTAAGTTTACTATTACCCTTTGTGTCCTGTTGTCCAACAAATTTTCTTACCCAGGCTATCATCCTGGGACCCACTCCCAGGCTGGCTAATTTGTTTATTAATCTTTTGTGTGGGACCATGTCGAATGCCTTGCTCAAGTCTAGAGAAGTCATGTCCACAGCCCCTCCCTGGTCTACTACTTTGTTCACCCAGTCATAGAAATCAATTAGATTTGTCTGACATGACCTTCCCACTGTGAATTCATGCTGTCTTTAGTCCTGAACCCCGCTGGCCTCTAGGTACTCAACTATTCTTTCTTTCAGACATGATTCCATCATTTTCTCTACCACTGAGGTCAAACTAACAGGTCCGTAGTTCCTGTCTCTGCTTTGCTCCCACTTTTGTGAAGAGGAATCACATCCGCCCTCCTCCAGTCCTTAGGTACCACACCATCCTCCCATGATTTATTAAAAAGAGTAGTCAGTGGTATCACTAGTTCTCCCCTTAGTTCTTTTTGAATTTGGAGGTTAATCCCATCAGGCCCCATTGTTTTGTCCACCTTCAGTTTTAGGAGTTCTTTGAGAACCCTTTCTTCTGTGAAAGGACTGGTATCGACCCCCTATCCAGAGTGCTTCTATTGATTGGATTAGGTACCTCCCCCCTTCCTCCTCTTTTGTGAATACTGAGCAGAAGTACTCATTCATTATCCCTCTCTGCCCACCTCCCCTCCCCTTTATTAAGCCTCACTATCCCTCCCTTGGTCTTTCTTCACTCCCTAATGTATCTATAAAAGGTTTTATCCTCCTCCTCCTTAACCGAGTTGGTTCTCTTTTCCTCAGTTTGGGCCTTTACTATCCTGATTGCCTTCCCTGCTTCCTTCTGCTTTAACTGTTCACCGTTCTCTGTCCTGCTCCTTCTGTGTTTCCTTATACTTCCTGAATGCTATCTCTTTCTCCCTAACCTTCCCCGCCACTTCTGTTGACAATCATAGTGTTTTTTTCTTTCATTTTGATTCATTTGTTTCACACAAAGGCTTGTTGCCTCTGTGATGGCAGTTGTGATGGTTCCCCATTGTTCCTCCACCCCTCCATTCTTTTGCTTTTTAATTTGTGGGAATATCTCAATCTGCTCCTCCTGGGAAGGGGGATTCCTATTGTCCTTTATAACTATCAAGACTTTACTTTGTCCCCCACCCCAGTGCCCCTCTTCTCCCAAACTTCTCCTCCTTATTCCCATTTACTGGAATATTTTTCCGGGGAGAGAGAAAGCACCTCAGTAAGAAACATGCTGTGCTGGGCTGACTTGACCGGACCAGAGAACAGGCTCCCTCTCCATTCTCCTGTGCTCCCCTCTACTGTATCCAGCGGCCTCTCTATTTTGTCTCGTCGAGGTACTTCAAGGTTTTAAGTCTGGTCTTTTTTTCTCCTATAAAGAGGAACCAGGGAGCCCATCTGTTCATTAATTTTGGGACTTGGTTCTGCAATCTAGCTGTAAGGTGTTCCATTTTATATATATCATTTATGGCTGATTCCCAATGTGAGATTTCTGAGGGAACAAGTGTGAGCCACTTACATGTTATTACCTTTTAGCTGCCACTAATAGTAGTGTTAGTAGGTATATTTGTTTACCCCGAAAGTGCCTGGGTAAGAGTAGCAATAATGCAGCCTCCGGGGTCAGGGCCCCTGAGTTGGGAAAAGGTAACAGGGCACCTCCTACTTCTCTCCAAAAGGGTGTCAATTTCGGGCACAACCAGAAAATGTGGGAATGGACTGCTACTTCACAGTCCCAATCCCTCCAACAAAATGAGTCCCCTACATTGGAATACGTAGCTGTGATTTGTGGTGTCCGAAAATATATTACCACCACTTTCCACGCAAATTCTCGCCATGTGTAGGAGATGCTGGTTTGGTTTTGTCATTACTAAATCAGTGTCCAGTCCCTAGGGGAGAGGCCAAGATTCAGTTCAGCCTCCCAGCTGGCCTGAACCGAATCCATCCCTATGGCTGGGAGTCTCGAGTGGCTTTGTCAAATCTAGAAATCAGGTGTTCTCAGTTTCTTTCCTGGTTACCTGCAGTAGTAAGTGAAATATTTGGGGTTATATTTCTCCACTTGGTGCCTAGTCTTCCCTCAAGAAAATGCCTCATTTGTAGGAATCTGAAGAAATCCTGTCTACACAATGTAAATTCTGTCTGAAGTTGTTGAAATGTTTTAAACATGCCTTAATCAAAGAATTACGAAGCGTGGACTAGGCCTCTATCCTGCCATCTCGTAAAGCTGTAATCCTCCTGCGCAGGGGCAAATTCTAGCTGTCATCCCAGGACCCCCCCCACACACACACACACTGCCCCGAGCCCATTTTTTGGGCATCTCGGGAATCAAGTCCATCTTCTCAAGATTTCCTCTGTAAACTGTGAGCTTTGCCTGCCCGTTTTGTCTTGGTCAGGTTGAAATATAAGCTCCTTGTTTAGGGGAAGGGTTGCTAATGAACCCTCCACTCTAGCCCATCCAGTTGGGGGGGTGTACCAAGTGAGAGCCAACCCATCGGATGAGTAAGGGAGGTCACCAGGGAGTAATGGGATAGGTCAGGTAGGGATAAGCCTCCTCTTTGCTTCTGTAATTGTAATTTCTTAAAGGCTATGTGTGGTCTGTTTCCTCCACATAGGTATGTCGCTAATATCTTGTTCCAGCATGTTAAATCTCTTACGTGTGATTGGGAGTGGTATATTGTGCATTAGGTATAGAATTTGTGGAAGGATCAACATTTGTATGGATTGCACTCAGGATATTAAAGAGAGGAGCAAAATGTGTCCACCTCTAATTCAGTTTGAGTTTGTAGTAGTAGTTTTTCATAGTTGAGCTTATTTAAATGGTATGTATTGGGAGGGAAGCATATGCCCAGGTAGTTAATGTTTGGTCGATCCCACCGGTACGGGAAGTTCTCCCGGAGCACTGTCGAAAGGATTTGTTGAATGGTTAACATCTCCGATTTATCGATTTATTTTATAACCCGAGATCTGCTCATTACGCTTTAACGTATCTTCTAGATTAAGCAGGGAACCCCTGACTGCATCACATAAAGCAGTAGGTCATCAGCGTAAAATGCCAATCTGTGTTGGGTCCAATTTATTGTATATCCATGGAGCCCCTTGTTCTGACTTAGTAGCTGGGCTACTGGCTCTGCATACAAGGCAAACAGGTATGGCAACAAAGAGCACCCCTGATGGGTTCCCCATTGTAGTGAAAAACGGGACAAGAGAGATCCACTGACTTTTACCCTTGCTTCAGGGAGAGTATAAACACCCTGAACATTCTCAAACATTTGGTGGAGATGGTGATGGTGCAGGAGTCAAACTTTGCTAGTGCTTGTTGTAGAAACTGCCAGGAGACCCATTCAAAAGACTTTTGGGCATCTAGACTTAAAACTAGTAGGGGATTTTCATTAATTTGGGCATGTTCCATGATGAATAGGGTTCTTTTAATATCTGTAGTCTGTCGAGTTTTAATAAAGCCTGACTGGTCTGGGTGAATTATTTCTGGGAGAATGTAGTCCAACCCATACACTAAGATACTTGTGTATATTTTATAATCTTGGTTAAGGACTGATATTGGGTGGAAAGATTCACACAGGTGCGGGGTTTTTGAAATTGCAGAGATGACTGCCTGCCTCCAGATCGAGTATTTGGCTGTGGTGTGGCTTTCTTTTATAGCAAAACAGAGGAGTGTGTATTAGATCTATGGTCTCTGTAAAAATCCTGCATCTCCGTCAGGCCCGGGGCTCTTCCCTTTCTTAAGATTTTTGATAGTGTGGCTCAGTTCTTGGTATGAAATAGGGGAAATCAGCTGTTCTTTGTGAGCTTCTGAGGGTCAGGAGTGTTAATGAATAGAAAAAAGTTGTCAGGGAATTTGTATCTAATTCTGGAGAGGCTGTAGAGATTTCCTGATAAAACTGTCTGAAGTATGCTAAGAGTTGTTCCGTGGTATATCTGAAATTACCTGAGTGGGGTTCTTTTATTTTATGGACTGTGGCTGCCCAGGATCCGTTTTCTTAATTTGTATGACAGGGTTTTGGCAGCTCTGGACCCTCCCTCATAATATTTCTGGTGGAGCCACACCAAACCTTGTTCAATTCGATCAGTTAGGAGCTTTTGGATTTCCTGCTGGACCTGTGTCAGCTGATCACAGACTTCACTCTCACCTAGCTATGTTGGTCCTGCAGTCTTCTGAGTTGAGCCTGAAGGTCAAATAGCCTGGCTTCTCTTAGCTACATAGGATATAACATGTCCCCTGAGCACCGCTTTAACCATGCCTCATAGTAGCTGTCGGGGGACTTGAGGGGGAATCGTTATCAGCTAGTATTTCTGAGATTTTGACTTTCAGGAATTCCTTAAATTCTGGGTCCCTCAATAAGGAGGGATTAAGCCTCCGAAATGTGTTCAGTCTCTGTTTACTCAGTGTTAGATCTAATGTTACTGGGGCATGATCAGAAAGAAGAACGTTGCCCAAGTCCGCTGCGTAGATTAGGTCCTTGTGTTCCCCTGAGATGCACAAGTAATCCAATCTAGAATAGTGTTTGTGTGGGTAGGAGTAGAAGGAGAACCTTCTTAGGGAAGGATGCAAGAAGCGCCAGGAATTCACCATATTTACATCTCGAAGTAGTGTCGTGTTTCTGTCCCAAGGATTGTGGCAAGGGCAGCTAGATGATTTATCTATAGATGGCTTCTGAAAAAATTGCAGTCTCCCCCACCCACCCAACTATCAGGACTCCTTCTGGATCATTTGTCATATGCCTGAAGCATCATTGTTTCAGGGTACATATAGGCTGCACACCGTTAAGGTGTGTCCGCCATATGTCCTTATGGCTGTAGCAATTCTGCCTTCCCTGTCTGTGAAGCTTTTCCGAATGACAAATGGTGATGACGTAGGTACTAGGATAGCTACTCCTCTGCATCTGCAGAGTTTAAAGGTTGACTACCAGTTGTGAGAAGCCGAACTCCAGTAAATTTTGATGCTCAGATGGAGATAAGTGGGTCTCCTACAATAGGAGAACATTTGGGTTTGTGTATCTTTAAGGCTGTTATTGTTCTGCATCTCTTAATAGGTCCAGACAACCCATTTACATTATGTGAGATAATTCAGAAATGGCATGTCATCTGATCAGGCCTGCACGGTCATGCCTGTTCCCCTATCTGTGGGGATAAGTGATTTTTACTGTACCAATTTCTACGATGACTCTAAATTGTTCACATCTGGAGATGCCCTTTTGCAGTTGACTATAGTCATCTTCTGTTTGTCTATATGAAAAGTAAAAAATCTTAACCGGCTAACAAACTGCTTGAATAGCAGAACAACTGGGCTTTAAGGGCCTTAGTAAATAACAGTTTATATTTATATGTATTCCTAAACTCTTGTTAAAACAAAAACTTTGTTACATAATCTGACTTCCAAGTCCTTGGCCTTCTGTCCAGTAGGCCAAGGGGCTGGCGGCGAGGTCACCTGCCCATGTGGGATCCTGGTACCCAATGAATGGGGGTATCTGTCTGGGAAACAGTCACCCCGAAAACTGGAATTGGGGCTGAAATTAAAAAAATGAGGTAGAATATCTGTGCCTAATACAAGGTAAATTAAAAAACAAATTATATAAAACTAATCATGGGTAAAAGTGCATCAAGTTGTTCTCCATCATGGCTCTCTTGTCTCCCCTCTTCACGCCTACATATTGTCTATTGCTGGAGATGGAG
This sequence comes from Neoceratodus forsteri, assembly GCA_016271365.2. NCBI lineage: Eukaryota > Metazoa > Chordata > Ceratodontiformes > Ceratodontidae > Neoceratodus > Neoceratodus forsteri. The sequence continues at coordinate 887,572,589 of CM057450.1, read as the reverse complement.
AAGCATGACTGAGTGTATTTAGCAGTACATATTTCAGTCCAATACTCAGTGTTATAATGCTCAGTCTGTCTTAAGTCAAATACCAACCCCCAAGAATTTATTTGGTAGAGTTCTTTGTGGGTCGAGGGAGTACCAGTTCTGTGGAATTATGGAGAGGGTTTCCCCACCTCTCCCACAAAAGGTTCTTGTGTACTGTAGGTCTTATACACTGTGTTGATTCTCTTGAGGTACTTGAAAGTTTCCGTCATGTCCCCCCTCTCTCTCCTTTCCTTTAGGGTATACCTATTAAGCTACTTTAGTCTCTTTTCACATGTCTTCTGGTGCAGACTCCACCATTTTTGTTGCTCTCCTCTGAACAGCCTCCACTCTATGACTTTGCGGAGATGTGGTCTCACCAACTGTCTGCACAGAGGGATAACAACTTCCTGTTTTCTGCTGTTGATACCTCTCCCTATGCATCCCAGTATCCCCCAAGCCCTCCTTACTGCCTTCTCACATTCTTTGCCTACCTTAAGGTCATCTGATACAATCACTCCAAGGTCCCTTTCAATTTTTTGTTAGCATCTCACCCTCCATTGTGTACTCTTCCCCAGGGTTTTTGTTTCCCAGGTGCATTACCTTACACTTCTTTGCAATGAATCTGAGCTGCCATACATTTGACCATTCCACCAACCTTCCAAGTCCCTTTTCAATTTTTCCACCCCACCTTGTGTATCAACCCAGTTACAGATCTTTATGTCATCTGCAAAAATACATTTTTCCTTCCAGGTGCTCTCCAATGTCACTTATAAAGACATTAGAGAGGATCGGTCCCAGTACTGAACCCTGTGGTACCCCATTAGTTACCCTCCTTTCTTCACTGTGAACTCCATTTACTATTGCCCTTTGTGTCCTGTTGTCCAGCCAATTTGTTATCCAGGCTATCACCCTTGGACCCACTCCAAGGCTGGCTAACTTGTATAATAATCTTTTGTGTGGGACTGTGTCAAATGCCTTGCTAAAACCTACGTAGGCCATATCCACAGACCCTCCATGGTCTACTCCTTTGGTCACCCAGTCAAAGAAATCTATTAGATTCGTCTGACACGATCTTCCCACTGTGAATCCATGCTGCCTTGGGTCCTGTGCCCCACTGGCCTCTAGGTACTTAATTCTTTCCTTCAGATGTGATTCCATCATTTTCCCTATCACTGAGGTCAAACTAACCGGACTGTAGTTTCCTGCCTCTGCCCTGCTCCCAATTTTGTGAAGTGGAATCACATCCACCTCCTCCAGTACCAACCCATCCTCCCATGATTTGTTAGAGAGTAGTCAGTGGTGTTGCTAGTTTTGCCCTTAATTCTTATAGAATTCTGGGGTGAATCCCATCAGGCTTCCATTGCTTTGTCCACCCTCAGTTTCAAGAGTTCTTTCAAAACCCTTTCTTCTGTGAATGGACTGGTATCGACCCCCTTATATTGCCAGTTGCAAGCATCCTGGATTTTCGTAAGCAACTCCAGAAATCAAGGGTCTTCAAGAGGGGACATCAGAAAACCTTGCGGCCTGGGTTTATCTGGAGTATGGGGCTCGTCCTCAAAAATCAAGAGCATGCACAGTCCAAATCTGAGTCTGACGACTCCAGTGAGGAAGAAGAAGAGTCCTCCCTAGGAGGGAGAGGGTTGCCCTCTCTGGGGTTCCCCGGGGTAGTGTGTCCCCTCAAGCTTGAGATTCAGATGGCTCAACTCTGGTGTCAGGTAAAGGAAGAGGAGCCTCTTTCTCATCGATGTTAGGGGTCCAGCGTCAGCAGGCGTTTCTCAACTTCCTGAGTGAACTGCGTCTTAGCTTTGGCCCTCCAGGAGGCCAAGACCTCCATCAAGTCCACCTGGGGTTGCGGAGTAGGTGGGGGGAAGAAGAGGTTTGGATACAGGTAGCCTGGAAACCTGTAATAGGAGTACCCATAACCCGATGGTGGGAGGCCTGGCGTCAGGTGCTGTGACGTCTGGTACTGTGACATCCGGTATCCTGGCGAAGGGGCTCAGAGGGAGTCAAAGGTCCTGGCATCAGCCTTAGAGATGGACCGGATGGGGTCAGGCGTTGCGCCCGAATGGGGACCCACAGGAGGGTGCAGGAGCCCAGATGGCTCTGAAGGCACAGGGGCCTGCCATCAGGGAGCGGAATGTCTGAGGCTGACATCGGAGGGGCCCAATGGCAGCACTGCAGACTCCTCGACCTCAGCCGGGGAGGAAGGAGTGAGCTCCTAGGAAGGAGTCGGAGGAGACGCAGGGACCTCAGAGGGCAACAAAACAGACGTGTGTTGCGGCAACTCCCTGGCATCAGGCGTGGAGGTGGAGACGGACAAGGGGTCACCAGCTGGGAGGACGTCGGTATGACTAATGCCCGACTTACTGGAAGGCCTGGATTTAGAGGCCGTAGGGGGAGTGCAGGCCTCCTTTGCCACGGAGGCTCCTGGTGGGTCCAAGCGCAAGCCCCGACAAGGGTGGGTCAGGGGGGTGTCACAGCCAGCTTAGACACCACTAAGGTGGCCAAGGACGATACCTGGGGTAGATACAGGAGGGCAGCTGACTCCAGCCAAAGTTGCGGTTGCTGCGGAAGATGAGTCCCAATCCCGGTGTTTCTCCTCATCCTCTTTTACGTGGTGGCCTCGGGAGAAGTTGACGCCTGCCTCAATTTCTTCAATTCCTTTTCCATGGATGCCATTTTCTCTTTCAATAAATGGGCCTTCAGAGACTGCTATCTCTGTTTCCGTGTGGCAGGATTTAATTTTCAGCAGTGTTCACACTCCTCCACGCGATGGTCTGGGTCTAGACAGAAAAGACAGAGAAAGAGAGTGGCCATCCCTGTGAGGGAGCTGGGATCCACATGAGTCGCACTTGTTTTTATGCAATTCCGATGGCGTCAGGGACAACATGCACAGCGAGGTAGTAACACAATAATCAGGAAATAAGTAACATGTCAAAAGCGATTTGTACTCATCCAAAATGGCGAGACAAGTGAGTGCTGTTCTACTACGAGGTACTTCTGTAAGCAGACGGCGGGAAAAGAGCTGGTGGGCAGGCGTCAGGTACTGCCCCTTTATACAGTCGTCTGCTGACATCAGTCACCTGACGTGGGGGCGGTTCCTGCCAGAGATGGCTAGCTAGAGATTTTTCTGTGGGGTCCCGATGCCTGACGGCTTAGTACTATCTGTGAATACCCACTGCAAGAGCCCTCTCGAAGTAAGATCTGATAGTGCCACTGTTCATGAGGTAGCATCACAAAAACCCCATGTTGAAAATTTGGAGTGAAAAAAACAACAAATACCTGGGGTGTTAGGGTTTCCAACTGTAACGCCCCACTCTGTGGAGACCGACAGGCATCAGGGGTGTGACTTGGGATCATCAGCTATAAAGCTCATGCCATTCCACCTCCACCCTGAAGCCAGTGACAGGCATCGAGGTGTGCCTTGGAGTCCTCGGCCCCAAAGTTCACCCCATTCTCCTATACTGCACTCATCTCAGCATATTTCCTAATGGAACGGGGTGGGCGTAAGGCACGAAGACCCCAAGGCACACCACAACACTTGTCAGTGTTGGTAGGGTGAGGTGAAATCGCGTGAGTGTTATGGTCGATGACCCAAAGGCACACCCCAATGTCTGTCAGTCTCTGCAGGGTGGGGTGGGGCTGACATCATTTCAATACTTCACTGCCATTCCTATTATGCATCCCTCCAACTCCTGCACTACCAATGCCAATGCCAGCAAGACAACATTCGGCATTGACAAATGCTTGTTTTAGGTTGAGTCTCATTTAAAGAAAAGCATTTCAAGGTCAAAGTTGCAGAATGAATGACTATCTTAGAGAAAACACAGAACACACTAAATTCAGTTAGACCTTGCCTGTGTATGTTAGTGCATACATTTGAAAATAACGGATTTTAACCCTAAGTTAGGATAGGTTAAGAAATTGTATACAAAATAAATTATCTTTATATGTGGTCATCAGTCGGTTTAAAGATAAGCTGCCCCGGAGTAAACAGATTGTTCACTAGCTGTTCCACATTTTCAAACAGTGTTAGTTGTATTAGGAGATGTAATTTTAGTCAGGGCCAAATTATTGGTGTTACTCTTTACCCACTGCTCTACATCTTCATTCTCATAGCAATTACCATTTCAATTTTAACTCCACACTGTTGCAATTCTTTTTGTAGGCATTTCTCCACTGGCTCTTTACCACAGCTATATTACTAATGTATGGCTACTGTTAATCTCAGTACTGCTTTCTAGTTAACATTTTTAATTATTCATGAGATGCATCTATTGACATCCAGCCTATTGACCTGTTTCTAGTACACCTGACTAAGGCTCAAACTGCCAATATGCTGCCTACATGGCTAAGTCTATGCCTTCCCGCTTCCCTGCTACCTAAAGTACAGTTACGCAAGAACTTACCAAAACAGATTTTGAGAAGTGCACTTTTAGCAGGCTATACCATAAGGACTATGCCGCCAGGCTGAAAAATACTTTGCTAGCAGTACCCAACAGGGACCACCCCCTGATGTTGGACTGCCTCCGATTCCGCCAATGGTATAAAGGGGCGGTCCCCAGCCATACCTCAGTTCTCCCACCAGAGACCCGGCTAAATCAGGAATGGAGAATGGAGGCAAAGTGGATAACCCCACTGAGGGAAGAAATGAAGAAAACGACCAGGGGTAAGGAGGGAGGGAAAACAACGCCTGCAGCAAGAGTTCCTCTCAAAGATCTGTTACAGTAAGTTCTTGCAGCAGACTATACCATAAGGACAGAGTACTACGCAGTACTAACTTGACCCAGATCAGAAAGGGAGGTGGTAAAGGAAAAATAGTGGGATTCTTCAGGACAGAAGGCCTGAAGTACCGCCAAACTAAAACCAGCTCTTCGACAGGAAGCAACGTCCAGGCTGTAGGGCTTCACAAAGGTATGGACTGAGCCCCAGGTAGCTGCCGTGTAGATGTCTGCTGCAAAAACATTATGAAGTGCCATGAAACAAGCGGAAACACCCCTGGAGTGATCCGTGACCGAGCCTGTTAAGGGTTTGTTGTATTTGTTACAGCAGAAGGTAATGCAGTTTACCAGCCGTCTGGAAAGAGTTTGCTTTCCTACTGGAGCCACCAAAGTTCTTGTGGCAAAGGAAGCAAACAGTTGGTAAGACTAACAAAAATAAAAGATTTGGTGGTGGTGGGGGGGGGGAGGAGAGATAAGATGGGACAGGGTCCCGAATGGGAGGTTTCAGATTTAGCATAACCTTTAAAAACATCTGGGCCATATCAGACTGGGCAATATTTGACATCCACTGATGCACTGTATGCTAAAATCGCAGGAGATGCACCTTAATGGAAGAATATCGGAGGCCAGCATCTAAAAGGGAGAAGAGGTTCTCAAGAACAGCATTCATAGGACATAGGAACAAGTCCAGTCACCGGTTAGCATCCCACAGGCTAAACCGCTTTTACTTCACAGAATATGTAGCCAGAGTGGACGATCTCCTATCTGCCACAAGGACCTCGGCCACTCTTGGAGACTCCAGTGTGGAACGTAGCTACATCTGCAGAAGCCATGCATGCAGGTGTAGGGACCAGAGGTCTGGGTGAACCAGAGTGCCGTGCTCTTGCGACAGTAAGCAGGAGGACAAGGGCAGGGGAATCAGCAGTTCCATCGCTAGCAGATGCAATAGGCTGAACCATATCTAGCAAGATCAAAGTGGAGCTATGAGAACCATCTCCACACCCTCCGCTTGGAGCCTGGGTAGGACCCTCTGATGAGGAATGGAAGGGAAGACATACTGAAACCTCCCTGTCCAGAGGGACACAATGAGTCTCTCCAGAAAACAGCAGGGCCCCGGATTAAGCCAGCAAAAACTGGGCACTTTTGCACTCCATGGGGACACAAAGAGGTCCAGCTCTGGTTGACTCCATTTTTGAAAGAGATCGCCTGCCAAAGACTGCAGAAGTTCCCATTCGTGAGTCCTTGACCATGATCTACTTAGGGCATTGGCCAAGGTGTTTTGAACTCCTGGAACATGGACTGTGGTGATCAACAGGCCGTGATCTAGGGCCCAGAACACTCTCATGGCCTCTCGACACAGAGGATAAGCATGTGTCACCCCTTGTTTGTTGATATAAAAACGACTGACATGTTGTCCATTTGAACCAGCAGAGGGCCCAGACAGAGGTCTGGTTAAAACACTTAGAGTGCAAAGAACTGCCCTCATTTCTAGGGTACTGATGTGGAGGGACAGTTCTAATGGTGAGCACATCCCCTGTGTCTTCCCATCTTGAAAAACTGGCCCCCCATCCCAGGCTCAAAGCATCAGTCGTCAGAATCTGACAGGGGGTGTGGAATCTCTGAGAAAAGGTGTTCCTAGCTCCAGATTCTGGGGTGACAGCCACAAGAGAGTTTGGACCACAGCTTTGGAGATCACGACCAGCTGGTCGAGATAGTCTTCCTTTGATCCCACTGTAGTCTGAGGGTCACAGAAACAGACTGATGGCAGATAAGGACCGCTTGGCCCACCTAGTCTGCCATTTTCCCTACATAGAGGATAAGCTGCAGATCCTATTTAACCAACAGCCGATTTCTTCCTACCCCTCACAAAAATTGCCTAATGTCTGTCCCATGTGTTCTTCAATTCTCCCACAGTTTTAGACCCCACAACCTCCTCAGGAAGGCAGTTCCATGCGTCCACCACCCCTCTCTCTGAAACAATACTTCCTCACATTGCCCCTGAGCTGTCCCCCCTCTATCTTCAAATTGTGACCCGTTGTCCTTGCATATCTCTTTTTCTGAAAGATGCTACCCTCTTTGACTTTGTTGATTCCACTGAGGTACTTAAAAGTTTCTATCATGCCCCCCCCCTTTCCTCAAGTGTATGATATTAAGCTCCTTAAGTCTCTCCTCATATGGCTTCTCTTGCAGACCCTGCACCATTTTAGTTGCCCTCCTCTGAACTGCCTCCATCCTGTCTATGTCCTTGCGGAGATGGGGTCTCCAGAACTGGATGCAGTACTCCAGATGGGGTCTCACCAACTGTCTGTACAGGGGGATAACAACTTCCTGTTTTCTGCTGGTGATGCCTCTCCCTATACAACCCAGTACGCCCCCCGCCCTCCCTACCGCCTTCTCACATTACTTGCCAACCTTAAGGTCATCTGATATGATTAAGCCCAGGTCCCTTTCCATTTTTCTTGTTACTACCCCCCCACTGTGTAATCTTCCCCTGGGTTTTTGTTTCCCAGGTGCATTATTTTGCACTTCTTTGCATTGAACCCAAGCTGCCATACTTCTCACCATTCCTCCAACCTTGCCAAGTCCCTTTTCATCCTTTCCATGCCTCCTTGTGTATCAACCCTGTTGCAGATCTTTGTGTCATCTGCAACGAGGCATACTTTTCCTTCCAGTTCCTCTGCAATGTCACTTATAAAGACATTAAAAAGGACTGAACCCAGTACCAAACCCTGTGGTACCCCACTAATAACCCCTCTTCAGAGTGGACTCCATTTACAATTACCTTCTGTGTCCTATTGTCCAGCCAATGTTTTACCCAGGATAGCACCCTCTGTCCCACTCCCAGGCTGGTTAATTTGACTATTAATCTTTTGTGTGGGACTGTGTCAAATGCCATGCTAAAGTCTAGGTAGACCATGTCCACAGCCCCTCCCTGGTCTACTACTTTGGTCACTCAGTCAAAGAAATCAATTAGATTTGTCTGGCATGACCTTCCCGCTGTGAATCCATGCTGCCTTGGGTCCTGTGCCCCACTGGCCTTTAGGTACTCAACAATTCTTTCCTTCAGAAGTGATTCCATCACTTTCCCTACCACAGAGGTCAAACTGACAGGTCTGTAGCTTCCTGCCTCTGTTTTTGGTCCCACTTTTGTGAAGGGGAATCACATCTGCCTTCCTCTAGTCCTCCGGTACCACACCATCCTCCCATGATTTTTTAAAAAGGGTAGTCACTGGTGTCACTAGTTCTCTGCTTAATTCTTTTAGAATTCTGGGGTGAATTCCATCTGGCCCCATTGCTTTGTCCACCTTCAGTTTTAGAAGTTCTTTCAGAACCCTTTCTTCTGTGGAAGGACTGGGATCGACCCCCCTATCCAGAATGCTTTTCTTAACTGGATTAGGAAACTCCCCCACCTCCTCTTTTGTGAATATTGAACAGAAGTATTCATTCATTATCCCTGCTTTTTCACTGTCCCTCTCTGCCCACCCACCATCCATTCTATTCAGCCTCACTATACTTCCCCTTTGTCTTTCTACGCTCCCTGATATGCCTATAAAAGGTTTTATCCCCCTTCTTAACCGAGTTGGCCATCTTTTCCTCAGTTTGGGCCTTTGCTATTCTGACTTTCCTCCCTGCTTCCTTCTGCCTTAACTGGTATAGTTCTCTGTCCTGCTCCTTCTGTGTTTCCTTATACTTCCCAAATGCTATCTTTTTCTCCCTAACCTTCACCGCCACTTGTTTTGAGAACCACAGTGGCTTTTTCTTTCATTTTGATTGGTTTATTTGCTTCACACAAAGGCTTGTTGCCTCTGTGATGGCAGTTTTGATATTTCCCCATTGTTGCTCCACCCCTCCTCCTAGCCTGTTTGCTACTGCTTTTCTAAGGCACTTGCCCATCTTGCCAAAGTCAGCCCTCCTGAAGTCCAGAACCCTCACTTTTGTATGGCTTGACTCTGTAGCTGAGTTTACCGTGAACCACACTGTTTGGTGGTAACTTGTTCCCAAATGGCTACCCACTTCTAGATTTGAGATCCTCTCACTGTCCCCATTTGAGAGTACGAGGTCTAAGATTGCTCCCTCACGAGTAGGTTCCAAAACTAGCTATCTGAGGCATGCCACCTGAAGGGCATCGAGAATGGCCCTGCTTCTGGATGTGGCTGCAGCAAAGGTGCTCCAGTTAACATCTGGCAAATTAAGGTCCCCCATCAACAGTATCTCCCCTTGCTCTACCATCCTAAGTATGCCTTCTATCATATCCTTGTCCATTCCTTCCCCCTGACATAAGGGTCTATATACAACACTTGTGTGGATTGTGGTGCCATTTCCAGTCTCTAAGGTGACCCACAGTGCCTCCTTTCCTCCCCATTTACTCTTTTGTTCAGTTGCTTTTATCCCTTCCTTTACATAGAGAGCTACTCCACCCCCTCTTCTCCCCTCCCTGTCTCTCCTGTAGGTTGTGTACCCTGGTATGTTAACATCCCAGTCATGGTTCTCTGTGTACCATGTTTCTATGACTGCTATGATATCCAGGCATCCCTCTTCCATCAAGGCCACCAGTTCAGGGAGACTGTTGCCCAGACGATGGGCGCTGGTACTCATTACCCTCCATTTCTTGATGGTCCAGTGTGGAACCCTCACAAAAAGGTATGTCGAGGTAACTGTCACTATGGCAACCACCATGTGACCTAAAAGCTGAAGCATGGTCTGAGCTGGGACCAGGCGAAAGACCAATACATTGTGGACCAACAACTGAAGGCGTGCTTCCCTGTCTGGTGGGAGGAAAGCCTTCCCCTGCTCTGTGTCCATGACTGCCCCTATGTACTGTAGCCTTTGACATGGCACAAGGACGACCTGGGTATGTTCAGAGTAATACCTAGGAAGCTGAACAAGCGGAAGGTATCCTCCAATGTGGCCAGAAGCCAATCCTTTGTGGCTGCTGTAAGGAGCCAATTGTCGAGGTGGGGTAAACGAAGTGCCCCTAGCTCCTGAGGACCACTGCCACCACCGCTAGGCACTTCGGGAACACTCGCAGTGCCGAGGAAAGGCCAAAGGGCAAGGACCAAATCTGGAAATGCTGTCCGTGAAAGGTGAACCTCAGGAACCTCTGGTGGGCTGGAAGCACCAGAATATGGAGGAAGGCATCCTGAATGTCTAGTGAACAAAGCCAGTCCCCTTGATGCAGCATGGGGTGGATGCCTGGCAGGTTAACCATCATGAACCTTTTGTACTCCATATAAATGTTCAGAAGGCTCAGGTCCAGGTCCCCTTGTCTTCTCAGGAACTTAGAAGAACCCCGTACCCCACTGCGGTGATGGAATGGGTTCTACGGCCTTCTTGTCAAGTAGGGACCAGACCTCCTCCCAAATGAGCACAGCATGGGAGGGGGAATACGTGGACTGGACAGGGGGCTTGTCCAGGGGAAGCTGCTGGAATTCCAACGCGTACCTCGCTCTGTCAGTTGGAGCGCCACGCATCTGACGTGATGGTGGACCACCCTTTAGGGTAGAGAGAGAGAACCAACCCCCTACTACTTCCCCTAGGGATTCGACTGGTGGTGGTGGGGGTTGAGCAGAGAGTCAGGCATTGGATTTTGAGGTGGGCAAAAAGACCTGGGAGGGCTTGGCGTTCCAAAGTCCCTGTGCGCCACCAGGCTGAGAGGGAGCTTTGCAACAAAAGTTATCTCTCTGCTGCCGTTCCTTAGACTTCTGTCCCCCTTGGTGACGAAAATGCCTTGGTCTCCTCAGGGTTTTGTCAGACCTGTACATTTGGTGTATGAACTGAACGGTTTTGCCCAAATCTTGAAGGTCCAAGATCATTTTCCTCGATATCTGGACCAAAAAGCACAGACCATGGAAAGGGACATCCAGGATAGCATCCTGGCAGTCCTGCCAAAAACCGGATACTTGAAGCCAAGAGTACCTCCTTATGCATACTCTGGTGGCAGATGCTCTGGCTGCTGTACCAGCTGAGTCATAAGAGGATCTCAGCACATGGTTGCCCATGTCAAGTCTGGACTGCAATATATCCAACAGTTCCAACTTGTAATCTCAGTCAGGCTGTTTCCGCACCATCTCGATAGCCTTGTTCCAGAGGGACTTCTGGTACTGCACCATATGTGCCAAAAAATTCAGTGAATATATGGTGCAGATGGCTGATAAGTACACTTTATAGCTAAATTGGTCCAGGCACTTGGATTCTTTATCCGGTGGCTGGGAGCTCATATGACGAGGCTGTTTCATCCTGCCGTAGGCAGTAGTGAGAACTGAGTCTGCCTTAGGCTGTTCCCCTAAGAATGGTTCGCTGTTAAGTGTACAATAAAGCCTATCCGCCTTTTTAGGAATAGCGGAGACCATCGAAGGGTGTCTTCAGGCCAGCCTAGTGACGACATCTTGAAAGGGTGCCATCAAGGGGCGGTACCACGAAGGGTTTGGGTTCGTTCATCCCGAAAAAATCAGTGATCCGTTTCCTCTCTGGATCCAAATCCTCTGTCTACTACTGGTTCAGAAACTGAATGCGACGCAGAACGTCTAGAAAGTGGAGTTGTCCAGGGGAGATTGGGGCAATTCCTCACAAGGATCTGGGAGGGATCCCAAGAACCCATGTTGGAGGACCCGGAGGAGGAGGACCTCTAACACGAGCATTGGTACAGTCTCCTGTGGTAACCGGAAAACGATCTAGACAAACGTCTGTCATCTGGGGGACCCGCCATCCAGCAGGAGTGAGGGGTTTATTAGGGTTGGCGATGGTTCCCTGGGTGGAGGAGTCAATGTCGGCAGCTGCTACAGAAAGCCTGCTGGGGCGGGTTTCAGTGTGGTGTCAAGGAGTTCCTTTGGGATGATATCCCCTTTGACTGTATCCCTCCAGGAACTGAATAAATCTTTTACATCAGCTAGAGAAACCATAGCTGGGGCCAGGCATCTGGGGAAGTTTGACAAGCACCTTGGATGGCAGACCCGACGGCTGGTCAGAGGCTGACAGATGCTCTGGTTACTTGGGCTTATCCCGCGTCTGTCCCGCAGGTGGCAGAGGAGCCAATGTCAGGTGTGCTGGTTGGTCAGGCATCTGGTTACCTGATGCCTGAGAGTCTGATGTTGGGGGCGGCTGCATCCTCCCCCCAACCTGCAAGCTTTGAAGGGGCAGGTGGTGGTGGCTTAGATTTCTGAAACCACCTAAGACAACTGGGTTGAGTGCCGGGAGTCTGGCACTCAGTGCTTGCAGGGAGCGGACATCAGCATGAGTACTGCTCCTGGCGTTTCTTCCTGTCCTCTGACCCTGTAGGCCGGTCCAACGAAGAGGAGGACACCCTAGCATGGTGAGCGGTACCGCCAAGTTTGTCACTTGCCCAGCTATATCCCCTGGCTTAGGCCCGGAGGAGTGGCTGTAGGGCCTATGACGCAGGAGCCCTTGCCCCGAAGATCCTCCACCTGACATCCTCACCAGGGCTGGTAACTCTGAGGAGGCCTGGGTTGTTGAGGGAGTGCCAGAGTCCAACCTTCTGCGGGAGACGAATTGAACTGGCTGTTTTCCTGTACGAAGACCTGGTCCTGTCCTTTTCATGGTGGTGATGTTTCTTGTTGGAATTTTTCTCTTTCTCTTTGTGGGAAGTCCCTGACCCTGAAGAATAGGCAGAACCTAGGCCTGATGGGGTCTTTTGTATGGCAGCCAGCTACTGCTCCATAGGACTTTAGTGCTTTCAGACAACTGATGCAGGTCTTGCGGTTGAAGCTGCGGCAATGCGGGCAGAAATCGGAGTCGTGGGTAGGCCCCAGCCAGATGAGGCAGGCAGAGTGTCCGTCCTTGGCTGGGATTTGCTTCCCAAATGCACACTTGAACTTCCATCACTGAGAGGTGGAGAACGGTGAAGACATGTACCCATGCACGGTAGAGAAATCACTGTGAACTTTAAACAAATCTACAATGAAAATGGCAGTCAACTGGTAACAGGAGGCGTCCGTGGAGCCGAATTGCAAGGGTTAATGGTGGTAAAAGAACTGGGGTGTGAATGGGGACCACCCCCTTTATACCACTGGCGGATGTCAGAGGTGGGCCAACGTCAGTGGGTGGTCCCAGCTGGGTACTGCTAGTTAAGTTTTTTTCCATTGGCTTCTAGTGCCTGGCAGCATGGCTGGGAGCTCATATGATGAGGCTGTTTCATCCTGCCATGGGCAGTAGTGAGAACTGAGTCTACCTTAGGCTGTTCCCCTAAGAGCCTTATCCCCTTATCTTGGGGTCCTAGTGCCTTATGGTATGGCCTGTTGTAAAAGCTCCAACCTGAAGTAAGATCAAGGTATACACTATTCCCTTCAACTTATTTCTACCTACTACTGACATCATCTACTTTTCTCGACTTCACAAGTGCTTTTGTAAGTCTACCCTCCTACAGCTTCTCCTCCAAACATACAACTGTGGCGCTGGCCCTGACTGCTTCCTTCTCCCCTCTAACCTCTCTCTCCAATATGCTTCTCCCCATCTTAGTCACCTTCGTTTCTGCTCACTCCAACGTCCATTCTGCCCACTACCCTCCTGCCCCTCCACTTTCATTCTCCTCCTCTCCATCCATCTCACCCACTCTTCCGTTTTCCTGTCTCCTTCCTCGCCTGCATTATCCCTGGCTCCCAGGATCCTCCTTCCTCCCCTCCCTCTATTTAGCATCCATCAGATCCTTACTGCACACACACACACACACACACACACACACACACAGCTCCCCCCCCAAATACACCCCTTTGCACACTTCCCTGCCTCACAATACATATCTACCCTCTCCTAAGCTTCTTACCACTTTGCTGCTGCTCACTGCAGGTGACACTGAACTTAACACTGGCCCCTTCCAACCCCCTCCTCTGACCTTCCTAAAGGACTAAAAGTTGTACATCTTAACATTAGGCGCCTTCACCCTAAGATAGATCTGCTCCAACCACTCATGTTGAACCTGATCCCAAATGTGTTAATTATCACTGAATCACAGCTCTCTTCCAAGATCCCAGACTCGCCCATCTTCATCCCAGGTTACTCCCTCATCTGCCAGGACCACTCTACTGGAGACAGACACAGCCATATATATGTCCAGCCAGTACACTCTTTCCTTCTGCCTATGAACTGCCTCTTCTAAAATTGTCCCTCCCTTGTTCCTCCCTACTTTCATGGGTGGTGTTGCCCAGGTCTCCCTAGCTCCTAGATCTCTGACCTCATCTCCACTCTCACCACCCTCTCCTCTGGTGAACTCCTCGTCCTTGGGGATTTAAACAAATTGACTCAAACTTAATTCTGCAATTACATCTCCACTCTCAACCTAACACAAATAATCTCCAAACCAATCCGCTTTAACCATAAATCTAATAAGCATACCCTGCTGGACTGGATTCTTGCGTCCCACCCTCACCAGATAATTTAGTCAGGCATCATTACTGATGCCCTCAGTGACCACCACATGGTCTACTGTGGGTGGAAAATCCATCGCCCCAAAGCCACGCCAAATATCCTCCTGCTTCGCATTTTCAGGTCCCTGGACTTGGTCTCCTTTCATGAGGAATTAGCTGCTATGCACTGGTCACCTATTTCCACTGCCCACAGTTGATTCTGCTCTTACTTTAAAACAGCCAGCCTAGTGGCACCAAGGGTTGAGTGCTGGATGCCACACCTTGCACCAGGCTGGCAGCCTGGGTTCGGAAGCGTGCCGGGCCATCAGTGGTCAGCAGGGGAGGAAAGGAGCAAGCGTCTGAGGACTGCTCTCCTATCCCTGGGGAGGGTTAGGTCTCACCACTCTGCACTGGCCCCCAATGATGACTGGGTGCACTGCACAGAGTGGTGTACTTGGGGGTGGACTTTTTGCCGTGCCAACACCTACATCCGAGTTCTGTTGCATTATAAGAGGACTAGCTGAAAATTGTAAATGGCACTTACTTGTTACCCCATTTATCTAGCCTGCTGTAACTGAACAATTTGCATCTGTAATTGTTTTTTTCCTGCCAATGTCTGCTGTATTATTACTTGTATGTCTAACTGAAATTTGTATGCTTTTCTTTCTTCCAAAAAACCTTGTACTATGTCACTGTTTCAAAATGACACTTTGTAACCTCCTGGGTCGTGTCTGAAAATAGTCACTTCCATGTTTAGTACACCTAACCAGTAATCAAAAACTAAATAAATAAAATATACAAAAAGGGTAATCTTGTTCATAATGCGATGTGAGATGTCTGCTAGGAAAATGCTAAACACCAAGCCTAGTACTGAGCCCTGCGGTACTCCGCTTGTCACATCCCTTGGAGGCAAGAGTTGCCCTGCCCCCACCACCACTTTCTGCTGCCTCCCTTGCAGCCAGTTCCTGATCCAGTTCTTCATCTTTGTCCCTACTCCCTGGTATTCCTCCTTGTTAATCGGCCTCCCATGTGGCACCGAACTGAAGGCCTTGCTGAAGTCCAGATACATGACATCCACTGTGTGGCCCTTTCCCAGTGCCCTAGTCACCCAATCATAGTATTCAACCAAGTTGGTCTGGCAGGATCTTCCAGAGAGAAACCCATGCTGCTTTACATCCTGGAGACAGTTACATTCCAGAAATGTTAGCAACCTCTTTTTAAGGATCGCTTCCATTAACTTCCCCACAATGGATATAAGGCTTACTGGTCTATAGTTGCCTGGCTCATCCTTAGGTCCGCTCTTGTGGAATGGCATTATTTGAGCCATCCTCCAGTCCTGGGGCAAGCAACCCATTCCCAGAGAGGTGGTGAACAAGTCACCTAATGGTTCTGCTAGGATCTCCGCCAATTCCTTCCAATACCTGGGGGTGAATGCCATCTGGGCCAGGTGCCTTATCCACCTTGAATACCCTTAGACTTTCCAGTACCCTGCCTGCTGAGATTGCCATTGGTCATCCGTGCACGCACCCCCCCCCCCGTTTGCCTACCCTTCCTAACCCATGAGGCAGCGACCCATTCTTTTTCTTAGTAAATACAGAACTGAAGTAATCGTGGAGTGCTTTTGCCTGATCAGTCCCCTTTCTCTACCCATCCTTCCTATTCCTTACAATTTGATCTTTACAACTCCTTCTTTCCCTTATATACCTGAATAAGTACTTTTCCCCTTCCTTGATGCCTCGTGCTAGTTTAAGCTTCCTTGAAACCTTAGCTGCCCTGACTGCTCTGGTCACCTCCCTTGCTTTTTCAGGTACTCTTCTCCCTATCTTCCCTGACTGGATCCTCTTGACTCTTCCGAAAGCTGCCCTTTTTGCCCTCACCTTACCCAGCACCTCTCAGTTTAACCAACTTGTTGTTTTGGCCCTACCTTTTTTGCGTTGTGTCCTAGTACAAGAGCTAGTGGCCTCTGCTAGCCCTAGTTTGATTATTTCCCATTTCTGATTAGCATTAATGTGTCTGTGGATGCTGGCTAGGTGCCCAGCCACTAGTTTTCCCATCCTACCAAAGTTAGCTTGCCTGAAGTCCAACATCCTGGTCTCTGTTCCTGCAGCCTCCCTGCTCATGCTAGGTGTGAACCACACTGTGTGATGGTCACTCCCTGCCAGTGGATCCTCCACTCTCAGACAGACAAACAATTACCCTACTGACAAACATTGGTCAGTATGAGGCCCAGAATGTTACCCAATCTGGCTGGCTTGTTTACCATCTGTATCAGGAAGCTGTCCTGGAAAGCCTCCAGGAGGACCTGCTCCTTGATGCTCAAGGTGGCTGGTGTGCTCTAATCCACCTCTGGCAGACTGAAGTCCCCACTATCACAGTGTTGCCCGTCCTGCTGACCCTCTTTATCTGCTCAGCTAATTTCCTTTCCAAGTCCTCTGTCTGAGACAGTTACCGATACACCACCCCCATCCTGACTGTCCTGTTTCTCGAGTCCTGGAACTGTAACCAGAATACCACAATCCTACCCTCTTCCCCCTCCTCCCTGGCACCCCTTATTCCCTCTCTTACATAAATTGCTACCCCCCTTCCCTTTTTCTCCCCATCTCTGCAGTACAGCCTGTACCCAGGGATCACCAGGTCCCAGTCCTGGTATTACGTGGCCCAGATTTCTGTGATGGCAGCTATGTCCCCATCCCCCTCTGCCATCAGAGCCTGCAACTCAGCTGCTGTTTTTCCAAGGTTCCTCGCATCAAGGAGACTACTCTGCAGTGTGTACCGTTCCCCTAGTTTCCCCTTCTGTACCCTATTCCCAGTGACACCATATGCGCACTTCCTTGCTCCTTTCCTACTGGTACGGGGGGGGGGGGGTAGGCTTATTTGACTCCCCAATCTGAAGACCTTGCTTAATTCCCCAGTTGCCTCACCCCACACTTACTTTAAATCTACGTTGGTGGCTATGTATTCCCCCAGCCTTTGCTTTAATACCTCAGAGCCCTCCCTGCCCAAGTGTAACCTGCCCTGGGCATACAGGGAGTAGCTATCCCATGCTCTGTCCGATCCTCCCACCTGCCCGTACTCTTTGGTCTGACACCAGGCCCGCAACCAGCTGTTGAATTCCTCTAATCTCCGCTTCTTTGCAGCACTCACTCTGGTTACTGGGAGAACCTCTGAGAAAGCCACTGAACTCCCTGTCACCTCACACAGCTTCCCCAGCTCCATGAACCTTTTTTGCACCTCCCTGACTGTATTATCCTCAAAGTCATTCGTGCCCAAGTGCACCACGATATGAGGCTTCTCCCTCCCCCTTTTTGCATATTTAAGAATAAACTATCCCACCCTTCCTGCTGTCATTCCTGGCATGTACTCCACCCAGATGAGACTATGCCTCTCCCCCTTACTCCCCTATCTCACTCCTTTTAGTAGAGTTTCCCAGAACTAGGACCCCACCCCCTCTTTCCTTCTTCAGCCTCGGGATCATCCCATTATCCTGGCCCTCGCTGTGAACCTTTACCCTACCTTGCTTAACCCTGATGCCTTATTTTTCACCAGCCTTCCTCCTGTGCCTCAACCCCATCCTCCCCAACCCATTACCACTAAACCAGCCTCCTACTCAACCACTTTTTCTCGCTCACAGTTCTCTTCTGCGTATCTCTCTTGACACCCTGAAGGCTTTCCTAGCCCTAAATCCCCAAAAGGGTAAACGTCCTGGACTCCTTGGCACCTCAGATAAGCAGCCACTACTGCGATGCACTTGGTGAAGACCATGGGGGCAGAAGACAGGACGAATGGCAAGGCCTGGAACTCTTAAAAGATCCCCTCCGCACGAAACCAAAGGAACTGGCTGTGGGACGCCAGGATTGGGACATGGAAGAACACGTCCCAACGACCCAGAGAGCAAAACCACATGTTCTGCTTAGAGATGGTATGATCTGAGACAGTGACCAACCTGAAAGTGCATGACTTGAGAAATTTGTTCAGGTCGTGCAGACTCAACCCCTCTAAACCTCAGACCCGCTTCACTCACCATCCCCCCATACCCAGGCTTAACCCCCCCCCCCTTTGGTGGGCCTGCTGAGAGGGCTCCCTCTCAATGGGCACTTTAGGTGAACCCTGACTTACTCCCCCCCCCCCCGGGGCAGGGCCACAGGAGGGGGGCCCCAGCACACGTCGAAGGCAGTGGAAATGGCGGCAGGGCAGGTCATCATGCTGGGGGGAGCAGGGAATTACTTTTTTTTTTTTTAATAAGGTTTCCCTTGGGGTGAGGATGTACCATGATGACCCATGTCCACCCTACCTTCTCAAGTGACAGCGCCAGCACGGTGGTGCTCCCAGTCTCCACCAGGGGTCCGTGGTGTGCAAGACACTGGAAACTCTACCCCCCCCCGAGAAGGTAAACAGTCCATAGAATGCTCAATCCCTCCACCCCCCCTGACATCCCAAGTCCATTTCAGAACCAGTGTCGTTGACATCGCAGATGGGCACTCTGCACCTGCAGGCTAGCCTAGGTCGTGCAGATCTAAGATAGGGCGCCAGCCCCCCATCTGTTTTGGCATCAAGAAGTACCTGCAAACAAACCTTGGTTGAGGTGGAGGGTCCGAGACAGGAACCACGGTCTCCTTGAGGAGGAGCTGGGCAATGCTGTGTCCCGAAGGGTAGACAGGATGTTGGACACCATGTCCTCCTGTGGGCACGGGCTCGGCAAGGCGGGTAAGCCTTGAACTCCAGAGGCAGACCCTGACCGACCACTTCTAGGACCCACATGTCCATGGTGACAGTGGACCAAGCGGAAGGAAAGGCCTTGGCTGGAGGGATATCCCAGCCCTCCATGTCTGCTCCAGGAGGGATCCGCAGATGGTATGGAGACTGTTCCAGGTCCTGATGTCTCTCCTTGTAACACTTCTTATGATGGGCCTCTGGGGAAGAGGACGAGCTCCTGAGTTTCTTCAGCTCCTTCTCGATGGATGCCATTTTTAATTTTAATAAATGGGCTGCCAAGGCCTGCTGACAGTGTTTCCGTGTGGCCGGTTAAAACTTTGGCAGTCCTCGGTCTCGTGCTCTGAGCCGATGCAGAGGGAATGGCTGTCTTTTATGAGGGAGCAGAGAACCACAGGAGTCGCACTTATTTTTATGCGAATTGGGAGACGTCAGAGACAGCATGCACGTTGCGAACAAAACCCTAACAAACACTTTATGAGAAAATGTAAGTAAACTTGTAATGAGTGAGTAGAATACTCATCCAAAAATGGTGTTGACAGAAGCAACATTCTGCAAAAGGTCCAACGTGCGCAGGTAGACGGTGGGAAAGAACTGGAGAGCGAGGGTCGGGACCGCTCACTATATAGCGCCACGTTGATGTCGGTCACGTGAAGTCAGGTGAGGTCCCCTGCCAGACACCACCTAAAAGTCTTCCATGTGGCCCTAGCACCTGGCGGCTTAGTCCTATCGGTTAGTACCTAATGCAAGAGCCCTTTCGAAGTAAGATCATACCCACATCCCTAGAACCCTTTGTTTCTCTGACCCCAGGGCACAGGCTTGATGGCTTGTTTGCGCAAAATGGACTGCATCTCCTCCCTGAGAAAAGACAGGTGGGCCTGGGGTAGTTGGAGAGCAGGGGATGGGTCTCTGGGGGGTGCTCAGTGAGCTCCAGAGTGTGAAACCCTTTCTATGAGCTTTAAACCAGGCATCTGATGTTATGGTTCTCCACTAATTGAGATGGAGAGAATGTTGTATAGGCACAGGTCAGAAAGCATAGGGAAAACCAGGAGCAGTTGTAGAATTCAACAAAACTATTTGCAGTTGCAGTAACATAAAAAGAAAAATAACTTGTTCAAAATAATTAAGTACAGAGGCAAAAAATAAAATCCTTCTTCAGTCTCTGTGTGTCCCCTTTTCTTCTTATTCTATCTTGCAGTTAGCAGCTTAGCTCTTTTATAAATCCTTTCAACCCCCATCCTTCGCAAACATGCTGTCCTTTTAAGTTTCAGGAGATGCTGTAACACAGTTGTCCTTCTTGAGGCCCCTACAGCTTTTGCAAAAGGCTCAACATTTGCACTCAAGTAACTTCTAAAGTTAACAATTATCTCAAATTACAAATATATACATTTCAACAGTAATACTATATATTTTCCAAACACAGGGGATCCCAATATCAGTTACATTTCCATACACTAATTTGCACATAATTTTATATTAGCTGATACAGATATGCAAAGGAGGAAAAACAAACAGAAAGAGAAACTAAAGAGACGGTGAGAGGCGAAGAAATTACGAGACTGTTCAGGGCGATCAAGTCTGAAGTCTCACAGGAAAACTGGGTTCCGCAGACAGAGAAGAGACAGAAAAGGAAGGATCCTTGCATTTACACATTCTCCATAACAAACAGGACAGGGTCCTATTCTACCCTGTCACATACAACCCCCTCCTTAAGAGGGAACCTGTTTTATTAAACAGTTTTCCAAAACTTTGAATTAATTCTCTACTAACATTTTTTGCTTTCAGATATTAAGCACATGTACATTCAGGATTTTTTTTCCTTCTATAAAAGTTCAGCAAACAGTAAAGTTTAAACAAATACATTTATTTAAACATTCAGAACCCTCAATTCCTGATCCACATCTTGACAGAAAATCAGCATTGCTATTCTCTTTACCAGATTTGAGAATCACCATGAATGTAAACGGCTGCAGTGCCAGGTACCACCTTGTGAGTCTGGAATTTTTATCTTTCATCTGGTTAAGCCAATAGAGAGGATTGTGATCTGTTACAAGAACAAAGTCAGTTCCTAGTAAATACAATTTAAAGGACTCCATGGACCACCTTCCTGCTAAACACTCCTTTTCGATAGTGGAGTACCTTTTCTCTCTGTCATGCAATTTCCTACTTATGTACAGAATAGGATCTTCTGTCCCATCTACATCTTGACTTAGGACTGCACCTAGGCCTACCTCAGATGCATCTGTTTGTAACAGAAATGGTTTCTCAAAGTCTGGGCTTCTTAAAACAGGTACTGAACATAATGCAGTCTTTATGGCTTGAAAATAATCATCACATTTTGGGGGTCCATTTCACATTATCTGGATACCGTTTTTTTTTATGAGTTCAGTGAGGGCAGTAGCTAATTCAGCAAAGTTGGGAACAAATCTCCGTTAATAACCAGCCAGCCCTAAAAATTACCCAACATGTTTTTTTTTTGTTTTAGGTAAAGGGCTATTAGCTACAGCTGCGATTTTAGAAACCTCTGGCTTAACTACCCCATTTCCTAACACATAGCCCAAATGAATAGGTTACTCACCTGTAACAGTAGTTCTAGGAGTGGTACATGTTGTTCATCCACACTGTCTGGCATTGTCCCTTTCCCCTTTAAATCTTGCCGGAAGTCTTCAAGCTGGCTCCTCCCACCCACCCGGGTGGTAAATATCTCGGCTCTGCCCCATGACGCCAGATCTAGCTCGGCGGAAGCCAGGGTTGTGCCTGCGGGGAGGTCGGGAGAATGGATGAACAATATATGCCACTCATAGAACTACTGTTACAGGTGAGTAACCTGTTCTTCTAGGAGCGGATATGTTGTTCATCTACACTGTCTGGCAGACTCCTAGCAGTTCTCCGGAGGGGGGAGACAAGGTGCACCCCCTACTTACGAAACAGAGATTGAGAATAGAGGCCCCAAACCAGCATCACGTCGTGACTCTAGGTCGATGTGGTAATGGGTAATATAGGTGTTTGCTGACTTCCAGGTAGCAGCCCGACAAAGTTCCTGGATAGGGATGTCCCTGGAAGCAACCACCGAAGCAGCAGTATGGCGGGTAGAATGAGCCCTTATCCCTTTGGGAGGCTCCTTGCCCGCCAATTCATAATACAGACTTATGCATGATGTAATCCATCTTGCAATAGTCCATTTAGCTGCAGGTTTGCCAGAAGCGGCTTCAGCGTAGGTGACAAACCTCTCCCCAAATTTCCGGCGACCTCTCCTTACAGTAGGAGAGAGCACGCCTGAGGTCCAGAGTATGGAGCCTGTACTCGGCATCCGAGGTGTAGTTAGGGTAGTATACCGGCAGAGTCAACACCTGGTTGAGGTGAAACTCTGACACCACCTTCAGAAGGAATTTCGGTTGGGGGCGCAGGACAACTTTATTCCTCTGAAAGACCAGATAAGGGGAGTCCACCGAAAGCACCTGGAGCTCCCCTGTCCTTCTGGCTGACGTGATAGCCACCAGGAAGGCAGTCTCCCATGACAAGTCCGAGAGCTCACACTTGTGCATGGATTCGAATGGCTTGCCCATGAGCTTTGCCAAAACCAGCAAAAGATCCCACGGAGGTGGAAGTTCACGCACCGGAAGGGATATGTGATCCAGGCCTTTGAAAAAGCACCCGATCACTGTCTCCTGAGCCAACGTCAGCTGCCTGGCCCGCGCCCGGTAAGCAGAGATGGCTGCTAGGTGCATCCTAAGGATCGATGACCGAAGACCCCCTTTGGAGAGGGACCAAAGGTAGTCTAGAATGTTAGCCACAGAGCAGGATAAGGGGTCCAGGCTTTTTCAGACACCAAATGGAAAATCTTTTCCATTTGAAGGCATAACATTTCCTGGTCGATTCTTTTCGAGATGCTTCCACCACGGTGTAGACATCCTCAGAAAGACCCAAAGCCTGGAACTCTAGCTGCTCAGGAACCAGGCTGTGAGGTGCAGGGATTGAAGGTCCGAGTGGAAGACCTTCCCCTGGTTCAGCGATATCAGGTCCGGGCGTATACACAGCCGCTCCGGGGCCCTGCAGCGGAGGCTGAGGAGATGTGGATACCAGAATTGGCGCGGCCAATCTGGGGCTACCAGAATCACCTTCGCCTTGTCCCTCCTCACTTTGAGTAACACCTTGTGGATCAAGGGAAATGGAGGGAAGGCGTAGAAGAGGCCTGGGGTCCACAGCCTCGAGAAGGCATCCCCTGCAAGCGAACCCCGCTGTGGTGGGCGGGCATGGTACAGCCTCAGCTTGGTGTTCCCTTGGAGGCAAACAGGTCCACCAACGGTTTGCCCCAACGGCAGAACAGGTCATAAGCTACCTCTGGATGGAGAGACCACTCATGGGATGTCTGGCCTATGTGGCTGAGAGCATCCCCCAGTTGGTTCGCGACTCCTGCCACATGGATGGCTAGGAGATCCGGCTCCAGCCGGCTGACGAAGGTCCAGATCCAGAGCGCCTCCTTGCACAGCAGACAGGAGTGCATGCCGCCCTGTTTGTTGAGGTAGTACATGGTCGTGGTATTGTCCGTCTGGACTTGAACCACTTGACCCCGGAGCTGAGGAGCGAAAGCTGACAGTACCAGTCTAACTGCTCTGAGCTCCAGCAGGTTGATGTGGCATCGGCACTCCTCGGGGGTCCAGAACCCATGGGCTCTGTTGTCCCCCATGTGGGATCCCCAGCCCATGAGAGAGGCGTCGGTCGTAAGGACGACCGTCTGCTTGGGGCGGACAAACGGGACTCCTTCCTGCAAATGACTCGGGATGGTGCACCATTGGAGAGCGTCCCACATCCTCTGGGTGACTGTGATCATCTGGTCGAAGAGACCCTGACGCTGAGACCACTGGGCAGCCAGCTCCCATTGAAGGGGGCGCATGTGCAGTCTGGCCCAGCGGACCACTGAGGTGCACGCCGCCATGTAACCCACGAGGCGCAGGAAGTCCTGGGCAGGGCGCAAGTGCCCAACCAGAAATGATTGGGCAAAGGAGGAGAGACCCTTCGCCCTGTCCGCCAGGAGCCGAGCTCTGGCTTGACAAAGAGTCGAGCTCTGCCCCGATGAAGCCCATCACCTGAGAAGGTAGGAGTTCTGATTTGGCCTCATTGTTCAGAAGGCCCAAGTGAGAACAGGTTCAGAGGGTCAGGTCCCTGGACCTCTCCACCTCCTGAAGGGAGGAACCCGCCAGGAGCCAGTCATCTAGATAGGGGTAAATACGAACCCCTTGACGCTGTAGATGGGCTGCCACCACTGCGATGCATTTGGTGAAGACCCTTGGGGCCGATGACAGGCCGAACGGCATGGCTCTGAACTCGTACAGGGTCCCTTCGACCCTGAAGCGGAGGAACCGCTAATGGGACGGAAGGATTGGGACGTGGTAAAAAGCGTCCTGAAGATCCAGTGTACAGAACCACATGTTTCGCTCCAGGGATGGTATGATCTGGTTCAGAGTTACCATCCGGAAGGTGCGAGAACTGAGATACCGATTCAGGTCGTGGATATCTAGAATGGGGCACCAACCACCCGTCCGCTTGGGCACCAGGAAATACCTGGAGATGAAGCCTGGGTCTGAAGTAGGATCCAGCACCGGGGCAACCGCCTCTTTGAGGAGGAGTTGCGCAATGTCGTCCCGAAGGGCAGACTGGGTGCCAACTGAGATCCTTTCCTCCCGTGGGGCACGGGCTCGGCTGGGAGGGTACTGCTCGAACTCTAGGTGGCTGACTCTGCCCAACCACTTCCAGAACCCACCTGTCCGAAATTATACCGGACCAGGCGGAAAGGAAGTGGCAGAGCCAGCCCCCCACGGGAGGACCCAGAACTGGCGTGACGGGTGCGAGGGAAGCCACCCCCGACCCGTCACTGTGCAGGCTTAGAGGAAAAGGAGGCACCTGGACCAGCACCTCGGCCTCCTTTGCGGGGCTGCTGGGGACCTTGCTTGGGCCTAGGGCGCCAAGCTTGAGCCTGCTGCTGTTGCTGACCTCCCTGAAAGGAGGGCTGTCTGACAGCAGGGGAAGAATGCCAAAAAGGCTTCTTCTTGCACTTCTGCTGGTTCTTGCCTGAAGAACCCTTAGCAGAGGTGGCATTAAACTGCTCAATGCGCTGAAGATGACCTGCCAATCCTGGACCAAAGAGGTCGGTGCCAAGGAAGGGCACGTCAGCTAGCTTGTGCTGAGTATCCATGGGAAAGGAGGATAACCTCAGCAAAGCCCTGCGGCAAGAGGCTACCGCTGCCGCTAGTGAATGGGCACAGGAATCACCAATGTCCAGAGCTGTCTGGAGCTTTTTTGGCAACAGCCCGGCCCAGGTACCGGACCTGCTTGACCGTGGTCTGCATGTCTGCTGGGAGGTGAGGAAGAACTTCATCCAGCGACCCCAAAGGGCATGAGAGAAGTGTGCCATGATCACTGCTGAGCTTGCCTGACTTAAGGCCCAAGGATGATGCTGTGAGACCTTCCGGGCTGAGTGGTCCGTAAGTTTGGACTCCTTGTCCGGAGGGCGGTCAGTATCCGCAGAGCTGCCCATTTGCCTGAATACTGAGGCAGTCACAAGGCTTTCCACTGAGGGGTGCTCAGTAAAACCCACCACGGACCCTGTGGGCACCGCGTACTTGCGAGCTATGTGGGCAGATGGAGCCGGGCAGGAGGCTGGACGCTGCCAGAGTTCCAGAGCCGGGCCAACTATGGCTTTGGCCACTGGAAAGGCCTCCGTCGAGGTATCCCCCCTCTTAAGAATATCCATGAGGGGATATTCTGCCTTCTTCTGAATAGGCTGCAAAGGCATTCCTGTGGACTCCGAAATGAGTCGAAGGATGCCCTGGAAGGAAGAAGGCACTTCTTCCAAGCCTGACACCGACAGCTCATCATGAGAATGAAGGCCGGTATTATCCGAATCCGATACGCCTAGGGCGATCAGGGGTGACCGTAATCGACAGTCTGTGAGGAAGACCCGAAGACTGTCAGTCCTCCTTAGAGGGAACCCCTCCCAGGGGCTGTTTTGTTGGAGGTTCCACCAAAATTGGTGGGGAGCCTGTAGCCGGCCAAACCGAAAGGCGCACAGGGGCCACCAGGGACCGGAGCCCTAGAAGTCAAGAAGTCGGTGTTGGCCAAGAGGCTGAGGGCAAGTGATAGCCGGAACCGCCGGGTAGCCGCTTCGCCTGTTAGCAGAAGTTGCTGCCACATAAGATCCTCATAGCATTGATGGAGTTTCCGTCGAAGCCTCTCCTCATCAGAGAAGGATGAGGAATGGTGGCGGCGCCTCTTCCGGGAGTGTTTATGTCCCTTCTTAGGTCTACCGACCGAAGAGGACTTACTCCTCGATCGAGACCGACGGTGTCGCCTCTGTCGGTCAGGGGAAGCCGGACTCGGTGAAAACAGAGGTTCCAGCTCCTGGCACTCGATCGGGATACCCGCGGGACGGGTTTCCTCATTGGGGAAGGAGAGAATAGGTGTTCTCTCCAGAGAGTTGTCGACAGGCGTCGGCGACAACGGCTCGATCAGGTCGAAAGAAATCTCGGCCGGTTCAGCCGTGTCCTTGACTTCAGTGCCTTGGCCAGACGAAGGTCTGAAAAACCGGCAGCCGAGGAGGCGATCTCGACCGTAGTTGAGACCCCTTGCTCCTGGAAGTCGGACCGCTCTCGGTCCCAGGAGCGTCTTCTTCAGCTAGAAGATGACGGTTTTGGATCCTTCTTTTTGGATCGGGAGGAGTGCAAGCCCGAGGGCGCCTCACCCTCAGTAGGGAGAGACTGGCACAACTCCCAAAAGGATCCTGTGAAGGAGGAGCCCAAGTTGAGCGGCATGAAGAAGCTTCAGTTGGCGAAGCTTGAGCAGCTTCTTGCTCGAAGGCCGCCATCTGCTCGAGCTGCTCGGCGGATCCCGCAGCCAAGGAAACCGCCCACCTGGCCTCCTTCGATTTCACCGGTGGATTGCGAAGCTCCAGTCTCCCCAGCTTCAAGTGCGCCTGACGGTCCTCCAGAACGGTGGGATGGAAGGCAGAGCAAATAGTGCATTGTGAGGTATCATGCACGGTACCGAGGCAATAAACGTACGAGAAGTGGAGGATGGCGCGCAAAATTTTTTGTCCACAAGGACACCAGCGAAACCCGGGGAACGACTTGTCATCCATGTCCGAAAAGTTCAGATCTGAGTCGTATACTCTTACGAGTTTCAAAGCGAGAAGATACAGTGAAAACTGTCGATTAGACTCCAGGGCCTCAATCGCTGCAAAAACGCACGAAGGAACCTGTATCTTCCAGCGGAAAGGAAGATCTGGCGTCATGGGGCGGAGCCGAGGTATTTACCACCCAGGTGGGTGGGAGGAGCCAGCTTGAAGACGTCTGTCAAGATTTAAAGGGGAAAGGGACAATGCCAGACAGTGTGGATGAACAACATATCCATGCTCCTAGAAATCTGGTTTCCTGTATGCCCAATGCACATTTAGTAGGATTAATAGTCAGACCTGCATTTTGCTTGGATAATTGCTCATAGGTGTTCCAGGTGGCTTTTCCAGTCTGGACTGTACACCACGTCATCATCCAGGTACACAAAACAATAACCAATGTGAGGGGATAAAATTACATCCATGTACCACTGGAATGTAGCTGGCGTACCATGTAAATCAAAGGGCATGGTGGTGAACTGACAGAATCCTACAGGGGTGGCAAATGCAGTTTTGATTCTGGATTCTTTAGCTAAAGGTATCTGCCAGTAACCCTTGGTGAGATCGAGGGTACTGATTCACTTTGCACTTCCCAGTCCGTCCACCAAATCATCTATTCTGGGCATACAATAACTGTCAAATTCTGACACTTAAGTTTCCTGAAATCAAGGCAGATTCTAACACCCCCTTTCTTTTTTGTTTACAATTACCATGGGAGATAATCAAGCACTCCTCAACTCCTCTATGATATCCAATTCTTTCATTCTTTGTATTTCCTTAACCACATCAGCTCTTAACCACTCTGGCAACCAGTATGTCTTTTGCCTAATAGCACAAGCATTCTTTGTCACTATTACATGCTCGACCCCTTTTGCTCGGCCTGGTACCGTGGTAAAAATACTGCTAAATATTTTTAGCAGATAATGAATGTCTGCAGTTTGTTCTGAGGTTAAGGAAACATTCACCTTTACAGTATCAGCATTTACAGTTTGTTCCAGTCTATCCATAAGCTACATCAACATCTTATCAGTTTCTGGTAAAACTAGCCAAGAAGCTTTTGGTATTTTTTCAACCCATTTCTTAAGGAGGTTAGCATGGTATATCTTAGAAGGATTTTTCCTGTCAGGGGTCTCAACCTCGTAAACGGTGCCAGTACGTCTACGAACTTTATATGGCTGTTGCCACTTCATTAACAGTCCATTTTCTGTTGCGGATAACAAAAGCAAAACCTTTTCACCTGGCTCGAAAACTTTTTCTTTTACTCCATGGTCATAATATACCTTCTGCTGATTTAGGGCCTCTTCCGGATTACTATGGGCAATTTCAACATTTTGCCAGCTTCTTTCTTATGGCATACATACAAGACGTTACAGATTCTGAGTAGTGGTATCTTCCCACGTTTCTTTTATCACATCCAGTGGCCCTCTTGGCTGCCTACCATACAGCATTTCAAATGGTGAAAACCCTGTTGATGCTTGTGGCACTTTTCTGTAAGCAAAAAGTGGGTAAGGCAAGAATTGGTACCATTCGTTCCCTTCCCATTTTACAAACCTTTTTAACATGCGTTTAAGGGTTTGGTTAAAACACTCAACAAGAGACAGTCTGTCTGAGGGTGATAGGGGGAGATTCTTATGGCAGTGATACCTAGCAGTCTGTACAGGTCTTTAAGTAATGCAGCACCAAAAGTACTACCCTGATCACTAATAATTTCTTTAGGCATGCCCACTCTGCTGAAAATTTTGGCAAGCTCTGCTGCAACGTTTGGGGCTGTAACAGTACACATTGGAACTGCTTCTGGGTATCGAGTAGCACAGTTGCACACTACCAGGATAAATCTATTACCCTTTTTACTTTTGTCTAAAGGACCAATCACGTCCATTACAATTCTCTCAAAAGGCACATCTATCAAGGGTAGTGGCACCGGGGGCACCTTGTCTTTTCTAGTGACTGGGGCTACTTTCTGTCACTCAGCACAGGAATTACAATAGGTAGCAACATCTTCAGAAATTCCAGGCCAGCAAAATCTATACAGCAATCTGGCAAGTGTGCGATCCCTCCCTGAGTGACCAGTCATAGGACTATCATGTGCCATCTGCAACAACTGTTCTACACTTCTGTGGTATAACCAATTGTTCTGTCTGTTTCTGTGTCTGAGGTTTAACCCAAACTCTGTACAGTAAACCATTACATTTTTTAAACATTGGTCCACCCCATTTTGGTTTCACCCCCAGCTGCTTAAAATAACCCTGAAGAGAAACATTGTTAGCTTGCTCTGAAAGAAAATCACAATCAGTTAATTTTGTTTCAGCATTTTCATATTTTAACCCTTTATGTCCATCAGTCATTTGCTGCCATAGTTTCTTCAGGCTTCAACTTACTTTCTTAGATTTCCGGATCCTGGAGCTGTGCTCAAGTAAGTTCGAATCAAAATCACTGAAAGGAAAAGTGTCGCCACCATCTGAAATTTTATTTGAGTGAGCTCTTGTCACCACAGCTGCTGAAACATCAGCATTTACTCCCTCTTTGTTCAGCTCAGCAAACCCTGGAAAGTAATTTCCAATAATCACAGGTACATGTACCTTAGGTACTACCCCCACTTTCATTTGGTGCGACACACCCTTAACGTCACTTGTGTGGTGGGATACTCTTGAGTGTCCCTGTGGATGCAGATGACAGCAGTACCTGGTCCCTTTACACAGTGTTTTTCCAGCACTTTAACATACACTAGGGTCTGTCTGCTTCCTGAATCAGTGAGTCCCTTTAGTCTTATTCCCCACCTTTACATCTGTTAAGTACTTGCCCCAATTTGCCAAGGACAAATCTGCTCCAGTGCCATACTCTTTACTACTGCAGTTTCTTCTAAAATGGTCTGGCATTTTATTTAAAGCAGACAACTTCTTTTAGCACCGATTTGTTACCCTCACCAGAGTTCTTATCAGACTTGCAGTTTAAATGTGAAAAAGAGTGCCTTACCAGTGCTTGACTGTTACCTCGCTGCTGTGGCGACTGTCTGGCCATTTGGTAGTCCTCGGCCAAAGAAACAGCTTCTTCCCAACTCTCTGGATGGAGTTCCATTATCCACAGCTGCACATCTGTAGGCAAAATGTTGATAAATTGCTCCATGGCAAATGCGTAGACCTGTGAGTGTTCTGCTCTCTGGTTGGATCCATTTCATAAGGAGTTCTCTGAGTCGGGTGAAGGCTTCGAGGACAGTCAACCAAGTTGTACCTCAAAGATCGAAATCTCTGCATGTAGGTCTCTCCGGAGATATTATACCTTTTAAGGATTTCGCTTTTCATCAGGTCGTAGTTTTCTGACTGTATAGTGTCCATACTGCTGTGGGCAAGTTGGGCTTTCCCGGTCAAGTAGGGTACCAGTCTGACTGCCCACTGCTGCTTTGACCAACGGCAAGCTCTGGCAATTCTTTCAAAAGTTGTCAGGTATGCCTCAGTATCTGAGGGGCACAACTTTGTAAGTTTAATGGCTTTTAAGTTGCTTACATTTTGTTGCTCATCTGGGTATCTGCCAGATTCCTCTCCTTTGATCGCTTGCAAGGCATCGAGCCATCGCTGCTTCTGACGCTGCATCTCTTCTTTCATCTGCTACTCCTGTTGCTGCATCTCTTCTCTCCTCTGCGCTTCTAAACGTTGAATCTCTTTTTCTCTCTGCTTCTCACTCTTTCTGTTGTATAGCCCACCATTCGAAAAAGTCCATCAGGCTTTCAGATTCGGTCACTGTCTGTTCTTTTCCCATAACTTGTATTGCCATCCTCCCGGTAACCACTCCCGGACTTGCTGCTGCAGAATCCATACCTTCCTCTGTGCTTCCTTGGTACAAGGTCCAGTACCCATGCACAAAACTCTTGTCTTAGGGTAAGCACAGTTTAAATCCCACTTCTAACACCATCTGTTGTCGAGGCATACGTCAGGAAATATAGGGAAAATCAGGAGCAGTTGTAGAATTCAACAGAACTATTTATTTACAGTTTCAGTAACATAAAACAAACTTGTTCAGAATAACCACGTACAGAGGCAAAAAATAAAATCCTTCTTCAGTCTCTGTGTGCTAATTTTTCTTCTAATTCTATCTTGCAGTAACAGCTTAGCTTTTTTAAGTCTTTTCAACCCCCATCCTTAGCAAACATCCTGTCCTTGTAAGTTTCAGGAGCTGCTAGAACACAGTGTCATACTTGAGGCCCCTATAGCTTTTGCAAAAGGCTCAGCATTTGCACTCAAGTAACTCCTAGAGTTTGCAATCATCTCAAATTATAAATATATATTTCAACACTAATACTATATATTTTCCAAACACAAGGGATCCCAATATCAGTTACATTTCCATACATTGATTTGCACATATTTTTATATTAACTGATATAGATATGCAAGGGAGGAAAAAACGGCAGCAAGAGAAAGTGAAAGACAGTGAGCGGCAAAGAAATTGTAAGACTGTTCAGGGTGATCAAGTCCGAAGTCTCACAGGAAAATTGGGTTTCGCAACCAGACAGAGAAAAGACAGAAAAGGAAGGATTCTTTCATTTATACACTTTCGCCATAACAAATGGGACAGGGTCCTATTCTACCCTATCAGAGAAAACAGACCTATTGACCACAACCCTCTTGGTCAGGGCCGGAAGAGGGGGTCTTGAAAGGAGTCAAGCCGAGGCCAATCCAGCCACTTGGGCTGGTCCATCACCTCTAGGATGCTTGGGCGCAGTTCCAGCATTGGAGAGCGCGGACAAGACAGAAAAGACTCTGCATTTGCCTAGGGGGCTGAGAGACTGCACCTTGCTTGTTGGACGCCTTACAAAAGGGAGGGTGCTGTCTGCTCTTAGTTTGCGTATGGTACAGCAAGTTGACAGATTTGACAACCCTGTCAGATGCCTGCAGGTCATTACTGATGTCCTGGACATCTGGCTCAAAAAGCTTAGAGCCATGGAAAGGGGCATTAAGCACTTTCTGCTAAACATTAGCGACAAAGCCAGATATCCTCAGCCAGGAGTGCCTACGGAGGAAAATACAGGTGGCAGCAGACCTGGCAATAGTGTCAGACATATCACAGAAGGCCAGCAGGAGGTGCTTGCTGAGGACTTCAACAGTCTGCAAGCTTTTGAGAAGCTTCTGCTTCTGTGTACCTTCTGGGAGGGCCTGGGCAGCGGCCTTACCCTTCTTGCAGTTGGTATTCTGAAACCTTACCATATAAGACAGGTAACTGCCAATCCTCAGCCCAAAAGCAGAGGAGGCATTTATAACCCATCTTGCTCCAAAGATCAATTCTGTGCGACTTTGTCTGGGGAAGAGAGCTAAGGTGCTTGGGCACCTTACACCTGTCATGAACTGCCTTTATGACTGCTGTTTTAGGCTGGGCATAGTAGTGTGGGAACCTCAGAGGCATGGTACAGTTTGTCAGCAGTACGGGGCACAGCTGGCACCATATCAGGGCTGTGCAAGGCTGCAGTAGTAGCATTCCTCAAAGCAGGCAAAGTGGGAGGAATGATCATTGGTGGAGATTCAGGAATCTCCAGGAAATCCACCAGATCCTTTCTCGTGGAATCCAACCCATGGCTAAGGATAACTGCTTCACAATATTAAAGAAAAGTACAGTTATGTAAGAACTTACCGTAACAGTAGATCTTCGAGAGAGGCTCTTGCAGTAGGTAATTACGTATAGGACTGACGCCGGCCGGCAGCAGGACCCCACGGAAAAATTTCTAGCTAGCAGTCCCTGGCGAGGGACCGCCCTCATGTCAGGCGACCCGCCATACTTACCGACGGTAAGGCGGGTCCCGACGCCCGCTCTTCCAGTTCTTTTCCCGCCACAGGCCCGGAAGGCCCGGACGAGAGAAGCAGACATTTCTCACTGGAAAAGGAGCTGAAAAGCTCACGAGGATGGAGGCGAGAAGGTATTCCTACTGTTACAGCCTCTCTAAGATCTACTGTTACGGTAAGTTCTTACGTAACTGTACTATCTTACTGAGGGCTCTTGCAGAAGGTAGTAATTAGTATGGACAGAATCCCAAGCAGTCTGGAACAAATGAAAGGCACCAGGAGGAGGAACTACTCCAATAAGTAGAAACAACCTTGCAAACCTCAAGATAGGAGGCCTTGCAAGACAGCTAACCCAAGCCTGCTCTATCATGGCAGAGGCAATGTCCAAACTGTAATGTTTCAGTAGGTGCATGGACAGAAGTCCAAGTGGCGGCAGCAGATGTCTGTCAAGAGACACATTCTTTAAACAAGTCAAGAGAGGCTGCTACTCCACGCTAGTGGAGTGACCTCTGACTTGACCTGAAGGGTCTTGTTGTACTTGTCATAACAGAAAGTGATGCAATGAGCCAACCACTTCGATAGGCATTGCTTGGAGACAGCATTGCCTTCCCTTTTGTGAGCAAAAGAGATGATCAACTGATCAGTCTTTCTGAGATCCTTCATCCTATCGGTGTAGTATCTCAGAATCCTGTGGACATCCATGGTATGGAGCAAGTATTCTCCTTGGTTGGAGTACTGCGTGAAAAAGGCAGGTAACTCAATAGACTGATTTAAGTTTAGACTCCACTACCACTTTCGGAAGAAACTTAGGATTCGTGCGAAGAGCTACTCGTTCTTTGTGAAAAATCAGATAAGGGATTTTACACATAAGGGCCTGGAGCTCGGAAATTCTGCGAGCAGAAGTAATGGCCATCAAGAAGAGTGTCTTCCACGATAAAAACTTCATGTCTGCGGAAGCCGCAGGCTAAAGGGAGGAAGGGTAAGATTCTCGAGGACAAAGTTTAAGTCCCAAGGCGGAGCTGGAGTCCAGACAGGGGGCCTGAGGTGAAGGACCCCTCTGAGGAAAGTTGTGGATACCTCCAGCTGAGCGAAAGCCTTATCAGTAAAGGGGACATGGTAGGCTGAAATAGCCGCCATATGGACTTTCAAAGAGGAGTGACTGAGACCCAGGTCGAAAAGATGACACATGTACTCAAGCAGAATGGGCACAGGGCAGGAAAAGGGCTCCACATTCCTGGACGCAGCCCAGATAGAAAATCCTTTCCATTTCATGGCGTAGGTGGACCTAGTGGAGGGTTTTCTAGCCTCCAACAGAATCTCGGCCACCTTAGGAGAAACGCCAAAACGAGATTGAGCTAGGTCTGCAGGAGCCATGCATGACGTTGAAGGGACTTGAGTCCCGGATGGACCAGGGTCCCCTGATCCTGGGTCAGCAATCCTGGAGATAAAGGAAGAGGAAGAGGAGGAACCTCTGAGTATTGTTGAAGAAGAGAGAACCAGATTTGCCTGGGCCAGAAAGGAGCGATCAGAATCATTCTCGCTCCTTCTAGAGCAAGCTTCTGTAGCACACGAGGGACCAAAGGAATTGGGGGAAAAGCATAGACAAATCTGTCCTTCCAGCTTAGAGATAGAACGTCGCTCCAGAAAGCGCCTCGCTCTGGAGTGAGAGAGCAAAAGATTGGAAGTTTTGCGTTTTGGCAGGAGGCGAACAGGTCTATCTGAGGAGTCCCCCAAACCTGGAAGATGTTTTTTAGAACTTTTTCGTCCAATTCCCATTCATGTGGAAGAGCCGATGAGCGACTTAGTCTGTCTGCCAGGACATTGTCGACTCCCGGAACGTGGATCACCGTGAGGTGAAGGTTGTGGAGAGTTGCCCAATCCCAGACCCTCATCGCTTCCCTGCACAGCGGGTAGGACAGAGTTCCTCCTTGCTTGTTGATGTACCATACCATGCACATGTTGTCCGTTTGGACAGCTAGGTGACCGGGAAGGATGAATTGGTGAAGGGCCTGGAGCAGATAAAGCACTGCTCAAGCTCGAGCACGCTGGATGTGGAGAACTATTCCAACTTTGACCAAAGGCCTTGGGTTCGTGAGGACTCAGATGGGCTCCAACCTTCGCTTCTGAAGCATCCGGGTGTCAGAGTCTGATCGGGGAGGATGAAAAAGGGACCCCTCGGAAGAGGTTCTCTCGAAGCATCCACCATTGCAAGTCTCTTACCATCGGCGAGGGGATCAGAACCGGATGATCTAGGTCGTCTACTCGTTGATCCCACTGAGATCGAAGAGTCCACTGAGAGATTCTCATGTGGAGGCGAGCGCTCGGAACCATCGGGATGGCCGCCGCCATAAGCCCCAGTAGACGGAGCACTGACCTCGCCGGGACCCTCCTGTATTCCGATAGGAGGGAAATCTGTGACTGGAGGGAGAAAGGCTTTGCACAAAGTTGTGTCGAGAACTGTCCCGATAAACTGGAGCCTCTGTGAAGGATCCAGGTGAGACTTGGAAAGGTTGATGGTAATACCCAGGCCAGTGAAAACCTGCTGGGTGAGGGAGAGGAAATGCAGGAGTTCCTCCCTGGACAGGGCCGCCAGGAGCCAGTCGTCCAGGTAGGGGAAAACCTGAGCTCCCAACGAACGCAGGTGGGCCGCTACCACCGCCAGGCATTTGGTAAAGACTAGGGGGGACGAGGAAAGACCAAATGGGAGCGCCCGGAATTGGTAGTGGACCCCTGGGAACGCAAACCTGAGGTACTTTCGGTGCGAAGGGCGCATGGGGATGTGCAGGTACGCATCCTGCATATCTAGTGTACAAAGCCAAAGGCCCGGCCGAAGCAGGGGCAAAAGGGATTGAAGGGAGAGCATCCTGAACCTCTTGTACTCCACATACAGGTTCAGGGAGTTGAGATCGAGAATAGGTCTGAGATCTCCCGTCTTCTTTGGTACAAGGAAAAAGTGGGAATAGTACCCCGTCCCGTAGAGGTGAGAAGGGATGGGCTCTATAGCCTGTTTCGCAAGAAGCGCTGAGGTTTCTTCCCTGACCAAAGGAAGATGGTCCCTCATGTAGCCGGAATTCAAGGGGGTGACGTGGGAGGTTTCAGAAACCTGGAGTGCCCCTCCAGGTTCTGAGCACCCATGAACTGGTTATCCTCTCCGAACCCGGAAGGTGGAGGGAGAACTCCTTCCCACCGGTTCCTCGGGCCACCGAGGCGGGGAGAGGAAAGGAGTCAGTGGTGTGAGGCAGCTGCAGCTGGGGTACCCGTTGCTTTTTGGGCGCAAGGGGCCTGCAGCTGTGGGGTCTGGACGTTTAGTGGCCCGCCTTCCTGGGGTTTCGCTTGAGGCCGGCCGCGCCTGGCGTAAAGGACGGCGCTGTGAGGGATAGGGACGGTACATTGAATCAACGGATTTAAGGGCCGTCCCCTTCTCCTGCAAAGCAGTGATGATGTCCTTGACATCACCACCGTAAAGCACAGAACCTCTGAAAGGTGCTTCTTGGATGGCTGATTGCACCTCTGGGACCAGACCTGACACACGGAGCCATGCGTGACGCCGAAGACTTACAGCGAACGCAGAGCTCCGTCCTGCGGTGTCCACTGCGTCGTAGGTCGTCCTCAGAATGTGACAACTGGCCGAATTAGCAGAACGGACCAGGTCGGCCAACTCCTGCTTGAGTTGAGAATCTGGCAGAGAGTCGATCTTGGATTCCGCCTAGGTAAGGACGGCCTTCTGGTAATCCCCCATATGTGTTACATAGGTCAGGGCCCTAATCCCCAGAGTGGAAGAAGCGTAGATCTTCCTTCCATACTGATCCAGAAGGCAAGATTCCTTATCCGGGGGGGACGAGTTCAAGTGCTTCGGATGTGCTGACTGGCCGTGAGCGGCGCTAATCACAGAGTCTGCACGGGGGTGAGAGTCTAAAAAGTCTACACCCTCTGGAGCCTGGTATAGCCTGTTCGACTTCCTGGGAAGTGGGGCTAAAGCCGACAGATGTTTCCAAATAGTGGAGACAAGGTGGGCATGAGGCTCAATCCAGGGTGGCACTAAGGTAGGAGCCGTAAGGGGCAGGTCCAGATGCTCGGCGAGTTTTACCCATTGTGGATCTGGTTCTAAGGAATGCCACTGATGAACTTCCTGGATCTTCCTGAGCAACTCCGTGAAGGAAGGATCCTCCGGAGGAGACTTCGGAGGAGTCCTCAGCCAGGGTTTGGACAGCGAACGTGACTCGTGCTCTTTCTCGAACCTCCCATCGGAAGCCTCCGAGGAGTCCGAGAGAGAAGGGGAGGAAGAGTCTGAAGCAGAGTAAGACTCCCTAACTCGTCTAGGGGGAGGAACGGGTTCCTTGGGAGGGATCCCGGAATGCGTGTCCTGCCCCTCTCTGGATCCCGAGGGGAAAGCATGGGAATCCGGAGGTGGAGAGGGAGTGTGCCGTCTGGGGCGTACGGGAGCTGGGGGCGGCACCGTCGTTGTAAGACGGCTCTCGACTTCCTTGGTGAGCTGAGCCTTGGCCTCAGCCCACCAAGAAGCAAGAGTCTCCTGCAGATCCACCGGCAGCCTAGGGGGCGGTGGAGAAGGAGGAGGGGGATAGTTGTACAGAGGAAATCCGTAGGGGGAGTATCCGAAACCCGGCTGCAAATATCCCGGAGTCAGGTACTGTGGCGACGGGTACTGCGGCGTCGAAGGAGTCGGCACCAGGTACGGCGGCGCAGGATACTGCAGGCCTGGGAAAACCGGCGTCGGATACGACGGCGGATATCCAGGCGCAGGAGGAGCTGCCGGAGCAGGCGGCCCAGCCGGGTACTCCACAGGCGGATCCACCAGGATAGGCCCGTGGGGTGGAGGGCCTGGAGGAAGAGGAAAATCCCTCGCCCGGGGCCGGAAGGCCGTGTCGGAACCGCGCCGAAGGGCCAGCTGGAGGAGCCGTGCATCAGATCCGGCTCTTCAGTAAGAGGATCGGATGGTAGCCCATGGTCCCAGCCCTGCCCAGGGATGGGGAGAAAAATCCCGGGGTCAGGCAGGGGAACTGGGGCTCCCTGGCGGCAGCGAGGCTCGCGGAGAGCCTGGAGCGAGCGAGGAAGTGAAAGTTCCGCCGTGGGCTCACAGGTCTGGCGCCGCCAGAGGAGCCGGCATCCGGCTTTGGGGGTCCCTCATCAGAGGCAGGCCGAGAATGGGAAGAGGCCCGGTCCAAGGGAGACGCTGCCAAGCGCCAACCCGAAGGGTCGAGCGTCTTATAGGCCTTCTCCCGGCGTACGTCGGAGGGGCAGACGTCCGGCTTAAGGGAGGTGCCCGCACCAGTAGGCCGCAGGCCTGCGGCTGTACTGGGGGCAGTAGTCTCCTTTCGCCCAGAGACGTCCGGCAGGCTCGAACTCGAACCCGTTGGGCGGGCCGACGCCTCCTCCAAAGCCTTGGAGGCTGCCGGGCGATCCCCGGAGGGATACACTACTCCGCGACTCTGGCTGGAGTCATGAAGAGGAGGCCTTCTCCTGTGCCTTTCCTTATCCCGCTTTTGTGCCCTTCAGGGAGGTCGACCGTCAAGTTCTCAGCTCTTTCTCCATCACAGCCATCTTCTTTTTGAGGAGATGGGCTTCGAGGGACTGCTGGCATCGTCTGCGGGTGGCCGCATTGAACTGGAGGCAGTGCGGATACGTATCGACCGCGTGGTCAGAGCCTAGGCAGAGGGAGGACCGCTCTGTGAGGCAGTTGCAGCATTTAGTCGCACTTATTCTTTGAAGGGATGAAATATACCGACGCTCACCTGGACGAAGAGTAAAATTCTGAAACTAATTGGGAAAAAAACGACGAAGTAACAGGACTGAGCGATAAGAACTTAACCCTGAGGCGCTGCACGAGCTGACAGCGGGAAAGAACTGGAAGGCGGGCGTCCGGGACCACCCCTTTATGCCGACTTCGTATGACGCCAGTCACCTGACGTGGGGGCGGTCCCTCACCAGGGACTGCTAGCTAGAAATTTTTCCATGGGGTCCTGCTGCCGGCCGGCGTCAGTCCTATACGTAATTACCTACTGCAAGAGCCCTCTCGAAGTAAGATCTAGGGTTTTCAAGAGGAGACCTAGGAGTATGCTTCACAGAATGCTCATTGACAGAGGAAGCTGTGGATCTGTCTGATGCGAGGGGTTCCTCCTCCTCCTCATCAGGAGGAAGATGATGATCAGAATGGCACTCAACACGGCCCTCTTCCAGATCAAGGTCAGAAGTTTGGGGCACCTACGACGGCCCACAGGGGCACTCTGTGGCCAACGAGGTGTCAACGATGCTGCTGCTGTTGACGGCGCAGGTGATGTGGGCCTATATGCACCTAACGAATGTACACTCAGTGTAGTGAATTTAATTAAAATCTCATTCAAATCGATGAGAATGGAAGACCGCGTAGACTGGGTGGGGTGGGAGCTGCAACGTGCCGGGAGTGATAATATTACCAGACGGGGTATGACAGGATCACGCCGCAAAGGGAGGGCCGTCGACAATGATCCTGTCATCGGCAAAGGAGAGGCAGACGACCTTGAGGTTGATGACAGCTGTCCTGAATACTGGACGGAGGCACTATTGGTATGGGTCCGGCAGGCACAGAGACCTAGAATGCAGATTTATGCACTGGCGCAGTTGCAGCCGAGACAGAACCGCTGGGACGAGGAAGAGAGCCCATCAGGAGCAGGACGCGCCATGTGTGTACAAGTCCTAATCTTGTTCTTTTTTGTTACAGACCCCCGAGGACTTGTCTCGGCCTTAGTGGCCTGGGAGCTCTATGACCCTGCTAGCGACTGGGACCCTGGAGGATCCATGCCCGGAACTGGCTACCTGTTTTTCCATGAGGAAAGTTTTAAGAGCCTTCTTGTCTCACCCGAGAGTTGTTTGATGAAACGTCTGGCAGAGCTCACAGTCAGAGACATCGTCGTCAGGCCCAAGACAGAAACAGTGTGTGTCCATCCGTGGAGGCAAACTTCTTTCCGCAGCACAGGAAGAGATAAGTTGAAGGATTAACTCTCGACAAACAAAATAAAGGAATCTCTAAAAAAGAAATTCTAAAGTATTAGGTTTAAGAAAGTCATAGGTAATAAATGGCACAAAAAAAAAAAACACTCACTATAGTAATGTTTCTTCTAATGGAGGCTTGCTTTATTCAGACATAATGCAGTTAGCCCCAGCACTTGAACTGCCCCGGAGAGGAAAGAGTTAACTCTATGCAGAAGCACAGAACGTTGAGCTCGAGCTCGGTTTTCAAACCTCTGTCTGTAGTACTTCCCAGTGTAACCGTCAGATTCTTGCGAGCAAACTAATATACTATAGTATGGAAATTGTCCAAACAGTTAGCCAAAGGGCAAGATATTCTTTTTGGGCCAAAACAACTCAAGTCGAGAACCCAAGAAGAAAAAGTAGTGACAATATTTGAGTATAAAACATCAGAAAAAGTCACATCATTATCTATCCCACCAAAGAGGGAGGGTACAAGGTACACCCCTGAGGTGAAGACTATACCTGCCAGCCCACTTCCCAAAAAACAGGTTCTGAGAGGGGAGATGGGGAGGTCTGAATACAGCAAGACTCCATTAGAAGAAACAACATTACTATGGTGAGTAATTTTTTCTTCAAACATGAAGTCTTGCTGTATTCAGACATAATGCAGACTACCAAGCAGTTCCCTATGGAGGAGGGAATGCAGAACCTACTTTGGGAAGAGGCTCTGCAGTACTGCTGTGCCAAACCTAGCATTACTCCTAGCCTGGATGCCCAGGGAGTAATGCTTGGTGAAAGTGTGTACTGTTTTCCAGGTGGCCGCTTTATAGATTTTTAACAAAAGTATATCTTTGGCCGCAGATAGAGAAGCAGCTGTACCCCTAGTCGAGTGAGCCCTCAGGCCTGAAGGGGGCGTTCTACCTAACTTGTCATAACAGAATTGTATACAAGAAACAATCCACCTGGCAACAGTTCTTTTAGTGGCAGGCTTACCTTTCCCCACTTCACCATAAGTGAGAAACAATTGAAGACAGTCATTTCTATGTGCCTTAGTATGCTCAATGTAGTAGCTAAGAGCCCTCTTAGCATCCAGACTGTGTAACCTTCTTTCATCTGAAGAAGACTGGTCAGTGAAAAACACAGGGAGAGATACAGACTGGTTCAGATGAAAATCCGATTCTACTTTGGGCAAGAACCTCCTATTGGTTCTTAGGACCACTTTGTCCCTATGGAAGGAGATGAAGTCAGGTTCAACTGATAGACCTGTAACTCACTAATCCACCTGGCAGAAGTAATAGCTACCAGGAACACAGTTTTCCAGGTCAAGTACTTCAATTCGGCCGAAGCCAGAGGTTCAAAGGGTGACTGCATAAGCGGAGCTATGCAGACATTAAGATCCCAAAGCGGAGTGGGCTCCCTAAAGGGAGGGTTAATGTGAACCAGACCTTTGAAAAACTTTCTGAAAAGAGGATGAGATGCCGGGGACGAGCCCTTCCCTGCTGAGAGGAATGCAGAGACAGCTGCTAGATGAACCTTCAGAGTGGCAGGCCTAAGGCCTAGACCATTCACGTGAACTAGATAGTCTAAGGATGTGGAAATGTCTACAGAATCAGGCAGGATGCCTTTCTGAGAGCACCAAATACTGAACCTTTTCCATCTGGAATTGTAAGTTTTTCTATTGGAAGGTTTCCTGAAGACCCTCAGAATATCCAGAACTTCCTGAGAGAGGTGTAGTGCTGCATATTCTAACTCTTCAAGAGCCAGGCTTTGAGATTGAGAGACTAAAGACTGGGGTACCAGATTCACCCCTGGGAGGAGGACAGGAGATTGTATGTCCTGGGCAGAGACAGGGGACATGATGCTGACAAAGACAGCAGTAGAGGATACCAAAGCTGTCTGGTCCAATCTGGAGCCACCAGTATCACTGTGCAGGGTTGAGTCCTGATCTTGATCAGAACTCTGAACGGCAGAGGGCAGGGAGGGAAGGCATAGAGAAACCTGCCCTTCCAGTCCAAAATGAGAGCATCCTGGGTAACCATCCCCAGGACTGGAGGTCTGCAGCAAAACAGAGGAAGTTGATGATTGTCCGGTGCTGCAAAGAGATCTATCTCTGGAGTGCCCCACCTGGAGAAGATCACCTTCAGGATGTGAGGATCCAGGGACCATTCATGATGTCCCTGTGAAATTCTGCTCAGAGCATCTGCTAGTACGTTGTCCTTCCCTGGAAGGTGAACTGCTATCAGAGAAGTCTGAAGAGAATAGGCCAGAGACCAGAGCCTCATGGCTTCTGTGCACAAGGCCGAGGACCGAGTGCCTCCATGCTTGTTGATGTACCACACTGTGGTGGTGGTGTCCGTTCTGACTTGGACCACCTTGCCCTTGACTGAATCCGAGAAGCTCTACAGGGCTAGGAAAACTGCCCCGAGTTCCAGGAGATTGATATGAAGGACAGACTCCTGTGGAGACCACACCCCTTGAGCTGTCAGGGCTCCCAGGTGGGCTCCCCACCCTAGGAGAGAAGCATCTGTAGTTAGAACTACTGATGGGACTTGAGGGAGAAATGGAACCCCTTGTCTGAGGTTGTCCTGGTCCAGCCACCACTGGAGAGCTTGAACCAGAGTCTGAGTCACTGGAATCAGTTTGGCAAGTGAATCCTTCTTTTGAGACCAAAAAGCCCTTAGATTAAACTGAATGTCGCTCATCTGGAACCTTGCTCCCTGCACCACTGCCGTGGAAGCTGCCATGTGGCCCAGGAGCTGGAGGAACTGTCTTGCTGGGCGGGGGACCTGAGGTCGAAAGGGGGAAGAGAGATCCACTAGGGCCTTCACCATTGCTAAGGGAAGGAAAGCTTTTGCTTGTACAGTGTCCAACTCTATGCCTATAAAGCTGAGAAGTTGAACTGGTTCAAGGACAGACTTTGGAAGACTGAGAAGAAACCCCAGGGAACTGAGGAGGTCCTGGGTAGTTTGAAGAGCTGACCTGACCTGTAAAGATGACTGACCCACTAAGAGCCAGTCATCCAGATACAGGAAGATAGTGATACCCTGTCTTCTGAGATAAGCCACCACTACTGCAAGGCACTTTGTGAACACCCTTGGAGCTGATGTTAGGCCAAATGGCATGGCTCTGAATTGGTAATGGCCTGAAGGCAACTCGAACCCGAGGCATTTTCTGTGGGAGCACCTGATAGGAATATTGAAGTAGGCATCCTTGAGGTCCAGAGATGTTAGCCAATCCCCTGGCCTTAGAGAGAGAAGGATTATTCCCAGAGTTACCATTTTGAATTTTGGCTTTACAATGTGTTTGTTCAAATACCTTAAGTCTAGGATGGGTCGCCACTCCCCTGTTTTCTTTGGGGTAAGGAAGTACCTGGAGTACAGCCCTTTCCCCTTGTGCTGAGCAGAAACCCTTTCTACAGCTCTGAGAGCTAGAAGAGAGTAAACCTCTGCCTCTAGGGCAATGGTTTCTGAGGCCGATGCAGGTGGAAAAGATTTGGCCCTCTTTTTTGGGAACTTTTTGAAGCTGAGGGAGCAGTACCTGGCTTACTACCTCCAGGACCCACCTGTCTGAAGTCACAGACTTCCAGGCCTGGAAGTAGTAAACCAGGCTGCCTCCTACTGGAAATGGGGAGTCGACCCGGGCTGACACATCAGGGTGTCTGCTTGGCACGAGCCTTAAACTGAGAGGAGGAGGGAGCCATCCTGCTCATCCCCCTCCCTCTGAAGAACCCCCTCAGTGGGAAGGGAGAGGAGGCCTGGGCTTGGTAAAAAGGCCTTTGAAAGGGCCTGCCCCTAGACTGCTGCTTATGTAGAGTGGCTTGCCTTTCCTTGGCCTGTGCACTCCTGTACATGGTCCTGTATTCATCCATTTTCTTCATGTAAGCCTCTGTCTGCTCCCCAAACAGAGAGTTACCCACTACAGGAAAATCCATAGCCTTAGTCTGGGTGTCCTGTGAAAGGCTAGTACATGTGAGCCAAGCATGTCTTCTGAGAGAGACAGATGTAGCCATGACTCTAGATGCCACATCATTGGAGTCCACAGCAGCATGAAATTGCATTTTGGATGCCTTAATTCCATCAGCAGCCACCTCCTCCAGCTCCTTGGCTAGCTGGGGAGAGGCCTGTTTAGCCAGTTCCAGAACTGTATCCCATCTGGCTTTCTGGTACCTGGCTGTGTAGGCTATATAAGTAGCCTGCCTGAGTCACAGGAGGTATTGAATTAGGAATTTGTAAAATTTTGTGCGTCTGTTTCCTCAAGGATTTATGAAGAGGGACAGACAGCCTTTTGGACTCTGGGGTGTCCATCATTTCCACAAAATCAGGCTCTTCATCCTCCTCTGCGGCTTCAACCAAGGGAAGCTGCAGGGTTTCTGCCACCTTTTTGTAGAACGAAAAATGTGAAGGGGACTCAGAGAGCCTGGGACGAGAGACACCTGAGGGCCTGTCTGGGGAGATGTCCCGTTCAGTGGGCACATCCAGACCTCCCCCATCATCATCGCCATCATCACCGGGATAGTCTTCATCTCCCTCCCACTCCTCACAATAAGCATCTGGATCATAATCCGGAGAAGACTGATCCGACCGAACCGGACGGAACCAGTCTAAGCGACTGAACAATGCTAATCGCTGTGGCTATTTCATCCGCAGTTGGAAAGTGCGATACAGGATCCGAACCGGCAGACTTGCACTTCTTTTTTGATGGAACCGAGCAGAGGACTCTCCAGAGCAACTTCACTGTTAGGTGGAGTAAAGAATCTGACGGGTACACTGGGAAGTACCACAGACAGAGGTTTGAAAACCGAGCTCGAGCTCAACGTTCTATGCTTCTGCAAAGAGTTAACTCCTTCCTCTCTGGGGCAGTTCAAGTGCTGGGGCTAACTGCATTATGTCTGAATACAGCAAGACTTCACGTTGTTTGAAGTTGGAGCTTCTGCAGAGACCCATGCAAACAAGTTGACGGCAGGAAAAAAATGAGGAGTAGGGTGGCTCATGCCTTTATAGGGTTCATAACGTTGGCAGTCGACATTGGCATGGGTGTCCCTCAGTTGTCCTGCTGAACATCTTCTGTGTGTATCTTTCTTCACCGACAGTGAAGTTCCTACGGTGTGACATGATGACTCA
Source organism: Neoceratodus forsteri (assembly GCA_016271365.2). Classification (NCBI taxonomy): domain Eukaryota; kingdom Metazoa; phylum Chordata; order Ceratodontiformes; family Ceratodontidae; genus Neoceratodus; species Neoceratodus forsteri. The sequence continues at coordinate 887,527,763 of CM057450.1, read as the reverse complement.
GATACCCCCAAAGAAGATCTAGCTTTTTTGAAGAAAAAAAAAAATTGTCACATTGCTGCTTTATTAGCATTTTAACTCAGTTTTACATAGGCAATATTTATGTTGGAACTACAAAGCATTATATATTTTTAAAAGTACCAATGATATTCTTAATTCACATTGCACAAACTGTGTATTCCACTGGATGGTTCCTGCTCAAGGCACTGTATTTAGAATTTTGAGAATAAAGTGCAGTTACATAACAACTTACCTTAAGAGTAGATTTTCGAGAGAGGCACTTGCAGTAGACAACCATTACGACTAAGCAGTCAGGTGCTAAGACCACATGGAAAACTTTGGTCAGAAGGTCCTGGCAGATGGGCAGAGGGACCGGAGGTTCCACCGCCAACTGCTGGAGCAGAGGGAATATTTGTCAAGGCCAGTAAGGGGCTATCAGAATCATATGAGCCCCTTCCACCTACAACTTTAGAAGCACCCTCTGCATCAGCGGGAAGGGAAGGAAGGCATACAAAAACCTTGTCCAGCAAACAGATGGCGCAGCTCGCCAAAAAACAGCTGGCCCGGGAACAAGTGAGCAAAAACTGGGTAGTCTGCGTTGTATGGGGAGGTGAACAGATCAAGATCTGGGCGACCCCAAAGGTCGAAGATGTTCTCGACCACGGACTGCTTTAGTTTCCACTCGTGTGCCCTTGCCTGAGTGTGGCGGAATTCTCAACCATGGACTGCTTTAGTTTACACTCATGTGCCCTTGCCCGAGTGCAAATGAGACAGTCCGCTAGGACTTTCTGAATGCCTGGGACATGCCCATCGTTAGCTGGAGGCGGTGCTGAACTGCCCAGTCCCACACACGCATCGCTTCCCTGCATAGGGAAAAGGACCATGTGTCTCCCTGTTTGTTCAGGTAGAAGACCATGCACATGTTGTCCGACTGGACCAGTAATGAACTGGGAAGGGAGGGGGTCTGGAAAGCTGGAGGGCGTACAGCACTGCACGCATCTCCTGCACGCTGATGTGCAAAGAGAACTCTTGCTGAGACCAGGATCCCTGGGTTCTGAGGTCCCCCAAGTGAGACCCCCAGCCCTGACCAGAAGTGTCAGTTGTCAAGTTTTGGAGGTTGTCCAAACTCTGCCACCAGAGGAGGTCCTGCCTCATGGGACTGAACACCAGAACCTTGTGGCCCAGGTCATCTGACCTCTGATCCCACTGAACCCTGAGAGCCCACTGTGTATTTTGCATGTGAAGCCTGGCCAGAGAAAGTGTGGGTATAGCTGCCATCAGACCAAGAAACTGCAGAACCGATCTGGCCAAGGTCCAGCAGCTTGAGGCCACTAGCCTGGCCTGCTGCCATAAGGTTTCCACCCTGTCTAAGGGGAGGAAGGCCTGACCCTGCACCATATCCAGTACTGCCCCAATAAACTGGAGGTGCTGGGAGGGAGGTGAGACTTGGGGTAGTTCACCGTAACCCCCCACCTGATGGAAAAGATCCAGGGTAGCCTCCAGGGAAGCTTCCACGCTGTTGCTCAACAGAGCTGACAGAAGCCATCTGTCGAAGTACGGGAACAGAAAGACCCTGGCACCGCAATGCTGCTGCAACCACCGCTAGGCACTTGATAAATACCCTGGGTTCCAAAGAAAAGGGCTTTGAACTGTAGATGCACCCTCTGGTAGGCAAACCTCAGGAAGCCGCGGTTGCAGGGATGTGCAGGTAAGCATTCTGAATATCTAGGGCGCAGAGCTAGTGTCCCTGGTGAAACAGAGGCAACAGACCTGGGAGGGTCATCCTTCGGAATCTCTTGTACTCTATGTAAAGACTGAGTGTGACGAGGTCCAATACAGGCCGAAGGTCTCCTGTGTTTGTGGACATCAGGAAGAAGTGAGAATAATTACCCCTTTCCCACTTGGCCAGAGGAACGGGCTCTATGATGGAATTTGTCACAAGAGCCTCGATTTTCTCTCTGATGAGCAGAAGATGACCTTTTGGGTAGTGAGAGTGATCTGGAGGACTGTCTGGAAGTCGCTCTATGAACTGTAGTGTGTGGCCTTAAGCCATCATCTCCTCCCACCCGAGCAGGTGACTGGCAAATCTGCACCCCCACTGGCTCCTCCGGAGGCCATGTTAGGGGGAGCTGCAAGTCAAGAAATGGAGGGAGGGAGGGTTGGGAAGCGGAGGCAGTTGCAGGAGCCGGACACTTGGCAGGGCGCAGCATAGTTTGGCACCTCTGCCATCTGCAAAAGGGCTGCAGATTATTAGTGCAGTAGAGTGACTGCACAGAGTGCAAGGCCTTCCCACTCTCCTGAAGGTCAGTCAGAATGTCCTTGACATCTTCCTCAAAAAGGACGGAACCTCTGAAGAAGCATCCAGGGCGAATCTGGAGACTCATGGCGAGGAGTGCCAGCGTCAACAGAAAGCCATTTCAGTACCTTGAGCAGAGGCGTCAACGGCATCGTAGGTTGTTCTTAAAGCGTGGCAGCAGGTAATTTCTGCCGTCCTGTCTGCTCAATTTTTGCCTTGGCCTCAAGAGTCTGGCAACACCTCAAACTCTGACTTGAGCTGTCACAAGATGGCCTTCTGGTAAGACCATATGGGCAACATAATTTAGGGCCCGCAAAGCCAAAATAGAGGACAAATACATCTTGCATCCGAACTGGTCCAACTGCCTCGACTCCTTATCTGGAGGGGAGGTGCTGATGTTTGAGCTTGGTAGTGTAGTCATGAGCCACACTGATGACCACCGAAATCAGCCGTAGGGTTGGTACTGAGGTGGTCCTTGCCTTCTAGAGCATGATATAGTCTGTCTTTTTAGAAACAGCAGTAACCAATGATGGCTGTTGCCAGATAGTGGAGGTCAAGGCATCGTGGGGCCAAATTCCATGGGGGACTGAGAAGGCAAGACAGCTCTGGTGGTTAAGAGGTACTCCACCGGTCTCTTACGCTGAGGATCTTGCTCTTCAAGTCTTCCATCCGTTCACTTCCCTGATGACGCACTAGTTGCGAAACCGGTCGGGGTTTTCATTGTTGTTGAGCTGTGGATGGTATGCTGCAGGCATTTGCCTTTCTTACATTTGTAATCAAAACCTTTTAAACTTCAAGTCTGGAGTGGTGCTGGTTTTGCTGTCCTAATTCGTTTGTTTTTCATTAACCTAGCACACTCCTTTACAGCTGGAGCAGTTTTTTTGCTTTTGTTACTTCCTAAATTTTCCAGAGAATTTCCGTAGAAGACAGAAAGCCTCTGGGGGAGACTTGGGTGTCTCCTTAGGTTTCGGATCCTCTGGTGAGGGGGTCTCATAGCTGGAAGCAGAGGAGGAAGAATCAGATTCAGAGTCTGATGAAGGGCTTCTATCCAGAGATAGTGCCCTTCGCTGGGGGACTTCCTTCTGACACTCCGCTAACCTGCTTCCGCAGTCCCCCACAGAGGAAGCAACCAATGTGCAACCCAAAGTGGAGCAGCGTATATCCACCAGTAAGAGAGAAATTGCAGGGGCTGATCGGGTCGGTGTGGAGGCAGTCACTGGCAAACAGCTATCCAGCTCTGATACCAGTTGTCTTGGCAACGTTCCTCCAAAACTGGAATAGTGTCTGGTAATCCACCTACGGCTGTGGAGGTGGTGAAGGCTGGTACACCGGTGGATAGCCTGGCATTAGGTGGCCCAGCATCTGGTAAGCCGGCGATGGATACCCGGGTGTAGGATAACTGCGTCAGGTACCCCAGGGCAAGGGGTACCCCAGTGTTGGATACCCCATGGAAGGAAGGGTAATGCGGCACAGGATAGCCCGGTGTCGGGTAGCCCAGCGAAGGCCCCAATGGTGGTGCTGAAGGACCCGGCAGAGGCCCCGGAATATTCGACGGGCCTGGCAGAGTAAGGTCCAGCTGTGGGCCTACAGGAGGGAGACCCAGCACCAGCCCAGAAGGTCCCTCTGGAGTCTGGGGAGGAGCTGTAGGCCCAGATGGAGGAACCAGAGGTGTGGGTGTCTGAGGCTCACAAGGGAGGTCTGGCATGGGGCGTGCTGGTGGGTCAACTAGGCCAGTGGGTGGTTGCTCCTCTGGCTCAGATGAAATGGGTGAGACCGGAGGCTCCACCAGACATAGACATGGAGTGACCCAAGGAGGGGTCCTCCCAGGGAAGCTGCAGCAAAGCTGGCACAGGTCTGGGTGTTCGTTGGTGGGCCCAATGTGCGACTTACCAACTGAGTCACAAGACTTAGACCCGGGAGGTAGAAAGGGGTCCAAGAGTGGCATCAATCTCCGAATCCCCAGAGGTGCCCACCTGAACCGTAACCAGCTCAGGCGGGGGTTGGATGGGGCCTGAGGCTGCTCTGTGGAAGACTGAACAGACTTGGTTGGAGGAGCGCTTCCCCTGCTGGTGGAAGGCCGCTCATTGGTTGCGGTCCCCGAGGGGAGCCGCAGCCCAGAGGGAAACAGATCCTTGTGCTTCTCCTTGTCCTCCTCCTGCTTGTGGGGACTCCAAAGAACCTCCAGAGAAGAGGATGCACTCTACATCTGCTGCAGCTCCTTTTCCACGGAAGCCAGTTTGGTCTTCAAAAGATAGGCCTCCAGGGTCTGCTGACAGCATTTCCATGTGGCCTGGTTGATTTCTGGCAGGTGGTGCAGGCCTTGGTGTCGTGGTCAGGACCCAGGCAGAGGAGACACGAGGTATTGGTGTCCTTCTCTGGGAGTTGCTTGCCACAAGCGCACTTATTCTGGTGTGAATTGGGAAAAGTTGGAGAAGACATGCAATCTGACAAAGAAATTAGTATATTTTTATTTTTTCTTTCAAAAAGTTACTGAAAATGGTGGTGGACTGTAGCAGCGTTCCGCGAGGTCCAACATGTGCAGGTCGATGGCGGGAAAGAACTGGAGGGTGGGTGTGGGTACCGCCCACTATTAGAGTCAGCCAACGTTGGCCACATGACACTGAGTGGGCAGTCCCCTACCAGACACTGCTAGCTATAGTTTTCTGTGTGGTCCCAGCGCCTGACAGCTTAGTCCTGATAGTTATTGCCGACTGCAAGAGCCCTCTTGAAATAAGATAAATATATATTGCACTGTATTATACATATGCAAAACAATAAGTACAAAACGGTATGGTAACAGGTGAGCCCTTCCCCATTACTCCATCGTGATTGCACTCCCTATGCAAAAAGCTTTTCAGCTATAGCATTCACATGAAGTGATCCCCTCACACCCAAATCCAAGCTCCCTACCCAGTACGATGCCCTCCCAAATTCCCCTGCCTTGTTACCCTTCTCTAGTGAGCCTCACTGACACCAAGCTCCTTACTCAGTGAGATCCTATGTCCAAATTTCTAACTATTACCCTGCAGGTCTGAACACCAATCTCTGCATAAAAAAAATTCATGTCAACCAGAGCCTCACTATGAAGTCCTCTCAGCAAATTCCAATCTCCCAAGTTTTGTACTGGGCAAGCTCCAGCTCCTGAACTCTATGCTAAATGAGTCACATCTCATAAATGCTTGGCAAACCATAACTCCACAACACTGCACCCAGTACACCTAAATCTCAGGTATCAAGTGTACACAGAGATCCCCACCGCCATACCCATGCCTTCAAGCTCCGTGCCTCGCGAGCCCTTGGGCCTAAGCTCTATATCCAGCAATCTACAGACCCAAGCATTGTTCCTGATAAGTTTCAAAATTATCCCCAGAAAATATCCGATTTCACACCAGGAAGTCCTAGAGACACCAAGCACCATACCTGGCAAATCTTTGATCCTGTTCAACCTCACGAGGACAGTGGAGTTTGAAACACGTGCTCCACAACGCCCTATCCCAAACTCAAAACCCTTCGTTCTGTGATAGAAGTCCATAAAGCTCATACCTTTTCCATAGTTACGGAAAACATGAGAGACCTGTAGAGAGAAATAAATGCATTACATTCATGTGCATGGAAAGCTCTGTACAAGAAAACATTTTTAGACCTCAAAACTATTTATCTAAGCTCAGCTGAATGATTTTGCATGTCTCCTACAGTATTTAACTGCTTATTAAGCTAGGCTCTGTATGCCTTGCAGGCCCTACAATAAATATGCTGTAATGGGGCTACTGTACGGGATTTCCCCACAGATGGGGCAGTAGTTCAGTGTATTTCCTACTTTAATTTTCAGTGTCCCACCCCACCTTAGTGACTAAGAGTAGCAGCAAGCACTCATCTTCTCATACTCCACTGCACTAGTACTGGAAGTCATCAATCACCCAATCCACAGACCACACCACTCAATTCCCAAACAGGACACATCCTATGAGGACTGGCTAACTGCACTAAACATGCTCTGTTTCAGGGCACAACAGAGTGGGGTTGATACAATGGAGACAAGGGGCCAGATTCACAAAGCCCCCTGAAAATCCAGTAACTGCAAGAAAAACCCGGCACAATTTGGCTGCCACTTGCAGAGCAGCAGTTTATCCCGCAGCTGTGGAGTCGTTTACAACCAGCTCCACGATTTACGGCAACTTGCAGGTGTCTCTCTCCCACATCCCCCGGCAGCTGTAGAAAAATGTTATGGCTGGTGGGACCAGGCAGTTGCAGGAGACTGAATACAAATCTCTGCATTGCAGAGATTTTGGTCTGCAACTGCAGTTACAGAGTAGAACTCAGTCCTGTTTTGTTCTGTAAATCCGGGCCCCAAGTTCCTAAAAGGAATGAAGAATGTAAACTGTAAGGAACTATTTAGCAGGAATGGTTAGTTAAAAAACACAGGTGCTTAAGTGGAAGCTAGCTTGGGGGGGAGGGGGTTAGGGAAGGCAGTGAGAAACCTTTTACTAAACATGTGGTTGAGCTGTGCAACAGGCTACCATCGGAGGTGATGGGTACAAAAGCCAGTAATGGTTTAAAGCACGTCTGGGAGACACTTTAAAGTAGTTACTCAGAGGATTAGCAGTAAGTCAGGGGCAAGCAGGCGAGGAGGCAAGGGCAAAAACCCATTTAAACAATAGGTCTCAAGGCATTTGGGTTTAACAAGGCCGATACACTGCACAAGTGATCTTTTCTTCCCAACATTCTGTTTCTATGTTTCATTAACATATCAGGGACAACATATAGGACAGTGTGTGGGTAAACCATACACTACAAGGCTATTCTTCAACCGAGTGGATACAATGCCGACTGATGACCTCGAGAGTGAAGCTCGAGAGGTCTCCAAGTCGGTATTGTATCTAGGAGGTGAAAGAATAGCCGAGTAGTGTATGGGTAACCATATACTATTCTATATAGTGTATGGTGCCCGAAAAAAAAGACACTCACTTTTCTATATTTTCACTCAGTTCTGCCAATGCCCCAGGTTCACAGCTGACACTGCCTAGCACACTCGCATGCCCCTCTCACACAGCAAGGGACGAATCACAACGTTTGCTGTAGTCCCTTGTATTATGACATTCTCACTTTTTATATTGTTGTGGACACAATACTATATGGACAAATTCATACAAAAGCGTGAAGGTGGTGAAAACAAAGGCAGTACGGGCTTGCAGAAGTACTGTTCTTTTACTGGGGTTGGGGGGAATGGGTTTATACAGAATCCCAGATGCTGCATCTCAGGCGGACTATGCCAGGAAAGTAGCTAGACAAAAGGGACAGAAGCAGGCCTCCACATTAAATCAGATACTGCCTCTCAGCTTTAGTACGTCAGGTCAGAGGTGGTAGACTGCTTCCTCATTCCTGAACCAAACAATGCCACAACTGATCAATGGTCATTGATGGGATGATAAGTGACGGGACAGCACAGCGCTAGCAGCATGAGCTAGGGCAAGACCTCCTGTGAATACGACCCCTCTCTCAAAAGCAGTGACAAAGGGCTAGGAAAATGTCACAGAAAACACTTCTATTAAACTCTGTAATTTCTGCTTAGATCTGTGAAATTCCACATATGGCACTCTGTTAATTCGCCATGTCTGGCAGCTCATAATTCACCCATTCAGCAAGATAAGAGATCCAAAACTTGAAATGCACACCATTTGCTGCATTCAGGGCCCCGTGTTTACTGCGGCAAAGTGTACCTACATTCTGCGGCAGGACCTCATACTTTCTGCAGCAGAACAACTACCGATTTTGCGGCAGATAAATTGTGGTTATACAGCATACCTTCAAGGGGATTCGGTCTTAGTTTACCCTTTACTGCCTTCGTGCAACCACTCCGCTACACTGAAAGTGGAACAGCAGGCCATTTAACAGTATGTAGTCTTCTTGTCACAAATATTAAACTGCAGTAACCCAAACCTGGTGCATCCATGGGCATCAGTGTTCTTTTTTAATGACTTTTCCCTCCCACCCCAAATTTGAAGGTGCATCTGTTCTTCTGGAAATTGGTGTCTTTTGTTCTCCTAGGTTATAATTGGAGGAGGACATACTCAGCTAAAACTACACAGAAGGCAAAACCTGCTTGGATTTCTTTTTTTATTTACAGTTAGCAGACAAAGAGAGACTCCAAACTGAAAGCCGTTTTATTTTTTTTTCTGATTTTGATCAGTGCCCTTTTAGATTATAATTTTTTAAAACTAGGAATACCCCAACTGTCTTTCAACAAACTTGTTGACTGCAGTGTGCAAATGTGTGTGTTGGGGTGCGGGGGTGGAGTTGTCTTTCTATAATAGTGAAGGAGGGTGCAACTTGCAGTGTCTGTAGGATTTGTTGACTCCTGATTTTTTTCTTTTGGGGAACACACTAAAAATGCAAGCAAGTCATTCTTGTTAACCTGGAGTAACCTTGGTTAGCATGTTCTCTTCTCCCAGCAACTTAGGGGTGGTGTTTTCCAGTCAGTGACCCTCATTTCACTGATGTATGGCAGCAATCAATACAACTCTCCATTCCGATTTTTTTCCTTATCTGCTCACTCCAGTTCTAGTATACCCTGCTCCCCAACTCTACTGCAGCTGGGCAACTTGACCCTCCTGAAAAATAGAGCTTGATTACACCACTTAGGCTGCAGGTTCAGATCTGCAAAAAAATGTACTCTCACACTTGCGGATACAGATCTGAAGCCCACAAATCAAAACAGAAATCAATGTCCATCAATGGGGACCAAGTCCTCTGCTCAGTCTGCTGCCAGCCACGTTTCTGCAATCCGCTCCACCTCCGATACCTGCCACCACACCAAGATCGATTCCACCTCCACGGGCACCACTGAATCGTCTCACTTCTTCCTTTCAAATGAACCTTTCAGGGATTCAGCATGCACACTGTGAGCAGCCTCTCGATGAAAAATTAACATGGCTGAGCTAGTCACAGTTACACTGCAGTGGACCTGGTCAAGCTCTGCTATTCTTGCGTCAGCACCCCCACCCCCCCCAAAAATACTGGCTGGACGGAGTTATGTAACAAGAGCCAGCATGAGTCAAGATGCCATGCAGCCACTAGTTTTTTGGCTTTGTAGTGGTCGGCATTCATTTGTTGCCCCTTCTAATGAGTATGAATGCCATGGCTTACTTAACATATCGGTGGCTATGCCCTTGCCTTGTGTCATCGCACAGCATAGTTAGCATTTGTGTGGCCATATGGCTGGTTTTCCAGATTTCTGCGGTCAGCCCTGATTTCTGTGGCCACTGCTGCAACTGCAGAATCGCAGAAAACACGGGGCCCTGACTAAAATACAGTGACACTTACTAAGGTGAACCATTTTTAAGTTACACGGTGGCATTATCTACAAATCACCAAAATACAGCAACATTTAGTAAGGTAAAACATTTTTAATTTACAGGGGCTTGAAATCTTTTACTTCAGTATTTGCAACTTTGTAATAATACCCAAAATATTTAGGCTGCTTAGAACTCGGCTGCATGAATCCTGACAAGAGTACCTACTGTGAAGGGTATAAAATCTGCCAAATCTGGTGACATTTGGCTGAGCATATTTTCACGTTAAAGGAGCTGAACCACAGTACACTCATCTGTAATCATAGTTTTAATAGTGGTGTTCAAATCCACACTCTGGCCACTCTGCTGGAGACAACAGAGTCATCGAAAGTCTTCGTGCTAAGCTCCTCCTACCACCCGGGAGGTAAATACAGGTTACTCACCTGTAACAGGAGTTCCAGGAGTGGTATATGTTGTTCAACCACACTTATTGGCAGGTTCCTTGCTGCTTTAAATGTTGCTGGAAAGTCTTCAAGCTGGCTCCTCCCACCCACCCGGGTGGTAAAGCCCTCGGCTCCGCTCCATGATGCCAGATCTAGCCCACTCAAGCCATGCTATGCCAGTCGAGGTTAGGGTTTGTGGATGAACAACATATATCACCCTAGAACTCCTGTTACAGGTAAGTAACCTGTTTTTCTAGGGACGTGGATATGTTGTTCAATCCACACTTACTGGCAGACTCCTAGCACTTCTCCGGGAGGAGGGAGGCAAAGCGCGCACCCCTTACTTACAGAATAAGGACTGGAGTACAGAGGTCCCAAAACCAGCATCCCAGTGTGACTCTAGGTCAATGCGGTAATGGGAAATAAGAAAAAATTACTCACCTTAGTAATGTTGTTTCTTCTAATGGATTATTGCTATATTATGACAATTGCAGTTTGTCCCACCATTAGAACTGCCACCGGAGGTGAAATAGTTAACTTCCATGCCAGGCATGGAACTTGGAGCTCAAGCTCGGTTAGAGAAGCTCTGTCTGTGTAATTTCAAACTGAAACTGTCAGATCTTTACGAGCAAAACTCACTAAGGTTCTGTGTGGAAGCTGTAACCTACACTAGCCAACTGGCTACCTAAATATTAACACATATTCCTGGTCCCAACACAAAGACTCAAGTCAGGGGCCAGAAACTAAGATAAGATAAGAAAAGATAAAACAAACACAACACCCCAAAAACCCCCAAGAAAAAGGGGTGGAAAACATAAATGGGCATAAACAAGTGCCACACTGGACTGCCCACCCCATACCCAAGTAGAAGTTCTGAGAGGGGCAGGTTGGGGAGGTTATAATATAGCAAGACTCATTAGAAGAAACAACATTACTAAGTTGAGTAATTTTTTCTTCAAACAACATGAAGTCTTGCTATATTATGACAACTGCAGACTACACAGCAGTACTCCGTGGAGGAGGGACAGAACCTACTTAGGGAATAGGCTCTGAAGCACGGTGTGTTAAACCGAAAGCATCCTCCTGGCCTGGACATCCAGGGAGTAATGTCGGTGAAAGTGTGTACCATTTTCCAAGTAGCTGCTTGACATATCTCTAAGATAGGGATGTCTCTGGTAGCAGCTAGAGACGCAGCTGTACCTCTGGTAGAGTGAGCCCTCAGGCCTGAAGGGGGAACTTTCCCCAGTTTTTGATAACAAAATTGGATACAAGAGACAATCCACCTGGCAATGGATCTCTTAGTGGCAGGTTTCCCTTTCCCAACCTCACCATAAGTGAGAAAAAGTTGGAGGGATTTGAACCTGTGACCCTTGGTATGCTCTATATAGTAACTTAGGGCCCTCTTAACATCTAAACTGTGCAACCTCCTCTCACCAGAGGAGGAATGGTCAGTGAAGAACACTGGAAGGGAGACAGATTGATCAAGATGGAAATCTGAAACCACCTTAGCCAAAAACTTCCTGTTAGTCCTAAGGACTACCTTATCCCTGTGGAAGGAAATAAAGTCAGTATCTACTGACAAAGCTTGTAACTCACTTATGCGCCTGGCAGAAGTGATAGCTACTAGGAAACCAGTTTTCCAAGTTAAGTACTTAAGCTCTGCAGAAGACAGAGGTTCAAAGGGGGGTTGCATCAACTGAGCAATGCAAACATTAAGATCCCAGGCAGGGGCCGGGTCCCTGAAAGGTGGATTAGTATGAAGTAATCCTTTAAAAAACTTGGAAAATACAGGGTGAGCGGAAAGAGAGGAGGGCTTTCTTGCTGAAATAAAGGCAGAGACAGCTGCCAAATGTACTTTCAGGGTAGCTGGTCTCAGACCCAAAGAATTAAGTGGGCAAGTCAGCAGATTCCGGGGAAATACGTTTCCCAGAACACCAGATGGAAAACCTTTTCCATTTAGAGTTATAAGCAGCCCTAGTGGAAGGCTTCCTAGAAGCCTTCAGGATTTCAAGAACACCTTGAGAAAGGTGTAGGTCAGCAAATTCTAACTCCTCAAGAGCCAGGCCTTGAGGTTGAGGGATTTGAGATTCGGATACCAAACTCTCCCCTGGGCACAGGTTAACAGGTTGTGATTCCTGGGGAGACACAGGGGAAGATGGACTGCTAAAGACAGAAGGAGTGGGTACCAGGGCTGCCTGGCCCAATCTGGAGCAATCAGAATCATCCTGCAAGGCTGGGATCTGATTTTGACTAGCACCTTGAATAGGAGAGGGAAGGGGGGAAAGGCGTATAGAAACTTCCCTTCCCAATCTAGGAGAAAGGCATCCAGGGGGACTGAGCCCATCACTGGGGGCCTGCAACAAAACAGTGGAAGTTGGTGATTGTCTGGGGCTGAGAAAAGATCTATCTGAGGGGTGCCCCATCTGGCAAAAACTATCCCCAGTACTTGGGGATCCAGAGACCATTCATGATGGCCCTGGGAAATCCTGCTGAGAGCATCTGCCAGGACATTGTCCTTTCCTGGGAGATGAACTGCTATGAGGGAAGTGTTCAGGCAATAAGCCAGAGACCACAACTTCATTGCCTCGGTGCACAAGGCCGAAGACAGAGTGCCCCCTTGTTTGTTGATGTACCACATTGTAGTGGTGTTGTCTGTTCTGACTTGTACCACTTTGTTCTAAACAGATGCAGAAAACACCTGAAGTGGTAGAAAAACAGCTCTGAGTTCCAGCAAATTGATGTGGAGCAGAGATTCCTGAGGGGACCACACTCCCTGGGTGGAGAGGTCGCCCATGTGAGCTCCCCAACCCAGAAGGGACGATCTGTAGTAAGGGCAAGGAGTGAGATAGGGGATGAAGGGACCCCAGTCTCAAATTGTTCTGATCCTGCCACCACTGAAGGGCCTGGATCAGGGTTCGAGTCACTGGGATCAACTTGGAAGGGATCTTTCCTTTGGGACCAGAAGGCTCTCAAATGAAACTGAATGTCCCTCATCTGAAACCTTGCTCCTTGCACTACAGCTGTGGAAGCAGCCATGTGTCCTAGTAGCTGTAAGAAGTGCCTTGCTGGTCGAGAGACCTGCAGAGTGAAGGAGGAGGCCAGGGCCACTCAGGTTCCTTACACTCTTTCTAGGGGCAGGAAGGCTCTGGCCTGCTTTGTGTCCAATTCTGCACCTATAAAGGTGAGTACCTGGACAGGTTCCAGAACTGACTTTGGAAGGTTGAGAAGAAAACCCAGAGAGGTGAGCAGCTGCTGGGTAACTTGCAGGTGTGATTTGACCTGGTCTGGAGACTGACCTACAATGAGCCAGTCGTCTAGGTAGGGAAAGATGGCAATCTTTTGCCTTCTTAAATGAGCACCTGCTACTGCTAGACATTTTGTGAATACCCTTTTGGGGCAGAGGTAAGGTCAAGGGCATTGCTCTGAACTGGTAATGGCCTGAGGGCAGTCTGAATCTGAGGTACTTTCGGTGGGAGCTTCTGATGAGAACATGGAAATAGGCATCCTTGAGGTCCAGGGAAGCTAGCCAGTCCCCTGGCCTTAGAGAAGGTAAAATCATTGCCAGAGTCACCATTTTGAATTTTGGTTTCAAAAGGTGCTTGTTTAGATATCTTAGGTCCAAGATGGCCGCCATTCTCCTGTCTTTTTTGGGGTAAGGAAGTACCTGGAGTACAGACCTTGCCCTGGTGTAGGGGAGAAACCCTTTCTACAGCTCTGAGAGCCAGGAGGGTTGAGACTTCTGTTTCTAAGGCAAAGGTCTCTAGAGGGTTTGCAGGTGGAAAAGATCTGATTCTCATCTTTGGAAATTTTTTGAAGCTGAGAACTAGACCCCGGCTTACTACTTCCAGGACCCACTTGTCTGATGTTAGAGACTTCCAGTTCTGAACGAAGTAAGCCAACCTGCCCCCTACAGGTAATGGAGAATCGGCCCTGGGCACCCCATCAGGGTGCCTGTTTGGCAGGGGCTTTAGGCTGAGGGGTGGGAGCAGGCCTGCTTGCACCCCATCTGCCTCTCCCTCTGAAGAACCCCCTCTGAGCATAAGCAGAGGAGGCCTGGGTTTGGTGAAAAGGCCTACCTCTACCCCTGGGGGTCTGCCTCTGAGGAGTGGCTTGCCGCTCCTTGGCCTGAGCACTCTTATAGGTTATCCTATATTTATCCATTTTCTTCATATAATTCTCTGTCTGCTCCCCAAACAGAGAATTTCCTACCACAGGAAAATCCATAGCCTTAGTCTGGGTATCCTGTGACAAGCTAGTACACCTGAGCCAAGCCAACCTACGAAAAGCCACAGATGTAGCCATGACTCTAGAGGATACATCATTAAAATCCACAGCAGCATGGAACTGCACCTTGGATGCCTCAATACCATCAGCAGCCACCTGTTCCAGCTCCTTAGCAAGCTGGCCAGGGGCCTGTTTGGCCAAAGCCATGACAGTGTCCCATCTAGATTTTTGGTATCTTGCCACATAAGCCATGTAATTTGCTTGCCTGAGTCCCAAGGACGCTGCCATGTGTTGTTTTTTAGCCATGGCATCAATCTTCCTGGAGTCCTTGTCAGGAGGATGTGAAGCCAAGGGAATATTAGCCTTATCACAGGCTGCAGCCTGAACTACTCCAACATGACTGCATTGCTGTGAAAGGAATTCTGTATCAGGACCTGACAAAGTGTACCTCCTGTCCATCTTCTTGTCCACAGGAGGCACAGAAGAAAAAATTACTCACCTTAGTAATTGCTTTTCTTCTCATGGAGTCTTGCTGTATTAGGACTATAGCAGTCAGCCTCAGCCTCTGAACTGCCCCGGAGAGGAAAGGGTTAACTCCAGAGAAGTCTGGAGTTCCACAGCGCGAGGGCGCTGTTCAAAGCTCTATCTGTGCAGTCTGAAGTCAAACTGCCAGATTCTTTACGAAGCTAAACTAATATAGCAAGTCTGTGTGGAAAAAACCCTACACAGCCATTGGCTACCAACCAGTAGTAGAACTACAAAACACACAACAATCACAGAATAGCAACAAATTATTAAATATTGTTAGCATTACTGAAAAGAAGATTAACAGACCCCCTCTTCCCAAAAAGACTCAAGTCCAGGGAGGGGCCACCTACCACCAATCTAACAACAGAATTACCTAGTTCCTAAACCCAATAAGCAAGAAAAGGCATGACACAGTGCTTGCACTAATTTGCCAACCCCATACCCAAGGAGGAGTTCTGAGGGGTAGGAGGGAGGGTTGTTCTAATACAGCAAGACTCCATGAGAAGAAAAGCAATTACTAAGGTGAGTAATTTTTTCTTCAAACACCATGAAGTCTTGCTGTAATTAGGACTATAGCAGATTACACAGCAGTACCTCCATGGAGGAGGGTCAGAACCTACTTGGGAAATAGGCTCTGAAGCACAGCTGTGCTAAAATGGCATCCCTCCTGGATTGAACATCCAAGGAGTAATGTTTGGTAAAGGTGTGAACTGTTTTCCAGGTAGCAGCTTGACAGATCTCCAAATGGGAATATCTCAGCAGCCGCTAGAGATGCAGCTGTACCTCTGGTAGAATGAGCCCTCAATCCTGAGGGGGCTCTTACCCAGTTTTTGGTAACAGAATTGGATACAAGAGACAATCCACCTTGCAACTGTCCTCTTAGTGGCAGGTCTCCCTTGCCGACTTCCCATAGGTAAGGAAGAGCTGAGGGATTCAAACCTATGACCCTTGGTGCTGCTCCAAATAGTAGCTTAGAGCTCTTTGACGTCCAGACTGTGCAATCTCCTCCCTGAAGAGGAATGCTCAGGAAAAATACTGGGAGAGAGATGGATTGGTTGAGATGAAAACTGAGACCACCTTTGGTAAAACCTTCTACTAGTCCTAAGGACTACCTTGTCCCTATGAAAAGAAATGAAATCTTCTTCCACTGACAAGGCTTGCATCTCACTTATACGCCTAGCAGAAGTGATGGCCACTAGAAAACAGTCTTCCAAGTCAAAACTTGAGGTCTGCCAAAGACAGGGCTCAAAGGGGGTTGCATTAGCTGAGCAATGCAAACATTCAGGTCCCAAGCAGGAGCTGGTTCCTAAAAGGAGGGTTAGTGTGAAGTAACCCTTAAAAACTTGGAAATTACAGGGTGAGAAGAGATGGAAGCAGGTTTACCTGCTGACACATAAGCGGAGACTGCTGCCAGATGAACCCTTAAGGTAGCTGGCTTAAGGCCCAGAGAATTTAAGTGGACCAGATAGTCCAATAAAACAGTCAAATCAGCAGATTCTGGGGAGATTTGCTTCCAGAGCACCAAATGGAAAACCTCTTCCACTTAGAATTATAGGTGGCCCTAGTAGAAGGCCTCCTGGCCGCCTTTAAATATCCAAGACACCTTGAGAGAGGTGTAGATCAGCGACTCTAGCTCCTCAAGAACCAAGCCTTGAGGTGGAGGGAACTGAGGTTCGATACCACACTCTCCCTGTGCACAGGTCAACAGGTCGTGGTCCTGGGCAAGCTCAGGGAGGGTGGACAATCAGGACAGAAGGAGAGGGTACCAGGGCTGTCTGGCCTCAATCTGGAGCAATCAGAATCACCTTGCAGGACTGAGTTCTGATCCTCACTAGTACCCTGAAAAGGAGAGGAAGGGAGGAAGGCATATAGATATTTCCCTCCCAATCCAACTGGAAGGCCCAGTGGGACTGATCCCAACACTGGAGGTCTGCAACAAAACAGAGGAAGTTGGTGGTTGTCTGGGGCTGCGAAAGATCTATCTGAGGGGTGCCCCATCTGGCAAAGACTGACCCCAGCACTAGAGGGTTCAGGGCCCATTCTGTGGTGGCCCTGAGAAACCTGCTGAGGGCATCCGCTAGGACATTGTCCTTCCCTGGAAGGTGAACTGCTATCAGGGAGGTATTCAAGGAGTAAGCCAGAGACCACAGCTTCATTGCTTCGTGCACAAGGCAGAAGACCGAGTGCCCTTGCTTGTTGATGTACCACATTGTTGTGGTATTGTCTGTCCTGACTTGAACTACCTTGTTCTGGACAGAAGCTGAAAAGGCCTGGAGAGCTAAGAGGACAGCCCTGAGCTCCAGAAGGTTGATGTGGAGCAGAGATTCCTGAGGAGACCACACTCCTGAGTGGAAAGGTCGTCAGTGAGCCCCCATCCTAGGGAGGGAGGCATCTGTGGTAAGTGTGAGGGAGTGAGGAATGGGAAGAAGGGGACCCTTGAGTTAGATTGCTCTGGTCCTGCCACCACTGAAGGGCCAGGATCAGAGACCTTGTCACTGGGACTAATTTGGTGAGGGGTCCTTCTTTGGGACCAAAAAGATCTCAGGTGGAATTGGATGTCTCTCATCTGGAATCTTGCTCCCTGCACGACAGCTGTGGACGCAGCCATGTGTCCTAGGAGTTGCAGGAAGTGCCTTGCTGGCCGAGAGACCCGCATGGTGAAGGAAGATGCCAGGGCAATGAGTCTGTCCACTCTCTCGGAGGGGAGAAATGCCCTGGCAGACTTTGTGTTCAACTCTGCACCTATGAAAGTTAGTACCTGAACTAGTTCGAGAACTGACTTTGGAAGATTCAACAGGAATCCTAGAGAGGTGAGAAGCTGCGTGTGACCAACAAGTGAGATTTTACGTGATCTGGAGACTGACCCACCATGAACCAGTCGTCCAGGTAGGGAAAACGGCCACCCTTGCCTTCTCAGATGAGCCACTATCACAGCCAGACATTTTGTGAAACCCTTGGGGCAGAGGTAAGTCAGAGGGCATTGCTCTGAACTGATAGTGGCCAGAAGGTAGTTCGAACCTGAGGTACTTTCTGTGAGAAGGCCTGATCAAGAAATGAAAATAGGCGCCCTTGAGGTCCAAGGCAGCTAGCCAGTCTCCTGGTCTCAGGGAGGGCAAAATCATTGCCAGAGTTAACATTTTGAACTTTGGTTTCGAAGATGCTTGTTCAGGAACCTTAAATCTAAGATGGGCCGCCATTCTCCTGTCTTTTTTGGGGTAAGGAAATACCTGAATAAAGACCCTTGCCCTGATGGCAAAGGAACCCTTCTACTGCTTTGCATCCCAGCAGAGAAGAAACCTCTGTTTCCAAAGCAAAGGCTTCCAAAGGATTCGCAGGTGGGAAATGTCTGGCCCTCATCTTTGGGAACTGTTTGAAACTGAGGACCAGACCTTGGCTTACCACCTCCAGAACCCACCTGTCCGAAGTTAGGGACAACCAGTTCTGGCTGAAATAAGCCAACCTGCCCCCCACCGGTACAGGAGATTCGGCCCTGGGCACCCCATCAGGGTGCCTGCTTGGCAGCTGTTTTTGGCTGGGAAGAAGGGACGGTCTGCCAGAGCCGCCTGCCCCTGCCTCTGAAGAAACCCCTCTGAACAAAGGCTGAAGAGGCTTGAGCTTGATAAAAGGGCCTGTGGTAAGGCCTACCTCTACCTTCTGGGCATGCCTTTGGGGGCGCTTTAGCTTGGGCACTTTTGTAGGTAGTTCTGTATTCATCCATTTTTCATGTAATTTTCTGTCTGATCACCAAACAGAGAGTTACCTACTACAGGGAAATCCATAGCCTTTGCCTGAGTGTCTTGGGACAAATTAGTGCATCTGAGCCATGCCAACCACTGGAGAGCTACAGAAGTGGCCATGACCCTAGAAGAAACATCATTAACATCAACAGCAGTATGAAATTGAACTTTAGAGGCCTCAATGCCATCAGCAGCCACCTGTTCCAACTCACCAGCCAGCTGACCCTGGGCCTGCTTGGCTAACTGCAAAATAGTGTCCCATCTAGACTTCGATATCTAGCCACATGCATGTAATTAGCCTGCCTGAGTCCCAAAGAAGCTGCCATATTGCTTTTTTGCCATGGTATCAATCTTCCTGGAATCTTTGTCAGGGAGATGTGATGCCAAGGGAATATTAGCCTTGTCGCAGGCTGCAGCTTGAACAACACCTACATGACTACACTGCTCAGTGAGGAAGTCTGTATCTGGGCCTGATAAAGTATACCTTCTGTCCATTTTTTTGTCTACAGGAGGGACAGAATGAGGATTTTTTAAAATCTTTGTTGTTTGCTTCCTAAATGATTTAAACAAAATCAGGCTCCTCTTGCTCATCCACAGCCTCCTCTAAAGGGAGCTGGAGGGTTTCTGCCACCTTTTTATAAAACACAAAATGAGAAGGGGACTCAGACAACAGAGGGGGAGACTCTAAGGGTCTGTCTGGAGAAATGCCCGGTTCAATGGGCACGTCCAGACCTTCCCAGTCACAAATGCACTGATCAAATTCCTCCTCCCTTCTGTGGTTCATAAAACTCCTCAATAACATAATCTTGAACCACTGACCTGGGCGAGCCACCCTCTGCCACTTGTGGAGGGCTCTCCAAGTCCCCGCGACAAAGACTGAACAATCTGTATGGCTTTTGCTATTTCTGCAACAGTTGGAGAAACTATCTTAGACCGAACCTGCTGATTTCTTTGTCTTTTGCTGGTGCTGGTTCCTCTGAACCAGCCTTTTCTTGCCCGAGGGAAGTAATGCCCTGGTCAGAGGGCACTCTCTCTGGTCCAGTGGGTACTGGACCGGGCTGGCCATCCGGGTCAGCGGACTTTTGCCTCCTCGCCCTGAGCCGCCCAATCTCTTCTCCAGGGTGGCTGTAGGAAATTTTACATATCTGGCAGTCTGAAAGGAGGTGGTCAGCCCCCAGACAATAAACACAGTGGTGTGTGGGTCGCCTTGGCAAAGGCTTCCCACAAACATCACAGTGTTGAAACCCCGCGGCCCGGTTTTTCTTTGGGTTTCTCAGACATAGTGCCAGCCTAACCAAAACTTGCCCTTTCTTCAGGCCGTGCAAGCAAGACACCCTTATCGGTTCCTAACCGCATTACGGTATTGAAACCCTATTAAAAACGAGGGTTTTAGAACCGAAGAACCGGTACTTCACCGCCTAAAAATTCATCAAAATATAGAAACGATCGGTTCAGACTGAACCGATAATTATTTCCACACAGACTAAATTTTCGCTTTACTTACGGTTACCAGATAGAGCTTAGCCGAAACCGCGGTAATTTTGAGACTTTTGCGGTTTTCTGAACCAAGGAACCGACCGAAACCGCGTAGTGAACCGAAGCTGAAGGAGCTGATCTCCGAGCGACTGTTCAGTGAAGGAGAAGAATCTGGCAGTTTGACTTCAAACTGCACAGATAGAGCTTTGAACAGCCCCGCATGGAACTCCAGACTTCTCTGGAGTTAACCCTTTCCTCTCCGGGGCAGTTCAGAGGCTGAGGCTGACTGCTATAGTCCTAATTACAGCAAGACTTCATGGTGTTTGAATTAGGAGCTTTTAAAATTTTTATTGTTTGTTTCCTAAATGACTTATGTAAGGGGATAGACAATCTCCTAGACTCTGGGATATCCATCATTTCTACAAAATCAGGTTCCTCTTGCTCATCCACAGCTTCCTCCAATGGGAGCTGGAGGGTTTCAGCAACCTTTTTATAAAACATAAAGTGAGAAGGGGACTCAGAAAGCGAAGGGGGAGATTCTAAAGGTCTGTCTGGGGAGATGTCCGGTTCAATGGGCACACCCAGACTCTCAAAGTCACATTCATACTGTTCATAATCATCCTCCCCCTCCTCTGGTTCATAAAACCTTCTAAATCATATTCTTGAACTGTGGAACCGCCAAACCGACCTTTTACCAGACAGTGGTGGTTCGACGGAACCGAGAAAGTGACTGGACAATTTGTATAGCTCTTGCTATCTCTGCAGCAGTTGGAGAAGGAATTTAGACTCACACCTGCTGATTTTCTAGTTTTCTGCTGGAACTGGCCCTCAGAGTCAGCTTATGTTTGCCCGAGGAAGTCTCGCCCTGGTCAGAGGGCACTCCCTCCGGTTCGGTTGGCACCGAACCGGGCTGGCCATCCGGGTCAGCGGACTTTTTGGCCTCTCGTTCCCTGAGCCTGCCAACTCTCTTATCCAGGGTGGCTGCAGGGAAATTCTTACAAATCTGGCAGTCTGAATTGAGGTGGTCAAACCCCAGACAATATACACATGTGGTGTGTGGGTCAGCCTTGGCAAAGGCTTCCCACAGACACCACAGTGTTGAAACCCAGTGGGCCCGGTTTTTTGGGTTTCTCAGACATAATGCCAGCCTAACCAAAAACTTTGCCCTTTTAACGGCAGTGATGCAAGACACCCTTATCGGTTCCCCAACCATGTCACTGGTCGTGGAAAAACCGTAATGAAATCCGTTTTTTTTTTTAGAACCGATAAGAACCGGGAACCACACTCTAAAAGCTTTTAGATGCTTGATTTTTAAAGTTTTAAAACAACCTGATCGGTTCAAATCGAACCGATAAACATTTACAAGTTCCACACAGAAATAAACCTGTCTATTACTTACAATACCACAGACAGAGCTTGAACCGATCGGTTTATGGTTAAAATAATAATACTCATGTTGAATTTAACAGAGAAAACACTGTTTAAACCGAGAAATGAACCGAGCAGTAGGAGAAATCGGAGCGACTGTTCAGTGAGGCGGAGTAAAGAATCTGACAGTTTCAGTTTGAAATTACACAGACAGAGCTTTCTAACCGAGAATCATTTCCAAGTTCCATGCCTGGCATGGAAGTTAACTATTTCACCTCCGGGGCAGTTCTAATGGTGGGACAAACTGCAATTGTCATAATATAGCAAGACTTCATGTTGTTTGAAAGGTGTGTGCCGACTTCCAGGTAGCAGCCCTGCAAATTTCCTGGATATGGGCGTCCCTAGAAGCAGCCACCGAAGCAGCAGTATGGCGGGTAGAATGAACTCTTATCCATTTGGGAGGCTCCATGCCTGCCAACCTATAGCAGAGATCTATGCAGGAGGTGACCCACCTACCTATTGTCTGCCAGGTGCAGCTTCAGTGTAGGTGACAAACAGCTGGTGAACCTCTCCCCAAACTTCAGCTGTCCACTCCTTTTAACAAGAGAGTGCTCTTCTAGGGTCCAAAGTATGGAGCCTATATTCTGCCTCCGAGGTGTGATTGGGGTAGAACACTGGCAGAGTCAACACCTGGTTAAGGTGAAACTCCGACACCACCTTCGGAAGGAATTTCGGGTGGGGGTGCAGGACAACTTTGTTCCTACGGAAGACCATATAAGGAGACTCAGAAAGCACCTGGAGCTCTCCCATCCTTCTGGCTGACGTAATAGCCTCCAAGAAGGCGGCCTTCCACGACAGGTGAGAGATGTCACACCTGTGCATCGGTTCGAATGGCTTGCCCATGAGCTTAGCCAATACCAGCAGTAGATCCCACAGAGGTGGAGGTTCTCGCACCGGAGGGGATATGTGATCAAGGCCTTTGAAAAAGAGCTCGACCGCCTTCTCCTGGGCCACCAACTGCTTGTCGACCCGCACCTGGTAAGCAGAGATGGCTACCAGGTGCACCTTACGGGTCGCCGACCGAAGCCCTAGCTGAGAAAGGGACCACAGGTAGTCCAGAATGCTAGCCAAGGAACAGAAAGAAGGGTCCAACCCCTTGACTTAACACCAAATGGAGAATCTCTTCCATTTGAAGGCATAGCATTTTCTGGTCAACTCCTTATGGGACACCTCAACAACGCTGAGGACCTCGTGGGGAAGACCCAAGGCCTGGAACTCTAGCTGCTCAGGAACCAGGCCGTCAGGTGCAGGGGTGAAGGTCTGGATGGAGTAACTTCCCCTTGTTGACTGAGATCAGGTCCGGGCAGGCTGGAAGCCACCTCGGGAGCCTGGAGCCGAGACTGAGGAGATTTGGATACCAGAACTGGCGGGGCCAGTCTGGGGCTACCAGAATCACCTGCGCCTTGTCTTTCTTCACCTCGAAAAGCACCTTGTGGATCAAGGGAAATGGAGGGAAGTCACAGAAGAGGCCCTGGGTCCGCGGCCTCGAGATGGCATCCCCCTGCAGTGAGCCCTGCTGAGGGGGCAGGCGTGAAACAGCCTCAGCTTCACATTCTCCCTGGAGGCGAACAGGTCCACCTGAGAGGTGCCCCAGTGAGAGAACAGATCTTGTACTACCTCTGGCAGGAGAGACCACTCATGAAATGCAGTGCCTATCCAGCTGAGAGCATTGGTCAGACTGTTGGAGGCTCCTGCCACATGAATGGCTAGGAGATCCGCCTCCAGGCTGATCATGAGAGACCAAGTGCGGAGAGCTTCCTTGCACAGGGGCAAGGAGTGCGTCCTGCCCAGTTGGTTGAGGTAGTACATGGTCGTGGTGTTGTCTGTCTGGACCTGGACCACTTGACCCCGTACAAATGGTGCAAAGGCGGTGAGGGCTAGTTGGACCACTCGAAGCTCCAGCAAGTTGATATGGCATCGAGACTCCTAAGGGGACCAGAGGCCGTGGGCTCCGAGTTCCCCCAGATGGGCACCCCAACCCATCAGAGAGGTGTCGGTCATCAGAGTGACCATTGGCTCGGGGCAGACAAATGGGATACCCTCCTGCAGATGAGCTGGAACGAGCCATCACTGTAGGCCGTCCCACATCTTCTGGGTCACCGCCACTGGCTGGTCCAGAGGACCGGAGCACTGTGACCATTGGCGGGCCAGCCCCAATTGTAGGGGACGCATATGCCAGCGGGCCCAAAGGACCACACTGGTGCAGGCTGCCATGAGGCCCAGGAGGCACAGAAAGTCCTGGGCAGGGCGCAATTGCTCAACCAGAAATGATTAGGCAAAGGAGGAAAGGACCTCGGCCCTGTCCACTGGGAGCTGGGCTCCGGCTCGAAGAGAGTCGAGCTCTGACCCAATGAACTGAATCACCTATGACGGCACGAGTTCCGACTTGGCCTCGTTGATGAGGAGGCCAATCTGAGAGCAGACCTAAAGGGCCAGATCCCTGGACCGCTCCACCTCCAACCTGGAGGGGGCCGCAATCAGCCAGTCATCCAGGTAAGGGTACACCCGGACCCTTCTGCGCCGCAGGAATGCTATCACCACTGCCATGCATTTGGTGAAGACCCTGGGAGCTGGAGAGAGGCCGAAGGGCATGGCCCGGAACTCGTAAAGATTCCTCTGCTCGAAGGCGGAGGAATCGCTGATGAGACAGATGGATTTGGACGTGAGAGAACGCGTCCTGAAGGTCCAGAGAACAAAACCACACGCCTAGTTCCAAGGAAGGAATGGTCTGAGCCAGAGTGACCATCCTGAAGGTGCGCTGCCTTAGGAACTTGTTCAGGTCGTGTAGGTCAAGAATGGGGCGCCAGCCACCTGTCCGTTTTGGGACCATAAAGTACCTGGACACAAACCCTGGGTCTGGAGGAGGATCCGCCACCTCGCTGATCACTTCCTTCTGGAGGAACAAGGCAATGTTGGCTTGACAAGCAGACAGAGAGGCTGCGACTCGTTGCCCCCGGGGCAACGGCTCGATAGGGAGGGAACTGCTCAAATTCCAGAGGCAGACCACTTCTAGCACCCAGCGGTCCATGGTGATAGCGGACCAGGCAGAAAGGAAGTGGCGGTGGGGGAACCCGGGGAGGAGTGACAAGTTTGGGGTCGACATCCCTTAACCCGTCACTGGGCAGGCTTGGAGGAAGGGCCCGCTAAGGGACCTCCTGGACCCTTGCCTCCAGGCTTCCTACTGGAGGAAGCGGCGGACTTGGCCTTAGGGTGCCAAGTGTGTGCCTGCTGGCCCTGGTGCTGGTGGGCTGGACGTGCCGCAGGGGCAGAAGGGCGAAAGGGCTTACGCTGCTGCTGGCGGCCTTTGTCCTTCTGGGCAGATGTGACAGAGTCCAAGGTGGCACTGGACTTCTCGATCCTCTGGAGATGACCTTCCACCCCCGGCCCAAACAAGTGGGTGCCCAGGAAGGGAACGTCTGCCAGCTTGCGCTGGGTGTCCGCAGTGAAGGTGGAGATCAGCAGCCAAGCTCTGCGGCGCATGGCCCCTGCGGCCGCTACTGATCAGGCACAAGAATCACCAACGTCCAACGAAGTTTGGAGCTGCTGTTTTGCCTCCGCCCTTCCCTGATTCCACACCTGCTTGACCGTCGTCTGAAGATCAGCTGGGAGATTAGGAATCACCTCATCCAGGAAGCCCATGAAGGCGTGTGAGAAATGTGCCATCAGAAGTGCCGAATTAGCCTGACAAAGGCCTACGGAGGAAGCAGCATAAACATTCCGCCCCGTGTAATCCAGCTTCTTGGATTCCTATCGGGCAGTTTGTCCATATCCTGCCGCTCGAACGCTGAAAACACCACTGGTCACCAACCTCCGCAGAGGGTGCCCAAGAAACCGAGAGTGAGCTGGTAGGATCAGTGATTTCGGGCCATCCTGGCCAAGGTGCCAGACAAGATGCTGGCTGCTGCCACAACCACAGGGTCAGGCAACAATGGCTTCGGCCACAGGAAAGGCCTCCGTAGGGGAATCCCCTCGGTCCAATATCTCTGTGAGGGGATACTTGGCCCGTTTCGAAAATCGTTCGAGCTGCATCCCAGTGGACTCCGAGATGAGCCTAAAACCTAAAAACGAGGATGGGCTCTTGTCCACTGACTGATCCCCCTGCAGACTCCAGGTCAAGCGGCCTGAAGAACAAGGAGGAGTCCTCATCAGACTCCGAGGAGTCTGCTAACAGCTGCCGAGGTCGATCGGGAGTGAGGGTGACCGACAACCAGTGGGGCAAGCCCTGGCCCGACCGAGAATCCTTGGTCGGGGCCCCAGTTTCCAGTTGTGGAGGCGGGGAGTCCACCACAATGGGCGGAGCAGCTGGCTTCGGCCGAACAACCAGTGCCAGAGTCGGCTCCTCGACTACTACGAGGGGTTGTTTTGGCCGCTCTGGTGACAGCCACTTAATGGCCGGAGAAGGCGATGGAGTCGGCTTTTTCCTGGACAATAAGAGCTGCTGCCACATTAAATCCTCGTAGCGTCGATGCAACTTGCGCCGAAGCCTATCCTCCGAAGAGGATGACCAGGATGAGCAGAGACGCCGCTTTCCATGGTGCCGAGACCAAGATCACAGACGTCGGCGGGACCAGCTGAACCTGGAAGAGGACAGAGACCTTCGGGGTTTCAGAGGGTGGGTCAGAGAGGGAATGGGGGAAACCCGCCCTTCCTTCAGTTCAGGGACCTTAACCGGGGACTCCTGCACAGGAGGTACAGGCAAGTCCTCTGTAATCACCGGGGAAACTGGTGAAGTAGGGTTGTCGGCATCACCAGTCGACAAACCGTCCGATGGGTCGAGAAAAATCTCGACCGCTTTGACTGTTGTCTCGGCCTGCTGACCTGACAGACACCGTGAAGCCAGCAGCCTTAGCCGCAACCTCGACCGAAGTCGAAAGTCAACAGTCCGGAGAAGGGGATCTCTCCCGCTTCCACAAACGTCGACAGTGGGACTCACCTTTTGAGTCCTCCTTCTTGGACCGACTGGAATGTCCCAATGGCCCTTCTCCCTTGGTGGAGAGGGACTGGCAAAGCTCCTTAAATGAAGCCGTGTAGGAGGAGCCCAAAGAGAGCGGGATAAATGCCGCAGCCAAGGAGGAAGCAGCAGCGGCCTCCTCCTCAAGGGCGATCATCTGCTCCAACTGTTCCATGGAGCCCGCCACCGCAGACACCACCCAACAGGCCTCCTTCGACTTGACTGGCGGATACTGTTTTTCAGGGCACCGAAGAAGAAGTCGAGCAGTGCGGTCCTCCAAGACCGAAGCCAAGAAGGAGCTGCACACTTCGCAAGCCTGCGAATCGTGACCAAGCTCCAGGCAGTAGATGCAAGTGGAGTGCGGATCGGTCCGGGACATCTTCTGCCCACAAGGGCACAGACGAAAGCCAGGAGTCTATTTGTCCATCGCAGCCGTGAGGGAAGAAAAAGACCGAAGTCTTGTATACTTTAAAATTAGTTTCAGGTTAACCAAAGAGTTTGGATCCAGGCCTAAAATGCACAGCACTAAGGAGGGAACCCGAGTTTCCAAGTGGTAAGGAAGATCTGGCATCATGGGGCAGAGCAGAGGGTTTTACCACCAGAGTGGGTGGGAGGAGCCAGCTTGAAGACAGTCTGGCAACATTTAAAGCGGCAAGGAACCTGCCAATAACTGTGGATTGAACAACATATCCACGTCCCTAGAAATCCTCTTTCTCTGTCCCATGATGTCAGATCTTTTTCACCATAGAAGTATGGATCTGGGTACTGCTTGTCAAGAGAGGTTATGTGGGTTATGTGGATGAGAACCAAATACCACTAAAAAAAAGTATGGTTATCTAAGATCATGCCCTAACAGTAGATCTTCGAGGAATGTCCCTTGCAGTAGGTAAGTACTTCTGGGCAGTTCCAGCAGAGGTCACCATCACACAGCAGTCTCTTCTAGCAGTTTTGTACCAGAGACCACCCACCGATGACAATCTTCATGTTTCCTATGTAAGTGTGGGCGGTCCCAGGTATCCTCCATTCATCCTGCCGGATTCAGCTCGTACAGGTGAGGACCGAGTAGGAAAGTACAGTTACGTAAGAACTTACCGTAACAGTAGATCTTCGAGAACAGCTCTTGCAGCAGGTTACACCATTAGGACTGAAGCCGGCAGGCGCCAGGACCCCGGAGTTTTTCTAGCTAGCTATCTTCAGCGGGGACCGCCCTCGACGTCAGGCGTGGTATAAGAGGGGGCAGTCCCGCCAGAATCCCCAGTTCTCCCGCCGGAGACTCCCGGCCAGAGGCTGCAATAGCGGGGGAGACCGAGGATCCACCGTCAGAAGGCAAAAAGGAGTACGAAAACCCTGAGTAGAAAAAAAGGGAATTTCCCTTACAAGTGAAAACTGACTCCTGCGCTCGCCCAGCCATGCGGAAGAAAGCAACATCCTGCTGTCTGATCATTCAGACTGGCTGGCTGAAATACTCACCATCCTTTCTTCCCTCACTCCTCCATCCTAGAGGAGCAACTGCGAGTGAAGACCTCCTCCAAAGGGGATACGGATGGGTGGGAAGGTACCTGCTGCAAGAGCTGTTCTCGAAGATCTACTGTTACAGTAAGTTCTTACGTAACTGTACTATCTTACTTCGAGATACAGCTCTTGCAGCAGGTTACACCATTAGGACTGATTCCCAAGCAGTAAAGCTTGACCCCTTCACATTGGGAGGAGGAAAAGAAGAAACCAAGGAGCAGCCGCTCAACCTCGATTCAGGACAGGAGGCTCTGCAGCACGGCCTGGCCGAACCAGCCCTTCGCCTAGAGTGCTATATCCAGACTGTAATGCCTGATAAAGGTATGCACAGAGCTCCAAGTAGCTGCAGCAAATAGTTGAGGTTGAGACATTCTTGAGAGCTGCAAAAGAAGTGGCTACACCCTAGTAGAATGGCCCCGGATGGAACCCGGAGGGCTTTTGTTTGGATTGGTAGCAATGAGAGATGCATTGCACAAGCCAGCAGGATAAGGATTGCTTAGACACTGGCCGACCTCTCATTCTCTGTGCGAGGACAAAAGTTGTTCAAGCCCGAAGGACTTAGTTCTATTGAGGTAATACCTCAGGCTGCGTGAACATCAAGAGTATGGAGCAAAGCCTCCTCTATTGGAATAGTTCGAAGTAGACCGGAAGGTCAATATCCTGATTTAAGGTCAGAGCTGAAACCACCTTAGGCAAAAACTTAGGATTCGCTCTCAGAGACACTCTGTCTCGGTGAAAACCAAATAAGGCTCCTTACACATCAGGGCATGAAGCTCAGAAATCCTTCTGGCTGAAGTAACTGCAACTAAAAACAACGCCTTCCAAGACAGAAAACGAGTCTCGAATCCGCTGGGCTGGTTCAAAGGAGGGAGCGGAGTTGCTCCAAACAAAAGGAGATCCCATGGAGGAATCGGATCTTTAATAGGAGGCTAGGTGCAGCACCCTCCAGGAACTCCCGAGAAGCGCCCAGTTGAGCAATGGTGCGGTGGCCCACCGGCTGGTGATAGGCCAAAATAGCACACAGGTGTACTTTAATAGAGGAGTAGGCTAACCCCGAGTGAAAAAGGGAGAGGAGGTAGTCCAAGACTGCCCCCACAGGGCAACCTAAAGGAGAAAGGCCACGAGCCCATGACCAAAGACAGAATTGGCGCCATTTCATGGTGTAAGTAGCGTGAGTAGCCGGCTTTCTGGCTGCAGAGAGTACCTCTGCAACCTCCTGCGAGACCCCGTGTCGCATGATGGCTACGTCTCTAGGAGCCAAGCGTGCAGGTTCAAAGACCGCAGATCCGGATGTAATAACGAACCTTGCTCCTGAGACAGAAGGTGAGAACTGCGCGGCAGTGGGAGTGGAGGTTCCCGAGACAGCTACGCCAGCAATGGGAACCAGATTTGTCTGGGCCAGAATGGGGCCACCAGAATCAAACGCCGCCCCTGCGAGTTTGAGCAGAACTCTCTGGATCAACGGAAGGGAGGGAAGGCGAGGAACCTGTTCTCCCAGGAGATGGACAACGGCTCGCCAGAAAACTCCAGGCCCTGGATCTAGCGAGCAGAAATTGGGCAGTTTTGGCTGGGGGGATGCGAATAAGTCTAACTCTGGAGTTCCCCATCAAGGAACAGATCCTCTGCGACCTCCTGAAGAAGTTCCCACTGTGGACCCTGGCCTGGGAGCGACTCAGTCAGTCTGCCGATCGTGTTGTCCACGCCGAACGTGTACCGCGACCAGACTTGCGCCTCGGTCCGACATTCCAATCCCACACTCTCATGGCCTCCTGCAAAGGGGTAAGAGTGTGCCTCCTTGTTTGTTGAGGTAGTACATCACCGCCGTGTTGTCCGGCTGAAGCAGGATGGTACACGGTGGATTATGGACTGGAGAGCGTAGAGTACCGCTCTCATCTCCAGAACATTTATGTGCAGATGAACTTCCAGCGGACTCCATACGCCCTGAGACTTCACCCCATCCAGGTGAGCTCCCCACCCAAGACCTGAAGCGTCCATGGTGAGGGTAATCTCTGGGGACGGCGCTGCAAAAGGGACGCCCTTGGAGAGCGACCCGGGGGCTAACCACCATTGCCAGTCCTGAATCACTCATTTTGTGATTCTGACCGGGTGCTGCAAATGATCTTGCCTCTGGTCCCACTGCGCCTTGAGCATCCACTGCGCTACGCGCATGTGGAGCCGCGTGAGAGGGACCGTGGAATGGCCGCAGCCATGTGACCGAGCAAGCCGAAGGACCAACCTGGCCGGAGTGGTCTGATTCGCTGATACGTCCTCTATGAGGGACCTGATGCGTCCGCCTGTCGCCTGGGAGGAAGGCCTCCCTGGACCGTGTCCAGCACTGGCCTATGAATTGCAGGTTCTGGCGACGGTACCAAGACCGACTCTCCTGGTTTATCGAAACCCGAGCGATCTGAACAGGATCTGAGTGTCCTGGATCGCTTGCAGAAGCGCCTCTCTGGAGGCGGCCATGAGAAGCCAATAGTCAAGGTACGGGAACACATAGTGGCCCTTCCTCCTTAGAGCAGCTGCCACGACCGCCATGCACTTGGTAAAAACCCTTGGAGCGGATGACAGTCCAAAGGGAAGAGCTCGGAATTGGAAATGGTGGCCTGAGAACTCGAGCGCAGGAACCTCTGATGCGCCTGAGCTATGGGGATGCAGGTAGGCATCCTGCATGTCTAGGGACGCTAAATAGGGCCTTGTTTTAGCATGGGAATGAGACCTGGAAGGGTCACCATGCGAAATCTTTGTGTTTAATCGACAGGTTGAGGTCGCTAAGTCCAGAATTGATGGAGGTCCCTGTCTTTTGGGAACCAGGAAGAAGTGAGAATAATACCCTAGTCCTCTCTGGTTTCCTGGGACAGGTAGAATTGCTCCCTTGTCCAAGAGAGCGATCACCTCTTGCCAACTCAAGTCGCGGTGCTGACCCGAGTACCGGGAGAGCAGAGGAGGCCTCGAGGGTGGCTGTTCTGCGAACTCTAAAAAGTGGCCTATGCTGACCAGCTGAAGAACCCACCTGTCGGTGGTTACTGCCTTCCAACCCGACAGGAAGTTCGCAATGCGACCCCCGACTGAAAAGTCCCGTTGATCCTGAGGGACGGGGGCCGGAAAGGAGTCATGCTGTGGCGGCTGAAGGACCCGCCGGCTGGGTGGCCTTGAAGGCGCTGACCCTGCTGGCGGGCTGCTTCCCTGGGTCCTTCGGAAGCCAGAGCCCCTGTGTTGTGTGGCGGAACGGGCTGTTGCCTCTGAGTCCGCCCACAGAACGGCCTTGGCTCCTACAAAGGAGCCAAGCTCCGCCGGTACATCGCCTGGACTGTCCGGACCGCTTTCCAGCCTCTTGAGTTTGGTAATAATGCTCTGACGGGTTACCAAACAATACCACCTTCAAAAGTAGCGCCCAAAATATTTTTCTGGACGCCTGGGGTGAAACCAGAGACACGAGCCAAGAGTGCCTCCGAGGCAACACCTGAAGCAGCCGCCTCCTGGCTGACGAGTCCGCTGGAATCATATGCGCTCCCTCAAAACTTGGGTTCCCACGCCTGAACCCGTCCGGAGGAGCTGAAGCATCTCCTCCTTCTGCTCACCTTCAGGCAGCCTCTCGGCCACCTCTAGGCCCTGCTCCCACAGGGCGTTCTGAAACTGCACCATGTGGGTGAGGTAGTTCAGGGACCGAAGGGCGCAAGTCGCGGAAGCGTAAGTGTCTCCCCAGAGAGTCCAGCTGTTTGGACTCTGGGTCCGGTGGCAGGGTGCTCAAATGTTGCGGTCTCTGGGACCGATCATGTGAGGCAGTAATCACCAGGGAGTCAGCCAGACAGGTACTGGTCCCCCTTAGGGGCCCTGTACAGCCTGTCAGCCTTCTTCGGCACCGCCGGGAGCGAATGTGGACGCTTCCACGCAGCCTTGGTGACATCCACAAAAGTGTCTACCAAGGGTGGCACCACCACAGGCTTAGGGTCTTTCTGCCGAAGGTACTTCGCCAGGCGTAGCCTTCCGGGGTCGAGTTCCTCTGCTTCCCAACCCATGTTCTCCTGGATATGTCCGAGTATATCCATGAAGGATGGATCGTCCGGAGGAGACCTTGGAGTCTCACGTGGGTCCGGCGAGGGAAGCGAGACCGGAGATGGGGATCTGGACGATAAGCAAGATGATCCCGTTTCCTCCGTTGACGGCGACCGACGTCGCCTCCTGGACCTCTTGGGACTGGGCGATCCGGAGGACGACGATCTAGACGGAGGTCTCCTTTTAGAGTGCCGACCCCTGGGAGGAGTCTCAGGCTCCGTGGGGACAGAATGGCCAGCCGACCTCACAGGTGAGGGTGGGGCCGGAGCTGTAGCAACAGGAGAAGGAGGAGGAGGAGGGAAGGACTGGAGGTACCACATCCTTCCTGATAGTATCCCACCAGTATGTAAAGAGGTCCTTCACCTGCCAAGGACAGTCCCGACGCCGGCCCGAGGTCGAGGGCCGGACGCCGGGTCCCGTGACGGCTCCACGGGGCCTCGGGCGTGCGAGACCCCGGGAGACTCACGGCCGGAACGCCCGCCTGGTCATCGGGCTGGGCCGAATCCTCCTCGGTGAGGGACTGTCTGACCGGCGTCGGAGGCGCAGGAGCCCTCGGCTCAGGCAGCGCGGACGTCGGTCCCCCCACCGGCGTCCGATGCGCAGAAGAGGCCGATGTCGGCCGGCCGACGTCGGCTCGGAGGAACGGTGGCGAACAGCCAACGGCGGTCTGGCCGACGCCGGATCCACCGGCTTCCTCAGCGGAGTGAGCTCCAAGGTCTTCCGGGGAGAGGAGACCGGGCGCTGGGGCCGAGGAGGGAGCCCGACTTATGGTGGTGGCGTGGTGTTCCCCAACTCGCCAAGGCCTTCTGGGCAGAAGAAGAAGAAGACGACGGCCTGGCGGCAGAGGCCTGAGCGGGCTTAGTAGCAGGAACCGCAGCAGGGGGAGCGAAGAGGCCCTGGAAGGCGAAGCGGTCCGACCGAGACCCGGAGCTCCAGGACTCGGAGGTTCGAACCGCCATCAGGCAGGATCCCTGACGACGACTTCTATAAAAAAACATCAATCCCCTTTGAGGACATCGCCTGAAGTTTTCTTCCAAGAGGTAGGCTTGAAGGGCCTTCTGCCGGCGGATCCTGGTGCGGCTGTTGAACCCCTGGCACAGGAAGCAGGCCTTAATATCGTGGTCTGGGCCCAGGCACCGGCCGCACGCGCACTTGGAAGAGTGGCCGGTCGGGGAGGACATCAGACAGGTAACTCTTGATTGCAGAAAACTTCCACAGCAAATCTTCTTAATTTGAAAAACCATGCTTCGCGTCGCTAGAACTAACCCGTAGATCGAGTGCATGCACTGTCGACGGCGGGAAAGAACTGGGGATTCTGGCGGGACCGCCCCCTCTTATACCCACACCTGACGCCGGAGGCGGGCGATCGCCTGGGTCCCCGCTGAAGATAGCTAGCTAGAAAAATCTCTGGGGTCCTGGCGCCTGCCGGCTTCAGTCCTAATGGTGTAACCTGCTGCAAGAGCTGTATCTCGAAGTAAGATCAGAGGTACCAAGGAGTCCCAACCCTAAGTCCTTGTATGAAAATTTCTCTGTTAGACAAGGCAGGGGGACAGAGGGCGGGATCGTAACTACTGCAAGAGACATTCCTCGAAGATATACTGTTAAGGTAAGTTCTTACGCAACTGCACTATCTTCTACGGAATGGTCTCTTGCAGTAGGTAATTACTTCTGAGAGAGTTCCCAGCAGTCATGTCCATGTGGGAGGACAAATAAAAGACAGTGTAGGAGTGCATGGCTGAGAGCCATCCTACGTCAAAAGGCAGTATCAAGATTGTAATGCCTTGTGAAAAGTATGAAGTATGGACCAGGGAGCTGCATTGCAGATATCCTGAAGAAAAGCAGTAATGGTTATGGCCCAAGTGAAAAGGGCTTGGACAGGTCCAGATAAAGATCATGGTGCTGTAATTAAACATGCAATACAATGTGCCACACAAGAAGAAGGGTTCTTTTCATAACTGGAAAAAAAACTCCCACTTATAAGCAAAGGTAACTAATAAATAAGATGGTGTACTTATCAACTGAAGGGTTAGTATAATAGCGTAGGATGTAGTGGACATTCATGGCATGTGAAATATTTCCAGTCTAATTGGAGTAGTCGGAGTGATAGACCAGAAGCTCCAAGAACTAAAGTAGAGTATGTTCAGATACTACTGCAGGAAAGAAAGACGGGTTGGTACGAAGGAGCACCCAGTCCGTGTGAAAGATCAAATAGAGTTCCCTGCCTGTGAGGGTATGAAGCTCGTAATGGTGAGCTGAGGTGAAAACCACAGGAAGTAATGTTCACTTTGCGGTCAGAAGGGTTAGCTGCTTCAAATGGTTCTAGGGTCAATTTTTTTTTTTTTTTTGGTATAAGGAAAGGGATATCCCACGGATGAGTGGATTGTCCGAAAGGAGGATTAAGATTAATCCTGCCTCTTATGAACATCTTGGCTAAATGATGCTGTGATAGAAACGTGCCAGTGAAGGTCCATGGAATGCTGAAATGGTGGCCAAGTGGACTTGGATTGAATATTAGCTCAAACCTGACTCGGATAGTGAGGTCAGGTAGACCAAAAGCTTTGTCATTAAACAAGAGTAAGGTGTTTTAAAGACTGAGAGGCAGATCATATGGAAAGACTTTGCCACGTGGAAAGTTAAGGTGCATTTGTTGTTGGCTGACTGAAGAAAAACAGAAAAATGGGTAACAGGAATGGACAACAGTAGAATTATGAAAGGGTCTGCAGCATTAAGAAACGGAGCCTGCAAGGTAGGAAGCAGCAGGGTTCTTTTAGGGGTAGTCAAGGAAGAAGACCGGAGCACCTCCTTGCCTCTGTGCAGCAGAACACCACTGTACTGACGTCGGATGAGATCAGCAATGGTCAAGAACCCTAAGGGGCTGGAATGCCTTAAAGGCTAAATGGAACGGCCTCAGCCTAGGATATTGATGTGAGGACCAGGGGAATATGTAGTTAATTTGCCCCATGTCCAATAAGGACCCAGATGTGCGCTCCCTCCTGCCAGGGAAGCATCCGTGGTAAACCGCTGTGCATGACGGAGGGACTGGAAGGCTTGCCTTCTTACAAATTGGTTTCAAGCGCCTATCAAGTCATAGCGGACATCGGAGAAGGAAAGACATTGGACTCGCCTTCAAAAATGTATTTTTTTTGTCTTTGCGGCCCTAGATTCTGGGGGAGTCACCGAATAATTTTCACAGGAAGACAGGCAAATGCCACCGAAGGGATGGCTTGTACATTCCTAGATGGGGAGCTCTTGTTGGATGAGCCCACGGTTGTTCTTTGTTAACAGACTGCTGTTTTCAGAAGTTGGTTCTAGACTGCCGTGAGAGCTGTAGACGACAGGAAAATTAACTGAGAATACCAGGGACTGCCCGCACTAACATAGGAAACAGGAAGATGATGTCATTGATGGGCGGTCCCTGGTACAAAACTGCTAGAAGAGCCTGCCACAAAACAGCGACCTCTGCTGGAGCCTCCCAGAACTAATTACCTACTGCAAGAGACCATTCCGTAGAACTACAGTTACAGGTGAGTAACCCAGATTTCTAGTAACATGGATTCAGTTCCTTATCCACACTCTGGCAGAGTCCTGTTCTCCGGGAGCATGGTACACATCCCTAGTTGATAAACAGAGACTACAGGACTGAGGGCCAAAAAGCAGTACCCCGATGACTTATGATGTTGTAATGAGAGATGAAGGTATGTGCTTTACTTTAGATTTCAACCCTGCATACCTCTGCAATGGGGATGACCCTGGAAGCTGCCAATGAGGCAGCGGCATGTCTGGTGAAATAAGCTATAAGCCCCTTAGACGACTCTCTCCCACCCAAACTACAGAACCTGGCAATTATCCACTTTTCTGCCGTTTTGCCAGGCACAGCTGGCAAACCTCACTCCAAACACCAGTCATATGCTCCATATTTTACGAAAGCATGCTCTGCAGGTCCAAGGTATGGAGCCTGTGTCTGGCCTTCGATGTCTGGTTAGTAAAGTATACCAGTATGTTAATCACATGGTTAAGGTGAAGCTTCGATATGACCTTTGGGAAGAACTTCAGGTGGAGGCGAAGGATGATCCTGTCCCTGTGGAATGCTGGATAGAGAGACTCCATCAAGAGTCCCTGGAGCACACTGATCCTTCTGGCTGACATGATGGCCATCAAGTAGGCAGTTTTTCACGACAGATGTAACATCTCACACCCGTGCACTGGCTCAAAATGGCTTGCCCATGAGCATTACCAATACCAGCAGTAAGGTCCCATGAAGCTGGAGGTTCATGCACTGAAGGGGAGAAGTGATCCAAGCCTTTGAAAAACTGCTGACCACCTTCTTCTGGACCAACATCGGCATTTCAGCCTGTGTCCAGTATGCAGATATGGCTGCTGAGTGCACCTTCAGGCTCATCACTCGCAGTCCCAACTGAGACAGGGACTAAAGGTAGTCGAAAATTCTCACCAGGAGGATCAAACTCCTTATCCTGGCACCGAACAGAGAACCTCTTCCAAATAAAATGCACATCAATTACAAGTGAACTCCGTATGGGATGCCTCCACAATCTGAAGGACATCTTCTGAAAGGCCCAGAGCCTGAAACTCTAGCTGCTCAGGAATCAGGCTGAGAGGTGCCGGGATTGAAGGTCCGGGTGCAGGACCTTCTACTGTTGTCTGGTCAGTAGATCAGAGTAGAGTTGCAACCTCCAAGGAGGCCTGCTGCTGAGGCGATCCAGATACCAGAACTGCTTGGGCCAGTCTTGGGCTATCAGGACCATCCAAGCCTTGAATACGACCTTGTGGACCAAGGGAAAGATGTGCATGAGGTCTGGTACCAGGGCCATGAGGAAATATCCTCCAGCAGAATCCCAGGGCGGTGGGGTGGGCACAAAACAGCTTCAGCTTTGTTATCCTAGGAATCAAATAGGTCCACCAGAGGGGCACCCCAATGGGAAAACAGACGGTTTTCCACCTCCTGATTCAGGGAACACTTGTGAGATGACTCTCTGACCCAACTGAGAGTGCCAATCAGCTGACTGTGTTTTCCCACAACATGGATCACCATGAGAGCTGCACCCACCAGGCTGAAGAGACTCCGGATAATGGAAGGTAGTGCATCCTGCCCTGCCTGCTCAGGAAGAATATGTTGATTGTGTTATCTGTCTGGACTTGTACGACCCGACCCTGGATCAATGGAGCAAACGACATCACAGCCAGGCTCACTGCATGGAGCTCCAGCAGTCTGATAGTGGTAACCAGAGCCCATGGGCCCTGTAGTCTTCCCAGGTGTATACCCCACCGGAGATGCATCCATTGTGAATGTGACGGACAGTTCTGGGTGGACAAACTGAATTCTCTCCTTCAGGTGCTGTGGGTTCGGTCACCACTGGATAGCCTACCAAAACAGCAGCTTAGTCACTGACTGACAGGTGGCTCAAATCTCACTGCAGGTGGCACATCTGCCAGTGGATACGATGGCTCACACTGATGGAGGATGCCATGTATCCCAGCAGCCGCAGGATGTCCTGGGAAGGGTGAAAGTGCCCAACCTGAAATGATCGAGCAAAGGCGGTAAGGTCCAATGCCTGAACTGCTGGGAGGTGTCTTGGCCTGCATGGAGTCTAGTCCTGCCCTGATGAACTTGATCAGTGAGAGGACCAGCTCTGACTTGGCAAAGTTTACCAGAATGCCCAGGTCCAGACAGGTTTGGAGGGCCAGATCCCTGCACGTCTCCAAAGCCCCAATGGATGATTCAGCTATCAGCCAGCCATCCAGGCAGGGATACAGATGTACCCTGATGCCCTTGGAGAAGACCCTGGGCACAGAGGACAGTCCGAAAGGCAAGACCTACAACTGGTACTGGATCCCCCTCTAAAAAGAACCTAAGGTATCAGCAGTGAGATTGAAGAATGGACTGGGATGTTGAAAAACACATCCTAGCGGTCCCCGGAGCAGAACCATATGCCCTGATCTAGAGACAGAATGATCCAATTCCAAATGACCATCCGGAACATGTGCTTCTGCATGAACTTGTCCATACTGTGCAGATCCAGTATGGGGCACCAGCCTCCCAGTCCATTTCGAAACCAGGAAGTACCTGAATACATATCCCTGAGGTTCTAGGGCATCTGTAACACCGGCTATTGCCCCACGCTCTAGGAGATGAGCAATGTCAGCATGTAGATTGGATGTGTCTTTTGACACCCTGGACTCTGAAGGAGCATAGACATGGTATGACAAGAGGGCCTCAAAACCTAGAGGCAAACCTTTGCTCACCACTTCTACAAACCACTTGTCAGAGGTAGTGATGGATCACTAGGGCAAGAAGTGGCACAACCAATCTCTGACAAGGAGCTGGGACAGGGATTGGAAGGAGATGGAAAAAACACCTCACACTTGTCACTGCACAGCCTTGGAGGGGGCTCTGGCCACACAGGCACCGCCATCATCTTCACCCCCACATCTTTTTTTGCTCCTGGTTGCTGAACATATGCTGTGGACACCAAAAGATCAGTTCTGTACTTACCGTAACAGTAGATCAAGAGAATCACTTCCATTAGGCCACACCTTCAGAACTATACCCATGTCAGCACTAGGACCACATGGAAACTTCTGCTAGTGAGGGGCCACCCACTAAGACATCAGCATCATCTATATATTAAAACCGAGCAGCCCCATCTTTCCTCGGTTCTCTGCTGGAGATCCTGCTATGAGGAGCTCCCTTCATAAAGAAACAGGAGATCATACCACTACCGATCTTAGTAGTAGAGAGAAGGCACTGGATATGACAGCCATGAAAACTCCCACTGGCAGAAAATCGGATGCCATATTCCCCTACAGATTAGAAAGGGAGAAGGGACGACATGGCCTAATAGAAGAAATTCTTTCAAAGACCTACTGTTACAATAAGTGCATTAGTGTCCTGTCTTCTTGGAGGACATCTCTGCCATTAAGCCACACCTTTGGAATGAGCCCCAATCAGTCCCAAAAGCTAACTGGGAGGTTAGTACAGTCTGATTCAAGACAGCAGACCTTGTAGAACAGCAAGGCCAAAGCCTGCTCCTCTATGAGAAACAATGCCCAGATTGTAACGTTTAGTGAAGTTGTGGACAGTGCTCCACGTGGCTCCACCACAACTACCAGCCACAGAAACATTTCTAATACAAGCTGCAGAAGAAAAAATTACTCACCTTAGTAATTGCTTTTCTTCTCATGGAGTCTTGCTATATTAGGACCATTGCAGTCATTCCCACACTTGAACTGCCCCGGAGAGGAAACAGTTAACTCCAGAGTGATCTGGAGTTCCACAGCGCGAGGGCGCTGTTCAAAGCTCTATCTGGCTAGTTTCAAATGAAACTGTCAGGTTCTTTACGGAGCTAAACTAACATAGCAAGTCTGTGTGGAAAAAGTCTACACTAGCCATTGGCTACCTACCATTAGTAGAATAAGAACAATCACAGAATAATAACAATATTTATTGTTAGGATCACCCCTACAAGCACTAATAGGCCCCTCTCCCCAAAGACTCAAGTCCAGAGAGGACCATCTACATAACAAAACACAGAAATACCTAGTTCCTAACCCAAAGGAAACAAGGGGACTAGAGAGACTAAATGGCATGACACAGTGCTTGCACTAATTTGCCAACCCCATACCCAAGTAGGAGTTCTGAGAGGGTGGAGGGAGGTTGTCCTAATATAGCAAGACTCCATGAGAAGAAAAGCAATTACTAAGGTGAGTAATTTTTCTTCAAACACCATAATTCTTGCTATATTAGGACCATTGCAGATTACACAGCAGTACCTCCATGGAGGAGGGTCCGAACCTACTTAGAAATAGGCTCTGAGTACAGCTGTGCCACAGAGCATCTGTCCTGGACTGGACGTCCAGGAATAATGCTTAGTAAAGGTGTGAACTGTTTTCCAGGTAGCAGCTTGACAAATTTCCAAAATGGAATATCTCTAGCAGCGCTAGAGATGCAGCTGTACCCCTGGTGGAGTGAGCCCTCAGTCCTGAGGGGGTTCCCTACCTAGTTTTGGTAACAGAATTGGATACAAGAGACAATCCACCTTGCAATTGTCCTCTTAGTGGCAGATCTCCCTTGCCAACCTCTCCATAGGTAAGGAAGAGTTGGAGGATTCGAACCTGTGACCCTTGGATGCTTCCACATAGTAGCTTAGGGCTCTTTTGGACGTCCAAGCTGTGTAGTCTCCTTTCACCCGAGGAGAATGCTCAGTGAAAATACTGGAGAGAAATGGACTGGTTCAGATGAAAATCTGAAACCACTTTGGTAAAACTTTCTGTTAGTCCTGAGGACTACCTTATCCCTGTGAAAAGAAATAAAATCCTTTTCCACTGAAAGGGCCAATTCACTTATCGTCTGGCAGAAGTGATAGCCACTAGAAAAACAGTTTTCCATGTTAAATACTTGAGATCTGCAGAAGAAAGGGGCTCAAAGGGAGGTTGCATTAACTGAGCAATGCAAACATTCAGGTCCCAGGCAGGGGCTGGTTCCGAAAGGAGGTTAGTGTGAATGAACCCTAAAAAACTTGGAAAACACAGGGTGAGAGGAAAGAGAAACAGGCTTCCTGGAAACAGGCAGAAACAGCTGCCAGAAGAACCTTCAAGGTAGCTGGTCTAAGGCCTAGGGAATTTAGATGGGCCAAATAGTCCAGTAAAGTGGCCAAGTCAGCAGATTCTGGTACAATTTGTTTCTCCGAACACCAGAAGGAAAACCTCTTCCACTTAGAATTGTAAGTGGCCCTAGTGGAAGGCTTCCTAGCAGCCTTTAAAATATCCAGGACCCCTTGAGAAAGGTGCAAATCAGCAAATTCTAATTCCTCAAGAACCAAGCCTTGAGGTGGAGGGATTTGAGGTCCGGGTACCACACTCTCCCCTGTGCACAGGTCAGCAAGTCGTGGGTCCTGGGCAAGGTCAGGGGAGGGTGGATTGTCAGGGACAGGAGGAGAGGATACCAGGGCTGTCTGGCCCAGTCTGGAGCAATCAGAACCACTTTGCAGGGCTGAGTTCTGATTTTTACCAATACCCTGAAGAGGAGAGGGAAGGGGGGAAAAGCATATAGGAATTTCCCTTTCCAATCCAGCAGAAAGGCATCCAGGGGACTGAGCCCAGCACTGGAGGCCTGCAACAAAATAGAGGAAGTTGATGGTTGTCTGGGGCTGCGAAGAGATCTATCTGAGGGGTGCCCCATCTGGCAAAGACCGACCCCAATACCTGAGGATTCAGAGACCATTCGTGATGGCCCTGGGAAATCCTGCTGAGAGCATCCGCTAGGACATTGTCCTTTCCTGGAAGGTGAATTGCGATCAGGGAGGTGTTTAGGGAGTAAGCCAGAGACCACAACGTCATTGCTTCGGTGCACAAGGCTGATGACCGAGTGCCCCCTTGCTTGTTGATGTACCACATTGTTGTGGTGTTGTCTGTCCTGATTTGAACTACTTTGTTCTGGACAACAGTTGAAAAAGCCTGAAGAGCTAAAAGAACAGCTCTGAGTTCCAAAGATTGATGTGGAGCAGAGATTCCTGGGGGACCACACTCCTTGGGTGGAAAGGTCGCAAGTGAGCCCCACCCTAACAGGTAGGCATCCGTGGTGAGGGTGAGGGAGTGTAAAACGGGTATAAAGGGAACCCCTTGAGTAAGATTGCTTTGATCCTGCCACCACTGAAGGGCCAGGATCAGGGTTTTGGTCACCGGGACTAATTTGGTAAGGGGTCCCTCCTTTGAGACCAATAGGACCTCAAGTGGAACTGGATGTCCCTCATCTGAAATCTTGCTCCCTGCCGACAGCTGTGGAAGCAGCCATGTGCCCTAGGAGTTGCAGAGAGTGCCTTGCTGGTCGAGAGACCCCAGGAGGTAAAGGAGGATGCCAGGGCAATGAGCCTGTCCACTCTTTCCGAGGGGAGAAATGCCCTGGCTAACTTTGTGTTCAATTCTGCACCTATGAAAGTTAGAACCTGAACAGGTTCCAGAACTGACTTTGGTAAGTTCAGCAGGAATCCCAGGAAGTAAGAAGCTGCTGGGTGACTTGCAAGTGGGATTTTACCTGATCTGGAGACTGACCCACTATGAGCCAGTCGTCCAGGTAGGAAGCACACAGCAATCCTTGCCTTCTTAAATGAGCCACTACCACAGCTAGACATTTGTGAATACCCTTGGAGCCGAGTTGGGCGAAGGGCATTGCTCTGAACTGGTAGTGGCCAGAGAGCAGTTCGAACCTGAGGTACTTTCGATGAGAAGGCCTGATCATGACATGAAAATAGGCGCCTTGAGGTCCAGGAAGCAAACCGTCCTCTGGCCTCAGGGAAGGCAAAATCATTGCTAGAGTTAACATTTTGAACTTTGGTTTCAATAGATGTTTGTTCAGGTACCTTAAGTCTAAGATGGGCCATTCTCCTGTCTTTTGAGGAAGAAAATATCTTGAGTACAGTCCCTTGCCCTGATGGCAAGGGGGACCCTCCACTGCTTTGCAATCCAGAAGGAAGAAACCTCTGCTTCCAAAGCAAGGGCTTCTGAAGAGTTTGCAGGTGGAAATTGCCTGGCTCTCATCCTTGGGAACTGTTTGAAGCTGAGAACCAGGCCCTGGCTTACTACTTCCAGAACCCACCTGTCCGAGTTAGGGACAGCCAGTTCTGGCTGAAATAAGCCAACCTGCCCCCCACTGGTACAGGAGATCGGCCCTGGGCACCCCATCAGGGTGCCTGCTTGGCAGCTTTTAGGCTGAGGGAGGCGACTGTCTACCTGTGCCCCGTCTACCTCTGCCTCTGAAAAAAACCCTCTGAAAAAAGCAGAGGAGGCTTGAGATTGGTAAAGGGCCTGTGGAAAGGCCTATCCCTACCCTGGGGCATGCCTTGTGGAGTGGCATGCCTCTCCTTAGCTTGGGCACTTTTGTAGGTAGTTCTGTATTCATCCATCTTTTCATATAATTTTCCGTTTGATCACCAAACAGAGAATTTCCCGTTACAGGAAAATCCATAGCCTTTGACTGAGTATCTTGGGACAGATTAGTGCATCTGAGCCATGCCAACCTACGGAAAGCTACAGAAGTGGCCATGACCCTAGAGGAAACATCATTAACATCAACAGCAGTATAAAATTGAACTTTAGAGGCTTCAATGCCATCAGCAGCCACTTGTTCCAACTCACTAGCCAGCTGGCCCTGGGCCTGCCTGGCTAACTGCAATATAGTGTCCCATCTAGATTTCTGATATCTAGCCACATAAGCCATATAATTAGCCTGCCTGAGTCCCAAAGAAGCTGCCATATATTGTTTTCGCCATGGCATCAATCTTCCTGGAATCCTTATCAGGAGGATGTGAGGCCAGGGAATACTTGTCACAGGCTGCAGCTTGCACCACACCTACATGACTACACTGCTCAGAGAGGAAGTCTGTATCAGGGCCTGATAAGGTATACTTTCTGTCCATTTTTATCTACAGGAGGGACAGAATGAGGATTTTGTAAAATCTTTGTTGTTTGCTTCCTAAATGACTTATGCAAAGGAATAGACAACCTCCTAGACTCTGGAATATCCATCATTTCAACATAATCAGGCTCCTCTTGCTCATCACAGCCTCTTCTAAAGGAAGCTGGAGGTTTCTGCAACCTTTTGTAAAACATAAAAGAGGGGACTCAGACAGCATAGGGAGATTCTAAAGTCTATCTGGAGAATGTCGGTTCAATGGCACGTCAGACCTTCCCAGTCACAAACATACTGATCAAATTCCTCCTCCCCTCATGTGGTTCATAAAAATCCTCAACACCATAATCCTGAACAACTGGGACTGAGCAGGCCACCCTTTTCCCAGATGCAGGGGTTCGACAGATCCCTGAGACAAAGATTGGACAATCTGAATGGCTTTAGCTATCTCTGCAGCAGTTGGAGAGACAATTTTGTACTCAGACCTGCTGATTTCTTTGTCTTTTGCTGGGACTGGTTCCTCTGAACCAGCCTTCCCTGCCTTGAGGAAGTCTCGCCCTGGTCAGAGGGCACTCCCTCTGGTCCAGTGGGTACTGGACCGGGCTGGCCATCAGGTCAGCGGACTTTTGACCTCTCGTTCCCTGAGGCGGCCCAATCTCTTTTCAGGGTGGCTGCAGGAAATTTTTACACACCTGGCAGTCTGACAGGAGTGGTCAGCCCCAGACAATAAACACAAGTGGTGTGTGGGTCAGCCTTGGCAAAGGCTTCCCCACAGACATCACAGTGTTGAAACCAGTGGGCCGGATTTTCTTTGGGTTTCTCAGACATAATGCCAGCCTAACCAAAAACTTGCCCTTTAGATGGCAGTGCCAGGCAAGACACCCTTATCGGTTCCTAACCATGTCACGGGTATTTGAAAAACCCCAAATAAAAGTTAGGTTTTTAGAACCGATAAGAACGGAACCGCACTCTAAAGCCAACCAAACAGTTTGACACATATATTTTAACAAACCGATCGGTTCAAAACCGAACCGATAATGAATTTCACACAGACTTAATTTCTGTATACGGTTTACCAGATAGAGCTTTTAACGATAGCGGTAAAATAAATACTTTTGCGGTTCAATGAACGAAAATACTACGCTGAACGAGAAATGAACCGAGCTGAAGGAGCTGATCTCCGGAGCAACTGTTCAGTGAAGCGGGTAAAGAATCTGACAGTTTCATTTGAAACTAGCCAGATAGAGCTTTGAACAGCGCCCTCGCGCTGTGGAACTCCAGATCACTCTGGAGTTAACTGTTTCCTCTCCGGGGCAGTTCAAGTGTGGGGAATGACTGCAATGGTCCTAATATAGCAAGACTTCATGGTGTTTGAAGTGGCCATTCCCCTTGTGGAGACATCAGAAAGTTTCCTACCCTATTTCTTATAACAGAGCATAATACAATGTGTCAGCCATTTGGACAGGCAGCGTTTAAACACAGGGACACACCTCTCCCAGGGCCGAGCAAAACAAAAAGCTGAAAGGACTTTTTGCAATCCTTGGTGCAATTCAC
This sequence comes from Neoceratodus forsteri, assembly GCA_016271365.2. Classification (NCBI taxonomy): domain Eukaryota; kingdom Metazoa; phylum Chordata; order Ceratodontiformes; family Ceratodontidae; genus Neoceratodus; species Neoceratodus forsteri. Next base: position 887,482,850 of record CM057450.1, on the reverse strand, counting down.
ATAGTATCATAATATTTTACAAAACATCCAAAATATGGAGCAGTGTCTTACTCTGACAGGAATACTCAGGGTAATGAACAGGAAGGTGGATGGTTTGGTTTAAGGTAAACTCATACACCAACTTTGGCAAAAACTCAGAATTGGTACACAAGGAAATGGACTTCATGGAATATCAAATAAGGAGGCTCACACATGAGAGCCTGTAACTCTTTAATCCTTTGAGCAGAAGTAATTGCAACAAAAAAATCCTTGCATGAAAGGAAGCATAAGCTAAAACTCTCGGCTGACTCAAAAGTGCCAAAGTTTCACAGCAACAGAAAATATTACATTTACTGGACAGGTGAATCCATCTAGAAGTCTGGCAGCAGCTCACAGAGTGAAACACTTCCATTTCAAAGAATATACATGTCTGGTGGAAGGCTTTCTGGCCACAACCAGCACATCAGCAACTTTAGGTGACGCACCAAAATGTGCAATGGCCATGTCTTCATGGGACATTGAGGGAGTTGAGAAGAAAGGGGCGAAGATTGGAGCGCTGTTGGCGGAAATCCGGCCTGGAAGGTGACAAACTTAGACTGATGGCCCATTATTTGGACCATCAATCAGTAATCTCCCATAAGAAAGCAGAGTTCCTGTCCAGGGAGATAACTGCGTCAAGAAACCGACCTGCTCAGCTCTTCCGGACCGTCGACAGACTGTGCGATCCAGCCTGTCTGCGGGGTCGGAGAGCTTTTTTACAAATGCAGTGTGACGAGTTTGCTCGGTTCTTTGATGATAAGGTGTCATCAATCAGGTCAGAGATCTGCAGCATGCGTTCAGACGAGCATTGCAGCGACCAACATGGGGTTGCATGTCTCGGTCTGTCTGGATGGTTAAAGGCCAGCCAGGTCAGATATCATGAAGGTTATCCAGACTTAAGACCGACTTGCTGTAGTTTGGATCCTGGTCCTCTGGCGCCTCCTTGTGGGATGCATGGATGTGATTGGACCAATCCTCGCGAGGATAGTCTGGAGTTCTTTGGATCAAGGGGTGCTTCCGGAGTCTTTGAAGGAAGCTATCGTGACACCCCTTTTGAAGAAACCTTCCCTTGACTCCGACTGCCTCGCTAACTACAGACCGATCTGTAACCTGCCCCTTTTTGGGCAAGGTTATTGAGAAAGTAGTCGCGTTACAGCTTGATGACTTTCTTACCACCCATGAAGCCTATGATCCTCTCCAATCCGGTTTCAGAAAGAGGCATAGTACCGAGACTGCATTAGTTCGGGTACTTAATGATCTCCTAATGGCAAGAGATCAGAAGAGCCGTTCGATCTTGGTTCTTCTTGATCTCTCTGCAGCGTTTGACACCGTGGACCATGGGATGCTGCTAGATCGCCTGCAGCTACTCTGTGGACTGTCAGGGACAGTCCTCAGATGGTTCAATTCTTTCCTCACAGGCAGAAGTCAAAGGGTAGTCTCAAGGATTTTCTCTTCTGCTCCCTTTGCTCTGTCTTGTGGGGTGCCACAAGGCTCTGTGCTTCCCCCATGTTGTTCACGGTGTATATGCTGCCGTTGGGAGACATAAGGCGTTATGGGCTGAGTTTTCACTGCTATGCAGATGATACTCAGCTCTATATGTCCTTTGTGCCTGAATAAAATGATGCAGTCTCGGTTTTTAACAACTGCCTCGCTGAGATTCAGGAATGGATGAATGCGAACTGGTTGAGGTTAAATCTAGATAAGACTGAGGTATTAGTTGTTGACCCGGGTCATTATGTGAAGAAGTTGACTCCTGAGGTCCCCTCTGGTCTTTTATTAGGGGATACCCAGTTGAGACTTTCTGAACAGGTGCGAAATCTGGGCGTTATTTTTGACAGTGCGCTGACATTAAAGATGCAGGTGTCGGCCACTGTCAAATCTTCCTTTTACCATCTGAGAATATGCCGGATAAAACACCTTGTTCACATGATGACCTTCCTGTCTTGGTCCACGCTTTTGTTTCTCCGTCTTGATTACTGTAATGCTTTATATCTAGGGCTGCCAGGGGTAGATCTCCGTCGCCTGCAGCTGGTGCAGAACGCGGCAGCTAGGTTGTTGACTGGGCTACCAAGAACTTGTCATGTCACACCTGTGCTGCGCGAACTGCACTGGCTGCCAGTGCGATGGAGAATCACCTTCAAGGTCGCATTGCTGACCTATAAGACCCTACACGGTCAGGGACCAGGCTACCTGCAAGATCTCCTTTGCCCCTACCGTCCTCCCTGCCCACTCCGCTCCTCTGGCGAGGGATTGCTAGAGATTCCCAGGGTTTGTCTTAAATCATCTGGGGCAAGGGCCTTTTCTTTTATGGCCCTGAACCTGTGGAATTCTCTACCTCGTCGAACTAGAGAGTGCCTGTCCGTGGAATCATTTAAGAGATCCCTGAAAAGTTATCTGTTTTCACTGGCATTTGGTTAGTTTATTTTATGGTTATTTTATTGTTTTATGTCTTTATTTATTATTGTTGATGTTTTATTTCTTGTTTTGAATCAGCGATTTGATTTATTGAAAAGCGCTTTATAAATAAATTTTGATTTGATTTGACATGCATGCAGATGAAGGAAAGTACAGTTACTAAGAACTTACCGTAACAGAAGATCTTCAAGAGAGGCTCTTGCAGTAGGTAATTACATATAGGACTGCCGCCGGCAGGCGGAAGGACCTCATGGAAAAACACCCCCACGTCAGGTGACTGGCGTCAGGTGACGTCGGTATAAAGGGGCGGTACCTGACACCCGCCTTCCAGTTCTTTCCCGCCACTGGCCAGAAAGGCCGGACGAGAGAGGAGTGGATATTTCCCTCACTGGAAAAGGAGCTGAAAAAGCCTAGAGGGATGGAGGGCGGGAAGGTAATACCTACTGCAAGAGCCTCTCTCGAAGATCTACTGTTACGGTAAATTGATTCGTAACTGTACCATCTTACTTTGAGAGGGCTCTTGCAGTAGGTAATTACATATAGGACTGAGTCCCAAGCAGTCTGGAATAAAGAGAGGCACCGGGAGGAGGATAAACTGCTCCAAAAAGCAGTTCTAGCTGTGCAAGCCTCAATACAAGAGGCCTTGCAAAACAGCCAGCCCGAAGCCTGCTCTACAGCGAGAGGCAATATCCAAACTGTAATGTTTAGTAAAGGTATGGACTGAAGTCCAGGTGGCGCAAGCACAAATGTCTGCCGCAGACAAATTTTTGAAACAAGCCGCTGAGGCAGCTACCCCCCAGGTGGAGTGGCCTCTTACTTGACCTGGGAGGGTCTTGTTGTACTTGTCATAAACAGAAAGTGATGCAATGAGCCAACCACTTAGACAGGCATTGCTTGGAAACAGCATTGTCTTCTCTTGTATGAGCAAAAGAGACGAACAATTGATCAGTCTTTCTGAGATCCTTCGTCCTGTTGGTTCAGTATCTCAGAATCCAGTGAACATCCATAGATTGGAGTAAATACTCCCCTTGATTAGAGTACTGCGTGAAAAAAGCAGGTAACTCTATGAACTGATTTAGAGTAGACTCGGCTACTACTTTAGGGAGAAACTTAGGATTCGTGCGAAGAGCAACTCAGTTCCTTGTGAAAAATCAAGTGGAATTTTACACATCAGGGCCTGGGCTCAGGAAATTCTCCGAGCAGAAGTGATGGCCACCAGGAAGAGTGTCTTCCACGAAAGGAACTTCAAATCATGAAGCGCGCAGGTTCGAAGGAAGGAGAGTAAGTTTCTGAGAACAAAGTTCAAGTCCCAAGGGGGAGCAGGAGTACGGATGGGGGGCCTCAGATGGAGGACCCCTCTGAGAAAGGTCAGAGACCTCCAATTGAGCAAAAGCCCTGTCTGCGAATGGAACATGATAGGCTGAGATGGCCGCCATGTGTACCTTCAGAGAAGAATGACTGAGACCCAGGTCGAACAGATAACGTAGGTACTCCAGCAGAAGCTCCGCTGAACAGGAGAAGGGTTCCACATTCCTGGAAGCAGCCCAGATAGTGAATGTTTTCCACTTCATGGCATGAATGGATCTGGTGGAGGGCTTTCTGGCCTCCACCAAAATCTCCGCCACTTTGGGAGACACTCCAAAACGGGACTGGGCTAAGTCTGCAGGAGCCATGCATGCATTTGAAGGGACTTGAGGCCGGGATGGACCAGGGTCCCCTGATCCTGGGTCAGTAAACCTCGAGATAGAGGAAGAGGAGGATCCTCTGAGTATTGTAGAAGAGAGAACCAAACTTGTCTGGGCCAGAAAGGAGCAATCAGAATCAATCATTCGTGCTCCTTCTGAAGCTAGTTCCTGCAAGACTCGTGGGATAAGTGGAATTGGGGGAAAGGCATAGACAAATCTGTCCTTCCAGTCTAGAGACAGAGCGTCGTTCCAAAAAGCACCTCGCTCGAATGAGCAAGCAGAAGACGGGAGGTTTTGCGTTTGGGGGCGGATGCGAACAGGTCGACCTGTGGTGTTCCCCAAAGTCAGAAAATATTGTCTAGGACCCCTTGGTCCAGTTCCCACTCGTGAGTCAGAGCAGAAGAGCGACTTAGCTTGTCTGCCAGGGTGTTGTCGACTCCTGGAACGTGAATTGCCGTGAGGTGAAGGCGAGTTGTGTTGCCGAATCCCAAACCCTCATTGCCTCCCTTCCAGGGGTGGTGGGGTGGCCATATACATTAAGGACACCATCTCTGCTACCTGCCTCATCATCACATCCGAACCAAAGGAATTTGAATGTTTATCAATCAAAATATCCCTTCCAAACTTGTCTCCATTTAAATTGATTGGCTGCTATAGGCCCCCCTCAGCAGGCCTCAAATTACTATCTCACCTGGGGTCAATAACCAAACTAGGCCCTGAAGATACCATCATCCTTGGTGATTTGAATTTAAACTGGCTATCTAATGCATCTGCTCCATTGGTAACATTCTGTGACACCTATGGCTTTACACAGCTAATAAAAGACCCAACCAGGATTAACCTAAAAAATTCCAACAACAGCTCACTCCTGGATATTATGTTGGTAAATAAGCCTCACTTATATACTCATGCAGGAGTACTACCGAATGATGTAAGTGACCATTGTCCCATAGCTGGCATAAGATATTCACCAAACCATCCAACCTGCTGAATTTGACCCCAAAGGTCAAAAAGAAGTTTAACATACCAGGTTACCTCCATGACCTGAGTAACACATTATACTGGCAAGATTTCTACCTTACAACCTCAGTGGAAATAGCTCTCCAGATCTTAAAGGACATATCACTAATGCTCTAAATATTCATGCACCATTCACCAATATCAGAACTAAAGCAAGGTCCTGCCCTGGTTCACCACTGATCTTAAACACCTTGCTATCAGAAGACAAACTGTGGAAAAGGCAAGAAAAACTAAGGACTCCATAGATTGGCTAAATTTCAGAAAAGCAAGAAATTCATGTACAACACAAATAAGATCTGCCAAAGCGGCCTATTATAGAGCTGAATTGGATGCTCCTATAATAACCCTACCAGGCTCTGGGGAACTATAAAGGTATCTTGGGTCAAAACTCTACTCCTGCCTTAACCTGCAAACTGCTAATAAATAACACAGAAATTACGGATAAACATGAAATTCTAAATACCTTCAATGACCACTTCACCACAGCTGGACTAGCATTTGACTCTTCACCTGCAAATCTCCTGAGATCTTCCTTGAATCTTCAATCCACCGTGGGCAAAAGGCTATATCAACCTTCTCTTTCAACCCAATAACATTGAAAGAAGTGGAAGATCTCTCTCCAACTTGGATACTTCAAAAGTGCAGGTACAGACTCCTGGACCCCTACTTCCTCAAGATTGCATCTCAAGTCTTATCTACCCCATACTCATCTCTTCAATCTTTCCTCACCACTGGATCCATTCCTCCACTTGGAAAACAGCTCAGATATTCCTTTACTCAAATCTGGTGATCCCATGGATCTCAATAATTACAGGCCCATTTCCATCCTATCAGTTCTGTCCAAGATGCTCGAAAAGTTAGTAAACTCACAATTAAGGGTCTACCTGGATAACAATAACCTTCTAAACACAGTACAATCAGGATTTAGATCAAGGCACAGCACCATTTCAGCCCTAGCCAAAGTAACCAACGACTGGCAGACTGCTATGGATAAGAAGAATAGTACCTGTGCTGTGTTCCTGGATTTGAGCAAAGCATTTGACACAGTGGATCATGAATCACTGATCACCTCCCTTGGTTCAACAGGGTTGGATTCCCTTCACCAATTGGTTCAAGTGCTATCTATCAGACAGATCACAACTGGTAAAAATGGAAACTACCTATCCACTTTTAAAACCACTGCTAAGAAGGTGTACGCAAGGCTCTATTCTTGGCCCCATCCTCTTTGCCATCTATATTAATAATATTGATGCTAACCTCACTCAATCAAACATCCATCTGTTTGCTGATGATACTGTGCTATATGTTAGCAATCCTTCATTGTCTAAAGCCTGTGAACTGCTACAATCTGAATTCTCCATCCTACAACACAACTTGCTGGATAAAAAACTTCTAAATGCCAAAAACAAAAGCTATGCTCTTTCTCACAAAGTTGCTGCTACTACCCCATCATCTACCACCCTACAACTAACCACATTACTTGGAGAGAAGCTGGAATACGTTGATAACTTCAAATATCTTGGTGTCTGGATTGATAACAAACTTGACTTTTCCGTACATATTGAGGAGCTACTAAAGAAACTGAGACAAAGGCTTGGTTTATTTTTAGAATAAAGCACTACCTCAACAGAGACTCCAAAAAGATTAATCCAGGCTTCATTCCTATCCTCATTGACTATGCTGACTTTCTGTATGGACACTGTTCCTCCCCTCTTAAATAAACTGGACACCCTATACCACAGGTCCATCAGATTCATTACTGACCTTCCTTCAGCACCCACCATTGTTCCCTTTATAAGGCAGTTAACTGGTCATCATTACAACACAGAAGAAACAGGAATGCTGCAATTTGATTTTCAAAGCCTTATCAGGCAAGCTACCTACCTACATCTCGGACTGTTTTACTCAAATCACTTCTAGGCCATACAACCCAAGGATCAGCAAAATTATCATTCTTAAGGTCCCCATTGCCTGCACCAGCTTGGGAGGGCTGCTATCAGCCACTCACTAGCAATTGTTTGGAACTCACTCCAAAACCATGAAGCTAAATAACCTCCCACCCTTAATATCCTTCAAAAGATTATTCACCACCCTATTCCCAGAACTCTGCAACTGCTTCCACAAGGCCCAATTCACTACCCTATCTACCCCCTTTTCTGCTCGTGTTTCTATATGCTGAAAACTCCAGTTCCCAGTCCCAAGATTCACCTCAAAATGCCTGCTAGGTCCTATAATCTACATATTAACTCTGATGTGCCAACTGCCTATTGTCTGACAGATTAAAAGTGTTAATGCCTTGTACATATGTATATTGTTATATACTAGCACTTATGTCATTATATTTCTGTTTTTGTTACCCATGTCATTGTATTACTGTATATGATACCCTTGTCAATGTAATAACACTTGCACTTCTTGACCACTCAGGTCCATCTTGTAAATGAGCTATGCTCAATGATGTTCGCCTGATTAAATAAAGATTTTGATTGATTGATTGATTGAAGAGGGTAGGACCGAGTCCCTCCCTGTTTGTTGATGTAGCACACCACGCACATGCTGTCCGTCCGGACGGCTAGGTGGCCGTGAAGGATGTATTGGTGAAGTGCTTGGAGAGCGTACAACACTGCCCGAAGCTCGAGCACATTGATGTGTAGAGCTTGTTCTAGCTTGGACTAGGAGCCCTGGGTCCAATGAAGGCCTAGATGGGCTCCCCAACCTTTGCCTGAGGCGTCTGTGGTTAGAGTCTGGGAGGGGGGAGGACAAAAGAAAGGAACTCCCCGAAACAGGTTCTCTCGAACCATCCACCACTGCAAGTCTCGAAGCATCGGCAAGGAGACCAGAACTGGGTGATCTAGGTCGTCCACTAGCTGATCCCATTGGGAGCGTAGAGTCCACTGAGAAATTCTCATGTGGAGTTGAGCACGAGGAACCGTCGGGATAGCAGCCACCATGAGCCCGAGAAGGCAAAGGACCGACCTCACAGAGACCGTCCTGCAGTCGGACAGCAGACTTATTTGGGTCTGGAGGGTGGACGCACTGTCCGGAGGCAGGAAGGCCTTGCCCATGGTCGTATCGGGAATTGCCCCAATAAACTGTAGTCTCTAGGATGGGACCAGATGAGACTTGGAATGGCTGATGGTAATACCCAGGCAGGCAAAAACCTGCTGGGTAAGGGAGAAATAACGCCAGAGGTCCCCCCTGGATGAGGCCACCAGGAGCCAATCGTCCAGGTACGGGAAAACCTGCACTCCCCTGGTACGCAGGTGGGCCGCCACCACTGCCAGGCATTTGGTAAACACTCGGGGTGGCCAAGGATAGACCAAACGGGAGCGCCTTGAACTGGTAGTGGTCCCCCAGGAACGCAAAACAAAGGTATTTGCGATGAGACTGGCGAATGGGAATGTGCAGATAAGCATCCTTCATATCCAGAGCACAAAGCCATTGACCCGGCCGGAGGAGGGGCAGAAGGCTCTGCAGAGAGAGCATCCTGAACCTTTTGTATTCTACGAAAAGATTCAGGGAACTGAGATCCAAAATTGGTCTGAGATCTCCAGTCTTCTTTGGGACGAGGAAGAAATGGGAATAGTAACCCGTCCCTTGCAGATGAAGGGGGACGGGCTCTATAGCTTGCTTCACCAGGAGAGCTGAAATTTCCTCCTGGACCAAAAGAAGATGTTCCCGTGAATGCGACGACTTCAGAGGGGGGTAGCGGGGTGGTTTCTGAAGAAACTCTATCGAGTGCCCCTCTGCTATGAGCTGGAGCACCCAAGAATCTGTGATTATCCTCTCCCATCCCGGCAAGTAGAGGGAAAACCTCCCTCCTACCAGTTCCTCTGGAGAGTCCGGAGGCAGTGGGAGAGGAAAGGAGTCAGGTGGTGTGGGGCAGTGCCGCAGCTGAAGCACCCGCTGTTTCTTTGGGCGGGGGGTGGCTTAGCAGATGTGGGGGCCCATCATTTTGTGGCCCGCCTTCCCTGTGGTTTCACCTTTGGCCGATTCAGTCTGCGAAAGGGACGGCGCTGCTGCTGATGGGGACGGTACATAGAATCAACTGACTTCAGTGCCGGCCCCTTCTCTTGCAAATCAGTGATGATGTCCTTGACATCACCCCCAAAAAGCACCGACCCCCAGAAGGTGCTTCCTGGATAGCAGATTGCGCCTCTGGGACCAACCCTGACACAAGGAGCCAAGCATGACGCCGTAAGCCTATGGCGAAAGCTGATTTCCGTCCAGCTGTGTCCACTGCATTGTGGTGACTGGCCGAACGAGCAGAGCGGACAAGATCAGCCAACTTTTGCTTGACCTGGGAGTCAGGCAAGGAGTCCAGTTTGGCTTCCACCTGAGTCAGAATGGCTTTCTGGTAGTCCCCCATGTGGCCGACATAGTTCAGGGCCCTGATCCCCAGCGTGGAGGAAGCATAAATCTTTCTCCTATACTGGTCCAGAAGAAAAAATTACTCATCTTAGTAATGTTGATTCTTCTAATGGAGTCTTGCTATATTATGACAGATGCAGTTTGTCCCACCATTAGAACTGCTCCGGAGGTGAAAGAGTTAACTTCCATGCAGAGCATGGAACTTGGAGCGAGGCCTGCTAAAGAAGCTTGTTAGGGTGGTTTCAAACCGAAACCAGATCAGATCTCACGAGCAAAACTCACTAAGGCTCTGTGTGGAAGTTTAAATCACACTAGCCAACTGGCTACTAAAATATTCACATTTACCTGGTCCCAACACCAAGACTCAAGTCAGGGACCAGAAAATAAGATAAAATAACTAAATAAAACACAACACCCAAACATAAAAGGGGCATCAATAAGTGCCAACAGTGGACTGCCACCCCATACCAGTAAGTTCTAGAAGTTCTGAGAGGCAGGCTGGGGGATGTCATAATATAGCAAGACTCCATTAGAAGAAACAACATTACTAAGGTGAGTAATTTTTTCTTCAAACAACATGAAGTCTTGCTATATTATGACAATTGCAGACTACACAGCAGTACCTCCATGGAGGAGGGACAGAACCTACTTAGGAATAGGCTCTGAAGCACGGCTGTGCCAAACCGAGCATCCCTCCTGGCCTGGATATCCAGGGAGTAATGCTTGGTGAAAGTGTGTACTGTTTTCCAAGTAGCTGCTTGACATATCTCCAAGATAGGGATGTCTCTAGCAGCAGCTAGAGATGCAGCTATACCTCTGGTAGAGTGAGCCCTCAGGCCTGAGGGGGGAACCTTACCCAGTTTTTGATAGCAAAATTGGATACAAGAGACGATCCACCTGGCAATGGATCTCTTAGTGGCAGGTCTCCCTTTCCCAACCTCACCATAAGTGAGAAATAGTTGGAGGGAGTCAAACCTGTGACCCTTGGTACGCTCTATTTAGTAACTTAGGACCCTCTTAACATCCAAGCTGTGCAGCCTCCTCTCACCACAGGAGAAATGGTCAGTGAAGAACACTGGAAGTGAAATAGATTGGTTAAGGTGGAAATCCGAAACCACCTTAGGCAAAAACTTCCTGTTAGTCCTAAGGACTGCCTTATCCTTGTGAAAGGAAATAAAGTCAGTCTCCACTGATAAAGCCTGTAACTCACTTATGCGCCTGGCAGAAGTGATGGCTACTAGAAATACAGTTTTCCAAGTCAAATACTTGAGCTCTGCTGAAGACAGAGGCTCAAAGGGGGGTTGCATCAGCTGAGCAATGCAAACATTAAGATCCCAAGCAGGGGCAGGGTCCCTGAATGGAGGATTGGTATGAAGCAATCCCTTAAAAAACTTGGAAAATACAGGGTGAGCAGAAAGAGAAGAGGGCTTGCCTGCTGAAATGAAAGCAGAGACAGCTGCCTAGTGCACTTTCAGGGTAGCTGGTCTCAGTCCCAAAGAATTGAGATGGACCATATAATCCAATACAGTGGGTAAATCAGCAGATTCCGGGGAAATATGCTTCCCAGAACACCATATGGAAAACCTTTTCCACTTGGAGTTATAGGTAGCCCTGGTGGAAGGCTTCCTAGCAGCTTTCAAGATTTCGAGAACACCTTAGAAAGTTGCAGATCAGCAACTCTAACTGCTCAAGAACCAGGCCTTGAGGTTGAGGGATTTGAGATTGATACCAAACTCCCCTGAGCACAGGTTAACAGATTGTGGTTCCTGGGAGACACAGGGAAGATCGACTCAAAGGACAGAAGGAGTGGGTACCAGGGCTGCCTGGCCCAGCCTGGAGCAATCAGGATCATCTTGCAGGGCTGAGACCTGATTTTGACTAGCACCTTGAACAGGAGAGGGAATGGGGGAAAGGCATAGAGGAACTTCCCTTCCCAATCGAGGAGAAAGGCGTCCAGGGGGACTGAGCCCAACACTGGGGGCCTGCAACAAAAAGTGGAAGTTGATGATTGTCTGGGGCTGCAAAAAGATCTATCTGAGGGGTGACCCATCTGGCAAAAACTATCCCCAGTACTAGGGGATCCAGTGACCATTCGTGATGGCCCTGGGAAATCCTGCTGAGAGCATCTGCCAGGACATTGTCCTTGCCTGGGAGGTGAACTGCTATGAGGGAAGTGTTCAGGGAATAAGCCAGAGACCACAACTTCATCGCCTCGGTGCACAAGGCCGAAGACCGAGTGCCCCCTTGTTTGTTGATGTACCACATTGTAGTGGTGTTGTCTGTTCTGACCTGTACCACCTTGTTCTGAACAGATGCAGAAAAAACCTGAAGTGCTAGAAAAACAGCTCTGAGTTCCAACAGATTGATGTGGAGCAGAGATTCCTGAGGGGACCATAACCCCTGGGTGGAGAGGTCGCCCATGTGAGCTCCCCATCCCAAGAGGGACGCATCTGTAGTAAGGGTCAAGGAGTGGGACAGAGGGATGAAAGGCACCCCTTGTCTCAGATTGCTCTGATCCTGCCACCACTGAAGCGCCTGGATCAGAGTTCGAGTCACTGGGATCAACTTGGATAGGGGATCTCTTCTTTGAGACCAGAAAGCTCTCAAATGGAACTGAATGTTCCTCATCTGAAATCTTGCTCCTTGCACTACAGCTGTGGAAGCAGCCATGTGTCCTAGGAGCTGCAGGAAATGCCTTGCTGGTCGAGAGACCTGCAGAATGAAGGACGAGGCCAGAGCCACCAAGGTCCTTACCCTTTCCCTCTGAAGAACCCCCTCTGAGCATAGGCTGAAGAGGAGGCCTGGGTCTGGTAAAAAGGCCTGTGAAAAGGCCTGCCCCTACCAAAAGTCATCACCAGAGGTAGGTCAAGTAGAGGGATCGGCCTAGTCCGGTGGAGTGGAGGCTGCGCACCGCCCCAAAGGGTCGGACGTCTTACTGGCCCTCTCTGGGTGGACGGAGGAGCCGACGCCCGACTCACCGAGTCGGCCACAATGAAGGCTGCAGCCTGCGTCAACCAGGGCGGTGAGGCTCTAACTGCCCGGAGGCGCCCAGTTGAAGGCCTGAGTGCGAGCCAGGCGGGCGGGCCGACACCCCCTCGGAAACCCCTGAGGTGGCCGTCGAGGAGCGGTCCCCCGGAGGGGACGTTACCTGGGTCCCAGCGACTCCCGAGGGAGACGCGGTGGAGGAGCCCTTGTCCCGATGCCTCTCCTTCTCCTTCCGATGGCCTTCGGGGGAAGTGGCCGCCTGCTTCAGTTTTTAGAGCTCCTTCTCCATTGAACTCATTTTCTTCTTCAGAATATGGGCTTCAAGGGATTGCTGCCGCCTTTTCCGGGTAGCCGCGTTGAAACTAAGGCAGTGCTGGCACTTCTCGACCGGATGATCGGGGCCTAGGCAGAACAGGCACAGGGAGTGGCCATCCTTGTGCGGTAGTTGAGCGCCGCACGAATCTCACTAATTCTTGTGCTCGGAGGATGTAGGGGACGACATACACCGACGATTGTACTGATGTTAGTCGAAAAAGCAATTATTTCGGTAAAAAAATGACGAAGATAGGGCTGACAAAGCATGAACTTTTCAGCAGTACGTGCACGAGCTAGCAGCGGAAGAAGAACTGAAGGCGGGCATCAGGGACCGACCCCTTTATACCGGCCTCCCTGGCGCGGTCACCTGACGGGGGCGGTCCTCGCCAGGGACTGCTAGCTAGAAATTTTTCCGTGGGGTCCTGCCGCCTGCCGGCGTCAGTCCTATATGTAATTACCTACTGCAAGAGCCCTCTCAAAGTAAGATCTTCAGGTACAGATGGAGCAGAAACCCTCATGTCCTGTGACAACAGGCCCCTACACAGAAGCGGAGGTACTGAGGCTCCACTACTGGCTGCTGTAGCAGTGGATACCACACATGCGATGACATAGAGGAGCAATGAGGACAGCTGCATCCTTCATCATTATTCTCAGTAATACTCTCTGTATTAATGGAATGGAAGGAAATGCATACAGAAACCTCCCTTTCCAAGAGAGGGACAATGTGTCTTGCCAGAAAATTTCAGGCCCTGAAATGAGTTAGCAAAAACAAGACAGTTTTGATTGTGTGGGGATGGAAAAAGATCCAACGCTTGACGACTCCATCTTACAAAGATGTATTCTACCACTGAGGTCAGCAGCTGCTATTTGTGCATCTTGGACTGTGACCTGCTTAGGTTGTCTGCTAAGATGTTTTGGACACCTGGGAGCAGGGACTACGGTAATATCAGCCAAAAGGGAAAAAAATGCACTAAAATTGTTTTAGGCGTGCCATGGTAGAGATGAGAGTCAAAACAGACACACATTGTTCATTAAGGGCAAGTGAAAGTATGGTTCCAGAACCGTGCGGCAGACTTTTTTTTTTTTTTTTATTATTCTCAGTCAATTTACAGCAGATGGGCCACATGTGTCATGGGGTGGGGCAAGCAGAGGATAGCAGAAGATGTTTTAGTGATTGGGCGCCGTCATTAGACCATACCTGGTGTGCCCAGTAGAGTTTCTCTCTTCCAATACGTGCCTTTCTCCCACAACTGCCTTCTACAGTGTGTCATGGTTTGGGAAGTTGACGCCATAAAGTGCTACTCCCACTGTAGTGAAAACTTGGATATTACGAATCCCCTCTCTGGCTCTAGATGTTTGCAAGCAGCAGCTTCTCATTTGCTCCTGTAAGTCTTAAATCATGCCCACAATCTTTAATGTTTTATATTTATTTACACAGTATGGAGGGGCAGCAGGAGGGTGAGTGTGAAGGTCTAATTAGCCAGTTGCCTCCCTGTCGGAAGCAGTTTACCGATTCACACAGCTCAGTACTTACTATGTTCTGGTAAGACTTTGCATTTTGGTTACTTATTACTGTATTTTGACATGGAAATGCAGCTTAGAATCCCTGTCACTGGGAAGCAATGAAACTGACATGCAGGGTGAGTGACAGTGCAAGACACCAGTACATGTTCAATCAGGGATATGGTCACTCACACAAAACTAACATGGTACAGTACTCTGTTCAGCATTGTGCTTCGGTGTAAACAGAAAATAAATCATACCTAGCCCATCAGTGTAGTGGTTGGATTTCGGTCTGCGTCGCCAGTGACCCGGGTTCGGAAATGGACCCACATCGCTGAAGGTATGAGCATCCAACGACAGCTCGCCTTCTCCGGGGGTGGGGATGTGACTTGGCATATGCTGGCCCCTGATGAAGGCCAGGGGCATAGCAACACGGCCAGCCCTAAGACATCTGGGGGAGTGGCGGACATTGGCGCTTGCCGTGACATCCATGGCACGCCACTCCCCCCGGTGAGAAAAGAGGAGATAGTGCCCTGGACGACTGGGTGACAGCCTCCTCGACTCCCCGGTCTCTGGACTCCCGGACCTCCATCTGCTGCCACAGCAGCACCCAGGGTCATGCTGCACGGCCACAAAAAGGCTCATCCCTCACGAAGGTAAGCGCCCTCCTGATGAAGGGACACAGAGGATTTACTGGATAATATAGGACAAAAGTAGGCACAAGGCCCATCGCGATTGTCCCCCCACAACAGTAAGACACTGCTGTGATTAAGTTAATGTAATTTTAGCCAAGTATCAAGCTTGGACTTGAAGGAGTCAAAGCTGATTGAGTCTACGATCTCCTGTGGTAAGACATTCCATTGTTTTGCTGCTCTTATATTAAAGATATTATGTTTGTATTAGTCCAGTCAATTTTAAGTTGCAGATTATGCAATCCTCCCACTCTACGTTTATTAGCACATGACTCAAGTAACGCGGGTGTACGTAATAGCTTAAAATTTTGGATTTTGTTAAAGCCTGTGATCAGTTGAAACGTGCATGAGGAGTTTTTCTGTGTCTGCATTATATGCATTTTATGTCTGCCGTCGCGGTTTGTTATTCCAACAATGAAAGAAAAAGTTTCTCTCCATTTGCTTTGTGTGGAGAGTTTTTGTTCAATTCAGGTGTGCTCTGCTCTGTTTCTGTTACTTGAAATAGTTCTGCTCTTAGAGCACCCACCTCTGTGCGGCTCTCTTTTTTTCTAGTTTTGTATCTGTGTCTGGTAGTAAGATTGTGATTTTTTAATTTTTATTTTATATTTCCTGAATAAACGCTCTTTGGATTTAATTAGTTTAGTAATTGTTTTGCTAAACTATACAGGTACTTTACCTTTGCTATATTTTGTTTTGGTTGGAACGTATGTGTGTTCTAGGTGTTGTATGATGCGAATTAAGTCTTCATATGCCTGGGGGCTGGCTGCGATATGAGGCGGTGTGGTAGGGAGCTACCAGGATGGGCGGGGTCCACGTAGGGCCTGAAGGAGTGGTTGTCCAGGGCGCAGGGAGGTGCAAAAAAAAAAAAAAAGAAGAAATCATAGAACTTGACTTCAGAAAAAGACCCCATGGTCCATCCAGTCTGCATATTATGCAGGTATTTAAAAATACAGCGGAAGTCTTGTCAGCACTGAGAAACAGATACGCCAGTTCAGCGAGTGGGTGTCCACCAGCATATGTACACAGTACTAATAGTTGGCATTATATAAAAAATGTTATTGTAATATGGATCCGTAGAAAACTATTACTGTGAATGTTGGTGGACAGTAGGAGCAAATTGGGAAGTGAGATGTGATGGCATATAGTGTGACAACTCAGCCTGATTCAATTTGTTGGTGTCCTTCGATGTAATGAACAACTAGCTACAACAAATGGCTATTATGGCACCCAAATTGTTTGTTATAGCGAGGGAGCACTGTATTTGACATTTGACAAGCCAGCACCAAAGAAGATGAAGTTACAGAAGCAAGGAATGGCAGAGATGTGAAAGTGGCAAGCATCACTACTGAAACCACGTATGGACTGTGTGTGCCTCGTGATCAGTTGGGGTTGTTAGGGATATGTGTGTTTGTGTGTGTGTGTGTGTTGGTCGCCACTTGCCCATGCTGTGGTGTCTGTTTCGATGGTGAGATGAGCACAGCAGTGAATGCAATCATCATTATATACGTGCTGCCTTGAGCCTGAGCCCTTAGTCCTCCAGTCAAGGTGAGTGCGAGCATCGGTGGGTTAGGCCAGGAGAGTGGAGTGGGGATGTAATTAGTGTTGCTGGCTGTAGGTTGTCCGGACCCAGCCAGATTGGTAATATTTTAAACAATTTCTCCTGTAGGGGTGAAAGGGATCCGTGTGAGTTTTGTCACTCCTACGCAGGGTCAGATGCAAAAGGTACAACACACAGCCAGGCAGACATACCTTGTGTGTGTTGTGACTTCTTTCAGTAATGGGGAGTAGCTGTCAGAATCAGTGTCACCTGTTGCACAGTACACTATATATAGTTTTGGAGCAGTAGATGTCTGTGCTATGCATATTCTTAATCTCTGTCTCATTCGCTGCAATTTTTCTCTGGGATGTGTATAGTTGTTGAGATAACCTTTTATATTTTGGAGTCCCAAAATTTAATTTTTACCCAGATTCTTAACACCGGTGGGTCCAACTAGACCCATGATTTTGGGCCCCCTACCACTGTCACTGCCTGGGAGATGCATGGTTGACAGCTCCAGGCCATGTTCCAGCACCACATTCATTGCTTTCCAGCACAGGGGATAGGAAAGAATCCCCTCTTGTTTATTTATATAATGCAGGACACTGATGCTGTCCATCTATCAACAGAACACCTAGAGTCGGATGCTACTGAAATGCCTGGAGACAGTACAAGACAACTCTCTTCTCCAGGACATTTATATGCAATTTGGTTTCCACCCGGGTCCAGAAATACAGGCTACTCACCTGTAACAGGAGTTCCAGGAATGGTATATGTTGTCCATCCACACTGTCTGGCAGGTTCCTTGCTGCTTTAAATCTTGCCAGAAGGTCTTCAAGCTGGCTCCTCCCACCCACCTAGGTGGTAAAACTCTCGGCTCCGCCCCATGACGTCAGATGTAGCTCGCCGGAAGCCAGGTTGTGCGTGGGAAGCCGGGAGGTCAGAATGTAGATGAACACGATACCATTCCTAGAACTCCTGGGTTACAGGTGAGTAACCCATTTCTAGGATATGGATATGTTGTTCATCCACACTGTCTGGCAGACTCCTAGCAGTTCTCCGGGAGGAGGAGGCAAGGCGCACACCCCCTACTTGGGAAATAAAGACTGGAGAACAGAGGCCCCAAAACCAGCATGCCGGCATGACTCAAGGTCGATGTGGTAGTGGGTGATGAAGGTGTGTGCTGACTTCCAGGTAGCAGCCCTGCAGAATTCCGGGATAGGGACGTCCCTGGAAGCAGCCAACGATGCAACGGTATGGCGGGCAGAATGAGCTCTTATCCCTCTGGGAGGCTCCATGCCCGCCAACCTATACCAGAGATCTATGCAGGAGGTGACCCACCTGCCTATCGTCCGCTTGGCTGCAGATCTGCCAGGTGTGGCTTCAGCGTAGGTGACAAACAGCTGGCGAACCTCTCCCCTAACTTCAGACGTCTGCTCCTTGTAGTAAGCGAGCGCTCTTCTAGGGTCCAAAGTATGGAGCCTATATTAGGCCTACGAGGTGTGATTGGAGTAGAACACTGGCAGAGTCAACACCTGGTTAAGGCGAAATTCCAACACCACCTTCGGAAGGAATTTCGGTTGGGGGCGCAGGACAACCTTGTCCCTGTGGAAGATCAGATAGGGAGACTCAATGGAAAGCACCTGGAGCTCTCCCATCCTTCAGGCTGACTGATGTGATAGCCACCAAGAAGGCGGTCTTCCACGACAGGTGAGAGATGTCACACCTGTACATCGGTTTGAATGGCTTGCCCATGAGCTTAGCCAATACCAGCAGTAGATCCCACGGAGGTGGAGGTTCTCGCACCGGAGGGGATTAGTGATCAAGGCCTTTGAAAAAGCGCTTGACCACCTTCTCCTGCGCCACCGACTGCTTCCCGGCCCGCGTCCGGTAAGCAGAGATGGCTGCCAGGTGCACCTTAAGGGTCGTCGACCAAAGCCCTTGCTAAGAAAGGGACCACAGGTAGTCCAGAATGCTTGCCAAGGAACAGGAGGAAGGGTCCAGTTCCTTGCCCTGACACCAAATGGAGAATCTCTTCCATTTGATGGCGTAGCATTTTCTGGTCGGCTCCTTACAGGACGCCTCAACGATGCTGAGGACCTCGTCGGAAAGACCCAAGGCCTGGAACTCTAGCAGCTCAGGAACCAGGCTGTCAGGTGCAGGGATTGAAGGTCGGGATGGAATACCTTCCCCTGATTGACTGAGATAAGGCCGGGCGGGCTAGAAGCCGCCTCGGGAGCCTAGAGCCGAGACTGAGGAGATCTGGATACCAGAACTGGCGGGGCCAGTCTGGAGCTACCAGAATCACCTGCGCCTTGTCCCTCCTCGCCTTGAGAAGCACCTTGTGGATCAAGGGAAATGGTGGAAAGGCGTAGAAGAGCCCCGGGGTCCACGGCCTCGAGAAGGCATCCCCCTGCAGCGAGCCCTGCTGAGGGGGGCAGGCATGAAACAGTCTCAGCTTCGCATTCTCCCTGGAGGCAAACAGGTCCACCTGAGGCGTACCCCAGTGGGAGAACAGATCTTGTACTACCTCTGGCAGGAGAGACCACTCGTGGGACACAGTCCCTATCCGGCTTAGGGCATCGGCCAGGGTGTTGGAGGCTCCTGCCACATGGATGGCAAGGAGATCCGCCTCCAGGCTGCGCACGAGTGACCAAATGTGGAGAACTTCCCTACACAGAGGCATGGAGCGCGTCCCAACCTGGCGGTTTAGGTAGTACATGGTCGTGGTATTGTCCGTCTGGACCTGAACCACTTGACCCCGTAGAAACGGAGCGAAGGCAGTGAGGGCTAGATGAACCGCTCGAAGCTCCAGCAGGTTGATGTGGCATCGGGACCCCCCGCGGAGACCAGAGGCAGTGTGCTCTGTGCTCCCCCAGATGGGCACCCCAACCCATCAGAGAGGCATCGGTCGATAGAGAGACCGTCGGCTCAGGGCGGACGAACGGGATGCCCTTCTGCAGATGTGCTGGAACGGTCCACCACTGGAGAGCGTTCCACATCCCCTGGGTCACTGTCACTAGCTGATCCAGCGGATCAAAGTGCTGTGACCATTGGCTGGCCAGTCTCCATTGAAGGGGACACATGTACCAACAGGCCCAATGGACCACGCTGGTGCAGGCCGCCGTGAGGCCCAGGAAGTCCCGGGCAGGGCACAACTGCCCCACCTGAAATGATTGGGCAAAGGAGGAAAGAACCTTGGCCCTGTCCGCCGGGAGCCGTGCACTGGCTTCTAGAGAGTCGAGCTTTGCCCAGAAGAATTGTATCACCTGCTTTGGCACGAGTTCCGACTTGGCCTCGTTGATGAGGAGGCCAACCTGGAGGGCCAGATCTCTGGAACGCTCCACCTCCGATCTGGAGGGGGCTGCAAACAGCCAGTTGTCCAGGTAGGGGTACACCCGGACCGTTCGGCACCGCAGGAATGCTGTCACCACTGCCATGCATTTGGTGAAGACCCTGGGAGCTAGGGAAAGGCTGAAGAGCATGGCCTGGAACTCGTAGAGGGATCCCTCTGCCCTGAAGTGGAGGAATCTCTGGTGGGATGGACGGACTGGGACGTGAAAGAACGCATTCTGAAGGTCCAGAGAACAGAACTACACACCTTGTTCCAAGGATGGGATTATCTGAGCCAGAGTGACCATCCTGAAGGTCTGAGACCATAGGAACTTGTTCAGGTCATGCAGATCGAGAATGGGGCGCCAGCCCCCCGTCCGTTTTGGGACCAGGAAGTACCTGGACACAAACCCCGGGTCTGGAGGAGGATCCTCCACCTTCCTGATCACCTATTTTTGAGATGCAGAGGCGATATCGGCTCATCGAGCCGACGGAAGGCTCTGAACCTATGTCCCAGTGATGGCTCAGAAGAGGCGGGGGCCTGCCGAACTCAGGAGCAGCCCTTTCCTACCACCTCCAACACCCAGTGGTCCGTGGTGATAGCAGACCAGGCGAAAAGGAAGTGGCAGAGCCGTCCCCACGGGGACCGGGACCGGCGAGGCTGGGGTGACACCCCTACTGGGCAGCTGGGAGGGGACCCGGCGAGACCTCCTGGGCCCTTTCTCCTAGCTTTTATTACAGAAAGCCGCAGGCTTGGCTTTGGGGTGTCCAAGCACCCAGCCTGCTGGCCCTGGTGTTGGTGGCTAATGGACGTGCCGTAGGCGCAGAAGGGCAAAGGACTTATGTTGCTGTTGTCGACGGCCCTTGTCCTTCGGGGCGGAGGTGACAGAGTCCAGAGTGGCACTGGACTTTTCGATCCACTGGAGGTGACCTTCCACTCCAGGGCCGAAGAGGTCAGTCCCCAGGAAGGGGACATCCGCCAGTTTATGCTGGGTATCCGCCGTGAAGGTGGATATCCTCAGCCATGCTCTGCGGCGCATTGCCACTGCGGCCGCAACTGATCTGGCACAGGAGTCTCCAATATCCAGAGCAGTTTGGAGCAGCTGTTTCGCCACCACCCTTCCCTGATCCCGCACCTGCTTGACCGTAGTCTGGAGAACAGCCGGGAGATGAGGGATCACCTCATCCAGGGAGCCCATAAGGGCGTGGGAGAAGTGCGCCACCCTCCACCTGCTGAGGATGGTCAGGAGTGAGGGTGACCAACAACTGATGGGGCAACCCCTGACCCGACCGAGAATCCTTGGTCGGAGCCCCAGATTTAGGTTGTGGAGGCGGGAGTTCCACCACAATAGGTGGTGCAGCTGGTTTAGGCCGAACAACCGGCGTGGTCTGCAGGTCGGCTGGGAGATGAGGGATTACCTCATCCAGGGAGCCCATGAGGGCGTGGGAGAAGTGTGCCATCAGCACGGCTGAGCTGGCCTGGCGGAGGCCAAGGGAGGATGCAGCGTACACCTTGTGCCCGGCATAGTTCAGATTTTTGGACTCCTTGTCGGTGGGGCTTATCCACACCACTAGCGTTCCCGGAATGCCGGAAAACGCTATCGGTGACCAACCCCTCGGCGGAGGGGTGTTCCAAAAAAACGGACAAAGAGTCGGTAGGGACCGCATACTTCCTGGCCTCTCTGGCCGAAGGCACAGGACAGGAAGCAGGCCGCTGCCAGAGCCCCAAGGCTGGGCCAACAATGGCTTCAGCCACCGGAAAGGCCTCCGTGGGTGAATTCCCTCGGTCCAGTATCTCTATTAGGGGATACTTGGCCCACTTGGATACGGGCTAGAGATGCATCCCGGTAGACTCAGAGATGAGCCGAAGCAGACCCATGAAGGACAATGGGCTTTCGTCCATCGACTGGGCCCCGGAGGATTCCAGGTCAATGGGCCTGGAGAACAGGAAGGAGTAATTGTCTGACTCAGAGGAGTCAGAGAAGAGCTGCCTGGGGCCTGAGCCACCCTCCACCTGCCGAGGACAGTCGGGAGTGAGGGTGACAGACAACCTGTGGGGCAGTCCCTGACCCGACTGAGTCCTTGGGGTCGGCGCCCCCGATTTCGGTTGTGGAGGCGGAAGTTCCACCACAACCGTTGGGGCAGCTGGTTTCGGCTGAACAACTGGCCCAGGTTTGGGCACCGCGACTACAGCGAGGAGCTGTTTCGGCCGCTTGGGTGACAGCCACTTGATGGCCGGGGAAGGCGACAGCGTCGGCTTGTTCCCAGACAAAAGTAACTGCTGCCACATCAGGACCTCGTAGCGTCGACACAATTTGCGCCGAAGCCTCTCCTCTTCCAAGGAGGAAGACTAGGACGAGCGACGGCGCCGCTTACTTCAGTACCGAGACCGAGACCGCTGGTGTCAGCCGGATCGGCTGGACCGAGATCCTCGGCATTTCCGAGGACAGGTCTGGAAAGGGTTGGGGGACACCCACTCTTCCCTCGGCTCAGAAGCCTTGACCGGGGACTCTGGCACCGGAGGCGCAGGCCAGTCCTCAGTCTCCACCAGGGGAACTGGTGAAGAAGGGTCGTCTGCTTCACCAGTCGACAGCCCGTCCGACGGGTCGAGAAAAATCTTGACCGCGTCGACGGGTGTCTCAGCCAGCTGACCTGATGGGGACACCGTGAAGCCAGCGGCCTTAGCCGCAACCTCGACCGAAGTTGAGTGTCGACTGTCCGGGGAAGGGGACCTCTCCCGCTCCCACAAATGCCGACAGTGGAACTTACCTTTCAAGTCCTTCTTTTTGGACCGAGAAGAATGTCCCGATGGCCCCTCTCTCTTCGTGGAAAGGGATTGGCAAAGCTCCTTAAAAACAAGCTGAGTAGGAGGTACCCAGAGAGAGCGGGATAAATGATGCGACCGAGGAAGAGGATGATGCGGCCTGAGCCGCCTCCTCCTCGAGGGCGAACATCTGCTAGAGTTGCCCAGCCGAGCCAGCCGCTGCGGTAACTGCCCAACGGGCTTCCTTCGACTTCACTGGCGGGTAGCTCTTCTCGGGGCGCCCAAGCTATAACCGGCAGCGGTCTTCCAGACGCCACAAAACGAACTGCATAAACCTCACAGGCCTGCGGGTCATGGTCTAGGCCAAGGCAGTAGACGCATGTGGAGCGAAGATCCGTCCTGGACATTTTCTGCCCACATGGGCACTGCCGAAATCCAGGAGTCGATTTGTCCATCGCAGCCACGAGGGAGTAATTTGACTGAAGTCTTGAAAATTTGAGAATAAGTTTCGGGGAAACCGAAGAATTAGGATCCAGTCTACACGCAGAGCGCAAAGGAGGGAACCTGAGCTTCCAAGCGGTAAGGAAGACCTGGCATCATGGGGTGGAGCCGAGAGTTTTACCACCCGGGTGGGTGGGAGGAGCCAGCTTGAAGACCTTCCGGCAAGATTTAAAGTGGCAAGGAACCTGCCAGACAGTGTGGATGAACAATATATCCATGTCCCTACAAACACTGTGTCTGATATGGTCCCAGGTGTGCCCCCATCCGGATTCGCATGCATCCGAGGCAAGAATCTGCATTTTAGTTGGTATGAGAAATGGAATATCCTGAAGAGGTTGCAGCAGTCCATCCACTAAGTCAGTGCTTTGTGCCAAGGGAGACATGATGAGCAACTTTTGATGCAGGTAATCTGTCAATTGATCCCATTTTACTCTTTTGTTTTGGTTAATTTGTCAATTTTTCAAAACCCACCACATAACAATTACAACATATGTTGCAATATCCAGTAAATTACTGTCAACAGACAAGACAACGTAAAAGACACATTAGTGAATAAATGTGACTGTGGGACCCAACGTCTCTTGCAACCTTCTTTCCCTCTGATGCTATCCCTTGCTGTCCACTGCACTCTTGTCTCTCCATTGTTGATTTTCTTCCATTGGCAACCCCTCCCCCCCTTCTTCATTTCCCCTCTGCCTACCTTTCAAAACTCCTGTCCGCTCCTCCTTCCTACACCTCTCCATGTTCCGTTTCCTACCCTTAGCGTGCACGCACACACACATACCTCTCATTCCTCTCTGCCTCACCTCAAGGGTTCATCCATTCCTTGCCCCCCCTTTTTTTTTTTTTTTTTTTTTACACTTCCACCCGGCTATCTTCCTCCTCTCCCATCCCTCTTGCAGCTCCTCCCTCCTTTACCCTCCATTATCACTGCTCAATTTGGCCCTTTCCTATAACCCCACCTTAGTGCCCCTTGTGCTCTTTCCTCCCTGTCTGCTTTAGCCAGCTTGGCATTTCATCTTTGCACTTAAGAACTCCTTTAACCTCTCAGCACTTTGACAAAAGAACAGTTTAAAATTCAATCTTGCCATGTTCTCCCAGTCATTAGACCTAGTATTTGTGAAAATTTCTGATGTTTGTAACCAATGTTTGATCCTGATGCAGAACGTCTTTGTATTCGCCGTGTGCATTTCTTTTAACTACTGAACTCATTGCCAATTCTGTGATTGGATGCTTGTTATTTGTACTGTGTCTCTGATGTGGAACCTCTGTAAAAGAGCCTCTGGCTCAAAGGTCTTTCCGAATAAATAGAAAAAATATATTTTGCTCATATCACAGGAGGTAGTGGGGCAAGCACAGTGGAGGGGTCTGAGCATACCTGGGACAGGCACAAGGGAAGCTTGAGAGAGGAGGGAGTGA
The DNA here is from genome assembly GCA_016271365.2 of Neoceratodus forsteri. Lineage (NCBI taxonomy): Eukaryota > Metazoa > Chordata > Ceratodontiformes > Ceratodontidae > Neoceratodus > Neoceratodus forsteri. The sequence continues at coordinate 887,458,292 of CM057450.1, read as the reverse complement.
TGAAAAGCCACTGATCACAAAGGGCCAGTGGCCACAAACAATGTCTAGGGCCTACGGGCAGACTGGATTGGCCTACTGGTCCTTATCTGCTGACAATTTCTATGTTTCTGTTCACTGGGCACAAGTCTCAGCTTTCTGGTCTAAGGTACAGAATCAGAACAAATTCTCATTATACAGAGCACCCGTTTCCACAGTATTTCAAATTTCAGACGGTATTGTAACACTCATGCAGTAATATTTTCCATTTCATACTTATCATTCATTAGTTTATACCATAAATCTAAAGTGGGAACTTTGGCAACCAGTTTTTTGTAATAACTTTCCTAGCTACTAGTAAGCACATGCTCAAAATATCCCAATATATTTCTAGGGAAAAAAGTATCTACAGAGTGAGGACTAAAGATGGATCAAAACATGTGCATGTCTTCTATTGCCCCTTTGCATCCTCCCCAGAAGTGCAGGGGAACCAGGACCCATACTAAGCTTGCTGGGAGGGAGTGCAGAAATATCATGAGATACCTTTTAATGAAAAGTGTTTCCATTGGAGTGAATTAGTGGGTTTATGGGTATATGCTAGACGTTGCTCCCATTTCTTGAGGGCTGATCTGTACTCCTAGGTGCTGCTGCAATCTGACTCGAAAATAATCAGAGGGGAGGCTCTGTAGTTCAGTTAATGCCACATATGTATTTGAGAAATACAAGTCTGAAGAGTCTCCTGTTATCTTTTGTTGTATTAAAAGCACCAGACTAGGAACTGGTTGATCTGGAGGACAGACCCACTCTGCTCGCTGAATACATGTCCTTAACTGTAAATATCTGTATGCATCAGTGATACACGACCAACAAATTACTCTTCCAGACTACAAACTACTTAGAGCAGACAGGAATATGAATACGTTTGCAGTAACCAACATCCTTTGCAAAGCCAAGCCTAAAGAATACGAGGTTGTTTCACTGAAGCTTCACCTTCCCTCCATGGAATGCATTACCATTATAGGTGGCTATAGGCCTCCCATCTGGTGGCTCCGAAATTATCAACATTCTAAAATCCCTAACCTAAGCCGCCAACTCAGAAACAATAATCCTGGGGGATTTCAATATGGATTGGCTCACTACAAAATCTCACTGCCTAAAATCCCTCTGTGATGAGCCTGGTCTTGTACAATTAGTTACTGAACCCACAAGGAACAATACCTCCAACTCTGCTAAAAGCTCCATTTCAGATGTTATTCTAACCACCCACTCCCATAAAATCTCCCATTCAGCAGTATTCCATAATGATTTGAACGACCATGGCATGGTGGTTTGTACAAGATCACAAATTAAAACGTGCCAACAGTCCAAATTTAGAACTAAGAGGTCTTTTAGCAAATTTAATGTGTCAAGATTTCTGTATGACCCGAGCAGGATCAGATGGCAAGATGTATATCTCACAAAAACTGCAGACGAAGCTGTCTCCATCCTTAGTGACAATCCTACTACCCTGGTAAACAAGCATGCCCCCATTATCAAAGTAAGGGTGTGCAACGTTTCCCACCCCTGGTTTACCCCAGACCTAAAGGCAGCACTTACCAGAGACAAACTCTGGGCTAAGGCTAGGTAAACTAAGAGCCTTGCAGACAGGCAGGCCTTCAGAACTAGTAGGAATGCTTGCATCAAAAGCATTCGTGCTACAAAAGCAAACTTCTATATCTCCACCCTGGAACAAGTCAAAGGGAACCCCCAAAAAATCTGGAGAACACTTAAATCTATTGAAGGCCGTCCCTCAGCTCCATCTATCCCAAGATATTTACCAACGGCAGGATGGTGGAAAACAACACCCAAATCCTCAAAGAACTCAACTTACATTTTATTACCGCTGGACTTGCTTTCGACTCCTCACCCTACGCTAACCATGTGAATAGTACTGAAAGCTCCACCTCTACTACCTGCATTCCATCCCCTCCAGCTCTGTACTACTTATAAAGCTGAAGATTCTCTCCTTAATCTAGATCTCATTAAGAATGCCGGGGATGATGGACTTGAACCATTTTTCCTGAGAATAGGCTCTGCCTATCTCACTGCACCTATCCTACGTATCTTCAACCTATCCATTACCTCTGCAACAGTTCCATCTAGCTGGAAGTCTGCCCACATCCTTCCTCTTTTCAAATCAGGAGACTCCTGCGATTTAAACAATTACAGGCCCATCTCCATCTTGCCTGTTCTCTCTCAAGTTCTTGAAAAGCTGATCTATAATCAATTGAAACAATATATTGAATCCTACTCTCTCTTAAACCCTGCACAGTCAGGTTTCTGGTCTAAACACAGCACAGTCACTGCTTTGGCCAAGGTCATTAATGACTAGATTACTGCCGTGGACTCCAAGAAGGTCACCGGTGCAGTCTTCCTGGACCTTAGTAAAGCCTTTGATACTGTTGACCACCCCCTCCTAATCAACTGCCTTTCTAACCTAGGTGCCACTCTGTCTACCGTACAGTGGTTCACCAGTTATCTCTCTGGTAGGATGCAGAAAATCAAAGCAGATGGTCTCTCAGCCCCCTTTCCGACTGCCAGGAGAGTCCCCCAAGGTTCCATATTAGGCCCAATCCTATTCTCTCTATACATCAATGATCTTGATTCCTACATGACGAACTCCAGTATTCACTTCTTTGCAGAAGACACTGTATTGTATACCTCTGGCACAACTCTAATGGAAATTAGGGACGTCTTGCAAGCTGACTTTGCTCAGCTTGAAAGTAACCTTATTAAAGCCAAGTTCCTTCTGAATGCTAAGAAAACCAAGGCAATGTTCACCTCACGCAATCCCACCTTTGGCCCTCCTTCTTTGCTGCCAAAGAACTTTATCACTTCACTGGGAGAATCCTTGGAAGTCGTTTCTAAATTTAAATGCAACCCCCATTACCCGGGGTTACTAGAATCCCCGTAAGACCTAATGGTAGGCAGGGAAGGCAGCTTGTGAAACTCCCGTTAAATGGATTTCACACTGTCTCACCTGAGACTGAGGGATGACATCATTTTAGAACTGTCGCAGCTGCATAAGCCACACTGGAATGTTGCAGTAGGAGGTTACAGTAGAACGTTGGTAAATTTGAAGGCAGTCTGTGTGCAGTCTGAGTGAGATACAGTAGTGCAGCAGAGTGTGTGCAGGCTCTCAGAGCCTTAAGCTCTGTTTAAGAGCTACTTTTGTGTAAGGTGTGTGTTTCCACCTGAAGAGGAACACAGGAACGATTAATTGAAGTGGTGGAGACTGCTTTCAATGGTTCAGAGCCCCATCCCTGAGGGGATGGGGGGAAGGTGTTTGCCGGCTAAGGGAAAGAAGCTGCCTATTCAAGATGTGCTGAAGCACCAGAAGCTCTGAGAGGAAGATTCCTTGTGGAGGAAACGCCTGTGGGGCACCTGCAACGAAAGTGCGAGTTCGCTCTGAAAAAGGGCTAAGTGTTTTCACCTGAAACAGAAGGAAACCTAAAGGGACTGTTACTGTGGGGTCAGGAAAAGACAGCCAAGTACAGTTGAAAGAAAGTGGGGATTGGACTGCTCAACTTTGTGGGGGGGTCTAGAGTAATGGACAAAGCCACGTATAAGTATGTTCAAGTCCAGCACAAATGGGAAGCAAGACAAGTAGATGGAATGCGAAATACATTTGGCAAGAATCTACATTGCAAAGTTTTACAGGATGAGGTGTTTCTGTCCAGAGAAATGGCCGGGTATGGATTGTGGGAGCGAGAGGTGGGAGACCCACCCCACCATCAGTAATATCCAAATTCACCTCTACAGATTTGCTCCGAGACACCTTTTGCTTTCCGTCAGGTACTTGGGCAGTGCCTGAGGAAAGTACCCGGATGGAGCCTAGGTGCTCTTAGGTGGTTTAGGGAGCCACCAGAAATGTTTCCATTAAGTATGGTATGTATCCAAGTGGCTGGCAAAGGAGCCGAGCCAAGGAAAACCCAAAGTAGTGTACCAGTTCGGGCTGTATAACCCAAAGCAGCGTGCAACTCCGGGCTGTGTGCCTAGTGGGTTCAGAGCCTGAGGGCTAAAGTGATGAGGATGTGTTCTGGTCTCTTTTAATCTGCATTACCAGGAGTGTAGCCCCGTGGGGGTCCATCTATGCTTTGTTTATTCTGTTTGGATGTGAATAAAAGCCATACTTTAGAATCCTACTTCTGGTACTGGACATTAGTTATTGCTTCCTGTGTTCAGAATTATTTAGGTGCCCCTGTGCAGAGTAGCCAAACCTAGCCTTTGTGCCGAGTGACCTATTCCTCCCCGAACCCAAACCACCTGGTATTGCTGTCAGATACAAACGGCATGCCGGCCTGGGGTTACATAAATATCTTGGATTTTGGATAGACAACAAGCTCACCTTCAATGACCACATTGAGGACCTATCCAAGAGGCTCAAAGCACGGCTAGGCTTCTTCTTTAGAAACAGGTCTCTCTTCCCTTTTGCGACCCGAACCAAGCTTGTACTGGCCACATTTCTTCCCCTACTTGATTACGGAGATTTCATCTATGCCACCTCTGCAATCTCAAGCCTAAGTAAACTGGACATTCTCTACCACTGTGCCATATGGTTCATCACCAGCACCCCCCACAGAACCCATCACTGCGACCTGTACACAGCTGTCGGCTGGACCTCACTCACCACCAGACGCCTGCTCCACACTGGGATCTGGACTCCCAAGATACTCCTTCACAAACTAACAAGCTACATAACTTCTCATCTGCATCTCCCGCAGTGCTTACTCACTCAGGAAATCAAACTACATCCTGCTCGACGTCCCAAGAACTCATACTACCTTTGGACAACATGCCATTTCATTCGCACTTCCCACATTCTGGAACCAACTCCAAACTGTATTGAAACTAACCACCACTGTCCCAATTAATCTCTACAAAGCTTTATCTTCATCTAAAATAAAAGATAGCTGTCACTGCCACTAAACCCCCTTCCCCTTCAACCTTACATTAGCTACTCATACACAGACTGCCCCTGCTCTGTCCAAATCAGGTCGGCAACCTAACAGGAAGTATAAGACTAAGTTTAAGAGCCATAGACTTGATTCCCATGATCTGCATTTTACTGCCCTTCACCTCTAGATCTCATCACATCTTTCTCCCCTTTACTCTTCTAGCCCCTAGCCTCATCTTCTTGCTTTCACAATTTCTCCCTACCTTCCTTCTTAAGCTCTCCCGGCCATCCCTGCACACTAACCTTCTCCTTTAATGCACTTATCTGTATTATGTGTACAACTCTTCCCAAACAACTGCTGATAAAGTATCAGACTTTACTGCCAGAACCCTGCTATACCTGGGTGTATCACATCATGAATTGTCATTTGTGAACTTATGTACCTTTATTTCGACTGACAATGATACCTTGTATGTAATGTCCATATGTCTATGTAAATGACCCAGGACCTCCTTGTGAATGAGCTTGCTCAATTGGAGTTTTTCCTGCAATAAACGAACTTAAAACTTAAACAGGCCATACTTCTCTGCCACCACCTTAAACTTCATAAAGGTAATTTCCTTCATACAGTGAAAAGGCAGATAAAGTCCTCCATGTTCACACCTTCTGTAAGTATGGTCTATACAGCCAGGGACATATTCTGGGTCATAAACAATGCATGAGATCAGATACCAGTAAGGTTGTAAATTTGCCTGGTGTGCTCTCACATTAGAATTGTATCCCTTGGAACAAATATCAGCAAGACTGCGTAATCGTTTATACGCATTTCAGCTTAGGTGGCGCAGGTGGGTATTATTTCAACTGGATAATTACTCTGATTTTATGCCCTAGAAGATAAAAGTCCTCTCACCAATACTTAATTCCACCACAGTCTTCAGTAGTATCCTGTCTGACATGGGTCGACTAAGGCTTCTCCTACCTTCATCCAATTCTCCTTTTCCTCTAATGATCTTTTTATACACAAGCTTAACTTTTTCACTGGTGAATTTTTATGTCTTATTGCATATCGCACACACTACTGTCCACATATTAAAATGTGCCGCTATTAGAGTTGGCTGCAAAACCATACTGGATTAGCATCATGGACAGTCAGTTATTACTAACGAAAATTAAGTAGCCAAACATTCCAGCTTGCGAATAGGTTAACTCAATTCAGCACACCAATAATGATACTATGTAAGCTGTAGTACCTATTCTTAGCCTCTCCAGGTCCCCAGATGCCGGACCATACAGGGCCAAAGATCTTTTGCCTATCGTGCCCCAGCTGGTACAATGCCCTGAGCTCGCTCATTACATCCTCCACGTTACTAGGAGCTTTCAAATCTATGCTTTACTCTCACCTCTCAGCCTCTAGCTCCTGTGACTGCCTTGACTAATGATTCTTCCCTCATGGCTGTTTTACTGTTTTTCATCCTCCTCCTCTGCTCCTTTCTTGACAAAGGCATCAGAGTACCTCTAACTACACTAAGTCTGCTCCCCTCCCCATATCTCCTCCTACCCTTCCCACCTTGACCATTCCTCCAATGTTTTTTTTTCCTGTGATGTACTGTATTATACTGGCTTATTGAAACCTTAATAATTTGCTGACCAGACCATTCTATGTAATATGTCTTGTTTGTTTGTACATTGATGATGTGGAACCTTTGAGCCAATGGCTCTTTTACAAAGGTAATAATTCCTAGAACAATAAACTAAATGATATATGGTATAATCAGTTGTCACTTTATAGTTAGAAGCAATGTGCGCTGTAAGCTTGTGTAGTTTTATGGACATACTGTACCTGTATTTCTCGCCACTAAAATGCAACAGAACATAGATCCAACACAAAAAAAAAAAGGTTGTAAGTCTGGGTAGTCGACAGTCTTACCCCAGTGCCAAAGGGTTTGGGTTGTGACTGCACGGTCTCCATCGGTATGCAGCAGGGTACACATAGTTGTAATACCTTTTGCTGAAAGGGAGTAAATCTTCTTCCTTTAATTCTATTACCTTCCTAAGGACATTACAAGGTGGGGGAGAGCCAATAAAAATAGTTTACTCACCTGTAACCGTAGTTTTAGGAGTGGTATATGGTGTACATCCACACTCTGGAAGAATCCGTTCCCTTTAAGATGAGACCAGAAGGTCTTCAAGCTGCTCATCCACCCACCCACCCACATGGATGGTATCCTCCTCAACACTGCCCTATGACATCAGATCTTGCAAGCTGGAAGCAAAACAGGTGTACCACTTCCCAGGAAGGTTGGGTGGGTTGTGTGGGCGTACACCATGTACCACTCCTAGAACTATGCTTACAGGTGAGTAAATACAGGTTACTCACCTGTAACAGGAGTTCTAGGAATGGTATATGTTGTTCATCCACACTTATTGGCAGGTATCCTTGCCTTTAAATCTTGCCGGAAGGTCTTCAAGCTGGCTCCTCCCACCCACCGGGTGGTAAAACTCTCGGCTCCACCCCATGGCCTAGATCTGGCCGCTGGAAGCTCAGGTTGTCGCGTCCGAAGCCGGAGAATGAGGTCGTGTGGATGAACAACATATACCATTCCTAGAACTCCTGTTACAGGTAAGTAACCTGTATTTCTAAGGACATGGATATGTTGTTCATCCACACTTATTGGCAGACTCCTAGCAGTTCTCTGGGAGGAGGGAGGCAAGGCGCACATAGAGACTGAAGAACCGAGGCCCCAAAACCAGCATCCCGGCGTGCCTCAAGGTCGATGTGGTAATGGGTGATGAAGGTGTGTGCTGACTTCCAGGTAGCAGCCCTGCAGATTTCCTGGATAGGGACGTCCCTGGAAGCAGCCACCGATGCAGCAGTATGGCGGGCAGAATGAGCTCTTATCCCTCTGGAAGGCTCCATGCCCGCCAACTTATAGTAGAGATCTATGCAGGAGGTGACCCACCTGCCTATCGTCTGCTTGGCTGCAGGTCTGCCAGGTGCGGCTTCAGCATAGGTGACAAACAGCTAGCGAACCTCACCCGACTTTCAGCTATGCGCCCTTATAGTAAGCGGCGCCTTCTAGGGTCCAGAGTATGGAGCCTATATTGACCTCTGAGGTGTGATAGGGTAGAACACTGGCAGAGTCAACACCTGGTTAAGGTAAAGCTTCGACACCACCTTCGGAAGGAATTTCGGGTGGGGGCGCAGGACAACCTTGTCCCTGTGGAAGACCAGGTAAGGAGACTCGATGCAGAGTGCCTGGAGCTCTCCCATCCTTCTGGCTGACGTGATAGCCATCAAGAAGGCGGTCTTCCACAACAGGTGAGAGAGTTCACACCTGTGCACTGGTTCGAATGGCTTGCCCATGAGCTTTGTCAGTACCAGCAGTAGATCCCACGAAGGTGGAGGTTCTCGCACCGGAAGGGAAATGTGATCAAGGCCTTTGAAAAAGCGCCAGACCACCTTCTCCTGCACCACCGACTGCTTCCCGGCCCGGCGCCCAGTGGCAGAGATGACTATAGGTGCACCTTAAGTGCGTCGTGAAGCCCCTTGCTGAAAGGGACAAAGGTAGTCCAATATGCTCGCCAAGGAACAGGAGGAAGGGTCCAGGCCCTTGCCTGACACCAAATGGAAAATCTTTTCCATTTGAAGGCATAGCATTTTCTGGTCGACTCTTACGGGGCGCCTCAACTACGTTGAGGACCTCGTCGGAAAGACCCAAGGCCTGGAACTCTAGCCGCTCAGGAACCAGGCCATCAGGTGCAGGATTGAAGGTCCGGATGGAATACCTTCCCCTGATTGACTGAGAGCAGGTCCGGGCGAGCTGGAAGCTGCCTCGGGAGCCTGGAGCTGAGGCTGAGGAGATCTGGGTACCAGTACTGGCGGGGCCAGTCTGGGGCTATCAGAATCACCTGCGCCTTGTCCCTCCTTGCTTTGAGAAGCACCTTGTGCATCAAGGGGAACGGGGGAAAGGCGTAGAAGAGGCCCGGGGTCCACGGCCTCGAGAAGGCATCCCCCTGCAGCGATCCCTGCTGAAGGGGGCGGGCATGGAACAGCCTCAGCTTCGCATTCTCCTTGGAGGCAAACAGGTCCACCTGAGGTGTGCCCCAATGGGAGAATAGATCTTGTACTACCTCCGGCAGGAGAGACCACTCGTGGGACTCAGCCCCTATCCGGCTTAGGGCATCGGCCAGGGTGTTGGAGGCTCCTGCCACATGAATGGCTAGGAGATCCGCCTCCAAGCTTCGCACGAGTGACCAGATGCGGAGAGCTTCCTTGCATACAAGCATGGAGCGCTGGCCCCCGCCTGGCGGTTTAGATAGTACATGGTCGTGGTGTTGTCCGTCTGGACCGGACCACTTGACCCAAGAACGGAGCAAAGGCGGTGAGAGCTAGGTGGACCGCTCGGAGCTCCAGCAGGTTGATGTGGCATCGGGACTCCCTCGGGGACCAGAGGCCGTGCGCTCGGTGTTCCCCCAGATGGGCACCCCAACCCATCAGAGAGGCGTCGGTCGATAGAGAGACCGTCGCTCGGGGCGGACAAACGGGATGCCCTTCTGCAGATGAACTGGAACAGTCCACCACTGGAGAGCGTTCCACATCCCCTGGGTCACCGTCACTAGCTGGTCCAATGGATCACAGCGTTGGGACCACTGGCTGGCCAGCCCCCACTGAAGGGGACGCATGTGCCAGCGGGCCCAACGGACCATGCTGGTACAGGCCGCCATGAGACCCAGGAGGCGCAGGAAGTCCCGGGCAGGGCGCAATTGCCCAACCAGAAATGACTGGGCAAAGGAGGAAAGAACCTCGACCCTGTCCGCCGGGAGCCGTGCCCTGGCTCGAATAGAGTCGAGCTCTGCCCCGATGAAAAGAATCACCTGCTTCGGTTCGAGTTCCAACTTGGCCTCGTTGATGAGGAAGCTGACCTGAGAGCAAACCTGGAGGGCCAGATCTCTGGACCGCTCCACCTCCTGTCTGGAGGGGGCTGCTATCAGCCAATCGTCCAGGTAAGGGTAAACCCGGACCCCTCGGCACCGCAGGAATGCTGTCACCACTGCCATGCATTTGGTGAAGACCCTGGGAGCTGGAGATAAGCCGAACGGCATGGCTTGGAACTCGAAAAGGGATCCCTCCACTCGAAAGCGAAGGAACCTCTGATGAGACGGACGGGTAGGGACGTGAAAGAACGCGTCCTGCAGGTCCAGAGAGCAGAACCACACGACATGTTCCAAGGATGGTATTATCTGAGCCAGAGTGACCATCCTGAAGGTTCGAGACCTTAGGAACTTGTTTAGGTTGTGTAGGTCGAGAATGGGACGCCAGCCCCCCGTCCGTTTCGGAACCAGGAAGTACCTGGACACGAACCCCGGGTTTGAGGGGGGTCCGCCACCTCTCTTATCACCTCCTTCTCGAGGAGGAGAGCCGGCGTCAGCTCGGCGAGCTGACAGCGAGGCTTGGACCCCGAGGTGCGACGGCTCTGAAGGGTGGGGCCTGCTCGAACTCCAGAGGCAGACCCTTTCCACCACCTCCAACACCCACCGGTCTGTGGTGATAGCGGACCAGGTGAAAAGAAAGTGGTGCCGCCCCACGGGGGCACCTGGGAGTGAGGCGAGGGGTTGGGGCGACACCTCAACCCGTCACTGGGCAGGCTTGGAGGAAGGACGGCCGAGGAACTTCCAGGGCCTTTACCTCCTGCTTCCTGGAGGAGGAAGCCGCGGGCTTGGGTTTGGGGCTGCTGCACGAGCCTGCTAGCCCTGATGCTGCTGGCCGGACGTGCATGAGCGCAGGCGGACGAAGGGCTTGGGTTGCGGTCTGCGGCTCTTGTCCCTCTGGCGGATGAGACAGAGTCCAAAGTGGCATTGGACTTTTGATCCTCTGGAGGTGGCCTTCCACTCCAGGGCCAAGAGGTCGGTCCCAGGAGGGACATCCACCAATTTGTGCTGGATATCCGCTGTGAAGGTGGATATCCTCAGCCATGCCCGACGGCGCATAGCCACTGCGGCCGCGACTGACCTGGCGCATGAGTCTCCAATGTCCAGAGCAGTCTGAAGTTGCTGCTTGGCCACCAACCTGCCCTGGTTCCGCACCTGTCTATCCGTGGTCTGCAGGTCAGCGGAGATGAGGGACTACCTCGTCAGGGGCCAACAGGGCATGGGAGAAATAATATATAAACGCGGCCGAGCTGGCCTGGCGAAGGCCAAGGGAGGATGCAGCGTAGACTTTTCGCCCGGCATAGTCCAATTTCTTGGACTCCTTGTCGGGAGGTTTGTCCACGTCCCTAGCGTTTCCGGCACGCCAGAAAACGCTGTCGGTAACTAACCCCTCGGCTGAGGGATGTTCCGAGAAACCGGACAGGGAACTGGTAGGGACTGCATACTTCCTGGCCGAAGGCGCAGGGCAGGAAGCAGGTCGCTGCCAGAGCTCCAAGGCCGGGCCCACAATGGCCTCGGCCACAGGAAAGGCCTCCATAGGGGAATCCCCTCGGTCCAATATCTCCGTGAGGGGATACTTGTCCCGCTTGGATACGGGCTCGAGCTGCATCCTGGTGGACTCCGAGATGAGCCTGAGCAAACCCAGGAGGACGAAGGGCTGTCGTCCAGCGACTGACCTCCAGAGGACTCCAAGTCCACTCGCCTGGAGAAAAGGGAGGAATCGTTGTCGGACTCGGAAGAGTCCGCAAAGAGCTGCCTCGGGCCTGAGCCACCCTCCACCTGCCGAGGGCGATCGGGAGTGAGGGTGACCGACAGCCTATGGGGCAGACCCTGAGCTGACCGAGAGTTCTTGGTCGGAGCCCCAAACAGCGGCTGTGGAGGCGGAGGTTCCACCGGAATCAGTGGAGCAGCTGGTTTTGGCCGAACAACCGGCCTGGGAACAGGCTCCTCGGGTAAGACGAGGGGTTGTTTCGGCCGCTCCGGTGACAGCCACTTAATGGCCGGGGAAGGCGGCGTCGGCTTGTTCCCGGTCAGAAGGAGCTGTTGCCACATGAGGTCTCGTATCGTCGTCGTAACCCGTAGTGTCCCTCATCCGAGGAGGAGGACGGCTGCGCCGCTTACATGATGCCGGACCGACTATGGACGGTGGTATCGGCTGGACCATGAAGAAGTCCGAGACCGAGAACCTCGGCCTTTCCGGGGCGTGCGGGAGGGGCGGTGGAACCGGCTCCTCCCTCGGCTCGGAGGGTTCACCCGGGGCTGTGGAACCGGAGGCACTGGCAAGCCCACGGGATCCTCAACTCCCACCGGGGGAACCAGTGAAAGAGGATTTTCGAACCTGTCCAACGGGTCGAGAAAGATCTCGACTGCGTCGACGGGAGTCTCGGTCAACTGACCTGACGGGGACACCGTGAGACCAGTGGCCGAAGCTGAACGATCAACCGAAGTCAATGGCCGACAACTCGGGGAGAGGGACCTTTCCCGCTCCCAAGAGTGTCAACGGAGGGACTTACCCTTGTCTTTCTTCTTGGACCGAGAAGAAGGTCCAGCAGACGTTGGTCCCTCTCCTCTAGTGGAGAGGGACAGAAAGCTCCTTAAAGGAAGCTGTGTAAGAGGAACCCAGGGAGAGCGGGATAAATGCAGCGGTCGAGGAAGCTGCAGCCCGCGCCGCCTCCTCTTCGAGGGCGATCATCTGCTCTAGCTGATCCGCCGACTCCGCCGCCGCGGAAACCGCTTGACCGGGCCTCTTTTGACTTCACGGAGAAAGCGTTTCTCAGGGCACCCCAGTTGTAAGCGGGCGACGGTCTTAGGGGCGTGAGCTGAGAAGGAAGAGCACAGATGCATAAGCCTGCGGGTGCGTGCTCAAGGCCTAAACAGTAGACTGCATTGGTAGTGGGATCCATCCGAGACATCTTCTGCCCGCAAGGACACCTCCGAAAACTGGGAGTCGATTTGTCCATCGCAGCCGCGAGGGATAGAAGACCGAAGTCTATAATGCAAAAAACTTTTAAATTCGGAAAACCGAACAATTAGGAACCAGTCTTATACGCAGAGCGTTAAGGAGGGAACCTGAGCTTCCAAGCGGTAAGGAAGATCTGGCGTCATGGGCGGAGCCAAGAGTTTAACCACCCGGGTGGGTGGGAGGAGCCAGCTTGAAGACCTTCCGGCAAGATTTAAAGCAGCAAGGATACCTGCCAATAAGTGTGGATGAACAACATATCCATGTCCCTAGAACCTCTTTTTCTAAGGGTGGGAATATGGTGTACTATCCACACTCTGGTAGACTCCTACTAGTTCTCTGGGAGGAGGGGGCAAGGCACACACCCTCTATTTGGGAAACAGAGAATGGAAAACCAAGGCCCTAAATCCAGCATCCTGGAGTGACTCAAGGTCGATGTGGCAATGGGAAATGAAGATGTGTGCCGATATCCAGGTAGCATCTCTGCAGATTTCTTGGATGGGAACATCCCTGGAAGCCGCCACCTAGGCAGTGGTATGTCTGGTGGAATGAGCCTTAAACCCAATGGAAGGCTTCCTACCTGCCAACCTGCAGTAGTAGTAGTCGTCGTAGAGTTCTTTTCAGGTGCCCTTCCCTGTAGGCTCACGGCACCATTATAACAAGACAAACAGAACAGTTAGGAAACAGTCAACATACAATATATAAAATTTATATAAACCCCATTAAAATCAAACATACTGATTCCCAAACTGTCTAGTAATCCCACAATACATTCCTCAGATCCCAAAGGCCTGTTCAAACTGGAAAGTTTGAAGATGTTTTCTTTAAAAACTCTATGGATGGCACCTCCCAGATATACCCCAGTCATTAATTCCAGAGGACCGGGGCTGTCACCTCAAATGCCCAGTCGCTGGAAGATTTTAGTATAGTGCTAAGTACCTCCAGGAGGGCCTCTCTAAACAATCTAAGAAAGCCAGACGGGGTGTAGGGATGCAGAAGCTCCCTCAGGTGGCCCAGATCCAACCCATGTAGGGCTTTATAGGTCAAACGACCTACTTTAAAAGTGATGCGCCATCGCAAAAGCAGCCAATGCAGTTCATGCAGCACCAAAGTAATGTGGCTGAAACTCTAGTGTTCAGTCAACAGCTGGGCTGCAGCGTTCTACAAAAGCTGCAGGCACCATATCGCACCAACCCTGACCCCAATGTAGACTGTATTACAGAAGTCAAGCCTTGAGGTGACAAATGCATGTACCAGCATGGCCAGGTCATTACAGGGGATACGGGATTTAATTCAGGCGATGTTCCAGAGAAGGTGAAAACCGGTCCGGACAGCAATCGACACCCGAGCATCTAGTGTCGACTCATTGTCCAGAAAAATGCCCACATTCTTCACCTTAGGGGAGGCCTTTAGTTTGGTTAATGCAGGATACAATTCGCCTGCCAATCATTCACTTTTTTATCCGGATATTCAGATAAATCTTTGAGTATGAACTATTTTACAAAGGTTCCATGCCAGAATGAGAAACAGGACAGACATTACAAAAAATAATACATTACAGTTTATAAGGTTACAGGCAAAAAATAATTACATGAATCATAGGCAATTGCCTTATACAGCAGGAGCAGATAACTACTGTGAGATATACCTGCATAGCTACCACAGCTGGGCTTGTCAAAGCAGAATATGGAGGAGAGTGGTTATTGAGCAAAGCAAGTGGGAGGAAGGGAGAGGTGGGGGTGATTGGGCGGGGAGGACGGAGCTGGAGGGGTGGTGAACAACATAGGGTGCTGGTGAGGGAGAAGGAAAAGTGGGTGGTGTCACCAAGTGCGGTGGAAGTAAGAGTTTCTAGTAGGAGGATGGGTGACTAGTGGGCTGCTGGGGGTTGCTGGGGCGTGAGGGGATGTGTTAGGGGTAAGATCCCAGGATGGTGAATAGGTCAGTCTAGGGGAATCATGCTCAGTTCAGACAGTCACGGGTGTTTACATTAGTAGGCGTTTTTTCAGTTTTTTTTTAAAGGACCAAATGTTAGTGGTGTTAAGTGTCGCAGTACAGATCTCATTAAGCCACAGTGAAGCTCGGTAGGAGAAAGATCTTTGTCCCACTGTAGTTCTACGAAAAGGGACACCAAGCAGGGTCGACGCTGTTCTTCGAGTATTGTACTTAGATCTGGTTTCCTTAACCAGATCAGCTATGCTGGTTGGGGTTAAGGAGAGCATAGTCTTCCTCCCAAGCAAGCAGGTTTGGTATCTGATCCTATTTCAGAGCGATAGGATGTTGGCCTGCCCATACAGGGTACAGGTGTGTGCATGTGTAGCGGTCTGCATTTAGCAGTAGTCTGCAAGCCCAAATCAGTGCTGTGGCTACCCTTTTGAGGGCCGTATCAGAGGCAGCGCCGTAAACCACAAGACCGTAGTCTACCAAGGAGAGGATGGAGCTGGAGACTCGGAGCTGGAGAGCTTCTGTAGTTAGGCTTTTTTTGTGCTTAAACAAGATCCCCACTTTGGTGTTCATAGCTTTAACTACCATGTCAATGTGCTGAGTAAATGAAAGGGTGTCATCAACCATGACTCCCAGGTACCTGAAGGAGCGTACTTATTCCAGGGGACAGCAAGGCAGTTTGTGACTGTAAGGTCTGGGCACCTCCTTTTTAGTTGTGGGCTTAAGAGGAGCATCATCTTGGTTGTTTTGTAGTTTAGTAGCAACCTTTGGGAGTAAAACCAGGTCTCTAGCTGCAGGAAGGATGTTTGTAACTCGGCTTGCAGGAGGTCAATTTGGGAGTGACAATGAAGAATGACAGCATTATCAAAATATACAATGACTTTACTGGGGCAGGCATCCAGTAGATTGTTCAGAAACATGAGGACTAAGGCTGGTCCCTTGAGGCACTCCAAGGGAGATGTCTTTAGGAGCTGATACAGAGTGACCTATCTTGATTCTTTGACACCGGGACGTTAGGTAGTCCTGCAACCACTGGCTGGCATTAGGGGAGACATCAAGGGCATGTAGTTGAGTGAGCAGGAGCGGGTAGCAGACTGTGTCGAATGCCTTGGTCAGATCAATAAAGATATAATCAACCAGTTTACCAGGGGTCTACCTTAACTTTTTTTTGCACTAGCCAGCTGGGCTAGTGAACCAGAGACTGCACTAGCCCGCAGTCAGTATGGTTCACAGTGATTTGTTAAACAAAAGGCAAATAAAATCATAATGTATCAGGCCTTTGTCTGAATTTATTTGAAACCTAAATTAGAAATGAACTTTGTGAAATTAAATACTTCATATACGTATAACACTCCGTGAATTCAGTGTCTTAATATCATTTTCTTAAAGTTCTTAATATAAAAATCAAACATTCCTTAAATGTTGCTAGACTGTGTGGTGTCAGGGGAGTGTGGCTCACTCTTAAGTACACTTGTATCACTATCACAGTCACTCTCAGACAGACCACAGGGACAAGGCTGAAAAGAACAGTGGCGGTCGGAATGCTGGTTTAACCTCCCTGTGTTCCTGGGCTGTAGCCTGTTAGTCTCTTGTTTAATTAGCGCCACGGTCTCTCACTGTTCCGAGCACATCCTGGTGTGAATGCTAGCAAATCTAGCTGTGTTATTTTACTTTGAGGGGGTGGAATTGGGAGGGTCTGTCTTTGTACCATTACTGCCTGTGGAGATAGAGACCAGTTGTTACAATTAGGATGGTGGAGCCCGTTTTCTCACTGGCGCATATTTGCTGCAGCTGCTTCAGGGTTTTGGAAGCAGCTTCTCAGAATGATGGTGACCACAGGATGTCGGGGTCGGGACAAGGCGTCTTACTGCTCCGACTGTGCCATGTCCTGACTCTTGAATGCTGCAGACTGTTGACTGTTCAATTTTCTGGGGGGTGTGCTCGGTCACAGTTTTCTTTGGAAGAGACCATTTTCTCACTCGCTACTGCTGCCACTGCTGCTTGCAGCTTCTCAGATGATGACCACAGCACAGGTGACAGGGCCAAGGCTAAAACAAATGGAAGAGTGGAGATGAAGTCAGAGTGCATTACGCTTCAGCAGTCTGTCTTGATTTACTTCTGACCCAAAGTTATGGCGCAGATGCTGCCCTACCACTAGTCTTGACTTAAATACTGAGCTGCTTGTTTTTAATTATATACAATTTGTGGTCTCACTTTTCCAACCACACTGTGTCCTGAATGCTGCTCCTCAGGTGTTGTTCAGTTTGAATGGGGGAGGGTGCTCCGTTGTGGTCTCAGTCAGTTGTCTGATAAGAGTTTTTTTTTTTTTTTTGCTTTACTTCGCTGCGGTCTCACTGCTTTGCCCGTGCTTCATGCTGGTGCTTTTTTTTCTTTGCAACAACACAAGCGCTACACAGCACAACAGGCAGAGAATGGAACTGTAGCTTTCCACCAGAGGAACTCCACTAGCCCAACCGGGCAAGTGACAGAGATCCTGCATTAGCCCGCGGCAATCTGCACTAGTACCCAGGCTAGTAAATGAATGTTGGAAGATCGACACCTGGTTTACCCTCGTCCAGGGCCTTATGGGCATAATCAGTGAGGTCCACCAGTGCAGTGGCTATGCTGTGGGTATTTCCTAAATCTGTGCTGCTGGGAACATTGCAGCTGGTATTCTTGGATATAGTCTGTGAACTGGTCTGCCACAATCTTTTCCAAGGCTTTGGGGGGAGAACAGAGATGGGCCTGTAGTTTGCTGGTGAGTGACCGATCCCTGCCCTTAAGCACTGGGGTCACTAGAGTTCGTTTCCAACGTGATGGGAATTTGATGAGCTGAAGTGACTTAAAGATTGTTGTGATGGGAGCGATGACTTTGTCGATGGTCAACGAGAGCAGTTTCATATCAATACTGTCACTTCCCATTCTAGTTTTCCCCAGGACCTTTTTAAAATAACCCAAAGTTTCTTGGACTGTGATTCTCTAAGTAGAATTGGGGGTGAGAGTTATCAGATTGGTGGCTACTGCTCACATTGATGGGCTTTAGGTATCTGGACAAGAGAACGGAGCTAAGGTCCATGAAGGTGGTGTTAAATTCTTTGGCAATAGTTTTTCAGCAATTAGCTGCCGGTCTCCAAGGCGTGGCTTCAGCGTAGGTGACAAAGAGTTGGAGAATCTCTCCCCAAATTTCAGCCAAGCACTCCTTATAGCAAGCAAGTATCTGCCTCAGAGCCAACATATGAAATCTGTGCTCAGCCTCCAAGGCTGGAGTGGTGAAATGCACAAAGGGGTACATCACCTGGTTATGGTGAAACTCCCAAACAACCTTCAAGAGGAACTTCAGGTTGGGTCGGAGGACAGCCATGTCCTTGTGGAAGACCAAGTAAAGAGACTCCACCAAGAGCACCTGGAGCTCACTAATCCTTCTGGTGGAAGCAACAGCCACCAAGAAGGCAGTCTTCCATGACAGGTGAGAGATGGGACATCTGTGCATGGGTTCAATGGTTCGAATAGCTTGCCCATGAGCATCTCCAAAACCAGCAGCAAGTCCCAAGGTAGTGATGGTTCACGCACTGGTGAGGACTGTGAAGGTGTTGGGATAGAAGACAAGACACAACTTCCAGTTGTAGAATGTAGCACTCAAACGTCCAAATATTTATTTGGATCACACAGAACAAAATAAAGCATCAGCGGACTTACGACGACAAAATAAAATCAAAACTCCAAAGGCAACATAAATGCAGCTCTAGAAAAATCTATAAGGATGCTGACTTGACCGAGACCAACTCAAGACTGACTGTAAATAACAAATGAACTCTTTTTATAAGGAGAAACTGTCACCTGATTTGTAACCCTTCCCCTGAGCTTAGATGAGAGATATCTTTTGTTTAAATCAATTTTCTTTTACTCTCTCATACATTATATAGATTCACACAATTCATAAGAACATAAACATTACTCTAAATTTCGTTTTTGTAACATTAATTTAGTTCATCACTTTAAACTCCTCCCACATTAAGATATGGTATAAATATTGACACACAGAGGCCGGCCGGCTTTTAGAATGGCAAGAAAGAAGGGACAGAGAGTAGGGAGGTGATGAGGTTCAGCAGTTCATGTAAGTTAAGTAAGTATTAAACAAAACTTAGGGAATTAAACAAACACCATTTTCCATCTACTATTTGAACTTTATAAAGGAGGGTCTAGTCATTCGAATACTGAATCCAGTGTTATAAAACCAAATGTAACCCCCCTGCAAATGGGGGTTCCCAAAAGACTTCCAGGAGCTTGCTTGAATGCTCCAAGCCTGAATGGTGTTTGGCGTTTAAGCCATTTATCAGTGAGTGTTTTAGAGCCTCTGGTACTGTCTCTTTAAGAGCTGTCTGCTTGCAGACATAATTAGTTTGTATGGGGGACTGTGTGCTTCTCTGTTTGAGTACCACTCAAGCTGCTGCAATTCACTCCATTTTGCAGTCACTAGGAGTGCAAAGGAACCTATCTGAAAGATGTAACTGTTTGCCAGAAATCATTTACAGTAATAATGAAATTACAGTTTGTCTAACCTGCTTTCTTTGCAGTCAGAACTGTGTCTGCCTAGTTCCCATTCTGGTTTTGAACTGCTGAACTGGACCAAACAGTGTGGGTAAGCTAGCTCTAAAATGGTGCCTTGGACGAATCAGAACTTGGACTCATAATCTGAGCCAGCCACAAGAGGATTGTATGGGCAGTGACTCTGGGAGATGTAGTTTAGACTTCGGCGCCTTTTTGGACCAACAGCAGCAGTCTATTGTGAGTGACAGCCAATCCAGTCAAGAACTGGGAGGAACTCAAAGGAAGTGCCCGGTTTTGTCTGTTGTCTGTTGGATCTCTGAAGAGTAGAAACCAGGCTCACCCTGTAGAAGACTGGAGGAATTGCTGAAAATTGCACTCGGTCTGTCAGGAACTGAATCTGCTGTGTGTTCTCCCGGGTATTGTGCAGTAATTGCGATCGGGATACAGATGCAGCCTGCCTGGTATAGTGCTTTCTTTTTACCATATAAATGTGTGAAGAGGTTTGTGTACCTCAAGTGAATCCTGCTGCCATTAAGTGACTTTTGCCTGTGACTGTTTACCATATAAATGTGTGAGGAGTCTCGTGGAGCTCAAAAGTAGCCCTGCTGACGTTGAAGGACCCTATCTTGTTTGGAGGTCGTGAGTACTAATTGAGGTCGCTCCCTGTTGAATTGCCACATTAAATCCAAATGGAATTACTGTACTGCTGACTGTTTAATTTTCCTTTTCTCTGTGTGAAAGGGCCCCACCAGCTGCCACGGTTTGGACTAGCCACTAGGGCTTGGGTACCCAGGGACAGTAACTGGTAGGGATAGGCCTGTGCACAGAGCCATAGGTAGATGAGTAAAGTGATAAGCTAATTAACCTGATTTCCCCTGTCCTTGTTATATCCCCCTAAATAAATCAGAGCTGCTTGTTTCCGCAAAGTTATGCTGCCTGAGGTATTTGTCTATGTTAAAGTACTGTACTGTGATTGTTGCACTGTATCTTATTTCTACGGAGGTCCCAGTGCGGAACTAGTCCTGGGGGTAAGTGTATACGGTGAAGGTAATTCTGATATATTGTGTGGGCCACTAGTGGGAAGAAAGGGGGGTTGCAGTGTCCCAGAGGGCTGTGACCAAGTAAGTTTAACTATTGCAAACCCTGACCTCTGGGTGGAGGCACCCGCCATTGGATCCAGGCCCCTCAACCTGTTAGTGGCTAATCAGGCAGGGGTAGTAGCCCCTGGGATAGCGCCATCTAGGGGTTACAATTACAATTTCAGTGTTAGTTGATCCCTTTTGTCATGCAGGAAACACTGACACTGCACTTCATCCTGGCAGGCTTCACTGTAGGTATTGGGGGGTGCGAGGGTGCAGCAGGTATGCAGGGCAGCCAGACAGCGAAGCCAAACGAGCTAACCCCTCCCCCCATGCTAATAGGGTAGGGCCACAGGGGAATGAGGGGGAACTGGTTAAGGTAAAGAACGGAACTGGGCAGAGGGTGGTCTCCCTGAATACAAGGAGTCTGGGGAACAAAACAGCAGAGTTACAGGCTCTTTTGGCTTCAGTTTTTGTTTATTTATTGAAATGTTTCACCAGGAAGGCACACTGAACAAGCAGCTGCTCGTCTCCTGGTGCTAACTGAGGGTTGGGGGAACATGAGGATTGAATGCAGAAAAATGGTATAACAACACATTTACATTTGAAGACATACAAATACAGAGCGAGTAGGTAGTACAGTAAGCAATAAAAGAGTGGGATGCTAAAAGTTTTGATCTAGGAGACTGGATGATAAACAACTGAGGCAGATGCAGTCAAATGTTAATTTTGTTTTATTGTAAGTGCCAAGTGGTTCAGAACTGTATAGGTTGAAATGAATGAATGGGATTCTTGTACTTTTGCTCTAGGTAAAGCTAGTGAAAACTCATAGTACAAGTTAGCTAAGGTACACCAGAAGTACAAATAGTCAAGAGCAACAGAGATATTGGGGCTAGTCATGAATTGGGCTGAATTATTTGGGAGGGGGATGTAAAAAGAGAGGGGAGGAGGGAGGATAGAGGCAAACCCAATTTCCATCCCCTTCAGTAGGCTGTAGGGATGGTGGACATTGCGGCCATCACGGTGACTTGGGCCACACAATACCAGGACTGGGACCGTATGATCCCAGGGTATAGGATATATATAGAAAATACAGAGGGAAAGGGGGACGGTTGGAAATTTACGTTCAAGAAGGTATACAAAGGATGACGGGAGGAGCGTAAAACAGAGGCATTATGGATATAGTTCTCAGATTCTAAAAGTAGGACACTGCTGTTGGGGGTGGTGTACAAACCACCAGCTCAGACAGAGGACTTGGACAGAGTTAGCAGAGCAAATTAGAAGGATATGCAGGAAAGGGAACACGGTGATCATGAGGACTTCAATCTACCAGGAGTAGATTGGGGAACCCAGCCACGTCAAGCGCCAAGGAAGCAAGTGCTACTGGTGTCGATGGTCAGTGGGCCAACTCGGTTGAAAAAAACTCTGGACCTAGTGTTAACTAACGGGGAGGCTGTGAGGGAGCTGAGGGTTTAAGACCCACTAGCTGGGAGTGACCATCAATCGGTGTGGTTCATGCTCAGCATGGACAGGGAGACTGTAGGTACAGGACACCAGGGTGGCTGACGTAAGGTGGAGAGACTAACAAGATGGGGGGAAATTCTCGGGAGGCAGAAAAGAAGAACACTCACACTCCAGAGCCAGGAGCAACAGACTCCTGTGAAGGAAATACAAATATTTCTTTCGAAAATCAAAGATTATGCAAAACTGCACAGTAAGGCAGATTGTAATTCACTGGAGTAGGCAGATAAACTAAAGTCAGTCCACTAGGGGCTTCGGCGCCCCTCTCCAGCGGTCCTGCATACCTGCTGCACCCTCGTCACACCCACATACCTACTTTAAATCCACCCTGCTTCTGGCTCTGGAACGCGAGTGGTGTTCTTGTTTGCTGTTGTCGACTTTTGGGCTGCCGCCCTACACTCGCACCCTGCTCTGGTTCCTAAGCGCACCTTCTGTCCCTGGTTGAAGTTCTGGGAAGGCACCTGGAAGGAATTGGGTGCAAATCAGAAGTGGGAAATTATCAAACTTGGGCTGATGAAGGCTACTGGGTAATATACCAAAATGCTAATCAAGAAGAGTAGGGCTAAGAAGCCAAGCTGGCTGAACAAGGTGGTTTTGGAAGGAGTAAGGGCAAAAAAAGCAGCTTTTTGCAAGTTCAGGAAGTCTGAGAAGGGAGAGGAAGGGGAACTGTATGCGAAGAAGTCCAAGGAGGCAAAAAGATTGGTTAAGGTGGCCATGACTTCCAGGAACTGAGGCTGGCACAGGGCATCAGGGAAGGGGAGAAAGACTTTTTCAGATATATAAGAGAGAGAGAAGGAGCTGCAGGGACCAGACTGTGAGGATTAGGAAGGGACGGGGGAGAGGAGTGGAGAAGAGGCGAACAGGCAGAAGCACTAAATGAGTACTTCTGTGCTCACGAAGGAGAAGGGCAGACAGCTACTTCAGGGGATGGGGAAGGTGGGCAAGGGGGCAGGGGTGACTGATGCAGCAATTATGGAGGGTCTGAAGGCACTAAGCGTGGATAAGACACCAGGTCTGGATGGCATCCGCCCAAGGGTGCTAAAAGAGCTGGCGGAGGCATTGGCGGGGCCGCTGGTGGACCTGTTCTAATATCTCCCTGGACACAGGATGCGTACCACAGGACTGGAGAATGACTCACATGGTGCCCCTCCACAAGAGTGGCCCAAAGAATAATAAACCAGGCAATTACAGATCTGTAAGCCTCACATCCATTATAGGAAAACGTATGGAAGCAATTCTGAAAGACAGGCTGGTGACCTTTTTGGAGAAAAATGGACTCCAGGACGATCAGCAGCATGGGTTCGTCTCAGGAACATCCTGCCAAACCAACCTAATTAAGTACTACGATTGGGTAACGAGGAAACTGGATAAAGGCCATGCAGTACATATTTAGACTTCAGCAAGGCCTTTGATTCAGCGCCTTATGGGCGGCTGGGGGGTAAGTTGCAATATGTGGGAGCAGGGACAAAGGTGGTAAACTGGATTGAGAACTGGCTGAAGGCGAGGCAGCAACGGATGGTGGTGGTGGGGGAACTCTCATCTTCAAGGGGGGGGTGACAAGTGGGGTGCCGCAGGGCTCAGTGCTGAATCCGGTGTTTAGGTTATTCATATCGGACATCTCACATGGCATTAAGGGCAAGAACAGTAAGTTCACAGATGATATCAATATGGGGGCAGTGGTGGATGACAGAGGGGTGGCAGGGGCTACAGGAGGACCTGACCAAACTGAAGGAATGGTCAGAGAAGTGGCAACTGAGTTTCAGTGTGAAGAAGTACAAGATTATGCACTTCAGAGCAAGGAACCCGGGGAGGGACTTCCAGCTGGGAGGGGTTCAGATAGGGGGTCACTGAGGAGAAGGACCTAGGAGTGATCATAACGGGTAACATGAACAACACAGTTCAGTGCAGAAAGGCAGCAGCTAAGGTCAACAAGATGCTGGGGTGTATTGCGAGAGGAATCTCATCCAGAAATAAGGATGAGATCCTGTTGCTAGGTCACTAGTCAGGCCACATTTGGGGTACTGCGTGCAGTATTGGTGTCCGTTTCTGAAGAAAGATAGATTGCTGGAGGGGGTGTAGCGCAGGGCAACTAAGATGATCCAAGGGCTGGCGTGCAAGACCTATGCAAACAGGCTGACTGAGTTGAATACGTACACCCTGGAGGAGAGGCAGGATCGGGGGGATATGATTGTGACCTTCAAATACTTGAAGGGGATTAACAAAATGGGCACAGAATGGATATTTAAGCTGAGGAGGATAAGGGACATGAGAGGGCATGTTCTCAGGTTGGAGGGTGAAAGACATCAGAGAGGGATGAGGAGGCATTTATTAAGAGCGAGGGTGGTGGAGAAATGGAACACTCTACCCAAGGAGGCAGTATCCTGTAGGGTCATGGGCAGTTTTAAAAGGGCATGGGACAGGTTGCAAGGGGGGGGGGTAAAGGAGAGGAGTGTGGGGCAGCTGCAATATAAGGGTGCTAGCTGCGCAGTCCAGCAGACCTGATAGACCTTGTGGCCTATTTGTGCTGGCAGACTCGTATGTTTATATGAAACCAGAACTGTGGCTAGCATGCTTCCAGCCAAAAGAAAACAAAATACGGAATTTTGATAATCACTTCCTGATTATCTGGTACTACTGCTTGCAGGTTTTTACTACACAGAATGTCTTCTGGTAAATCATTCCATTGTGACACCGTCTCTTATGAGAACTATCCCTTTTTGTGACAAGTTCTGTAATTTTACCCGGCTAGTTTTAGCATGTGTTCCCTCATTCATTCTCTAGGTTCTATGCCATTTCAGGTTCTGTAGTTTAAGGGGGTGACGAGTCACTTGAGGCTCTAAAAATCCAGATAATTTCCCCACCCATTTCTTCTTCTTTTCAGAGAAAGAAAAAAAGTTCAGTTCTTTCAATTTCTCTTCACAAGACATGCTTTGTAGTCCCCTAATTTATCTGCATTAACACACAGTGCCCTAACTTTCTTGGGGAACCCTCCCCTAATTTTCTTGGTAAACCACCTGGACCCTGTCAAGCCTATCTACAATTTTGCTGTTTGGAAACCAGAATGGTTTTCCTAGTTCCACTTATGGTCCAACAACTGACATGCAAAGTAACAGCATCACCTCTCATCTCCTGCTTTTTACTTTTAAATTTTTTTCCATTATGCTCTTTACTCCCCCTGAGCTGCCTGCGGCCCTATCCTCAGCTCGGTCACGGCTCGCCGGCTTCTGTCCCCAAATCAGCCACCACCCCGGATTCCCCGTGGCTTACCCCCCACGGTGGGGGCCCGCGACATGGGAGGCAGATGCCGCGGGCACTGTAGTCTGGTCGGGGGCTTGGCCTGGGGGCATATCGGAAGCCGCGGCGAGCTTCATTCATGGCGGCAGGCTGCTCCGTTTTCCGCTTTTTCTGTGGAGGCGGGGCCACACCGCCACGTCACCATCCGCCCCGCCTCCAAGGAATTCTTGAAGCGTCGGCTGCGTGGGAACTCCCGGCCTCCGCCAGGGGTCCCCAACGAACCGAGTGCTGCCCACACCCTCCCCCCGGAGAAGGAGAGCTGCCCAGCAGGCACTCAATCCTACTCCCCGCCGCCCTCCCACGACCCGGATCCGCTCAACCCGGTCGCCGCCGCAAGCGGAAATCTGACCGCTACGCCGATGGGCCAGCCATCTCCTGCTTTTTAAAGTTGTCCATTACTGTTATGCCAAAATCCCTTGCTTCTGATGAGCTTGTTAACGGCTTCTTAATTAAACACTGTTTCATGAGATTATGCCTGGGAATAAAGTCCCCCAAGAGCTCACTGCTAACACAATTCCCTTTATCCGGCACTGCTGTGTGCTCCTTGGTAGGTGATTCAAAGCCTCTCCCAAATAGGGGTGTCATTTTTAATTCGTGCTACCCACACTGGCTCAGGGCTACAAGGAACTCCCAAATGCACCTCTTAAATGACATTGATACTTTATCTACGATGCCTGACACAATACACAGGTTACTCACCTGTAAGAAAAAATTACTCACCTTAGTAATTGCTTTTCTTCTCATGGAGTCTTGCTATATTATAACAATAGCAGTCAGCCACTGCAGCTGAACTGCCCCGGAGAGGAAGGAGTTAACTCCAGAAGATCTGGAGTTCTACAGCGCGAGGGCGCTGTGCCCAAAGCTCTATCTGGCAGTTTCAAATGAAACTGTCAGATCTTTACTAAGCTAACATCAAGGACGGAAAGTCTGTGTGGAAAAACTACACTAGCCCATGGCTACCTACTAGTAGTAATAACAACAATATAAAGAACAAAGAAACACTCAGAGCCATAATAACAAAATTGATGGTATTATGGTTCGTTTTACCTACCCTTGACAAGCACATATATGACCCCCTTCCCCAAAGACTCAAGTCCAGGAAGGGGAATATAAATAACCTAAATGAACAATCTAGGTCCCTAACCCAAAGGAAAAGAGGGTAAGGGAAAAACTACAATGGCATGACACAGTGCTTGCACAATTAGCCACCTACCCAAGTAGAAGTTCTGAGGGGCAGGAGGGAGGGTGTAATAATAGAAGACTCCATGAGAAGAAAAGCAATTACTAAGGTGAGTAATTTTTTCTTCAAACACCATGAAGTCTTGCTATATTATAACAATAGCAGATTACACAGCAGTACCTCCATGGAGGAGGGTCAGAACCTACTTAGGAAATAGGCTCTGAAGCACAGCTGTGCCAAACGAGCATCTCTCCTGGACTGGACATCCAGGGAATAATGCTTGGTAAAGGTGTGAACTGTCTTCCAGGTAGCAGCTTGACAAATCTCCAGAATGGGGATGTCTCTAGCAGCCGCTAGAGACGCAGCTGTACCCCTGGTGGAGGGGCCTCAATCCTGAGGGGGTACTCTACCCAGTTTCTGATAACAGAATTGGATACAAGAACAATCCACCTTGCAATTGTTCTCTTAGTGGCAGGTTTCCTTTGCCAACCTCGCCATAGGTAGGAAAGAGTTGGAGGGATTCAACCTATGACCTCTGGTGCGCTCTAAATAGTAACTTAAGGCTCTTTTGACATCCAAGCTGTGCAGTCTCCTCTCACCTGAGGAAGAATGCTCAGTGAAAATACTGGGAGAGAGATAGATTGATTCAGGTGGAAATCAGAAACCACCTTAGGCAAAACTTTCTATTAGTCCTAAGGACTACCTTATCTCTGTGGAAAGAGATAAAATCTTCTTCCACTGACAGGGCCTGTAGCTCACTTATGCGTCTGGCAGAGGTGATAGCTACTAGGAAAACGGTTTTCCAAGTTAAATACTTGAGCTCTGCAGAAGACAGAGGCTCAAAGGGGGGTTGCATTAACTGAGCAATGCAAATATTCAGGTCCCAGGCGGGAGCTGGTTCCCGAAAAGGAGGGTTGGTATGAAGTAACCCTTTAAAAAACTTGGAGAACACCGGGTGAGAAGAAAGGGAGGCAGGCTTCCCTGCTGACACAAAAGCAGAGACAGCTGCCAGATGAACCTTCAGGGTAGCTGGTCTAAGGCCTAGGGAATTCAGATGGACCAAATAGTCCAGTAGAATGGGAAGATCAGCAGATTCTGGGATAATCTGCCTCTCAGAGCACCAGATGGAAAACCTCTTCCACTTAGAATTATAAGTGGCCCTAGTGGAAGGCTTCCTTGGAAGCCTTTAAAATATCCATGACACCTTGAGAAAGGTGTAAGTCAGCAATTCTAGCTCCTCAAGAGCCAAGCCTTGAGGTGGAGGATTTGAGGTCCGGATCCACACTCTCCCCTGTGCACAGGCCAGTAAGTCGTGGACTCTGGGCAGGCTCAGGGCAGGTGGACTGCCAAGGACAGGAGCAGAGGGTACCAGGGCTGTCTGGCTCCAATCTGGGGCAATCAGAATCACTCTGCAAGGTTGAGATCTGATTTGTACTAGTACCCTGAAAAGGAGAGGAAAGGGGAAAGGCATACAGGAACTTCTTCCAGTCCAACAGAAAGGCGTCCAGAGGGACTGAGCCCAGAACTGGAGGCCTGCAACAGAAAAGAGGAAGTTGGTGGTTGTCTGGGGCTGCGAAAGATCTATCTGAGAGTGCCCCATCTGGCAAAAGACAGACCCCAGCACTTGTGGATTCAGAGCCCATTCGTGATGGCCCTGAGAAATTCTGCTGAGGCTCCGCCAGGACATTGTCCTTCCTGGGAGATGAACCGCTATCAGGGAGGTGTTCAGGAGTAAGCCAGAGACCACAACTTCATTGCTTGGTGCACAAGGCTGAAGACCGAGTGCCCCTTTGTTGATGTACCACATTGTGGTGGTATTGTCTGTCCTGACTTGAACCACTTTGTTCTGGACAGAATCTGAAAACACCCGAAGAGCTAAAAAGACAGCTCTGAGTTCCAAAAGATTAATGTGGAGCAGAGACTCCTGAGGAGACCATACCCCCTGAGTGGCAAGGTCGCCCAGGTGAGCCCCCCACCCTAACAGGGAGGCATCCGTGGTGAGGGTGAGGGAGTGGGAAATGGGAATGAAGGGAACCCCTGTCTTAAATTGCTCTGGACCTGCCACCAGTGGAGGGCTAGGATCAGAGTTTGAGTAACTGGGACCAACTTGGTAGGGGTCCTTCCTTTGAGACCAATAGGCCCTCAAATGGAACTGAATGTCCCTCATCTGGAATCTTGCTCCTGCACGACAGCTGTGGAAGCAGCCATGTGCCCGAGGAGTTGCAGAAAATGCCTTGCTGGTCGAGAGACCCGCAGGGTAAAGGAGGATGCCAGGGCGATGAGTCTGTCCACCCTTTCCGAGGGAAGAAAAGCCCTGGCTAACCTTGTGTTCAATTCTGCGCCTATGAAAGTTAGGACCTGAACTGGTTCCAGAACTGACTTTGGTAAGTTTAGCAGGAACCCCAGGGAAGTGAGAAGCTGCTGGGAGACTTGCAAGTGGGATTTCACCTGACCTGGAGACTGACCCACAATGAGCCAGTCGTCCAGGTAGAGAAACACAGCAACCCCTTGCCTTCTTAAGTGAGCCACACTACAGCGAGACATTTTGTGAATACCCCTGGCGAGAGGTAAGGCCGAGGCATTGCCCTGAGGGCAGTTCGAACCTGAGGTACTTTCGGTGAGAAGGCCTGATCAGAACATGAAAATAGGCATCCTTGAGGTCCAGGGAAGCTAGCCAGTCCCCTGGCCTTACGGAAGGCAATATCATTGCCAGAGTCAACATTTGAACTTTGGTTTCAACAGATGCTTGTTCAAGTATCTTAAATCTAGAATGGGCCGCCATTCTCCTGTCTTTTGGGGTAAGAAAGTATCTTGAATAAAGCCCCTTGCCCTGATGGCAGAGGAACCCTTCCACTGCTTTGCAGTCCAGCAGAGCAGAAACCTCTGCTTCCAAAGCAAGGGCTTCTGAAGGATTTGCAGGTGGAAAATGCCTGGCTCTCATCTTTGGAAAGTGTTTGAAGCTGAGAACCAGACCCTGGCCTATTACCTCCAGAACCCATCTGTCCGTAGTTAGGGACAGCCAGTTCCGGCTGAAATAGGCCAACCTGTACACTTTTAAAATACAGAAAAAAACAACCGATCGGTTCAAAACCGAACCGATAATTAATTTTCCACACAGACTTAAATTTTAGTACTTACGGTTACCAGATAGAGCTTTAAAACCGAAATGCGGTAAAAATAATAACTTTTGCCGGTTCAAATGAACCGAAAAATACTAGCTTGAACCGAGAATAAACCGAGCTGAAGGAGCTGATCTCCGGAGCGACTGTTCAGTGAAGCGGAGTAAAGAATCTGACAGTTTCATTTGAAACTGCCAGATAGAGCTTTGGGCACAGCGCCCTCGCGCTGTAGAACTCCAGATCTTCTGGAGTTAACTCCTTCCTCTCCGGGGCAGTTCAGCTGCAGTGGCTGACTGCTATTGTTATAATATAGCAAGACTTCATGGTGTTTGAACAGGAGTTCTAGGAATGGTATATGTTGTTCATCCACACTGTCTGGCAGGTTCCTTGCTGCTTTAAATCTTGCCGAAAGGTCTTCAAGCTGGTTCCTCCCACCCACCCGGGTGGTAAAACTCTCGGCTCCACCCCACGACGTCAGATCTAGCCCGCTGGAAGCCAGGTTGTGCGTCGAAGTCGGGGAGGTCGGGTGGATGAACAACATATACCATTCCTAGAACTCCTGTTACAGGTGAGTAACCTGTATTTCTAGGGACATGGATATGTTGTTCATCCAAACAGGATAGAAGGTTCAGGAGGGCAACAAAGATGGTGCATGGATTGCATCACAAGTCCTATGAGGACAGGTTGAAGGAACTGAACATGTACTCCCTGGAGGAAAGGAGGGAGAGGGATATGATAGAGACATACAAGTATCTTACAGGGAGGAACAGGGTGCAGGAATACACTATTTTTAAGCAAAAAAGATGTTCCAGGACTAGAGGGCATGGAATGAAGTTGGAGGGAGGACGATTCAGAGGAAACGTGAGGAAGAATTTCTTCACAGAACGGGTGGTGGACAAGTGGAACACCCTGCCAGAGGAAGTGGTGGGGGCTGAAACAATCACGGGATTTAAGAATGCATGGGATAGACATGAAGGAATTCTAGAGGTCAGGGGTAGGGGGCAACAGACTTCTTGGAAAACATAAACTGAACTTGCAAGCTCAAATGGGCAGACTGGGTGGGCCATAGGCCCTTATCTGCCGACACTGTCTATGTATCTATGTATCCACACTGTCTGGCAGACTCCTAGCAGTTCTCCAGGAGGAGGGAGGCAAGGCGCACACACCCTACTTAGGGAATAAAGACTGGAGAACTGAGGCCCCAAAACCAGCATCCTGGCGTGACTTAAGGTCGATGTGGTAATGGCAGGGGTTGAAATATTTTTTGTGAGGTTGTAAGTCCAGGACTTATATTCTCTTTGTTCTGTAAGTCTACTGCAGGTATTAGTAAGTCGCACCATTTTTATGCCTACATTTTTTTTTTTTTTTTTTTACCAAAACAAATATTTTTCTTTTGTCTGTTTCCATAGGAAGCAACAATGTCAGGATGACTTGGTCCAGGACTAGTAGGTTTGCTTCCAGCCCAGACCCAAAAACAAAAAGTAACTGCTGGCTTCTACCAGTTACCAGCCCAGCCTTACCCAAAAGTAGGTGATAAGACAAAAAGATGTCCTGACCTCTGCTCAATTCAAACTGGGGCCACCAGAACCCTAGGCTTGCTTCCAGCCCAGCCCCACTGAATAAATTGACTGCAGCTGTCATCGGTCACAAGCCCAGCTCCAAATTACCCCCCCCCCCCAATATAAAAAAATATTTTCGATAAATATTGGAGTCTTTTAATTGCTATATTACACTACAGCACTCCTGCTTCTAAGTTGACACACACAGCATCTCACGTTCTAAAGTAGCTTGCTTGAGTCCCTGATTGAAAATCAGTTTCCACCCAATATTGATTTCATAAACCCAGTAGCCTGCCTTTTTTTAATTTAATTTATTTGTGGCAATAATTTCAATTTTTACCAGTGCTGGAGGGTCTAGAGTGAGAAAGACATGTCTGTATCAGCTCTCGAGTTAGATGGCACGGTAAAACATCCACACATCATGAATTGATCCAGCCACTATACAGAAGCAGAAAGTTCACCTCTGTCCGCTGCTCATCTGTGTCTCTGCAGCTCAAGACTCACTCTGACTGCTGCGTACAGAGGTAAGCGCCTTGGCGGGTTGTTGCTGCTCTTTCTCCCAGCTGCTGTGATTGGCTCCCAGCCGGGGGGGGGGGATTACTTGATTTGAAGTCCACAGAGCAGACGCTTGTAGTCCCTCTTATCAGTACACCTCGGCGCATGTGCGGCTACAAAGCTGAAACAGGCAAGCAAGTCCATCGGACTGAAGAGGGCTGAGAAGCTCAAGTCCGGAGGCAGATTGCAAGCGTCATGGACCTCTGACTTGGGGATTTTTCATCCCCTGAATGGGTGATGAAGGTGTGAGCTGACTTCCGGGTAGCAGCCCTGCAGATTTCCTGGATAGGGACGTCCCTGGAAGTGGCCACCGATGCAGCGGTATGGCGGGTAGAATGAGCTCTTATCCCTCTGGGAGGCTCCATGCCCGCCAATCTATAGCAGAGATCTATGCAGGAGGTGACCCACCTGCCTATCGTCCGCTTGGCTGCAGGTCTGCCAGGTGCAGCTTCAGCGTAGGTGACAAACAGCTGGCGAACCTCTGCCCGAACTTCAGCCGTCCGCTCCTTATAAGCAGCGAGCACTCTTCTAGGGTCCAAAATATGGAGCCTAGATTCGGCCTCCAAGGTGTGATTGGGGTAGAACACCAGCAGAGTCAACACCTGGTTAAGGTGAAACTCTGACACCACCTTCGGAAGGAATTTCGGTTGGGGGCGCAGGACAACCTTGTCCCTGTGGAAGACCAGATAAGGAGACTCGATGGAAAGCACCTGGAGCTCTCCCATCCTTCTGGCTGACGTGATAGCCACCAAGAAGGCGGTCTTCCACGACAGGTGAGAGATGTCACACCTGTGCATTGGTTCGAATGGCCTGCCCGCGAGCTTAGCCAATACCAGCAGTAGATCCCACGGAGGTGGAGGTTCTCGCACCAGAGGGGATACGTGACCAAAGCCTTTGAATAATCGCCCGACCACCTTCTCCTGCGCCACCGACTGCTTCCCGGCCCACGCCCACTAGGCAGAGATGGCTGCCAGGTGCACCTTAAGGGTCATCAACCGAAGCCCTTGCTGAGAAAGGGACCACAGGTAGTCCAGGATGCTTGCCAAGGAAAGTACAGTTACGTAAGAACTTACCGTAACAGTAGATCTTCGAGAACAGCTCTTGCAGCAGGTTACACCATTAGGACTGAAGCCGGCAGGCGCCAGGACCCCACGGAAAATTTCTAGCTAGCTATCTTCAGCGGGGACCGCCCCCGACGTCGGTCCCGCCTCCGACGTCAGGCATGGTACATAAGGGGGCGGTCCCGCCAGAATCCTGCCTTCTCCCGCCGGAGACTCCCGGCCGCAGGATGACATCAGAAGGGGAGACCAAGGATCCGCCGTCAGAAGGCAATAAAGGAGAAAATCTCAACCAAAGCGTTTCTTTCTTTTCCTCCGTTTCAATCATCCATGACATATTGCTTCTGCTTTAACCTTTCATTTCGTTGTTTTGTTTTTTTTTAGGCAGAGCCGTACCTCCTCTAAGGGGGAAGGTGGGCGGGAAGGTACCTGCTGCAAGAGCTGTTCTCTAAGATCTACTGTTACGGTAAGTTCTTACGTAACTGTACTATCTTACTTCGAGACACATCTCCTGCAGCAGGTTACACCATTAGGACTGATTCCCAAGCAGTAACGCTGCCAGAAGATCCGGGAGGAGGCATAGAGACAAGAGAAAAAACCAATCCAAGTCCTGACTCAGGACAAGAGACCTTGCAACACCGCTAGGCCGAAACCGGCTCTACGCCTAGAGGCTATGTCCAGACTGTAATGCCTGATAAAGGTATGTACAGAGCTCCAAGTAGCAGCAGCGCAAATAGCTGAAATAGAGACATTTCTGAGCGCTGCGAAAGAAGTGGCCACACCTCTGGCAGAATGACCCAAGATAGAACCCAGGAGGGGTTTTTGTTTAATCTGGTAGCAGTGCGAGATACATTGGACAAGCCAGCGTGACAAGGTCTGCTTGGACACCGGTTGGCCTACCATTCTCTGAGAAAAAGAGATGAAAAGCTGGTCAGAAGCCCGCAAGGGTTTAGTTCTGTTAAGGTAATACCTCAGGCTGCGGTGAACATCCAGGGTATGAAGCAAAGCCTCTCCTCTGTTGGAGTAACTCGGGAAGTAGACCGGAAGGTCAATATCCTGATTTAAAGTAAGTGTCGAAACCACCTTAGGCAAAAACTTTGGGTTCATCCGTAGGGATACTCTGTCCCGGTGGAAAACCAAATAAGGCTCTTTACACATGAGAGCATGAAGCTCAGAAATCCTTCTGGCTGAAGTAACGGCAACTAAAAATAACGTCTTCCACGACAGAAAACGTAGCTCGCAATCCGCGGCAGGCTCAAAGGGAGGGACGTAAGTTGTTCCAGGACAAAGAGTAGATCCCACGGAGGCACAGGGTCCCTAATGGGAGGCCTAAGGTGCAACACTCCTCTAAGAAACTCCCAAGAAGCGTCAAGCTAAGCAATGGTACAGTGCCCCACCGGAAGATGGTAGGCCGAAATAGCACAAAGGTGCACTTTAATAGAGGAGTAGGCTAGCCCAGAATTGAAAAGAGAAAGGAGGTAGTCTAGAACCACTCCAACGGGACAACCTAAAGGGGAAAGGTCACGAGCCCGTGACCATAGACAAAAACGACGCCACTTCATGGCGTAAGTAGCATGCGTTGACGGCTTTCTGGCTGTGGAGAGAAACTCAGCAACCTCTTGCGAGACCCCGTGGCGCAAAATGGCTATGTCTCTAGGAGCCATGCATGCAGGTTCAAAGAGCGGAGATCCGGATGAAGCAATGAAGCTCTCTCCTGAGACAGTAAGTGGGAGTTGAGCAGCAACGGGAGCGGGGGTTCCCAAGATAGCTGTGCCAGCAAGGGGAACCAAATCTGTCTGGGCCAAAACGGGGCCACCAGAATCATTCTTGCGTGCTCCCTGCGCAGCTTGAGAAGAACTCTCTGGATCAACGGGAAGGGAGGGAAGGCATAAAGGAATCTGTTCACCCAGGAGAGGGACAACGCATCTCACCAGTAAACACCAGGCCCTGGATCTAGCAAGCAAAAATTGCGCAGTTTTGCGTTGGATGGGGATGCGAACAAGTCCAGTTCTGGAGTTCCCCATCTAAGGAACAGATCTTCTGCCACCTCCTGAAGAAGTTCCCACTCATGGACTCTGGCCTGGGAGCGACTCAGGCCGTCCTCGATCGTGTTGTCCACTCCGGGAACATGTACAGCGATCAGGTTTGCGCCGTGTCCGATTATCCAATCCCACACCCTCATGGCCTCCCTGCAAAGGGGGTAAGAGTGTGCGCCTCCTTGTTTGTTGAGGTAATACATCATCGCCGTGTTGTCCGTCTGAAGCAGGATCGTGCACGGCGGGATCATGGACTGAAAGGCCTGGAGTGCATAGAGGACCGCCCTCATCTCTAGGACGTTGATATGGAGATGAGCCTCCAACGGGGTCCATACACCCTGAGACCTCACCCCGTCTAGGTGTGCTCCCCACCCGAGACCCGAAGTATCCGTGGTGAGGGTTATCTCTGGGGACGGCGCTGCAAACGGGACGCCCTTGGAGAGCGATTCGGGGCTAACCACCATTAGCAGTCTCGAATCACGGATTTCGCGGATCCTGACTGGATGCTGCAAATGGTCTTGCCTCTGATCCCATTGGCGCTTTGAGCATCCACTGGCGTTATTCGTATGTGAAGTCGCGAAAGAGGGACAGTAGGAATGGCCGCAGCCATGTGTCCGAAAGCAGACGAAGGACCGACCTGGCTGGTACGGTCTGGTTCGCCGATAAGTCCCCTATGAGGGACTTTATGCTCCGCTTCCTGTCGGCTGGAAGAAAAGCTCTTCCTGGATCGTGTCCAGCACTGCTCCTATGAACTGCAGGTTTTGCGACGGTACCAAGACGGACTTCTCTCGATTTATAACAATGCCCAGCGATCCAAATAGGTCTTGGGTGTCCTGGATCACGAGCAGAAGCGCCTCGCTGGAGACGGCCATGAGAAGCCAATCGTCGAGGTACGGGAACACATAGTGGCCCTTTCTCCTTAGAGACGCTGCCACGACTGCCATGCATTTGGTAAAGACCCTTGGTGCAGATGACAGTCCGAAAGGGAGAGCCCGGAACTGGAAGTGGTGGCCTAGAAACTCGAAGCGCAGGAACCTCTGATGCGCTTGAGCTATGGGGATATGCAGGTAGGCGTCCTGCATGTCTAAGGACGCTAAATAGGCGCCCTGCTTTAGCATGGGGATCAGGCCCGGGAGGGTCACCATGTGGAATCTTCTGTATGCGACTGACATGTTGAGGTCGCTCAGGTCCAAAATTGGACGGAGGTCCCCTGTTTTCTTGGGAACCAGGAAGAAGTGAGAATAATACCCTAGTCCTCTCTGGTTTCCCGGGACGTACTCTACTGCCCCCTTGTTCAGGAGCGTGAGTATTTCTTGCCAGATTAAGGCGCTGTACTGACCCGAATACCGGGAGAGCAGAGGAGGCCTCGAGGGTGGCTTTTCCGCGAACTCTAAAAAGTGGCCAATGCTGACCAACTGAAGAACCCACCTGTCGGTGGTGATTGCCTGCCATCCCGGCAGGAAGTTCGCAATGCGACCCCCGACCACAACATCCCGTTGATCCCGAGGGGCGGGGGCCGGAAAGGAGTCATGCTGTGGGGCAGACGGGCCCGCTGGCTGGGTCGTTCTAGGGGTATGTTGACCTCTGCTAGCGGGCTGCTTCCCCTGGGTTCTGCGAAAACCAGAGCCCCTCTGTTGTGTGGCGGAGCGAGGTTGTTGCCTCTGTGTCCGCCCACGAAAACGGCCTTGTTGCCTACGAAAGGACCCAGGCCTAGGCCGGTACATTGCCTGGACCGACCTCACTGCCTTTCCAGCCTCTTGCAGTTTGGTAATATTTTTTTCCGCAGGATTACCAAACAACACATCTCCCTCAAAAGGGGCGTCCATAATGTTCTTCTGGACGTCCGGGGTGAAGCCGGAGACACGGAGCCAGGAGTGTCTCCGGAGACAAACGCCTGAAGCTGCTGCTCTGCGATGAGTCCGCGAGATACGTGCACGCTGCTCTAAGCACTTGGGTCCCCACGCTCTGAACCCGCGGCGGAGGAGTTGAGCATCT
This sequence comes from Neoceratodus forsteri, assembly GCA_016271365.2. NCBI lineage: Eukaryota > Metazoa > Chordata > Ceratodontiformes > Ceratodontidae > Neoceratodus > Neoceratodus forsteri. The sequence goes on along the minus strand of CM057450.1, from coordinate 887,421,607 downwards.
CCTCCTTCTGACCACCTTCAGGAAGCTTCTCAGCTGCCTCCAGACCCTGTTCCCACAGTGCGTTCTGGAACTGAATCATGTGGGTCAGATAGTTCAGGGATCTGATGGTGCAGGTCGCCGAAGCGTACGTGCGCCTGCCCAGAGAGTCCAACTGCTTGGATTCTGGATCCGGAGGTAGGGTGCTCAAATGCTGCGGCCTTTGGGACCGGTCATGTGAGGCTGTTATGACCAGAGAATCGGCCAGAGGTTGGTGCGTCAAATACTGGTCCTCCCTAGGGGCCTTGTATAGACGGTCAGCTTTCTTCGGCACCGCCAGTAACGAATGTGGACGCTTCCACGCGGCCTTGGTGATGTCCACAAAAGTGTCCACCAAGGGTGGCACCACCACAGGCTTGGGGTCCTTCTGCCGAAGATACTTAGCCAGGCGCAATCTTTCGGGGTCTAACTCCTCAGAGTCCCACCCCATGTTCTCCTGGATATGGCGCATGATATCCATGAACGAGGGGTCATCCGGAGGAGACCGTGGAGTCTCACATGGGTCCGGAGAAGGGACTGAGATTGGAGATGGAGATCTGGAAGTGGAATACAGATCCTCGTCCTCCGCCGACGGCGAACGTCGGCGTCTCCTGGATCTCTTTGGGCTGGGTGATCCGGAAGACAAGGATCTAGACGGAGGTCTCCTCTTTGCACTTCGAGCCCTGGGAGGGGATCTGAACTCCCTGGGGACAGTAGAGCGGCCAGCTGACCCCGCAGGCGAAGGGGGGGCCAGAGCCGAAGGAGGAGGAGGAGGACGAGGAAGAGCGGTGGGCGCCACGTCCTTCTTGATGGTGTCCCACCAGTATGTAAAGAGATCCTTTACATCCGCACTAGATAATCCCGACGCCAGCTCAGACGTTGAGGGTCGGACGTCGGGTCCCGGCGACGGCTCCACAGGGACCTCGGGCGGCGGCGAGGGAGCCCTGGGAGACTGCACAAGGCCGGGATCGCCAGTCTGGTCTTCGGGCTGCGTCGAGTCTTCCTCCGTAAGGGACTCCTGCCCGAAGGTCGGAGACGCAGGAGCCCTCTTCTCAGGCGCCGCGGACATCGGTCCCCCTGCCGACGTCCGATGGGTAGATCTGATCGACAATGGTCTGACAGCCAATGACGGCTTCCGAGGAGCGGTGACGAACGGCCGACGGAGGTCGAGCCGGCATCGGATCTGCCGGCCTCTTCAGAGGGGTAAGCTCCAGGGTCTTCCTCGGCGGCACTGAAGAGGACCGGACGTCGGGTACCGACGAGCGGGAGCCCGACTTGTGGCGATGGTGACGACGCTCCCCGGACTTCACCCCGGCCTTAGGGGTGGAGGACGACGGCCTGGCGGTAGGGGCCTGAGAAGATTGAGAAACGGCCACCGCAGCCGGGGGGAGGGAAGAGGCCCTGGACGGGGACCGGTCCGACTTCGATCCGGTGCTGCGGGACTTGGAGGCCCCAGTCAGAGACCTGGAAGGGTCCTTCTCCCTTCTCTTCTTTTCGGCGTGTTTGTGAGAAAATTCCCGTTTAGAGGACATGGCCCTAAGTTTTTCTTCCAGGAGGAACGCCTGCAGAGCCTTCTGTCGTCTGATCCTGGTGCGGCTGTTAAATCCCTGGCAGAGGGAACAGGCCTGGGTGTCGTGCTCTGGGCCCAGGCACCGAACGCAAGCCGTGTGAGGGTCCTTAAAGGGGATCCGTTTTCCACAAGCACACTTAGACGATGCCCGGAGGTCGGTGAGGACATCAGAGAAGAAAAATCTTCGAATGAAGCACCTCTCAGAGAAGTTCAGCAACCACGATCAAGGCCTTAGACTGAGACCGAAGGGTCGAGGCATGCAAGTTCGACGGGCGGAAAGAACTGGAGAGTTCTGGCTGGTCCGCACTTATGTACCACGCCTGACGCCGGGAGGCGGGACCGACGTCGGGGGCGGTCCCCGCTGAAGATAGCTAGCTAGAAATTTTCCGTAGGGTCCTGGCGCCTGCCGGCTTCAGTCCTAATGGTGTAACCTGCTGCAAGAGCTGTATCTCGAAGTAAGATCAGGAGGAAGGGTCCAGGCCCTTGCCCTGACACCAAATGTAGAATCTCTTCCATTTGAAGGCATAGCATTTTCTGGTTGACTCCTTACGGGACGCCTCAACGACGTTGAGTACCTCATCGGAAAGACCCAAGGCCTGGAACTTTAAACGCTCAGGAACCAGGCCGTCAGGTGCAGGGATTGAAGGTCCAGATGGAATACCTTCCCCTGATTGACTGAGATCAGGTCTGGGCGGGCTGGAAGCCGCCTCGGGAGCCTGGAGCCGAGACTGAGGAGATCTGGATACCAGAACTGGTGGGGCCAGTCTAGGGCTACCAGAATCACCTGCGCCTTGTCCCTCCTCACCTTGAGAAGCACCTTGTGGATCAAGGGAAATGGGGGAAAGGTGTAGAAGAGGCTCGGGGTCCACGGCCTCGATAAAGAATCCCCCTGCAGCGAGCCCTGCTGAGGGGGGCGGGTATGAAACAGTCTCAGCTTTGCATTCTCCCTGGAGGCAAACTGGTCTGCCTGACGCGTGCCCCAGTGGGAGAAGAGATCTTGTACTACCTCCAGCAGGAGAGACCACTCGTGAGACGCAGCCCCTATCTGGCTTAGGGCATCGGCCAGGGTGTTGGAGACTCCTGCCATGTGAATGGTGAGGAGATCCGCCTCCAGGCTGCGCACGAGACACCAAATGCGGAGAGCTTCCCTGCACAAGGGCATGAAGCGCGTCCTGCCCTGGCGGTTTAGGTAGTACATGGTCATGGTGTTGTCCGTCTGGACCTGAACCACTTGACCCCGTAGAAACGGAGCGAAGGCGGCGAGGGCTAGACGAACCGCTCAAAGCTCCAGCAGGTTTATGTGGCATCAGGACTCCCAAGGGGACCAGAGGCCATGCACTCTGTGTTCCCCCAGATGGGCACCCCAACCCATCAAAGAGGCATCGGTCGATAGAGAGACCATCAGTTCGGGGCGGACAAACAGGATGCCCTCCTGCAGATGTGCCGGAACAGTCCACCACCGGAGAGCGTTCCACATCCCCTGGGTCACTATCACTAGCTGATCCAGCGGATCGGAGTGCTGTGACCACTGGCTGGCCAGTCCCCATTGAAGGGGATGCATGTACCAGCGGGCCCAACGGACCACACTGGTGCAGGCCGCCATGAGGCCCAGGAGGCGCAGGAAGTCCCGGGCAGGGAGCGATTGCCCAAACTGAAATGACTGGACAAAGGAGGAAAGAACCTCTGCCCTGTCCGCTGGGAGCCGTGCTCTGGCTCGAAGAGAGTCGAGCTCTGCCCCAATGAAATGCATCACCTGCTTTGGCACGAGTTCCGACTTGGCCTCGTTGATGAGGAGGCCAATCTGAGAGCAAACCTGGAGGGCCAGATCTCTGGACCGCTCCACCTCCACTCTGGAGGGGGCTGCAATCAGCCAGTCGTCCAGGTAGGGGTACACCCGGACCCTTTGGCGCTGCAGGAATGCTGTCACCACTGCCATGCATTTGGTGAAGACCCTGGGAGCTAGAGAGAGGCCGAAGGGCATGGCCCGGAACTCGTAAAGGGATCCCTCCGCTCTGAAGCGGAGGAATCTCTGATGGGACAGACGGACTGGGACGTGAAAGAACGCGTCCTGAAGGTCCAGCGAACAGAACCACATGCCTCGTTTCAAGGATGGGATTATCTGAGCTAGAGTGACCATCCTGAAGGTCCGAGACCTTAGGAACTTGTTCAGGTCGTGCAGGTCGAGAATGGGGCACCAGCCCCCCGTCCGTTTTGGGACCAGGAATTACCTGGACACAAACCCCTGGTCTGGAGGAGGATCCGCCACCTTCCTGATCACCTCTTTCTCGAGGAGCAGGGCAATATCGGCTCGGCGGGCCAACAGCGAGGCTGCGGACCCCTTGGCCCCCGAGGGGCGACTGCTCGAAAGGGTGGGGCCTGCTCGAACTCCAGAGACAGGTCCTTTTCTACCACCTCCAATACCCAGCGGTCCGTGGTGATAGCGGACCAGGCGGAAAGGAAGTGGCGGAGCCGTCCCCCCATGGGGGGAACCCAGGGGGGAGTGACACCCCTCAACCCGTCACTGGGCAGGCCTGGAGGAGGGACCAGCCGAGGGACTTCCTGGGCCTTTACCTCCCTGCTTCCTGTTGGAGGAAGCCACGGGCTTGGGTTTGGGATGCCAAGTGCGAGCCTGCTGGCCCTGGTGCAGGTGGGCCGGATATGCCACAGGCGCAGAAGGACGAAAGGGCTTGTGCTGCTGCTGTCGGCGGCCTTTGTCCTTCTGGGCGGAGGTGACAGAGTCCAGAGCGGCACTGGACTTCTCGATCTGCTGCAGGTGACCTTCCACTCCAGGGCCGAAGAGGTCTGTCCCCAAGAAGGAGACGTCCGCCAATTTGTGCTGGGTATCCGCCGTAAAGGTGGATATCCTCAGTCATGCTCTGCGGCGCATGGCCACCGCGGCCACAACCGATCTGGCACAGGAGTCTATGTCCAGAGCTGTTTGGAGCTGCTGCTGCTTCGCCACCGCACTACCCTGGTCCCGAACCTGTCGGACTGTGGTCTGCAGGTTGGCCGGAAGATGAGGGATCACCTCATCCAGGGAGCCCATGAGGGCATGGGAGAGGTGTGCCATCAGCACGGCCAAGCTGGCCTGACGGAGGCCAAGGGAGGACGCAGCGTACATCTTGCGCCCGGCGAGTCCAGCTTTTTGACTCTTTGTCGGGCGGCTTGTCCACGCCCCGAGCGCTCTCGAACGCCGGAAACTGCTGTCGGTGACCAACCCCTCGGCAGAGGGGTGTTCCGAAAACCCGGGCAAAGAGCCGGTAGGCACCATATACTTCCTGGCCATCCTGGCCAAGGGCACAGGACAGGAAGCAGGCCGCTGCCAAAGCTCCAAGGCTGGGCCTATAATGGCCTCAGCCACCGGAAAGGCCTCCGTGGGTGAATCCCTCGGTCCAGTATCTCCGCCAGAGATGCCTTCCCGTTGATACAGGGCTCGAGCTGCATCCCGGTGGACTCGAGATGAGCTGAAGCAAACCCAAGAAGGACGATGGGCTTTCGTCCAATGACTGGCCCCCGGAGGACTCCAGGTCAACCGGCCCGGAGAACAGGGAGGAGTCGCCGGACTCTGAGGAGTCCACGAAGAGCTGCCTAGGGCCTGAGCCACCCTCCACCTGCCGAGGACGGTCGGTAGTGAGGGTGACCGACAACCTGTGGGGCAGGCCTTGACCCAACCGAGAGTCCTTGGTTGGCGCCACCGATTTCAGTTGTGGAGGCGGAGGTTCCACCACAAATCGGTGGGGCAGCAGATTTTGGCCAAGCAACCGGCCCAGGTTTGGGCATCTCGACTGCAGCGAGGGGTTATTTCGGCTGCTCGGGTGACAGCCACTTGATGGCCGGGGTAGGCGTCTGCTTGCTCCTGGACAAAAGTAACTGCTGCCACATCAGGTCCTCGTAGCGTCAATGCAATCTGCGCCAAAGCCTCTCCTCCGAGGAGGAGGAAGATGAGGACGAGCGGCTGTGCTGCTTACCTCGGTGCCGAGACCGCCGATGTCAGCGGGATCGGCTGGACCGAGAAGAAGTCCAAGACCAAGATCCTCGGTGTTTCCGAGGACGGGCCTGGGAAGGAGCAGGGGACACCCGCTCTTCCCTCAGCTCGGACACCTTAACCGGGGACTGCTGCACCGGGGGTGCAGGCAGATCCTCGGTCTCCACTGGGGGAACCGGCGAAGAAGGGCTGTCGGCTTCACCAGTCAACAGCCCGTCCAACGGGTTGAGAAAAATCTCAACCGCGTCAACTGGAGTCTTGGCCGGCTGGTCTGACGTGGACGCCATGAAGCCAGCGGCCTAAGCCGCAACCTCGACCGAAGTCGACAGTCTGCTGTCCGGGGAAGGGGGCCTCTCCTGCTCCCACGAACGCCGACAATGGGACTTACCCTTAGAATCCTTCTTTTTGGACCGAGAGGAATGTCCCGATGGCCCCTCTCCCTTCGTGGAAAGGGATTGGCAAAGCTCCTTCAACGAAGCTGAATACGAGGTACCCAAAGAGAGTGGGATAAATGCCGCAACCGAGGAGGAGGAAGATACGGCCTGGGCTGCCTCCTCCTCGAGGGCGATCAACTGCTCGAGCTGCTCAGCTGAGCCAGCCGCCGCAGTAACCGCCCAACGGGCCTCTTTTGACTTTACCAGTGGGTAACGCTCCTCGGGGCATCCTAGCTTTAACCAGGCAGCGCGGTCCTCCAGAACGTTGGCTGAGAACGAACAGCAAGACTCGCAGGCCTGCGGGTCGTGTTCTAGGCCAAGGCAGAAGACGCACGTGGAGTGCGGGTCCATCCTGGACATCTTCTGCCCACAAGGACACCGCCGAAAACCGGGAGTCGATTTGTCCATCGCAGCCACGAGGGAAAAGGATGACCGAAGTCTTGAAAATTTTAAATTGAGTTTCGGGCAAACCGAAGAATTAGGATCCAGTCTATCATGCAGAGCGTTAGGAAGGGAACCTGAGCTTCCAAGTGGTAAAGAAGATCAGGCGTCATGGGGCGAAGCAGAGAGTTTTACCACCCGGGTGGGTGGGAGGAGCCAGCTTGAAGACCTTCCGGCAAGGAACCTGCCAGACAGTGTGGATGAACATATCCCATGTCCCTAGAAATAGTGATTTCAATTTCCCCCCTCCCCCATACATTGTTTATACTCTGCGTCAGGCAGTGGCCCATGTCAACCAACCGTACCAGACTGTCACAGTCGTTCTAAACACTCTCCCTCTCGTGCCCCAGCAAATCACTGGAGCCAGCCTGAGGGCTTCTTCCAGCTATGACCCCTGATTTTCACTCTTTCCTCTTTTTTACCAGAGGCCCCAGAACACAGCTGCCCATGCGCATGGCACTGCCACCTAGCCTCCAATGGGTGACAGCCAAGCACCGGGGAAACCCCACGTCCCTCCCCTCGAGGAGAGCTGCCTGCTAGCTGCTCAATCTAGTATCCCCCCCCTCCCCCAAAAGCAGCAGAGCTCGTACTTGAACCCGGGTTACCAGCATGATGCCAGGTGTGGCATACAGTGCCTCAACCTCAGCGCCACCAGTTCGGCTTGTGATTTCCATTTTAACAGGCTCTGTTTACAACTGCACCCAGCATCAGGTTCCCTCATGACTAAAGATATCCAGATACTGCTGTCACAGTCCCGAGTTGCAGCTATTTGTAATTCTTAGCCTTACTTAGTGTCACCGCATTTAAATGCTAAACTGTAAATCATTATCTGTAGCATTCTGAGGTTATTCGGTAGCATTGTGCAGCAGCCAAATAGCCTGTGTGCTCTAGCAATCAACAAGCAGCAGTTTGACCATGGGGGAAGTGCATTCAAGCAATAAACCATGACAGGGTGTGGGTTATGCGCATATTTACCCACATCTGGTATATAGCAAATCCACACTAGGCATGGGTAAATCTTAGCATAACCCACACCAGCATGGTTTAATGCAATTATACTCTCCCTTTTTTGGGCATGATAAAAAAATAGAGAGAAAGCTTTCATTTTAAATTATTTTGGCATTTATTGCTCCACCACATAAAATAGTTCCCTGTTGCTAGGGAGGTGGAGCCGAGGTCAAAAGGTGCATTGCTGTTGAGATAGGTAGAACACTGTATCAGGGCTTCATTTATTATTTTTTTTTTTTTCCCCCCGTGGGCGCTAGCCCCTGGAGCAATAAAATACTGACCCTGTAAACCTTACTTTCTTTTCTGTTTCGAACTTTCAGAGTGACAGCGTGCTAGCCGTCACATAACACAGACTCTGGGAGGGTCATGGTCAGCTTGCTCCATCACCCTCCAACTAATCAGCTATTTTAACAGTTTCAGATATACTTAAGTCGGAAAAGTGTTTGTTTTTTAAAAATAAGGGATAAACAGAGAAATCATGGCCGAAAAGCCGAGACGTGATACTGGCTATGCTCCTATGCATATGGATATGAGCATGCCCAGTACTATGGCTCTGCTTTTCAGACGTGATTTTGGTATGTTTTAGGCCTCATTTTTAAAAAACAAACACTTTTCCAACTTGAGTATTCCTGAAACAGTTTAGTCAAAGGGTGATGGTACAAGCAGAGAACCACGCTAACTGGGTTTTAGTGCTGTGGCAGCCGGCATACTGTCACTCCAAGTTCAGAAATTGCTTCTATTCTCAGGGGCTGTATTGATTTCTAAGTGATGGGACTGACTAAGATGGCTGGATATTTACCAGCGAGTTCTACTGGGATTTACTCACAGGTAAAAGACCCAGCCAGCCAATCACATTTTTTTGTTTCAGAAGTCCCACTGTATAATGTAGTGTAATCAATTCACCCCTCCCACCCCCCTCCACTAGATGTTCTTACAGGGAGTGGTTCAAACTACAAAATGGGATGCCAATTCAGTACAAATATATGTAAAAAAGTTAAACAGCACACAGAAATAAAAGCAAATGTACTGCACATATTTTCATCACCTCCTCTGCAAACTATCCTTCTTCTGCATGCATCCCACGGTGAACTGTGCAACATCTTTTACAGATCCATTCCTTCTGTGTGCCAGACACACACCAAAGATAACTGAGGAATGTACACCATGTGATTAGACACCTCACTTTAGAGAACACTGCAGGGATATAACAAAGCAATTCAAATCCATTTGTGCCCCATCGATATGCAGTGCATACAGGAAATCATAAAATGTCCTTTATCCAAAAGTTCAGTTACTGCTGCGTTGAGAAATTCATTTCACAATATCTCTGAGATATTTTGTGAAATATAAAGTTCCATAATCAGAAAGTTTGGGGTCTTTTGTATGTAACCCCTAGGTGGTGCTATCCCAAGGGCTACTACCTCTGCCTGCGTGACTAGTTGCAGGTTAAGGGGCCTGGGTACTGAAATGGGTGCCTCCACCTGGAGGTCAGGGTTGTTAGTGGTCAAGCTAACCTGGGCACAGCCCTCCGTGACACTGTAACCCCCCTCTTTCCCTTCCAGTGGCCTGAGCAATATACTATAATCATTTTCACAATGACCCCTTTTCACCACGCAATTACCCACACTGTTTACACTTACCACCAGGGCTGGTTCCTCTAGTTCGACCCTGGAGACCCCCTGTAAAACAAGATTATGCACAGCAAATAGCAACAGTACAGTACTTTTGGCACAAACTGGAACCACAGTCAGGCTAAATGCAAAAAGATTTAGATCGGATTTATTCAGGGAACTTGAACAAGGGAGGGGCATAATCAGGTTGATTTGCTTAAAGGCTATACCAATCAAGCAGTTATGCATGCACTTCAGAGTCCCTACACAGTCACACACACTGGGTACCCAGGTAGGAGGAAAGTGGGTTAGCCAGGATCATTGCCAGGGGTAGGCCAGCGTCGCAACTGGTTGGGGCCCTGTGATGGAAGAAAGTAACATGAACAACACACACTATTTGTAATCCGGAGCCGGAGGGCTCAGTTCGTGACAGAAAAGACAACAAAGCAATCAGATGACTTTAGATTTAGCTGTTGTTGCAGAGAGCTACCCTGATATCTACTCACGATACCCGATGCAGGACACAGGCAGGACGAAATCGAGACTGCAGGTTGTTGAGCTGGAGGGCCAGGAGAAGCAGGGGACACACGAATTATCGAGGCGTCGATCCTGTTCAAAGTGTCGAGCAGGGGGCTGATCCCCAGGCAGGTCTCTCGTTGATGGCTTTCTCTGTGCAGTGGGTATTCTGGCTGGGCCAGTGTGGCAAGGCCCAGGCTGAAGGGAGATGAATACGGATTCAGTCTGTTGGAGCTGGATGCAGCCTCCAGCGAGGAGAACACAGTTCAACACACAGTGGGGAACCAAATCACAACCCACTATCAACACACGGCACATTTACATGTAAGAAATTCTACTGTACCAGGCAGATTGCTATCCAGTCGCAATTACAGGGTCTCTGCACAAGCCGGGAGTTTAAAGGTGGCTGGAAATCCTGACAGGTCAATCGCATTCAGCAAATTTTCGGTCTACTTCAGGTTAAAGCCTGGTCACAGTTCTGTGGCTTATCTCACTCTCAATTCGGATTCAGTCCAAATAAGCTCTATTTTCCCTCTCAGGGGAGAGCAGGCAGATAGCCAGGCCAAAACTCAGCCCTTTCACAGTTCTCCTGCGCGAATTACATAGGGGCAGCTGCTTGAAACACTCAAGCTGTTACCAATTTCACTTCCCAATTCAGACCGACTCTAGCTGCAAGCAGCCTGGGACTTTGCCCAGGATCCAAAAGGTTTGGCTGGCTGCTCTGTCAGTCAGTTCAAGGGCTCCCCCCTCCAGGTCTGTCTTGGCACCAAAATGCAAAAAACTACAATTCCTACAGAATTTTGCTCCCACAAGACCCCTGCTGACAGGCTCCATTTTAGAGTCCCAAAAGGTACTGACTGGTAGTCCAAAACCAAAATGGTGGTGTAATACATAAGGTCCACGCCACAAAAAAGGCAGGTTAGACAATCTACAATATCATTACTATTATAATGGATAATCGGCAAATAAGTACAACTTCTAACAGAGCTCCCTCTGCACTAACAGCGATGGCAGAATGGAGCAATTATCTGGTAGCCCAGGTGGGACTTGAGCATAGAAACACTCAGCCCCCCTCCCAGATTAAATTATGACTGCAATCTAGACAGCTCTTAAAGAGACAGTACATGGAAGCTTTACAGCATTCTCTTGCAATACATTTGAACTGCTAAAATGCAGGACACCAGCCTGGCAATGAGCATTTAGGCCAGCTCAAGAAAGACTTTTCGGGAACCCCCATTTGTAAGGGGGGGGGGGGGTTACATGTAGTTTGTTTTGTATTATTCTTTTTTTTTTTAATTTATTATTTTGTTGTTCGAGTCCCACCCCACCAGATCGCCTCCCTGATGCGTATATATCAAAAGAAAAACACAACCCTGGTGCCTAGCTGTTCTCAATGATAACCCACCCGCCCACAGTGTAGTGTAAAGAAAAGTAGTTATGTAAGAACTTACTGTAACAGTAGATCTTCAAAGAGATTCTTGCAGTAGGTAATAACTTGCAGGATGGCACCCCCTGGCATCAGGACCACACGGAAACTTTAGCTAGCAGTGTCTGACGGGGGACCGCCCACCAGACATTGTGACACTATATAGTGGGAAGTCCCAAGTCCGCCCTCCAGTTCTCCTGCCAGAGACCTCCAAGAGGCATGACAGGAGAATGGGAAAGAGGCTCTTGGAGCCAAGAAAAGGCTCCAGGAAAAAGAGCTACAGACTAAAAGGGGAAAGGAGGGAGAGGGAAAAAAGGTTACCTACTGCAAGAGCCTCTTTTGAAGATATGTAAATGATGTACCTACCGTAATTCTTGATCTCATCTTGTATCTTCACCATTCATTACTGCTTGGGTAGTGCCAGAGGCATGCACCTGCTACAGGAGATTTTTTTTGGGAGTCGGCTCCAGGCGCCACTACGAGGCTGACACTACGTCATGCATGAGGCGGCCGTTAGGTGCCATGGGCGACTCCTCCATCTCAGTTCTGGTAGCCGGAGAGGCAAGATAAAGGGTAAAGGAAAAAAGGGAAGAGTGAGGCAAGAGAGCCGAGGGTCAGAAAAAGGAAAGGATATAAACTGAAGAAGGAATAAGCTGGTAGAGGACAAATGGAAGAGGGAGAATACCTACCCTAAGGGACTGCAGGGCCTCCCATCTGGGGTGGCTCTAAGGGAGGAACAGATAAAGAGAAAAGGAAGAAGAAGAAAGAGAAGGAAGAAAGAACGGATGTTGAGAGGGGAGAATACTTCCCATAGATATATTGGTTGAGAGGGTTTTAAGCTCGGAACCAAAACCAAGGGAGCAAGAATCCCTCCTAATAGGAGTGAGAAAAAGTTCAACTGAACTGCTTGTATAGATTGGACACAAAGGGCAGATTCTCTATATTCTCATCATCCCAACCCCCTACACTCTAGCGGACAGCTTACAGACTGCCCGGACAGAAATCTGTTCCGGAAGGAGAGTGCCCAACTATTGGGGGCCCTTAGCACCTTGTTAAGTGCTAACACCGAAGTGTGTGGGTAGGGGTTAGGCCCTACAAAAGGCAGCTTTGTATGAAGGATACAGTGGGAACTCAATCAGACTCCCTGATGGCAAGGCAAGGGCAGCAGTTCAAGGTTAATAAGTGCAGAAGCACCAACCAGAAGAAGCTGACAATTAAATAATGCCCGCAAGGGGGAACCTTAATTTTGAGGCCGAGCCAAGAGGGACGGTCTCTTCAGCTGTGGACTGAACAACGTGGCTAAGGAGGGCAGTCAGAAAAAGTTCCCTCAGGATAGGAGAAAAAGTCCTACTCGTTCCCCTTTACCTTGAGGGTAAAAAAGATTCGTCCAAGAAGGACGGAAACCAGGAAAGTTTTTTTTTTGGCATAAGGCCAAAGGAAAGGAGAGGAACGAGAAGGGAGGGGGAGATGCCGCAGTAGGAGGCCACTGTGGGGAAGGTGGATGGGTATCAGTAATGAATGGTGACGATACAAGAGAAGATCAAGAATTACGGTAGGTACGTAATTTACATATCTTCCCTTGTCGATCTTCACCATTCATTACTACTTGGGTGAGTACCAAGCTCCCCCCCCTCCCAAGGGGGGGCATAAAAAACCCTGAGGAAGCAAGCACCCCCGCCTCCTGTTGGTGGGAAACAGGAGGGAAGACCCTGGGCTAATCAAGTGGGAAGCCTATGGTGGAGGAGAGATAGGAGGTGTCCCCCGAGGACGGAGAGACGGAGGAAGCCCCTTCAGAAGTCTCCTAGCTCTGGAGGAAAAGAGACAGGTTCCCCGGAAAGTGGAGCGAATCACCCTACGCTGGGCCAGGGGTGACAACCTTGACAGATGAAGCCATGCCATCAGCCTAATACAGATCGCTGTCCCTGCAAGCCTGGAAGCCACCTCACTGGCGTCATAAGATGCCCTTGCTTGGTGTCTTGCTAGCTCCAGGCCTATAGCAGAGAGGGCAATAGCCTGTCTGGTTTGCTCGGTATCAGGCATTGATGCTAAGATTTGGGAACGCATCGACCACAAATGCCTATTGTAGGCAGCACAGTGAGCCTGATGAGATTTAATTCATATCATCGCACGAGAGGAAGAGAACACTCTTTGCCCCCACCGGTCAAACTGTAGGGAATCAGAGTCCGGTGGACGGTCGTGCACCAGGCGGCGCCCGGAGGGAGTTTCTAGGTATGCCAATCCCCAAGGCGGGTTGGGGAGAGTACCTAGAGATTCCAACGGGGCATAATACTTTCTTCTGCAGTCTGCCGGGGCTGGAGAAGGGGCGGCTGGTGACTGCCAGGAATGGATAGACACCTCCTGGAAGGGAATAGGCCAGGAAAGTATCACCAAGTGCTGGGCACTAAATTCACTGAGGAATTCATGCGTCTCCCGTTCGGTATTGTCTCGCCTAACAAAAGAGATGTGAAGATCCCTCACCATCCTCGAAAGGAATCGCTGATATTCAGTGAAATCAGCATCAGAGGAGAGATGAGCAGTGGGTTCCTCTCCCTCCAAGGAGGAGAGAGACGAGGATGATGGAGCGCTCCAATGTCCAGAGGACTCCTACGGTGGTGGGGATAGGCGAAACACCCGCCTCATGCATGTATCTAACATATGAGGGGAAGGCCACCGCAGAGCCTCTGAACGTCTCCCAGGGTAACGGGCCCGTAGGACCGATATAGCCTGGAGAGAGGGAGATGGCTGCAGAGGTATGGGAGAGGGGCACCTATGGTGAGGCAACTGTCCCCTGCTGAGGCTCTGAAATCCGGGGAATGGGGCACGAGTTGGCGGGATCCCGGACAAAAAAACACGTCGCAGAATGGAACCCTGGGGATGCGAAGCCTGGAAGTGCCTAGTAGGGGATCCTCCCCTGTGATGAACCTGGGGCTGCATGGGTCCAGAAGGGCAGCCCACAGCAACGCCACCAGAGGGGTTCCTGGGGCTCGAAAGGAAAAGACAGGACCCGGCACTACGGCTCCTACCCCCCCCCCCCGAGGGGCAACAGGTGAAGACCGAGGCGCCTGAACCCTGTCTCTCGACCCCCCTTTACTCCAAGAATGCCCTCCTCCTCGACCCAAGCGACCCCCCCCCCACCCAGAGGGGTGCAACAGCACCGAATCGGCAGCTGCCACAACCCCCCCAAGGAGGGAGAGCCCTCACCTCCACTCTGTCCCTCCAGGGACCCCAGACCACCCCCAGCCTGGAAGGCCTCATAGGAGGACAGCAGCGGAGACAAGGAATAGGTGTGCTGGGCCACCTAGCACCTCGTCCCACCGGAGACCCTGACTCCGAAGAGTCAGGGTGCCAGGACTGGTCCACATCTGAATTATCCTCCTCCGAGGAGGAGGAAGAGACCAGCTGGACCACAATACTGGCCACTCCGGGGGTCTCCAGTGAAACGGCACAGCGAACGGCGGCGGCGACGGATGACCCCGTCTCCCCCCCCCCGCAACGTTGAGACCCAGCCCCAACTCCCCAACCAGACCCACGGCACTGCCCTCAGCACTGGGACCCAACTCTGCACTGCTAGAAGAACAGACTGGGCCCACAGCACCACGGGTGGTGCCGAGAGCCAACACGGAGCTCGCGGCGCCGGGATCCAAAATGGTGCCGAAAGGCGGCGTCGAGGGTCCACCGATGCCAGGCCTAGCAGACCTGGGCCACGACACTGGGGGGGAGCCTGCACCTCCGAGGAGGTGACTGCCAAGGCGGTGTCCCCGCCGTGGCCCCGGGAGGGACCTCGGCATTCCTCCGACACCGCAGAAGAGGCCTCCTCTTCGTCAAGAGAAGATGAGGAGGCCTCCTCCTCTATAGACCGTACAGGCCTGAGAGGGGACCCAGAGGAAGGGTCTAGAGACCTTACCTGGGAATCCCTGGAGCAGCGCCGTCCCTCGAAAGTCAGCAGAGCCTTGCCAATCTTGAACGCACGAACTTCCAGGACGCGACAGTCCATCGAGAAACAGGCGTCACACACATCCACATTATGGTTGGGTCCCAGGCAACCAGACAAACATCATGCCGGTCCGTGACTGGAAAATGTCGGCCACAGGAGCACCAACGCATAGGGGCGCGCGCGGCCCGCCTTCGACTTGCGTTTTGCCCCCGAACCTGACATGATGAGAAACAATTAAGGCAAAAACAAAGCACAGCTCTCTGCGTTGTCGAATAAAGAGAAGAAAAAGAACAGTCTTACCGGTGACGACATCAAGAAAAGCAGGAAGGAGGAGTCTGGAACGGTGTTGATAACGACAACTAGGCCTAGTACTGAAATCCTAACCGCGCAGCAGGTGCAGACTCGACGGCGGGAGAAACAGAACTGAGATGGAGGAGAAGTCTGTGGCACCTAACGGCTGCCCCTCGCGCATGAAGCTGCGCATCGCTCTCGTGGGCGCCGCCGTTGAGGCCGACAAAAAAAAAATCTCCTGTAGCGGGTGCGCGCCTCCGGCACTACCCAAGCAGTAATGAATGGTGAAGATTGACAAGGGAAGATCTACTGTTACGGTAAGTTCTTACGCAACTGTACTATCTTACTTTGAGAGGGCTCTCGCAGTAGGTAGTAACTTGTAGGACTGAGTCCCAAGCAGTAAAGAGTCCAAGGAACAAGAAGAAACATAGGAGGCTGGAAGAAAACTGCTGTAAAGCAAGTAAGAACTTCAGGACAGGAGTCCCTGGAGGACAACCAGTCCAAAACCAGCCCTGTGCCGAGAGGCAATGTCCAAACTATAGTGTTTAGAGAAAGTGTGGACAGAACTCCCAAGTGGCAGCTGCACAAATTTCTGCGGCTGACATTTTTGAAACTGGCTGTACAGGCAGGCATACACCCTTGGTAGAGTGTCATTTAACCTGTCCCTCAAGGACTTCACCTATACCTCCGGTAACAAATACAGATGCAGTTAGCCAACCATTTGGAAAGGCACTGCTCAGAAACTGCCACACCTTCTTGATTTGGTGTGGAAAGAAATGCGTCCGTTTTTTGGATATCTTTTGTCCTGTTAGCGTAATAAACAATTATGTAATAACTTACCATTAACAGTGGATTTTAGAGAGGTTCCTGTAGTAGATCTTCACAGATAGGACTGCGCCCCCTGGCATCAAGGCCGCACGGCAAACTTCTAGCTAACAATCTATAGCGAAGGACCACCCCTGGCATCACAATGACGGGACGTCAGCGTAGCTGTATATAGGGGCAGTCCCCTATGCCTCCCTCTGTAGTCGAGGCACAGGTCAGGAAGCATAGGGAAAACCAGGAGCAGCTGTAGAATTCACCAAAAATATTTATTTACAGTAGCATAAAAAATAAACTTATTCTAGGAGAAAACGGTTGTTTTCCTTGAGTCTCTGTGTCCCTTTTTCTTCAGTAGTTGTAGCTTAGCTCCTTTATAAGTCCTTTCAAACCATCCTTAGCAAGCAACCTGTTTTTGTAAATATCAGGTAGAAGCTGCTGGAACACAGCGTGCTTCTTGAGTTGAGGCCCCCCACTTTTGCACAGCTTTTCCAAAAGGCTTAAAAACTGAACTCTGGTAACCTCTAGCTTCCAACAGCTTTTTGCAGTCATCTAAAATTATAATTATATACATTTCAACAGTAATGCTATATGTTTCCCAAACACAAGTGATCCCAATATCAGTTACATTTCCATACAGTGATTTGCACATATTTTTATATCAGCAGGTTTAGATATGCAAGGGAGAAAAACAGACAGCCAGAGTCAGTGGGAGGCAAATAATTGCAAGACTGTCGAGTTGATCCAAGTCCAAGGTCTCTAAGCAAAATATGATTGCGCAACCAGACAAGATATAGACAAGGAAAGAACATATCCTTGCATTTTAAACACTTTCTATAACAACTGGGACAGGGTCCTATTCCACCCCGTCACACCCTCCAGTTCTCCTGCCGGAAGACCCTGAAAAGAGAAAACCGGGAAAAATGAGTACCACTCCTAGAGCCCGGAGCTACTGAAAAAACAAAGCCCTGGGAAAGGAGAGGAAATAACACGAGCTAGGGAGAAGGTGGGAGGGAAAATAAGACCTACTGCATGATCCTCACTCGAAGATCTACTGTTAAGGTAAGTTCTTACATAACTATTATATCTTACTTCGAGAGGGCTCCTGCAGTAGATCTTCACAGACAGGACTGAATACCAAGCAGTCAAGAAAAAAAAGTCAGAGACTAAGTTCCGGGAGATGGAAACGTTTGCCAACTAGAAAGCCGACTACGACAGAAGACCTTGCAGAACCGCAAGGCCGAAACCAGCCCTACGCCTAAAGACAATGTCCAGACTGTAATGCTTGGTGAAAGTATGGACGAAAGACCAAGTGGCTGCAGCACAAATATCCGCTGCAGACACATTCCGCAGGAAGGCCATCGAGGTAGCCATACCACGTGGTGAGTGGCCTTTCACTTCCCCCAGAAGGGGCTTCCCATACTTCTGACAGATGTACAAGATAAAATTAGCCAACCATTTAGACACACCCTGTTTGGAAATGGCCGAACCCTGAAGTCTGGGTTTGAAAGCCACAAACAACTGGTCAGTTTTATGCGCTTCCTTGATCCTAGAGATACAGTATCTCAGAATCCTGTGCACATCCAGCACGTTCAAGAGGTATCCCCCCTCCCCACCCCCCAAATGGAATATTCTGGGCAATAAACCAGCAACTGAATGTCTTGGTTCAAAGTAAATTCCGAGACTACTTTCAGAAGAAAGAAAGGGTTAGTCCACAGAGCCACCCAGTCTCTGTGGAAAATCAAATACGGCTCCTCACACAAATCCTTCAAGCTGAAGTGATGGCGACTAAAAAGAGCACTTTCCAAGACAAACGGCGCATGTCGCAACTTGTTGCCGACTCAAAAGGGGGCAAAGTAAGTTTCTCTACAATAAAATTTAAATCCCAGGAGGGAACCGGATTATGGACCATAGGTTTCAGATGGAGGATCCTCTTAAGAAAGGTTTTGGAGACCTCCAGCTGAGCAAGGATTTTGATCCCCAACTGGAAGGTTGACGGCGGAAACCGCAGAAAGGTGGACCTTCAGCGAGGAATTACTGAGGCCCGAATCAGACAGGTGCAAGAGGTACTCAAGGACCTGGGGGGCCAAGCTAGAAAATGGGTCCAGGCCCTTGGCCGAGGCCCATATAAAGAATCTCTTCCACTTCATAGCATACGTGGATCTAGCAGAGAGCTTTCTCACCTCCACTAGAACCTGGGCTACTCCAGAAGAGATGCCAAAGCGAGAGACTGCTATGTCCAAAGGTGCCAAGCATGCAGGTGGAGAGACTGGAGGCTCGAATATACCAGGCTGCCTTGCTTCTGAGACGGAACGTCATGAGAGAGAGGAAGTGGTACCAGGGGGTTCCAATTTCAGCTGCTGCAGCAGAGGGAACCAAATCTGCCAAGGCCAAAGAGGGATGATAAAGATCATGTGAGCCCCGTCTGCCTGAAGCTTTAGCATAACTTTCTGAAGAACTGGAAAGGAAGGGAAAGCGTACAGAAATCTCCATGTCAGGACAGAGACAGTGTGTCTCAAAGAACACCATGCCTGGGAATGAGCGAGCAAAACCTGGGTAGTTTTGCGTTGGATGGGGAGGTGAAGAGGTCCATCTTTGGCTGCCCCCACTGATCGAACAGATCTTCCACTACTTCCTGCTTTAGCTCCTACTCGTGAGCCCGTGTGACAGTGCAGCAGAGACCATCCACCCGGACGTTCAGAACCCCTGGAACGTTGACTGCTATTAGAGACAGGCCATGCTGGACTGCCCAATATCACACCCACATCGCCTCCCTGCAAAGGAGGTACAATCGGGTGCCTCTCTGTTTGTTGATGTACCAGACCATGGCCATGTCGGTCTGGATTATGAGCATTCCCGGAAGAAAGAGGGACTGGAGAGCTTGAAGAATGTAGAGCACAGCTAATCTCCAGAATATTTATATGCAGCTGCTCCTCTTGTGGAGACTATTTCCCCGGAGTTTGATGGTCTCCCAAGTGGGCTCCCCAACCTTGACCCGAGGCATCCACCGGGAGGGTAACGGAAGAGGACGGGGAATGAAAGCTAATGCCCAGAGAAAGGCTGGATAGAACTTGACACCAGAGGAGTCCCTCTTCAAGCTGCTGGAAACGAAGACCTTGTGATCCATGTCATCCAATCTTTGGTCCCACTGGACCCGGAGGGTTCACTGGGTTACCCTCATGTGCAGTCTGGCCAGAGGAACTGTGGAGATGGCAGCTGCCATTAGTCACAACAGTCGGAGGACGGATCGCGCTGTAGTCCAGTGAGTTGCACACCAACACAGCCTATTGAATCAGGGTATCTGCCCTGTCCATAGCTAGAAAGGCCTTGCCCTGGACCACATCCAGTACCGCTCCAATGAACTGGAGGTGCTGAGTGGGTGAGAGCTGAGACTTGGGATAATTCACAGTGATGCCAAGTCTGGAAAAGAGGTCCAGGGTGGTGGAAAGGGAATCCAGACTGTCCTGAGACGGAGCTGACAGCCAGTTGTCCAGGTAAGGGAACACACAAATCCCCTTGCAGCGTAATAATGCAGCTACCACCACCAGACACTTGGTAAACACCCGAGGTGCTGAGGAGAAAAGAAAGGGTCTTGAACTGATACTGGTTCTCCGCAAAGGAGAATCTCAGGAAATGGCAGTGGGCCTGGAGGACAGGGATATGCAGGTAAGCATCCTGCGTGTCCAGCGAGCACAGTCATTGGCTCTGTTGGAGCAGGGGGTAGAAATTCCTGGAGGGTTAGCATGCGGAGCCTCTTGTGTTCCACAAAGAGGATGAGCAGGTTGAAATCTAGAATGGGTCTCAGACCTCCAGTCTTTTTGGGCTCTAGGAAAAAATGGGAGTAATATCCCCTTCCTATCTGACCTGGAGGAATCAGCTCTATAGCTGCCTTTAATAGAGCTTAGATTTCCTGCTGAAAGAGGGCCTTGGTGGCCTGATGGGAAGGGAGACCTTCCTGGCGGGTTGTCCGGGGGTCTGTTCAAGAACTTTACTAGTGCCCTCTTGCGACAAGCTGGAGTACCCAAGCTTCTGCGGTTATAGTCTTCTACCCCTCCGGGTGGAGGGCAAACCTTCCTCCCACGAGTTCCTTCTGATAAACTGGAGGAGGTGGAGGGGATCCTCTCGAGTCAGGACGCAGAGGGAAAGGCCGCTTTGCCGCCTCCAGTGACCTTTTGGGCTTTTGTCTGGGGAGTCTGGGCACCACAATCAGTGGCACGGCACTTGCCCTGTTGTCTGCCCTGGTTCTGCCTACTCCATCTCTTCTGGGGGCGACAAAAAGGCTGCTTGGGTTTTTGGCCGGAGCGGTACAAGGAGCGGACGTCTTTAAGTGACCTGTTGCTCTCCTGTAGCTTAGTTATAATGTCCTTAGTGTCTCCTCCAAAAAGGACGGAACCCCTAAAGGGGGCATCCAGAAGAGTGCTTTGGACGTCTTGCACCAGTCCCGCAAACCGGAGATAAACCAGATACCTCAAACAAATGCCCGTAGTAGTGCACCGGGCCACCAAATCAACTGAATCTTAAGTGGCCCGCAAGGCACTGTAGCATGAAGACTTGTTAAGGCTTACTTTTCCAGAAGCTAATTTCTGAGGGTACCATCTGGAATAGCCTGAAGATCCTTTTCCAGGTCAGATAAAGCAGACTTTTGGAAGGACACCATGTGAGGCACATAGTTTAGAGACTGAATGGCGCAGGTGGAGGAAGCGTATACCTTGCGGCCATACTGGTCCACCTGTTTAGACTCTTTATCCAATGGGGAGGCACTCAGGTACTTCAGCTGAGCCTACCTATCATGGGCCGCAGTAATAACTATGGAGTCGGCCTAAGGTTGACTAGTTAAATGGCATGCCCCTTCCGGTGGGTGCAAGTCCTGTCGGCTTTCTTGGAAACTGCAGGAACGGATGATGGTTGCTGCCATATTGTCAATGTCAAGTCCTCACGCAGCCCTGTCCAAGGTGGGATGAGGAGGGGGTCCGCATTAGTCAGGTCGAGGTGTTCTGCGAGCCTCTTCTGTTTGGGGTCCATCTCCCGAGACGCCCAGCCACAGGCTTTCTGGATGGACCTGTGGAGCTCCGCAAAGGATGGGTCCTCCGGCAGGAACTTGGGAGATTCCTCTGGTTGTGGATCAATAGGGAAATGAGGCTCCGAATGACTGGCAGAGTCAGCGTCCAAATCAGGGGACTCTGGTCTGCTCAGAATGGGGGGTGAGGTCTGGTACCAGCTCCGTGGCCTTGGCTCCAATGAAAACCCCAGCTGGGCGTCTGCCAGAGTCCCTGTGAGATGACAGGTGGTTGATTGAGGATAGGGTCCTTGTCACTGCTCTGTGGGTTGGGGTAGCAGCCACGACCAGATGGGGTTGTCCCAGCTCTTGCAGAAGTTGGGATTTTGCATCCTTCCACCAAGCTGGGATTGTCCCTTGCAGTTCCGGTGGAGGAGGAGGCTGGTAATCTGGGAACCCCGTGGTAGAGTAACAGACGTAGCAAGCAGACTGATACCAGTAGGGTAAGAATGGTACCCCTGGCCGGCTCGGTGATGCTGAAGGTTGTGGTGCTGGATACCACACTTTGCGCCATGCTGGCGACCTGTGTTCAGGAATGGGCACGGGCCACCGGGGGTTGGGAGGAGAAGAACTGAGCGTCCGGAGGACTGCTGTCCTCCGAGGAGGGGGTGGTCTCCTCAGTGTCTTCGCCCATTCGCCCGGAGGCTGGGGGAAAGGGTGCAGTGCTGCAACAGGGCGGAGCTGGGGAGACACACTTGGAGGAGTCTCTGTCAGCGTCATTGCACATCCCTCTGCTCCAGGGGGAAGCTCACACTAGAAAATGCCAGCCCACCATGTTAGAGCCCACTCCAGTGCCTGACCTCTCTGGCCATCACAGTTCCGCCGCTGGAGGCCCCACTCGGGGGGGTCCCCCGAATATGAGGGGTACAGGTTGCCAGATGCCAGGCGAGCCCGTTCGTTGAAAAGTACCCCCCACTTCCGCCAGCGGGACAACTGGTAGCAGAGGCATCGGGGTAGGCATGTTTGAGGGGCCTGGCGTCGGACCCTGTGGCTGTCTGGGTATCGATGTCTGGTCCTGAGGCCCCTTGTCTGTGGGTGCCTCGGGTGTCAGCTCCGATGGGGCTTTATTCAGCGGTGCAGAGCCCCCTTGCCGTCTGGCTCCTTGAGATGAGGTGTTTGGTTATCCACAGGCCCGGCTGATGTCCGGCCCTCTGGGGTAAAAGACCGCTCTTTAGCCGGCGGCGCCTGATCCATTTCCGACATGGAGTTGGAGTGGCCCATAGTCTGTCAACCTTCTGAAGCCAAGTGGAGGCATCTGGTACCCGCTGACCTCCTGGCATCTAGTGGAGTCGTCCAACCCCTTGTGCCTGTTGGATGATCCTGAAGGCTCTCAGGCGATAGGCTCTGATGTTTTGCCAGAAGCAGACCCCTGTCCCTCTGGCGCCGACCTATGCATATGCTTGTGGGACCTATGCACCACGGGAACTTGAGCGGATGAATGCCCTTCAGAAGACTACTCCTTACCTTTGGAGTGGGAGGAGGCAGTAATCTTCTTGGAGGAAGCCCCAGAAATGGGCGATGTATCTGGGGGAACCGACTCTGATCTCCCGCCGGAGGTGGAAGAAGCAGAAGTCCTGTGAGGGGACTCTGGGCGGGATTGCGATCTGGCTCTTTCCATGTCCCTATGGTGGTGCTTCCCACCCGATCTTTTTCCGGGGGATCCCTAGCTGAAGAGGAAGAACTTTATCCCAACTGGGTCCTCTGCATGGCGGCCACTTGTTGCTCCAGCAGGTAGGCCTTAAGTGTCTTGAGGCAGTAAAAGCAGGTTTTGCTGTTGCATTTTTGGCAGTGCAGGCAGTCGCCAGGCCGATGGTCAGGGCCTAGGCAGATCAGGCAGAGTGGCCGTCCCTCGCCAGGATCTGCTTACTACACACGCACTTTGACTTCCGCCATTGAGAGGACGATGAAAAATGAAAATTACGTACCTACCGTAATTCTTGATCTTCTTGGACAAGTCTCCACCACTCATTCACACTAGTGGGATCTGCGCCGGAGGCACTAGGACCCATCAGGAGCAAACTTTTTGCTGGAGGGTTGGCGCGAGAGATGGCGCCGCAAGCAGTGGCTCGCGCGGTAATGACTATCTCGGCGACGACCCTCCAACCGCCTCAGTACCTTTTTTACCAAGGAGGTGCAGCGCAACTAACGTAAAGAGTAAACCTAGCCTTACAAAACAGACATAAGATAGTCCGGACGACCCGTGTAAGAAGGGTCAGCAAAGAAGTCTTCAAGGCCTAAAGATTTGAGGGAGTGAAGACCAACACAGCGGTGAGCTCGGGGGATGGAGGGTGGGTGTGTGAATGAGTGGTGGAGACTCGTCCAAGAAGATCAAGAATTACGGTAGGTACGTAATTTTCATATCTTCCTGGACATAAGTCTCCACCACTCATTCACACTAGTGGGAGAGTACCAAGCTGATAATCCCCCAAAAGGGCGGCAGGGGAGCCAGAGCTCACACGTCTAGGACAGAAGTCCATTAAGGATAGTTCTGCCGAAGGCGGAATGACGCCTGGCATGAACATCCAGTGCATAATGCTTAACGAAGGTATGCACTGAGCTCCAGGTGGCGGCATTGCAGATATCTGCAACTGGAACATTGCGAATTTCCGCTAGGGATGCCACGACCGCCCTAGTAGAGTGAGCGGACACTCTACCTTCCAATTTAACCTGTGCCATGGAATAGCAATGTCGAAGACATGCCACTAACCATGATGAGATGCATCTGATAGCGACAGGCTGACCCAGCCGGGTCTCGCTGAAGGAAACAAACAATTGCTGAGTCTTGCGAAAATTCTTGGTTCTAAGTAGAACATGAAGGCTCTCTTAACATTCAAGGAATGAAGAGACCGTTCTCCTTCATTTTGGAAGTTCACAAGTAAGAGGGAAGCATCAGAGGTTGGTTTAGATGGAATTCTGACACAACCTTGGGAAGAAATTTAGGATGAGTACAAGAACTACTTTGTCCTTATGGAACACAGTATAATGGAGGGTCCGTAACCAGGGCATGTATCTCAGAGACCCTGCGTGGCTGAGGTAATGGCCACTAGGAAGGCTGTCTTCCAGGTAAGAAATTTTAGCTCACAGGTAGCTAGGGGTTCAAAGGCTTCCGAGTGAGCATGTCTAGCACAAGGTTAATGTCCCAGGCTGGCACGGACGCCTAACAGGGGGTCTGGTATGCAGAATTCCTTAAGAAATCTCTTCACCATAGGTAACTGAGCCAGAGACAAGGAAGAAACCGGCTCATGAACGCCGAAATGGCACTAAGGTGAACTTTAACTGTGGAGTACTGGAGACCTGAGTTTGATAGGCCCAAAGGTACTCTAGAACCTTGTCTGGAGGACAGGAAAGGGATTCCAAGAGGACTTTACGCACCAGAGAGAAAAGCGCCCACTTAGAAGCGTAAGTTTTCGGGGTGCTGGCTTCCGAGCAGCAGAAGGACGCCTGAGACTTCTACGAGACGCTGAACCGTTCACTTCTACCTCTTCAGGAGCCAAACATGAAGGTGAAGTGACCTCAGGTTGGATGGACCAAATAACCCCGAGTCAAAAGATTGATTTGCAAGGGAAGTAGTCTCGAGAGGCTGCTGACATACTGTTGAGTAGAGGAAACATAGTTGCCGAGGCCAGGAGGGAGCAATGAGAATCATCTTGGTCCCTGAGACTCAACTTGAGGAGAACTCTCTGAATTAAAGGAAGCCGTGGAAAGGCGAAGAAAGCGCTTGTCCACCGCAGCCTGAACCACATCCTGACAGAAAATGCCAGGCCCTGGATTTCTGGAGCAGAAGAGAGCAGTTTTGTGCTGAGTGGGGATGCAAAAGGTCCAGGTCTGGAGTCCCCACTCTTGAACAGTGACCCGAGCTACGGCTGGGTCGAGACCACTGTGAGGGTCTGCCTCCGTCCTGCTGAGGTGATCTGCTAAGTCGCTTTGTACACCCAGCAGATATACCGCTTGAATTAGAGACTTGTGCTCCAAGCACCACTCCCACACTCTCATTGCTTCCCTGCAAAGGGGATAAGAGTGAGCACCGCCTTGCTTGTTGATGTAATACATCACAGCTTTGTTGTCCGTTTGAAGGAGAATGTTCTTGTGACAAAGAACATCCTTCAACGCTCGGATCGCATAGAGGACCGCTCTCATCTCCAGGACATTTATGTGGAGCTGAGTTTCGAGCCGAGTCCATACACCTTGAGTGTGGAGAGAGCAACAGTGAACTCCCCATCCCATTAGCGATGCGTCTGTGGTGATGGAGATCTGATGATCCAGAGGAGCAAAGGGGAATCCTTCCAGGAGATTGCTCTCTTGAGACCACCAGGTGAGAGACCTTCGTAGGGGCTCCGTCACCTTGATGGGATAAGACTGGGGGTGAGAGGTCGGTGACCACTGAGCGGAGAGCATCCATTGGGTGGTCCTCATGTGTAACCGAGCTAGGGGTACAGTGAACACTGAGGACGCCATGAGACCCAACATACGTTGCATCGAGAGAGCTGTGACCGATCGGTTCTCCCCGATGTAACGGGCCATCTGAAGGATGTCGAGTCTTCTGTCCTCTGGAAGGAAAGCCTTCGTGGAAGAGGTGTCCAGAAGAGTCCCTATGAAAAGGAGCCTCTGGGAGGGCTGCAGTTGTGACTTCTTCAGATTTAGCAGAACTCCCATGGGCGTAAGAAGGCGAGAGGCTGCTTGAACGGCTTCCAGAGTCCCTTGGCTGGAAGGACTCGCTAGGAGCCAATCATCTAGGTAGGGAAACACTCGGAGTCCGAGCTTACCGAGATGCGCTGCGAGAACTGCACAACACTTTGTAAAAACTCGCGGCGCCGAGGATAGCCCAAAAGGCAGGACTCTGAACTGATAATGCTGACCCAGAGCTACAAACCTCAGGAATTTGCTATGGGTCGGGTGGATGGGGATATGCTGGTAAGCGTCCTGCATATCCAGGGAGGCCAGCCAGTCGTGCTGATGCAGCAAAGGTAACAGGGTACCTAGGGAAATCATTTTGAATTTCTCCCTGGGGAGGAATTTGTTTAACTTTCTGAGGTCTAGAATGGGGCGCATCCCCCCAGATTTCTTTGGAACCAGAAAGTAATGGGAGTAGAACCCTGTGTTTCGCTGATGCGGGGGCACCAGTTCTATTGCCCTGTTGTTTAGAAGGCCCTGGATCTCGGCGGTGAGGAGGTCTGACTGAGAGGTCGACAACCTGGGTTGTCGTTTGGGAGGGCAATTCGGGGTTTTTCCAAAAGATTGAGAGAATAACCCTCGCGAATTATCCGAAGGACCCATTTGTCCGAGGTTATGGACTTCCACTGATTGTAGAAGTACATCAGACGACCTCCCACCGGAGGAGAAAGTTCCATCTCGGGCAGTGTGGATGGAACTGGGGCCGGCAATTCATAAGGTAGCGCTGGGGGCTTTAGGCCCCTGCGCTTTCTGCTGCGCCTTCTTTTGAGGTTGGGCAGGTTGGCTTTTATGGAAGCTTCCTCTGCCTCTGCCTCGAAAGGACTGGCGACTATGAAACTGACGTTGCCTACATGCCCCCGAGAGGGGGTAGGCGGGGGTCTAGCCAACTTAATGGCCGACCTAGTCTTCTGAGTGGCCTCTAGGGCTTGCTCTACCCGAGGCCCAAAAAGATAGGCGCTATCAAAGGGCAACACCATTACCTGCTGCTGAGCATCATTCGTAAATCCAGAAGTACGCAGCCAGGAATGGCGTCGAGTACAAATACCTGCGGCTGCTGAACGAGAAGCAGTGTCGAAAGCATCCATGGCGGCTTTGACCTGTTGGTTACTGGACTCAATACCTCTGATAACGGTTAGAAGGAGCTCTGACTTGGAGTCGGAATCTGGAAGAGCTTCAACCATTAGTTTCATAGAGTGCCACAGGATATACTCATACTGAGAAAAATAGCCTTGATAGCTGGCAATACGCATACTTAAAGTGGAGGCAGCAAAGACTCTCTTACCTAATGTATCAATTTTACGAGACTCTTTGTTAATAGGTCGAGCTGTAGTAGCTTGAGGAAGAACGACCTTGTCATTCTCTGCCAGGACTACAATACGATCCGCAAAGGCTTGGGATGCCAAAATGGGACGATCCTTGGGAGCTGAATATTTCTTATCAATGGATTTAGCTACTGAAGGAATAAGAGCAGGATTATTCCATACCATTTGAGACAGCGTCTCGAAGGAGGGTTGAATCGGAGGAGTCAAATCCGTAGGGATCTCCGAAGCATGAAGATACTGGAGTCTTAATATTTTCCCAGGATCGATGTCCGTAGTCTGGAGAGAAAGAGTGGATCTCAGGTTCCTCAACAGAGACTTAAAGGATAGGTCCTCGACCACAGGCTCTGTAGCGGTGAAGGATCCTGTTTCCTCCACTTCATCACCCAACCGAAGGTCTGGGTCAGGCTCAACATCATCTCCTGATAGTCCAGGAAGGACTGCTTGGACAGGAAAGGAGTGAAAAATAGGAGAAGAAGAAAGAGCAGATAGAAAGGGAGAGTCCCCGAGGGCCCCCGGCGCCGAGGAGGCGAAAGGAGTCGAAAACGCGCCGAAGAAGCACGACGGCACTGCTGAAGACACACGCCCGCGAGACTCGCGCGGCACCACGGACGGCGCCAGAAGACCCAGCGGCGCTAATGGACGGCGCCAGAAGGCCCCGCGGGCGCCAAAACAGCGCCAAGCGCAGCGACCCCCGCTGGAAGGCGCTGAGGACACCCTGGAACCTGGAAAGCAAGAGAAGGGAAAACCAGGAGATAAGGGCATCGGTGTGGCCCCGCGCCGCAGCCATGTGAGGGGGAACACCTAGCACGGAGTCGCTGGCACCGGGAGGCACCGCTACCAGGAAGGTTCAACCGCCTCGCCTGATTGCCCGACGAGCCCAAGGCTCCGGGCAACCGAGCCAGGCAGAAGAACCAACCTTCCAGCCCACTGCCTCCATAAGAGCGCCCACTGATGAAATTGCTCATCTGGAGCCCTACCTATAGGCGGGTGGGGCTCGATGTCAAGACGGCGGAACCGGAGTTGGCGATCCGGGCGAGGAGACCGCAACTAGGTACGATAACCGACCGTCGACGCAGCAGACGTGGAAGGTCAGAGGGCGACTGAGTGATGCCTTCTTTTGACCTGTGGGTCAAGAAGAGCTCGAGGCCAACAGTGCCGAGAATGTGACTGTTTATTTTTATGCCGGCGGGGGGACCGCCCATCCCCCCGGGCATCGGACTGACCGTTGTCAGAACCCCGCTGAGGAGAAGGGGGCTGACCGGACCCAGCCCGACTGACTGAACAGCTTTCATACGAAGTCTCCCTACCGTCACCTGACCTGCTCATGGT
This sequence comes from Neoceratodus forsteri, assembly GCA_016271365.2. Lineage (NCBI taxonomy): Eukaryota > Metazoa > Chordata > Ceratodontiformes > Ceratodontidae > Neoceratodus > Neoceratodus forsteri. Next base: position 887,393,180 of record CM057450.1, on the reverse strand, counting down.
CGACTCCGTCCAGTAGGCCGAGACTTCTTTACTATAAGTTAAATTTTAAAATATAGCAGAAATAGAATAAAATTAAGCGATACTACTATCGAGATAAAATTACAAAAAAATAAACTGAAAACTATGCGCTAGTTTGAAGTTTGACTCCCGACAGGCGAGCGACGTTGTCACTGAAGCGCACTCGCTGGGGAAAAAGGAACTGAGGCGGTTGGAGGGTCGTCAGCCGAGATAGTCATCTATCGCGCGAGCCACCGCTCGAGGCGCCATCTCTCGCACCGACCCTCCAGCAAAAAGTTTGCTCCCGATGGGTCCTAGTGCCTCCGGCGCAGATCCCACTAGTGTGAATGAGTGGTGGAGACTTATGTCCAGGAAGATCATGTACTTTGACAGAGAAAAAAACTACAGAAAAAGGACAACAAATGATAAACTGCACAAGGCACAAAGATAGCATCCATGGAGTCGATGTTAGCGGGTCGACGGCAGGAAAAGAACTGAGGTGATGCCGGGGACCGCCACCTTTATACCACAGCTGACATCAAAGCGGAGCAGACAGACATCGGAGACAGTCCCCCGCCATAGACTGCTAACTAGAAGTTTTCCATGGGGTCTTAAAGCCTGGCGGCTTAGTCAATGGTATTACCTGCTGCAAGAGCTCCCCCTCGAAGTGAAATCTAATTACTGCAAGAGATTAGACGACTAGAAAACAGCAGGAAAGGTCCACTTTAAGAGAAGTCAGAAACTTAGCTAGAGTCTAGGTAAGAAAAGGCAACAACTAAATACTGCAAAAGATTAGACAACTAGACACTGCGGGGCAGAGAAATACAAAAAAAAAAAATTTTACAGTGAGTACTTTGAAAACTACTACAATGATCTACTCCAGGGTTTCTCAAAAGGTGAGGCTAGCCTCCCTGAGGAGGCCTCACCCAATTCCAGGGGAGGCCGCGTCAAGCCTGCAAATGTACTGTACCAAAACCATCACCAGTGCGAGTTACTATGAATATTCAGTACTATAAATTGTTATTCTACTTTAAATCACATATGTTCTCCTTTCTTGTAAAAGTGCCATTTGTTCCATAGTTAGTCTGCTTTAGCATTTGTTTTAAGATATGAAATTATTAGAAAGGAGTCCAAGACTAGCCTCAGTTTCTTTTCAGTATTCACAGCTATCTTTGAATACCCATGTCATGTTCTTTCTAGTGTACAAGGAAAAGTATTATTACATGATTTTGTTTCTACGGGGAAGCTAGAAGTTTTTCAGCAAATTAGGAGAGGCCTGAGATTTTATCCACCTCTTGGGGAGGTTCACTATGACAATGCTTGAGAAAGGACAAATATGTAATAACTTACTAAAGCAGAAGATCTTCGAGGGAATCTCTCATCAGGTCACACCTATAGAACTTAGCCATTAGGTGTTGGGATCCCACAAAAGCTTTTTCGCAGCAGTCTACTAGGGGCCGCTCATGTCTTCGTCACATGCCGATGTCACCAGTGCTATATATACACACACACACACATGGGTGGCCCCACTCCCTCCTCAGCTCTTTTCCCTACGCAGATCCAATGAACAAGAACTACCTTAAGTAACCGAGGAGAGAGAAGAGGTGTCCAGCCATACAGCAGAGGATGGAGCAGCCAAAAAATCCAAAAGGAGACAAAACCATAGAAGGTGGATGGAGGGTGGGACGACATGACCTGATGAAAGACATACCCTCGAAGATCTACTGTTATGGTAATACTTGCATAACTGTCCTAGCTTCTTCAGGGATCTCTCATCAGATCACACCTATAGAACAAAGCCCAAGCAGTTACAAACAACTGGACAGAGAGGGCGGCTGGAAGCCAGAGGCTGGGGAAAGTAGACAGTGGAGCATAGCAAGGACAAAACCAGCCCTCCTGCTAAAGGCAATGTCCAGACTGCAACTAAGGGTGGATGGCAGTCCAAACGACAATGGTGCAGATAACAGCAACTGACACGTTCCTGAAACAGGCCACAAAGGCCACCCTGCCTGTGAAGGAAGATCCATGAACTGCACCAAGAATAAGAAATGCAAAAGGCTATGCCCAGCAAGACTGTGGAGCAATGTGTCCCCTAGACCAGCATGCGCAGAGTGAAAGATCAGTAGGTGGGTGGATTAGTTTCAATGAAAGGCAGACACCACCTTGGAGAGAATAATCCTTGCAGCGCAGTAGGGCGCTGGCATTACAGCATTGAGTGTTACAGCGCCAAATTCGATTTTGCCACCCCCTTGGCACTGGAATACTTAAGAAGGAGCCAGCCCGGTGGCGTTGAGGTGCTGGATGCCACACTTCGCGCTATGATGGCGACCCGGGTTCGGTAACATGCCCAGGCCGTTGGGGTCGGCTGGGGAGGGAGAGGACTGAGTGTCCGATGGACTGCTCTCCTCTCCCTTGTGTGGGCTCAGGGCATACATCGCTCTGTGGGGGCCCCCAATTAAAGTCGGGGACATTGCAGGTGCGGTGTTCTCACGGGAAGCATGACGGACGTCGGCACGTTGCGTCTGGTCATTACTGCACATCCGTGCTTTGGGGGGGAAAGCTCGGAGGAAAATGATGTTTGGTCATGGCAGCTTGATAGCCGTGCCTATCTTCACCCAGGAGATTTATCTGGAATCACGCTCCAGTATTAGATCCAGGCCTGGCAGGGGGAGTGGAGACCACTCTGCGGGTACTGTGCGAGCTAGCTAAAGAATTGAATGGGGAGAGAGGACAGCGGCCAGATGACAGGCAGACTGACCTCACGGGAGTTAAGAAATAATGTAGTGATAAAAAGAATACTCAGAAGTGTGTGTGTGTGTGGGGGTTGGGGACAGCAGGGACAGCAAAATCCCACTTGGCACTGTAATGACCGGGAACACTAACACCAGCGCCCTGAAGTGGTGGAACCGGGAATAATAGGGTGAATACCTAAAGATGCCCTGTCTGTATGGAAAATCTAATAAGGTTGTTCATACATGAGGGCCTGTAGCGGACAACCAACACTTGCCATGACAAAAAATGTAGTTCACAAAACACGGCAGACTCAAAAGGAGGAAGGATGAGCTGCCGGAGGACAGAATTCAGAGCCCACACTGGAACCAAAGCTCGTAGAGGAGGTCTCAAGTGAAGAATACCTCTCAAGATGGTACTGGCCACATCTTTTGGGCCACAGTACAGTCACCAGAGGCACCTGGAAGGTTACATCAGCTAACAAGGTGCTTTTAAAGAAGAATCCTGGAGAGCAGCCTTTGGTAAGAACACGAGGTATTCTAGAGCCTGGTTCACTAGACAAGTAAACTGTGTCAACTGAAAAGAAAGGGTCCACAGAGCAAATAGCCCCCACTTCAAGTAAAAGGAGGCCCTGGTGGAGAACTTTCTAGCAGCCGCCAGGATTTCAGCCAGTTCAGACACCCCCAAAATGAGCCACAGGAATCCTCCTAGGAGCACAGCACAAAGAATAACGGACCTAAACTATGGACAGAGCAGGACTGAGCTAGGTCCTCAGTACTTGGACCCAATCAGACCCCCAAAGACTAAGGAGAAATCCGCCAATACAGCATGGCCAAGGAGACAATAATTATGACCATGACCAATAAGCCGAGCAGACACAGAAAGGCACCAGCCGTGACCGCCTAGTTTAAGCCCAAAAGGAGCCCAAGACCTTAGGCAATCCACCCTGACCTGAGGGAGGGAGCCTCTGGGCAAAGCCAGGAACCCACCAAGGTACTAAAGCCCACATTTTTTATTTATTGAAATGTTAAGGAAAGGCACACTGAAGAACAATGTTGCTCGCCTCATGGAGCGTCCGGGGAATCAGAGTAACAATGATACATATGAGAGACACACAATTTACATAGATTTTACAGGCATGAGAAGCAACAATCAGGTACAATTAATGACAACAAGCAGCAATAACATCAAGTGCTCTGGTACACAATACCTGAAGTGCAAATTATTTAGAAGGAGGGCAGTAAAAATTTGAGTTGGTGACGGAGGGATAGGCTCAAGGGAGGAGAAATTCGCCAGAGTTAGAGAGGTCACAGTCAGGAACAGTTACAGGATAGAAAGTTCTGTAAGGCTGCAGAAAGGGAAGAAGTGCCGGATCTGATGGAGAAGAGAGTTCCACAATTTGGGTAGCCAGTGAGAGAACGAATTTTGACCTATAGTTGCAGCACAGACAGGGACAGCCAGAGTACGAGAGTCACTTGATCTAAGCATGTGGACGGGTGGAAGGGGAGTGGTCAGCAAGGAGGAAAGGTAGGAAGGGAAAGGATTCCACCAGAATTTAGAAATGAATTTAGCACAGTAGGAAGTGCAACAATTAGACAGTGAGGTAAAAGACAGCAAGCAGTAGAGGTCACAGTGATAAGTAAGAGGAGGAGAGTCTAGTGCAAAGCAGCAGGAGTTAAAGAGGGTGCCCAATCTGGATAGAGAGGTAATGGGTACTGCAGACTACGTCACAGTAGTCAAAAATGGAGAGGTTCATCTTCTGGACTAGCTCACACCATGCCGGCCGAGGGATGCAGCTACGGTTCCTGTATAGAGCGCCTAACTTGGGGCGTCGTTTCTTCAGGATAGCATCAATATGTTCAGAGAAATTTAGGTGTCGGTCGAGCCAAACTCCTAGTGGGTAATGACCCTCCAGGGCAAAAAGAATGTGATGGCAGACTTGGACAGACAGAGAGGCAACCCACATGACAAAGGCACAAAGCCAATCTCCTGGCCTACAGGAAGGCAGGGGAAAACTATGGTATTGTGGGCAAAAAACAAGACTCTTTAAGGTCAGAAAAAGGGTTGGGAGAAGACCCCTGTCCTCCTAAGAACCAGGAGGAGCCGTAAGCATGACCCAGTGTTCCAGCACTGCCTCAGATCCCATTCTATAGACATAATGCACACCAAAGCTAGGACCTCCCCTCTTACCCCTGGAAGGAGGTGCCACTAAAAGAAAAACGGAACAGGCAGTATGTATAGCAGCTGTTAACTGAGGTCTAGAATATGACCCTGTGGGCACCTTGGGCTGAGAAAGAAAAGATAAGGGATGGACTTGATGTTTCTCCTAGAGGCCTGCAAGTCAAGCCTAATGTCCCACACTCACACACCAGGAACAAAAGGCCAGAAGCCCTCGTAAGGCACAACTAAGACATTCTGCGAGATAGGGGCTCATAAGCCTAAAAACATCAGCTGGGAATGGCGTCTGGGGTGGATACTAGTGGCAACAGCCAGTCTGGATGGGGGTGGCTATGCACACAGCCTCCTCACTGCAAATTTCCCCTGTTTTCTCACCCGCTGTGAATGAGTATAAACTACTACTCATCAAACTCGGCTTCTCCTACTCAATCCCTATTTTTGTAGCGAGCGTTTACTGTCACCTTAGCATACCTCCCGCCTCCATATCTGCCCTTATGACCACTATCCTATCCCAATCCTCTTCTGAACTTTACATCCTTGGTGATCTTAACCTAAACTGGTTGTCTCCACCTAAACTGGTGTCTCCCCAGCATTCAAACACATAATGACATATCCTCCCTCAACCTAACCCAACTCATCATGGAACCCACCCGTCACAACTATAAATCCCTAAATCACACTCTCTAGGCCTTCACTACCCACCCCACCATGTCATAGCTGCCGGCCTGTTCCCAGATGCTGTAAGTGACCATCACCTTATCTACCTAGTACGAAAGATACACCACCCCAAAGCACCCTGAAGATTTATCAACATTCGCTCCTACAAATCCCTACATCTCAACCTTATCCTCACTGACCTGTCAACATCTGACTGGTCCCCCATTAGTTCTGCTTCCTCCATTGACTCAGCATGGTCATTCTTCCACTCTAAATTTATGGCCATCTGGAACACGTTGGCCCCACTTAGGTGCGTCACGAGTGTGGGGTAAACTACATCGCCTGGATCGCCCCCGAACTCCTAGCATGTATCCTGGCATGTCACCTAGCCTGGAAGTCTCACAAATCTTCAGGCTATCCAAATAATTATCAGCACTATCGCACTCTCCGGAACTCAAGCACCCAAGCCATAGGATTACCTTGTGAAGAATATTTTCAGTCCACCTTTCACACAAATTTAAACCACCCATCCAAATTCTGGAAAGTGGTTCAATCCCTCTTTTCCCACTCTGGCCCCGATTCTCCGTGACAATGACTCCGTATTAACAAGCCCCCCTCCCCAAAGAGGTTGCCTCCAACTGTAACTACTACTTACCTCTTGTGCAGCTCACCTCTACTCCCTCCCATCCCACCCCTACTGTCCCTACCCCTTGCCCTTTTCTCCTTTCTATAAGCCCTTCCTCAACCTCAAGGCTCTACTTGCCTTGAACACCTCCTCTGGGTTATATCCTGATGGGCTTGACCAGACACTCCTTTTCCCCTCTGCTCTTGCCATTGCCATTCCTTTCACTTGACTTCTAAACCTCTCCTCCCTATTATCTGTCCCTTCGGATTGGAAACATGCCACAGTCATCCCCCTTCCTAAAGGGGGCGGCGACTCCTTCTCCTGGTAACTACCAACCTATCTCACTTCTCCCTATCATGTCTAAGCTCCAAGAACCCCTTACCTTATCCTCCTGCCTTGACTCTACCTCCTTTTCCACCCCTTTCCAGTCTGGTTTCTGGTAGAATCACTCCACCGCCTTGCTCCTTTGGCTTACCGATGCCATATCCATTAGTACAAACAAGGGCCACATCCAGGGCTCGAAATAACCGGCTGTCCACCCGTCCCGGACAGCCGGTTTTCAACTGGGACAGCCGTTTTTGCATCCCGGAGTATTGAGCTGGGCACTAGGACCCAGCGCGGCAGGCCAGGAGGTTTCTGGGCGGCGTCGACATCATGACGCTCTAGCTCCGCCCGCCGGAAAAGTGCAGCCTGTCGCCATTTCCACTGGACTGAGGGTCAAGTGACTGCAGCTACTAGCGCCACCTGACCTCTCAGCGAGTGAGAAAAACTGACTGGCGCCGACTTGCGCTCCTCACTCTCACTAGTCTGGCCATAGGGTGAGGAGCGCAGAGTGAGGAGAGCGCGAGCGAGCAAGTGGAGAAAAAATCCAAAATTTAACAGCCCTTCTCAGGGCTCTAGCATTTGGGGGCTCAGTTTGTGTGCTTCAGTCCTGCTGGTACTTGGAGGAGAGGGAAGGGATTTGTTTAGAAAGTGGAAAAAAAAAAAAGACTTCTGTAAATTCTCAACAGCCCTTCTCAGGGCTCTAGCATTTGGGGGCTCAGTTTGCGTGCTTCAGTCCTGCTGGTACTTGGAGAAGGAGAGGAAAGGGATTTATTTAGAAAGTGGAAAATAAAAAAAAAAAGAGACTTGTGTAAATTCTCAACAGCCCTTCTCAGGGCTCTAGCATTTGGGGGCTCAGTTTGCGTGCATCAGTCCTGCTGGTACTTGGGAGGAGGAGGGGAGGTGAACCAGGATTTATTTAGTTAGTCTCAAAAGTGAAAAAGACTTCTGTAATTCTCAACAGCCCTTCTCAGGGCTCTAGCATTTGGGGGCTCAGTTTGCGTGCATCAGTCCTGCTGGTACTTGGGAGGAGGAGAGGGGAGGTGAACCAGGGATTTATTTAGTTAGTCTCAAAAGTGAAAAAAAAGACTTCTGTAAATTCTCAACAGCCCTTCTCAGGGCTCTAGCATTTGGGGCTCAGTTTATGCATCAGTCCTGCTGGTACTTGGAGGAGGAGAGGAGTGAACCAGGGATTTATTTAGTTAGTCTCAAAAGTTATTTATTTAGTGTAAGTCAAGTCTCAAAGCAGTCAGACACTGTACCTGTAGTACACCTAAAACTCTCTCAAAGCCAAAAGACACCTTGTGATCTGCAAGTCTCATCGTCTCGGACTCTGAATAAAAAAATATATCTTGAGTGTGCAGAGAGGTGAAGGCAAGGCTCTATTAAAGCTTATTGTTCACTCAGCCTGTGTAAAGCCCTCCAGAGCTTGAACCTTGAAGATAGATACTGACAGACTTGCTGTACTACTACTAGTACTACTACTACTACTACTACTTTAAACTAGCCCCTGTCAGCCTGCTGTTGTGCTCTGCTGTTCACGTCTTCTAATATCCCTGATCATCACTTCACTGTAGTGCCCACTGTCTTCAGAGTGCTTACTGTACTTTAAATTCGTACTAGCTAAGTAAACCAAAAGGGGAAAAAAATGTCTTTGTTAAAGTTTGGCTTTAAAAAAATTACAGGAAAGCCTTCGGTTTCAAGCCAAGAGGGAGGAGAAAGCTCTGGTTCTTCCATGTGTACTGCTTCTCCATTACTGATAGACTCAGTAGCACCAACTACTCACCCCACCATTGTGGCCACAGATGTGACAACTTGTAGTGCCAGTGCTGATATGCCAGCAACTCTGACTACTGTTGAAAGTGGCGGGAGTCCCGGGCCAAAAAGAAAAAGGGGGTTCCAAGAGACCTGGAAGAAAAATAGGGAGTGGCTACTATATGAGCCTGATGTGGGCATGACCAGCTCATACTGCAAAAAATACTTAAGGGAGGCAAACACTTTCAGGAGTGGCTGTAAGAGCATGAGACTTGAAAATGTACGAGCTCATGAACTCTCCAAACCTCATAAATTAGCCAATGAAAAAAAATACTGTGTCTAACACAGACCCTTCCAACTTAGCAATAGAACGAGGAATAATACAAATGGAAAAAATGAGGCGACACAAGTGGAACATTTGTTCAGAACAACTCTTTATTTGATTAATTCAGAGCAGCCCATTCACAGATTTCCTGGCATCTTAGAATTACAACATGTAAATGGTACAAATGTGAGTCAGTTATAGAAGTGACAAACAGGCAGCAACGTTCACACATTTTATTTCAGAATCAATAAGGATAAAAGATGCAAAACTGGTTAACAGTAACACTTTCATCTCTGTCCTATGTGACTCGAGCACTGATGCCTCAGTAATAGAAGAGGAGGCAGTCTATATTACGACAATGGAAAATTTCCGTCCAGTTAACAAATTTGTTTCCCTTCAGCCAGTCTCTATTCCAAATGGTGAAAGCATTTATAACTCGATAGGTGATGCCTTAGAATTCACCTTGGACTGTAAAGACTGGAAAGAAAAAATTGTTGCTTTTGGATCTGATGGGGCACCCGTCATGTTGGGTAAAGTGACTGGGGTGTTTCTTTTGGCAGGATTTTGAAAGATGTACCTCATTTGTTAGGGATTCAGTGCAGTGCCCACAAGTCGGAGCTAGCTATAAAGCAATCAGCAACATCTATTCCATACATGAAAACAACAGATGAAGTCTTAATGGGTATCTATAAAATATACCATAAGTCTCCCAAAAACTGGGCCGGTCTCAAAGAGTTAGCCAGTAATATAGAGTACACCATTCACAAACCAGTTAACGTGTCAGGGACCCGGGGTTGCACACAGAGAAAGGGCTCTGTTATTCTGTCCAGCTACAAGGCCTTAGTTGCACATTTACAGCACATTGCTTCCTCACCAGGGCAAACAAAAGATCAGGCCAGTGGGTTGTTCAAAACAATAAGTACTGTGAGATTTGTCCTCTTTTCTCAGTTTCTGGCTGAATACCTTTCTGTCATGATGGCCTTCAATCTAACTCTACAGAGAGACAGCTCAACAGTAGAAACAATAGTCAGCAAGGTTGAAAGCACGGTGCTCTGGCTAGAGAACTACCCTGCACAGGATAAACTTGACAAAGTCTAACGAATTGCTGTTGCTCCCTGACTCTGACACAGCTGTCAGTGACACTAGCACAAGTCGACTGACAGGCTCAGCCACTACTCAGGTTCAGTTCCGTGGATCTGACATCTTCCTTAACTTAGAAAGGGGATATTCTATAGATAGAACCAAACAGGCAGTGTTGCGTGATGTTACAAGCCTTCTTTCATCTACAATTGAAAGTATTAACTCACGATTTTCCAATTTTAAAACAGACAAAGTCCTACGGTCATTCAGTATATTTAACCCATTACAGTTACCAGATAGTGACCATGACCAACTAGCCCTTTATGGCAATGAGGAAGTCAGAACCCTCACAGAGCACTACAGTGACCTACTGAAGAAACACAATAATAATATAAACTTGATTGACGCAATGGTTAGAGCTTAAACCACTTATGAAAAAAATCACTGAATGAGCTGTCTCCAAGTTTCACTATTTGGATTTCTGGCAAAAATTCTTCATAATGATGCACATGAACAGCGATTCCTGATATTCTGGTCTTAGTCACAATAGCTCTACTGATCCCAACCCAAACTGCAGTAGTTGAGAGAGGATTCAGCTTGATGGGCAGAGTGAAGTCTGACTGGCGGTCCCGTCTGTCTCCTATGACTACATCTGAACTAATGCGTGTCAAGCTGTCAGATGCTAGTTGCTACATTTGACCTGCAGGATGCCATAACACTATGGTTCAAATCTCGGAAAACAAAGAGAAGACCTCATGTGAGACCATATGGCTGCAGACTTGATTCAAGTTCTGATTCAGAAATAGACTAGACTCAATCAGTGTTTTACCTTGAAAAATAACCCCCCAAAAAGCAACAGTTTTCTCTCTTTCCACTTTACAGTCCATTTTCTGTTTTAAGTTTAAAATTCACCTCACAAAAATGTGGACAGGTAAAACTTTGTCCGGACAGGCAACATTTACATTCCACCTGTCCCTCGGACAGGCATCTCAAAAAAATTATTTCTAGCCCTGGCCACATCACCTCCGCCATTTTCATTGATCTTGCCAAGGCATTTGACAGTCTCGCATCTCATCCTTCTTTCAGTACTCTCCTCAGCTTCCCCCCCCCCGGACTGGTTCAGTTCCTACCTGATCAGCAGAACCCAATCAATTAGGATATCTGACTCAATTCCACCCCGGCTCCGTTCTGGGCCCCCTCTCTCTATAGTTCTAAATGAGCTCCCCTCTGTCTGCTCCTCTTCCAACATCCATATGTATGCAGACGACACAGTTCTGTTTACATCTAAAATCCCCATCAAGTGTCACTGCCAGCCTACGCAACTGGATTTTGACAATCTCCAGCGCTGGCTAGTCTCCCATCAGCTATTCCTCAATGCAAAAAAAGTATCTTCTATGACCCTTGACACTAGCCAGAGACTGTCCGGTTTTCCCTCCTTGCCATTCTTCTACACCCGTGATGGGAGAAAACTGGATGATACTCCCTCTGCCAAGTATCATGGTGTTTAGCATGACTGGCACCTTGCCTTTTTTGTACCACATGCATGCCATCACCAAAACACTTCACCCAAACTTGGTGTTGTCTACCGAACTGCATCCTGCTGCCTATCCATCACACGGCTGTACAGAAAATGATCCTTCCAGTTTTCGACTACAGTGATGTAGCCTTCAGCGCTACTCCTAAAACCTCCCTTGCCAGACTGGACACACTTTTCAACTATTTCTGCCGGTTTGCACTTGATGTTCCCCCTCTCCCACATCACTGCTACCTCTATAACCCCCTCTCCATCCTCTCTCGAGGATAGGAGATGCTCCCACTGCATCTCCTTCACAGCTAAACTCTTTCAGTTCCCTTCCATCCTATCTCTCCTTCTCTCCTCTAACCCCCCACACTCCTTCCAAAATTATGACTCCCACTCATTGTCCATTCCCAGAAGATCCATCTCTAAAGGCCAATCTGCTTTCTCCTATTGCATGCCTAAGTTATGGAACTCCATCCCACTACCCCTCCGTCATGCCCCCTTCCCCACGTACTCTCTCTTCTCTGCAAACTTCCCACCCATAGCTGCTGCTGCTCCTAATGCTCCCTTCCCTACCTTTTCTTCTTTACTCTCTTCTCTCTCTATCCCTGTTACCCCCCCCCCATCATTTTAACTCGTACCACATCTCCCTCCATCTACAAGGGTGCCATTCCTAATGTTTATCCTGATCCACAAATCCCAATATACAATTTACATTTACCGTGATCATTTTGTCAAGAGTTTATTTTCCCAACTTCTGTTTCTGTTTCCCCAACCCGGATAGGTGCTTTGCTCTAAAAAAATGTACTTCCTGTACATCATTGTAAAATTTATTTTTACTTATTGTAAAATCGGAATTACAACCTTTGAGCTGAAAGTTCATTTAAAAGAATCCTCGTCGAACAGAGAGTGGGGGAACATCAAGTACATGGACAGTGGAGAAAAACAGAAGCGGTCAGAAGACTGTCAGTTACACATCACTAAAAAGGCTACACAGCATTACAAATGGAAGGATGGGGACTAGGGGTACCATATTTTGGGATGCCAAAAAGAGGACACAGTCCCTCCCCCGATCAGCCCTTGTGCCAGACCCCACGTAAAGAGTTTTAAAGTTTCCACCGCCTTTCACAACTCATTTACAAGGAGGTCCTGGGTAGGAGAGTGTAAAAAAATTATAAAATAATAATACAACAGGATAGAGAAGGTACATAAAGAATATTTGGCAGCTGGAAAAGAGGACATGTCCTCGTAAAGAGGAGATATTATAACCCTAATGGGGAGAGAGAATACACTGCAAACGCACTTAATTACATAATATAGGAGTGGGGTCCCCAATGGGATCAGACGCTAGGGGACTGGGCATCAGAGGCACCAAGGAGCCCAATGCCTGGTCCAAAGTGGGGGGGGGTCTAGGAGAGGTGACCCCCCTCCCATCAACACGTCCACTGGAACAGCAGTGGACCAGACAGTAAACCGATCAGACATCGGGGAAGATGGCCCCAGAGAAACAGCACTCGCCTCTTGGACAGAATCAAGGGAGAGCGAGGGGTCTGGTTGGGTCAGAGGAAGTGAAGAGTCCCGGGAGGGAGAACCCTCGTGGGAAGAAAGTGGGTCCGGCAGCTTGGCTCTGCCCACCATCAGGGAATTTGAAAGAGTCTGACAGGACAGCCTTGACCGAGCGGTCGTCAGGTGAGCCAGCAGCCAACTGACTGGCCAGAACCAAGTGGACGTCAGAAGGACCGAAATCCGACTTATCGAAAAGGGTTGGGCGGATGGCAGACTAGCTGGTCTGGCTTGATCGGGGCCAAGCACTCTTCGGAGGAACCGGACGGCAACTTACCAGCTGAAGAACTGACCACAGACCCAGACGAAAAACCTTCCTGCGAGAAGCACCCCTTCTGCCCTCCGATGACGGCAGGAGGGGGAGCCAGCAACCAAACCACTGTAGTGGACGGAGACCGGGCAGGAGGGGTTCTTACCGAAGCAGAAGCCCCACTAGTCCTGGCACTGCTTCTTCTTGCGCTCGGTGGTGAGGAAGGAGAAATGTTCCTGCTGCTCCTGCACCTCTCTTTCCATCTAAGCTAGGCACCTTTTTTTTTTTTTTAAACTCAGCTTTATTGAAATAATACATCATGTAAATTACATCCACAGTCGTATTACGTAACACCAAGTAAAATTATTCCAGGTATTACAGCATTCATCAACATAGCAATGTGTTACGTAATGGATATTTAAAGACGATGCCCTAATGACTGCCCTTCTCATTTTTAGGTCTATTATGTCAACTGACACTTCCAAATGTGGGCATCTGTAGAGCATGTATATTGATATCTTCAAAGTTTTCCTTTCAAATATTGCCTCTAATAAACTATAATATTCTGTCACACTTCTAGTTTAGAGTCCCTATTTATAACTAAAACTTTAACAAAGGTGGTAACTTGACCTGACAGCAAATAGTGAACAGTGCGGCTGTCCGTCTGACTGTATGGGCCATCTAGTTTAAGGACCAATCCTTGGCTTGTTGCCCAAACACCTAGTAGAGCATCTCCTGTCTGTCTGGCTCTTTCTAAGGGGTCAACGTAGGCCAGCCCAGTCAACAAAAGTGTTGCCCAAGGTATGATCGCAACCCATCCGCAGGGGCTTCTTCATTTCCCCTTCCCCTCTGTTAAGCCTTGAGAAGCATAGGGCGAGCCCCCAAAGCATCACCCCAGAGCCCAGAGTCGTATGCTTCCCATGCCTCCCACAGATTCCCGAATTTTTCTGAGATGAGGTGCAGGGATGCCATGATGCGCTCCATAGAATGCATCTCCCTCACCTTAGCCAGTCATTCCCCAAATGTGGGGGGCTCCTCCCTCATCCAGTGAGTAGTGGTATCTTTGACGGCCACTAGACAATGTCCTGAACATCCTCTGTTGCACATTCCCTTCCAGACCAGGCACCCCTCTGCCCAGAAATAGATACTCTCCAGGGCCAGGCACTTTTTAAGCAGGTGGGCTTCAAAGGCTTTCTGGCATCTGACTCGTGTGGCCCTGTTGAAGGATCAGCAGACCTCAAAGTCTTGGACCCTATGCTTAGGGCAGCGGGAGTGTTCATACCCATGTGGGATCTGGGCACTGCACTTGTTGCACTTCTTTGGGCAACGTGACAAAAAAGACTTGCAATAAAATAACTGCAACTGTGTAAAATAAGAAAAAAGAAATATGTGTAAAATGGCAATCGACTGGTAGAGTTCACCGCGAGGTGGGACTACAGGTCGGCTGGGGGACTGGTAGGCGTGGGGACCGCCCCCTTTATAATGTCATGCTGACGTCCCGTCATGTGATGCTGGGGGCAGTCTCCAGCTATGGATTGCTAGCTAGAATTTTGCCGTGTGGTCCAGATGCCAGGAGGCGCAGTCCTACATGTAATGACTTACTGCAGGAACCCTCTTGAAGTAAGATCACTATTTACATAGCCATTCTAAAGAAAAAAAAAAAACTTTATATTATTCTTTTTGACTTTCTAAATACAAGGGTACTAGTTAGAAATCAACTAGCCTATTTTTGTGGAAGGTAAATGCAGAAACCAATCAAACGAGGGGGGACTGTGCAGCAAGCAAAAAAAGTGGGATACGGAAATACTTGGAAACAATTTATAAAAATTTGATTTTGCGCAATCTTAGGTAGTCAGTAGGGTTCCTTATGCATACTTTTGTATTTCTCCACACTTCTACTTTGGACATTTGTAAAAGTAAAAAAAAAAACGAAAACAACACAACCTTTTGTACAGGTCTTGACTTCCCATAAAGGGAATGGCTTAAAACTTATTTGGGAGTCATTCAATTGTTATCCCAAGGTCAAGATTTAATAAACTATACATTTAATGAATTTTAATAATAGAAGTTGGCAAAGAGGACATAATAAAATAAAAACAGTGCTGCAGCAGAGATGCCTAAAAGTTTCACAGACAGCCTTGTTTGTGCACCAGGTCTTCCTTTTGTTTGTGTGAAGTGAACTACAAAGGCACCCCAGAGCAAATGCACTGGGGCATGGGTTATCCTGGAGGATACTGGCCTTACAGCGAAACATTATTGGGGTATGTGCAATTTGTGTTTTCTGTGTGCGTGAGCATTGGTTTCTCCTTTGTCTTGCCCCCCCTCCCCCCAGCGTCAGGATCTGCTGTTAAATTAGGCATGACAAGATAAACAAGATGGTGTAGTATTTCACTTAAGTGGCGTATTGGTTTTCAAAAATGAGGCTTTTTAGAAGTGCAATAGAAGTTATGCCAAACAAATGTAAATCTCTCTAAAAGTATGTCAGTTGCACATTAAAAAAAAGTATAAAAGTTGTTCAGGACAAGAGAGACCTTCCCAATGAGCTTATTCATTAAGATGCACTAATTTTATTTCTTAAACTATGGCCATCCGATTACCTGAATTTTCATTTTTCTTCACAATTTTCACCTTTAGGGTGGCTATATTTAAAAAAATCTAACAAATTCAGATTAGTGACTACCCTAATTTGAAAGGCTGTTTTGTCCTGAACTGCCGCCACGTTTGGTCATGTATAGGTAACTTGTATACGTTCCCAGATATTTACATTTGTTTGTCATGACTCCTACTGTGTTCACTCACAGAAAAAAAAAAAAGGGTGTTTGGAACATCATATTTTACAAAATATAAAGAATTCAGATTAGTGACCAACTCATTTGAAAGGTCTTTTTGTCCTCAAAAACTTTTCATGTTGGTTGTTTTTGTGCACCTTGAATAATTTTAAAGATATTTAGATTTGTTTGGAATGTGTGCACATTTGCTCTCAGACAAAAGCAGAATGGAGTCCTGTGTCCAACACTCTAAACAGAAGGAAGGGAGTAATTTAACTGCCATACTGATTTGCAGTTATCGAGGATACCCTCGAAAGTCCAAAAATGTTTTATACAGTATGCCATTTTTCTAGCTAAAGCAAGATGGCTGTAGGCTCCGCCCACAGCCATAAAAGTACAGTTTCGTAAGAACTTACTGTAACAGTAGATCTTCGAGAGAGGCTCTTGCAGAGGTAATTATATATAGGACTGAAGCCAGCAGGCATCAGGACCCCATAGAAACATCAGTAGCTAGCAGTCTCTGGCAGTGGACCGCCCCCACGATAGGTGACCGATGTCAGTATAAAGGGGTGGTCCCCCATGCCCGCCTTCCAGTTCTTTCCCACCAAAGGCCAAAAAGGCAAGACGAGAGAGAAGCGGATGATTCCCTTCCTGGAAAAGGAGCTGAAAAGCGAAGGGGATGGAGGGCGGAGAGCATTTATTGAAGAGCCTCTCAAGATCTACTGTTATGGTAAGTTCTTACGTAACTGTACTATCTTACTTCGAGAGGGCTCTTGCAGTAGGTAATTACATATAGGACCAAGTCCCAAGCAGTTTGGAAAAAGGAAAAGCACTCGGGAGGAGGAAAACTAACCAACCAATGTAACCTCCAGCTGCACTGGTCTTAAGAAAGAAGACCATGCAGTACAGCCAACCCGAAGCCTGCTCTACGGTGAGAGGCAATATCCAAACTGTAGTGTTTCATAAAAGTATGGACGGAAGTCCAAGTCACGGTTGCACACGTCTGCCGCTAACACATTTCTGAAACAAGTCGCCGAGGCAGCTACTCCTCTGGTGGAGTGACCTCTGACTTAACCCGGCAGGGTCTTGTGGTACTTGTCGCAACAGAAGGTGATACAATGAGCCAACCACTTTGGTAGGCATTGCTTGGAAACTGCATTGCCCTCTCTTTTAGGAGCAAGCGAGACCAAAAGCTAATCAGATTTCCTGAGATCCTTAGTCCTAGTGGTGTAGTATTTCAGTATTCTATGAACATCCAAAGTATGCAAGAGGTACTCCCCTTGATTGGAGTGTCGTGTAAAGAAAGCGGGTAGCTCAATGGATTGATTCAGCGTAGATTCCGCTACCACCTTAGGAAGAAACATACGGTTGGTGTGCAGAGCCACACGTTCCTTGTGAAAAATTAAGTGAGGGATTTTGCACATCAGGGCCTGAAGCTCGGAAATTCGTCGAGCTGAAGTAATCGCCACTAGGAAGAGAGTCTTCCAAGAGAGGAAGTTCAAGTCTGCTGAGGCTGCCGGTTCAAAAGGAGGCAGAGTAAGCTTCTCAAGAATAAAATTCAGATCCCAAGGAGGACCAGTTATGCGGACAGGGGGTCTCAAATTGAGAACTCCACTGAGGAAAGTCTTAGAGACTTCCAACTGCATGAATGTCCCGTCTCCAAAAGGGACATGGTAGGCAGAGCTAGCCGCCATGCGAACCTTCAAAACAGGAATGGCTGAGACTGAGGTCAAAGAGATGACGCATATAATCCAGGATTCTCTCAACAGGGCAAGAGAAAGGCTCGTAGTCCTTAGAAGAGGCCCAAATCGAAAAACTTTCCACTTCATAGCATAAGTGGATCTAGTGGAAGGCTTCCTGGCCTCCACCAGGATATCTGCTACGAGCGGAGAAACCCCTGAATCGGGCTTGAGCTATGCCTGCAGGAGCTACGCATGCAACTTAAGGGATTTGAGACCTGGATGAACCAGGGTCCCCTGATCCTGGGTCAGCAAGTGTTGTGACAGAGGAAGAGGAAGCGGAGGTTCCTCTGAAAACTGTTGCAGAAGGGAGAACCAAACTTGCCTGGGCCAGAATGGAGCGATTAGGATCATCTGGGCTCCTTCTGTACAGAGTTTGTGTAACAGCCTCAGAATTAAGGAAACTGAAGGGAAGGCATAGACGAATCTGTCCCTCCAGTCGAGACACAAGAGCGTCCCGCAAGAAAATGCCTTGCCCTGGAGCGAGTGAGCAGAAGGCGAGAAGTTTTGCATTTTGAGGAGACATGAACAGGTCTACCCGAGGGGTTCCCCAGCACAGAAAGATGTTGTCTACTACCTCCTGGTCCAGTTCCCACTCATGGGTTTCTGACAAAGACCGACTGAAGTGGTCTGCCAGGGAAATGTCTACTCCCGGAACATGAACTGCCATCAGGTGAAGGTTGTGCTGAACCGCCCACCTCCAAACTCTCATTGCTTCCCTGCTTAGAGGGTAGGAACAAGTTCCTCTCTGCTTGTTGAGATACCAGATTACGCACATGTTGTCCATCTGAATGGTTAGATGACGGGGAAGAGTGCAGAGCCTGGAGAGCATACAAGACAGCTCTGAGCTCGAGCACATTTATGTGTAGTCTCTGCTCGAGTCTGGACCAGGAGCAGAGTCCTGAGAGACCCCAAATGGTCTCCCCAGCCCTCTCCTGAGGCATCCATTGTCAACGTTTGGGAGGGGGATTCAATACTGAAGGGAACTCCCCGGCAAAGGTTCTCTAGCACCATCCACCATTTTAAGCCCCTGACCATAGGATCGGAAACTAGAATTTCTTGGTCTAGTTTGTCCAGTGTCTGGTCCCATTGCGACAGAAGCATCCACTGAGAGATTCTCATATGGAGTCGAGCGCGAGGGACTGTCAGGATAGCAGCCGCCATGAGCCTGAGGAGGAGAAGAACTGACCTGGCACCGACCCTTCTGCAACTGGACAACAGACTTGCTCGAGCCTGGAGGGTGTCCACCCTGTCTGGAGGCAGAAAGACCTTGCCGATGGCTATGCCCAGGATTGACCCGATGAACTGGAGTCTTTGGCAAAGAACCAGATGGGACTTGCCCTGGCTGATGGTGATACCCAGGCTGGTGAAAACCTGCAGGGTAAAGGAAAGGTAACGCAGAAGTTCCCCCCTGGACGGGGCCACCAGGAGCCAACCGTCCAGGTACAGAAATACCTGCACTCCCTGGGTACGCAGGTGTGCCGAGGAAAGACCAAATGGGAGGGCCTTGAACTGGTAGTGGCCCCCATGAAAAGAAAATTAAAGCAATTTGCGGTGTGAAGGGCGGATGGAGATGTGCAGGTAGGCATCCTGCATATCCAAAGCACACAGCCACTGTCCCTGCCGAAGAAACGGAAGAAAGGCTCTGCAGAGAGCATTTTGAAGAGTCTGTACTCCACAAATATGTTCAGGGAGCTGGGGTCTAAAATGGGCCTCACGTCTCCAGTCTTCTTTGGAACTAGGAAGAAATGGGAATAGTAATCTGTCACCCAAAGATGGATGGTGACTGGCTCTATCGCCACCTTCAAGAGAAGGGAAGAAATTTCTTCCAGGACCAGAGGAAGATGTTCCGTGTAGTACGACGACTTGGTGGTGGTCTTCTGTGTGGTTTCTGAAGAAACTCAATGGAGTGTCTGTTGGAGCTGTCTGTTGGAGCACCCAAGCATCAGATGTGATCTTCTCCCAACCTGGTAGATGGCAGGAGAACCTCCATCCCTCCTACTGGTTCCTCTGGGGGGTCCAGAGGCTGCGGGAGAGGAAAGGAGTCAGGAGGTGTGAGGCAGCGGCCGAGGCTCCCGCAGATTTTTGGGTGGGGGAGTCCTGGTTGCTGGAGGGGCCAGATGTTTATTGGCCTGCTTGTACTTTGGTTTCACTTTAGGGCAGGAACATCTGCAAATGGGGCAACGCTGTCCCCGAGGGAGCCTGTACATAGAGTCCACGGACTTGAGTCCAGTACCCTTCTCCTGCAGGTCGGTGACTATGTCTTTGACATCACCACTGAACCCCTGAAGGGTGCATCCTGAATAGCGGATTGCACTTCAGGGACCAATCCTGACACCCGGAGCCAAGCATGACACCGAAGACCTACAGCGAAAGCCAAACTCCGACCAGTTGTGTCCACTGCATCGTATGTGGCACAGAGCATTTGCCTACTGGCCAAACGAGCAGAACAGACAAGATCAGCCACTTCCTGTTTGGTCTGGGACTCAGGAAGGGAGTCCAATTTTGATTCCACTTGAGTCAAGATCGTCTTCTGGTACTCCCCCATATGAGCAACATAGTTCAGGAGACTAATCCCCAGGGCAGAAGAAGCGTGCACCTTCTTCCCATACTGGTCCAGAAGGCGGGACTCCTTGTCAGGTGAAGACGAGCAGAGATGTTTTGGGTTGGCAGAACAGCCGTGAGCGTCACTAATCACAACCATGTCTCCCTTCGGGTGTATTTTCAAAGAATTTACACCCTCAGGAGCCTAATATACCCTGTCCGCCTCCCTCGGAAGGGTGGCCCACGTGGACGGTTGCTTCCAAATAGTGGAAACAAGGTCCACATGAGGCTCAATCCAGGATGGAATCAATGTCGGAGTGGTCTTGGGCAGATCCAAGTGGGCAGCGAGCTTCTTACACTGTGGATCTGGCTCCAGAGAGTGCCACTAATGAACTTCCTGGATCTTTTTCAGTAACTCCAAAAATGAAGGATCCCTCGGAGGAGTCCTTGGCCTGGGTAGATCTGGAGTATATGACTCGTCATCCGGATCGGAGCATCCCCCGAGTCAGAGTCAGAGGTCTCCGAAGAACAACAAGACTCCTCCAGACACAAGGGGAGGAACAGTCCCTTTGGGAAGTCTTCTGGGAAGTGAATCCTCCCCACCCCTGGCACCTGAGGGTTCACCTCTGGTGTCTGGTAAGGGGGAGGGAGTCTCCTGTCTCCAGCATAGGGGATCCTGTGCAGGGTCCTGTGCCAGGAAATGGCTCTCCACATCCCTGGTAAGCTGATCCTTGGCCTCGACCCACCAGGCAGCCATAGTCCCCTTCAAATCCACAGACGGCTGTGGAGTGGGCGGTGGAGAAGAAAAAATTACTCACCTTAGTAATGTTGTTTCTTCTAATGGAGTCTTGCTATATTATGATAATTGCAGTTTGTCCCACCATTAGAACTGCCCCGGAGGTGAAATAGTTAACTTCCATGCCAGGCATGGAACTTGGAGCGCGAGCTCGGTTAGAGAAGCTCTGTCTGTGTAATTTCAAACTGAAACTGTCAGATCTTTACAAGCAAAACTCACTAAGGTTCTGTGTGGAAGCTGTAACTTACACTAGCCAACTGGCTACCTAAATATTAACACATATTCCTGGTCCCAACACAAAGACTCAAGTCAGGGGACAGAAAATAAGATAAGAAAAGATAAAACAAAACACAACACCCCAAAAACCCCCAAGAAAAAAGGGGGTGGAAAAACATAAAATGGGCATAAACAAGTGCCCACACTGGACTGCCCACCCCATACCCAAGTAGAAGTTCTGAGAGGGGCAGGCTGGGGAGGAGATCATAATATAGCAAGACTCCATTAGAAGAAACAACATTACTAAGGTGAGTAATGTTTTCTTCAAACAACATGAAGTCTTGCTATATTATGACAATTGCAGACTACACAGCAGTACCTCCATGGAGGAGGGACAGAACCTACTTAGGAATAGGCTCTGAAGCACGGCTGTGCCAAACCGAGCATCCCTCCTGGCCTGGACATCCAGGGAGTAATGCTTGGTGAAAGTGTATACCGTTTTCCAAGTAGCTGCTTGACATATCTCTTAAGATAGGGATGTCTGAGGCAGCAGCTAGAGACGCAGCTGTACCTCTAGTAGAGTGAGCCCTCAGGCCTGAAGGGGGAACTTTTCCGAGTTTTTGATAACAAAATTGGATACAAGAGACAATCCACCTGGCAATGGATCTCTTAGTGGCAGGTTTCCCTTTCCCAACCTCACCATAAGTGAGAAAAAGTTGGGGGGATTTGAACCTGTGACCCTTGGTACGCTCTATATAGTAACTTAGGGCCTCAACATCTAAACGTGCAACCTCCCTCACCAGAGGAGGAATGGTCAGTGAAGAACACTGGAAGGAGATAGATTGATTAAGATGGAAATCTGAAACCACCTTAGGCAAAAACTTCCTGTTAGTCCTAAGGACTACCTTATCCCTGTGGAAGGAAATAAAGTCAGTCTCTACTGACAAAGCTTGTAACTCACTTATGCGCCTGGCAGAAGTGATAGCTACTAGGAAAACAGTTTTCCAAGTCAAGTACTTAAGCTCTGCAGAAGACAGAGGTTCAAAGAAGGTTGCATCAACTGAGCAATGCAAACATTAAGATTCAGGCAGGGCCGGTCCTTGAAAGGTGGATTAGTATGAAGTAATCCTTTAAAAAACTTGGAAAATACAGGGGGAGCGGAAAGAGAGGAGGGCTTTCCTGCTGAAATAAAGGCAGAGACAGCTGCCAAATATACTTTCAGGGTAGCTGGTCTCAGACCCAAAGAATTAAGATGGACCATATAGTCCAAAACAATGGGCAAGTCAGCAGATTCCAGGGAAATAGGTTTCCCAGAACACCAGATGGAAAACCTTTTCCATTTAGAGTTATAAGCAGCCCTAGTGGAAGGCTTCCTAGAAGCTTCAGGATTTCAAGAACACCTTGAGAAAGGTGTAGGTCAGCAATTTAACCCTCAAGAGCCAGGCCTTGAGGTTGAGGGATTTGAGATTCGGATACCAAACTCTCCCCTGGGCACAGGTTAACAGGTTGTGATTCCTGGGGAGACACAGGGGAAGATGGACTGCTAAAGACAGAAGGAGTGGGTACCAGGGCTGCCTGGCCCAATCTGGAGCAATCAGAATCATCCTGCAAGGCTGGGATCTGATTTTGACTAGCACCTTGAATAGGAGAGGGAAGGGGGGAAAGGCATATAGAAACTTCCCTTCCCAATCTAGGAGAAAGGCATCCAGGGGGACTGAGCCCATCACTGGGGGCCTGCAACAAAACAGTGGAAGTTGGTGATTGTCTGGGGGCTGCGAAAAGATCTATCTGAGGGGTGCCCCATCTGGCAAAAACTATCCCCAGTACTTGGGGATCCAGAGACCATTCGTGATGGCCTTGGGAAATCCTGCTGAGAGCATCTGCCAGGACATTGTCCTTTCCTGGGAGGTGAACTGCTATGAGGGAAGTGTTCAGGGAATAAGCCAGCGACCACAACTTCATTGCCTCGGTGCACAAGGCCGAAGACAGAGTGCCCCCTTGTTTGTTGATGTACCACATTGTAGTGGTGTTGTCTGTTCTGACTTGTACCACTTTGTTCTGAACAGATGCAGAAAACACCTGAAGTGCTAGAAAACAGCTCTGAGTTCCAGCAAATTGATGTGGAGCAGAGATTCCTGAGGGGACCACACTCCCTGGGTGGAGAGGTCGCCCATGTGAGCTCCCCAACCCAGAAGGGACGCATCTGTAGTAAGGGGCAAGGAGTGAGATAGGGGATGAAGGGACCCTAGTCTCAAATTGCTCTGATCCTGCCACCACTGAAGGGCCTGGATCAGGGTTCGTCACTGGGATCAACTTGAAAGGGATCTTTTCTTTGAGACCAAAAGGCTCTCAAGTGAAACTGAATGTCCCTCATCTGAAACCTTGCTCCTTGCACTACAGCTGTGGAAGCAGCCATGTGTCCTAGTAGCTGTAAGAAGTGCCTTGCTGGTCGAGAGACCTGCAGAGTGAAGGAGGAGAACAGGGCCACTAGGTTCCTTACCCTTTCTAGGGTCAGGAAGGCTCTGGCCTGCTTTGTGTCCAATTCTGCACCTATAAAGGTGAGTACCTGGACAGGTTCCAGAACTGACTTTGGAAGATTGAGAAGAAAACCCAGAGAGGTGAGCAGCTGCTGGGTAACTTGCAAGTGTGATTTGACCTGGTCTGGAGACTGACCTACAATGAGCCAGTCGTCTAGGTAGGGAAAGATGGCAATCTTTTGCCTTCTTAAATGAGCAACTGCTACTGCTAGACATTTTGTGAATACCCTTGGGGCAGAGGCAAGGCCGAAGGACATTGCTCTGAACTGGTAATGGCCTGAGGGCAGTTCGAATCTGAGGTACTTTCGGTGGGAGCTTTTGATGAGAACATGGAAATAGGCATCCTTGAGGTCCAGGGAATCTAGCCAGTTCCCTGGCCTTAGAGAAAGTAAAATCATTGCCAGAGCCACCATTTTGAATTTTGGTTTCAAAAGGTGCTTGTTCAGATATCTTAGGTCCAAAATGGGCCGCCATTCTCCTGTCTTTTTTGGGGTAAGGAAGTACCTGGAGTACAGACCCTTGCCCTGGTGTAGGGGAGAAACCCTTTCTACAGCTCTGAGAGCCAGGAGGGTTGAGACTTCTGTTTCTAAGGCAAAGGTCTCTAGAGGGTTTGCAGGTGGAAAAGATCTGATTCTCATCTTTGGAAATTTTTTGAAGCTGAGAACCAGACCCAGCCTTACTACTTCCAGGAACCACTTGTCTGATGTTAGAGACTCCCAGTCCTGAACGAAGTAAGCCAACCTGCCCCCTACAGGTAATGGAGAACCGGCCCTGGGCACCCCATCAGGGTGCCTGTTTGGCAGGGGCTTTAGGCTGAGGGGTGGGAGCAGACCTGCTTGCACCCTGTCTGCCTCTCCCTCTGAAGAACCCCCTCTGAGCATAAGCAGAGGAGGCCTGGGTTTGGTAAAAAGGCCTGTGAAAAGGCCTACCTCTACCCCTGGGGGTCTGCCTCTGAGGAGTGGCTTGCCGCTCCTTGGCCTGAGCACTCTTATAGGTTGTCCTATATTCATCCATTTTCTTCATATAATTCTCTGTCTGCTCCCCAAACAGAGAATTTCCTACCACAGGAAAATCCATAGCCTTAGTCTGGGTATCCTGTGACAAGCTAGCACACCTGAGCCAAGCCAACCTACGAAAAGCTACAGATGTAGCCATGACTCTAGAGAATACATCATTAAAATCCACAGCAGCATGGAACTGCACCTTGGATGCCTCAATACCATCAGCAGCCACCTGTTCCAGCTCCTTAGCAAGCTGGCCAGGGGCCTGTTTGGCCAAAGCCATGACAGTGTCCCATCTAGATTTTTGGTATCTTGCCACATAAGCCATGTAATTTGCTTGCCTGAGTCACAAGGACGCTGCCATGTATTGTTTTTTTGCCATGGCATCAATCTTCCTGGAGTCCTTGTCAGGAGGATGTGACGCCAAGGGAATATTAGCCTTATCACAGGCTGCAGCCTGAACTGCTCCAACATGACTGCATTGCTGTGAAAGGAATTCTGTATCAGGACCTGACAAAGTGTACCTCCTGTCCATCTTCTTGTCCACAGGAGGCACAGAATTAGGAGCTTTTAAAATTTTTATTGTTTCCTAAATGACTTATGTAAGGGGATAGACAATCTCCTAGACTCTGGGATATCCATCATTTCTACAAAATCAGGTTCCTCTTGCTCATCCACAGCTTCCTCCAATGGGAGCTGGAGGGTTTCAGCAACCTTTTTATAAAACATAAAGTGAGAAGGGGACTCAGAAAGCGTAGGGGGAGATTCTAAAGGTCTGTCTGCGGAGATGTCCAGTTCAATGGGCACACCCAGACTCTCAAAGTCACATTCATACTGTTCATAATCATCCTCCCCCTCCTCTGGTTCATAAAACTCTTCTAAAATCATATTCTTGAACCAGTGGAACCGGCCGAACTGACTTTTTACCAGACAGTGGCGGTTCGGACGGAACCGGAGAAAGTGACTGGACAATTTGTATAGCTCTTGCTATCTCTGCAGCAGTTGGAGAAGGAATTTTAGACTCCACACCTGCTGATTTTCTAGTTTTCTTTGCTGGAACTAGCTCCTCAGAGTCAGCTTTACGTTTGCCCGAGGAAGTCTCGCCCTGGTCAGAGGGCACTCCCTCCGGTTCGGTTGGCACCGAACCGGCTGGCCATCCGGCCAGCGGACTTTTGGCTCTCGCCCCTGAGCCTGCCAACTCTCTTATCCAGGGTGGCTGCAGGAAATTCTTACAAATCTGGCAGTCTGAACTGAGGTGGTCAAACACCAGACAATATACATTGTGGTGGTGTGGGTCAGCCTTGGCAAAGGCTTCCCCACAGACACCACAGTGTTGAAACCCAGTGGGCCCGGTTTTTCTTTTGGGTTTCTCAGACATAATGCCAGCCTAACCAAAAAACTTGCCCTTTTAACGGCAGTGCCAGGCAAGACACCCTTATCGGTTCCCAACCATGTCACAGGTCGTGGAAAAAACCGTAATGAAATCCGGTTTTTTTTAGAACCGATAAGAACCGGGAACCACACTCTAAAAGCTTTTAGATGCTTGATTTTTAAAGTTTTAAAACAACTTGATCGGTTCAAACCGAACCGATAAACATTTACAAGTTCCACACAGAAATAAACCTGTCTATTACTTACAATACCACAGACAGAGCTTGAACCGATCGGTTTGTGGTTAAAATAATAATACTCGTGGTTGAATTTAACCGAGAAAACACTGTTTAAACCGAGAAATGAATTGAGCAGTAGGAGAAATCTCCGGAGCGACTGTTCAGTGAGGCGGAGTAAAGAATCTGACAGTTTCAGTTTGAAATTACACAGACAGAGCTTCTCTAACCGAGCTCGCGCTCCAAGTTCCATGCCTGGCATGGAAGTTAACTCCTTCACCTCCGGGGCAGTTCTAATGGTGGGACAAACTGCAATTGTCATAATACAGCAAGACTTCATGTTGTTTGAAGGAGAAGGATATGGATTCTGAGGGTACTCGTAGGGCAAGTATCCGTAACCCGACGGCGGAAAGCCCAGCGTCTGGTATTGAGGTGCCGGACACTGCGGCGCTGGGTATTGCGGCGTCGGATACTGCGATACCGCGTAAGCCTGCACCGAATTAAGCGGTGTCGGATACCCAGGTGCCAGGGGCTCTGGCAAAGCAGAAGGCCCTGGAAGAGGCCCAGGTAACAGTTGCCCTGCGGGAGTTGGGTCCGGCGTTGGAGTGACGTCCGGTAAAGGGACGTAGTCAGGCACTGGGTAGGCCAGCGTCCGAGGATCCGGCCCTATAGGAGGGAGGCCTGACGTCACCGTATCCACATCCTCCATGCTGTTCCGGGATGGAGGATTAAAATCCCTGGGATCCAGCAGAGGAGACGCGGGAGCCTCGGTCAGCAACGGCAGGCACTGCGGTGAGCCTGAGAAGGCAGACTGGTCCAAAGGGCGCTCGCCAGAGGGGCCGACTTCCATCTTACCAGCAGGATCTGGGCGGGCGTCGGAAGAGCCGGCGTCCGACTTATCAGAACCCTAGCCCGACAAGGGTCACGATGGAGACACAACCTGCGGGTGTGTGAGGGACCAACACACCTCCCAAAGGGGCTGGTGCCCTATTGGCCCTGTCCAGGCGTACGTCGGTGGCACCGGTGTCCAGCTTAATGGACCCACTCAACCCTGAGGGCCACGTGGAAGCGGCCTTCCCAGGAGCGGAAGCCTCCTTTGCCCCAGAGGCACCCAAGGGGCCAGAGCGCAAGCACGATGGGAGGGGCGACAGTCTTGGACACCGCCAAGACCGCTGTAGAGGAGCGGTCCCCGGAGAGGACGTTACCTTTACAACTATGACCAGCCGGAGTCGTGGGAGCCGTGGAGGAGTCCCAGTCCTTCTTTTTCTTCTTGTGGCCTTCGGGGGAAGTGGAAGCCTGCCTGAGTTTCTTCAGCTCCTTCTCCATGGAAGCCATCCTTTTCTTCAGAACGTGGGCCTCCAGGGACTGCTGCCTCCATTTTCAGGTGACTACGTTTAACTGCTGGCAGTGCTGGCACTTCTCCACGGGATGGTCCAAACCTAAGCATAAGAGGCACAGGGGCGACCCGTCCTTGTCGACAGTTGGGAACCGGTAGTCGCACTTATTTTTAAGGCGATTTGAGGGTGCCGGGGACGACATACACTGCTGTTAGACGTCGAAAAACACAAAACAATGTTGAAAAGTTTGGTAAACTAGACCAACGTTAGACTGACAAGTGAAGGAACTTAACTGCGAAGAACTTTCACACGACGGCGGAAAAGAACAGGAAAGCAGGCATGGGGGACCGCCCCTTTATACTGACGTCACATGACGTCGGTCACCTACCATGGGGGCAGTCCCCCGCCAGAGACTGCTAGCTAGAAATCTTTCTGTGGGGTCCTGACGCCTGCTGGCTTCAGTCCTATATGTAATTACCTACTGCAAGAGCCCTCTCGAAGTAAGATCAAACTATACAACTTTCCCTGGATGGGGGAAAAGCATTTGACAGGATTAACTGTTCTTTTCTTTTATTCCCCACAAAGATTCTTCTCCCATCTGGAATACTGTGTCCAGTTCTGGCGACTGCACCTCAGAAAGTGCACAGACAGGGTGGAAGTAGTTCAGAGGAGAGCTATGATAATGGTGCAGGGGATTTCCTACGAGAAGAGTCTGACGGATCCCAGCATGTACACCCTAGAGGAGAGTGAGAAGTGACTTGACTGAGACCCTCAAGTACATCGCAGGGGGCAAAAGGGGAGTCTTTTCCAAATGAGGATCAACTGGGGGACTAGGGGGCATGTGATGAAGCTGGGGGGGGCAAGTTTAGGAAGGATGTGAGGAAATACTTCTTCACTGAAAGGGTGGTATACATATACATATGGCACCAACTGCCAATCAAAGTGGTGGAAGTTAGAACGCTGGAAGACTTCACGCATGCATATGACAGACACAGGGGCATATCAGAACAGATACAGGAAGGGTTGCTGGAAACCAGCTGGGGTCTGTGGAGGTGGAGTAGGCAGAGAACACCTCAACAAACTGCATGGACCAAGCAAGACTTTTCTGCAAAGTTCTAGGTTTCTGTTTCGTCTTCAGTTGCCCAGTATATGGAAAGTGCCATACACACTTGAACCTCTACCTTTGATCAGTTCAGTGTTTCACAAAGATTCTACTTCACTGCCAACAAAAATGGAGGAATGTCTCTTTGCCAGTCTTTGTCGCACTGCATTATTACAGCCACAATAAAATCATTAACTTGGTAATACTGCCCTGCTTAAAGGGACACTATCAACCTTTCTTGCATCACATTTCTAGTTAAAACCCCACATTTTAGGAGTACTTACTCTAAAATCAATTGATGTTTTCTGCATCTGCCTTTTTGCTTAGTAAGACTGAAATGCATGCTAATGTATAGTTATAAACAATCTTGTTTTGAATCCTGTATCTATTTTACTGCATACATCCTGAACAATAGAAACACCCCAAAACAGTGCAGCCACTCATGATACCATAGTCTCCCCTACTTCCGCTGCATAATGAGTGGCTAGACCATGTTGGGGGGTGTTCCTAGGTCCTGCAACAATGCAGTGGGAGTTGATCAAGGAATGTAAAGAAATAAAAATTACGTACCTACCGTAATTATGATCTTTCTGTGTATCTTCACCATTCATCACAGATGGGTACTAGCCGGAGATCAGGACCCCGCGGGAGCCTTTTTTTTTTTTTTTTTTTTTTTTTAAAGGATAGGCGGAGCCGACGCAGCCTCGGCGCCGCCCTCGAGGCCGACGTACTACGTGGTGCTCGAAGATTAGCCGTTAGGCTGTGTCGACTCCGCCTGCCTACCAGTTCTGAGTCACCGGAGAGGTAAGAGGAAGGGATGGAGGGTAGAACAAGAGAGTCTAAGGGACAGAAAAAGGAAGAGAAAACTGAACTCAAAGGAGAAATAACGACTGAGAGGACAGCATAGAGGAAGGAAGACTAAGGGGATTGGGTAGGGGCCCCAATCTCTGGAAAGGGAAGAAGGGGGAGAGAGAGAATTTAAGAGAGAGAGAGAGAGGTAACAAGGATCCAGGACCCTTGTCCGTCACCAGACGGTATAGGAACTGCAAGGAGTAGTAAAGCTGATTTGCCAGAATTCAAGGCACAGAATAACTGGCAATACCCCAAAAGCAGAGTCGGCTATTCTGGAGAAGGACAGGGTACAGAGACTCAGTACTCTCTCTATAAAGATATTTGGTGAAAAAAAGGGAGGTTCATTTTTTTTTTTAAAGAGATGGATAACAGAAGGAGGGCAACCACCAGCTCTCACACCGTGGAGTGAAGTATGTAGTAGAGGGAATGCCACTCAGACTGCACCCTTAGGAAGAAAATACCCCCTGTGTGTCCCAACTTTATCCCGCTCAAAGAGGGTTGGCACAGAGGAGGAGGATCCAGAGACTGGAGCCCCAGGGGGATGGCGGGCGGGATTGTGATGAATGATGAAGATACACAGAAAGATCATAATTACGGTAGGTACGTAATTTTTTATATCTTATCTGTGTCAGTCTTCACCATTCATCACAGATGGGTGAGTACCAAGCCCTCCGAAGGGGGTTGATTCATTGCACCCTAAGGGACAGAGTCCCTTAGCCCTCAGTGGGTGACACACTAAGGGGGAACCTTCTGGGCCTGAAAGAGGCCGAGAGGTGGGAGAGAGCAGGGTCCCCGGAGGGGAAGGAAGTGGCCCCGACAAACGTCGTCTCGCCCTGCGGGAAAAGAGATAGGTTCTGTGATGAGCGGAGCAAATCACCCTACGCCGGGCCAAGGGTGACAACCGGGAGAGGCGAAGCCACGCCAATCTCCTGGTGCAGATCGCTGTCCCTACAACCCTGGTAGCTACCTCAGTGGCGTCGTAAGATGCCCTTGCTTGGTGCCTTGCTTGCTCCAGGCCACATGCAGAGAGTGTGATGGCTTGCCTGGTTTGCTCCGAGTCAGGCAAAGCAGCTAGGATCTGACCCAGCGCTGACCACAAGAACCTGTTGTAGGCTGCATAGTGGGCCTGATGAGCAGAGATGGAGAGAAGCAACCGTGCCGAGTAGAAAGTCCTCCTCCCCCCCCCTAGAAATCAAAATCCAAAGAGTCCTGATCTGGGGGCCGGTCATGGTGGAGGGCGCGAAGCCCGTCAGGGGTGTCCAGGTGCATCAATCCGGACTGCGGATGAGGCATAGAACCTGGAGACTCCGGGGGAGCGCAATACCTCTGGCTGAGGTCCCTAGGAGCAGGAACACCGGAGAAGGGCCTCTGCCAGAAACGCATGGACGCCTCCCGAAAGGGAGCAGGCCAGGGCGGCACCACAAGGGTGGCCGCGCCGAAATCGCCTAGAAAGGCGTGCGCCGCATGCTCAGGATTGGTGACCGACAGTGGAGAACGGTGAAGGTCCTCCATCATCCTCACGAGGAAGCGCTGATACTCGGAGAGATCAGCGGCAGGAGAGATATGGACAGATGGTTCCTCTCCCCCAGAAGAGGGGGATGAGGAGCTGGAGGTCACCATGCGTTCCGAGGGTGGTTGCTCAGGGGGAGGTTGAAAAAACCTGGCTGTCCATGGCCCTAACGTAGGCAGGGAACCGAGCAGCCACCGCTCTGAACTGCTCCCAGGTGAGAGGGCCATTAGGACCAAGAATGCCTGGGAGCGCTGGAGAATGCGGCAGAGGGATAGGGGCAGAGTTGAGAGAAAAAGTCGGCTGACCTCTGCCAGGGCTAGGGAGCGGACCATGGACACGGAAGACTCCGCAGCAGACAGCTGTACAACCACGCTGGTACTTCCCAGACTGCGCCCAGAAGAATCCCCCCAGTGAGGCGACCAGGGCCGTATAGATCCAGAAGGACGGTCCCCTGCCTCCAAAGAATGGGACCCCCTCAAGGAACAGGAAGGGGAAGGGCGGAAGTCCCCACTTCGACTTCATCCAGGGCCGGGGTGGACCCCAGAGAAAGGCCGACGCGCCGACCCCACACCCCTCAGAGTCCAAGAGGGTCCTGGTCCTCAAGAGGGCCAACCTAGGAAGCTGGCAGCTCTGGGCTGCCCCCGAAGGGGAGACCCAGGGAGCAGCACCCTCCCCTCCCGTAGACTTCCCGATGGGCCCCAAAGTTGGGCTATTGAGACACACTAAGGAAGGGGGTACCACCGCCGAGGGGTCAAGGAACCCTCCAAGGCCAGGTTGCATGGCAATGGTGGCACGCACCATAGTCTGCTGGTCAGTACCACTGACCCCAACCTCGGGGAGAACCTGACGCTTCTCAAAAGGGGGCTGGCTGTGACTCGTCGTCGAGACCACCGGCTCGCCCTCCTCTGCAGATAACCCCAAAGGGTGTGACTGCCCATCCGACTCAGAGTCCGACTCCGACTCCAAAGAGGTAGAGTCTGAGGCCCTAAGCCAAACGGTAGGAGGGCGAGGAAAGGCGACCTTACCAAGAAGCCCAGTAGCCAAAGCAGTGGCCGAGGCGGCACCCGTGCCCTCCATAGCCCCGCAAGCGGGGCTAACAGAAGGCAGCAGGGCAGCTCGGGCCAAAGGTCCTGAGCCAGGACCAGCCGCAGCGCCGTCAAGTCCACTAGCACCAGGGACAGTACCAGGAACAGAGACGGCGCCGGCGGCAGCCCAGCAACAGCCTCGGCGCCCGGCGACACCGCCATGCCCTCGGCGCGCCGCGGCGGCACTGAGGTCGGCGGCGCCGACAGCTCAGCGAACTCGGTGCGAACATGGCGCCCATGCTAGGCTCACCCAGTGCTGCGAGCAGCACCAAGGCCTCTTGCACGAGGCGGCACCAACAGGCTCGTAGGCGCCACGGGCGCTCGTGCTCAATCTCCAGCGCCTGAGGCGCAGACATGGCGGAAGGCGATGCCGTAATCCAGGATCACGGCGCTGAGCGCAGTCGGCGCCGCCATCGGCGCCCGACAGAGCCCACGGCACAGCGAATGGCGTTGAGGACGGCGCCGACCCAGGCCTTCAAACTGTGGGAGTGACACCGGGGAGCCTTCACCCCGGGGCGACTGCCATAGCGGGCGCTTCTCCCACTCGCTCCCGGGAGGAAGCGGGACGGGCCCCCTGCGCCGCGGGAGGATCCTCGGCCAAGGCTAGGCTACAAGAAGCCGAGGCTCCCTCCTCCTCGGTCCGAACAGAACCGGGAGGGGACCCGGAGGAAAGGCCGAGACAGCACGGCTTGGCCAGAGTGTGAACCCTACCCCGGAAAGTCGGTGGAGCTCGCCCTACTTTAAACGCACGCTGTTCTAGGACGCGGCGGTCCATGGAGAAGCAGGCGTCACACGAATCCATGTCGTGAAGCGGGCCAAAACACACGAGACACCGGTCATGCTGGTCGGTAAGGCGGCCACTACTAGAAGGTTTCTTGCCCTCCGACCACGACATGACCTACGGAAAAAAACACCAGAAATAGACTCGACGTCGCTATACTTTAAAATAAATGGAAAGATCTTACCGGCGACATCACGTGGAGGCAGAACCCAGAACTAGCAGGACCGGACTGTTGAACGCACAATGCGAAAGGCTAAGGCCTAAAACTATCAAAACTTCTTCAGTTGGCTTCCCACGAGGTGACCTCGACGGCGGGAGACGAAGAACTGGTAGGCAGGCGGAGTCGACACAGCCTAACGGCTAATCCTCGAGCGCCACATAGTACTTCGGCCTCGAGGGCGGCGCCAAGGCTGCGTTGGCTCCGCCTATCCTTTAAAAAAAAAAAAAAGGGCTCCCTCGGGGTCCTGATCTCCGACCAGTACCCATCTGTGATGAATGGTGAAGATTGACACAGATAAGATACATGTTTTGCTGTGGTAACACTAGTATGATGGGCAGTTTGTTTTTCATTGTTTAAAAGAAAAAAGAACCAGAATCAAACAACCAGATACAGTATATCAGCAGTCTCTATAGCATGTGAATAGTCATAAGATGTGTTTTTTTAACCCAGAGACATGCAGAGGCCTAAGGGTTGACTGTGTCTATGTAAAGCCTAGCCAATCTTGATCCATTCATGCCGAGTTGCATTATCTATGATGTCTTGCATAATGAGGCTATGTAATGTTCTGTGCAACTTGATATATTTATTTTATTTTTTTTTATTTAGTTTTTGTTGACCGGGTAAGTGCACTAGACAAATCCTGCCTATTTTCAGGCACGACCCGGGGGAGGGGGATACAGATGAATGGCAACTGACCTTGAACCAGATTAAGCTGTTGGTGGTATTTTTAGTGAATGAGGGGAAATTTGGCCAGGACAGCGGGGATATTCCCCTACTGTTTTCGATAAGTGCCATGGGATCTTTAACATCCACCTGGACTACCACCAATCCAGGCAGATGGGACCTCGGTTTAACGTCTCATCCGAAAGACGGCACCTCAGAAGTGCAGCACCCCTCTCATGCTGCACTACAGTGTCAGTACTGGGATATTAACCTAAGTGCCAGATGTGGGAACTGAACCCACAGCCCTCTGATCTCCCGGCCTCAGAGGCGAGTGTGCTACCTACTGAGCCACTGACACTTTTATTATATATAAATATATTCACTCCGTTTCATAATACTTTCATTTCACACCGTGAAAGCACAATGCCTGTTAGAACTCCCAAAGGTACCTTCTGATATGAAGAATCATTCCCTCAAGGAATCGCAGGAGGCTCCCGTTTGAATTTTGCCATCACTGTTTTTCTGTCTGCAGCCAGCAGAGACGCAATAATTTCGTAAACACACCCACAGTCCTGGCAGCCACCATACCTGTCAAAAAAAGAGTGCTAGTTAAAATGTTATCACTGCACAGTCACACTATTAGCCCAACGTCATCCATCACTGGGACACAGTAACTTACTGACTTTAGCCAAAGTGACTGATGCAATACAGTTCAGTTCATAACTTTTTGGCAAGAAGACTGATTCATTTACTACCTGTCTGCTTCTATACAGCCTGGGCAGCTCAATCTACACATTGGGGAAAATTCAGTTTTAAGTAAAACGTTACACACACATTTTTGTAATTATTCACTGTTACAAAAAAAAAAAAAAGAAAAGTTAATTTTTTTTAATTTCCCCACACTGAGCTTTCGCTCTTTTCCAGGTGTGACCGGGGGGGGGGATTAAAGAACAGACAGTTTAGACAAATACAGTGTTACAAAAATAAGCGCAAAGTCCTAGAACACGAAGACCACAGAAAAAACAACGGTCAAACAAAAAACTGGCAGTTAAGCATTACACCAGGTGTATGGGGACTGTAAAGGGGAAGGGAAACAGAAGGAAGGGGAAGTGGTCTCAGTCTATATCTGAGGGAGGCCGTGAAAGGGAGAGAAGAGGAAACGTGGTTCCAAAGTGAAAGGAGACGACGGGCGAAGGCTGACTGAACAGCCAAGGTGCGGGTATGTGGCAAAGCATAGGTGCAATAGTTCCTGAACGGAGGGAGCAGGAGGCAGAGGGAACAATAGAGAGGGGTGATGAGATGTAGGAGGAAAAGGACCCAAACCAGTACAGGGTTTTAAATAAGCATTTTTGATTGATAATGTAGCTATAATGTGTACTAAGGGGATCGAACGGATTAGGAAAACGAAAAAGCTGCCATATGCTGCATGCCTGCATAGTGAAGCTGCTGGACTAGGTACGGTGGGGAACTTGGACAGCAGCAGACAACAAAATGGAGCGCCCCAACATAGCACCAGACGAGTCTCGTTTATAAAATGGCAGCCTATTTAGACTGCAAAAACCTCTGCTCCCTCTCAAAAACAGAAAACTTAATTTTGTTTTCTGCCTCAACTGCAGTAAACACCCTCCAGTGCCCACACAAAATCCATTTTAAATAACACAGCATTACACTATTCAAAGGAGTTCACACCTTGTCTCAGTTACACCCGTGATCCATCAATTCACAACAGTCCATATTCCGTAACATGATTTATATATGGTGTATGTGCACAGAGAACAGTAGTTAACTCGCAAGGTACTTTTTTACCGGCAATTTTAAACCATGACAGAAACGATCCCTTTTAAGTGAATGTACGGTATGAGAGTCTGCCCCCCACCCCACCACTTCAAATGTAAGCAATCACAGTCCACTCGCAGTAATAAAATCAGTATTAAATACATCTTCAAGATTTAAAGGAAAGCTGTCATAAACCCTATTTTCCTGTCATCCACTACTCACCTGCCAACTTGCAGTGAGAGAGGTTCATGTCTGTTGTAGAACATGTCTTTCACTTAAAATGTGCATTTTCTGTCCTGGAGTGAGAGGCGCCATGTCCTGGACTGTAGCGGCAAGAGCTGCAGCCTGCATGCAAATTCGATTCCTTAGCTTTCTACTGTGTGCAGAACACCGCTTCATGACGATTGGGGCATGTTTTCACAAAGTAAAAAGAAATGTTGTGCCTGGTAGTACTGGTTGAGCTCTACCTCTAGAAACAAACCCCGTCAAAAACGGAGCAGTCTAACCTATTTAATTCTGTTAATGAAATTTGCAGCTCTGAGTCTGGGCATGCACGGTAGCGGCTTGCCCGAACTCAAGGCTGCAAATTTCATTAACGGAATTAAATAGGTTAGACTGCTCAGTTTTCGATGGGGTTGGTTTCTAGAGGTAGAGCTCAACCAGTACTACCAGGCACAACGTTTCTTTTTACTTTGTAAAAACATGCCCCGAACGTCACGAAGCGGTGATCCGCACACAACAGGAAGATAACCAAGCTCACCAACTAGCCCACAAGGTCAAGCTGTCTTCTGGTGCAGCAGCACTGTCAGAATGGTGCTTCCAGGACAGCGCTAGCAACCTCCATCAAGGTAACAAAGGACTACAATGCATACGATATGCAAGCTGCAAAATAAAAAAAAAATAAAATAAAGGTTGTGCTAATCAGGTGTTTCTGCAGCCCTAGTGATTGGCACTAGAGTTTATGACAGCCTTCCTTTAAGTTGAAGATTTTTTGAGCAACACAGAAGCAGATTCCAGAGACTGCACACCACATGGTTGAAACACAGGCAGATATAAACAGAGCGAACAGTCACTCATCTGTGACAAACTACCACAGAAGATAGGTCCTACTTAAGAATGGGGATGACCAGATTGGTGACCATTCACTCTGCTTTGCCACTGGAACTTGCCTTAAAACATATGTTATGTCTAATGTTTTGTGATGTGTTATCTGTGTTTGTGTGTTGTATATTCTGTTTTGTAATTTATGTTGGGTTGGACCTGAAAATGGTCTTGATCCAGTGTCCTTTACCTGGTGAAAAAAATAATTAGCAGTTCTTTCTTTTGTGCTGCCGTCGCCATCTGAGACTACAATCTCCTGCTGTCAGCTACATGCCGGTTTCATTTTCTGCCTACCACGATGCGCATGCATTCCTGTGCTCTCCTCAATGCTCAACACCTAACCACTGATCAGTACTCTTGGCGCAAGTTACCATGCTGGGAGTGGGAAGCAGCAGGAGTGTGGAAAATGCAGGATTGATGTGCAGAGATTTACTAAGCTGGGCTATCCAATCAGAAGAATGGATGTGCTCTACAGGACAACATATACGGAGAGGGGGTGGAGGATGACAGTCTGGACAAAAAAAAAAAAAAAAAACACATTAAAGAGAACTCCTGGTGGTAAACAATCTATGGAGGGAACAAGAACAGCATTGCATACACAAGTCCTGCACTTAAAACGGGCATACTTAGAATGCAAATCCAACCTGAAAGGATTCATAAATGCCCCTTTTAGAGGCATACAGTATTTCTGGGCTGTACGCAATTTCTCTGTAGCCCTGGACACTACTAAATGATGCAGGACAGCACACTGAAACAGTGTTGGGCGCACAGAAAATGGATTTTTTTTTTTTTGCAATCCATTCCTCATTTTGACTTACGTAACCAGTCTGTTTGCATCGCAAGTTGCGATGCGATACTGGCCATTTAAAACCCTGCAGTACTTAGATATAAAGGAGGCACAGTGCATCTGGCAACAGAAGGGAAAGGGAAAAATGGATAGTGATGAGTTAAGTGAGCAGCGATAAGTTCGAGAAGGTGAGTTGGTTGCAAAGTGACAGAGGGTTTATCTACTCTGGCCAGGGAGGTGAAGAAAGCAGACCCATAGACCGCGTCCACAGACAGGGAACACCACTTTGGTGACAAGCTCTCGACGAACCTATGGGGAAAGACCGTGTTTATTTCGGTACAAGGCACCAAGTTTCAGACAGAGCTTGGCATAGATGGCATTGATGTGGACAGAGAAGTCAAGGTGGTTGTCTAGCCACACAGCAAGGTACCAGAAGGAAGGAACTATTTCCACTGGGGAGTCATCCAAGGTGAGAAAAGGGCACTGATGTAAGTTTGGCTTGTTTTTGGCTGGTGCCACGGGTCATGGATAAAGTTTTTTTTGTTGTTTTAGTGTTAAACTGAAGCTGGTTTGACAAACTATCAAATGACATTGTGGAAATCTTGCTGTAGCTGACTGACATGGTGGAGGGGTCAGAATGTACATGACTGCCTTCTGCATAAATGTGAATACGTGAGTTGGCACAGGCCGAAGGGAGGTCATTGAGGAAGATGGATAAGAGTACAGCGTGCAGGACAGAGCCCTGTGTGACCCCAGCCTGGATGGGAAGAAGAAGAAATAGGGTACTACCTAGCTGCACGAACCATAGATGTTCTGTGAAATAAGAACAGAACTTAACAGCAGGAGCAGAGAGGCCAGAAAGAACCAGTTTTTTTTTTTCAGAGGAGAGGGTAAGACACAGAGTCAAAGGCATAGCCAGATAAATGATGGCTGCCATGATGCGACCCTGATCCATCCCTCGGAGAATATCACCAGTGACGTGCGGCATAGAGGAGATGGTGGAGTGGTTTTTCCTGACACCAGACTGGAACGAAGACACGAAAATCAGAGGTAATCAGACAGTCTGCGGTAGACAGGCTTCTTTTGTAACTTTGCAAGAAGGGAGAAGAAAAACAGGTCAAAAGTTACTGGAGGAGGAGGAAGATCACCCCCCCTTGTGTAGTGGTATAACTCTGGCCAACTTCCAGGACTGTGGGACCGTACTGAAGGAGAGAGAGAGACTGAAAAGGTATGTCAGAGGAGATGCAGTGGCATGGGCAGAGATATGCAGAAGTCTGGGATCAAGTCTGTCTGGGCTAGACTTGCTCAGATTCAGGGAGTAAGGAGCAGGCAAACTCTCCACAGTGGTAACAGCAGAGAAGTAGAAGCCATGAGAGGGGAGGAATAAGGACATGGTATGAAGGAGTGGCGACAGGCAGGGGGCAGACAGCAAAATGTAAAGTAACAGAAGAGGTATCAGATACAGGTGGACCATTAATGAAAAGAACTGATGGGCCAAGTGTGTGTGTTGGGGGGAAGGGGGTGAGCGATCAAAAAGGGAATGAATTACCTTCAAAAACTTCAAAGGGTTGTTAAGGTTATTCTAGAGGTTGGCTTTAAAATATTGCAATTTTGCAGCCCTGACTGCTTCTGTATAGGAATTCCTGCTAGACCTATACTTGAGGTCATGAAGGTAAGGTCATCAGGACAGTAATGAGAAGATTTGTAGCATGAATAGGTGAAATCACAGGACTTCCATCAATCAGTAATTTCCCAGGTAATCCAGAGATGATGGGATTTTAACCTGGATGTTTTAATTTTTTTTTTTGTTTTTTTACACTGGTAAAGAACATGCAGCACAGAACATAAACCAAAGGGCAAAACACGAAATTGGTAGTGTAAGCCCTGAAGCATGAAATGCATTTTTTTTCTGTGCAACTTCCACACTTTGACATGATGGTATGCATCCTTCATGTCCACTGTAACCATCCAATCCCCCTTTAATAGTAGGATCAGGAGGTATTGCAGGGAGACCATTCTGAGTTTTTTATATTCTATTAAGAGGTTCAGTCCACGAAGATCTAGTACTGGCATTAAATCCCCAGTCCATTCTGGGACCAGTATGTACTAAGAGTATTAACTTTAATTTAGTTTTGAAACCGGAACCAATTCCATAGCCCTTCTGTGATGGAGGGACTGGATTTCCTCCAGCAAAATGGGCAAGATGTCCCAAATGGTAATGATTTGATAGATTTTTTTTTTGGGGGGGGGGTAAACAGAGGATCAATAAGGAGATCCAAGACATGTCCACGCTGAATCACCTCCAGTAACCTAGCATCTGTAACTGTCTCCCTCCATTTTAGTAGGTAGTGGGAGATATGGCTCCCTACCAGAACTTCCTGAGGCAGTGAGGCTGGAGGAAGAAGAGGGGGGTCAAAACACGTCACAGGTGGAGGGTGCCGGTAATGGTTTGACCTTTTGTTAAGTCTGGCATATGAACCTGGGTACAGGTCTATAACTTGGAAAGTAGACGTCTCATGTCTCTGGGACTCACAGCTGTGGCCTCTGGAATAACCACAGCCTGGACAGGCATGCGGCCTGTGAAAAGAACTACAAGCCCTTCCCTGGGGCACAAGGTTCAAAGTATTAAGGAATCTATGAGTCATTCTAAAAGACGGCAAATCCTCTGAAGTATTCTCATTGTCAAAGCCAAACAATTGCTTTCCCCTAAAAGGGGAATTCATCACAGATTGATGTAAAGATGAAAAAGCAGCTACCCTAAACCAAGAGTGGCGAAAGAGTAAATTTCCAAAGACAGTAGCCCTAGCTGCGTCATCAGAGGGTGATCTGAGCAAGTTCTTCCCAGCTTCCTGACCATTAGCTATAGTTTGCTGAGCCAGTATTTCATCGTGGCCCTCTGGCAATTTTTCACCCCCAGATGGCCACTGTCTTCCAAAGGCAATTCTGATATTTTATCTTATATGTCCGATAGTTAGAAAGTCTTAAGACACAGGGAAGCAGAAGTAAAAGTTCTCTTCCCCATCACATTCATCTTCCTTGATGTCTTTGCCAGAAGGCAGAAAGCTCATCTGCTTGGGAAACCTGGATGTCATGAGCAGCCAGGGTTACTACAGAGCATCTCAGGCTCAGAAGAATAATCTTTTGCAGTAGGGCCCCGATATTGTTAGGCTGCCTTTCTGGGAACTGCAGACAGTTGTGCAGGCCTGTGCGAGGCTGACAAAACAGCATCCTCAAGTGCAGAATGCACAGGAGGAATAATCACTGTAGGA
The DNA here is from genome assembly GCA_016271365.2 of Neoceratodus forsteri. Lineage (NCBI taxonomy): Eukaryota > Metazoa > Chordata > Ceratodontiformes > Ceratodontidae > Neoceratodus > Neoceratodus forsteri. Next base: position 887,352,489 of record CM057450.1, on the reverse strand, counting down.
AAGTCAGAAACCTCCAAGGAGTCAAAGATTATTCTTGGAAGAATCTTCCTCTTCAGCCTGAACTCCCCCGTTTAGCCTGAATCTGTTTTAAGGAAGGCTTGAAAAGGGGCATTTTTAGGGGGCGACCCAAGTGTGTTTTTCATTCTCCTCTGAGCGACAAGACAGAGTGTAGCTTGAGCCAACCACATCTACAACCTCTTTTTCCTTCTTCGCCTATTCTCCTCCATTGGCAAGCCCCCCCAAAAATCTGGGGCTTACCTGAAGTGTGCCTTCATGTCCCCTGACCAGACTTCACCCCCACCCTGGGAATGCAGGTTTGGGGCCAGCAAGGCAGCAGTAACGTCTCATCAGGAGCCTTGGAGGATTCAAACCCAGCCTCCATTATACAAAAAAAAAAAAACACCATTGCAGCTGTTGCCACCTGGCACCCTCGGGTCCTCCTTAATGTTCATTGGGGGGCTGATGCAGAAAAGTAGAGAAGGAAGATGCAGCTGTTAATTTTCCCTGGTCCCAGTAGCCAAAGATGGGCTGGAGAGCAAACATGGGGGAAGCACGGCAGCAAAGTCGGCCGCTACACGTGCACTCTAAGTGCTCGAACGGCGCCACAGCTCCAAAGCCAAAATCTAGTGTTGTGCCTGAATCAAGGGACTGTCCTGGGTCCCAGATGGCAAACTGAGCCGAGATCAAGCAAGAAGTGAGGGGAAAAAGTGCTTCTCAGCCACAAAACAGCAGGTGGGGCCGAAAACAGAGAAGACTGTGGTGCACATGCACACAACGGCGGGAGAGTGGCTCAGAAGACTGCCCCCAAAAACATAACTCCTGACTTAGCAGTGGGCTGTGTACCCTGAAAAACAAACAGTTCTAGCCCCAGGACTGCAACAGAGGCCAGAACAGGCTAAAATGAACATTGTGGGACTTTCAGCAAAATAGCAGCAGCCTGCCCAAAAGAGAAGGGAAAATGTAAACAAACATGGCAGCCCCCATGGACAGCAAAGTCGCAGAGGCTTCTGGGAGGGATCATGAATCAAACCAACTGAGTACATGGAATGGAGGATTCAAGAGGGGATGGGACAGGTACACAGATAAGGTACAGTTAGGGAGAGTAGTATGTTACAAATGCACTCCGCAGGTCAAGCCCTCTGCTCCCACAGTGCCAACCTCAAAGTGCAACAGTGTGAACAGGAGACAAACAGGGTAACCCCCTTCTGTCCATTTTGGGTCTGAATCACCTATCAGCCTCTAGTCCTGTGGGTCAAATGTGAACCTTCTGCTAGCGCACCCAGTTAACAGGCTCAAATATACATTCTCTTTGGGGAAATGCAATATAATCCTTTGCCCAGTGGCACCCAGCCAGGTTCCCTCAAATGTACCCTTACAACTCAATGAGACCTAGGTATATTCTTACCTTTCACAAGATAGTAAACACCCGTTTGAGCTCTTAACAGCTGTCAGAAATATTAACACTTTTCCAGCATTCACATGCAAAAGAAACTAGAAGGAACAGGCAGAATTTAAGAAAAATAGTGTTTACTAAAAATGTAAACTAGATAAAATACCAACTACAGAACATATAACATTAATACTTACGGTCAACAAAATAATTGGGAAATTACAGAACAAAATGCCTGTAAAATACTTGCAAGTTCCAGCTGAATGTATATATCTGTCAGTTGAACTAGCTAGTCTAGAGTGTGGAATCTGAAATGTGCTTAGTACTATATGTTTCCCCTAGTGTCAAATGATGCATTTCCCATGTTTGCTTACTGTGACAAAAAACTGTACTCTCTTTGCCATGTCTCCTTGACTGTTGTTCCTCATGTTGTGTTCTCCCAGGTCATTCCTGAAAATAGGCATAATACTTGTCTAGTGTACTTACCTGGTAAACAAAAGCTAAATAAAATAATAAATAAATCTTTCTAAAGTGCCTAGTTACCAGTCCACAGACTTAGTGTGTCTTAGATTTTCAGAGAGTCCTTCAGCACCAACTTCTCAGATACAGGCAATATTCCAAACTCAGCTTTCTCGACCTCCTGGTGATGTCACAGCATACATATCACTGTTAGAACCTGCTATAAACTTAATTTCTACTGTGGAAATCAACAGTTAGCAATTTTTTTAAATATCAGTCTCTCATCAAAGCCTCTCCTTTGATTTCTCTGCTGGTTTCCTGTTTTGCAAGAATGATTTTAGTTTTTCCACTTTCACATGAGTCTGCAAAAAGTTGTCTCTTCCAGCAGGATCATAAATTGAAACTTTTAGCTTTCAAAAGGCATATTTTACGATGTTTTACCACCCTAGCATCTGGCAGGAAGCTGTGTATGTAAGACAGGGCAGAAAACCTTTAATTAGTGCTTCTGCACTGGCCAGTTTTATCACATCCTGCTGCTTCACTCACACTGACACTTTTGATGTCAAAGGTCAAGCCTCCTCACACTGGCTGACTGTGTCCTAGGCAGACAATCACACACATTTATCTACAATACAAATAATATACATATAATAATAAGCAGGTGGCAGAGTGGCACAGTAAACAGTACTAGGGACCTCTGGGAGAGACACCTGGGAGCGAGGGAAAGAATGGGGGGGGCGCGCGCAGCAGCAGAGACTGAACAGTGAGCTGCACCTCAAGCAGATGCAATAGACCACAAGGTCTATATTCTGGCATCTTCATGTGAACGCATGTTAAGCCTTGTAACAAGCACTACATGCAGTGGCATGCTACGTGGCATCCTAGTGGGCCTGTCAGACTTTCAGTTTCAGCCTGTGGAAAAAAGTTTTCTGAACTACAGGCATTTTTATTTTATTTTTTTCATTTTATTAAAGTCTCAGAATTCCAAAACCTTTAAGCCAGAGGCTCATTTAAAAATGCTTCATGTCATCAATGTAACAAACATTGGGACAAGTTAACATATAGTGCAAGGTTGGTTGTGTATACAGAAAATACATAGTATTCATAGTATTCGCACTATACATAGTACAAAGGCTGAGTGAGGATACAGATACTACAAAATGTACAAGCAGTACCTGTAAGTACTAGATTGGGGACATGAGTTACAAAATGACAGATGCTGTTCGAACTTGGGCTGAGGCGGTCAGAAAGGATGACAATGTCATAAGTTGCTTTAATGAAGAAGAATTTGAGAACAGTGGGATTTGAAAGGGCAGAGGGAAAACGCTTAGGTTAAGTGGAGCAGTCGAAAGTACAGAGTTCTAGAAAAAGGTCAGCTGAAGAGAGACTCTGAGGAGAGAGTAGTGACTGTGTGTTGGCTTGTTTTGCCCTGTCTGACCAGGACTGCAGCCTGGCAGGTAAGAAGATGTGGAATCCTAGAAGAGTGTCTGTGAAGAAAAGATCAAGAAAAAAAACTGCTCACCATAATGTTGTTTCTTCCAAGGAATTCTTTAGCATTACTGACAGATGCAGTATGCCAGCTGGGTTGAGCTGCCCCGGAGAGGAGAAATCAATGTAAATGAGCAAATACAATGGCCAATCGGGGAGACAGACAGACAGACAGACACACACACACACAGGAGTGCTGCCTGGAGCCAGCCTGAAGGACCTCAGAACTATTTTGATGCTAAAAAAAAAAAAAAAAAAAAAAAAGGGAAAACCACTGTACCTAAAAGGAAACCATAAATGCAGCAACTGCAAAATCCAAATCACTACTATATATAAAAAAAAAAATACAGGGTTAACAATGGAACTAGACAAATTTGGCTCAGTCAAGTAAGCAGGGCCACCCTCAGTCAGGTTTTGTAGGGGAGGATGGGTGGGAGTGCCAATAATGCTGAAGAATTCCTTGGAAGAAACAACATTACTACGGACATGGCTATGTTGTTCATCCACACTTTCTGGCAGACTCCTAGCAGTTCTCCAGGAGGAGGGAGGCAAGGCGCACACCCCCTACTTAGGAAAGAGACTGGAGAACCGAGGCCCCAAAACCAGCATCCCGGCGTGACTCAAGGTCGATGTGGTAGTGGGTTATAAAGGTATGTGCCAACTTCCAGGTAGCAGCCCTGCAGATATCCTGGATAGGGACGTCCCTGGAAGCAGCTACCAATGCAGCAGTATGGCAGGTAGAATGAGCTCTTATCCCTCTGGGAGGATCTATGCCCGCCAACCTACAGCAGAGATCTATGCAGGAGGTGACCCACCTGCTTTTCGTCTGCTTGGCTGCAGGTCTGCCAGGTGCGGCTTCAGCATAGGTGACAAACAGCTGGCGAACCTCTCCCCGAACTTCAGCCGTGGGCTCCTTATAGTAAGCGAGCGCCCTTCTAGGGTCCAGAGTATGGAGCCTATATTCGGCCTCAGAAGTGTGATTGGGGTAGAACACCGCACAGTCAACACCTGGTTAAAGTGAAACTCCGGAAGGAATTTCGGGTGGGGGCGCAGGACAACCTTGTCCCTGTGGAAGACCAGGTAAGGAGACTCGATGGAAAGCACCTGGAGCTCTCCCATCCTTCTGGCTGACGTGATAGCCACCAAGAAGGCGGTCTTCCACGACAGGTGAGAGATGTCACACCTGTGCACTGGTTCGAATGGCTTGCCCATGAGCTTTGCCAATACCAGCAGTAGATCCCACGGAGGTGGAGGTTCACGCACCGGAGGGGATATGTGATCAAGGCCATTGAAAAAGCGCCCGACCACCTTCTCCTGCACCACCGACTACTTCCCGGCCTGCGCCCGGTAAGCAGAGATGGCTGCCAGGTGCACCTTTAGGGTCGTCGACCTAAGCCCTTGCTGAGAAAGGGACCATAGGTAGTCCAAGATGCTTGCCAAGGAACAGGAGGAAGGGTCCAGGCCCTTGCCCTGACACCAAATGGAGAATCTCTTCCATTTGAAGGCATAGCATTTTCTGGTCGACTCCTTACGGGACGCCTCAACTACATTGAGGACCTCGTCGGAAAGACCCAAGGCCTGGAACTCTAGCCACTCAGGAACCAGGCCGTCAGGTGCAGGGATTGAAGGTCCAGATGGAACACCTTCCCCTGATTGACTGATAACAGGTCCTGGTGAGCTGGAAGCTGCCTCGGGAGCCTGGAGCTGAGGCTGAGGAGATCTGAATACCAGCATTGGCGGGGCCAGTCTGGGGCTACCAGAATCACTTGCGCCTTGTCCCTCCTCGCCTTGAGAAGCACCTTGTGGATCAAGGGAAATGGGGGAAAGGCGTAGAAGAGGCCCGGGATCAACGGCCTCGAGAAGGCATTCCCCTGCAGCGAACCCTGCTGAGGGGGGCATGGAGAACAGCCTCAGCCGCATTCTCCCTGGAGGCAAACAGGTCCACCTGAGGTGTGCCCGAGTGGGAGAACAGATCTTGTACTACCTCCGGCAGGAGAGATCACTCGTGGGACACAGCCCCTATCCGGCTTAGGGCATCGGCCAGAGTGTTGCACAGAGGCATGAAGCGCGTCCCGCCCTGGTGGTTTAGGTAGTACATGGTCGTGGTGTTGTCCGTCTGGACCTGAACCACTTGACCCCGTAGAAACAGAGCAAAGGCGGTGAGGGCTAGACGAACCGCCCAAAGCTCCAGCAGGTTGATATGGCATCAGGACTCCCGCGGGGACCAGAGGCTGTGCACTCTGTGTTCCCCCAGATGGGCACCCCAACCCATCAGAGAGGCATCGGTTGATAGGGAGACCGTCGGCTTGGGGCGTACAAACGGGATGCCCTCCTGCAAATGGACTGGAACGGTCCACCACTGGAGAGCGTTCCACATCCCCTGGGTCACCGTCACTAGCTGGTCCAATGGATCGCAGTGCTGTGACCACTGGCTGGCCAGCCCCACTGAAGGGGACGCATGTGCCAGTGGGCCCAACGGACCACGTTGGTACAGGCCGCCATGAGACCCAGGAGGCGCAGGAAGTCCCGGGCAGGGCGCGACTGCCCAACCAGAAATGATTGGGCAAAGGAGGAAAGAACCTCGGCCCTGTCCGCCGGGAGTCGTGCTCTGGCTCGAAGAGAGTTGAGCTCTGCCCCGATGAAATGTATCACCTGCTTCGGTCCGAGTTCCGACTTGGACTCGTTGATGAGAAGGCCGATCTGAGAGCAAACCTGGAGGGCCAGATCTCTGGACCGCTCCACCTCCGGTCTGGAGGGGGCTGCTATCGGCCAATCGTCCAGGTAAGGGTACACCCGGACCCCTCGGCGCTGCAGGAATGCTGTCACCACTGCCATGCATTTGGTGAAGACCCTGGGAGCAAGAGAAAGGCCGAAGGGCATGGCTCAGAACTCGTAAAGGGATCCCTCCGCTCGAAAGCGAAGGAATCTCTGGTGAGACGGCTGGATAGGGACGTGAAAGAACGCATCCTGTAGGTCCAGAGAACAGAACCACAAGCCTCATTCCAGGGATGGTATTATCTGAGCCAGAGTGATCATCCTGAAGGTCCAAGACCTTAGGAACCTGTTTAGGTCGTGCAGGTCGAGAATGGGGCGCCAGCCCCCCATCCGTTTTGGGACCAGGAAGTACCTGGACACAAACCCCAGGTGTGAGGAAGGGTCCGCCACCTCTCTGATCACCTCTTTCTCGAGGAGCAGAGCGATGTCGGCTAACGAAGGCGGAACCCGAGGTGCCCCGGGGTGATGCCTCGAAGGGCGGGCCTGCTCGAACTCCAGAGGTAGGCCTTTTCCTACCACTTCAGCACCACAGGTCCGTGGGTGATAGCGGACCAGGTGGAAAGGAAGTGGCGGAGCCCCACGGGGGGAACCCAGGGTGGAGTGACGAGGTTGGGGGCGACACCCCTCAACCCGTCACTGGGCAGGCTTGGAGGAGGGACCAACCGATGGACCTCCTGGGCCTCTGCCTCCCGGAAGAGGAAGCCGCAGGCTTGGCTTTGGGATGCCAAGTGCGAGCCTGCTGGCCCTGATGCTGCTGGGCCGGACGTGCCGTGGGCGCAGACAGACAAAAGAGCTTGGGTTGCGGTTTGCGGCCCTTGTCCCTCTGGGCGGAGGAGACAGAGTCCAGAGTGGCATTGGACTTTTCGATCCTCTGGAGGTGACCCTCCACTCCAGGGCCGAAGAGGTCAGTCCCCAAGAAGGGGACATCCGCCAACTTGTGCTGGGTATCCGCTATGGAGGTGGATATCCTCAGCCATGCCCAACGGCGCATGGCCACTGCAGCCGTGACTGACCTTGCACATGAGTCGCCGATGTCCAGAGCCGTCTGAAGTTGCTGCTTGGCCACTGCCCTGCCCTGGTCCTGCACCTGCTTGACCGTGGTCTGCAGGTCAGCCGGGAGATGAGGGACTACCTCATCCAGGGAGCCCAACAGGGCGTGAGAGAAGTGTGCCACCAGCACGGCCGAGCTGGCCTGACGAAGGCCAAGGGAGGACACAGCGTAGACTTTGCGCCCGGCGTAGTCCAATTTCTTGGACTCCTTGTCAGGAGGCTTGTCCACGTCCCTGGTGCTTCCGGCACGTCGGAAGACACTGTCGGTAACCAACCTCTCGGCTGAGGGGTGTTCTGAAAAACCAGACAGGGAACTGGTAGGGACCACGTACTTCCTCGCCATCCTGGCTGAAGGCGCACGGCAGGAAGCAGGTCGCTGCCAGAGTTCCAAGGCCGGGCCGACAATGGCCTCGGCCACCGGAAAGGCCTCCGTGGGTGAATCCCCTCGGTCCAAAATCTCCGTTAGGGGATACTTAGCCCGCTTGGATACGGGCTCGAGCTGCATCCTGGTGGACTCAGACGAGCCTAAGCAAACTCATGAAGGACGATGGGCTATCGTCTAGCGACTGACCTCTGGAGGACTCCAGGTCGACCTGCCTGGAGAACAGGAAGGAATCGTCGGACTCTGACGAGTCCGCAAAGAGCTGCCTTGGGCCTGAGCCACCCTCCACCTGCCGAGGACAGTCGGGAGTGAGGGTGACAGACAGCCTATGGGGCAGGCCCTGGCCCGACCGAGAATTCTTGGTCGGGGCCCCAAATTTTGGCTGTGGAGGCGGAGATTCCACCAGAATCGGTGGGGCAGCCGCCTCGACTAGGGCGAGGGGTTGCTTCGGCCGCTCCGGTGACAGCCACTTGATGGCCGGGGAAGGCGACGAGGTCAGCTTGCTCTCGGACAGAAGGAGCTGTTGCCACATGAGGTCCTCGTAGCGCTGTGACAACTTGCGTCAAAGCCTCTCCTCGTCCGAGGAGGAAGACGAGGACGAGCAGCGACGCCGTTTACTACGGTACCAGGACCAAGACCGCCTATGCAGGCGGGATCGGCTGGATCATGAAGATGTCCGAGACCGAGACCGGGAACCTCGGTGTTTCCGAGGAGGGTTCTGGGGCAGGGCAGGGGAGATCCGCTCTCCCCTTGGCTCGGCAGTTTTGACCGAGGACTCCAGAATCAGAGGCACAGGCAAGTCCTCGGCCACCTCGATCTCTGCCGGGGGAACCAGGGCGTGAGGGTTGTCAGCTTCACCAGTCGACAACCCGTCCGGCCAGGTCGAGAAAAATCTCGACTGCGTCGGCAGTGTCCTGTCAACTGACCTGGCCGGGGACGCCGTGAGGCCAGTGGCGGCTGAAGGATCGATCGGTCGGTCGACTACCGGGGAGGGGGACCTCCCACTCCCAAGAGCGTCGACAGAGGACTTACCTTTAGAGTCCTTCTTCTTGGACCGAGAGGAAAGTCCTGATGGCCCCTCTCCCTTGGTGGAAAGGGCTGACTGAGCTTTTAAAGAAGCTGAAAAGGGGATCCCAAAGGAGGCGGGATAAAGGCGCGTCGAGTAGACGAAGATGCGGCCTACGCCGCCTCCTCCTCGAGGGCGATCATCTGCTCGAGCTGTTCCGCCGAGCCAGCCACCGCGGACACCGCCAAACGGGCCTCCTTAGACTTCACCGGCGGGTAACATTTCTCGGGGCACCCAAGTTGTAAACGAGCAGCGCGGTCCTCCAGGACGTAGACAGAGAAGCAAGAGCACAGATCTAAGCAGTAGACGCACGTGGTGTGCGCATCCGTCCGAGACATCTTCTGCCCGCATGGGCACCTCCGGAAACCAGGAGTCGATCTGTCCATTGCAGCCGCGAGGGAAATATTTGACGGAATCTTGAAAACCTTAAACTTAATTTCGGGTAAACCGAAGAATAAGGAACCAGTCTTATACACAGAGCGTTAAGGAGGGAACCTGAGCCTCCAAGCAGTAAGGAAGATCTGGCGTCATGGGGCGGAGTCGAGAGTTTTATCACCCGGGTGGGAGGAGCCAGCTTGAAGACCTTCCGGCGAGATTTAAAGCAGCAAGGATACCTGCCAGAAAGTGTGGATGAACATCATATCCATGTCCCTAGAATTTTTTATTCTCACCCCAGGGATTCTTCAGCATCTACTGACAGATGCAGACTACAAAGCAGTAGGATTGTGAGGCAGGCACAGAAATCTACTTAGGAAAAACGCTCTGTAGCACCGCTGTGCCAAATCTGGCATCTGATCTGGACTGCACATCCAAGCAGTAGTGCTCAGAGTATGTGTACAGTTTTCCAAATAGCTGCTCTGCACACCTCAAGTAAAGGAGCATGCCTTGCACCTGCCACTGCGACAACGGTGCCCCTAATAGAGTAAGCCCTGAGGGGGTTGTTTACCAGCTTTGTTGTAACAGGACTGGAGACAGGAAACAATCCGGTGGGAAATGGTCCTCTTGGTGGCTAGCTTCCTCTGCTCATCTCACCATAGGTGAGACAAAGCTGAGACTGAGACTCTGAACTGCTCAATATGCTCTAACTAGTAAGTCAGAGCTCTCACATCCAGACTGTACAGCTTGCACTCACCCGGGGACTTCTCTGTGAAAGAGACCGGTAGGGTGATCAACTGATTAAGGTGGAACTCAGAGACCACTTTGAGCAGAAATCTCCTGTTTGTCCTAAGCACTACTTGCCCTTGTGGGCAGCGTAGTTAGGTTCTGTACACAGTCTAGGTTTTTCAGCTATTCCCAGGACCTGCTCAGAGTACTGGGATTCAGGGAACCCTAACTCAAATACCAGGCCTTAAGGTGAAGAGACTGAACACTGGGGTAAGCTACACCAGTCTGGGGAAGATCAGGAGACTGAGTTACCGGCAGTCTGATGGGCTTCTCGACCAACAGGGCGAGAAGCAGGGAATAGCAGGGCTATCTCGCCCAGTCTGAAACCACCAGAATCATGGTGGCCGGCTGATCCCTGAGCTTGAGAAGGACCCTGTAAATCAGAGGGGGTTGGGGGAGAGAAGAAAAGCGTACAGAAACCTCCCTGTCCAGTTCAATGTCAGAGCATCTACTGGGATGGTCCCCAGAGCTGGGGGGCCTGTAGCAGTACTGTGGAAGCTGGTGGTTGAGGCTGGATGCAAACCGATCCAGATCTGGAACCCCCCATCTTCTGAAGACTGTGGCAAGGATTTCCTTGCTCAGGGTCCACCCATGGTGACCTTGACTGATGAGGCTTATAGCATCTGCTAAAGTGTTACCCTTGCCTGGGAGATGAATGGACGACAGGGTCATGTCAAGGGAGTAAGCCAAGGACCAAATTCTCATAGCCTCTGTGCAGAGTTTGGTGGACCTTGTGCCCACTGCTTGTCAATATAGAACATGGCCGGGGTGTTGTCTGTTCTTATCTGGATGGCATGTCCTCTGGGCTGTGGGGTGAAAGCCTTGATGATCAAGAACACTGCTCCGAGTTCCAGGAGGTTGATGTGGTATGTGGACTCTGAGTCCATGTGTCACTTATGGACTGGTCCCCTAGGTGGGCGCCCCAACCTAAGAAGAAGGCGTCTGTTGTCAGGACCTGGGAAGGTTGCCAAATATGGAAAGAACCCCCACCTCTGAGGGTTTTCTGCCTCCTTCCACTTAGAGCCTGAAGGGTCTTGGTGATTGGCACTAGCTTTGAAAAGGAATCCCCTCTTCTGGGACCAGTGGGACCTGAGGTGATACTGAATGTCCCTCATCTGGAATCTGGCACCTGGGACTACTGCGGTCACTGAGGCCATGTGACAAGTGTAGCCTGAGGAAATGTCTGGCTGGTCTTGGCTGGCCCAGGGTGAAGGAATTTACCAGACTGAGGAAATTCTGAATTCTGTCTGCAGGAAGTAAAGCCTTCCTTTACAGTGTGTTGAGCTCCGCACCTATGAATTGCAGCACTTGGGCAGGCTGAAAACAGGATTTCTCTTTGCTGATGATGAAGCCCAGAGACTGCAGTGTCTCATCTGGTTCAGGGCTTCTGACACTGCCTCTGGAGAGTTAGCCACAATTAGCCAATCACCCAGGTAGGGAAAAACAGAAATCCCCTGTCTTCTGATATGAGCTGCAACCACTGCCAGGCACTTTGTGAAGACCCTGGAGCAGATGTTAGTCCAAAAGGCATGGCTGCAAACTGGTAATGGCCTGAAGGCAGCCAGAATCTGAGAAATTTTCTGTGGGCCTGCCTGACAGGGATATGGAAATAGGCGTCCTTCAGATTTAAGGAGACTAGCCAGTCCCCCTGCTAGAGAATGGATGACCTGGTTTAAGGTTACCATTTTGAACTTTGGTTTTAGCAGGTGATTAATCAGGTACCTTGGGTCCAGAACAGATTGTCACTCCCCATTTTTCTTCAGATTAGGGAAGTACCTGGAGTAGAGGCCTTTTCCCCACAGGGGGAAGGGCACTATTTCCACAGCTTTGGCTTCCAGAAGGGTTTTTACCTTCATCTCCAACAGCAGCTTTTCTCTGAGTTGGTGGGTTTTAAAAGCTTGGGGCCTTGAAGGGAAGGAATTTTTTTGAACTGAAGAGATGGGCCCTGACCCACCACCTCCAGCACCCACCTGTCTGTGGTAATGAGCTGCCAAAGATGGATAGTGGGAGAGCCTGCCCCCTACTGGGAGAGGAGAAGTGGCATAGAAGCAGTCAGGAAGGTCTCTGAAGCTACAAAAGAGGAAGCTCCAGGCCAGCGTTGCCTAATCAGCAGAGAAAAAGTTCTGTGGTCCTTCATGCTGACAACAGGCAGTACTCCTCTGTCTGTGTCCGTCTCTCTCTCTCTTTTCGGATTGGCCAATGTTTTGCTTATTAACACTGACTCCTCTCCGAGGCAGCTCAACCAAGCTGGCATACCGCATATGTCAACAGATGCTGAAGAATCCTTGGGGTGAGAATAGGCAGTTTTCATCAATATAAACATTTCAAAGGCAACCCAGGGCTAGATTATTGAACCTTTACAGACTTTCTCCTCCCTGGATGATCAGCTCTCTTCCAGTTTCAAATCCTAGAAGCAGCAATCACCTGTGTCAAGCTCCCCAACCTCAGACAGATGAGATCCAGACAGACCAACATCTAGCCAGCCCACTGGTCACCCGAGAAAGCAGTGACCCAGTCAGGAGCAACACATTCAACAGTCTGCCATATCCAGAGGAACTGTGTGAACTCCAGGGTCTGTACCTGCAACTGTAACAAAAAAAGAAAAGAAAGTACTGTGCTAATTGTCCAGGAGTCGTCCTGGGCAAAAGATCCTTTAAGGCCTGTGTGCTAACAAATCCCATTTAGATTACAAATAAGGGCCCATTTTCCTGTTCACCAGTTTATAATACGAATGGAACTTGGGGGGGGGGGGCCACCTGGACTCTAGATACTAGAGACCTCAAAAATCAATAGGGAATAGTCCAGGGTGGCACATGGATGCCAATATTGCACTTAAATTTGACAGACTAGCTCTGTCTTTGCCTCTTACATTAACATGCAGTGACAAAAATACTCCAATTAGAAAACAGAAGATAAACGCAAAGATTTTCACAGTTCAACTGGCCCGGTGGCGCTGAGGGTTGAGGTGCTGGATGCCTTACCTCGCACCACACCGGTGACCCGGGTTCAGGAATGGACTCTGGTCATTCGGGAGAAGTAAGCATTGAGCATCCGGACAACTACTCTCCTTCCTTGGGGTGGGGGATTTGTGCTGCGTGCATCAGCACAAGAGAGGTTCGGCCCGCACCCAGGGTGCCCACTGCACGGGCGCGGGGCAGAAAATGGAGGAAAAATACCAGGACCCAGAAGGACCCATGTTGGCCCCAATGCTCCTGCCAGGTCCGTGGAGCTGGTATAAATAATGTAGTGACAAAAAACATTTTCAGACTTTAGAAAGTGGCATGGAATCCAGCACTGCGGGGCCCACTTGAAAATGTTCAGGTATTCTGGTGGGCCAGTCTGAATCTCGTTCAAAGTTTGGTTCCGCAAATTGGTTTTAAAATTAATTTTGGTTCAACTATTTATGTGTGCCACAGAGCTCCACCCTACTAGCAGGGACTGCATCCTCAGAGTGGTACCCACAGCAATGTCGAGAGATCTCTCACCCACGGCCACTAGGGGAATTATACTAAGATTCATACTAAAGTGTAAGGATCACGGAAAAGGCAGTTAAACCCATGTTGGCTCCTATCACATTATCCATAATAAGAATACATTTTCTTCCATAATATATGCATCTAGTCTGCTTTTGAACTGGTATTTATTCTTGCTTATCATGGCTTCAGTCAGTACACTATTCTAAGGGATCAGTACCCTCTGGGTGTTGAAAGTCTTTCTATTATTTGTACTGAACTTTTGTCTTAATTGTAGAGGGTGCCCTCCATAGGTTACTTTGTCGTATTTGAATTTCATTTAAGGATGCTATTGTAAAAGATTTTCTCAAAATTTTGCTTTCCAATAAAATTGAAAATTGAAAAATTTAACAAGCAGGCATCCTGCATTGCATCATATCACAGCAAGTCTCCCCTAATTCTAGTTTCAAGGGACATTAGGGTTTAGTGCTTTAAGGAGACTGTTGTAAGGTACATCCTTTAGGTTATATATCAATTTAATGGTAGGTCTTTGAATACTTTCAATTTTCTTTATATAACCTCTTAATTGGTTCCCCAGATCGGACTTCCACGGTCCAAACGGGGTCTCACATAAGACCTGCAAACACAGGTTACTCATCTGCAACAGTAATTCTAGAAGTGCTATATGTTGTTCATCCACATGTCTTGGCAGTTGCCTTTCCCTGTAAGATCAGTCGGAGGACTTTAAGCCGGCTTCTCCCACCCACCTGGGTGGTATATCCCTCGTCTAAGCCACATCTTGCCTGCTGGAAGCAGTGGTTGTGTGTCTAAGCCGGGGAGGTCGGTTGGTTCTGTGTGGATCAACAACATATACCACTCCTAAAAAGTGCGGTTACGTAGCATCTTACCATAACAGTAGATCTTCTAGGAATGTCTCGTAGTAGGTCATTACTTCTGGGAGGTTCAAGCAGGTGGCGCTATCACACACCAGCTTCTTCCAGCAGTCTTTCACCAGGGACCACCCACACGACATCATTTCCTGGTTCTGCCTATAAAAGTGGGTGGTCCCTGGTATCCTCTGTTGCCACATGCAGGTTCAGCTTCATAAAAGCAAGGGACCAAGGCAACTGGCAAGTACCAGCGAGTCCCAAGGATTTCTGTTAGAGAAGGCAGGGGACAGAGAGCGTGAAACTACCTACTGCAAGAGACATTCCTAGAAGATCTACTGTTAAGATCTTATGTAACTGCACTATCTTCTACAGAATGGTCTCTCTGCAGTAGGTCATTACTTCTGGGAGATTCCCAGCAGCAGTGTTCTCGCTGGGAGGACAATTAGATATTATGCTTTGTAGCACCACTCGGCCGAAGGCCATTCTACATCTACAGGCAATATCTAGCTTACAGTGTCTGGTAAAGGTATGGATGGTAGACCAAGTGGCCACATTGCAAATTTTGGTAATGGAGGCACCTTTGAAAAAAGCAGCTGTAGCCACTATGGTTCTTGTAGAGTGGGCTTGGACTTGACCTGGTAAAGATTTGCTGTATTTCTTAGAACAATACGTAATGCAATGACCTAACCAGCATGAAAGTGTGCGTTTAGCCACTGGGAGGCCTTGCCGTCCTGGGGCAAAGGTGACGAAGAGTTGCGAGGTTTTGCGAATAGACTTCGTCTGGTCAGTATAACAACATAGGATGCAGTGAACATCCATCATATGTAAAATATATTCCCTTGGATTGGAATATTCGGGTAGAACACTGGTAATTCCATGGTTTGGTTTAGAGTTTTTTCTGAGACCACTTTTGGAAGAAAAGAGGGGTTCATGCAAAATACAACTGCTCCTTATGAAATATTAGATAAGGTTCTCTGCATGTGAGAGCATGAAGCTTGGATATGCGCCTTGCGGATAAAATAGCTACCAAAAATAATGTTTTCCATGAAAGAAAACGAAGGTCACAAGTGCCTGCTGGTTCAAACGGTTCCACTGTTAGTTTTTCGATCATAAAATTCAGATCCCAGGGGGCATGGCCTGGCTGGCAAAGATGGCGGAGAACTAACTGAGAGCTCCGTGTGGATCCACCAGACATTTCGAGCATTCTACCTAAAATAGAGACCAGAATACCTAAAATAGTCTGATACTACCTTCCTAATGCCAAGTCCACCTAAATCAGGGAAAAAGCAGTAAAAACTCCACGTCTCCACACCATTTGAAGAGGGACGAAGTTTGGGCCCAAGCGGGCCAGTGTAAAACCCTCCTCCAACTAAGGAGCAAAACCCAGAGTCAGTAAAAAATAATGATGGCACAGAAGAAAAAATTACTCACCTTAGTAATTGCTTTTCTTCTCAAGGAGTCTTGCTATATTAGGACCACTGCAGTCATTCCCCACACTTGAACTGCCCCAGAGAGGAAACAGTTAACTCCAGAGTGATCTGGAGTTCCACAGCGCGAGGGCGCTGTTCAAAGCTCTATCTGGCTAGTTTCAAATGAAACTGTCAGGTTCTTTACGGAGCTAAACTAACATAGCAAGTCTGTGTGGAAAAGCTCTACACTAGCCATTGGCTACCTACCAATAGTAGAATAAGAACAACCACAGAATAATAACAATATTAGCTATTATTGTTAGGATCACCCTCACAAGACTAATAGGCCCCTCTCCCAAAAGACTCAAGTCCAGAGAGGGACCATCTACCACTTAACAAAACAGAAATACCTAGTTCCCTAACCCAAAGGAAACAAGGGGAGACTAGAGAGACTAAATGGCATGACACAGTGCTTTGCACTAATTTGCCAACCCCATACCCAAGTAGGAGTTCTGAGAGGGTAGGAGGAGGGTTGTCCTATTATAGCAAGACTCCATGAGAAGAAAAGCAATTACTAAGGTGAGTAATTTTTTCTTCAAACACCATGAAGTCTTGCTATATTAGGACCATTGCAGATTACACAGCAGTACCTCCATGGAGGAGGGTCAGAACCTACTTAGGAATAGGCTCTGAAGTACAGCTGTGCAAACGAAGCATCTCTCCTGGACTGGACGCCCAGGGAATAATGCTTGGTAAAGGTGTGAACTGTTTTCCAGGAAGCAGCTTGACAAATTTCCAAAATGGGAATATCTCTAGCAGCCACTAGAGATGCAGCTGTACCCTGGTGGAGTGAGCCTCAGTCCTGAGGGGTTCCCTACCTAGTTTTTGGTAACAGAATTGGACACAAGAGACAATCCACCTTGCAATTGTCCTCTTAGTGGCAGGTCTCCCTGCCAACCTCTCCATAGGTAAGGAAGAGTTGAGGGATCTCGAACTGTGACCCTGGCACATGCTCCACATAGTAGCTTAGGGCCTTTTGACGCCCAAGCTGTGTGAGTCTCCTTCACCCGAGGAAGAATGCTCAGTGAAAATACTGGAGAGAAATGGACTGGTTCAGATGAAAATCTGAAACCACTTTGGTAAAACTTTCTGTTAGTCCTGAGGACTACCTTATCCCTGTGAAAAGAAATAAAATCCTTTTCCACTGAAAGGGCTTGCAATTCACATATACGTCTGGCAGAAGTGATAGCCACTAGAAAACAGTTTTCCATGTTAAATACTTGAGATCTGCAGAAGAAAGGGCTCAAAGGGAGGTTGCATTAACTGAGCAATGCAAACATTCAGGTCCCAGGCAGGAGCTGGTTCTCAAAGGAGGGTTAGTGTAAAGTAACCCCTTAAAAACTTGGAAACACAGGGTGAGAGAAAGAGAAACAGCTTCCTGTGAAACAAAGGCAGAAACAGCTGCCAGATGAACCTTCAAGGTAGCTGGTCTAAGGCCTAGGGAATTTAGATGGGCCAAATAGTCCAGTAAAGTGGCCAAGTCAGCAGATTCTGGTACAATTTGTTTCTCCGAACACCAGAAGGAAAACCTCTTCCACTTAGAATTGTAAGTGGTTCTAGTGGAAGGCTTCCTAGAAGCCTTTAAAATATCCAGGACCCCTTGAGAAAGGTGCAAATCAGCAACTTAATTCCTCAAGAACCAAGCCTTGAGGTGGAGGGATTTGAGGTCCGGTACTACACTCTCCCCGCGCACAGGTCAGCAAGTCGTGGGTCCTGGGCAAGGTCAGGAGGGTGGATTGTCAGGGACAGGAGGAGAGGATACCAGGGCTGTCTGGCCCAGTCTGGAGCAATCAGAACCACTTTGCAGGGCTGAGTTCTGATTTTACCAATACCCTGAAGAGGAGAGGGAAGGGGAAAAGCATATAGAATTTCCTTTCCAATCCAGCAGAAAGGCGTCCAGGGGGACTGAGCCCAGCACTGGAGGCCTGCAACAAAATACAGGAAGTTGATGGTTGTCTGGGGCTGCGAAGAGATCTATCTGAAGGGTGCCCCATCTGGCAAAGACCGACCCCGATACCTGAGGATTCAGAGACCATTCGTGATGGCCCTGGGAAATCCTGCTGAGAGCATCCGCCAGGACATTGTCCTTTCCTGGAAGGTGAATTGCGATCAGGGAGGTGTTTAGGGAGTAAGCCAGAGACCACAACTTCATTGCTTCGGTGCACAAGGCTGATGACAGAGTGCCCCCTTGCTTGTTGATGTACCACATTGTTGCGGTGTTGTCTGTCCTGATTTGAACTACTTTGTTCTGGACAACAGTTGAAAAAGCCTGAAGAGCTAAAAGAACAGCTCTGAGTTCCAAAAGATTGATGTGGAGCAGAGATTCCTGGGGGACCACACCTGAGTGGAAAGGTCGCTCAAGTGAGCCCCCACCCTAACAGGGAGGCATCCGTGGTGAAGGTGAGGGAGTGGGAACGGGTATGAAGGGAACCCCTTGAGTAAGATTGCTTTGATCCTGCCACCACTGAAGGGCCAGGATCAGGGTTTTGGTCACCGACTCATTTGGTAAGGGGTCCTCCTTTGAGACCAATAGGACCTCAAGTGGAACTGGATGTCCCTCATCTGAAATCTTGCTCCCTGCACGACAGCTGTGGAAGCAGCCATGTGCCCTAGGAGTTGCAGAAAGTGCCTTGCTGGTCGAGAGACCCGCAGGGTAAAGGAGGATGCCAGAGCAATGAGCCTGTCCACTCTTTCCGAGGGGAGAAATGCCCTGGCTAACTTTGTGTTCAATTCTGCACCTATGAAAGTTAGAACCTGAACAGGTTCCAGAACGGACTTTGGTAAGTTCAGCAGGAATCCCAGGGAAGTGAGAAGCTGCTGGGTGACTTGCAAGTGGGATTTACCTGATCTGGAGACTGACCCACTATGAGCCAGTCGTCCAGGTAGGGAAACACAGCAATCCTTGCCTTCTTAAATGAGCCACTACCACAGTTAGACATTTTGTGAATACCCTTGAGCCGAGGTTAGTCGAAGGGCATTGCTCTGAACTGGTAGTGGCCAGAGAGCAGTTCGAACCTGAGGTACTTTCGGTGAGAAGGCCTGATCATGACATGAAATAGGCGCCCCTGAGGTCCAGGGAAGCTAACCAGTCCTCTGGCCTCAGGAAGGCAAAATCATTGCTAGAGTTAACATTTTGAACTTTGGTTTCAACAGATGTTTGTTCAGGTACCTTAAGTCTAAGATGGGCCGCCATTCTCCTGTCTTTTGGGGTAAGAAAATATCTTGAGTACAGTCCCTTGCCCTGATGGCAAGGGGGAACCCTTTCCACTGCTTTGCAATCCAGAAGGGAAGAAACCTCTGCTTCCAAAGCAAGGGCTTCTGAAGAGTTTGCAGGTGGAAATTGCCTGGCTCTCATCTTTGGGAACTGTTTGAAGCTGAGAACCAGGCCCTGGCTTACTACTTCCAGAACCCACCTGTCCGAAGTTAGGGACAGCCAGTTCTGGCTGAAATAAGCCAACCTGCCCCCCACTGGTACAGGAGAATCGGCCCTGGGCACCCCATCAGGGTGCCTGCTTGGCAGCAGCTTTAGGCTGAGGGAAGGGCGACTGTCTACCTGTGCCCCGTCTACCTCTGCCTCTGAAAAAAACCTTCTGTGAAAAAGCAGAGGAGGCTTGAGATTGGTAAAAGGGCCTGTGGAAAGGCCTACCCCTACCCCTGGGGGCATGCCTTTGTGGAGTGGCATGCCTCTCCTTAGCTTGGGCACTTTTGTAGGTAGTTCTATATTCATCCATCTTTTTCATATAATTTTCTGTTTGATCACCAAACAGAGAATTTCCCGTTACGGAAAATCCATAGCCTTTGACTGAGTATCTTGGGACAGATTAGTGCATCTGAGCCATGCCAACCTACGGAAAGCTACAGAAGTGGCATGACCCTAGAGGAAACATCATTAACATCAACAGCAGTATGAAATTGAACTTTAGAGGCTTCAATGCCCTCAGCAGCCACCTGTTCCATCTCACTAGCCAGCTGGCCCTGGGCCTGCTTGGCTAACTGCAAAATTGTGTCCCATCTAGACTTCTGATATCTAGCCACATAAGCCATATAATTAGCCTGCCTGAGTCCCAAAGAAGCTGCCATATATTGTTTTTTCGCCATGGCATCAATCTTCCTGGAATCCTTATCAGGAGGATGTGAGGCCAGGGGAATATTAGCCTTGTCACAGGCTGCAGCTTGCACCACACCTACATGACTACACTGCTCAGTGAGGAAGTCTGTATCAGGGCCTGATAAGGTATACCTTCTGTCCATTTTTTTATCTACAGGAGGGACAGAATGAGGATTTTTTAAAATCTTTGTTGTTTGCTTCCTAAATGACTTATGCAAAGGAATAGACAACCTCCTAGACTCTGGAATATCCATCATTTCAACATAATCAGGCTCCTCTTGCTCATCCACAGCCTCTTCTAAAAGAAGCTGGAGGTTTCTGCAACCTTTTGTAAAACATAAAATGAGAAGGGGACTCAGACAGCATAGGGGGAGATTCTAAAGGTCTATCTGGAGAAATGTCCGGTTCAATGGGCACGTCCAGACCTTCCCAGTCACAAACATACTGATCAAATTCCTCCTCCCCCTCATGTGGTTCATAAAAATCCTCATCATAATCCTGAACCACGGGGACTGAACGAGCCACCCTTTTCCCAGATGCAGGGGGTTCGACAGATCCCTGAGACAAAGACTGGACAATCTGAATGGCTTTAGCTATCTCTGCAGCAGTTGGAGACAATTTTGTACTCCAGACCTGCTGATTTCTTTGTCTTTTTTGCTGGGACTGGTTCCTCTGAACCAGCCTTCCTTTTGCCCGAGGAAGTCTCGCCCTGGTCAGAGGGCACTCCCTCTGGTCCAGTGGGTACTGGACCGGGCTGGCCATCCGGGTCAGCGGACTTTTTGGCCTCTCGTTCCCTGAGCCGGCCCAATCTCTTTCCAGGGTGGCTGCAGGGAAATTTTTACACACCTGGCAGTCTGACAGGAGGTGGTCAGCCCCCAGACAATAAACACAAGTGGTGTGTGGGTCAGCCTTGGCAAAGGCTTCCCACAGACATCACAGTGTTGAAACCCAGGCCGGTTTTTCTTTGGGTTTCTCAGACATAATGCCAGCTAACCAAAAACTTGCCCTTTAGATGGCAGTGTAAGGCAAGACACCCTTATCGGTTCCTAACCGTGTCACGGGTATTGAAAAAACCCAAAATAAAAGTTAGTTTTTTAGAACCGATAAGAACCGGAACCGCACTCTAAAAGCCCAACCAAACAGTCTGACATATATATATTTTAACAAACCGATCGGTTCAAAACCGAACCGATAATGAATTTCACACAGACTTAATTTCTGTACTACGGTTTACCAGATAGAGCTTTTAACGAAATGCGGTAAAATAAATATTTTTGCCGGGTTCCATGAACCGAAAATACTCGCTGAACCGAGAAATGAACCGAGCTGAAGGAGCTGATCTCCGAGCGACTGTTCAGTGAAGCGGATAAAGAATCTGACAGTTTCATTTGAAACTAGCCAGATAGACTTTGAACAGCGCCTGGCTGTGGAACTCAGATCACTCTGGAGTTAACTGTTTCCTCTCGGCAGTTCAAGTGTGGGAATGACTGCAATGGTCCTAATATAGCAAGACTTCATGGTGTTTGAATGGTAATGAATATATCACCTTGGAACGTCTTATTTAAGATCTAAGTAGCGATCTAGGCACAAAATGCAAGCGGATTGACAATCTAACAGCGCAGATGCAACACCTTCAGCAGACAGTGAATGCAGTTTCTGACACCATAGATGCTCACAAGGGAGAACAACAGAACTGGAGGCCCGAGTTAGCACTCAGGAGGACCTTGTTACCATCATGTCCTCAGACCCAAGAAAAGCACTAAAAGAAATAGCAGACCTTAAAGATCAGATCGACGATCACAAAAGTCGGGAGAGCAGGAACAAAGTCCGTACCATCGGCCAGCCAGAGGGCATAGAAGGCAAAGATTGTAACAGTTTCATGAGGCAGTAGCTTAGACAAGTTCTTACCTTACCCAAGGACTGTAGCCTTGAAATGCAAAAAGCACATCGCTCACCTGGTACTAAACCGCAACCGGATCAACATCCGAGTCATATGTTAATAAAATTTCTTCGATATCAGGATCACCAGAAAGTCTTGGAGGTGGCCAGGAAAACAGACCCAATTATGGCAAATAACTCCACAGTCAGCATTTTCCCCGACTTCTCCAGAAGTATCCAGACCAGACAACAGGCCTTCAGGGAAGTGAAGAAGCGGTTGCACTGACTGAACTGCCCTTTCTCTCTTGTCTACCCAGCTCAGTTAATTGTGAGGCCTCCTGGGGGCAAACAAAAGGCATTCAACGACATGGCAGCAGCATCAACATTTCTCAACAACTGGGAAAGTAGGAGCTCAAAAAATAATGAAGCTGAAGAGAACCGCTGAACTTTAATGGTGAAACAAAGGAGATAAGTTGAACACATTTAAGGTTTTATTTTTCAAGAAGGGGCTGTGTGCTACGGGGAGGAGTGGGTATTTGGAGGAAGGAGGCTCGGGAGCCCACAACACTAGCAGGTGGCCTATTAGGGCAGGCGGAAAGCTCTGATATATCCCCTATCCTTCCACCAAAGGCAACAATGGCCAGCAGTACCTAAAAGTTATTTGCTGGAGCGAGACATTTTCATAAACAACCCGCCCAGCTGGGCAGCAGAAACTCAGAGAAATGCAGAACCCTCTGACTTTACTTGTTTTTAAGTACAAAAACACTGACTGGTCACTTGGACTAAATATAGAGTGGGACTCTAAGCACATAGTCTTATTCGTTTACAAGTACCCAGGTTATATACCCATTCAAATGGGATATTACTCTAAGCAATGTTGACTGTAACAATGAGAGAAGGTTCCTTTCTGGAGATAGTTTCTGCAAAAGTGTCTGCTAATTTTATCAGAGTTGAAACGTTAAAAGTGAAATAATTTAAGTTTAACTCATGATCTATGAATTCTGTTTTGGGAATTATCTAAATTGTTTCAGGGTCACAGTTCCTGATATAAGGCAATAATGATAATGGACTCCAACTAGCTGGTCTTACAGCATCAAGTGGGACAAAAATATTTCGGGGTGTTTTGAATGTAGTCAAGGGATGTTGGGGAAGGGGCAACCCTCCGGAGCTGATTTTACAGAAGAGCAAAAGGTAATACTGTGTAAGCATTTAAAAGGAGCTCCCGATGACCTGACCACACAGGTGGGGCACACCTTAGGGGTCCGGGGAGGGCTTTACCACCACAGATGAAGCCCATGGAGCATTATTAAGGCAGAATATTGATTGGCCAGGTTTAAGAGGAAGAATTGACCACCACACTCCCCATCCTCCCGGCGAAGGATAAGAGAATGCGCTGACGCTAAGTTCTTTAGATTGTAAACTGGATGGATCCTCAGCTCACTCCACAAAGACTAGTAGGAAGAGGAACAAACATTGTATGGGGATACCACTACAATCTTTTCAATTTAAAAAGAGTAGATGGGGGAAGGGGGTAGGGAAGGGGAAGGGAGTGTTGGGGTGGGGGAAAGTTGGTGATCTAAGGAGAAAAGTTTGAAAAAGGAAGATGCATGGGACACTTCATACTTGTAACAATGAATATGACAATGCCTGAATTGAAGTGCATGACTTGGAATGTTAATGAGCTCGTACAGTGGTAAAGGTAAAGGTTTGGACCCAGCTGAAAAACAGAAATGTGACATAGCCCTACTACAAGAAATTCACTGTACAAGGGAGAAGGTTCTTTCAATGACCAGATCATTTTTTTTGGCGGGGAGCATTACTGGCAGCCCCTTTTACATCACAGATGAAGGGAGTTGTGATCTGGATCCGCCAGGGGATCTCTCACAGACTATTTTCCCAGCGGGCTGATGCTCAGGGCAGATTTTTGATAGCAGAGATTGAGGTGGGAGGTCAGGAAGTGACCTTAGTTTCAATTTACGGACCGAATTATGACTCGCCAGACTTTCACCCATTTACACATGACTTTGGCCCCCTACAAGGGCAATTTGATAATAGGAGGGGACTTTAATATATACCTAGACCCCCAACTGGATCACTCCCCGCAGCAAATCTAATCCAATACCGCACAGAGTGGCAGCATTTAGAGGCCTAGTGGAGGAGAGGGCCCTGGAGGAAGTATGTTGGCACATGCACCCAGGTGAAAAGAGAACACTCTTTCTACTCACATGCTCACCAAATTTATTCTCGCCTCGACTATCTTTTTTGTGTCACCATTTCTGATGGGACAGGATATGGAAGCAACTTATGGACCCATGGTGACATCTGATCACACTCCGCTGAGGGTGGGCACTCCATTAGGCCCCAAGGAACCAGCTAGTTTACAGTGAAGACTTGACCCAACCTGCTCCAGGATCCTGAATATAAAAATTTCATAAATAACAAAATTAGGGACTGCATCTCCATTAACCACAATCAGGAAGTACAGTGCCTTCAGAAAGTATTCCACCCCTTGGATTTTGTCACATTTTGATGTTACTACCACAATTTTAATGCACTGAAATTATTTTTTCCCTTGATTCACACAGCATACTCAACAATTTAAAGGGGCAAAAATACTTTTATTGTGTAACAAAAATGTATGAAACATTAAAACTGAAGTATCTTTTTTACTTAAGTATTCCCCGAGTCAATACTTTGTAGAAGTGCCTTGGCAGCAATTACAGCTTTGTGTCTTCTTGGTATGCCTATCAGCTTTGCACATCTGGATTTGGGGATTTTACTCATTCTTCCTTGCAGATTTGCTCAAGCTCTGTCAAGTTGGAATGTGGAGTGTCGGTGAACCGCAATCTTTAAGCCTTTCCACAGATTCTCAATGGGATTCAAGTCTGGGCTTTGGCTGGGCCACTCAAGGACATCCACCTTCTTGTTCTGAAGCCACTCCAGTGTTGCTTTGGCTATATGCTTGGGGTCGCTGTCCTGTTGGAACGTAATTCTTCGCCCCAGTCCAAGGTCTATTACAAACTGATGCAGGTTCTCCTCAAGGATGTGCCTGTATTTGGTTCCATTCATTGTTCCCTCTATCCTGACAAGTGCCCCAGTCCCTGCCACTGAAAAGCATCCCCATAACATGATGCTGCCACCGCCATGCTTCATGGTAGGGATGGTGTTACACGAGTGATGAGCTGTGTTCGGTTTGCGCCAGGCATAGCACTTTGCATTCAGGCCAAAGAGTTCAATATTTGTTTCATCAGATCAGAGAATCATTTGCCACATGGTCTCAGAGTCTGCCACGTATCTTCTTGCAAACTCCAGGCATGCTATTATGTGGCCTTTTCTCAGGAGTGGCTTCCGTCTAGCCACTCTCCCATAGAGGCTGCATCTGTGAAGTGCTGCAGAGATTCTTTTCCTCTGGACAGGTTCTCCCATCTCAGCCATGGAACTCTGTAGTTCTGTCAGGGTGGTCATTGGGTTCTTGGTCACTTCTCTGACCAAGGTCCTTCTTGCCCGGTTGCTCAGTTTGGGAGGACGGCCTGCTCTAGGAAGAGTCTGGGTGGTTCCGTAATATTTCCATTTCCTAATGATGGACTTGACTATGCTCCTAGAACTTTCAAACACCCTAGAAATGTTTTATGCCCCTCCCCAGATCTATGCCTCACACAATTCTATCACTGAGTTCTACGGCAGCTCCTTGGTCTT
Organism: Neoceratodus forsteri; assembly: GCA_016271365.2. NCBI lineage: Eukaryota > Metazoa > Chordata > Ceratodontiformes > Ceratodontidae > Neoceratodus > Neoceratodus forsteri. The sequence goes on along the minus strand of CM057450.1, from coordinate 887,327,222 downwards.
CATGGTAGAGTTTCTGCTCTGACACGCACTGTCAACAGTGGGACCTTATATAGACAGGGTATTTCTCTGAAATCATGTCAACCATTTGAACTCACCACAGGTGGACTCATTCAAGTTTTAGAGTGATCTCATAAGGAAATTGGATGCACCCGAGCTCATTTTGAGTGTCATAGCAAAGGGGTGAATACTTATCAAATCAAGACATTTCAGGTTTTTATTTTAAATTACATGTACAAAAATTCCAGAAGTTTCATTCCACTTTCACATTATAGAGCAATCTGTGTAGATATGTGACAAAAAAATCCCATATAAATATATTGTAATTTGAGTTTGCAACATCACAAAATGTGACAAAATCCAAGGGGGTGAATACTTTCTGAAGGCACTGTACATATTAAATACGTATGGGATGCCTAAAAATCATATATCGGGGGGAATCTCTCTCATACTCGGCAAAGAAATGGAGAGCTGAAAGAGAAGATACTCTAGGAGCCCAAATTTTAAAGACAGAGAGGGAGAATACGTTGACCCCATCTGGCGTAGGTGCCAGGACTTTGAGGATCATGAAGGAAGTCTTAGTCAAATTTCCAATAAGCGTATTGAGAGAGATCTCCTAATTACAAGCTCTCTATCACATTTTGAGGGTGACTCAGCTGGAAAATGGCTGGCGAGTCTAGTAAAGAAGAAAAGAGCGGAATGTACCATAATGGCTATGGACACGTCCTCTGGCCTGCCTACATACAATCAGGTAGAAATTAACCAGCTTTTTAGAGACTTTATGTCTTTATACACCACTCAAACCCCGAAGAATGCTGACCCCCAGAAATGTTTAGATCCACTAACCCTCCCCACATTAACTCCCGAACAGAAAGAATCTATAAGCGGCCCCATCACAAGGGAAGAAATTAAAAAGGTCATATCACATATGTTATGAGGAAAAGCCCCGGGCCCGGATGGATGGTATCCTGGTAGATTTTTTATTGGATTATGTGGGAATCATTGGGAACCCTGATGGGAGAAATGGAGATAACATTAAAGGAAGGAGCCCTACCTGAATCTATGTCTGAAGCTACGATTGTTGTACAACCCAAGCCAGGGAAGGACCCGAAACTTTGTGGTTCCTACAGACCAACATCCCAGCTTAACTCCGATTATAAAATTGTAGCCAAGATTTTCGCTGGGAGACTAGACCCCTCCTTCCTGATGTGGAACACTAGGATCGGTGAAAGGCTGCTGCTGCGAGACATAATCCGAGATGGGCAATGAATATCATACATACATACATGGTCTAGAGAGAAAGACAGAACAAGGGGACCTCTAGCCCTAGACGCCAAAAAGGCATTCGACCGGTGGAATGGCCATACATGCTTATGGTCCTTGAAAATTTGCTTGGGTGACACTTACGGGATGGCTAAGAGCACCATACAGAGCCCCAAAGGCACAGATTCTGACCAATAACATACTATCTGCTCCCTTTCCACTCACTTGGGGTACACATCAGGGTTGCCCACTATCCCCTCTTTTGTATGTTTTAGGTATTGAAACCTTTGCAGCCTACATAAGGGCAAACACCAATATAGGGGGACTTAGAGAGGGAGAAAGAGCATGTAACTTCGCCCTTTGCAAATAATGTCCTGCTACTTCTGGATGACCCCGAAAAGACTACCAGAGCTAGAAAGATGTTTTGAATTATATGGCCCACTTTCGGGACACAAGATAAACTGGTCAAAGAGTCAAAGAGTGAATGGCTCCCAGTGGGGAAGACCAAGCGGGCGATTAAGATAGCAGGGATGGATGTTCAACCAACCAACGCGTAAAATATCTAAGGGTCCTCCTCCCAAATAAACTACCTCAAACTATCAAGCTAAACCTCCGATTAAAAAGATCAAGGAAGACTGCTTTAGGTGGTGATCAGTTCCATTATCTTTAATAGGAGGTGTAACCTTATTAAATGTCCATTTTGCCACAGGCCTTGTATCTATTCCAAACTATTCCCCTCTCCCCAAATAAATATATAAAGTCAATTGAGGGCTATAAGAACAGGTTACTCACCTGTAACAGTAGTTTAGGAGTGGTATATGTTGTTGATCCACACTATCTGGCATGCCGCTTCCCTTTAAACTTGCTGGAAGTCTTCAAGCTGGCTCCTCCCACCACCCGGGTGGTAAATACCTCAGCTCCGCCCCATGATGCAGATCTTAGCCCGCTCAGAAGCCAGGTTGTGCGCCTAAAGCTGGGGAGGTCGGGTGTGTGCGTGGTGTGATGAACAACATATACCACTCCTACAAAGTACAGTTGCGTAAGAACTCACCGTAACAGTAGATCTTCGAGAGAGGCTCTTGCTAGGTAATTACATAAAGGACTGTCGCCGCAGGTGGCAGGACCCCACAGAAAATTTCTAGCTAGCAGTCCCTGGCGAGGGATTGCCCCCAATTAGGTGACCGCGCCAGAGACGTGCGGTATAAGGGGCTGTCCCGGACGCCTGCCTTCCAGTTCTTTTCCTCGCCACAGGCCAAAAGAGAGATGGATGAGAGAAGCGCAGATATTTCTTCAATGGAAAAGGAGCTGAAAAAGCCTAGGGGGATGGAGAGCGGGAAGGTATTACCTACTGCAAGAGCCTCTCTTGAAGATCTACTGTTACGGTAAGTTCTTACGTAACTGTACTATCTTACTACGAGAGGGCTCTTGCAGTAGGTAATTACATATAGGACTGAATCCCAAGCAGTCTGGAACAAAGAAAGGCACCGGGAGGAGGAAAACTACTCCAAAAGGTAGTTCTGGATGTGCAAGTCTCAAAACAGGAGGCCTTGCAAAACAGCCAGCCTGAAGTCTGCTCTACGGCGAGGGGCAACATCCAAACTGTAGTGTTTCATAAAGGTATGGACGGAAGTCCAGGTGGCGGCAGCGCAGATGTCTGCCGCAGACACATTCTTGAAACAAGCTGCTGAGGCATCTTCTCCTCTGGTGGAGTAGCCTCTGACTTGACCCGGGAGGGTCTTGTTGTATTTCTCATAACAGAAAGTGATGCAATGAGTCAACCACTTAGACAGGCATTGCTTGGAAACAGCACTGCCTTCCCTTTTGTGAGCAAAAGAGACGAACTGATCAGTCTTTCTGAGATCCTTCGTCCTGTTGGTGTAGTATCTCAGAATCCGGTGAACATCCATGGTACGGAGTAAATACTCCCCTTGATTAGAGTACTGCATAAAAAAGGCAGGTAACTCTATGGACTGATTTAGAGTAGACTCGGCTACTACCTTAGGGAGAAACTTAGGATTCGTGCGAAGAGCAACTCATTCCTTGTGCAAAATCAAGTACGGGATTTTACACATCAGGGCCTGGAGTTCGGAGAGTCTCCGAGCCGAAGTAATGGCCACCAGGAAGAGAGTCTTCCACGAAAGAAACTTCAAATCCGCAGAAGCTGCTGGCTCGAAGGGAGGGAGAGTAAGTTTCTCGAGAACAAAGTTCAAGTCCCAAGGGGGAGCAGGAGTACGGATGGGGGCCTCAGATGGAGGACCCCTCTGAGAAAGGTCTTGGAGATCTCCAGTTGAGCGAAAGCCTTGTCTGCGAAGGGAACATGATAGGCCAAAATGGCCACCATGTGTACCTTCAGAGACGAATGGCTGAGACCCAGGTCAAACAGATGACGTACAGTAGGTACTCCAGCAGAAGCCCCGCTGAACAGGAGAAAGGTTCCACGTTCTTGGAAGCGGCCCAGACAGTGAATTCTTTCCACTTCATGGCATAACTGGATCTGGTGGAGGGTTTTCTGGCCTCCACTAAAATCTCCGCCACTTTGGGAGACACTCAAAACAGGATTGGGCTAGGTCTGCAGGAGCCATGCATGTAGTTGAAGGGATTTGAGGCCTGGATGGACCAGTGTCCCCGATCCTGTGTCAACAAACCTAGAGATAGAGGAAGAGGAGGATCCTCTGAGTATTGTTTAGAAAACAGAACCAGACTTGTTGGGCCAGAAAGGAGCGAACAGAATCATTCTCGCCTTCTGAAGCTAGTTTCTGCAAGACTGTGGGATAAGTGGAATTGGGGGAAGGCATAGCGAAGCTCTCCTTCCAGTCTAGAGACAGGCGTGGCTCCAAAGCGCCGCTCTGGAACGAGCGAGCAGAAGACAGAAATTTTAGTGCTTAGGGGATGCAAACAGGTCGACCTGTGGTGTTCCCCAAAGTTGGAAGATATTGTCTAGGACCCCTTGGTCCAGTTCCCACTCGTGAGTCAGAGCAGAAGAGCGACTTAGCTTGTCTGCCAGGGTGTTGTCGACTCCCGGAACGTGAATTGCCGTGAGGTGAAGGCTGTGTTGTGTTGCCCAATCCCATACCCTCATTGCCTCCCTGCAAAGAGGGTAGGACAGAGTCCCTCCCTGTTTGTTGATGTACCACACCACGCACATGTTGTCCGTCTGGACGGCTAGGTGGCCGGGAAGGATGTATTGGTGAAGGGCTTGGAGAGCGTAAAACACTGCCCGAAGCTGGAGCACACTGATGTGGAGAGCTTGTTCTAGCTTGGACCAAGATCCCTGGGTCCGATGAGGACCTAGATGGGCTCCCCAACCTTCGCCTGAGGTGTCTGTGGTTAGAGTCTGGGAGGGGGGAGGATGAAAGAAAGGAACTCTCCAAAACAGGTTCTCTCAAACCATCCACCATTGCAAGTCTCAAATCATTGGCGAGGAGATCAGAACTGGGTGATCTAGGTCGTCCACTAGCTGATCCCATTGACAGCGTAGAGTCCACTGAGAGATCTTCATGTGGAGTTGAGCGCGAGGCACCGTCGGGATAGCAGCCACCATGAGCCCGAGAAGGCGAACGACCGACCTCGCAGGGACCATCCTGCGGTCGGACAACAGACTTAATTGGGTCTGAAGGGTGGACGCCCTGTCCAGAGGCAGGAAGGCCTTGCCCATGGTCGTATCGAGGATCGCCTCAATAAACTGTAGCCTCTGGCATGGGTCCAGATGAGACTTGGAATGGCTGATGGTAATACCCAGGCAGGCAAAAATCTGCTGGGTAAGGGAGAGGAAACGCAGGAGTTCCTCCCTGGATGAGGCCACCAGGAGCCAGTCGTCTAGATATGGGAAAACCTGCACTCTCTTGGTACACAGGTGGGCAGCCACCACTGCCAGGCATTTGGTAAATACTTAGGGGGCCGAGGATAGACCAAATGGGAGCGCCTTGAACTGGTAGTGGTCCCCCTGGAATGCAGAACGAAGGTATTTGCGATGAGATTGGTGAATGGGAATGTGCAGATAAGCATCCTGCATATCCAGAGCACAAAGCCATTGACCCGGCCGGAAGAGGGGCAGAAGGCTCTGCAAAGAGAGCATCCTGAACCTTTTGTACTCTACGTAAAGAGTCAGGGAACTGAGATCCAAAATTGGTCTGAGATCTCCTGTCTTCTTTGGGACCAAGAAGAAATGGGAATAGTAAGCTGTCCCTTGCAGATGAAGGGGGACAGGCTCTATCGCTTGCTTCAGCAGAAGAGCAGAGATTTCCTGCTGGACCAAGAGAAGATGTTCCCGTGAATATGACGACTTCAGAGGGGGGTGGCGGGGTGATTTCTGAAGAAACTCTATGGAGTGTCCTTCTGCTATGAGCTGGAGCACCAAAGAATCTGGTTATCCTCTCCCATCCCGGAAAGTGGAGGGAAAACCTCCTTCCTAACGGTTCCTCTGGGAGTCCGAGGCAGTGGGAGAGGAAAGGAGTCAGGTGGTGTGGGGCAGCCCGCAGCTGAAGCACCCGCTGCTTTTTGGCGGGGTGGCTTAGCAGCTGTGGGGCCCGTGTTTGTGGACCGCTTTCCTGGGGTTTTGCCTTTGCTGATTCCGTCTCCGAAAGGGACGGCGCTGCTGCTGATGGAGATGGTACATGGAATCAACTGACTTCAGAGCCGTCCCCTTCTCTTGCAAATCGGTGATCATGTCCTTGACATCACCCCCGGAAGGGTGCTCCCTGGATAGCAGATTGCACCTCCAGGACCAAACCTGACACACGGAGCCAAGCATGACGCCGTAGGCCTACAGCGAAAGCTGAGCACTGCCCAGCAGTGTCCACTGCATCGTATGTCGCACGTAGCATATGTCGACTGTCCGAACGAGAAGAGCGGACGCGATCAGCCAACTCCTGCTTGACTTGGGAGTCAAGCAAGAAGTCCAGTTTGGCTTCCGCCCGAGTCAGGATGGCCTTCTGGTAGTCCCCCATATGGCCGACATAGTTCAGGGCCCTGATCCCCGGTGTGGAGGAAGTGTAAATCTTTCTCCCATACTGGTCCAGAAGGCATGATTCCTTATCAGGAGGTGATGAGCTAAGATGTTTGGGGTTCACCGACCAGCCATGAGCGGCGCTAATCACAACCGAGTCGGCGCAAGGGTGAGAATCCAGGAAATCAACACCCTCTGGAGCCTGATATAGCCGGTTCGACTTCCTAGGAAGTGGGGCTAAGGCAGACGGCTGCTTCCATATTGTGGCAACAAGGTCGGCGTGAGGCTCTATCCAGGGTGGCACCAAGGTGGGAGCTGTCACGGGCAGATCCAGATGTTCAGCGAGTTTCAGATGCTGAGGATCTGGTTCCAGAGAGTGCCACTGATGAACCTCCTGGATTTTCCTAAGCAACTCCATAAAAGAAGGCTCATCCGGAGGAGACTTCGGAGGAGTCCTTGGCCTGGCCTTCGACGGAGAGCGAGCCTCGTCGTCTCTCTCGCAGCAACCATTGGAAGAGTCTGAGGAGTCAGAGGGTGAAGAGGAGGATGAAGAAGAGAGAGAGACTCCCTTTCCTGACCCGGGGGAGAAACGGATCCCTTGGGGAGTCCCCGGGAAAGCATGTCCTGCCCTTCTCTGGATCCAGACGGAAGAACCCTGGAGTCCGGAGGTGGTGAGGGAGTCTGCCGCTTCGGACGTACAGGAACCTGGGACGGCACTGTCGCCGGCTCTCTACCTCATTGGTGAGCTGAGCCTTGGCCTCAGCCCACCAGGCGGCCAGAGTCTCCTGCAGGTCCATCGGCGACCTTGAGGGCAGTGGAGGAGGAGGAGGCGGGGGATAAGGATACAGGTTGTAACAGTATGGAGCGTATCCAAAACCCGGCTGTGGGAGGCCCGGCGCAGGATACTGCGGTCCCGGGTACACCGGCGTCGAATAGGACGGAGGGTACCCGGGAGCCGGGGGGGTTCAAGAGCAGACAGCCCGGCAGGTGGCCTCACGGGCGGGTCCATAGTGGAGGGCCCGGAGGACAGAGGGCCCAGTGGGTGCGGAATGTCTCCCGGAGTCGGTAAGGCCGACGTCAGGGCCAACGGCGGAGGCCCTGGTGTCGGAGGGGCTGGATTCGGAGCCGGCGTCCGAGAAGTCGACGTCATGTCTGGCGCACCAGGTGGAGGAAGGACTTATGGAGGCAAAAGATCCCCAGCTTCACCCGGGGACGGAGAGGGAAAAGTCCCCAGGGTCGGGTTGGGGAGAGACTGGTTCCCCAGACGGCAGCGAAGGCTGCGGGGAACCGGGTACGACGGACGTGGGGGGGGGCCATCATCGGTTCCTTCGCCAGCCGGACGTCAGAGGAGCCAACATGAGGCTTAGTGGCGAGCTCTCGGCGGGTGCCGGAGAAGCAGACGTCCGACTTTATGTGAGCCATCACCGGAGACAGGCCGAGTGAAGTGATCGGCCTGGTCTGGTGGGAAAGAGCCACGCGTGTCGCCCCAGTGAGCGGACTTACCAGCCTTCTCGGGCAGGCGTCAGAAGGAGCCAACGCCCGCTTACCGGAGTCGCCCACAGTGTAGGGCCGCGAGCCTGCGGCAACCAGGGGCGGAGGCTCAACTGCCAGGAGGCGCCCGCAAGGCCCGAGCGCGAGCCAGACGGGTGGGCCGACACCTCCTCAGAAACCTCCGAGGCGGCCATCAAGGAGCGATCCCTTGGAGGGGATGTTACCTGCATCCCAGCGACTCCCAAGGGAGATGCGATGGAGGAGCCCTTGTCCCGGTGCCTCTCCTTCTTCCGGTGACCTTCGGGGGAAGTGGACGCCTGCCTCAGTTTTTTGAGCTCCTTCTCCATAGAACTCATCTTCATCTTTAGAATATGGGCTTCCAGGGATTGCTGTCGCCTTTTCCGGGTAGCCGCATTGAAACTGAGGCAGTGCTGGCACTTCTCGACCAGGTGATCAGGGCCAAGGCAGAACAGGCAAGGGGAGTGGCCGTCCTTCTGTGGTAGTTGGGCGCCGCACAAATCATACTTATTCTTGTGTGCGGAAGGTGTAGGGGACGACATACACAGACGCTAATACTAACGTTAGTCGAAAAAAGAATGAATTTTCGGTAAAAAACGAAGGAAGGGCTGCGAAGCTACCCAACTTCTTTTCACAGATACAACGAGCTAACGGCGGAAAGAACTGGGCGGCATCCGGAACCGTCCTTTATACCGACGCCTCCTGACGTGGGGCAGTCCTCGCCAGGACTGTTAGCTAGAAATTTTTCAGGTCCTGCTTCCGTCACGCCAGTCCTATATGTAATTACCTACTGCAAGAGCCCTCTCTAAGTAAGATCTTCTGTTACAGGTGAGTAACCTGTTCATCTAGGAGCGTAAATACAATGACTTGCAAAAGTATTCAACCCCCTTGAAAGTTGTCAGATTTGTCTGGATTACAAATGAGACTTACATATATTATTCCAGTCAGTATTTTTATTGCAAACTCATATGCTTGAACAGTATATTCTCAAAGCCAAAATTAATTATCCGTCAGCAGATCTTTTAAAGAAAATTAAAAACTGGAAAATCCTGCTTGCAGAGGTATTCAACCCCTACATATTAGTATCTGGTAGAGCCACCTTTTGCTGCAATAACAGCTTTAAGTCTTTTGGGATAAGTATCTACCAGCCTTGCACACTGTTCGGGAGTGATTCTTGCCCATTCTTCTTGGCAGATTTGTTCCAGGTTGTTCAGGTTGGTTGGGTGACGCTTGTGGACCGCATTTTCAAACAGTGCCACAGATTCTCGATGGGATTGAGATCTGGACTTTGACTTGACCACTGTAGGACATTCACCTTTTGTTGTTTAACCACTCCTGTGTTGCTTTTGGCCTTGTGCTTGGGATCATTGTCCTGCTGAAAGGTGAAGTTTCTCCCAAGCTTCAGTTTTTTAGCAGACTGAAGCAGTTTCTCTTGCAGTATCCATCCATTCTTCCTTCAATTTTAACAAGATGCCCAGTCCCTGCTGATGAAAAGCAACCCCACAGCATGATGCTGCAACCACCATACTTCACTGTAGGGATGGTGATTCTCGAGGCATGGGCAGTATTAGGTTTGCGCCACACATAGCACTTTGAATTTTGGCCAAAAATCTCTATCTTGGTCTCATCAGACCACAAAACCTTGTGCCACATCTTAGCTGGGTCACTCTCATGCTTTCCGGCAAACTCCAGACGTGCTTTGATATGGTTCTTTTTGAGTAATGGTTTCTTTCTAGCCACCCTCCCATACAGGCCAGTATTATGCAGAGCTCTCGATATGGTTGACTGGTGCACCTTCACTCCACTCTCAGCCACTGAACTCTGCAGCTCCTTCAAAGTGATTGTTGGCCTCTCTGTGGCTTCCCTCACTATTCTCCTTCTTGTTCGGACGCCGAGTTTTGAGGGACGGCCTTGTCTAGGTAGTGCCTGGGTGGTGTGATGCAGCTTCCACTTCCTCACTATTGATCCAACAGTGCACATTGGGATATCCAAACACTTGGATATTATTTCGCACTGCTTCCTAATTTATGCATGTCTATTACTTTATCTCTAACTTCCTTAGAATGCTCTTTAGTCTTCATTTCACCCTTCATTCAGATTCACAGTCTGACCAAAGGTCATTAAACTGAGGGGGTTTATCCAGAAAATGTGAGCTACTTTTATGTTTCAGAGGTGAGGCCAATTGTAAGTCAATTGTGTCCTCGTTAGGGCAATATTTTCATCTGTGTAAACCTGGAGCTTCCAGAGCACAGGGTTGAATACTTATGCAAACAGCATATTTCAGTTTTTATTTTTCTTAAAAATATTTTCTAACATAAAACCAATGTCACTTTAATTATTTTGAGGGTCAGTCTTTTAAATAAAATATTACACAGAACAAAATCTCAATGTATAATTTGTCATTCAGACAAATCTGACAACTTTCAAGGGGGCTGAATACTTTTGCAAGTCACCATATGTTGTTCATCCACACTTTCTGGCAGACTCCAAGCAGTTCTCTGGGAGGAGGGAGGCAAGGCGCACACCCCAGAGCTGAAGAGCAAAAGCTAACAGTGCCAGTCTGACTGCTCTGAGCTCCACAGGTTGATGTGGCATTGGGATTCCTCAGGGGTCCAGAACCCGTGGGCCGTGCTGTCCCCCATGTGAGCTCCCCAGACCATGAGAGGGGCACTGGTCGTCAGGACGACCGTCGGCTCTGGGCGGACAAACAGGATACCTTCCTGCAACTGTTCTGGGGCAGTCCACCACTGGAGAGCATCCCACATCTTCTGGTTTACAGTAATCAGCTGGTCGAACTGACCATGGCGCAGAGTCCACTGGGCAGCCAGCTCCAACTGGAGGGGACACATGTGCCACCTGGCCCAACGAACCACTGAGGTGCACGCCACCATGTAACCCAGAAGGCGCAGAAAGTCCTAGGCAGGGCTCAAGTGCCCAACCAGAAATGACCGTGCAAAGGAGGAAAGAACCTCTACCCTGTCCGCCGGGAGCCGAGCTCTGCCTTGATGAGAGTCAAGCTCTGCCCCAATGAAGCCCATCACCTGAGAGGGCACGGGTTCCGACTTGGCACTGTTGATCAAGAGGCCAAGTTGGGAGCAGGTTCAGAGGGCCAGATCCCTGGACTGCTCCACCTCTTGAAGGGAAGAACCTGCCAAGAGCCAGTCGTCGAAATAAGGGTATATCCGAACTGCTCGACATCGAAGATGGGCCGCCACCACTGCAATGCACTTGGTGAAGACCCGAGGGGCCGATGACAGGCCGAACAGAATGGCTCAGAACTCGTACAGGGTCCCCTCGACCCTGAAGCAGAGGAACCGCTGGTGGGACGGACGGATTGGGACGTGAAAGAACACGTCCTGTAGATCCAGTGAACAGAACCACATGTTTCGCTCCAGGGATGGTATGATCTGGTTCAGAGTTACCATCTGGAAGGTGCGAGATCAGAGATATTAATTCAGGTCATGTAGATCTAGGATAGGGCGCCAACCCCGTTCACTTGGGCACCAGGAAATACCTGGACATGAAGCCTGGGTCTGTAGGAGGATCCGGCACTGGAGCTACTGCCTCCTTGTGGAGGAGCTGAGCGATGTCGCACAGGGCCGACCGAGTGAGAGCTGAGATCCTTTCCTTCTTAGGGGCGCGGGCTCGGCTGGGAGGGTACTGCTCGAATTCCAGAGGCAGTCCCTGGCCGACCACTTCCAGAACCCACCTGTCAAAAGTGATACCGGACCAGGCGGAAAGAAAGTGGCGCAGCCAGCCCCCCACTGGAGGATCCAGAGCTGGCGTGACGGGTGTAGGGGTGGCAACCCCCAACCCGTCACTGAGCAGGCTTAGATGAGGAGGCGGCTCCTGGACCAGCACCTCGGCCTCCTTTACGGGGCTGCTGAGGCCCTTCTTGGGCCTGGGGCACCACGCTTGAGCCTGCTGCTGGCCTCCTTGAAAGAGGGCTGCCTAACTGCAGGGAAGAGTGCGAAAGGCTGCTTCTTCTGCTTCTGCTGGTTCTTGGCCAAAGAACCCTTCGCAGAGGTAGCATCCAGGGTGACACTGGACTGCTCTATGCGCTGAGATGACCAGCCACTCCTGAAACGAAGAGGTCGGTGCCTAGGAAGGACACGTCAGCTAACTTGTGCCGAGTATCCATTGGAAAGGAGGATAACCTCAGCCAGGCCCTGCGGCGAGTGGCCACTGTGGCTGTTAAAGAGCAGGCACAGGAATCTCCAATGTCCAGGGCCGTCTGGAGCTCCCGTTTTGCAACAGCACAGCCCTGGTCACGGACTTGCTTCACAGTGGTCTGCATGTCCGCTGGGAGATGAGGGAGGACTTCATCTAATGACCCTAAGAGAGCATGAGAGAAGTGTGCCATGATAACAGCCGAACTGGCCTGATGAAGACTTAAGGAGGAGGCTGCATAGACCTTGCGGGCAGAATGGTCCATATTCTTGGACTCCTTGTCCGGGGGGCGGTCGGTGTCGGCTGAGCTACCAGTGCATCTGAACACAGAAGCAGTCACAAGGCTTTCGGCCGAGGGATGCTCTGTGAACCCCACCAGGGACCCCATGGGTACCGTATACTTGCGGGCCATGCAGGCAGGCGGGCTGGACAGAAGGCAGGACGCTGCCAGAGCTCAAGGGCTGGGCCAACAATGGATTCGCCACTGAAAGGCCTCCGTCCGGGTATTCCCCCTTTTGAGGGTATCCGTAAGAGGGTGTTCCGTCTACTTTTGGATAGGCTCCAGGGGCATTCCAGTAGATTTGGAAATCAGGCGGAAGATGCCCTGAAAAAAGGAAGGACCCTCCTCCAAACCCGCCACTGATGACTCGTCATCCCATCAGATACGAGTGCAAACCAGTGGCATCAGAGTCCGAAGAGTCGGGATATAACAGTCTCCCGCCAATGTCTCCCTCGATGCGCAGAGGGTGATTGGGGACAACAATGATGCACAGACGATGGGGCAGTCCGATGTCTGTCCTCTCCTCTTTCGATGGAGCCTCTCCCTGAGGCTGCTTAGGTGGTGGCTCCACCAAAATTGGTGGGGAGACCGTAACAGGCCGAGCCGGAATATGGGCCGGCCCCACAGGTGGGGGAACTGAAGCCTTTGGGGTTCTGGAAGGGTCTGCGTTGGCCAGGGAGGCGGGTGCCAAGTAATGGCCAGTGCTGCCAGAGGAGCCGGCTTCTGACCGGTCAGAATCAGCTTTTGCCACACGAGATCCTCATAATGTCGGACTTTCCGTCTAAGTCTCTCCTCGTCCAAGGAGGATGAGGATCGATGGAACGCCTCTTTCTGGAGTGTCTGTGCCCTTTCTTTGGTTTTTTCGACCGAGAGGTCTTGGTCCTCGATCGAGACTGACGGGATCGGCTGGTTCAGTCGGGAAAACAGAGGCTCCAGAAGTTTTCGACGAGTTACCGAAGGTACAGTCTCCTCATCGGGGAAAAGAAAGAACCGGGTCCTTTCTAAGGAATCGTAGACAGGAATCGGTGATAAGGGCTCAATGGGATAGGCGTAACTGCAGCCGGCTCGGCCGTTTCCTACGTCTGTGCCTAGGCCCGACGGAAGATCCGCAGTGCTGGCGCCAAGGATGCGATCTTAACCGAAGTAGAGACCACGTGTTCCTGGGACACGGACCTCTCTGTGTCCCAGGAGCGTCTTCTTCAGGAGGAAGACGACTTGGGGTCCTTGTCCCTCTTCCAAGGGCAGGAGGAGTGAGAGCCCGAGGGAGCCTCACCCCTGGTGGGCAGAGACTGGCATAACTCCCAAAAGGAGCCTGTAAAAGTCAAGCCGAGGGGAACGAAGAACCTTCGACCGATGGAAGCTTGAGCCACTTCCTCCTCGAATGCCTTCAACTGTTCCAGTTGCTCGGTGGATCCCACTGGCGCGGAAACCACCCACCTCGCCTCTTTGGATTTCACTGTCGGATTCCTTTTCTTCGGTCTCCCCAGTTGAAGGCACTCCTTGCGGTCATCCAGAACGGTGGGATGGAAGGCCAAACAAACTGTACACGACAAGGTGTCATGTCCAATGCCAAGGCAGTACACGATGCTAGGTGGGGATCAGTGCAGACATTTTCTGGCCACAGGACACCGGCGAAATCTGGGGGACGATTTGTCCTCCATATCCGAATTGGAATTTGGAACTCTGACAAGTTTGATAGCAAGCTGCGGTAAAACAGACGTTTTGAAACCAGGGCCTACGGAGTACAGAAGTAGCACGAGGGACCTGTATCTTCCAGAGGAAGGGACGATCTGGCGTCATGGGGCAGAGCCGAGGTATTTACCCCCCATATGGGTGGGAGGAGCCAGCTTGAAGACTTCTGGCAAGTTTAAAGGGGAAAGGGACATGCCAGAGTGTGGATGAACAACATATCCACGCTCCTAGAACACAGCTATTATGGCAGGGAAAACGACCACGCATTAAGAAGCAAGCTCTCTGGTGTAAAACAACTGAAGGTGGCTGAGGGCTCCCACATAAAACATTACTATTTGGCTGCCTAGTTGGCACAGATCCCAGAACTGTTGCAAACTGGCGCCAATAGACACCCCCACTAGACGAGTTTGGAGAAGGAGGGAAAGATCCCTCTATACCATTCAATCCTGGTTGACTCAGCCTTGGGAGATGGAAAAGTGAGGGTCCTCAACCTGTGTACCAGAAACTCCTTGAATGTTAGGAAAGCAGCCCACCAGCTAATAGAGGAACAGAAATATACCTCACGGATACCACACTGGGGTCACTGATTTTGGGGGCAAATCCCAAACATATCTAGATAACATTTAAGCACCTGGGCGGAAAGGCTTATTCAAGGCCCAACAAGTGTTGCAGGGAGGACGGGGTCCTCTCTTTTCAAGAGTTAAAGGCGATACATGGGATACCTACTTCACACTACTTTACATATTTGAAACTGAAAACGACATCTGAACGTCAATTGGTGGAGAACGAGGGCTTAGCAGAGATGCATTATTCACCACTGGAGGAAATATTTGGGAAGTTCTCCAGTATACAATCATTTAGACCCCTGAGATCTTGCTATAGACTCCTCATGGGCTCCCTAGAGGACTCATTAGAGGCTACAAGGCACCGTTGGGACAGAGATCTATATCCAGAAACCTTGACAGGAGGAGACTGGGTCCTTATACAAATAATTTACTCAGATGTTCTGTTAATAACAGACTTCAGGCTCTCCAGTATAATATAATGATGAAAGCATACTTTACACCAGAAAGTGCTTATAAAATAAATCCTGAATCCTCACAGTTCTACCCCAGATGTAATGTACATGTGGGCACCTTTTCCATATAATAATATGGGAATGCCCTAAGGTTCAGCCCTTCTGATCGGGTATTATGGCAATTCTAGCCAGAACTTTATCTATAAATATTAGAATGGACCCCTCAGAGATCCTTTTGGGACTCCCAGGAACGGAGGTTGACATTTAAAAGATGGGAACAAACTGATAAGAATAGGGTGGAGTAGGAATGAGAAGCTGCAACCCATTGGAAGCATCCAAAACCACCCTCAGTCACCGCTTGGCTGGCAGAACTATTACGCCTTATGAAATTAGAACATACCCAATATCTGGTCTCAGGCTAAAGACAAAGATGTGAAAAAATATGGTCACCGCTGGAAGATGCCACTGTGACCAACTGGTTCCCTACATTTTAAGAGGTGGTAAGCAGTGGGACTAGATTACAGGGCCCTTGAGGAGAAAAATTTCTGTCCAAGGTGAAATGGGTCTGCGAATAGGAGGTTTCAAGTGCAGTACGCCTTTTAAAAACATTTTGGCCAAATGGTGTTGATATACTAGATGGCCATCCAATGGCACGTGGAAAGCAGAAATAGCTGCATGTGGACTTTAATGCAGGAATAGCAGAGGCCTTCATCAAATAGATTGGCCAAGTAGTCTAAGATCCATGTAAGCAAGCAAGAATACGGATCCAATGACTGGGTACGCTGCCCAAGTGGCACAGCGCTTCCATTTCAAGTTATACGCTTTCTCTGGTAGCTCCTTGCAGGCGGCAAGAAGAATACTGGCTACTTTACTGGATACTTGTAGTCTATAAGGATGGTTTCAGGAGCTAGGCCTTAAGGTGTAGGGATTTTAGGTTGTGTTCTTTCAAGGAGCCTTGGCTCTGTGCCAGAGGATCTGGTCTGAGCGTCAATTGGACATGAGCTGTTAAAAGTTGTTTGTCGAAACTACATGAGGGTTATGAGGAGCAGAGTGGTCAGCTCCATCAGGAGTCTCAGTAATACTCCAGGGAGTGACACTGTGGATGGAAGATAGATATGAAGGGTCTGATCTAAGGTCGGGATGGGGCATCGTTAGAGCTTCCCTTTATGTTAAGGATAATGGAGAAATATATGAGGAGTTTATGGTCAACTGAGGAGGCAAGCCGATGTATCAGTAGGGTACCCCAGTGCCGAAAGACTGTTTAGGACTGAGTCGTGTAGTGTCCATTCATGTGACATGAAGTGTCGACTCAGGCGACATGTTAGTAGATTGAGATGGCCCAGAAGGTGTATGGCCATAAGAGTTAGATGCAGAGCCCATGTGACTGACTCCATGTGTAATAGATTGACTTGGCGCCGGGTGGAAGAGGCAGTTCAAGTGCCCTAAGCCCGAAGTGGGCCTAGATGAGTTCATTAGCCAGTTAAAGACGCATCTGTTGTCAGAACCTACTGGCATGGTAGGTCCTGGTTGAGGTTGGAACAAAGGGTCCACCACTGAAGGCCTCTTGACAAAGGGTAGGAGTGGTCCAAACATGATCATCTAGCTGACCCATATCTTGGCACCACTGTCTGAAGTGCCCACTGTATGGGGGGTGCGGATTGTGTCGTGCCAATGCCATAGTTTGAATAAATGCTGCTATGAGGCCTAGAAGGCGGGGCATGTATCACGCTAACACTCTCTCTTATGACTAAATCTGAGTAGCCTGGCGCATTAAAGTTTCGTGGTATAAGAGGACTGGTATAATAGCCCTTTTTGTTAGTGGGGCTTGCACTTCCCTCCTGTAGGATTGCAATCTTGTTATGGGATGATGAACCAACCTTGGAGGGCAATACGGTGGTATATCCATTAGGTACCATGTCTGTCCAGTCTAAATAGTCTGATGTACCCAAAGAAAAAATTACTCACCTTAATAATTGCTTTTCTTCTCATGGAGTCTTGCTATATTAGGACTTATTGCAGTATGCCCTTGGCTTTGAACTGCCCCGGAGATGAAACAGTTAACTCCAGAGTAATCTGGAGTTCCACAGCGCGAGGGCGCTATTCAAAGCTCTATCTGGGTTGTTTGAACCCAAACTGTCAGGTTCTTTACGAAGCTAAACTAATATAGCAAGTCTGTGTGGAAAAGCCCTACACTAGCCATTGGCTACCTACTAGAAGTAGAACAGAACACAACAACAAACACATAATGAAAACAATATTACCTATCATTGTTAGGATAACCCCTGACAATCACTACTAGGCCCCCTCTCCCCAAAAGACTCAAGTCCAGAGAGGGGCCCATCTACCACTCAACAAAAAACAGAAATTATCTAGTTCCTTAACCCAAAAGAAGAAAAGGGGAGGGAAACTAGAAAGCTAAAAAGGCATGACACAGTGCTTGCACCAAATTGTCAATCCCATACCCAAGTAGGGATTCTGAGAGGGGTAGGAGGGGTTGTCTAATATAGCAAGACTCCATGAGAAGAAAAGCAATTACTAGTGAGTAATTTTTTTCTTCACACCATGAAGTCTTTGCTTATATTAGGACTTATTGCAGATTATACAGCAGAACCTACTTAGGAATAGGCTCTGAAGCACAGCTGTGCCAAAACGAGCATCTCTCCTGGACTGGACGTCCAGAATAATGCTAGTGAAAGTGTGGACTGTCTTCCAGGTAGCAGCTTGACAGATTTCCAAGATAGGAATATCTCTAGCAGCCGCTAGAGATGCAGCTGTACCCTGATGGAATGAGCCCTCAGGCCTGAGGGAGGTTCCTTACCTAGTTTTTGGTAACAGAACTGGATACAAGAGACAATCCACCTAGCGATTGTCCTCCTAGTAGCAGGTCTCCCCTTACCCACATCTCCATAGGTAAGGAAGAGCTGGAGGATTCGAACTCATGAATCCTTGGGTACGCTCCAAATAGTAGCTAAGAGCTCTTTAACGTCCAAACTGTGCAGCCTTCTCTCACCAGAGGAAGAGTGCTCAGTAAAAATACTGGAAGAGAGATGGATTGGTTAAGATGAAAATCTGAAACCACTTTAGGTAAAACTTTCTGTTAGTCCTGAGGACCACTTTATCTCTGTGGAAAGAAATAAAATCCTTTCCACTGACAAGGCTTGTAATTCACTTATACGCCTAGCAGAAGTGATAGCCACTAGAAAACGGTTTTCCAAGTTAAAACTTGAGGTCTGCTGAAACCAGAGGCTCAAAGGGGGTTGCATTAGCTGGCAATGCAAACATTCAGGTCCCATGCAGGAGTTGGTTCCCGAAGGAAGGGTTAGTATGAAGTAACCCTTGAAAACTTGAAAACACAGGGTGAGAGGAAAGGGAAACTGGTTTCCCTGCAGAAATAAAAACAGAAACAGCTGCCAAATGAACTTTCAAGGTAGCTGGTTTGAGGCCTAAAGAATTTAAGTGGACCAAATAGTCCAACAAAATAGACAGGTCAGCAGATTCTGGAGTAATCTGCCTCTCAGAACACCAAAATGAAAATCTCTTCCATTTAGAATTATAAGTGGCTCTAGTGGAAGACTTCCTAGAAGCCTTCAAAATATCCAGGACACCTTGAGAAAGGTGTAAATCAGCAAATTCTAACTCCTCAAGAACCAGGCCCTGAGGTGGAGGGAATTGAGGTCCGGATACCACACTCTCCCTGTGCACAGTCAGCAGATTGTGGGTCTGGGCAAGGTCAGGGAAGCGAAATGAGAGGGACAGGAGAAGAGGGTACCAAGGCTGCCTGGCCCAGTCTGGAGCAATCAGAATCACTCTGCAAGGCTGAGTTCTGATTTTTACCAGTACCCTGAAGAGGAGGGGAACCGGGGGGGAAAGCATAGAGGAACTTTCCCTCCCAATTCAGCTGAAAGGCATCCAGAGGAACTGATCCCAGAACTAGAGGCCTGCAGCAAAACAGGGGAAGTTGGTGGTTGTCTGGGGCTGCGAAGAGATCTATCTGAGGGGTGCCCCAACTGGCAAAGACCGACCCCAGCACTTGAGGGTTCAGAGCCCATTCGTGATGGCCCTGAGAAATCCTGCTGAGGGCGTCCGCTAGGACATTGTCCTTCCCTGGGAGGTGAACCGCTATCAGAGAGGTGTTCAGGGAGTAGGCCAGAGACCACATTGCTTCGGTGCACAAGGCTGAAGAGCGAGTGCCCCCTTGCTTGTTGATGTACCACATTGTTGTGGTATTGTCTGTCCTGACTTGAACTACCTTGTTCTGGACAGCCTCCGAAAAAACCTGGAGAGCTAGGAAGACAGCTCTGAGCTCCAGTAGGTTGATGTGAAGCAGAGATTCCTGAGGGGACCAAACTCCCTGAGTGGAAAGGTCGCCCAGGTGAGCCCCCCAACCCAGCAGGGAAGCGTCCGTGGTGAGGGTGAGGGAATGAAGAACAGGTAGGAATGGGACCCCTGTGGACAGGTTGCTTTGATCCAGCCACCATTGTAGAGCTAGGATCAAGGTCTTGGTCACTGGGACCAATTTGGTAAGGGGGTCCCTCCTTTGAGACCAATAGGACCTCAAGTGGAACTGAATGTCCCTCATCTGAAATGTCGCTCCTGGCACGACAGCTGTAGAAGCCATGTGTCTAGGAGTTGTAGAAAGTGCCTTGCTGGTCGGGAGACCGCAGGTGAAGGAAGATGCCAGGGAATGATTCTGTCCACTCTTTCGAGGGGAGAAATGCCCTGGCTAACTTTGTGTTCAAGTCTGCACCTATAAAAAAGTTAGTACCTGAACTGGTTCGAGAACTGACTTTGGAACATTCAACAGGAACCCCAGAAAGGTGAGAAGTTCCTGGGTGATTTGCAAGTGGGATTTTACCTGCTCTGGTGACTGACCCACAATGAGCCAGTCGTCCAAGTAGGGAAACACAGCTACCCCTTGTCTTCTTAGATGGGCCACTACTACAGCTAGACATTTTGTGAAAACTCTTGGTGCAGAAGTGAGTCCGAAGGGCATTGCCCTGAACTGGTAGTGGCCAGAGGGCAGTTCGAACCTGAGGTACTTTCGGTGAGAGGCCCTGATTAGGATATGGAAATAGGCGTCCTTGAGGTCCAGGGAAGCTAACCAGTCCCCTGGTCTCAAGGATGGCAAAATCATTGCCAAAGTTAGCATTTTGAACTTTGGTTTTACAAGATGCTTGTTCAGAAATCTTAAATCCAAGATGGGCCGCCAGTCTCCTGTCTTTTTTGGGGTAAGGAAATACCTTGAGTACAGACCCTTGCCCTGGTGGCAAGGGAGGACCCTTTCTACTGCTTTGCAGTCCAAAAGAGAAGAAACCTCTGCTTCTAGCGCAAGGGTTTCTAAAAGACTTGAAGGAGGAAAGTGTCTGGCTCTCATCTTGGGAAATTGCTTGAAGCTGAGAACCAGGCCTTGGCTTACCACCTCCAGAACCCATTTGTCCGAGGTTAGGGACAACCAGTTCTGGCAGAAATAAGCCAGTCTGCCGGGTGCCTGCTTGGCAGGAGCAGCTTTAGGCTGGGGAGAGGGAGAGGGCCTGCCTGTGCCCCGTCTGCCTCTGCCTCCGAAAAAAACCCTCCGCGCAAAAGCAGAGGATGCCTGAAATTGGTAAAAAGGCCTATGGTAAGGCCTGCCCCTACCCCTGGGGGCATGCCTTTGTGGAGTGGCATGCCTCTCCTTAGCTTGGGCACTTTTGTAAGTAGTTCTGTATTCATCCATCTTTTCATGTAATTTTCTGTTTGTTCCCAAACAGAGAATTTCCTATGACAGGAAAATCTATAGCCTTTGACTGGGTATCTTGGGACAGATTAGTGCATCTGAGCCATGCCAACCTCACGGAGAGCTACAGAAGTGGCCATGACCCTAGAGGAACATCATTAACATCAACAGCAGCATGAAATTGAACTTTAGAGGCTTCAATGCCATCAGCAGCCACCTGTTCCAACTCACTAGCCAGCTGGCCCTGAGCCTGCTTGGCCAACTGCAATATAGTGTCCCATCTAGATTTCTGATATCTAGCCACATAAGCCATGTAATTAGCTTGTCTGAGTCCCAAAGAAGCTGCTACATACTGTTTTTTCGCCATGGCATCAATCTTCCTGGAATCTTTATCAGGAGGATGTGAGGCCAGGGGAATATTAGCCTTGTCACAGGCTGCAGCTTGAACAACACCTACATGACTACACTGCTCAGTAAGGAAGTCTGTATTAGGGCTGACAAAGTATACCTTCTGTCCATTTTTATCTACAGGAGGGACAGAAAAGGATTTTTTTAAATCTTAGTGGTTTGCCTCCTAAATGACTTATGCAAAGGAATAGACAACCTCCTAGACTCTGGAATATCCATCATTTCCACATAGGCTCCTCTTGCTCATCCACAGCCTCTTCTAAGGGGAGCTGGAGAGTTTCGGCTACCTTCTTATAAAATCTGAAATGTGAAGGGGACTCAGACAACAAAGGGGGAGACTCAAAGGGTCTGTCTGGAGAAATGTCTGGTTCTATGGGCACTTCCAGACCTTCCCAATCACAATAACGATCATCAAAATCCTCCTCCCCCTCCTGTGGTTCATAAAAAATCCCCAACATCATAATCCTGAACCACTGGACTTGAATGAGACCCCCTTTTACCAACCATAGAGGGTTCAACAAGTCCCTGAGACAAAGACTGGACAATCTGAATGGCTTTAGCTATTTCTGCAGCAGGAGGAGAGACAAAACTGGACTCCACACTAGCTGATTTCTTTGTCTTTTACTTTGACTGGTTCCTCAGGACCAGCCTTTCTTTTGCCCGAGGAAGTCTCGCCCTGGTCAGAGGGCACTCCCTCTGGTCCAGCCGGAGCTGGACCGGGCTGGCCATCCGGGTCAGCGGACTTTTTGGCCTCTCGTTCCCTGAGCCGGCCCAATCTCTTTTCCAGGGTGGCTGCAGGGAAATTCTTACACACCTGGCAGTCTGACAGGAGGTGGTCAGCCCCCAGACAATAGACACAAGTGGTGTGTGGGTCAGCCTTGGCAAAGGCTTCCCCACAGACATCACAGTGTTGAAACCCAGTGGGCCCGGTTTTCTTTTGGGTTTCTCAGACATAATGCCAGCCTATCAAACTTGCCCTTTTTCCCGGCCTTGCCAGAGCCAGACACCTTATCGGTCCCTAACCGTGTCACGGGTATTAAAAACCAATAAAATGAAAGGTTTTTTTAGGACCGATAAGAACCGGGTACCTCACTCTAAATGCAAAGAAAATGAGTTTTAAAGCAAACCGATCGGTTCAGAATGAACCGATAATGAGTTTCCACACAGACTTAATTTTTCTTTTTACTTACGGTTACCAGATAGAGCTTCAAACCGAAACCGCGGTAATTTTAAAAACTTTGCCGGTTCAATGAACCGCTAAAACTACATTAAACAGCAAAACGAACCGAGCTGAAGGAGCTGGTCTCTGGAGCGACTGTTCAGTGAAAGCGGAGTAAAGAATCTGACAGTTTGGGTTCAAACAACCCAGATAGAGCTTTTGAATAGCGCCCTGCTGTGGAACTCCAGATTACTCTGGAGTTAACTGTTTCATCTCCGGGCAGTTCAAAGCCAAGGGCATACTGCAATAAGTCCTAATATAAGCAAGACTTCATGGTGTTTGAAATTAGTTTTTGTGATCTTTGCCACGCCTCTGAATGAGAGGCAAAGCATGGGGCTCGGGGAGGTCTGGAGGCAGTAGATGTACTCTTATTGTTTGACCCCTACCCTGAAAGTTACCTCTTCGGTTATAATAATTTCCTCTCCTGTTACGCTGTTTGTAGTATAGGCTTTGTACTGTGCATAACTGCCTGCCCGAGGCTTGCAGGTCATCTAGAATGGTTTGTGTTCTGGGACTGATCAGTTTATCTCCAGAGAATGGGGCGTTGGCCACCTTATGTTGTATGTCAGGTTCAAAGCCTAAGCCAGGCAGACGACGATGGACGGCCACACCCCTGGCCAAAAGTCTGGCCGAAGTATCTACCAGATCATAGCCCGACCTTAAAGATGTCGGGAAAGGGATGTAACACTTAATTATTGAGGTCAGTTGCTCCTTTTCAGAAGGAGGCAGTTTGTCCACAAGTTCCAGGGCAGAAGTGCACAAAGTATGTTGTTACTTTGCATATGGCCCATACAGTTCATTATTCGAATATTCAGAGTGCTTGAGGCAAATACTTTCTTCCCCATGTAATCAAAGTGTCTAAAGTCTTTGTCCGGGGGTAAGGAGCTTGCATGTTTAGGTTTATTAGTGCGATCATGGGCTGCCGTGATAATCACTAAATTGGTAGCCGGCATATTAGACAAATACTGATGGTCTAATGGAGTCTGATAAAGTCGGTCCACTTTGCGAGGTAGAGCGGGAGCAGCCGTAGGCTGGCGCCGAGTGTCTGCGATCGCATTTGGATATGTAGAGATTAGGGGTGGTATAACTAGGACTGGCTGCTCCAGGAGTTCAAGATACTCTGCCATGTCCTTTGTTTATCTTGTTCTGTGGTAGAGAATCCCACTAATTTTTGTATTTGCATCATCATATCTGCAAAAGAAGGTCATCAGGGGGTGAAACAGCCCTGGAAGGTTGAACCATATCCTTGTCAAGACAGGACAGTATGGAATAGAGTCTGGCTCCTGAAAGTTGATATCAGTGAATTACTCATAATAAACCTCCTCTTGAGGGTCCTCCATTATGTCTGGTTCATTATCTGAATAGTACTCCTCCATAGGTTTAGGAGGGGGGTAAGAAAGGAGAGACGTCCAGCTCAGGACGTGCCTTCTTAGGGGGAGGCGGAGACATAATCTGGGAGGAAGGAGGGTTGGGTGGATAAGGTGGATGATCAAACCCCAAAGATTGTAAAACTGTGTTGATAATGTGCTCTATGTTAGGTACCTGTGAGGGTGGCAGGTAAACAGTTTTAGGTTGTGAACCCATAATAATTGGTGTAGTAGATGGCAATGGACATTACGAGGGGTCAGGTTGGGCCCCGTGGTAATAACAGTCCTGGGTTCCCTTGATATGGGGGGGGGGGTTCTCACCTATATGATACAGGTTGTGATGGAGGGGGAGTATTCATTAGGTTAAACGAGGCTGGTGTGCGCCTCTTTTCCCCATGGGGTGTGATCCTGCACGCTGCGATTAGGTGTCCCCATAAGCATAAGCAAGAGGAAATAAGACGTCTTTGGTGAAGGTCAGGTCCCTTGGGGCTGACGTCAAAGTAGTGATCTCCGCAGAGTGAGAAAATTCTTTAAATGTACTGTTTTATGGCTCAGAAAATGTTCCAGTCGATGGGAGAATGTGACCCGTCGACGAGGGAGCCTGAAAAAGACACTCCATCGACGGAGGAGTAATCGTCGTTGACGAGGGAGCATAGAAAAGGTGCTCCATCGATGGGAGAGAGATCTCAGTCGACGAGAGGAGCAAAAAAGTGATAGTCAGCGGGGGAAGCACTCCCATGGATGAGGAAGCTAGAATCCACTGCCCTGTCGACGATGAAGTTAGAGGAATGCCTTCTGTCGATGGAAGAGTATCTGTCTACTACTTAACGCCTTATGGATGAGACAGTTTTTGTTAAAGTTGCCGCTTAAATGCGGCGTGGAAGGACTTGAGAGGAAGGATTTTCCTTGTCCATTTTTTGTTTTGGAAGCAGACTCAATGGATCTGGGCCCCCCCCCGCGTCAGAAATAGGGAAATTTGTTCTTCCATTAAATAAGCTTGAAGTTGTTGCAACCATCTCTTTCTGGTCGCAAGGTTAAATTCCTGGCAAAAAAAATCACAGGTAGTGGTGTTATGTGTGGAGCCCAGACACCTCAGGCAATATAAATGATTGTCAAGTCGGTGGCCTTTCCTGCCACAAGAGCAGGAACGAAATACGGATGGCTTATTTCTTGAAGTTTCCTTCCTTGACATTTGTTTGCTCAGTTCTCGTCGATGACTGCTACACAGAAGATTGCTCTAGCTGCTGTGCAAGCTGAAGCCAGCAGGAAAGTGAACAGAGAATACCAGGTGTGACGCTTGGCCAGTTGGTTATGACTGCTGTATATCGGTAAAATAAAAATATAGCGTGTGATTGTCTCACAGAAGACATCCTGTGCCCCACCCCCAAGGTTTCAATGAAGCTGAAAGACATGTAACTGACCAGGAGATCTCTGTAATGTAATTAACTTCCTTAAGCAATTGCATTTTATGGCCTTTATGACCTGTTGCTGCTCTGAAATTGGGAAGCTAAATATACAGTTTAGTACAGGACAGGACATCATTTAGCCGATTCCTGTTAGCTATATATTGCACCTGAGTGACAGACTGCAGAGTTGTAAAAACCTTTGACGTTCCCTGGGAAAACAGGAACCAGCCACCAATTAAAAGGAAAGGCTTGATTAAAGACTGCTAATTTAGAAATGTCTTTTCCTTCTGAAGTCACATTATTTAAAATGTCTCCTGACAGGAAATCTTTTTTTTTTTTTTTTTTATATTCTAAAAGGAGGAGCTAGATGACACAGAAGGGTGTGAGACAGTTTAAACTGGTACTTGTGTCTCAGATGAATGCAATATCTTTTGGACTCTTAAGAAACAAGATCTCAACTCCACTTTACAAGATAATACATTAGATGATAAAGATCTGAATGTATTTTAGTAGGAGTTTGTTCTGTAGTTTTCCATGTTTTTATGTTTGCTTGCACGCATGTGCAAGAAACAGTGCCATCATCTGAGTTTTCAGAGGTGTGGCAGCCGTCTTCCAATTCAGTCAGTGTGTTTGCAGGCACGGTCGCAGTTCTCCAATCAACACTGCAGCTGTCTATGACAGCAGCTGAAAATGCAGTGCCATACAGTTGAAAGGGAGAGCTCCACTTCAGTGAGCAGCGCTCCCCCTCCACACGCACGCACAAACACATACTGCGTGTTCATGTGCTCCGACCCCACAGCGCACATACTGTATGGGCCGACAGGTGCCTAACTCTCATTGGCTCCACGCCTCAAAGCTTTCCAGGTGCCACACTGGGAGCCCATCCCAGCGTGACACACGGCCATATGGCCGACGGGGTGCCAATCCCCATCGGCACAGCCCCCAAAACAGCCTTACAGTTGCTAGGGAGCCCACCCCAGCATGGCACAAGTCCAGAGTACGGCGTGGGGTGACCAATTCCCGTCGGCTCCAGGCACCTCCAAACAACCTTCCAGCTGCCATGCTGGGAGCCCACCCCAGCGTGGCAAACATCCCGCCGCCTTCCTTTAAAAAAAAAAAAAAAAAACTGTAAACAAGAAAGCGTTCTATCGACGGTCTCCCAGCCATCTGAGCCCAACATTGCCATTTTACCACACCTGCATACTTAGAGCAGGTACAGCTGTCACACTTCCATCTTATCCAAATATGTTTCCAGCGCATATAGCACTACAATGGCTAGTCAGTGCAAAATCAATGTATGGGACGATTAAGAAAATCACAGTGACACTGTTCAGGAACAGAGGTCTTAAAATGGCTATGTTGAAAATTTGGTGAGAAAAGTCCATAAAATGTGTTACGAGTCAGCACTGTGCAGTTTCCACGCACCCTCGTAAGTTCATGACTTTGTAAAACTTTCAGTCCAGATTTTCACCACTAGCATTTTTCCACACTTCCTTATGAACAGCACAGCTCTCATTTTTCACAACATGGCTAAAATGTGTTTGCACACTTTCAGCGCAGAAATGTGTGGTTGCTGTGGGAAATCATTGTTCGGGACAGACAAAGAAAATCACAGTGACACTGTTCATGATCGGAGGTCCCAAAATGCCTGTGTTGACTATCTGCTATAAAAAAAAAAATCCCCAAACTAATTACATTATGGGTGTGCATTGCACAGTTTCTATGCACGCTCGTGACTTCCAGTTTTTTTTTTGTTTTGTTTTTTTTAAATATTTTCACTGCAAATTTTCAACATTGCCATTTTTTTTTTTTTTTTTTACACCTCCCCATGAACAGTGCAGCTGTCATTTTTCACATTCTGTTCGGAATGTGTTTTGCACCTGTGGTGCTAAATGTCATAGCGTCGCTAGTAAAAGCAGCTTCCGGCTAATAATCTGATATTGCCACTGTTCATGAGGTGGGGGTCACAAAAAAAAACTATGCTGAAAATTTGGAGTGAAAATACCAATGAATGCCTGAGGCATTAGGGTTTCCGACCATAATGCCCCACCCTGCAGAGAATGACAGGCATCGGGGTGTGACTTGGGATTTTCGCCTGTAATGCTCATACCATTCCACACCCTGCAGCCAGTGAGAGGCATCGAGGTATGTCTTGGGCTCTTCGGCCCCAAAGTTCACCCCATTCTCCTATACCGAAACCATCTCACCGTATTTCCTGATGGAATGGAGTGCGCATAAGGGCCAAAGACCCTAAGGCACACCGTGACACTTGGTGTCTGCAGGGTAGGGTGTGGTGAAATGGCGTGGCAGTTATGCCTGATGACCCTAAGGCACACCCCAATGCCTGTCGGTCTCTGCAGGGTGATGGTGGTGGGGTTTGCTTCAGTGCAATATTTCACTGCCATTCCTATTATGCAGCTCTGTAACTCCTACACTACCAATGCCAGCAAGCAAACATTCAGCACTGACAAATGTTTGTTCTTTCATGTTATTGCAATGCTCTTTGATATTTGTCCTGTATTTTATCTTACTGTTTTTATCCATTTTTAGTAAACCTATTCTTAAGAGACTGCCTGGATGTCTGCTAGTTCTTTTTCTGCCTGTGACGTATAGATGGTGAAGTCTGACAACTGTTCAAGGGCTTGATGATATTACCAAACTGGGAAAAGGTAAGAATATACCCAAGGTCTCAGAGTTTTACAGTTCATTTTGGAAGCCTGGCTTGGTGACCCTGGCGAAAGATTGTACCGCAAACCCCAAAGAGGGTACGTATCTGAGCCTGTACATTTGGGTATATTAGCATAAGGTTCACAGTTTGAATCCCCCCAGAACTCGAGACTAAAGGTGATTCAGACCCAAAAGCAGACAGGAGGGTTACCCTGTCTGTTACCTGTTCACACTATTGCACTCTGAGTTTGGCACTGTGGAAGCAGAGGGCCTGAACTGCTGAGTGCATTTGTGACACCAGGGACCACCCACTTTTATAGGCAGAGCCAAGAAATGATGTCATGTGTGGGCGGTCCTTGGTGAAAGACTTCTGGAAGAAGCTGCCGGTGATAGCGCCACCTGCTGGAGCCTCCCAGAAGTAATGACCTACTGCAAGAGACCATTCTCAGAAGATCCACTGTTACAGGTGGGTAACCTGTGTTACTAGGGACATGGATATGTTATCCACCAGTCTTGGCAAACTCCTAGCAGTTCTCCAGGAGAAGGAAGGCAAGGCGCACATCCTTACTTAGGGAATAGAGACTGGAGAACCAAGGCCCCAAACCAGCATCCCGCGTGACTCTAGGTCGATGTAGTATGGGAATGAAGGTGTATGCTGACTTCCAGGTAGCAGCCCTGCAGATTTCCTGGACAGGGACATCCCTAGAAGCAGCCACTGACAGCAGTGTGACAGGTGGAATAAGCCCTTAGCCCTCCAGGAGGCTCCCTACCAGCCAACCTATAGCAGAGATCAACTCAGGATGTAATCCATCTGCCAATCATCTGTTTAGTTACAGATCTGCCAGATGCAGCTTCAGCGTAGGTGACAAACAACTGGCAGACCGCCTCCAACTCCAGCTGTGCGCCTTAGCAAGCGCCGCTCAGTCCAAGGTATGGAGCCTGTATTCGGCATCCAAGGTGCGATTGGGTAGAACACTGATAGAGCCATCACCTGGTTCAGGTGGAACTCCTACACAACCTTTGGAAGGAACTCCGAGTTGCAGCGCAGGACAACTTTGTCCCTGTGGAAGACCAGATAAGGAGACTCAGAGCACCTGGAACTCCCCAATCCTTCTAGATGACATGATAAGACAGCAAGAAGGCAGTCTTCCATAACAAGTACGGCATCTCATACTTGTGCATCGGTTTGATTGGCTTACCCATGAGCTTTGCCAGTTCCAGCAATAGATCCCATGGTGGTGGTGGTGGTTCACACACCAGAGAGGAAATGTGACAGAGGTCTTTGAAAAAGCGCTAGACTACCTTCTCATGTGCCACCAACTGCTGACCAGCCCACGTCCAGTAAGCAGAGATGGCTGCCAGGTGCACCTTAAGGGTCTTCAAAGCAGTCCCCCATTTGAAGAGACCATAGGTAGTCTAGGATGTTAGCCACTGGACAGGACAAAGGGTCCAACCCCTGCCCTGACACCACATGGAGAATCTCCTCCACTTGAATGCATAGTACTTCCTGGTCGATTTCTTCCTAGACGCCTCAATTACAGTGAACACATCTTCAGAAAGACCCAAAGCCTGGAAATCTAGCTGCTCAGGAACCAGGCTGTCAGGTGCAGGGACTGAAGGTCCGGGTGGAGTACCTTTCCCTGATTGACAGAGAGCAGGTCCGGGCATGTGAAAGAATGCATCCTGCAGATTCAGGGAGCAAAACCCCATCTTTTGCTCGACAGATTTGATCTGAGACAGAGTTACCATCCTGAAGGTGCGAGACCTGAAAAACTTGTTCAGGTCGTGCAGATCTAGAATGGGGCAGCAGCCCCCCATCTATTTAGGGACTAGGAAGTACCTGGAAATGAAGCCTGGGTTGACAGGGGGATCCGTGACTGACTACTGCCTACTTGTGGAGGAGTCAGGTGATGTCTCAGAGAGCCAACAGAGTGTCCACGGATACCTTCTCCTCCCGTGGGGCACAGGCTCTGCTTGGTGGGTACTGCTTGAATTCCAGAGGCAGACCGTGGCCAACCACTTCCAGAACCCACCTGTCCGTGGAAACAGTGGACCAGTCAGAAAGGAAGTGGTGGAGCTGGCCCCCCACGGAAGGACCCAAAGGAAGTGTGATGGGCATGGGGGTGGTCACCCCCATCCCATCACTGTACAGGCTTGGAGGAGGATCTGGCCAGGGGGCTGCCAGGACCCTTCCCTCCACGTTTACATGCCACTGAAGCCCCTGACTTGGGCTGAGGAAACCGAGACTGAGCCTGCTGCCGCTTCCCAGATTGGTACTGGACCTGCCTGGCCGCAGGGTAAGAAGGCCGAAAGGGCTTGCGCTTCTGCTTCTTGGAACCCTGAGATTCCTTCTGGATGGAAGCAACAGAGTGCAAAGTGGCAATGGACTTCTCAGTGCATTCAAGGTGACCATCAACCACTGGACCCAACAAGTCAGTGCTCAAGAATGGTATGTCTGCCAGTTTGTGCTGGGTGTCTGCCGTAAGGTCAGGACTCTCAGCCAGGCTCTGCAGGCGCTTGGTGACTGCGGCCACCACCGAATGGGGCATGAAGTCCCCAATATCCAGAAGCGTCTGGAGCTGTTTTACTACAACCCGACCCTGATCCCAGACCTACCTGACCATAGTCTGAGGTCCACGTGGAGATAAAGAGGCACCTCACCCAAAGAGCACAAAAGGCATGGGAGAAGTGTGTCATGATGACAGCCGAGCTCGCCTGACAGAGGCCAAATGAGGCAGCATAAGACCTTCTGGCATAGTGGTCCAGTTTTTGGATCCTTTGTCAAGAGGTCTATCAGAGTCTCCTGAATTGCTTGAGCGCCAAAACACAGTCTGTCACCAACCCCTCGGTCGACAGGTGTTCAGTGAACCCTGAAAGGGAGCCAATGGGCACCGCAAATTTGCAGGACATTAGTGCTGATGGCACAGAGCAGGACGCCATGTCCTCCTGTCTGGACTACTGCAATGCCTTGTACCTACGATTACTGGGAGTGGACCTCCGTCGCCTGCAGTTGGTGTAGAACGCGGCGGCCAGCTTGCTGACAGGGTTGTCAAGAACTAGCCATGTCACATCTGTACTACGCAAGCTGCACTAGCTGCCAGTGCGATGGAGGATCATCTTCAAGGTCGTGTTGCTGACCTCTAAGACCCTACACGGACAGGGACCGAGTTGCCTGCAAGACCTCCTTCAGCCCTACTGCCTCCTCCGCTCTCTCCGTTCCGCCAACGAGGAATTGCTAGAGGTTCCAAGGGTCTGTTTGCAGACATCGGGAGCTAGAGCTTTTTCCTTTGTAGCCCCGACCCTTTGCAACACTCTACCTCGTCGGATTAGAGAGTGCCTGTCCGTTGAGGCCTTCAATTCACTCCTGAAGACTTATTTATTTGAAAAGGCCTTTGGGGAACATGGTTAGCTCTGGAACTGCTGCGGTTTATGTTATGGTTATTTAATCTGTGTGTATATTTTATGGATACTGTTTAAATTTGATGTTTTATATTGTACTAGCACTTTGGTTATACAAAGTGCTTTATAAATAAATTTTACTTGACTTGACTTGTGCTGCCAAAGTTCCAGGGCCGGCCAACAATGGTTTCGCCTTCTGTCGGAGAATCCCTTTATCCAGAACATCTGTTAGATATCGAGCCTGTTTTTGAACAGGCTACAAACACATACCCATGGATTCAGAGATGAGACTAGGATGCCCATGAAGGACGCGACACCCTGCACCACTTAAAGATCCCGGCGACTACTTGCTGAGTGGACGGAGGCACTGAGGAGTCCTCCGACACTGAGGAGTCCAAATAGATCGACCGACCACCCATGTCACCTTCAACCCGCCCGGACAGCCTGTGCGAGGCCTTTAATGGGCCGAGACTCGGCCAGGACCCTCCGAGGGAGGCTGTTTAGTGTATAAGCTCCACCATTATCAGTGGAGAGACTGGTTTCGGTTGAGCCGGGAAAATCACCAGCTCGCAGGGGCAGAAGAATGGTGTCGACCAGCTCCGGAGGTGTCTGTCAGCCTAGAGACAGCGACAGCCATGTGATGGGTGGTGTGGAAGCCGGGGTCGACTTCAGACCAGCCAATGCCAACTGTTAACACATGAGACCTTCACAGCATCGGCACAACTTGCACCGAAGTCTCTCTTCTTCCAAGGAGGACGAGGATGAACAGCGGCAGCAGCGCTTTTTGGAATGCCCAGAGTGGCATCTATGAGTTTTCTTTGACCTTTCAGATGAAGATGATAGAGACCTCGTCCTTGACTGCCACAGGCACTCAGAAGGAACCACGGAAACTCGTGGCTGCTCCAGGTTGTGGTCATGGACCGTGAAGAGTTTCCCAGCAGACTGGGTCTCCTCAGTGGGTTCAGGCAGGACATGGTCAACAATTTCGACCGGGTCATCATCCTGCATATTAGCCGGCTGGCCTGTCGGAGCACCGTGAAGCCACAGCCAAGGCGCTTGTTTGACCAAAATCAAAACCGGAGATCGCTGGAGCGAGAATGCTGTCGATCGCAAGAACGACTGACGCGACCTTCTCTCTCTCTCTCTGACTCCTAGATTCCATTTCCCTTTACAAAAACGTGAGCTGTGAAAAGCCAACGGGCCTCCCCTTGGTCAGAGAGACTGGCACAACCCTTGAAGAAGCCTGTAAAGGTGGAGCCCAGTTTTAGCGGGACTAAGACCAAAGCCAAAAGAGAACTGATCAGCAGCCTGAGCCGCCTCCTCCTCCTCAAAGGCCTTTCTGTTCTAGTTGCTTAGCGGACCCTGCAGCCATGGAGACCATCCAACAGGCTTCTTTAGGTTTGACCGTGGGTTTAGTTTTTGACCCAGAGTTGCAATTAGGCAAGCACGCTGGGCTGAACACACAGACAAAAATCACAAGCCTGGGTATCGTGGAACGTGACCCATGCAATAAATGTCATACGCGGTCGGTGCGAGACATCTTCTGCCTGCAGTGGCACCAGCGAACCTGGGTGAGATCGTCCTCCATCGTGGTTGGCGGATAATCGTAGTGAAAACTTTACAAGTTTAGGTAGAAAATCCAAAGATTTAAGTGCAGGACCTACTCAACATGGGAGCAGTAAGCAAGGAACCTGATTCTTCCAAGCACAAAAGGAAGCTCGTCAAGGAGGCAGAAGAGCCGAGGGATATATGACCGGTGGGTGGGAGGAGCCACGTTAAAGACTGTCAGTTGATCTTAAAGGGAAAGGTAACTGCCAAACGTGTGGATAAGAACATATCCACCACATCCCTAGAAAGTGACATTATAATATCTATTTCTACTTCAAAAATGTTTTATAGCCCACAGTACCTTTTTGCCTTGATATTTGTCTGTTACAGTGAGTTTCATATGTGAGATTTTCATTAATTATTATACCCAGGTCCTTTTCTTTATTAGACCATTTCTTCATTAGACCGACACCTTCTACTATGGAAACATGTCTCCTACTAAGGCTCTAGATGCCTTACTTACACTCAACCCATCCAAGGGTAAATCCACCAAATGGGGTGGACACCAAACTCCTCTACCTATCTGCTCCTGCCATTGCATCTCCACTAGCTGACCTTCTATACCCATCGCTTGCCTCTGCAACTGTTCATATGGATTGGAAACATGCCACTGTCCTACCCCTGTCAAAAGGGGTGACCCCACACCATGGCTAACTACCACTATCTCTCTCTCCTCCATGCCCTTGCGAACTCCAGGAGCACCTCATGCCTCTCAACTTCCAACTTCCTCTCTGCACCTCTTACTCCCTACCAGTCTGGATTTAGGAAGAACCACTTAACCGCCACTTCCCTATTATAACTCTCTGACACCATCCTCTCTGGTATGGACAAAGGTCTAATCACCTCAGCCATCTTTTGTCAACTGAGACAAAGCATTTGACACAGTCTCCCATCCTCTACAGATAACCTGCCTCTCTGCAGCTGGTCTATCAGAGTCTGCCGTCAACTGGTTCAGAGCCTACCTGTTAGGCAGAACTCAATCTGAAAGAATTGCTGATTCCGCCTCCTCCATTCCCTATAGATACTGGTGTGCCTCAAGGATTAGTGCTCAGCCCTATTCTTTTTCCATCCTTCTCCATGACCCACCACAGATCTGTTCATCTTCCTCCAGTAACAGGTCTGCCGATGACAGTGTCTAATTTACCTCTGGCCAGACCTCAGAGGAGGTTGCTACCAAACTTCAGGCTAATTTCAATAAAGTTCAGCTCTGGTTCAGCTCAGACATACTCTCCCAAATGCCAAAAAGACACTCTCCATGACCTTTGGCACCAGGCAGAGACTATCCAGGCTCACCACCCTCCAAACTTCCCACACCCTTGACAGGACAGTCCTTGAGGACGTGACTACTTTTCGGCACCATGGGGTCTGGATTGATCAACACCTACCTTCTCTGCTCATGTGGACACTATCCTGAAAAACTGCACCCCAAGCTCGGTGCTGTTTACAGGAACCGCAGTAGCCTCTGCTACCTGTGAGATGCAAAATTGTGTCTACAGTACCACTCCCAAGTCTACCCTATCCAGACTTTATCCTCTTCAATGCTTTATGTCGCTTGCACTCAATGCCCACCTTGCAGCAATCACTGAGAGCTTACCATTCACTGGCCTTCCTCCCCAACAGCAGACACCTACCCCATAGCTTAAATTTGCTTTGAACTTCTGGCATGGCTCCCTTCAACACTACCTTGCCTTGCCTCAATCATGTCCACCAACCTCACTCATGCTCTTAGGTCAATCAACTCCCAGCTGCTGTTAATCCCTCACTGACAGACCTCAGTGGGCCAAGCTGCCTTCTCCTACCACCTCCCAAACTCTGGAGCAGCCTACCGGTCCAAATCCGTCATGCCTCCTCTAGGTATTCTCTATCCTCACGTGGTAAATTGCTCATGTATCCAACTCCTTTTCTAGTACATCTCCCTTGCCCATTCCCTCCCCCCCGAGTTACCTCCTCCTACCCCTCACCGATCCCATGAGGCCTGACCAGTGGCGTTAGCTACTGCTATGAATGCTGGTATATTCCATCAACTTCCGCACTTGCCTTCTATTGCACTTCCAGCCTTGTTCTCTGTCTAATGTATTCTCCATAGAGCACTATGGCTGTCAAACAGTATTGTGCTAACTGACACTTCAACTGACTTTTCGAACCGAGCAGCAGGAGAAATCTCTGGAGAGACTGTTCAATGAGGCGGAGTAAAGAATCTGACTGTTGCAGTTTAAACAACAGCAGACAGGGGCTTCAACTGAGCTTGTGGTGAACATTCCATGCTGGCCATGGAAAGTAACTTTTTGTTCTCCGGGGCAGTTGAAAGGCAGGACCTAACTGCATGTCAGAATACACCAAGACTTCCATGTTGTTTGAAAGTACAGTTACGTAAGAACTTACCATAACAGTACATCTTCGAGAGAGGTTCCTTCAGTAGGTCAGCACATATAGGACTGGCGCCACCTGGCGTCACCGCATGGCAGACCTTTCTAGCAATCCCCGACTGGGGACCGCCCACCCGACGTCACGTGACTGACATCAGCGTGACCGTATATAGTGGGCGGTCCCCACATCCGCACTCCTGTTCTCCCGCTGGAGCCAGGAAGAGGCCTGACCGCAAAAGTGAACAGGATTTGGAGACCCTGTAAAACAGAAAATGAGGGGAAAGAGGGAGAGAAAAATATTACCTACTGAAGGAACCTCTCTCGAAGATCTACTGCTATGGTAAGTTCTTACGTAACTGTACTATCTTACTTTGAGAGGGTTCCTTCATTAGGTCATCACATATAGGACTGAGTCCCAAGCAGTCCCTCCAAGGAGAGACAGAGAAACTATGGAGTTGTTTCCTCCTCCCACGGAAAAATAACTGAAGTCCTGACAGGACCTAGTCTAGGACAGTAGGCCCTGCAGGATGGCTAGGCCAAAGCCAGCTCTCCACCTAGAAGCAATGCCCAGACTATAATGTTTGGTAAATGTATGGACAGAACTCCAAGTAGCAGCAGCACAAATGTCAGCCGCGGAAACGTTCCATAGGAAGGCAGTGTAAGCAGCCATGCCACTAGCAGAATGACCTCTGATGGTACCTGGCAGAGATTTATCATACTTCTGGTAACAGAATCGAATACAGTTGCCCAACCATTTGGAAAGGCCCTGTTTAGAAACCGGTTTGCCCTTCGATCTCGGGGCGAAAGAGACAAACAACTGATCACAAGAGCGAAACTCCTTAGTTCAGTGGGTATAACACGAGAACCGATGGATATCCATCGTGTGAAGGAGTGCCTCACCTCTGTTAGAGGGGACGGGTAATACACCGGAAGCTCTACCGATTGGTTCAGCATGGCTTCCGACACCACCTTTGGGAGGAACCTCGGATGGGTTCTAAGGACCGCCTGTCCCGATGGAAAAATCAAGTAAGGCTCTTACAGATTAGAACGTGAAGCTCCAAAATCCTTCGGACTGATGATGGCCACAGAAAAGGCGCCTTCCAAGACAGGAAGCGTAGATCACAGCTCATAGCTGGCTCGAAAGGAGGAAGTGTGAGCTTTTCCAGGACGAAGTTCAGGTCCCAATGTTGAGTTGGGCAGCGGATGGGGGATTTCAGATAAAGAATCCCTTTCAGAAAGGTTTTAGAGACAGACAACTGAGCCACGAGTTTACCATCCACTAGCTTGTGGTACGCAGAGATAGCTGATATATGTACCTTTAAGGAAGAATAGGACAGACCGGAGTCTGACAAGTGAAGGAGGTATTCCATGACTTGCGGGGCCGAGCAAGACAAGGGGTTCCAGCCCTTTGCGGTTGCCCATATGGAAAACCACTTCCACTTCATGGTATAAGTGGAACGTGTAGATTATTTTCTGGCCTCAATTAAGACCTGTGCAAACTGAGAGGAAACCCCAAAACGGGATATTGCTATGTCTGCAGGAGCCGCAGATGAAGATGCGGGTCCTGAGCCCCGGTGAATTAGATGGCCTTGATGCTGAGTAAGGAGGTCGGAGTCACTGGAAGTGGAACTGGCGGTTTTCTGAAAGCTGCTGCAGCAGCAGCAACCAGATCTGTCTCAGCCAGAGAGGAGCGATGAGAATCATCTTTGCCCTCTCCGCCTGAAGCTTGAGAAGAACTCTCTACAGAATGGGAAACGGAGGGAAAGCGTTCAAAAATTTCCCTGTCCAAGAGAGAGACAATGCGTCGTTCCAGAAAGCGCCTTGCTCTGGAACGAGCGAGCAAAACTCCGGAAGTTTTGCGTTGGATTGGGAGGCGAAGAGGTTGATTTCTGGACGCCCCCAACTTCGGAATATGGATTCCGCCACTTCCTGATGCAGTTCCCACTCGTGAGCTAGGGTCAGAGATCTACAGAGACTGTCCACCAGGACGTTTAGAACGCCCATCACATGCACAGTCACCAGGGCCAGATGGTGCTGGACTGCCCAGTTCCACACCCTGGTCACCTCCCTACAAAGAGGGTACGACCAGGTTCCCCTTTATTTGTTGATGTACCCAAACCGACATATTGTCCATTTGAATCAGCAGTGTTCCTTTCAGAAGGAGGGTCTGAAAGGCCTGTAACGTGTACAGGACCGTCCTGAGCTTCAGAACACTGATGTGGAGAGAAATCTGCAAGCCGGACCAAAGTCTCTGGGCTTGATGTTCCCCCAGGTGAGCGCCCCACCCCATGTTCGAGGCATCCGTGGTGAGGGTAGTTGCTGGTGCAGGGTTCCGAAAAGGAAGTCCCAAGGAAATATTGCAAGAATCCATCCACCATTACAAATCCTTCTGAACCGCTGAGGAGATCAGGACCGGATGGTCCAGACAGTCAGAAGCTGGTCCCACTGCACCAACAAGGACCACTGAGTGATCCTCATGTGCAGCCTTGCTAGGAGAACAGTAGTGATGGAGGCCGCCATCAGGCCCAAAAAGCGGAGCACTTCCCGGGCCGGGATAGTCCTGCTGGAAGCCACTTTGGAGGCCTGATGGATAAGGGTCTCCACCCCGTCTGGAAGGAGGAAGACTCTGCACCGGACCATATCCAGGACTGCCCCAATAAATACAGGTTACTCACCTGTAACAGGAGTTCTAGGAATGGTATATGTTGTTCATCCACACTGTCTGGCAGGTAGCCTTGCCGCTTTAATTCCTGCCGTAAGGTCTTCAAGCTGGCTCCTCCCACCCACCCGGGTGGTAAAACTCGGCTCCGCCTCATGACGCCAGATCTGGCCCGCTGGAAGCTCAGGTTGTAGGTCAAGCTGGGGAGGTCGGGAGTTGTAGATGAACAACATACACCATTCCTAGAACTCCTGTTACAGATGAGTAACCTGTATTTCTAGAGACATGGATATGTTGTTCATCCACACTGTCTGGCAGACTCCTAGCACCCGGCATGACTCAAGGTCGATGTGGTAGTGGGTAATGAAGGTATGTGCCAACTTCCAGGTAGCAGCCCTCAGAAATCCTGGATAGGGACATCCCGGAAGCAGCTACTGATGCAGTGGTATGGCGGTAGAATGAGCTCTTATCCTCTGAGAGGCTCCATGCCCGCCAACCTGTAGCAGAGCTCTATGCAGGAGGTGATCCACCTGCCCATCATCCACTTTGCTGCAGGTCTGCCAGGTGCAGCTTCAGCGTGGTGACAAACAGCTGGTGAACCTCTCCCGAACTTCACGTCCGCTCCTTGTAGTAAGCGAGCACTCATCTAGGGTCAAAGTATGGAGCCTATACCTGTATCCGAGGTGTAATTGGGGCAGAACACCGACAGAGTCAACACCTGGTTAAGGTGAAACTCGACACCACCTTCGAGAGGAACTTCAGGTGGGGGCACAGGACAACCTTGTCCCTGTGGAAGATCAGGTAGGGAAGCTCGATGGAAAGCACCTGGAGCTCTCCCATCCTTCTGGCTGACGTGATAGCCACCAAGAAGGCGGTCTTCCACGACAGGTGTGAAAGATCACACCTGTGCACTGGTTCGAATGGCTTGCCCATGAGCTTGGCCAATACCAGCAGTAGATCCTACAGAGGTGGGAGGTTCTCGTGACCGAGGGGAAATGTGGTCAAGGCCTTTAAGAAAAGCGCCCGACCACCTCTTCTCCTGTGCCACTGACTATTTGCCGCCCACGCCCGGGTAAGCAGAGATGCTGCCAGGTGCACCTTAAGGGTCGTCGACCGAAGCCCTTCTGAGAAAGGGACCACAGGTAGTCCAGAATGCTTGGCAGGCAGTCGGAAGGGTCCAAGCTCTTCCTGACACCAAATGGAAAACCTCTTCCATTTGAAGGCATAGCATTTTCTGGCTGACTCCTTACGGGACGCCTCAATGACGTTGAGGACCTCGTCGGAAAGACCCAAGGCCTGGTACTCTAGCCGCTCAGAAACCAGGCCGACAGGTGCAGGGACTGAAGGTCCGGATGGAATACCTTCCCCTGATTGACCGAGATCAGGTCTGGGCAGGCTGGAAGCCGCCTCGGGAGCCTGGAGCTGAGGCTGAGGAGATCTGGATACCGGAACTGGCGGGGCCAGGCTAGGGCTACCAGAATCACCTGCGCCTTGTCCCTCCTCGCTTTGAGAAGCACCTTGTGGATCAAGGGAAATGGGGAAAGGCATAGAGGCCCGGGTCCACGGCCTCGAGAAGACATCCCCTGCAGCGAGCCCTGGTGAGGGGCGGGCATGGAACAGACTCAGCTTCGCATTCTCCCTGGAGGCAAACAGGTCCACCCGAGGCGTACCCCAGTGGGAGAAGAGATCTTGTACTACCTCCGGCAGGAGAGACCACTCGTGAGACGCAGCCCCTATCCGGCTTAGGGCATCAGCCAGGGTGTTGGAGGCTCCTGCCACGTGAAAGGCTATGAGATCCGCCCAGGCTGCGACTAGGGACCAAATGCGAGAGCTTCCTTGCATAACAGCAGTGAGCGCTCCTGCCCTGGCGGTTCAGATAGTACATGGTGGTGTTGTCCGCCTGACCTGAACCACTGGACCCCGTAGAAAGCGGAGCAAAGGCGGTGAGAGCTAGACGGACCGCTCTGAGCTCCAGCAGGTTGATGTGGCATCGACCCCGAGGTTACCAGAGGCCGGCGCCGGTGTTCCCCAGATGGGCACCCCAACCCATCAGAGATGTGTCAGTCGAGACCGCCGGCTCGGGCGACGAATGGGATGCCTCCTGCAGATGAGAGTTGAACGGTCCACCACTGAAGAGCGTGCACATCTCCTGGGTCACTGTCACGGGCCGGTCCAACGGATCGCGCGCCAGACCATCGGCTGGGCAGTCCCCACTGAAGGGGACGCATGTACCAGCAAGCCCAACGGACCATGCTGGTGCAGGCCGCCATGAGGCCCAGGAAGTCCCAGGCAGGGCGCAATTGCCCAACCAGAAATGACTGGGCAAAGGAGGAAAGAACCTCGGCCCTGTCCGCCGGGAGCCGTGCTCTGGCTCGCAGAGAGTCGAGCTCTGCCCCGATGAACAGAATCACCTGCTTTGGCACGAGTTCTGACTTGGCCTCGCTGATGAGGAGGCCAACCTAAGAGCAAACCTGGAGGGCCAGATCTCTGAACACTCCACTCCGCCTCTGGAGGGCTGCTATCTGCCAATCGGCCCAGGTAAGGGTACACCCGACCCTCGGCGCCAAGAGGAATGCTGTCACCACTGCAATGCATTTGGTGAAGACCCTGGGAGCTAGGGAGAGGCCAAAGGCATGGCTCGAACTGTAGGGATCCTCCTCTGGACGCTGAGGAATCTCTGATGGGACGGACGATTGGGACGGAAAGAACGATCCTGGAGATCCAGGGAGCAGAACTATACGCCTGGTTCCAAGGATGGGATTATCTGAGCCAGAGTGACCATCCTGAAGCGTTTAGACCTTAGGAACTTGTTCAGGTCGCAGGTCGAAAATGGGGCACCAGTCCCTCTGCCCATTTTGGGACCAGGAAGTACCTGGACACAGACACTGGGTCTGGAGTAGGATCCGACCACCTTCCTGATTACCTTTTTTCGAGGAGCAGGGCAATGTCTGTCCAGCGAACAGCAGCAAGGGGACTCGGTGTCTCTCTCAGGGGCGAGACGGCTCAGTGCTGCTGAACCTGCCTCGAACCCAGAGGCAGGTCTTTTCCTACCACCTCAATACCCAGCAGTCCGTGGTGATAGCGGACCAGGCGGAAAGGAAGGGCGGAGCTGCCTCTACGGGGAACCCAGGGGAGTGATTGAGGTTGGGGGCGGCACCCTCAACCCGTCACTGGGCAGGCTTGAGGAAGAACCATCCGAGGGACCTCCTGGGCCTTTACCTCTTGCTTCCTGTTGAGGAAGCCGCCTGCTTGGGTTTGGGATGCTAGCGGAAGCCTGCTGGCCCTGTTGCTGGTGCCTTTGGCCGGTCGAGGAGCACGGACCCAAGGACGAAAGGACTTCTGCTGCTGACGGCGGCCTTTGTCCCTCTGGGCAGAGGTGACAGAGTCCAGAGTGGCATTGGACTTTTCGATCCGCTGGAGGTGTCCCTCCACTCCAGGGCCAAAGAGGTCAGTCCCCAAGAAGGGGACGTCTGCCAACTTTTGCTGGGTATCCGCCGTGAAGGTGGATATCCTCAGCCATGCCCTGCGTCGCATGGCCACTACGGCCGCTACTGACCTGGCACAGGAATCACCTATGTCCAGAGCAGTCTGGAGCTGCTGCTTTGCCACTGCCCTGGTCCCGCACCTGGCGGACCGTGGTCTGCAGGTCAGGCGGGAGATGAGGAAACGACCTCATCCAGGGAGCCCAAGAAGGCGGGAGAAGTGTGCCATCAGCACGGCCGAGCTGGCCTGTCAGAGGCCGAGGGAGGACGAGCGCACACCTTGCGCCCGCAAAGTCCAGCTTTTGGATTCCTTATCGGGGCTTGTCCACGCCCGAGCGCTACCGAACGCTGGAAGACGCTGTTCAGACTAACCCCACCGCTGGAGGGTATTCCCGAGAACCCGGCAAAGCGCGTAGGGGACCGTGATACTTCCTGGCCAAAGGCGCTTGACAGGAAGCAGGTCAGCTGCGGTTACGGCTGGCGCCGACAATGGCCTCAGCCACCGAAAGGCCTCCGTAGGTGAATCCTCGGTCCAGAATCTCCATCAGGATA
This sequence comes from Neoceratodus forsteri, assembly GCA_016271365.2. Classification (NCBI taxonomy): domain Eukaryota; kingdom Metazoa; phylum Chordata; order Ceratodontiformes; family Ceratodontidae; genus Neoceratodus; species Neoceratodus forsteri. The sequence continues at coordinate 887,285,502 of CM057450.1, read as the reverse complement.
CTTGGCCCGCTTCAACACGGGCTCGAGCTGCATCCCAGTGGACTCGTGATGAGCCAAAGCAGACCCAAGAAGGACAATGGGCTATCGTCCACTGACTGGCCCCGGAGGACTCCAGATCGCACATGGAGAACAGGGAGGAATCATAGTCAGATTCCAAAGAGTCTGCGAAAAGCTGCCTCGGCCCTGAGCCACCCTCCACCTGCAGAGGATGGTCGGGAGTGAGGGTGACTGACAACCTGTGGGGCAGGCCATGACCTGACCGAGAACTCTTGGTCGGTGCCCTGGACTTCGGTTGTGGAGGCGGAGGTTCCACCACAATCGGTGGACCAGCTGGTTTCGGATTAGCAACCGGCCCTGGGCCGGGCAACTCGACGAACGAGTGGTTGCTTGGCTGCCCGCGACAGCCACTTGATAGCCGGGTCGGCTTAGGTCTCGGATAGCAGCAACTGCTGCCACATCAAACTCAGAGCGCCGCGCAACTTGCATCAAAGCCTCCTCCGAGGAGGACGAGGAAGAGCAGCGCCGCCACTTACTGCACGAGACCGAGACCGCCGATGTCGGCGGAACGGCTGGACCGGTAGAAGAGGTCCACGATCGAGACCGTCGGGGACTATGGGTGGTCTGAAGGGGCGGGGATACCCGCTTTCCCTCATCTCGAACTTAGCCAGGGACCGCGGTCCAAGGAGCAGGCAGATCTCTGATTCCACCGGGAAACCGTGAAGTAGGGGTTGTCGGTTTCTCCAGTCGACAGTCTGCCTAACGGATCGAGAAAAATCTCACTGCCGACAGGAGTCTCGCAGGCTGGCCTGACCGGGCACCGTGAACTAGCGCCTCGGCCGCAACCTCAACCAAAGTCGACGGTCACTACCCGGGAGGGGGACCTTCCCTCCCCCAAGAACGCAGACAGTGGGACTTACCTTTCGACTCTTTTCTTGGGCGAGAAGAATGTCCTGAAGGCCCTCTCCTTCGTGGAAAGGGACGGACAAAGCTCCTTGAATGAAGCTGTATAAGAGGAACTCAGAGCGGATAATGCCGCCGAGGAAGAAGATGTAGCCTGGCCGCTCTCCTCGAGGGTGATCATCTGCTCAGCTGCTCAGCTTGCCAGCCGTCGACACCGCCCAACGAGCCTCTTTGGATTTTCAATGGTGGGAACGCTTCGGGTGCCCGAGCTTAAACTGGCAGCGCAATCGCCCAGAACTGGCCGAAAAGGAACAGCACAACTCGCAAGCCTGCAGCTCGTGATCTAGGCCTAAGCAGTAAACGCACATGGAGTGCGGATCCGTCCTGGACATTTTCTGCCCGCAGGGGCACCTCCGAAAGCCGGGAACAGATTTGTCCATCGCAGCCACGAGGGAAAAGGAAGACCGAAGTTTAGAAAACTTCAAAATCAATTTCGGGTGAACCGAAGGATTAGGATCCAGTCTCAAACGCAGAGCGCTAAGGAGGGAACCCGAGCTTCCAAGCGAAAGGAAGATCTGGTGTCATGGGGCGGAGCCGAGAGTTTTACCACCCGTTGGTTGGAGGAGCCAGCTTGAAGACCTTCATGGCAAGAATTAAAGCGGAAGGTCCTGCCAGACAGTGTGGATGAACAACATATCCATGTCCCTCAGAAACTTTATGGCTGTCACGGGGTGCCCAATCCCCGTCAGCTGAACGCCTAAAGTATCTAGGTGCCACGCTGGGAACCCACCCCAGTGTGGCAAAGATGATTATGGCTCCACAGGGTGCCTAACTTCGCCGGCTCCACTGTCTCCCCCGGCATCCAGGTGCCACCCTGGGAGCCCACCCATGCGTGGCAAATGTGTTACAGCGGACGAGGGTGCCCACTCCTGTCGCCTCAGCCCCCCGAACAGCTTTCAGCTACCACGCTGGGTGCCCACCCCAGCATGGCAACATCCCTGGCCGCCTCAAGAAACAAATACACCTGCAACAAAAACTGTCCTCGGCGCTTCTCCTGCCCCTCCCACAACCCGCACCCACCACTGCACACCCTGCCTCCCACACCCCCTCACCCTATACTTACCTCCTGGAGCTCGGCGCCACTATCTTCGGCGGACCGGAACACGCCTGCACTCTTCAAAGCTGACCATGAACTGAGGAAATGCTGGTAAGCTGTATAATGGAATAGATAGGGTTTTTCAACTTTATTGCATATCTCAGGCATTTTTGGAATTTTGCACCAAATTTTCAACATGGGGTTTTTGGGACCCCTTCATGAATGCTGTCACTGTCATGGCGCTATCGGGCCCAAAGGGTGATTTCAGCCACTGCACAAATCTCCTTCCGAACAATTAACGAAACGACACTGCCAGTGTTCATAAGGTGGGCTCTCAAAAGCTTATTTTGAAAATTTGGTGAAAATTCAAAAATGACTTTTTTATCGCTGTGCTGCAGAGTTCCTATGCACGCCAGTAAGTTTGCAAATTTTCAATATTTTCACCCAGATTTCAACATTGCCATTTTACCACACTTCCTTATGAGCAGCACAGTTATCATTTTAGCATCTCGACCACAACGTGTCTCTGCTCATGTAGCGACAACATGCGCAGTCGGTGCAAAATAAATGTATGGGACACGTTAGAAAATCACAGTGACACTGGTCATGAGCAGAGGTGTTTAAATTGCTGTGTTGAAATTTGGTGAAAATGACTGTTTTAGGAGCATACGTCCTTGTAGTTCCTACGTATGCTGGCAAGTTTGCTAATTTGTATCATTGTACAGATTTTCAACAATGCCATTTTACCGCACTTCCTTATGAGCAGTGCAGCTACCATTTTTCACATCTCGCCCAAAATGGGTTTCCACATGTAGCGCACAATGGTACAGTCGGTGAGCGAAAGCTGTTTGGGACAAATTAAGAAAATCACAGTGACACTGGTCATGAGCAGAGGTCTTAAAATGGCTATGTTGCAAATTTGGTGACAAAACTCCATAAAATGACTGTTACGAGTGAGTATTGCGCAGTTTCCACGCACCCTCGTAGGTTCACGAATTTGTAATATTTTCAGTGCAGATTTTCACCAGTGGCATTTTTCCACACTTCCTTATGAACAGTACAGCTGTCATTTTCCACAACATGGCCGAAATGTGTGTGCACATTTTCAGTGCAGAGATGCGTGGTCGCTGCGGGAAATCATTGTTCGGGACAGATACAGAAAATCACACTGACACTGTTCATGATCGGAGGTCCCAAAATGTCTGTGTTAACAATCTGCTGTAAAAAAAAAAAAAAAAAAAAAATCCCCAAACTAGTTACATTACGGTGCGCTGCACAGTTCCTACGCACGCCTTATGACTTCACCAGTTTTTTTCTTTTTTTTTTTTAAGATTTTCACCCAGATTAACATTGCCATTTTTACACCTCCCCATGAACAGTACTGTTGTCATTTTTCACATCCTGTTCGAATGCTTTGCACCTGTGGTGCCAAATGCCATAGTCGCTGTGCAAAAGCAGCTCGCTAACAAACTGATATTGCCACTGTTCATGAAGTGGGGTCACAAAACCATGTTGAAAATTTGGAGGAATATTCCAGGACGTGGACTGAAGCATCCAGCAGCAGCATCAACTAGGAGCAGATTTATCCTGACTCCTTCAGGGTGCCTTCCCTCAAGCAACTGGTCATGGAACCAACTCGGCAGAAGGCTAGTAAGTTGGTCTCGACCAATAAAAAGGGTGAAATTATGGCTGAAATAGCTAGAATTAAGACAGGAATGTCCCGAATGGATGGCTATCCTGCAGAGTTTTATAAACTCTTCAGGAACCAGATCACCTCAATCCTTAGTAAAGTATATAATACATTGCTAACAGGGAAGGTGAGATACTCAGTCCTGGAAATATGCAGGTTGTGGCTGGTGTTGCCCAAGCCACCAGGGACCCATTACTATGCGCCTCTTACAGCCAATATCAATATTGAACACAGACTATAAAATCATGGCAGCATTATGACCAGGCGGCTGGAAAGAAAAATCACTCACCTTAGTAATGTTGTTTCTTCTAATGGAGTTTTGCACATTATGACAATTGCAGTATGACCGACGGAAGGTTAGAAACTGACTCCGGTGAAATAGTTAACTTTCCATGCAGGCATGGAACTTAGAAGCGCGAGAGCTCAGTTGAAAACTCTGTCTGTTGTGCTTCAAAAGACAAACTGTCAGATCTTCTTACGAGCTAAAACTCACTAAGGTTCTGTGTGGAGCTGTAAACCTACACTAGCCAACTGGCTACCAACATAAACACTCATTTTTTGGCCTAAAACAAAGACTCAAGTCAGGAGACCAAAATGCAAAACACAACACCAATTCACCCAAAAAGGTGGTGAAGAAAACAACAAGGTGAGCATCAAAAGTACCAACCCTGTACTGCCCACCCATCTCCAAAACAGAGGTTCTGAGAGGGGCAGGCAGGAGAGAGTCATAATATAGCAAGACTCCATTAGAAGCAAACAACATTACTTAAGGTGAGTAATTTTTTCTTCAAACAACATGAAGTCTTGCTATATTATGACATAATATGTTCAATTGCAGACTACACAGCAGTACCCCCATGGAGGAGGACAGAACCTACTTAGGAAATAGGCTCTGAGACATAGGCTGTGCCAAGCCGAGCCTCACTCCTAGCCTGGATGTCCAGAGATAATGCTTGGTAAAAGGTGTGAACTGTTTTCAGGTGGCTGCTTGACATATTTCTAGATATAGAATGTCTCTGGCAGCAGGCAGAGAGAAGCAGCTGTACCTCTGTTGGGGGGTAGGCCCTCAGGCCTGAGGGGGAGGAATCCTCACCCAACTTCTGCAGCAGAATTGGATACAAGAGACAATCCACCTGGCAACGGATCTCTTTAGTGGTTGAAGCCCCCTTTCACCAACTCGCCATAGTAAGGAACGGTTGGGAGGTCAAACCTCATGACCCTTGGTATGCTCTATATGTGGTAACTAAGGGCTCTCTTCACATCTAGGCTGTGCAGCCTCCCTCTCCCCAGAGGGAGGAGTGGTCAGTGAAGCACACTGGACGAGAAATAGATTACTTAAGGTGGCAAAATCTGAAACCACCTAGTGTGAACTTTCTTGTTAGTCTGAAGGGACCACCTTATCTCTGTGAAAAGAGACAAACCCCTGCTCCACTGACAACGCTAGAATTCACTTCTAGTGTCTGGCAGAGGTGGATGGCTACCAGAACACAGTTTTCCAAGTCAAGTACTTGAGCTCAGCTGAAGACAAGGGTCAAGGGGGCTGTATAAGCTGAGCAATGCAAATATTAAGATCCCAGGCAGGGCAGGATCTCTCGAATGGAGGGTTGCGTGAAACAACCCCTTAAAAACTTGGAAAATACAGGATGAGCTGAAAGAGTAAAGAGGATTTACCTGCTGAAATAAAAGCAGACACAGCTGCCAAGTGCACCTTGAGGGTAGCTGGTCCTTGTGCCTAAAGAATCACTAGGTGGACCATATAATCCAGGACTGTGGGCAGATCAACAGAAACTGGGGAAATATGCTTTTCCGAGCACCATATGGAAAACCTTTTCCATTTGAATTGTAGGTAGTCTCTGGTGGAAGGTTTTGGTGCCTTCATATATCCATTACACCTTGGGAAAGTGTAAATCAGCAAACTCTAACTCTTCGTAAGAACCAAGCCTTATGATTGAGAGATTTGAGATTCGGTACCAGACTCTTCCCCGCGGCCAGGTTAACAGATTGTGATTCCCTGGAAGGCAGAGGGAGGATGGACTGCACAGGACAGCAGGAGAGGATACCAGGTTGTCTGGCCCAATCCAGAGCTATCAGAATGACTTTGCAGGATTGGGATCTGATTTTGACTAGCACTTTGAACAGGAGAGGAAAGGGAGGGAAGGCAGAGAAACTTCCCTCCCAACTGAGGGCTAAGGCATCCAGTGGAGACAGCCCAACACTGGGGGCCTTGCAGCAAAAAGAGGAAGTTGGTGATTGTCTGGGGCTGCAAAAAAGATCTATCTAGGGTCCCCATCTACAAATACTACTCCCAGAACCAGGGATCCAGTGACCATTCGTAGGCCCCTGGGAAATCCTGGCTGAGAGCATCTGCCAGGGGACACTGTCCTTGCCTGGGAGGTGAAACCGTAAGAGAGGTGTTCAGGGAGTCAAGCCACAGAGACCACAATCTCATCGCTCGTGCACAACGCTGTAGACCGAGTGCCCCTTGCTTGTTGGATGTACCACATTGTAGTGGTATTTTCTGTCTACCTGACCTGAATACTCTTGTTCTGAACAGATTTGGAAAGAACTTGAAAGTGCTAGAAAACTGCTCTGAGCTCCAACAGGCTGGATGTGTGGAGCAGGGGATTCCTGGGGAGACCACAGACCCTGGTGGTGAGGTCGCCCATGTGAGCTCCCCAGCCCAAGACGGACGATCTGTAGTAAGGATTAGAGAATGAGACTGAGGACAAAAGGAACCCTTGTCTCAGGTTGGTCTGATCCTGCCACCACTGTAGGGCTTGGATCAGGGTTCGAGTTACTGGGATCAACTTGGTAAGAGGATCCTTTCTTTGAGACCAAAAGCTCTCAAATGGAACTGGATGTCCCTCATCTGAAATCTTGCTCCCCTGCACAACTGCTGTGGAAGCAGCCAGTGTCCTAGGAGCTGCAGAAAATGCTCGCTGGCCAGGAGACCTGCAGGGTAATGAGGAGGGCCAGAGAAACCAGGGTCTTTGCCCTGTCTAGGGAAGGAAGGCCCTGCTTCCTGTGTGTGTTCAGTTCTGTGCCTATGAAGATAAGAAGCTGGACAGGCTCTAGAACTGAGTTTGAGAGATTCAGAAGGAAACCTAGAAAGGTAAGCAGTTGCTGCATTATCTGAAGGTGTATTTGACCTGGTCTGGGGACTGACCTACTATGAGCCAATCGTCCAGGTAAGGAAAGATGGCAATCTTTTTGCCTTCTTAGGTAGGCAACTGCTACTGCCATGCATTTGGTGAATACCCTTGGGGGCAGAAGTGAGGCCAAGGGCATTGCTCTGAACTGGTAGTGGCCTGAGGGCAGCTCGAATCTGGAGGTACTGTCGATGGGAGCTTCTGATGGAATATGGAAGTAGGCATCCTTGAGGTCCAGGGAAGCTAGCCAGTCCCCTGGCCTTAGAGAGAGTAGATAATTCCCAGAGTCACCATTTTGAACTTTGGCTTTAAAAGGTGCTTGTTTAAATATCTGAGATCCAGGATGGGCCGCCATTCTCCTGTCTTTTTGGGGTAAGGAAGTACCTGGAGTACAAACCTTGCCCTGGTGTAGGAAGGAACCCTTTCCACAGCTCTGAGAGCTAGAGGGTGAGTCATCTGCCTCTAGGGCAAGTGCCTCTGATGGGTGCTGGTGGAAAGATCTTGTTCTCAGCTTTGGAAATTTTTGAAGTTGAGAACCAGTCTCTGGCTTACTACTTCCAGGACCCACTTGTCTGATGTTAAAGACTTCAGTCCTGGACAAAGTAAGCTGGCCTGCCCCCTACAGGTAGAGGAGAATCGGTCCTGGCAATCCATGCTTGTACCCTGTCTGCCTTCTCCCTCTAAAGAACTCTCTGGAGCATAGGCGAGGGAGGAAGCTTGGCTTGATAAAAAGGCCTATGAAAAGGCCTGCCTCTGCCTCTAGAAAGCTGCTTTTGAGGAGTGTCTGCTTTCCTTGGCCTGTGCACTCCTATAGGTGGTCCTATATTCCTCCATTTTCTTATGTAATTTTCTGTTTGCTCCCAAACAGAGAATTTCCTACAACAGGAAAATCCATGGCCTTAGACTGGTATCCTGAGACAGGGTAGTACATCTGAGCCAAGCCATCCTGCAAGTGTCACAGATGTAGTCATGACTCTTGATGAAACATCATTAGAGTCCACTGCAGCATAAATTGCACCTTGATGCCTCAATACCATCCATAGTCACCTGTTCCAGCTCCCTGGCAAACTGGTTAGGGACTTGTTTCTGCTAGGGCCAGCACAGTATCCATCTGGATTTCTAGTACTTAGCAGCATAAGCCATATAATTTGTTTGTCTGAGTCCCAAAGATGCGCCACGTACTGTTTATTTTGCCATAGCATCAATCTTCCTGAGTCTTTCTCAGTGGGGTGTGAAGCTAGGGATATTAGGCTTGTCACACAGGCTGCAGCCTGCACTACCCCTACATGGCTGCATTGTTGAGTGAGGAAATCAGTGTCGGAGCCTCGATAAGGTATACCTCTTCTGTCCATCCTTTTTATCCACAGGAGGTATAGTGTAGGAGTTTTGTAAACTTTACTGTCTGTTTCCGAAAAGATTTATGCAAAGGAATAGACAGTCTCCTAGACTCTGGAATATCCATCATTTCTACATAGTCTGGCTCCTCTTGGTCATCAACAGCTCCTCAACAGGAGCTGGAGAGTTTCAGGAACTTTTTTATAAAACATGAAATGAGAAGGGACTCAGAAAGTCTTGGAGGAGAAACCCTAGGGGTCTATCTGGAGAGATGTCCGATCAATGGGCACATCCAGATCTTCAAAACCATATTCACTCTCCTCATTCCTCTTCCCCTCCCAGTTCATAAAATCCTTAAAATCATAATCTTGAACCGGTGAGAACCGGCCGAGACCAAATGCTTACTAGAAGGTGTCGGTTCGGTGAACCGGAGAAGAGACTGGACAATTTTAATTGCTTTAGCTATTTCCTCAGCAGTTGGGGAGAGAACTTTTGGCTCTACTCTAGCTGACTTTCTAGTCCTTTGCTGGAACCGGCTCCTCAGAACTGGCTCTTCCGTTTGCCCGAGGAAGTATCACCCTGGTCAGAGAGTACTTCCTCCTCGTTCGGTTGGTACTGAACCGGGCTGGCCATCCTGGTCAGCGGACTGTTTGGCTTCCTTTCCCTGAGCCTACCAACTCTCTCTTATCTATGGTGGCAGCAGGAAATTGTGACAAATCTGGCAGTCTGAATTGAGGTGGTCAAAACCTCAGACAATAGACACATATGGTGTGTGGGTCAGCCTTAGCAAAGCTTCCTTAATAACACACAGTAGTAAGTTGAAACCCAGGGGTCCGTTTTTCTTTTGGGTTTCTCAGACATAATGCCAGCCTGCAACCAACTTGCCCGCTTATGGCAATCCACCAAACAAGACACCTTATCGGTTCCCAACCGTGTCACAGATAATGGAAAGCGTAATAAAATCCGTTTTTAGAACCGGGAACCGCCTCTAAAAAGGACTAGTAGATTTAAGCACAACCTGATCGGTTCAAACCGAACCGATAACAAATTACAAGTTCCACACAGAAAAACTAATGTAAATCTATCTATTACTTACATTACCACAGACAGAGTTGAATCGACTGGTTGCGGTTTAATTTCGCTAAAACCGAAAAATAATACTTTTAAACCGACAAATGAACTGAGCAGAAGGAGAAATCTCCGGAGCGACTGTTCAGTGAGGCAGAGTAAAGAATCTGACAGTTTGTCTTTGAAGCCACAACAGACAGAGTTTTCAACGAGCTCGCGCTCAAATTCCATGCCTGCATGGAAAGTTAACTATTTCACCTCGGTAAGCAGTTCTAACCTGCGGTCATACTGCAATTGTCATAATACAGCAAGACTTCATGTTGTTTAAATGATACCCTACAGATTATACATATTGACCAGACAGGCTTTGTCAGGCCATCAGGCACAGGACGGGTCCACCGAACTGTAGATATATTAGATCATTTAAACAAGAGTAAAGAAAGCAGCTCTGGTCATGAGCTTAGATGTAGAAAAGGCATTTGACAAGGTGTATGGCCTTTTCTACAGGTGTCCCTAGTGGGCTTTGGCTTCCCGATGTCTTCTGCAGACTGATTTCTAGACTCTATGCCACTCCCAGTGGTTGGTAAATGAGTAAATGGACATGGGGAGGACATTCCCTTTGGAAAGAGGCACAAGGCAGGGTTGCCCCCTCTCCCCTATTGTTACCATTTTAGTGGAGCCGCTGAGCACAGGCAATTTGCCAGAACTTAGAGATAAAGGTAGAGATAGGGGAGACAGAACATAAGTTAGGGTTATATGGATGATGTCCTGCTTTTTAAGCAACCCAGACATCCCTTCCTGAAGTGTTCAATCAAATACAGAAATTCACTTGACGTCCCGGCTATACTTTAAATACAGCCAAGACAGAGGTCCTTCATGCTCATTTCAAGTCCCTTAGAGTTTAAGAAAAAGGTTTCCAATGAGATGGGGATGGATAAATTTAAATATTTAGGGATTTATATAGGTGTGAACCCGTCAACTCTTTATTAGAGATAATCATCTCAGACTGGCAAGTGACATAACCCAGGACTATAAGAAATGGGCTCTTTTGCCATTGTCTTTGTACTCACGGGTTCAGTCCACTAAAATGAACATACTCCCATGTTTCTATACTTTTCAGGAATTTCTGTGTAGTCCCTCACCAAACATTTGAATCCTGGCAAAGACAGTTGTTGTCATTCATCTGGGGAGGGGGACGGCTGAGAATCTCTAGAAACATCTTATATTTACCTAAGGAAAAGGAGGGATTGGCAGTTCCGTATTTACCAGGGTACTGGATTACCGCTTAGATGAAAAGCGGTATTAATGTGGCAACACCAGTTATGTTTCTCACTGGAAAGCTATAGAGGTGGGGCTAGATGAGGGACCCTCCTGTACAGACTATCGCCTTTAACCGACAGCTACAGGCCTCTCAGGTGGACAGAAGATGGTGGGGGTAGAGGCTGCCCTAGAAGACTGGAGGTGAGGGACCAATAGAGGAAGTACAGCACAACACATGTGGAGGTATAGCTGGTGGGCTTGGGATGTGCAGTTTATTCCGGCAACACATGACCTTTGGTTTAAGACTCAGGCCCATGGGGCTTTCACTCCCATGGCAGATTTTTGAAAGGGGATATACCAGTTTCATTTGAAGCAGCACAGACCCTATTTGAATTGACCCCAAAGGACAGATTTATTTTTTATCAGATGAGAAACTGGGATTGTGCTGAGCAAAATAATCCAGCAGTGGTGAAGGTTTGCTTTTGGCCTCTCCATTTGAAAAAAATATGGCCTTAACATCGGGCGAGGTGTTATCACACTATTATATATTAATTTTCTTACAAATCAAGGATACAATTCTGGGGGATTAAAAATAAATGGGAAGAGGAACTGGGGAAAAGAAGAGGAAACTAAGTGGGAAAAGAAGCTTGAGGGTCGTGTGGCATACCACCTACTTGCCTACCTGGCACAGGTTCAAGTGGAAAACTAGAATAAGATACTTTCTGGTACCTAAAATTCAGGCCAAACTTAAATCAAGAGGCAGTTCTGTCTGTTGGAGAAAATGCGGTGAACCCTCAGCTGGCCAAACACACATATTCTGGCATTGCCCAGGAATACGAGCTACTGGGGAGATGTTATAAGACACCTAAAGCAATTTTGTACAGTCATTATAGATTTAGGCCCAGAACACCTTGTGTTGGGGATAGAGCCTGAGACCTTGAAGGGACAGGAGGCTAAATATCTCTGGCGATCCTAAGTGTAGCAGCACTTAAAGCCCTTACAAAGCGCTGGTTGCAGAGGGATAGCCCTCTATAAAAGAACGGATAAGCATAGTTACTACAACACAGGAGATGGAGAGGATTACTTTTTCAATTCGCACAGGCAGGCCCAGTTTCTCAACAGGTGGACCAGACGGGAGACATACGTTGTAAACATGAGATAAAAGAATAACCAGTCCTCCCTTGGTCTGGTTTGTTCAGGGGACCTTAACGGAACAAGATAGGGAGGATGAGTGATAAGGCAAAGAAAGGTATAACGGTTTGATAGAGATAAAGTAGGTAGGAAGGGTGGGTGGGCAAGGTAGGCAATTTTTGAGGTTTTTTTTTTTCTCTTTCTTTTTCCTCTTAGTTACAGCACTTTTAAGTTATAGGAATTGTAATTGTTAAATTGTATATGTTTAAGTAGTTCTTAAGAAAAGTTTAAATAGGAATTTGATCAACTCCAAATGAAGTTGTAATATTATAACAGTAGTAAACTGAAAACTGAATTATCAGGGTTATAGTCGGGCAAGACTTTATAATAACATGTAATTAATGTGAAATACATGTAAATGTACTGATACGCCAGACTGTACTCTGTGTTTAAAAATAAAGTAAAAAAAACAACATTTTGAGTAATGTACTTAATTTACCAATGGACTGTCCAACTGCATTTATAAGACTTGAGGTTGGGCTACATCCTTTGTGTGCTAGAATTAAATGTAGAGCAGTTAACTATTGAATAAAATAATGAGTATGGCCAATGATAGGCTGTCAAATTATGTTGGATAGATTATGTGGTTCCGTCTGGAGGCTAGTCATGTCTGCCATGTGGTTTTCCATGGTAAATTTGATGGTGAAAAGAATGGACCTGGAAGATCTGTGGTCTATTAGGGCATTGTCTAACGTGAATTGTTAAGCAAAGGAAGTGAGTCAGAGAATTAATGATGTTGAAATACAGAATGAATTGTCAAAGATCCATAGAGACAGATACACAAGGTATATTTCTAGTATAAACTCACTGGTGAAATTGAATATTATCTAGTTTATTGTGAAAACAAATGGCATAGAAATATGTTATGCAACCTAAGATTGGAAAGTTCGGGAATAAGACAGTTGCAATATAAATGAGCATTTGTCAATGCCGAATGTTTGCTTGCTGGCTTGGCGGGGTGTACCTTTGGGCCGTCAGGCATAACAGCCACGCCATTTCACCACACCCTATCCTATAGACACCCGACAAGTGTCACGGTGTGCCTCGGGTATTTGGCTTTTATGCTCACCCCATTCCATCAGGAAATGCAGTGAGATGGGTGCAGTATAGGAGAACAGGGTGAACTTCGGGCTGAAGACTCCAAGGCACACCTCGATGCCTTTCACTGGCTGCAGGGTGTGGGTGAGGGTCGAATGGTATGAGCATTACAGGGGCAATCCCAAGTCACACCTTGATGCCTGTCAGTCTCATAGGGTGGGCATTATGGTTGGAAACCCAATGCCTCAGGTGTTCGCTAGTATTTTCTACTCCAAATTTCAACATGTTTTTTTGGTGACCTCACCTTATGAACAGTGGCAATATCAGTTTGTTAGCTCGAAAGCTGATTTTGCAAAGTGACTATGGCATTTGGCACCACAGGTGCGACAACACATTTGAACAGTATGTGAAAATGACAGCTGTACTGTTTATTAGGAGGTGTAAAAATGGCAATGTTGAAAATCTGCAGTGAAAATAGTACAAAACTGGTGGTCATGGCGTGCATAGAAACTGCGCATGCACACCCTTAATGTAATTAGTTTGGGGATTTTACACAGATAGTCAACACAGGCATTTTGGGACCTCCACTTATGAACAGTGTCACTGTGATTTTTAATCTGTCCCGAACAGTGATTTCCCACAGCGACCACGCATTTCACGCAGAAAGTGAGAAAACACATTTCGCCACGTTGTGAAAAATTACAGCTGTACTGTCACAAGGAAGTGTGGCAAAATGCCAGTGGTGAAAATGTGGACTGAAAATATCACAAATTCATTAACTTATGAGGGTGTGTGGAAACAGCGCAATGCTCGCCAGAACACTGTGTCATTTTATGGACTTTGTCACCAAATTTTCAACATAGCCATTTTAAGACCCTGCTCATGAACAGTGTCACTGTGATTTTCTTAATCTGTCCCAAACATTGATTTTGCACACCAACTGCGCCATTGTGCACTATATGCGGGAAACACATTTTGGGGAGATGTGAAAATAACAGCTGTACTGCTCATAGGAGGTGTGGTAAAAGAACAATGTTGAAAATCTGGAGTGCAAATATTAAAAATTTATGAACTTATGAGGTGCATAGGAACTGCACAACATACGCCAGAAACAGTCATTTTGAGAATTTTTCACCAAATTTTCAACATAGCCATTTTAAGATCTCTGCTCATGAACAGTGTCACTGTGATTTTCTTAATCTGTCCCAAACATTGATTTCACACACTCGACTGTGCCATTGTGCACTACATGTGCGAAACACATTTTGGGAGATGTGAAAATGACAGCTGTACTGCTCTTTAAGGAGGTGTGGTAAAATGGCAATGTCAAAATCTGGAGTGCAAATATTAAAAATTCGCGGCACTTACGAAAGTGTGTTAGGAACTGCGCAACGCACGTCACAGAAACAGTCATTTTGGGAATTTTTTTCCCAAATTTGAAAATAGGGTTTTTGGGGCCTACCTCATGAATTGTGACACTGTCATTTCGTATATAGTCCAGAAAGTGGTTTCGCCAAGAGTGACCTAAAAATTACCTTTCCAGTCGCATTAACAAAATGACAGTGACAGAATTCATGAGGTGGGGTCCCAAAACCCCATGTCGAAAAATTTAAGAAAAATTCCAAAAATGCCTGAGACATTCATCAAAGTTGAAAAAACCCTAGTTATTCTATTATACAGCTTACCGCATTTCCTCAGTTTGCAGTTGGCTTTGAAGAGTGCAGACGTGTTCCCGGTCCACTGAAGATTGTCGCTACCGGACTCCATAGGTAGTATGGGGTGGGGTGGGAGGTGGGTGCGCAGAAGGTGGGCGTTGGAGGGGGGTAAGACAGTCATGGGGACCATTTTTTCTTTGTAGGTTTTTTTTCTTTAGGAAGATGACGGCGGGATGTTTGCCACGCTTGGTGGGCTCCCAGCATGGCAGCTGGAAATTTTGGGGGGCAGCAGAGCCAAGGGGGATTGGGCAACCCCGCCATCATAGAGTGCTTTGCCACGCTGGGGTGGGCTCCCCAGCGTGGCACCTGGAAGTGTGTTTGGGGAGGGCTACCAAATGGATGTTTGACACGCTGGAGAGCGCTCCCAACGTGGCACCTGAAGGCTGTTTTGGGGGCACTGGAGCTGACTGGGGATTGGGCACCCCGTCAGCCATACTGTGTGTGTGGGTGGAGGCGCGTGAGCACGCTGTGGTGGGCTCCCAGTGTGCTACTTGTTTGGGGGAAGAGCTGTCTATGATAGTTTCTGCACTGCAGTGCCGACATGGCGGTACTTTGCATACTGCCGACAGCGGGCAGTATGCAAATGCCGGCTACACGCCATGCTCGCTCTTTCAACTGTACACTGCATTTGCAAACGCTGTCATAGACAACTCTTACATTCATTGGCACGGTGGGGCGGCGCCTGCAAAAGGCAGCAGGGCATTGGAAGTAAGAGGCACACCTACTATTCTTGATAGGTACTATGTTTCTTGCACACGCCGCAAGCAAACACATAAAAATGGTGGGGTCAGTTTGGATTAGGACCAAAATGCAAACGTAATAATGTGGAAACCTCTAGCTTAATGCACAAACTGTTAGAATGTGATGAACTGTTGAATGAGAGAATGAAATGGGTAATGCCACTAATACAAGTATGTAATATGAAATGTAAGAGAGTTATATGAAACAGCTATTAAAATTGGATAAAATTAAAGATATTTATGGCCTTATGATGTTTATAAATAAAGATAAATTAAAACATGTTTTAAACTTAGAACACTCTGTTTTAAGAGTAAAGTTAACGTAATATGGTATTTGTATTTATTGTTAGTATTGTATGGTGATGTAACAAAATGTGATTTTATACATCTTATTGTAATAATAAACTTGAACTTGAAGTGATTGGGGCTCTGTATTATAAGGGGAACTTGAAGTGATCAGTTTTTGACAATTGGGTGGAGTCTGTAACTGTTGGTCTGGGGATATTCAATTTACGTACTGCATTTGAGGGTGCTCAGTCTTCTACTGTCTTCACAGGAAGCACTGCTGTGGTCATAGGGAAGCTCAAATGACCATTTCTACATGAGAGTTGTTAGATCTAGGGTCTGTAGGATGCAGGGTGGGGTTTAGGACATTATATAAGGGATAGCTACTAGGGGTATTCAGGGAGAAAAGCGACACTGAGGCAAGCAAATGGAGGAAGCTGGGGAAGAACACACTAGAGGTGGAGTGGCACTAGAGGGGCGGATAGGGCAGCAAGTGAGGAGGGAACAGGGGCAGCTATGCTAGATGGGCCATTTGGGTAGAATAGTGGGTTGCAATGGTTGTGGGACAGCAGTCTGGATGAACATATTTTGGAACTTAGGAGGGTGTCTGATCTGTCGAGGCTGAGGAGACTCGAGAAGAAGTGCTGTGGCTTGGTAGAGAGTTGGGGAGGTTGGGGAGGGGTAGGGGATCTGAGAAAGAGGGCACCAGGAGGACACCACGTGGGTGAAACAAGGGTTGAGGATTGGGTGACGGGAAGAGGGTGGAAGCAATACAAATAGGTGGCCTAGCATGGGGGGTAAGGGAAGAAGGAGGAGCCCACACTCAGCACGCAGAGAGGGCAGGTATAGGTGTGCGGTGCTGGCGACACTGCAGGAGGAGGGGGGGAGGGATTCCAGGTGGGGGTAAGGGGAGCGAAGGATGGCACAAGGGTCAGTAGTTGGGCAGAGAAGTGTGGTGGGGGCAAGGGGAGGGCAGAGCTGGAAGAATGGATGAAGGAGCATGGTAAACATGAGAGGAGCAAGCTAGAGTGGAACGAGGAACTTAGCAGAGGGAGGGAGACTAGGGGAGAGGGAAGGATGGAGAGGGAGTAGAAAACAGTAAGGGAACAGGGATAGATCCAGTGGGGGGAACCATAGGAGGGAAGAACAGGGTTTCAGCTGGGGTGGACAGCAGATACCAAGGTAAAAGGGTGGGGAGAATGAAGATTGGAGAGAGAGGAGTATTAGTGCTGGGGACTCTATATTTAAAGGGATTAGATGAGGCAAGGGGGAATGGCATAGTCACATCTGGGTGAAGTTCATACCTGGCTTAATGGGGCAGTCAATTCTAAAATGTGATAGGAGGGTGGAGAAAACTGCATATTGTGGTGCACGTGGATATGAATGACCTGCGGTGGAGACAATGGAAGTAGTGAGGGAGAGGTTTGAGGTTGGGCAGACTGTGTGGGGAGCTAGGGGAATCAGTGGCCTCTAGAGGTGCTCCCAGTACCCTGCATTAACACGGGCGAGGAAAGTAAGGATTGGGGAGTTCAACACATGGCTGAAGGAATGGTGTCAATCCAGGGATACAGGTTGAGGGGTCTGGGACAGAATCTGGGACAACAATGAACTGTATGCAGGAATAGGCTACACTTGAGCGGGAAGGGAAGGTGGTATTAAAGCAGAGGTAGGAAATAAATAGCTATGAAGATGGATTTAAACTAGGTGTGGGGTGGTGAATGGACAGATGGTAGGCAGGTGTAATGCCCCAAAGTTGGTCATTCCAGAAAAATTAAACAAAATAAATAAACTAAAGTTCACAGGTGCTCATGGTACCTGCTGCAGGTATAGGCAGCAGGGTACAATGCTAAAAGGGCCCCTAGACATAAAGATTCAACCTCCTGGTACAAGAAAACACTGTAAATAATAGAAAAGTGCCCTGTGCACTTACAGCTGGTCAAAAACAGATTGTAAAGAGCAATATGTGTATAATGGCCTGGATGGAATGTTGTGCTGAGTGGCTCATGCACAGCATTCCAATCCAGCCAATCTAGAACCCAGACAGGTTTAAGTTCAAATAACAATACAGTTAGTGGGTTGCTGTTGGACTGTGGAGTAGAGAGATCACAGAGTGCAACAGGGACTTGTGGCTTACCTGGGGTTGTGAAGCCAGTCCTGTTGACTCCCTGGTTGAGTCCCTCCTTCAATCCACTGAAGAATCCTGCGCTGCAGTAGTGCGGTAGTCGGTGGTGCCATCGGGGCACCATGAAAAAGGGAGCCATTTTCCCTGCGTTGTGGGCTTGTTTGCCTCCGTTTTATTATTTTAGCCCCCCCGAGGTTTAAACAGTTTTCTCCCGGTCCCACGCTGGTGGCAGAGAAGCGCCGCATCATTTCGGCTGTCGGAGGCCCCAAGTCATCCTCTCTTGCTGCCTGTATGTTCCCTCCTCTTGCAAGTGCCTGATTCCTCCAGACCGCAGAGCGGTGTGAGTCAAGCGGCAGCACACGCAGGCTGACCGCCAGTTTATTACAGGGGACTCTCTATTTGTTGTAAACAGCGCATTAGGCACTTGCAAGAGGCGCCGAGCTGTAGGGGCATCGGGTCGTGAGGACCCTTGATTTCAATATTTATTTTGGAGGCAGGACTCAGCTACGCCCATGGGGAGGGGCTAAGGCATTAAGGCCAGTTCAAAGGCCTATGAATATTTATTAACGGGCGGAACTCAGCGGGTTCACAACATAAGTGACAACAGGCTCAGGGAGTCTGAGAAATCTTTAAAGGGCAACGATTTAAAAGGGCAATCCAGGCCCAGATACAAAGTAGGGCATTAGGTCTCATTATAAAGTGAGGCACCAGGCCCAAAGTTTAGAGGGGCAATAGGCCTTAGGAAGTGGGGCACCAGGCCCAAAGCAACTGGGGCACCAGGCCCAGTATCGGGCAACAGGCCCATTGTGAAGTGGGCACCACGCCTAATCCAAAGTGGGGCACCAGGCCCAAGCTAACGAGGGCATCAGGCCTGAGGTAAAGGTAGGCATTAGGCCCGAGGTAAAGCCTGGTACTACAGTGAGGCCCCGATTCAGCTGAATAGGGCAAGCCAGCATAGTGTTACTATAGGGAGGCCCCTGCCCAGCGGTGGAATAGGACAAGCCAGCCTAGTGGTACCTATAGGAGGCCCAGATTAGCGGAATAGGGCAAGCCAGCCTAGTGGTACTAAAGGGAGGCCCCGCCCAGCGGAATATAGCGCAGCCTAGTGGTACTATTGGGAGGCCCCGCCTAGGCGGAATAGGGCAAGCCAGCCTAGTGGTACTAAAGGGAGGCCCCGGCCTAGCAGAATAGGGCAAGCCAGCCTAGTGGTACTATAGGGAGGCCCCGCCTAGTGGAAAAGAGCAAGCCAGCCTAGTGGTACTAAAGGGAGGCCCCTGCCTAGCGGAATAGGGCAAGCCAGCCTGGTGGTACTAAGGATTCCCTAGCCACAACGTACTGAATGGGATCCTATTCCAGAAGACCCTACATTTAGAAACAGAGGATCATTTGAGAGTGTTCGATTTGCCTATACTGTGAAACTACTGTGATTACTGTACCGCTTATTTTGAACTATTGCCTAAGTACCTGAACTATTGCCCGGAGTACTTGAACTATTGTCCTAATGCATCTCGAACTATTGGTCTAAGTACCTGAACTAATGTCCAAAGTACCTGAACTATTGTCCCAAGGACCTGAACTATTGCCCTAAGTACCTGAACTATTGTTTTAAGTACCTGAACTATTGCTCTAAGCACCTGGACATTGGCCCTTATCAGTAAGAATTACTTCCTGAAGTTATAATTTGCCCTCCTCCGCAAATTATTGTATCATTCCACAGTTCTTGGGCATTTTTCAGTTATTTGTTTACTACTGTATGGAGACAGTCTCAATCTTCTAACACACTGCAGTCTCATAGTGTGGTCTGTACACCACGACGCAGAATCAGTCTCTACTCAGAAGAAGACGTCCTTTCAGCATTCTTCACTCCTGAGATCATCCATCAGCTCATCCCGTCTGTTTGTGTCATCCGCTGAAGTCGAGTCCGTCGCCAGTCATCCAAGGTTGTACCCGCCGTTTTCTTGTTTTCACAGCTTGAACGATACATCCACCGAACGCATCACGGCAGCCGTGCCAGTGTCGCTCCGTATGGTTCCTGTTCCAGATGTCCCGAGTTGGTCGCCTCGACAGAAGAGTGAGCTCATCCTGGAGAACCTGTTCTGCACCCCACCTGGTCATTCGCTGAAAGTCAGTCTGTCAAGCTCAGTAACGGGACGCGGTCCGCCATTTCTTGTTTTGTGTTAGTTCCTGATCCTAGGATTGCAGAGTCAACCATCATCTCTTCAGAGTCTTATGGTTCCTGGTCCTGTCAGAGTTCTTTCCGAGTTCAGCTGGCCCTGGAGTGCCACACATCAGTCAGGTCTTGGTCGCCTCCACTGGATTCATTGCCACGCAGATCTTGATCTATTTTCGTCCTTGGCAACCCTAGAAGTGGGTTTTGCCGAGGAACCCTTTGTTTCAGTGTGTTAGTTTCAGGAACCAGTTGCTTTGGTTCTACATTCCGCAGCCTTGGGAGAGGGATTTTGCAGAAGATATATGGTCTGTTTACCAAACTCTCACCACCCCAGTGGCCCTATCTACTGTAGGTCCTTGCTGGGAATTGAGATTAGGTTCTACAGTTCTGTTTTACATCCCTTGTAGCTACCAACGAAGAACTACAGTGTACAATGGAAGATGCCGGATCTCTGGACTTTGTAATATCTGGACTATTATGGAAATGTGTGATGCTAATCACCCTAATGCAGTGCTGAGTAGCTTATGTCACCTGATTCTCATTTAGAGTATAGAAGCAAGTGTCAGAATAAGAGTGGCAGTAGCCTAAAGTTTATTCTTGTAGTAATAACCGTAGAAGTGGTAGATAAAAGTATTTCCTGTTTCATTGCCCTAATGTTCTCGGCAACCTCCCCCTTCTTGTGACTGTGTCTGTCTACCTTGATAGTGAAATAAAATGCCCCGCGGGCATCGGGCATCTGTTGACTCCTGCCTCACCTTGTCTGGATAACAGTTATCCTATCCACATATCTGGACCTTGGTGCCTTGCTCATCTCTTTTAACCACCTTAGAGTAGAGCACTTAATAGAGCACCTTCCTGCTCATCCCATCTTGAGCATCACAGGGATCCCAGAATGGGAGCAGGAAGGAACTTGGAGCAAGGGCATGGGGGATTAGAAGGAGGTAGTTCAGGGAGAGGAAGGGCAGGCAATGGTTGGAGGGTGGTCTCACTGAATGCGAGAAGCATGGTAACAAATCAGCAGAATTATAGGCCTCTTGGCAATAGGGAGGGTGGACATTATGGCCATCACAGAAACGTGGGCCACCCAGTACCAGGATTGGGATCTGATAATCCCAGGGTATAGGATATTCAGGAAGGATAGGGTTTAACGTAAAGGTGGGGCCTGTCAATATACATAAGGAGGGATAAGGTGCATAAGGGAGGAGGGAGAGAAAGCAGAACAAAAGGCCCTATATATGCCAGTTTCAAGACTCAAAGAGTAGGACACTGAGGATGTGGGTGGTGTACAGGCTGCTAGCCCAAGGGAATGATCTGGATAGGGAGCTAGCTGAGCAAATCAGGAGGGTTTGTAGGAAAAAGAACACTGTGGTGGTGGGGGGACTTCAACCTACTGGAGGCGAGGGTGGAGCACCCCAACCACCAAGAGTGCAAGGAACAGGTCCTATTAGAGGCATTCAAGGACAGCTTCCTGGTGCAGTTGGTCAGCAAGCCAACTAGACTGGATAGGACTCTGGACCTGGCTCTATCAAACAGGGAGTCTGTAAGGCATCTGGTTGTGAGGGCCTCTGGCGGGGAGTGACCACCACACGGTATGATTCATGCTCAACATGGGCAGGAAAGCAGAGGGTATGGGTATCAGAGTGATTAACTTTAAGGGGTGGACTTTGAAAGGATGGGGAAATTCTGGGCAGGCATCTGGCAGAAATTCAGCTATACATGGATGCTAGCCAAAATGGGATATTATTAAGAAAGGGCTGGTAGAGGCTACTGGGACATGTACAAGAACAAGGAGTAAGATGGGAATGGCAAGAAACCCAGCTGGATGACACAGGAGGTCATGGGGGAGAGTGACAAAAAAAAAGACATTTCGGAGACTCAAGAAAATGGGAGGGGGATAACAGGGAGGTGTATGTAAAGAAGTCCAGGGAGATTACCAGGCTAGTCAGAGTGGCCAAGGTTTCCAGGGGCTGAGACTGGCGAGGGCATTAAGAATGGAAAAAGGACTTCTTCAGGCACATCAGTGATACACAGAAGAACAAGGATCTGTTGTGAAGATTAGGAAGGACAGGGGCTGGGTGGAGAAGAGGAGGACCAGGCAGAGGCACTGAATGATTAATTCTGCTCTCATGCTCATGAAGGAGAATGGAGGCAAACACAACTGGAGAGGAGGAGTGGTGGGGAGGTGACTGATACAGGTATTACAGAGGATAGGGTGCTGAAAGGATTAAGGGCTCTGAGGGGGATTAGGCACCAGGTCCAGATGGCATTCACCCTAGGGTTCTTAAGGAACTAGTGGAGATCCTGGCAGGACCACTGGCTGACCTGTTCAACACCTCCTTGGACACTGGATGCATACCACAGGTCTGGAGGATTGCCAGTGTGGTACCCATTCTCAAAAGTGGGCTATGGATGAACCAGGCAATTACAGACCAGTGAGCTTCATGTCAATTGTGGGGAAACTCATGGAGACAATCCTAAAGAGAGGCTGGTGATCTTTATGGAGACCAGTGGTCTCCAGGATGGTCAGCAGCACGGGTTTATCTCAGGAAGATCCTGCCAGACAAACCTGATTGAGTATTACAACTGGGTGACAAGGGAACTGGACAAAGGCCATATGGTGGATGTCCTGCATTTAGATTTCAGAAAGGCCTTTGATTCCGTGCTGCATGGGAGACTGTGGAGGAAGCTGGAATATATGGGGTGGAAACAAAGATGGTAACTTGGATCTCCAAATGGCTGAAGGGAAGGCAGCAACGGCTGGTGGGTGGGGAACTCTGATCTCCGAGGGATGTGACCAGCAGGGTGTCGCAGGAATCTGTACTGGGACCAGTGTTATTCAGGATATTCATAGCTGATAGAGTTGGGGGGAGTATGAGGAAGGGGGGTGGGTGGTTCAGATGCAAGCTGAGGGTCTAGCTGCACAACTGAGGAGACTCGATAGACCGTGAGGCCTATTTCTGATGCCGTTGTCTGATAAGTTAGTAAGGGGCCATTTGCATGCCCATTATGGGCTCATTTTCATTGGAAGTGGTGGCCGCTAGTGTAGCGCCTATCCCATCCTGACTGCTTGGTCCTCTACAAAACATAGAAATCCCCTGGTGCCTAATGCCCCCTCCTCCAATGACCAGCCCATATAGTCAGTTAAGACACAATGGTGCCTAGTGGTCCCTGCCCTCCATCTGATCACCAGCCCATAGAGTACTATACTACTCCCTGGTGCCTAGTGGTTCCCCTTCCAATCCTAAGTCCATAGAGTACTGTATTACTCCCTGTTGCCTAGTGGTCATCCCATTCTGATTGCCAAATGTAGAGTACTGTACTACTCCCTGGTGCCTAGTGGTTCCTCCTCCAATCATCAACCCTAGAATACTGTGCTACTCCCTGCTGCCTAGTGGTCCCCGCTTCCAATCCTTGAGCCAGCCACGTACTATACGCTCCCTGGTTCCTAGTGGTCCCCCTGTCTGATCGCCAGCCTACTGAAGACTGCACTACTACCTGGCCTCGTGGTCCCCCAGCACCACTCCTGGCCTGTAAAATAAACCAACTCCCTGGTGGCCAGTGGGCCACTGGCCTCCTGGTCCCCAATCCCTGTTATGTACAACATATTCCCTGATGTCCAGTGGGGTGCCCCTGTCCCGATCTCTGATCCTCAGCCCTGTAATCAAGACAACACCATGTCCTGTGTAGGAGAACTGTCATTAGAATGCATATTGCAGTGCAAACCCAACCCAATATATTTGCTGCTGTCCCATGGGACCCACCCCCGATCACTGTTCCCCACAACATAGGGATCCCTGGCATCTAGTGGCCCCATCATGGCACCTATCACTCAGCCTGCCACCCCTCATTACCTGACTCATACTGTGCCAGTGGGAGCCCACAGACGTGAATAGGATCACGCCCCTCACATTGCATAGGATGCACGCTCTCTGGCTTTGCTTGCAGCCAGCCAAGAAGGTGTGAGGAGGGCTGTGCCAGTTGCCATATGGGCTCCCCAGCACCAAAGAGTCAGGTAACTGGGGTGGGGCAGGGTGGATGATTGGTGCTGTGGTGGTGAGGGGCACGCTGGATGCCAGGGCTTCCCTATGTCACACAGGTTGAACAGTGATCGCGGGGACCATGGGACACCAGGGAATATGTTGGTTGGGTTTTGCATTGCAACATGCATTTTAATGACAGTTTTCTTACACAGGATGTGTTGTTTTATGTACGGGCAGGGGACCACTGGATACCAGGGAATATGTTATATGTGATGGAGCTGGGGAGGACTGGGGACTAGGAGCTGGTTTATTTTATGGGCTAGGATCGGGTGCTGGGGTGGGAAATGCTAGACACCCGGGAGAAGTACAATACTCTACTGGCTGGGGATTGGATGGAGGGGCTACTAGGCACCAGGGAGTACCACAGTACTACACAAGCTGGCGATCAGATGGAGGGGACCCAGGCACCAGGGCATCTTAACTGACTACAGAGGCTGGCGATTGGTGGGACCACTAGGCACAGAGGAGCTTACCTACATGGGTACCAGGATGGTGCTCAGCGGGGGGACCACGGCCCACGGGGCAGGTGTGCCCACTGCTTGCTCACCAGTTGACATGGTTGTTGGCTGCAGTAACTCAGGCAGCTGCTAGAGCTGCTGCGGGTAAGTCATGGTTTTATTCATCAGTATCTGTACTGCACAAAAGGGCTGTTCTAACCCCATTTGCACAGCACATATGCACTGAATATGAGGTTGTGCAAATATTTTATCTTAATCACATTTTTGCATGGGTGATAACCCTGTCTGCCTACACAGCTGCCCCTTCTGAATATCGTGTTCTAGCACAAAACCCATTGTGCATGGGCAAACATCTTTTTGTGCCTGCAAACTTTTTAATAGTGGGCCCCTGGAATAGATTATTACACTCTAACGTTAGTTAAATGGTCTAAAATATTATAAAGAATAGCCTCAACACAAGATAAGCCCTTTTAGAGATAGTCAGTTTGGCTCACCCATTGGCTGAAGTTAAATCAATATTATGAACTGGTTGCCATAAATGGAGAAAGCTGATTGACAGAATGTCTTTGAAGCCGTGATGATATTGGGTTACATCATCACGGTTCAAAAAGCCTCCGCCACCAGACTTACTTACTGCCGAAATCCATCCGAGAGCAACGCTCCTTAATCAAGAAAAGCAGCTCCATACTGTCAAAAACTGCTCTTGCTGCCTCCAAAAGCAATATTTTTATTTTACATCTGCCTTCTCTATTTCACCGCACAGAAATGTTTTACGTTTCCCACCACAACATGCTGCCTCACACAAAACAGGAGTTACCGTAAGCCTGCAACCCACTCCAAATCGACTGTCCCATCCAGAACATGGCTATAAATATAAACCGGCGATGCTCTTGTCTCAGGATGTTAACGGCAGTGTCTCTTCCTCGTAGTATGGCATGAGCCAAAATCATTAAATCTTACCAACATACACAGATTTCTTCAGAGGACAAAAAATTGTGCCACCTCGAGGAGCCACAGTGCAGGTCGGTGGCGGTTTCCCAGGAAAACAATCGTGCTATATGTTCATATGCAGTTTCCAAGTAAAACAAAAAGGAGCAGATACAGTACTTTAAACAGAGTAACAGACAACAGAAGCATACTTTCTTTTTCATGCTGCGTGTGTTGAGGGCAGAACACAGGAAAGGTCCCAACACTATTTATTACCAGCCCTATAACAGCGCCATCAGCTGACCACAACTCGAATGGAACTATTTTCAGAAACGGTACTTCTACACTACCCTTTAGAAATATATATTTTTAAATGTTTGATTTTTTTAGCAGTTTTTTGTTCATACTAATTTTGTGATCCAGTTCATATTAGCAATAATGCACTCCAGGGTGTGGTATATCATCGCCTTCAGGTCGTTGAACGCACTCGACCTGCAGCCTTGTGCCTGACCATCCACAGTGATATCACATGAAATACCACACCCTGTCATACATTATTGCTTTAATAACCCACAGTTCCTCTTGGCTTATTGCTTAATTTTATTACTGAAGCCGTTCTTGTGCAGTTTGTTACTCGTTTCCCCTAATTTTTTATTTGTGTACAAGACTGCACTTTGTCTCCTCCCCAGGACGCATCTGGAAACCAGCTCATACCTCTCTGCATGTCTTTCCACATAAAATTTAATTAAATAAATATGTACGAAAATACTTTGATCTCCTCAATTTGCATATATTTACTTTGTCTTGAACACGGATACCATGGCAAATGGCTGAGTACAATTGCAACCTAACTAGTTGGAAGGAGTCCAATGTAGCAAACCAAGCTGATTTCAGCCGAATGTACCAACGAACTTCTTCCTTGCTTTCGGGCACGATGAACTCCGCTGTAAGCTGAGAAACGTCTGGCTTCAGAGATGTTAACAGCCTCGCGGCGTAAAGCGGAAGTACGTACATCCAAAGGAAACCGTGAAAGGCGCGCTGCGTCCAGTGGACTGCTTCTAGCTGCAGCGCGTGTGAGCTTCGTGAAGTTACTTAAAAGTCAACATGGAGGTCTCAGATTCTTATGCACGTGGAGAGCCGGTGCCAATGGACCTGTCGCTTTACCGGATGACCTTCTTTTTCTAGTGCTGAGCTACGTTCCTGCCGACAGCTTGCTCAAGATTGCCAGCTGGTGTGTCGCAAATGGAAAGAAATCGTAGACTGCCAGGCTCTGTGGAAACTGAAGTGCGAGAGGAGCTGAAGTTGAAGGAACTCTATCATTTCCCACTGCCCATGGACTGGTGAAACGACTTCACCTCGAGGGACCTTTCAACAGGAACCTGATCAAAAATCCATGTGGAGAGGGTAAGTCGTAACACAGCCGTTTGCATTGGAGATGGGGAGACAGTTACACAGTAGGAGCCACTGGAATTTAATTAAATTTAACAAGGGATGGGGCATTAGTTACGTTTGCGGTATTTTTTTTACACTTGGCTTTATTCTTGCACCGCATACCTATTCTGGTGTCCCATATATGTCCGTGACATTTCTGTATCTATAACCTATAACAAATTATTTTCATATAAATCTTTTGCGTAAAACATATAGTTAGTCTAACGAAATTCAAATGAATAAATGTGTACACATTTTGACCGTTTGGTCCGCGGTGTTCTTGGTCTTTTGGTGCATTTTTAATGGTGAGATGAGAGGGTGAGGTGTATGAATAATAACACTTTTATCTCAAGGCATTTGGCGAAGCGTGTCACGAGTCTTGCCCACAAACACTTGAGGCACGTGATTATAGACCCCTCCTTACTGACTGGCTTATCGCATACATAGTACACTGCACCGGGGTGTCTTATTCTACCTATGGAATGGTCAATAATACACTGAGTGCATAGCACTTGCCTCAAAATGCAGAGCGGATTACCAGACTGAGTAGCACTCTGTCTTTTGAAGTTAAACATTTAAGCAATAAGGAACAAGTGTGTAAGCATCGTATTATACAGTGGGCAAAAAAAAAAAAAATAGAATCCCAAATTTTGATTGGCTGGCTGGCAATTTTCAGCATTATAAATCCTCCAGTGTACCCACTGGAAAAGGTGTCAGCCACCAGTCAGCCGCACCAAGAGGCCCCTTGAAATCACTCCGACCAGCACAAATTCAAACTGGCAAAGACTGCTACACTCAGATGACGAAATCCACAATGTGGGTGAAAGTTGGACTGTGACTCTCTTCCCCAAACAGCTAATAATTTGGCACAAAGCTAAATAAAATTTCCACACACCACTGCTCCGTGTACTCATCATTAGGCTGGACTTACCTTCACTATAGAAGGAATAGGAAACGCGCCCTATGGGCCTTCAGAGTGGTGACCAACAAGCTCCCCTCATATGTCTCATATTGTATTCCCTGGAGTGTGTTAGGCACCTATGCTCTAAGGAGCTATTCCCTAATTGCTCTCAAAGTTCCAAGGGTCAACACACTGTTTAGGCAAAGCTGTTCTAAGCTTCTCTTTACCCACATTGTGGAACAGTTTACAAAGGAACTTGGAAGCTGAGCTGCGCTGTTGGCCTGAATATCTTCAAGGCGCTCTCGATTGCTACATGAAAGCACCTTGCAAATGTTTTCCTCACCGCTAGCCCACTAATTCCTGAACTCCCCTTTCCATCCTGTCACTCGCCATGTTTCTACCCCAGGCTCTCACTCTTCTCTATTAACTCAGGGTATTAAATAAGGATTTTAAATTGATTAGCACTTTCACAGAAAAGTGCTAATCAATGTTGCAAATGTGTAGCAGTTGGATCGAATTGATTAGCAAAATAAAAAAATGTCATATTTACTAGACAGGTATGATTGGTGTTATTTCTGCCTGATAAACACTTTTGATTTCCTTTGATGTGTGGAGCAAAAGGGGAAAAAAGACTCTGGTACAGGATGTGTGCAGACACTTTATTAATTTTTATTTTTCATCAGCGACTGAAATTCACAGAATTCATAATAACTCTGACATGAGTTACTTAACTAGTATTAATTTATTTGATTCTTAATAGTTTCTACTTGCCAACCTTCCCAAGCCTGACTACAAGTACAGTCAGCTTACAAATTTCAGAAGGTGCAGCTGCATAAAAGTAATAAAACAGGCACAAGTAGTTACAACTCCACTAGTATTCCCAACCTCCCATCTGCACTTGACTGAGCCTCTAACTTAAACGGTCAGAAAAGTAATGGGACGGTGGTTAAGTAGTCAGTTGTCGGGAGTCTAGTGAAACAAAATTTCAGCTCAGTATGTACTGAACATTTTCTGACCCCAGTCTTGTTGTGGTTTCCACTTGCCAACCTTCCTAAGCGTGACTATAAAAGTAGCAGTAGAATAAGCAGCTGCACCTCACTATAATCACAGACAAAGTAGTTAAGTACAACTGACTAGTGTTCCAGCCTCCCATCCATTTGCACTGGAGCCTCTAACTAAGCGGTCAATTTTAAATGGATGTTGGTGGTTAGGAACAGTAGTCAGTTGTCGGGAGTCACTGTGTCCAAACAAAATTTAATTTAGTATGCAGTAACGGAACATTTTCTGACCTTAAAGTTCCACTTGCCAACCTTTCCAAGCTTGACTACTTTTGTGATGGACCCATCAGTGAACAGCCAGTAGGGTAACTGAGAATATGCAGCTGCAGCTGCACCCTAAAAGTAATTTAACAACAACAGACACAATTAGTACAACTGACTAGTGTTCCCAACCTCCCATCCATTGTGCACTGAGCCTCTAACTTAAGCGGTCAATTTTAAATGGATGGGCAGTTGGGAACAGTATCGGGAGTCGTGTCAGCAAATTTAAAGTTATGTTCAGTACCAACATTATCTGACCTTAATAAGCCTAAGCCTGTGGTGAGTCATGACTCGTGCCAGCTGGCACGGAAATTTATTGCAGTGGCTGGGAAGCAATGGGTAACTGAGAATAAGCGGCTGCAGCAGTGCCCTAACTGACATGAGCTGTATTATTCTTACTACTACTACAGTAAAGTTCCCAACCACCATCCAGATTTGGATTGAGCTCTAACTTAAACGGTCAATTTTGAAGGGTGGTTCGGAAGTCGGTATTGTCTACTCAGGCCTGTAGACCCAGTAAGTTCCCGCGCCAGATCCCATTTTTCAGTAAGTGCAGATTTACAGTTTACACCGTCAGACTCCCTGTGGCATTTAACTTCACTTTTACTTATTTCCATGATCAGCCAGAGAGCTCAGCATGATGAGATGCCTTTGTGTACCCTCCTGAGAAGCCGGCTCATGAGTCTCCCCCACCAACCCCACAATTGAGCAAGATGGGATTTTGATTTGTTTAGTCACAGTGACAGTGCAAGAATTATTAATATAAAAACACTTTAGCCACTATATCATTCTTATCAACAATGAAGAAATTTAACAACTGTGTTCTTCAACTTCCACTGAAAAATACATATCGGCAGTGAGCGCCTCCACCAGCCAATGAACCTGAGGACTTAAATGCCCTATAAAAAGTTTAACTTGGAAAACTATTCCTACTTGCTTTACCATAAGTTGCAGCACTTTAGTCAGTGCTATTTTAACTTGAGACTAAGGTGGTGTCCCAAATACCACACAGGCTTCTGAGAGCTCTAATTAGTAAAGTTGTGATGAAGTCAGCACAAGAAAAAAATGTAATTTGAAACAAGTCTTAACTCAGAGACATCTCATGGCATGGTTGGTGCCCCAGCCATGTACAAACTTTGAGCACACATTGCTGAACTCAATACAGGTGCAGCCCATTTGCTGCAGTGAGCAAAGTCCTGACCTGTGTGGATTGGTAAACAAAATTCTGAAACAGCTGAGTTCCCCATGGCCAGCTGGGATTCTGAGTGTCCACCTCCACATCTGCCCTGCGCCCGCCACCCCAATCACTGAGATCCAGACTGCTAAGTAGGAGAGAGTGCAGAGGGCACCACCCCATAGATGCAGTACTCCTGCTTGGAGATCTATCTGGAAGTCTAGCAACGGAGGGCTGGCAGGCAGAGTGAGGTCACGTGCTCAGCAGCTGACTGGCGTGATTCTCAACTGACCCACTTCCCTCCGGTGACCAGCTACCGACACTGTTGAGGATCTGAAATTTTCCCCATGGCACTTACTGCCACTTAGGCTAAAAGTTATAGCCAAAAGTGTACTTCCGCAGTTTACAGGGATTCGCTACTGATCAATCATGTCGTCACTGTCTGACTCAGAAGTGTAGACATAATGGCTAGTACTACTTGCTTGCATCTTCTGAGCTAGTTACATTTCTGGTGCGGGATGAATCTGACCTTTTGCTTCTGACTGCCTTTCTTTCGCACAAACTCTTCTAGGAGTGCTGAAGAATCTATCTACAACTGGAAAAGGATCAAATGTCTCTGGACTGTCACCCTCAACTGAAATTCTAACCAGGTGTTCCAACATTACTTCACTCAGTCTGTTTCTCCAGTCAGTTTTGACATGCTGCATTATTGAAAATGACCTTTCCAGCTTTGCATTGGACACTGGAATGAGCTTACAAATAACGATAACGTGGTAAGTTTGAGAACTGTTCTCTGTAGGACTTCAGAATACAGTTCCAAAAGTCTTCCCTGTTTAAGTGACTTAAAAACTTATTGTATAAAGTTTTAAGTTCAGACCATTCTCCTGGCAAAGCAGCAAGGTCAACATTATGTTTTGTGAGTATCTGTCCATAGTAATTAACAAATCCGTCCAAGTCTACGCTTCCAAATATTTCTAGCTCATCAGCACTCCTAGGCCACTGTTTCACATCTAACAGTTTTAAAGTCCTAAAAATTGGGTGTTGGTCCTGAGAGTCACAGTCAGTGATATCTGAAAATCTATCAGAAATGCACTGTTGTACACTACTGACATACTAAGGTGCCTGATGCCGTTAGCATTCGAGACCATAACATCTTTAAACATGACTGGTTCAGAATAGTCACACTCATCAGTAACGCCATGATCATGTTGCTGTAACAGTGTCTTAAGTTCAGAGTTGC
Organism: Neoceratodus forsteri; assembly: GCA_016271365.2. Classification (NCBI taxonomy): domain Eukaryota; kingdom Metazoa; phylum Chordata; order Ceratodontiformes; family Ceratodontidae; genus Neoceratodus; species Neoceratodus forsteri. The sequence goes on along the minus strand of CM057450.1, from coordinate 887,254,253 downwards.
ATGTTCCAAGAAGATTATCTGCGAGATGCTGAGTTGCCGAATGTTGCGTCCAACACAAGCCAAAGCTAAGGTCAAGTCAGCAGAAGAACCCTGTAAACTGAGGGAGAGTGACAGTGGCTTTAGAAGGTCAATATAGAAGAGCAAATGAGTGACAAATTTGGCAGTTTTCAGTTTGGTCAAAATGCCCTTAACTCTGCTTTTCTCTGTTGGTGGTGTAGTGGCAGTTTCTGCGAGATTTTCAGATGATGAATCGTAACTGTGTAGGATTTTACCAGTGTCTGAGCTGCACGAAGTTTGTGATCTACCCACCTTGTTCCAAATGCTCTTTCTGGTTTGCTGACTTCACTGCCCACTATTTTAGCTAATTCTCTGAGCTCAGAAGTTTCTTTGGACTTTTTCGTAAAGGTAGTACAATGTCATGAGATTATCATTCACTTGATCAAAAATGTTCCTTTCAGTGCATCTCTGATTGCCAATTCAAGTCTATGGTTAAGACAATGAATAGACAGCAACCATGGCATTTCCACTTTTAGCAGAGCTGATAGCCCTTTTCTTTCCCCAGGATTACTGCAGCACCATCTGCACACATAGCAACCATGCGACTGTTCAAGTCTAAAATGCCAAACTCTAAGAAGGCTTCTTGAAGTGTTTGTAACAAACCTTCTGCACTGGCGTGTTGAACGTCTTTTAATCTGAAAAAGGTCAGCTCCGTTAAACAAGAACTTTTGTTAAAATGCATAATATACAGTAATTTTTTTCAATGCAACTTTCATCTGTTGCCCCATCTAGAAGAACTGCAAAATACAGACTTTTCTGAAGGGCTGTGAGTAGATTTTCCTGCAGCAATTCACCAATAACTGACGTGAACATACGACAACCGTTAATATTTGCATATGCACTTCCAAGATCAACATCATGTCTTTTTCAAGTTTAACAAATGGTATGCACTTCCAAGATCAACATCATGTCTATTTTCAAGTTTAACAAATGGTTCAAATTTACTAAATGAAAGCTCTTCTTTAGCGAGCAGATAAGCGATTTCAATCAGGCAGCCTACAGCTCTGTCTTTTACTTCTGCTCCCAATAGTGCACGTCCTATTGGTGTAGTTTTGTATATGGAGGCAATTGATTCTGGTTTTCGGTTCAGTGTAACAGCTCGTTTGTGAGCATCACATTGACCGTGTTTTGCAACATTGTCCTTTTTCAAAGCTGTACCTCGGATGCCAACAGTAAAACTTTCACTAAAATTTCGCAGTACTTTAACTGGTCTGCCCATTTTCACACACGAACATTTTACCCGGTCTACAAACTCACCACCATTGTCTGTTTCATACACTAACCATTCATTGGTGATCAATCTCTTTTTCCATTTTCTACAGTGTGCCTCCTTACTTTTTGGTGCTGGTTGCCTTGGTTGCTGTCTGTTCTCTAGGTTCACGTAGCTGTGTCGACAGTCACTGACTCACCATATGTAGTAACAATAAAGAACTTGAACAAGAAATGTGTGCTTTTTTGTTGAAAGACATTTGACAATAAACATCAGGCTTAAAATTTCTGTGTCGCTTCTTTCCTACAGACTGACACCACTGGCACCCAGTGATATACTTGCAGCTGAACAGTTGTCAGGGTGGGGAGACTGACTTAGCTCTAAGGAGGTAAACGGAACCGGGAGGACAAATCTAGCAGCACCGGTCTGAACCTCTAACTTAAACGGTCTCAGAACCCGTGTTCCTACACAACAACACTGCAGAGCTGTGCAGGGCAGAAAGATGACCATGCTGGGGTGGGGCTTGATTGACTGAGCCCTCTAAGTTAAATGGACTGAGTCGGTCAAGTGCCCACGCCTAACACAACGAGTTAACAGGTCAGAGCCTCTAACTTAAACGGTCACTGACAAGAATCGCTATCTGCTGCTGTCTGCACAGCTCTGCAGGGCTGATGACCAAATCTTGGTTTTAAATGGGGGCTTGACAACTGCAGACTGGACTTAAACACCAGTCATCAATATGACCAGAGGCCCTAGAGACTACCTCACTCTGTCACAGCTGCTGGCTTTAAATATTGCGGTGGCCAGACACAAAATGGGCACCCGAGCACAGCAACAGAGTCTATTACCTAACCATCACGAGTTTCAAATGCCAAAAGTGAAAAGTCCGATTGCCACACCGACCAAACCCCCAAATGTTTTCAGGCACAGTTTGATTGCAGCGTAACAGTCCCTAGGCTCACTAAACAACACCCACGTGACTTTAATACAGTTGGCTTTACAGTTTCACTGACACAATATTGTTTTTTTCAGTAAAGTTCATAAGTGTGTCAGCCTGTGTCTTAGTTGTCCCTCAGACAGCTTCTACATTCCTGGCTGCATTTTTCTGAATCCTGTCAGTCTTTTTCTTCCCGACCTCCTCCTCCTCTTCCTGAGTCCCAGTCTACCACCCAGTGGCTCCTTTTGGCTGCACACTTAGTCCGTGTGCAGCTAGCTGCAGCCAGTTTAAACCTACAAACACAATGACAAACAGTGTTTGTACTCACCTAATGATTGACTACTTCACAAGAATCCCAAGCTAGCTTGCCAAAATGCCCCAAATGTTAAGTTACCCTACCTTGTCTCTCTGAAAATGCAACTGCTGGGCAGGCTGGTCAGGTGAACCACTGCGGCAGAGAGCCCCTGCAAAACAGGATTACATTACATTCAGAGACTCATTCAATTCAAATAAATCCATTTTTCACTGACTGAGATAGAGCAGTAACTTACTGCAGGGCCACCAGTTTGGGCAGGCTCCTCTTTTCACCTCTTGTGCCAGTCAAGTGACAGGGACAAAGTCTCAGTCGGGTCTGGTCACCAACCTGAAAAAAAGTTAAAGCAATATTAGGCTCTGACAGAGAGGCTCAACTAAATTTGACCACCCCAGTGTCCCCACATAAATTACCTTCACCAACAAAATCCCCAGGCTAACCCAGAACACCAGACTGCTCCACAACAGAGTATCTCACTGGAGAGCTTAGTGGCAGCTGCACGTCAAACCACCTGATTCAAAATACCACCCACCATTGGGGAGGGGGAGTGGCAGGAGTAGCATCAGCTGTGACCGCACAAATCGGATGCATCCATGGGCCACAACATGAATGGCAGCTGGTCCTCAAATTATGCAGGGCAGTCGAGTGACAAGAAGTCTAGTCTCTGACCCTGGCCACTCAGGACTGCGACAGGGCCCCATAATTAACCTGCCTGTGGCGAGGCTGCACAACGCAATGCTCGCCTGTCAAAACTGAAACATCCCAGAGGGGGCAGAGTGGCAGTTTCATGTAGGGCCTAAAGCCTTAGTGAACTCAGCAAGTAACTGCACTTGCAGTCATCTGCCTCAGAAAGCAGCCCGGCAGGTGGTATGTTGTTGACTTCCTCAGTGTTAATTATTTTGCTGCCCTCTGTGCCATTTTGAAACAGCCTGCCTGCCACTCCACCAATTGTGTAAACTTAAGTGCCCCAGAAGCAGGAAAGCCTAGTTTACCTTCTGTTTTGTGTTGCCTCAGAACTGCACTGGTTACCAAGATCTGCTGAGGCAACTGACAACAAGCGTAACCTACTATTTGTCTTGATAAGTCTAAGACAACTGATTTTGCAGGCCCTGTGTGGGAAAAGCAGGGTATAAATAGCCGGGCCTGCACAGAGCCTGCATTAAAGAGATCAGTTGTCTTGCTTGTCAGTTGTTGCCTCAGCAGATCTCGTATAAATTACTTGTGCCAGGCAGCAGGCTGCAGTTCTGAGGCAAACACAAAACAGAAAATGGTAACGGGCTTTCCTGCTTGGGGCACTATGGTGCAGTCAGTCGCAGCAGGCTGTTTTCAACTGCTCATGATGCCCCTTCCTATGCATCCCAGGATGCCACTACCCTAGTTTAGTGCTGCCTTCCTCGAATGCTTGCTGGACCTCAGGTATCCGAGATGATAACCCCAGGTAGCGCCAGCGGCTCTTGTCTAGTATCCACCAGCTTCTCCCTCCCAATGAGTACTGCTCCCCAGGTTAGGTTTTCCCAGGGCATGACAATGCACTTTTTGCAATAGATCCAAGTTGACAATTTCTTGACCACTCCTCCAGCTTCTGAGAGATCAGATGCTCTGGTGTCACTCAGATGTGTCAACCATTACCGATTTTGGTGTAATTGGCAAACAGGCACACTTTCCTTTCCTTTCCAGACTGTCAACCCTGTCACATACAACGGTCTCTCCTTACAAATTAGGACCATCCGGCTCTGACTTTGTGGGGTGGGGCACCACCTATCTGACAAGGGCACACTGACAGGATAGGCCGTGCTCCCCTCCCTCTAGCTCCAATTTTGTGCACACTGCAAACCATGGTCACAGACATGGGACTGCAGGGTTTATTAATAATTGATTTAAGTTTTTTCTTGGGACAATACTAACTGTGCAGAAAGCATTTATATAGGTTTTCTAGAAGTGTCATGTTTGTTAAACACAGTGAGGCAAGTGGTATGCATTTTCACAATGTTTTAGAACTTTTATGAACAAAAGCGCTAATCAATTTTAAGAGTTATTTAAAACTCTGGACTGGACTAGCTGAGCTCAGCCTTCTAGATTTTTTTTTTTTAAACAGAAGGAACCCTTGCGAAGTCATCTGATGACCCAACAGGTAGTGTGTTACGCCTCCTGCGCTCCTGTGCTGATGACCTGGGTTCGAAACAGACTCAGCATCTGGGTGGCAGCACCTCTAGCAGGGTGACAGATGACACTGCAGAGGGTTGTGGTGGAGCTTGCCTCTTTCCAGGGGCGCTGCTACGTTTGAGGTCTGATGGGGTACCAACCAGCATCGAGGCGGTGGGGGGCTTATGGCGTCGAAAACCAGACCAAAAAAAAAAAAAAGCCTCTCGGGCCACCTATGCGATAGTCTCTGATTCCTTCAGGTCCAGCACTGTGTGGACCCTCACTGGCTTGACGTTGGAGGAGTGTCAGGTGGACCACACTGGTACCAAGTAAGTGCCTCTACTAACTACAGGGCACAAGAAACAAAGACTGACTGTGCTTGGCTGCAGTGGAAGATGGGAGAAGACTGACCACTGTGGTGTTAAAGGAAGAGGCTACCTAACCAATGAGACACTAGTGGGCATTACCGGTGTCCCATATCAGATGGATGTCCAAAGAGCTTACTAAACAGGGTTTTATTTAACTCTAAAAATTGATTAGCGTTTTGCTCATAATCTATTATGAAAATCAATGCATACATCATAGCACTTGCCTCACTGTGTTTAACAAACATAACACTTCTAGAAAACTTATATAAATGCTTTCTGTACAGTTAAAAGTGCTAATCTTATTTAAAACCCTGCTAAACAAAATATGGAATGGCATTCAGTAAACAGATCAGTATGGGATGCTTTCCACTGCCATCTGCCCCACTGTTAAAAAGTCCTTCAGCCTGCAGGTGTAAGAGAATTCTATGAATTGTCCACTGAGAAGAGGAATTGCCCACAGTTGGCAAACCACAAGCACCCAGGAAGAACATTGATCATGCTTGAATGGATTAAGACAGGTTCTCAAAAATAAAAAGTCAGAAATCCTTGAGGTAAATCTTATCCACCTGTGTTACAAATGTGGTATTTACAAAATTTCCTTGCTAAATTATAATTTTGCAGATCTGTGCAATACAGTGACCCTAATCAGCTGCACAAAAGAGAGAGGGTTAGAAGCAAGAGAAGAGTTGATCAGTAACTAGCCAAGGAAAGCAATTATAGCCGGTCTGGAAGTCAGATGGATATTCTTTAATTTTTCAGCTTGTTTTGTGCTTTAATTATCAGATCAGTGCCCCTCACCCGTCTCACTCCCTCACTAAAAAATTTACCAAACGCAGTTCTACACACCTGCAGTTCTAAAATTCCCGGACCCCCGACTCCATACCCATCTTGGCTAGCTGGGATCCCAGCGTCAAGTACCCCCGGCAGCAGGTCCCACAGGTGCGAGGAGCTGGCATGGTGAAAGCTGAAGACGAGTGACCGGACAGCTAGCCTCTTCCTGGTTTTTCTCACCCGATCAGGCCCCACGCCCCTGGTGCTCAAAACAGAGTCAGAATCCATAAGGCAGGCTGTGAGACAGACAGCTGACAGTGTGTTTTTAACGTACCTCCAATACAATGCCAATGAGCGCTGCAGCGCTGCTTGGTACGAGGACACACAGAGGCGGCGTACTGGGTGCTGGGCACCTCGCTTAGTTCTCCGTTCTTCTGGGCCTGCCTGCATGCGTCGTTTTCTGCTCCACTCTTTCGGGATACCATGCACCCCTCCTCAATGGTCGGCCTGGGTGAAAGAGGTAGAAAATGGCGCGCCCTACACATTGCTTGCAGCGTGAGGAACCCTGGCAGATGCCCTCAGCACAGTGATTGGTGGGGGAAAAAAGCTTTTGACCACCAATCACATTCGCACAATGTAACAATTTTTTTTTGGTAACGCACCATGTAACAATTTTTTTGTTTGGAACGACCAACCTCTCCCTGCTATTACAGTGCAGTTAAGCAAGAAACAAAATCGCTACCGCCAGATGCATCGAGAGCATGCCCAATATTGGAAAACTGGTAGCGGGTCTCACGGACATCTGTGGAATGGATCGCACTTTTTGCGATCCATTGAGAAGATTGATTCCATCGTTGTCAGATTGCATCGCAGCGCAATGCCATACCGACTATTTAATACCTGTAACCTTCCTGCTGCACCCACCCTTCCTTTCCGCTCCAGCCTGGCTAAAGTCCCACCCCATCCATAGTAGTGTCCTAAGTATCTAGCCCCTCCGCCATTATCATAAAAACAAGTTCACGACAGCCATCGCACTTTCTGCGGTTTTAGCCCAGTTATTCCCCAGTCGGTAATATATCCTTCTCTTTCTTACCCCTTTAGCTTGCCACCCCATACATGCCCTCTTTCCCATATGTGTAGTTGCCGGCTGCCTCACTCAAAAGATCTCTGCTTATAACCCTGTATGCCTATGGTTGATTGTACATCTGCTGACTTCTTCAATTGTAAAATAATGCTGTTTTTTATTTATTTTATTTCAACCTTGTACTGTACACACTGTATATACTTTGTTTCTTGCATATTATTGCTTTTGTATACTGCTTCTGTATTGTATTGGATGTATTCATGACCAGGTCCACCTTGCAAATGAGCCTTGTTCAATGGTGCCCGCATGATAAATAAAGATTTTGATTGATTTGAAAATTATTCTAGCTATCTCTGCTACTAATTATCGATATTAACATTAAACATTCCGCCATATTATCCCATTGCTATACTAACTTCACTCTTGAATACCACTAAAATTCTCCTCTAAAGCAATATGTTAAAACCTGCTTTTTTTTTATATATTCTTAAAAAAAAAAAAAAAAAAAAATCTGTACCTCGTCATCAGGATTGCAATCCTATAATTCTAACCCCCGGTCCCAAGACGAAGGTAAGGCAGTGCCAGAAATGTTCCAAAGTTGAAATGTGCGTCTGTTGCTCCTCCCTGCCCACTGTTTTCCATGACCGAGGCAGAGGATAAATGGGGAAAAAAAAGAAATATTTTCCCCCGGAAAACGAAAGTGTTACAGAAGCCCGCCTTACTGCACGGCACATAACATGAGACATAGGGATAGAGGAAAACAAAAACAGGCCGTGTGTGTGTTTTTTTTTTTTTTTTTTGTTGTTTTCAGGTAGCCAGGACACAGTGTAACTGCTACTTCAGGAAACACAAATAAGTGTTTTCCAGCCCCAAGGGAAATATAGCGGGCTAGCGAAGAAGCGCCATCAATGATGCTAAACCCTTACTGAGCACATGTAGTACAACTATGTCCTAGCGCCAAGAGGACAAAATATATATTTTTTTTTTTTTTCACCACAACAATAACTCAATTAAAATGCCACAAAATACTTTATTTTGCTTATTTTTAGTCACAAAAGACAGGGAGACATTGTATAATTGTATACTCCTTCAGGGAGTGGTATATTGGTAGATTTGCCACTTCTGGTGGTTGTCACCTGCTGGTGCCTCGCGGGACCGAATCCATACCAGCTGTGGTAAATCCACCAGTATACCCACTTCCTGAGGGATATATTGCTTAAATAACGCACTCCTGTGGTGGGTTGATGTGCCAGTGCTTCCGCCACCCCAGGAGTGGCGTTATTTAACAATTACTGACAAGGAGTGTAGGTTATGCTAAGTTTACAACGCCTGGTGTGTGTTTGGTCGCGAGGCTGATAGGCCGAGTGGGAAAAACACAGGTGTTGTAAACTAGCGTGACCCACACCCTGGTTGTGGTAAATTACAGCAAGACACGCAGGTGTGGGTTCTCTGCGGGGAGGGAGGAGATTTACCACGGCTAGAGTGGTTTGCCCACGATGCAGCCGAGTGGGTAAATCAGTGCCAGCCATGGTAAATCCCCAGAGAACCCACATCCCTAAGGTGGTTTATTGTACTATACCACGCACTGCTTTTTTTTTTATTAAAAAAAAAAAGCACTTGTATAATGCTTAAATAAGTATGTGAGTAGTTTAGCAGTCTTTTTTTTTCCCACTGATGTAAGGAGTTGCTGCTTTACAGTTTCCAGTTAGCTGGGAAACAAGATGGCGGTTTCAGGTCTGTGATTTTGCCGCTGGATTTATTTATATTATTTTAATGTGGCTGGCTGGTACTTTTTCCGTTGGTAATGCTAGATTTTACAACGGTGGTAAGGTGCCAGCCTACTGTTTTGATTGGTTGTTCTGAGAGGTGCATGGTATAATTGCTATTATACAGTTTTGTTTTTTGAGAAAAAGTAAAGAAAACAAATTTTGTTTTTCTGTATTTTACTTTATTTTTGTTGAATTTGTTGTTCGCATAAAACAAATAAAAAAAAAAAAAAAGGAAGTGTGATAGGGTTGCTGTCCTGGGTTTGTGGCACAAGACTGGTTTGGCTCAGTTTAGGTGCGGCGTGGTCGTACACTTTTGCTGCAATGTAGGATACCCATTTCACGGGTTGTCTTTTACATTTGGGTATGGGAAACAATGACATTTTTATATTGGTATTTTTTTTTGCTGTCTCAGTTGGTATTTGGAGAGGTTCGCTGTAGTAGGTATTTAAATTGTGTAGCCAGTGAAGAAGAGGAGGTGCCAGTGACGAGAGAGTTTGTAGCCATTTTGGTAAAATAAATTTTTTTTTTTTTTTTAAACTGAGTGGAAAGAGTAAACTGTTTAATTGTTGTCCCCTCAAGTTATTTACGGAGGGTTTATTGGTACTAAGTGGCAAGTGTGTGGACTGGTTTGGAGGCTGGTGGGGGATAGTGTGCTTTGCTGGTGTGATTTTCCCGACTGCTAAGAAGCAGGGAATTTCAGTGTCTTTGCCACTCCTGGGCTGGAGTGATTTTGGGGGAGTTCACTGGGCACCTGGCACCTCTTCCCATTGGTACTGTGGAGGATTTACAAGCACACGAGTGCCAGTTGACCAATCGAGCCTGCCATTTTTGGACCCATTGTATAAATATAGGAAAGTATGGGTGCAGTGTGTTATGAGAGTTTAATACACGCTCGAGTTGTTGGATGGCACCCTTGGGGTTTATGATTTTCTGGCATCCGACTTGAAGGATGCCCACCCATATTCCTATTCACAACCTGCACAGGCAATATCTAAGATTCAAGGTAGGGAACCATCACTTCAATTCAAGACTCTTCCTTTCGCCTTTCATCAGCCCCAAGAACCTTCTCAAGGTGCTAGTAGCAATGGTAGCTCACCTTGGAACAGAGGGATCCAGCTGTTCCCTTTATCTAGACTATATCCTCACCAAAGCTCCGCAGCTAAACCAATCGGGTGCAGGCAACGATGGACGTGGTCCAGTGTCCACAGCACACGGTTTTGTCATCAGCTGAAGAAGAGTTCCCCTAATCCTGAGCCAGAGTTTGAATCACTTGGGAGCAGTTCTCGCACGCAGGACAAGAAGTCCTCCACCGAGTAGAAATTCAGGGACCTGATGGAGCCATCAACAAATTCCAAAGCTCCACTCATCTGCTGGCACAGTCCTTTATGCAGCTGATCGGGACGTTGGTGTTGCTGGCAGACTGAGTCCCATGGGTTCTAGCACACGTGTCCAATTCAGGTTCATCTGCTTGCTGTGGTCTCAGTCCAGGCACAGTCGCACCAGCTCATCCCAGTTCTGCAGCAGATAAAAACCCTCTCGCATGGTGGTCTCGGAGGGACAATATGATGAGGGGCCAAAGGTAGGCCATCCGCTCCAAACAAGAATCACAACAGTTGCAAGCCTCCCAGGGATGGGGCTCACCTGGACTGCATGTCGGCCCAGGCAAGTGGTTCCCTGACAGAGTCAAGGCACAGCATAAACATCCTAGAGATGAGGGCAGTTCGCTAGCCCTGATACACACCCGCCAACTATGCGCAACCGGTATGAGTTGATTCTGACAATCAACAGCTATGGCTCCATCAACCATCAAGGCGGCATAACAAGTTCAAGAATGCTTTGGGAGTCTCTTCCTCTCCAGTGGGCAGAAAAACACCTGGTGAGTATAAGGGCTGTGTACATACTGGGACAGGAAAATGTCACAGCAGACTGGTTAAGCCCCAAGACATCCTCCTGGAGAATGGGAGCTGAAGGAGTCTCGTATTCTTCTACTAACAGAAGTGGGGCAAACCACAGGTAGATCTGTTTGCACGTTGACAAAATGCCAAGAAGCAGCAGTCGTGCTCCCTGGCAAGAGACAATTAGCACTAGCTCAGGACGCCTTTTCCCTAAATGGGTTGCCCCTCGCCTCCTGTATGGTTTTCCCCAATTCCACTGTTATCTAGGGTCCTACACAAGGTGGCTAGGACAGGGCGAGATGATTCTACTATACCCCAGGTGGCCTCACCGCCGCTGGTTCCCACTACTATTCAGCTGTCAGAGGCATCACCCTTTATTTTCCAGCTCTGCTCAGACCACCTTCATCAGGGTCTGGTGCTGCACCACAATCTTGAGCAATCTGTCCCTTCAGCTTGGAGATTGGCAGGAAACTTTCAAAAGAGTTAGGCTACACTGCTCCAGTCATTGAAATGATGCTAAACTGCAGGCTCCCATCCTTCTTTTGAAATATATTATAGAATCTGGAGAAAATTTTGTTCTGGCTCCAATCTAAAGCTATGCAAATCATCCAATATCCCTCCCGGTCCTTTGCAGTTTCTTCAGGAGGGTTTTGACAAAGGTCTGCAGCCAGCCACCCACGA